>OY776293.1:18604218-19932501 GCA_963675345.1 Trididemnum clinides | reverse complement strand
TTGCATTGATGTTCAGAGTCCAATTAACGCAGTTGTGACAAACAATTAAAATCACGTCCGTCCGTCACGAAGTCCGTCGATGAAAGAGAGCAAAAAATCTCCGACCGCATGGTCGGTAGCCAAATTCTGCTCACGTCACCAACAACTAGGTCGCTGCACACGTCTATATAAACAAGGTCACTGCGCACGTCACATAAACAACAACAACAGTCAAAGAAGAGTCGGCGGGAAAGGCAAGCCGGTCAACAAGCTACCGTGAGAAGAAAAAATGAACATTTTCTAGCCCTAATAAAAAAAAGAAAAATATATGTGTGTGTGTGACTTTGGACACATGAAATAATAATACACAAATACACATAGTAAAAACTAGAATCCCACTCAACGGCGGGAGTAAGGTGCTGAGCCGCCAAAAGCAAACTAACAAAAAAAAATTAAAAAAAGGACCAAAAGATGTTTGACATGGCAGCTCGATGAAGTGCAAGGTGCGACGCGCTACACCTTAGAGTAAATAAATTCGTGCCTTTTCCTTGCAACTAAACATTCAGCTAATTTAAAATCGAAAAAACGTCGACGAGGTATTCAAGTTCTAATTTCGATTCAGCAAGAATATTTTTGAAATCATGTTTTTCTTTGAACTGAAGAAATTCCATTACTTCTTTCAGAGTAAAAATTTTGTTGAGTATGTTCCCAGCTGACAACCACCTTGCTGGAGTGTAAAACAGCAACACCTCAAAGTCAGAGTCCATGTTCTGACATCAGTCCCATAGCACTCCAACTTCGGGCCCTCCCCCCAAAGTAAGCGCAAGAGCCCCTGCGCACAGGTCATATCACTTTAGAGGTGTAAAATTGAAAAGCTGCATTAAGAAAATACACCACAATTTGTACATAAGTAAACAGGCTAATGTCAGAATAAAGCATTCCGATACCGAAGGTGCAAGTCATAAAAAATTCGGCACCGATGCCAGAGTTCAGTAGGACATTTATGCAGACACTGCGAAACGAAAGCAATGACACTGAAAAACATGAAAAAGTTATAAAAACACAGTATCATTTAAATAGTCTGGAGCGAACCTTTTTGTTCGCAAATGCTGTTATGACATTGTCATAATCAAGAGATCGGGCGCAGTCATTTTCGATTGACAACATGGCTAATGAAGATAGTCTACTGTCTGTCATAGACGTTCTATTAAAAGTTTTGATCAGTTTCAATTTGCTGAAGCTTCTTTCAGCGCTGGCAACAGTCACGGGGCAAGTTAGTAAGATTCGAAGTGCGATGTACACATTCGGATACAATTCAAATAAATGAGTCTTTAGAAGATAGTTCAGAAAGTCTTGAGCCGTATTGAGATTGCGTTTTTTTTGTAAAATTAAAACAAACCGCTGTAGCTCAGCGCTCATTTCATCAGAATCAATGTCACCGAACTTTTTTTGGAACTCTTTACAGCAAGTGAGAAGAGCATTTTCTTGTTGCACAAGCAAAAGTTTGTCTCGTGTGTACAAAAACGAAAAGGCGGAAGAAACCTCACGTAACAAATTAAAGCGCTCCTTTATTGACATAATAGCCTGGTCTACTAATGGATAGAAAAAGTTGCTTTTAAATTTCAGTTCAGGAGTAGCTCGTTGTTCCTCTTCACCTTGGTAATCAAACAATCTTCTTTTCTTTCCACTTCTTGACGGAGGAAAAGAAGGATCAATATCCAATTCCTGTGCTATTTCAACAGCAGATGTTGCGGCACTGTCATAACCCGTTGTGCGATAGTTTTGCAAAAACTTTTCAGTTGCCTGGATTTCCGTTTCCATTGTATGAAGGGAGACTCCATACGATTGAAGAATCTTGCTTGCTTTATTGACTTGGAATAGGATATCATACCAAATAAACACCGACAAAAGAAAACTCCATTTTGATAAATGAGCTATCAACGATTTTGTTTCTGAGGCAGCTCTTCCATCTTTTCTTTCTATGGAAATGGCTTCCAAGTCTTTCAGTGCCAGCAACACCTCTTTTAAATTGTATCGAAGAGGTTTGATGCATTTAATTCTGCTTTCCCAACGAGTATCAGATTGTGACTTTATGGACAGCTCCACATGTTTCTTCAAAATTTCCCAACGCTGAGCAGAGGAAGAAAACAGCACATACAACCTTGTAAGTACTCCAAAAAATGTCAATGCTTCCGTCGATCAATTAGCACTGTCAACAACAACTAAGTTAAGGGTATGGTTTGCACAGGGCACGTAAACAGCTTTGGGATTGATGTCTAGCATTCTTGCTTGGACCCCAGAATGTTTTCCTTTCATGTTAGCACCATTATCATATGACTGACCTCGACAATCAGACAATTCGAGTTGCAGTTCGGTCGCTTTTTCTAAGAAAGCGTCCAACAAGCCTTTCCCAGTACTGTCACTTATTCTCAAGTAGCAAAAAAATGTTTCTTTAACAACAGCAGCTTCTTCATTACATAGTACATAACGGAGAATGACAGACATTTGTTCATGATGTGACATATCTGGAGTGCAGTCCAAAATTATAGAAAAATATTTTGCCAATTTCAATTGCTGTAAATTTTCTTTTTCAACTTCTGTCGCTAGCAATTCAATTAGTTCATTTTGTATGGTAGGACTCAAATAGTGATCTTTAGTGTTTTTATTCTTGATTCTGTCTTGAAGCTCTTTTAGGATCGGATCTCTTCTTGCCAAAAGCTCAAATATACCCAGAAAATTTCCATTGTGAGGAGATCCTAAGACTTCTTCAGATCCTCTAAAAGCAAGATTCCTTTCCGATAGAAACAAGGCAATGTCGATAAGTCTCTCTAAAACATTTCTCCAAAAACGTCTTTCATTGAAAAAAATATTCATCTCGCGTTTGTCGATAGTGGATGAATTTCTTATCCCTTCAGCTAGCAACATCCATTGACTGCAGCATTCTTGGTGGGAAATGCCGTTTTCATGGTCTTTCAGTTTTTTCGAAAAACCCTCCCATGTATTTATACCACTACAAAAGGGGCTTAGTGTTTTTCCAAATAGCTTACAACAAAAGCAAAAAACTTGATCTGATTCCCCAGAATAAACTAGCCACGACCGTGAAACACTTTCACCATTAGGTAACACACGTTTATAATAGTTGGAGGAAAAACGTCGCCTTGGAGTTGTGTTATTATATGGAAAATTCATTATTAGTTGATGTGGTCCACGCTTTACTATATCACATCGTTGAGCATCAGAAATACTTTCAGGCCATTTACATGGGTCATCAGGGATAGCGGTAAATTGAGATTCAGATATTTTTGATATTGAAGGTTGCGTATTGGCAGGTAAATCACAACTTACATTTTCTGGAAATTCACAATCACTTTGATGCTGATCGTCATAGTCTTCTTTTTCTTGTACACTATAGTTTTCTTCATCCCTCTCGGTACTAGTGCCAGGTCTACTCTGCTCAGTAATCTTGAAAAAATCTGTCATCTTGGGCAATTTCGCTACAGCATCTCGAGCAGTGGCTGCTTCTTTTCTCTTTTGAGCACCACTTTTTGAACGTTTCATTCTATACAATGTCAATAAAATACTCTATCTGCACTCTGCAGTGTATATATATTGTCCCGGTATTTATAGCCAAACAGAATTCCAGACCATTCTATGATTGTTGCGTAACAACGGCATTGTTACGTCAATCGAATATTCAAGATTCTATCAGAAAATCAATCGAAATATTCTAGATTCTGCGAGATAAAATGACGTTGCATTCACTTATGATGTCACAAGCCAATTTCTTCCTACAGTTTAAATCGGTTGTAAACAAGTCTGCTGAACTGAAAATAGTCACGTAGCCAAAAAGCAATTTCAGACTAACTTGGGCCCCCAAAGTTGGCCTGGGCCCCCCAATTGGGGGGCCTGGCCCCCCCAATTGGGGGGTTTGGGGGGCGGCTGCTACGTCTCTGTCTGACATATTTTTCGTAACAGCCTGGTGTTCAATGCCGATGATTTTACGTAATTGACTATTTTCACTAAAACTTTGAAAGTAGTGTTCAGGTGATCCGGAAATGTTTTTGATGCCAATGGCTCTTTGTTAATGAAACATTGAACTCTAATTGTCAATGGGGCACGCTGTTTTACGAAGGTTTGGAAGCCTGATCGTGAGACTAACAAGATAGGTGCACCATCAGTAGTAATCCTCACTAAATTGCCCCAGTCCAAACCATTTCTTTAAAGAAATCATTAACTGCTTCTAACACATCCTCAGCTCTAGTATTGATTGAGTTTAAGAGGCTTGCAAAATAGAAATTCTTTCTTGAAATTTCTCACAAACATGCACTTATCTCACAAACACTAACAGCTGAGAATATTGTGAGAAATCAGTCGATTCATCTAACTGTACGGTAGAAGGAGATTTTTTTATTTCATCCACAACTTGCACCTTAATATTCTGTGAGATTTTATTTACACGTGTTGACACAGTGTCATTAGACAAGGATATATCATCAAGTTTCCGAGCTGCATCATGACCGACAACAAGCTTAACCATTTCTTTTGCACGTGGCAGGGAAAGTTTCCCAACAATAGTGTGAGGTTTTTTGGCCTAAACTACTGTGTATGCAACAATGTGTGAAGCACAAATTGCATTGGTTGTCCCCTCATAGTATGTACCAAATGAGTCGAGACGTTGTCGTTTAAACGAAAATAAATGCGGCTCAAAATAACTTTTATCCTTTTGTACCAAACTGCGGTGACAATTGCTAAGATGAAGCTTAAGTTTAGCAGGTTTTAGTGAGTCATTTCCCAAAACCTTGTAGCAAATAACGCATTGCGGTAAATCAACGTTATCTTTTTTTGACAAGTGAATCTAAATTGAATATAGATTTCCAAATACGTACGCTTTTGGACCATGGAGGTTTAGTTGTAAAATCTTTGTATAAAATTTATTTAAGTTTGTCCTGAAATAACTAATATTAGGCTGTCAAAAATACATTTGCATGTAAATAAGAAAAATCATTTAATCCAACATTCTCTTCCGGTTGAGCAAAGTATGTTTTTTCTAACTTCTTACATTATCTTCTAGCCGCATGCTTGTCAGCAGCCTTGCGTTTTTAACAACTAATTGGCGACAATTCCTAAGTTGCTATAATCAGTAAATTACTCTTTTGTGACATCACATAGACGTGATTGTAATAACTGTGATGGCAATTTGTGTCACTGTCCAAAAAACCTTATTCTGCTGATCAAAAATTCGCTTGAACTATACCCACGGCTTATCGCCTCAACTCAACTTTCTTAACACAAGCCAAAGGTGACTGAATGCTACAGTGCTGCAAGGTGTCTGAGTGAAGAAAAAATAAATACCTCGCTCAGCGGGAAGCCGTGACTTTACTCCTTGTCAGCGGGAAGCTCGACAATTTCGTGGAAAAACGAAAAGACGAATAAAAGGTCTATTCTCAGAGCTACATCCAAAATGCGAAAAGCAAAACTGTCCCTAATTGCTACTTGTTCCATTGACCAGCAACCAAGTGGATAGTCACTGTTCGTTCATATGGGTTTTTTAGACATGATGAGCTTTGTCGCTGGTCAGCAACGAAAGTAATACTTCGTAAGAAAATCATTTGGACCCCTTCAATAGGTCACTGAGGATTCTTAGGAGTCCATGGATCCCCAATTTAAGAAGCTTTGTTCTAAAGAGAGGAATCATTGCTTGAAGTAAAAAAACAACAAGTTTCTTTTTTTGAATTCTATCTGCTGATGTACCTATTAAATTGTCAATCAAACCTGCCCTCTCAAACAAATTGAATAAGATTAACCACACATTGTTTAAACTGTGGAAGAAACACAAACCACGGTTACCAGACTGCATCGTAAACCACAGTGACCAGACTGTTTCAGTAGAAGAAACGAATGCATTTTACCCCGGCTTAAAACACCACATTCTTTCGAAAGAAATTCACATTTTGAAATTAAAGTCTACAATTAAAAGCTATACTAGTAAGTTGCTTAAAGTATACAAAGTCTCACCAGATGATGAATTAAAGATTAATTAAAATTCGCCACTTCAGCTTTTTTAAGAGCTTCAACAAGTTGATGTCGTTTAAGACACAACCAAGCCCTATACCACTGCTTCTAAGAACTCTTACGAAATAAAAAAAAATTGCCAATTTGATAAATGTAACGGCGTAGCAGTATTAAGTTCTGAGTGTTATTTAAAAAAGTTAGATTCAATAGTTAATGACCCAAACAAATTCAAAGAAATTAGCTTTAATGTTGATGGTAATGCACTCGAGTATTGCAAGTTTGCCCCTTAGATAAAAAAGCTAATCGTTTTTAATACTACCTTGCAACGTATATTAAACCAATAGTTGATCCTGTGACCTATTTAAACTTGTTACCTTTAAGTAGTGTGCCTGTGCGTCTTCACGGTAAAGGCAAAATTCATAAAAGCGGATGTACCTTACGCTAGCTAATTGGTTTCTTGGAATGGTTGAAAAGAAAATTTTTGATCAACATCTTTCATTTTATCTACCATTTTACGTTCGTTATGTGTACGATGTGTTTGTCATCTTTAATTCATCAACAGACGTTCAATTGCTCTCACATGTGCTTAATAATCATCAACCCCAATCTTCATTTTACATAAGAGGAGGCCTCAGGCCCCTCACTACCATTTCTTGATGTTGAAGTAACGACTTGTGACAGAAAATTCGATATTATTGAGTACCGCAGACTAACTTTTACCGTTGTACTCTTACATTTTAACAGTAAAGCACCTTTGTCCTGGAAACGAGGCCGTATTATTTGTTTATTGCATTGTGCCTACCTACTGTATATTCATCAAATGTGTTGTTACTATAAACCAAGATTAACTTTGTCATCTCCTATTTAAACGGAACGACTATCCAACATCTTTCATCTCAAATGCGATAGACAAGTTTAAGCCTAAATTTAAAAACCACAACAAACAATTTTCGGCTGACCCCCCTAACAATACCCTTAGCTTAAATCATCTAAACCTTCCTTGTATTGGTATCCTATCCATTAAATTTGGTAAACGCATTGCTGCATTGTTTCGTGACAGACTGGGCACGGATATAAAAACTGCCTATCAAACTTCTAAAATGATTTCGTATTTCAATCTTAAATTTCCTCTACCCGCTTTTTTTTGATCGAATGTTGTCTCTATATATCTACCTGTTCTTGTGACTAGAACACGTCATACATCGGTATGACGACTACACCAGGGCTGTCAAGCTCATACAGTGCTGTGGGCCGCATTTATATGAGTGGATTTCATACGGGCGGCATTTACGTAGGTGGATTTCATAGATTATGCGATGTAGCCCGAAATGATGCTGAACTCCGAAAAAAAAGTCATCACCTCTCTTATCACAACCCGTCATGCGCGCCACGACTTTTAGAAGTTTCGGCCATTACTTCAAGGCCATTTTCACGTAACTTTCTCAGACCAACTTCGGAGACTTGGCTTTCGCATTAAATCACAAAATCCTTACGCGGGTCACATTTGGCCCGCGGGCCGCGTATTTGACATCCTTAGACTATACAACTATTCGTCAGAATTGAAAACCATCTTTTAATAACCGAAGTTCCTCCGACACCGCGATTAAATCTCATCGCGATTACTGCAAAGCTTGCAGAAAAATAACGCCAGTGGAACAAAACTTTATCTTATTAACTCTTTTGCTCCCGCGTGAAAAGCGAAAAAAATGTCCGTAAGGTGGCAGCGCGAAAAACTGTCATAATTAATCATAATTATGTACCTCAAGTTTGTTTTGTAAATCATTACTCAGCTGTCTACTTCTACATTAAGTGTGATATATCGTTGAAATCTACATTTCTTGAGGATTTCAAATAGGAAAAAAAAATTTTTTTTTGAATATGCAAATTTTATGCAAATGAACCCCCCCAACTGGGGGGGAGTTGTCTTCAAAATTAAAGTAGTACCCTCACCTCAAAAATCACTACAGATTTAATTTTTTACCAATATTTTTAGAAATGGTCGCAAAATGATGCTAAGGAAATAAGCTTTCAAGGTACATCAATCAAAACTTACCTAAAAGCCTAGGTTTTCTACAATTTGCAATTTTCTGAGGCAAATGACCTTTTTTTTTACCGGTACCGACCGGTACCAAATTTTGGTAGTTAAATTCAGTACCTAAAATATGATCAGTTATTATCTGCTAGAGGTTAGCTTAAACCATGTAACATTATGTATTTTTGAACAGGGAATTTCTTCAAGATTCAGAAAATATCAAGTTTAAATAAAATATGCTGTCCCTGACAATGAAACAGCCGCTTGTTTACACCCTTCCCATTTCTTGAGAAACAAGGGGGATACAGCAAACTTTGATTTAGAGAGGCCAAACCTCTGCTAGCTTTTAAACTTGTATTTCAATCTTTGTCTCCTTGGAAACTTGATACAAAATGACAACTTTAGTGGTGAAACATTTGCAATTTATTTTATCTTTTTATAGGGTGTAGTTTTTCTAAAAATTATAATTTAGTGAAGGTAAGTCAAAAAATTTGGGGGGATTTTGAACTGACATGATGTACAGTACTCATTTTTGATCAGTAAATATCATATACCACTTAGTCTAAACTAATTAAAGTTCTATATTGCTGGAAAGCAAATTTCCTAAGCTTTCAAATGTAACCGGTATTTAGCAACAAATCATATTTTTTACGCACTAAATTTACTTTTATCTACTTATCATTCAAATTTGTTTGGAGGGGTTTTGAGACCCCTAAAAAATTTGGAAATTCAAAAAAGGAAAATTTATTATTATCGCTTGAAATTTTGTCAAATGATGCCCCAAAAGAGTAATTTTCAGACTGTGTCAATGATGAAGGGTTTGGTTATGTGGTAAAGATGTAATCTCAATTTGATTTTAGTGTAGTTGGCACGTGCTGAGAATTTGGCCGATTTTGTCGTCTGCAACTGGGTTGTTGGTCCTTTTAACCCTTTTTGGGTATAAAAATCCAAGAATTAGGGCACAAATTATACATCTTCCGATGCGTGAGGAAATAAGCGTGATCTTTTGAAAATTTTATGAAAATCGGATGAAAAATAAAGTCACAAATCGATTTTTTAGTAAACTAATTTTGTAACTCAATTTAACAAAATTTGAGGTAAACACTGAAAACACGAGATCATCAATCGATGATCGCGGGAGCGAAAGAGTTAAAAAAGTGCCGTTTTAACACTGTAACCGAGCTGATGGAAGCGCTGCTAATTAAACGCCCTAAGCCCTCTTTAAACATAAAATTTGGTCACTTACATGGAGCAAAGTCGCTTCTGCAGGTGTTTTATTAAGAGGTGCAGAGTTAGAACGGTACCACTTTTGTCGATAGCGTCCAGTAACATATTATTAAATTTAACTTCTGATTTACAGATTTATTTTGCCCTGACGCAGTCCCTGTGAGTGGACGAAAAGCTTCGGTGTCTTGTGTTATGTCAGTTTTCTTACTTTATTTTGACTACGCTTAATAAGCTACTGTTTATCAATGTCAGTTTGGTTTATGAAATCTTAAAAGAAAAGATTCCCCCTACCAGAAATATATTGGTCTTATAGCTTTATAGTAAAGATTTTGTAGTATATGACTATAAGCCACCTTCATTAATTATACTGAGCCTAAGAAGCTGTCTGCTATAGGCAACCTTAAAGCTGTTTAGGAAGTTGAAAAATAAATTGAAAAGACATACAAGCGTTCAGCTGCACACACCCACCAGTCTTTCGCTCTGCAATCTACATCCTGTTCCTACGACACCATTCAGGAGAATGCAACTACCTGTCATTTGAACTACAACTTATGTCCTCTCCCTACCACACCAACTGACAAATTATGACGTATTCGTGTTTTGATTTAATCATTTTTTTCTTTTTGTGAAAGGACATTCACTTTTCCATAAAATGTGAATTCATGCATCACTCAAAGTACAAGAGACATCTTTTTTTCCTTTAAAAAAAGTTGTTTTTTCTGTCATTGTGTCTCATTTTATGGAAAATATTCTAATCAAATGGGTGACAAAAGACGTCTTCTTTTGCCTTAGAAAGGTTGTTTTTGTTCTGTCTTTCTGCTATTTTATAGAAATTACTAGCAGATTTACCCGTCGTTGATCGGGTAAAATGTAAAGACTGATTAAATTTTTACATTGAATAACCATATTTTAAAATATGGTTATTCAATGTAAAAATTTAAGCAGTCTTTACATTTTACCCGATCAACGACGGGAGAAATCTGCTATAACTTTTTCCAGGGAAGCCAAGTACGGTATTTTGATTTCGCTCAGAATCGTCTATGGGGGCTACGAGCCTACATTTATTCAACCTATATTAAAATATGGTTATTCAATGTAAAAATTTACTCGGTCTTTACATTTTACCCGATCAACGACGGGTACGGTATTTTGATTTCGATCAGAATCGTCTATGTATTTGCTAAGAAATTATGACACTGGTTGTATTATTCAGTTTTATTTTCTTTCTGTATGATCAGTTTTTACATTTTACCCGATCAACGACGGGCATAAAGATCGCTTGCTGGTAATTATACCCGCGCGGGTATAATTACCGGCAAGCGATCTTTATGCGTTCGCTCCCGCGACGGTATATATACCGGCAATAACAGAAAAGGCGGACATGCGCGCAATTGTTGGCGTACATCTCGTTCAAGCAAAAACGTTTATATCTAAACCTTTCTAACATTCTGTTTGTGGTTTGTAATTGAATTTTTTTGAATTTTGTTGTGTGAGTTAATATAGGTTGAATAAATATAGGCTCGTAGCCCCCATAGACGATTCTGATCGAAATCAAAATACCGTACTTGGGTTCCCTGGAAAAAGTTATATAAGATTCATATGTTTGTTTGTATCTAACTTAAATGTCTCCAGTTTTATTTCTATAGCGGACATACAGACAGACAGACTTTGAGTTTTATATATATAGATTCTAATCAAAGTGGTGACCAAGTTCTTGTGAACGGAAAAAACGCAGATCTAGAAATTAAAAAATGAATTTTTTGAAGCAAAATATAAAAATCGATCACGTGTTATGGGCGGATTGTAACTGATTGCTGTATGGCAACAGATGATGTTGGTACCCCAACAGGATGGGGTACCGACTCACTGGAGTCTTAATGTAAGACAGTATCTGAACGCTACTCTGCATAACAAATGGATCGGACGTGCCGGAAATGATAATTGCATGCTCTTGCATTTGCCCCCTAGATCTCCAGACCTAACGCCTTTTTTCTCTAGGGCTATGTAAAAGGCGTGGTTTATGTTCTTCCTCTTCCAACGTCAGTGCATGATCTGAAGACTCGGATAACTGAGGCCTTGAAAACGATTGATCCCGATATGCTTGTTCGAGTTTGGCAAGAAATGGAATATCATTTCGATGTGTGCCGTGTAACCAAGGGCTTTAATATTGAACATTTGTGAAAAGTTTAATAAAAGATTTATTTCTTTGATTTTTGAGTTCAAATTTTTGCTGCGTAAACTTAAGATCATTAGTTTTCAAAAAAAAGTTTGGTTTTCATATCTTCAACAGTTATTGAGATGTAAGTTGTCACAAAGTGACATATTGAGATGAAACACTCTGTAAAATGCAGTATTCTCCTAATGTAAATGAACAAAATGTTTCTAAAATTGTCATCCAAGACGACGCAAGATTTGAAGATTTCGAGAACTAAATTATTGTAATTCCACACCTATAATCTGCACTATTATTTTTGAAAACCAAATTCTCAAACACCGCTACGGATTATACAAAGACACAATATTTAGGAGCTTTTTTTCGTTTTCCGAAATGCTATTTTTCTTGTCGATTTTCAAGTGCCACATCACTGATATTTATCAGTATCGACTATGCCAGGGCTGGGCAAACTTTTTAGTTGGAGGGCCGCATTGACCATTTAAGAATTCGCCGAGGGCCGCTTTGATCATTCAAGAATGACCAAAACCAGGGCCTAAAATCTTGCAACAACTTCTTACAATGTTCTATTACTGAGCTTTGAAAATAAAGGCGTCCAAAAAAATAAAAAGAGAAAGATCATCACCCCCATTTGGACGGAAAATGCTTCAATTTAAAGTACAAATTGCCTAGCGGCTCTTTTAATGATGACTTCTATCATTTTGGCTCTTTAGTACGGCAAGTGTGGCTACCCGTGTCATATTAAATAAGATAAAAGGATGTTTCTACAAGTGTTGGCGGCCACACAAAATGCTCTGGCGGACCGCATGCTGCCTTCGAGCCGCAGTTTGCCCACTCCTAGACAATACCATTTGACACATATCTACAACCATTGTGAAGTCATAGTTTCGAAAAATATTCAAACAATGGCATTTATACTTCAATCAGATCACTTCGTTCTTTCGATTGCAATTCTTTTCTGATTGAAATATCGTAACACTCGACACACGAGGAATGGCATTTATACTTCAGTACAGTTTCATCATCATAAAGATTGAATAAGGAACAAAAGATTGGTTTGAGTCAGTGGCGCAGCCAGGATTTTTTCATGGGGGCGCAAAGTTTTTTGAACAACACAGCCCAGGTGCAATGGTAAAACTCTCAGTATTTGGTCACAAAAGGGATATCGAAACTTTTCTCCCCAGGAAATGAGAGGTGTGTGCGGTTTTTACACAGAACGTAAAGAAATTTAATGCAATTGCACACACAAAAAAGTTTTGCCCTTACACAATTGCACCCAAAGTATTTACTAACACAAACTGATTGGTAATGGTCGTCGACAAACCAAAAACATTTACTAGTGCTGTATGTCAAAATTCAACTTAATTGTAATTTAGCCAACGATTTTTACGTGAAAATTCATCAATCACATGTTTAAAATTAATGTTGAGATTACGGCGAACAATGCCAATCCATTCAAACGAGTTTCTTTCGTTGTGAACCGCAAATAGGTCTCCAAATATCTCAGAGCACTAAACGAACGCTCAGTTGTTGCTGTAGTAACCGCACCAGTTGTCAATATTTGAAGAAGAACTTACAAAGATGGATAGGTATGTATTTCTGTAGCAGGCAGCAACACGCCTAAAGGGTTGAACGGTGAAGAATCACCTTCGTGGCGTAGCCAGTATGAACGCCATCGCATAAATTCAACCTCCACAGCGTCAATGCTGTCATCCACAAAGGGAAGATAGAAGCTCACAGCATTTCTGATCAAAGCAAATGTCATGTTTTCACACAGGCAGATGGTATCAAAAATTGGAGCTTTATGCAATCAACAAGATCAGAGCAAATATTTCGCCGAGTTAGTGAAGCACTGTGTTAATAAAAGGCAAAAAGACAGAACGCCTGAAAAACTGTAATGGTGAAACAGCCAGTCGATTCACTCTATCGGCTTGCCGATTCACAATTCAAGACATGGATATGGATTCCCCGTAGACACTTTCTGTATGTCTACAGAGTCCAATAAATATTTCTTTATTGTCCCTAAAAGCCTGGATAACATCTTTGCAAATGGTAATACTCGTAGCATCTAATGCAGTGAAAATAATTTCTTGATGCCCTGTAGCTTCTTTACAACTGATTTGGTAAGTTTCAGTGTAGCATTGATAACTTCTAGGCTAACCAAAAACCCAGTTGTTGTTATCGCTTTCAAATAAGGCATAGCCCTTTTAAGAACTTCTCCATCTCTTGATTCTGACAGTTGATCAAAAGAACCAATAAAGGCCGGATAAAACTCCTTGAAAACAAAGACAACATCATAGTTCTCAATCCACTTTGTGGAACAATTACGCTTCAAAGGCGAATGCCAAGAATCAGGAGATTTGTCATTAACTTGAGCATACAACAGCGAAAGACGTTTTTGAGAATTAGAAAAAAATACCAATATGTCTTTTATAATGCTTACGCATGCTTGAATTTTGCGTACGTTGCAACCCAGAGAATGTTACTGTAACTTGTGCTATCTCTGATTGTAGCGTCTCTGCTACTTTTATCCACTCATTAAACTTTTTATTGCGGTCTTTATAGTCTTCTAAAAAACATTCCAGAAAGAATGTTGAATTTTTAATTCGCAAATTGATGGTTTTGTTTACTCCACAGTCTACAGTCCAAAGCATTTTGACAAAAATTAGAAAATTTAAATCGTCAACTATGAATTCAGACTCGTCAAGATGATTTGGTAAATAACTTGTTGAAAATTAGAGACATGCTCTATTCATGGCAATATTTCTGAAACTTTTCCAGAAAGCACAAAACTCGCTTTTTCTCGTGGCAAGCTATTTGTTTTTGTGCGATATTGCTATTGATGTTGTACAGTACTCTTGCGCACAGTCCCGTAGCACTCCAACTTCGGGCCCTCCCCAAAGTAAGCGCAAGAGCCCCTGCGCACAGGTCATATCACTTTAGAGGTGTAAAATTGAAAAGCTGCATTAAGAAAATACACCACAATTTGTACATAAGTAAACAGGCTAATGTCAGAATAAAGCATTCCGATACCGAAGGTGCAAGTCATAAAAAATTCGGCACCGATGCAAGAGTTCAGTAGGACATTTATGCAGACACTGCGAAACGAAAGCAATGACACTGAAAAACATGAAAAAGTTATAAAAACACAGTATCATTTAAATAGTCTGGAGCGAACCTTTTTGTTCGCAAATGCTGTTATGACATTGTCATAATCAAGAGATCGGGCGCAGTCATTTTCGATTGACAACATGGCTAATGAAGATAGTCTACTGTCTGTCATAGACGTTCTATTAAAAGTTTTGATCAGTTTCAATTTGCTGAAGCTTCTTTCAGCGCTGGCAACAGTCACGGGGCAAGTTAGTAAGATTCGAAGTGCGATGTACACATTCGGATACAATTCAAATAAATGAGTCTTTAGAAGATAGTTCAGAAAGTCTTGAGCCGTATTGAGATTGCGTTTTTTTTTGTAAAATTAAAACAAACCGCTGTAGCTCAGCGCTCATTTCATCAGAATCAATGTCACCGAACTTTTTTTGGAACTCTTTACAGCAGGTAAGAAGAGCATTTTCTTGTTGCACAAGCAAAAGTTTGTCTCGTGTGTACAAAAACGAAAAGGCGGAAGAAACCTCACGTAACAAATTAAAGCGCTCCTTTATTGACATAATAGCCTGGTCTACTAATGGATAGAAAAAGTTGCTTTTAAATTTCAGTTCAGGAGTAGCTCGTTGTTCCTCTTCACCTTGGTAATCAAACAATCTTCTTTTCTTTCCACTTCTTGACGGAGGAAAAGAAGGATCAATATCCAATTCCTGTGCTATTTCAACAGCAGATGTTGCGGCACTGTCATAACCCGTTGTGCGATAGTTTTGCAAAAACTTTTCAGTTGCCTGGATTTCCGTTTCCATTGTATGAAGGGAGACTCCATACGATTGAAGAATCTTGCTTGCTTTATTGACTTGGAATAGGATATCATACCAAATAAACACCGACAAAAGAAAACTCCATTTTGATAAATGAGCTATCAACGATTTTGTTTCTGAGGCAGCTCTTCCATCTTTTCTTTCTATGGAAATGGCTTCCAAGTCTTTCAGTGCCAGCAACACCTCTTTTAAATTGTATCGAAGAGGTTTGATGCATTTAATTCTGCTTTCCCAACGAGTATCAGATTGTGACTTTATGGACAGCTCCACATGTTTCTTCAAAATTTCCCAACGCTGAGCAGAGGAAGAAAACAGCACATACAACCTTGTAAGTACTCCAAAAAATGTCAATGCTTCCGTCGATCAATTAGCACTGTCAACAACAACTAAGTTAAGGGTATGGTTTGCACAGGGCACGTAAACAGCTTTGGGATTGATGTCTAGCATTCTTGCTTGGACCCCAGAATGTTTTCCTTTCATGTTAGCACCATTATCATATGACTGACCTCGACAATCAGACAATTCGAGTTGCAGTTCGGTCGCTTTTTCTAAGAAAGCGTCCAACAAGCCTTTCCCAGTACTGTCACTTATTCTCAAGTAGCAAAAAAATGTTTCTTTAACAACAGCAGCTTCTTCATTACATAGTACATAACGGAGAATGACAGACATTTGTTCATGATGTGACATATCTGGAGTGCAGTCCAAAATTATAGAAAAATATTTTGCCAATTTCAATTGCTGTAAATTTTCTTTTTCAACTTCTGTCGCTAGCAATTCAATTAGTTCATTTTGTATGGTAGGACTCAAATAGTGATCTTTAGTGTTTTTATTCTTGATTCTGTCTTGAAGCTCTTTTAGGATCGGATCTCTTCTTGCCAAAAGCTCAAATATACCCAGAAAATTTCCATTGTGAGGAGATCCTAAGACTTCTTCAGATCCTCTAAAAGCAAGATTCCTTTCCGATAGAAACAAGGCAATGTCGATAAGTCTCTCTAAAACATTTCTCCAAAAACGTCTTTCATTGAAAAAAATATTCATCTCGCGTTTGTCGATAGTGGATGAATTTCTTATCCCTTCAGCTAGCAACATCCATTGACTGCAGCATTCTTGGTGGGAAATGCCGTTTTCATGGTCTTTCAGTTTTTTCGAAAAACCCTCCCATGTATTTATACCACTAGAAAAGGGGCTTAGTGTTTTTCCAAATAGCTTACAACAAAAGCAAAAAACTTGATCTAATTCCCCAGAATAAACTAGCCACGACCGTGAAACACTTTCACCATTAGGTAACACACGTTTATAATGGTTGGAGGAAAAACGTCGCCTTGGAGTTGTGTTATTATATGGAAAATTCATTATTAGTTGATGTGGTCCACGCTTTACTATATCACATCGTTGAGCATCAGAAATACTTTCAGGCCATTTACATGGGTCATCAGGGATAGCGGTAAATTGAGATTCAGATATTTTTGATATTGAAGGTTGCGTATTGGCAGGTAAATCACAACTTACATTTTCTGGAAATTCACAATCACTTTGATGCTGATCGTCATAGTCTTCTTTTTCTTGTACACTATAGTTTTCTTCATCCTTTTCGGTACTGGTGCCAGGTCTACTCTGCTCAGTAATCTTGAAAAAATCTGTCATCTTGGGCAATTTCGCTACAGCATCTCGAGCAGTGGCTGCTTCTTTTCTCTTTTGAGCACCACTTTTTGAACGTTTCATTCTATACAATGTCAATAAAATACTCTATCTGCACTCTGCAGTGTATATATATTGTCCCGGTATTTATAGCCAAACAGAATTCCAGACCATTCTATGATTGTTGCGTAACAACGGCATTGTTACGTCAATCGAATATTCAAGATTCCACCAGAAAATCAATCGAAATATTCTAGATTCTGCGAGATAAAATGACGTCGCATTCACTTATGATGTCACAAGCCAATTTCTTCCTACAGTTTAAATCGGTTGTAAACAAGTCTGCTGAACTGAAAATAGTCACGTAGCCAAAAAGCAATTTCAGACTAACTTGGGCCCCCAAAGTTGGCCTGGGCCCCCCCAATTGGGGGGTTTGGGGGGCGGCTGCTAGGTCTCTGCTTGCGCACCTCGTCAGACACCAATAGGTTATTGCTGCATGATTCTTGCGCAATAGAACTTGCTTTTGTGATTCCTGCTTTATATCAACAAAACTATGGAAAGTTTGAAGCTCATGTGTTAACCTCAAGCATGAAGCCCAAAGCTATCAGCAAATATTCGGGCCATTGTTTGCTTTGTGCATAATTTTATCTGTGACCAAAGGGGGGCCATGGCACAGTGGCCCCCCTGGTTTGAGAATGTTTGAAATCGATCGGGTTTTTGAGGTCACCTTGATCTTTCTGTGTTTGTCTTGTTTAGAACTGCACCGGGAAGGGAAATTTGTTTTGATTGACATCTCAAAATGTGTGCGCGGATTATACACATGTATAAAGATTTTCCTTGGATTGAAACTTTTAAAAGAGAATGTTGATTGTGTCTGGGTCCGGAAAATAGATGGGGTAATACAGTAGATTTTTGCTGCTACAAGCTTGTAACTAGTTACGTACCGATGCAGTAGTATAGTTGTACAGCCCTAGCAAGATAGGGCTATTTAAAACATATTTTTGAGAATTGAAGTGTGTGTTTTGCACCTTACGAAGTAGCTTTTTGCATTTAGGTTTAGACTTGCAATAGGCTACTTTGTTAAATGTAAAAAAAAGCCTATTGCAATTGATTAGAGATGCTGCTGCATATGGTTCACTACTGTTATATGCGTGCAATAGTATGGTAATTTGACATAAGCCCAGTGCTGTCTTTGATTACGCAGGTCACTTATTGTGCTATAGTTGTGTTGGTAGTGCTGGTATGTGCAGTTGTGTTGACCACCTTTTATTATTATTGTTTTGCATTTTGGTGAAGCCTAACAATACCTATTTATAAATAGTTCAATCAATTTGGCTGCTTAATTTGTTGTCGGTAGAATTGCTTTAGAAAACACTCTTTCACGAGTAAATCATGCAGCATATCAACTAAACAAGGTTAACTCCACATGATGTTGTTTTCATTTCACTGATTGATGTATCAGTGCATTGTGCTAAATTGTGGACGTGCACATCTTCAGGTTTGCAAAACTATATTATAGTCTTGCTTTTTTGTGGAAATCCAGATAAACATGGTTCCTGCTAAGTAGCACATGTTTTCAATGTTTTTTGATGTCAACAAACTCTAAGCCTAGCCCCCACTTTTTGAATAAAAAGTGGTACCAGATGAACACACAAATCAAAACATTTTTAGAGTGTGATGCAAGTCTTTTACAACTTGTCGTTTCGATGGTTTTTACCTCTGAAACCAGTTTGGTAGTTGCCAGTAGTCAACCAAGTGAAATGCAAAGTAGAAATCAAAGAAATAGTCAATTGCATTTGGCTAGATATGCTGGAATACATGGTACAGTATAAGCCTGCAAGAGCAATTTGCTGTGAGGTATCAATCTTTTTGATTGGATTTATATGATAGTTATATGCTCTTCATACATTTATTTTGTTTAGGTGAATAAACCCCTTATATGATCTATAGTAAGTCACCTATTTTTATGGTCATTGTCTTATACCAAAGTAAAGGTCTATCTTTTATGTCTTTGTGGAGCCTGCCAGTTCTTCCTGCGAGAAGAAATCAGCCAGTTTTTGCATCTGAGTCTCCAACGTGTACAATATTGTGTATCTATCCCTTGTAGTCCTTTGGCAGTCATGGCTCACTGTACCATTTTTAAAATCTTTTTTTTTGGTGTATTTTTATAAAACCAATTTGAAGTTTATTGCTTTTTGTGGTATCCCTTCCTTGTCCATTCTCTCCCCGTGTCCCAGCCTTCACAGCCCCTGTTCATGTCAGAACTTTTCAGTGGTCTCCTTTTGTGTGATGTAATGGATCTTCCTTTTGGTTGCTTTATCCTTTAGGGTTTTGCTCCATAACATATGCAAGATTCAGAGTTTTGTTGTCAATTTTCATTTGTCTTTCACTGTCATTGCTCTACATTTAGTACCTTAACTGAAAGTAAGACTCACACAGTTTTTCTGTAAAATTCCCTTAATTCTCAGTGACATGCCTTTTGTACATAGAACATTAAAGACATTTTGAACTTTTCACGAGCAGGTCTTGTCTTTGAGGATACAGCTTCTTGCACTTCTCCCTCACTTCTGAGAACATCCCTGAGTTAAGAAAACCTGTCCAAAGTTTTTAAGTCATCCCCATCTTCTGGTATTTTTTTCATCCACATTATTGTCCCAAGAGACTCTGGTGGCCCTTGCATATCAATTTATTGCTCTTGCTATGCTCTCCCGAATTTTCGAGCATCTCTTGTGTACCCAATTTTCACTATGGTGCACATTATGAAATTCCTTCTTACATTTTTTCTACATGCAGGTGCAAGCATGTGCCTTTGACAGTTAAGCTATTCTATCTGTATGAAAAGATTTCCTCATGTATACGTTTGCTATTGTGCTGTACTGTTGTTTTATTAAAATCTTATTTATTCAAACTAGATTGTGAAAACATGCAATCATTTTTGTGTTAGCATAATGAATTACGGTAAAGAACCAACTGCTTGTTTGATTACAGTAAATTACTGTCAATAACCACCTTGTGAGATATTGTTGCCATTAAGTATAGTGCAACTACTCTAGCTGCTTAATGATAGTTCTAACCAGGCATAGTGCGTAGTACAGGCATTGTAGATATAGCACAGGCATAGTACAAGGATAGTACTGTAGTAGGAAAGGTGTGCAATATCAGTCACATGAATATAACAAAACCTTTCTTCTTTCCTTTAATTAAATAATTTTTTTTGATTTTATGAGTTTAGATTAGGCAGCAACTATTTTGCCATCAATGGCATTTTACCCTTAAAAGCTATTTTGCCATCAGTTATTTAGGATTGGTCAATTTTAATGATGTATTGAACATGTGACATTTGGTTGTTTCTGATCAGTCAATTTTAATAACTAGTTAAAAAATTTTATACATACTAGTGTCCATTCCCCCATCTTATACACCTTCCAATGTACACTACCTTGTACATTTACATACCTGGCCTCCCCCTGCAGTGTACACTGCCTTTCTGTAAGTGCCTTGCCTGCCGAGATTCCAACCTGCAATCGCTGCACTATTCACACACCACAGCCTCACTGGCAGAATGGTAGCATTGTAAACAGATGAATAATTTTGGCAAAATAGTCTCCAAGGGTAAAATGTCGTTGACAGCAAAGTAGCCACTTCCTTTAGATAAGCATTGAGTGTGTACGATGAGATTTCACATTTAAAGCTGCTGTGTATTTTTTGATAAAATTGAGTTTGTTGTTTTGCTAATTGTACAGAAATATCTGATATAAATATAATTTTGTGTGGAGATCATTACAAAAACCAAAAAGGTTGTAGTTATCAACTGCGATTGGTATTTGAGCTAGTTTACTACTTCCATTGGCCTATTGAACTATGTATGTACTATGTCTGCTATGCCTGTACTATTCCTGTTTATAGCCACCATAGCTACTATTTTTAAGAAAAGGAGCAGATGAGCTGAAAAGACTGTATGAGTTTCTGAGCCAGCAGAACTCTTCATTATTGTTGTTGCAGAGGTACCAGTTAGAATATATTTATGTTTAAACAACTTTTTAGTGATAATGTTATTTGAAATAAATTTGTGAAGTTTACATTATTTAAGGGGTTTTCTGTAAGAAGTAGGGCTACTGTAGCTTGTAGTATTGGCAATACACAACATGTATATTCTACATCTTGTAGAAACATTGATATTGTGACACATTAGAGGAAGCACTGATTTAAGAGTGAATTGCAGTCACTAACAATCACAATTGCATTGATTGGTATATGTTTTGATGTTTTGAACTCCGTTTATTTCCAATGCTCTATGGTGGCTCAAATTCAAACATGATTTCATATTTGCATATATAATAAAATTTATTCTCATTCAAATAGAATAACAAAAAAGGTTAAATACCATGCAAACAGAAGAAGATTAATAGTCTTTCCATAAATTAATGTAAACCAAATAGAAAACTAAAATCCCATCACAACTGGTAACAAAATATGCTTCAACTTAAATTTCTACCAACACTGCAGGCTTGTAAGAAAACAACGTGCAAGCACAAGCGCACTTGTCAAAATCACGTGGCTATGCAAAAAAATGCACTCTGCAAGCGTGACATCATCCCAAGCAAAGCTTAGTAAATAAAACTGAAAACAAAATCCATCTTTGTAACATTTCCCCCTCCTAGATAGAACTTTATTCTATCAACTAAACAAATTTCACAATATTTATATGTCAGATTCATTACAGGGTGACTGCAAATACTTCCTAACCCATTTCACAAATTATTAATCATTTAATAAATACAGTTGTATGTAATAAGCAAAGTCAAATCGCATTTAATGTAGATTTCCAAGCTTAGTGACAGCTCATTATTTATAGCATTCAAAATTTTATATCCTACAAACACACCAAATAAACATTAAATCACACAAAGCAGAATTGTTTTCAGTTTTGCCACAATAGGAATTCATTGCTCAGTTGACATATTTACCATTCAATAGCTATTTACATTGCTTACTGCATTTACAATCATAAAAATTAGATATCACAGTTTACTTAATGGCATATCAACGTAATACATTGCAAAAAACTCAAAACTCGAGTGGACACAAATGTGTGGTTAGACGTTTTATCCTGGTAGTACCAGTTTGCACTGTCACTACTCTTACTCGTCCATCAAGGCTTGGATGAATGTTTACAATTCTCCCCAGAGGCCAGTGTGCATGAGGTGTTTTTGTGACAAAACACGTACAGTGTTACCAATTTTTAAATTGTCATGCTCAACTTTTAATTTTGAATGAGCATTAAGTGCAGGCAGCCATTCTTTAAGCCATCTGCCCTAAAATCGCCTGATTAATACTTGAACCCAACACCATTGTTTTTGCAGGTCATATGGTGCATTGTCAATAATCTCTGGAGAAAATCTGCCACCTAGTTGTCCCACGAAAAAGTGATTTGGTGTCAACGGAATGTCATCAGTGGGATCAGCACTGTGATATGTAAATAATTGGGAATTGATTAGTGTTTCAGCACCAATAAATGCTGATTGTAATTCTTCATCAGTTACATCAGCTGTAGAAAAAATACCGTATTTATTTGTGTATAAGTCGGAAAATTTTGTACCAAATTATTGCCCAAAAAGTTGGGGGGGCAAGTTATACACAAGGGTGTGACTTATACACAAGGTTGCTTTAAAAGTTTAAAAATTTTTTTAAATGTAATGTACAGTGGCCATGCACAACTCCTGTTGTGTGTGTCATAACGTATGTCCTTTAATCGCTGCTTCCTTATTCACAACCTTTATTCTAAAGTGCTCTCGCGTTTACTGTACTAATTGATTGTAACAATGTTACCACAACAGTTTAGACTGCAAGTAAATGTGCACATGCACATATACATGTGAGCTAGTGTTAGATGTTGTGTTTGATTTTAATAAAAAAATGTGGAAAAAAATTTTGTACCATTTTTTGAGGCAGAAGTGGGGGTACAACTTATACACGAATGCGACTTATACACAAATAAATATGGTAGCTTTTTTTAGCAGATTTGATTTGTTTCATGAACACCTCTGAAATGCAGTGCTGTTGGTGGTATAAATGACCACTTTATACATTATTATTTGCAAAGAATTTCTTCAGCCTCTTTTTATCAAATTGTGAGCACAACTCTTAATTCATTATCAGCTGCTGTGAAATTTCCAGCATTGCCAGACAACACTTCTTGAGGAACACCTCTTTGATCAGTCATTCTGAAAAATGAATCTGTATTGAGACTGCAAGTCATTTCTAAATGTACAGCTCTGCTCAACAAACAGGTAAATAAACACAAATAACGTCAAGCCCGACGTTTCCCATGTTCTTGGATTGCCACAAACAGACCAGCAAAATCAACAGCAACACAAACAAAAGCTTTTAATGATAATTTCAGCTGTATGTCTTGCAAAGCACTCATTAAGTGTTTTGCAGGTTATGCCTTTTGTCTTATGCAAGTTGTGCATTTGTTTTGCCATTCTTTAATGGCTTTCCTTTCAGACATTATTCAAAAATAACTAGAAATAGCAGCAAGTACTTGATTAATGCTGTGATGGCTTAATTTTTTATAAAAATGTTTTACAATTAATGTAGTAACCCAAGAATCTTTTAGTAATATCATAGAATACTTTGCAGAATAAGATTAATAATCTGCATATTTTAAACATCCTTTGCATCTAATTGCACCTGTTTCATCCAACTGCAGGCAACTTTAACAATACTGTTCATGCAGATCTTTTTTTACTTAGGCACTGTACTCAGCTAAAAAAATTCCTTCTGGGCGTTCTGCAAAATCAATATTTTGGCTTCTTGAATCTCTGACATTTCTCTTTCTAGACTTCGTTTTTCCTTTGGTGTGCAACAATTTTCTAAAAACCTGTACACCCAGGCATACATTCGTTTAAGCTGTATCCAATTGGAAAATCGTTTAGGGTCCAGTTTGCACAATTCATTCAGATTAATCAAATTTTTGTCTGGTGCATAAGACACAAATGTGTGGGTACTGGTATCACATTCTTTACAACATTCTTTAATATACTTGGGTGATTTAATTGGAGTTTTGGGCCATTCAGATTTATCAAGATGCAGATAGTGAGGCCCATTTAACCACAGCAAATTAGTTATTAAAAATCAAACATTAGATCCTTAGCTTATAATGTCAGCAGGATTGTGTTCTGTATTTAGATAATTTCATTGATCAGGGCTAGTGTTTGATTGAATTTGCCTGACACCATCTGCTACAAATGGTTTAAAAGATCTGCTGTAGCCTCGTATCCACCACAAAACGTCCATACTATCTGACCAGAAGTAGAAACATTTTAAGAACAGTTCATTGCTGCTAATACAAGTTTTCCAGCTTTCAACCTAACTACTGCTGCCATAAGCTCAAGCTTTGGCACCATCATGCATTTTAGTGGAGCAACTTGACCCCTGCTAAGTACAAAACATACTTTCACGCTTTTATCAACATACACATAGTGGACATAGCAAACTGCCTCATACGCATCACTTGATGCATCAATAAAAACATGAAATTCAGTGTCTACAACCTCTTGATTAAATCCCAACCATCTGAATATGTTAATTTTAGACAAGCAACAAATTTCATTAAGCCAATTTGGACAAGCAATTTCAATGTCACCTTCAATTTTCTCATGCCATTCATTATTCTTTAACCCACATTCTTTGAATTAGAATTCAAGCTTGTACAATAAATGGAGCAACAAATCCCATCGGATCAAAAATAGAAATTTTGGAAAGCCATTGCCTTTTCATTACAGTCACCATTTCACCAGCAATAAATTTGTACTCAAACACATCTTCAGTTGCTGTCTGCCACAATCCTAAAGTTTTTAGACGGCAAAATTTCACCACCATCGAAGCTCATACATAAAGCTTTTTTATTAATGGGTATGTGTTGAGCAACAGTCAACAAGTTCAAAATCCATTTTCTTACATGCATGTTTATTAAGCCCCACAGCTTCATAAGCCCCAAGCCAATACCTTCCTTTTCAGTATCAACAGAATCCATACTGTCGTCCATATATGTGTTTCAATACAGTTTCTAAAGCATGAGGAAACTCTTCAGAAAATTGCTTGGCATGTTGTTGCATGACATATTGAGCAACAAATGGTGAAGAGTTTAAACCAAATACAACATGACTAAACTTGTGCACGTCAGAGGGACAAGATTGATTTAAATCTCTGCACAAAAATTTTACAAACGGTCTATCTTTTTCAGAATTAAATAGGAATTTGCATTTCAGCTACATCACAAACAATACAAACAGATCTTTTTCAAAATTGCAATAAAACACTCACTAAATCTTGTTGCAACTTTGAACCAACACAGTAGCATTATTTAAACTAATTCTATCACACTGCACATTCCTATAAGCAGTCGCCAATTCGGAATTCTTTAACAATCTCTTTTCTGTACTGTAGAGACGTTTTAATGTCATCTCAGAGTTACAAGGTAGTTCACTTGAATTCATAGTGACGAGATGGAAACTTTATAGCAATTTTCAGGCCATTTCAACAAATTTTCCACAATCTCTAAAGCTCTTTTCTCTTCTGTATTTAACATTGGGATTTCAGAGCTGTCACATTCCTTTATCTGCCAAAACGTCTGTAATGAATTGTTGATTGATCTCATTACATCTCTCTCAGCATCACGAAGAAAGTACACACTATTGGTATAGTTTCTATCAATTGCAGGTACACATTAAACACAAGTCCAACCTAATGAAGTTAACTGCGCTATTGGTTTTCCTGGCTTTCCTTGAATTTCCTTCAAACTTTGATGCAAATTCAAATGACACTGTGCTGCGTTTGAAAATTTTTTCTCAAAAATCAAGGATGTTTTAACTGTTTCTAGTTTAATTTTTTGCACTGAACTCAAAATTGCAGCTCGTTTTTTCCAATTAGTTCAAATTTTTCTCCATCGTATTTTTAATTATATGTTAGTTTTGGTCAGTTTGTGTTCATGTCACAAAGAAACTAATTTCTGTGGTAGTTTACTTGGTCACTCATATGGTTATTTTTTGCAAGTAAGATGGTATTTTTATTTGCATGCAAGATTCTTTTAATGACAGGCATTTTAAATGACACAAAAATTCATTACCCCGCTGAAATAAAGGCACTTAAAACCAACAAAGAAATCTTCTTGACGTATAATTTTGTTCAATGGCACTCCATTTAACAGTTTAAGTTAATACTTTACATTACAGACACGTATTCACTTAAGATCACAAATTTGTTCCAAAGGCTCAAGACTCGCCAACCTCAGTAAGCACAATAAAAGCTGTCTCCAAAAAAAAGTCTAACACAGAAATGATTGTCCGGCATATGGTGACACTTTGACGATAAATGCATTGCCGCTATTAGCATGATGACAAGAAGTGTCTCTGGAAAGATTTTTTCTTATGCGTGGAATTAGAAAAATCTCTTTAAGTACCAACAGTATTGTGCAAGCATGTTTACGTCTCTATATCCTTGGTACCTTTCTTTCATCTGGTAAAGGTCTTGGTATGATTTCTCTCCCTGTTCTTTGTTGTAGTCCCCACAATTGTCAGAAAAGTAATCCAACTGCATTTTCACAGACATTCAGGCCCCAAGGGATTGAAAGCTTTCAAGTAGCCCTTTAACCACTTGTGGACGGATGACGTATATATACGCGCATGTAAATTTTTGCCGCCCAAAAGACGGATGATGTATATATACGCGTTTTTAGTCATGGCAAACAGACGGATGCCATTTATATACGCTAAGGTTCTAAATGAAGTTTTACTTGATTTTGGGAAACACCAAAGCAGGGGTTTTTGACCGGGGGGGAGGGGGGAAGGAATATTCGACGAAAGGGGAAAAGGGGGAAAAGAATACCGTCCGCAAGTAGTTAATCTGTTTTTTCTAATTAGGGCTTCTATGCTTTTCAAGAAAGTGAAATTACGACCTGAAAAGCTGTCCATGCTCTTTTTTCTACTGCACTCATGCTTGCAGTAAAACCCTAGTCTTTGGTCAGCTCACGGATCAAAGACTCCTGCTCGTAGCTTTGTTTCAGAAGTATGGGAAAATTTCATTTGTAAGAACTTGAAGGTTGGGCAATCTTTATCAAGTGCCTTGGTTTAGTTTTTCATGAGGCCGAGCTTAATTTGGAAAGGTGGCAAAGGAATATTTTGTGGATCGCCTAAGTAAGCAGATTTGACATGAGACCAGGTGTAAAACTCGTTCTAGACAGCCAGCTGATTTGTGAGTTATGGCAATTATTGGCACTTGAGGATAGACTAGGTAAGCAGATTTGACATGAGACCAGGTGTAAAACTTATTCTAGACGGCCAGCTAATTTGTGTGTTATGGCAATCATCTGCACTCGATTCCCACAGACACAAAATAGATGGATGTTTTGTGTAATTGGCATGTAGCCCAAGAACTACTGAAATCATTTTTAAGTCACCACATATTTTTCAGTGAGCTTCACTTAATGTCCAACAGGAACAGAACTAATTTTATTCCCATTGTGCAGTGATAGTGCCTTTAAACTCTTTACAGATGAGTCCAAAAACAGTTGTCGTTCCGGTGGAGTATAGACTATCCCCAAAGCTAATATTAATTCTAAAATATCTTGACAGTATACCAAGGAATGATCTTCATCATAACTGAAATATTTTCTGAACTCTTCATCTCTTTTCCAATACCAGAAATATGTGGTGTTTGGAGCTAGTAAGTTGTTTTCACGTAGTTGTGATCCAAAAACCTGTGCAGATTCTTTGATGAGATTTAAATCTTGTGTTAGGTCGTTCAGTTCAAACTGTGTTAAATGCTTTGGTTGGTTTGTACTTTGCTCTGCATTCAATGCGTCTTTGTCACTTGCTTCGCTCTCTGAAGATGAAGAACACTCCATTTCACTTATATCTCCAGTTACTTCTGGTACAGGAATACCAGGGCCATGTGGTACTGGTTTTATGGTTGAAAGAGCATTAGAGTATTTCACATGTTTTTTGCTCTTCTGATTTATTCCTAAAATAAAAATACACACAAATACAGAAGCAGAAAATACACAACTGCGTTGTCACAGACTGACAGACCATCCACTACTGTAGACATAGTGTAGGTTCCATGAGTGTGAAGGTCTAGGCCATGCT
Organism: Trididemnum clinides; assembly: GCA_963675345.1. Classification (NCBI taxonomy): domain Eukaryota; kingdom Metazoa; phylum Chordata; class Ascidiacea; order Aplousobranchia; family Didemnidae; genus Trididemnum; species Trididemnum clinides. The sequence continues at coordinate 19,904,370 of OY776293.1, read as the reverse complement.
TTATTAAAAGCCTCTGGTTTCTTGTCAGTCATCAACTGCACTAAAGAGACCTGATAGGTTGAAATAGTGTCACTGTCTGCAGTTTGCTAAAAGACTTTTTATCTTTCTGACGCTTCATAATCTCAAGCTTTCAATGCATGTTATACAACACATGTGCAGAACAAATGCCTTGTCATGGTCGCCTAGTTTAATCTAAAATATGCATAGTATGCCCTCTTTACAAACTGTGTAATTCTTGCTTGACGACTGGGTAAGGTGAACTTGCCGCATATATAACAGAACCAGTTGGGTTCAGTTTTGCCCTTTTTCATTTTGAAATCAAAACTTGAAATTATTATTATGATACAAACTTGTCAAATATACTAATGGAGTAAAGACTGATGAGCAATACGCTGTTTAGTGTACATTAGTCTTTTTCATTCCAAGTAAAACATAACAATTTCAGTTAAATTTCATGCTAACTTAGACTAACAACCAGTTAAGACGTTTAACTTTTTAAGCATCAACTGCATTTGTTGTGTTCTTGTCATTGTGACATCTTTGTTATTTCATTATAATGTCACTGAAGTTACATTAAAACTTAATTCAAGTGCTGTACCATATTTATGTCATCATAAATCTCAATTAGAAGGTCAAAAAAGTTCTAGTTGTCAAAAATTTCAAATGCAATTTGCCAAAAAACTAGACCTGATGGAAGAAAACGGATAACAGTTTTGAATTCAGCATCAAAAACTGCATCAAGTGCCATCAACAGTTCAGTAACTTTTATAATTACGCAGCACAGTGTAATCAATCCCTATCAACTTATTAACAAGCTGACTTTTTATTGGTGGAAACGAAATGCTTTTGAGATGCTTCCATCTTGATTTTAGTTTTCACCATGTCACAGCTTTCAAATTCTCTGTAACATTTTCAATTATAAAAGCAGTTATTTCGGTTTTTAAATTTCCTTTCAAACTTTCAAGTTTCATTGTCATTGGTTGTGTGTCAAACTGTTTATTTTTGCTGTTTGAAACATGTTTATACGCTGAACATCTTCTAATCCAAGTTCTGCTGCTATATTTACATTTAAATATGTTTTTGTACTACAGTCGTCAAGTAATATGTTAACTTAAAGTTTTCGTTTTTCATTTGCTAGCAAAACTGGAACAGCTCTCATAGCTACACCCTCTCATGAAGCACTTTGCACAATTAGGGTTCTTTGATCTTCTTTCCTTTCAGAAGTAGATACCTTTGCTGTTTGTTCTTTTATTTGCTCGTGGTTTTTTTAATCTCTTGTATTCTTAATGTCAGATCTTGGTTCTTTCAATTTGTGGAGTAAACGATTGTAAAACTTTGGACTACCATTTATACCTAATGGTTTGATTTTACAGCAACTTTAAATGGTATGATTTTTTCCAAGACAAACTTTTGTATCATCTGCCATCACTGTTGCGTGGTCAAATTCTGCAATTTAAAACATTCCCAATTTGGGTGATTCTGGTTACAAATCTCTCAACAAATTTGCTGTGGGCTTTCTTTCCAGGTACTAAATAGTGTTCTCTGACTATTATCAGCAATGTTCCCTCTAAGATTTTTGTGAGTGTGTAACCGCTGGCACAAGTGCAAAATTGCTAGCAAATGTACGAAAACCGCCGGACAAATTTGCGGGCAAAGGAAAGTCAAAACTGTGACAATGCGCTTCGGTGACGTAATAATTAGCGTGACTATATGTCAGCCCCAAAATTCTCACAAACAGGTAGCCTATCGGTTGTTATAAGACGGCGGCAAAATACCTGACTATTTTTCTTCAGTAAGTTAATTGTGGTTAAATTTGGTCTCAAACTTTACAGCCTTTGCAACAGTGATTCGTAAGCACTTTGGAATGACAGATGAAAAATGCGCGTAAATAAAATTAACCTTTTGCCGACGCCCGACATGAGCATGAGAACTAGAACTTTTATGAAGTAATGTGATGTTAGGTAGGTTATTACGACTATGACACAACATAAATTACTTGCGAACTTTAACTGCCACTTGATTACGGTAAATAATTAGACAACTTACATTTCTTTATCGTAATCAATTAAACAACAGGTTTTTGCAATTGCAAGCAAACTTTCAATCTCAGTTCGGAAAGTATTTAAGGGGAATTCAAAATTAAATTGGTTAGAAGTTGTATTCTTTTTTATTTTTAGTGTTTATAAATGGCAAGTAAAAGAAGGTTATTTATTTGTAACGAACAAAAACTGAACCAACCCTCAAAAATGGTGTTTTTTGTGCTTTGCTGAAAGCGAGAACTATGTGTTTTTTACCTTAACAAGCACAATTGAAGTTAGTGTTGAAACGTAAAGAAAACATAAAGATTTTAAGTCAGTTTAGTTTCAAACTTCCCTCGAAAAATGATGTCTTGAGTTAAAACTGAAGTTTGAGAGCTGCTTGCTATTACTGCTCTTTAGCTACGACTGATATCGGCTGGGAAAAAGTAAACAAAAAAATTGATTTTACTTCAGGTTAATTGCTGGAAGATAATTTGTTTTTACAAAAAAGTGAGGCAAAGGCGTGCGCGATATTTAAGTTGCCGTCACTCAATGTTGCATCACAGCCGTGCGATGTTTGGGCGACACGTTGCACTGCTCTGAAAAAGCATCTGTTCTAACTTGAATTTCTTTTCACTGTCTCCCATGCATTTAACAGTTGGTTAAGATTTTGCTAACAAAATTGCAAAAATTTTAACAAAATGAAAAAGTTACCAAAAACCGCCAGACTTTTTTTACGCACTGTTGAATTTTAACTGCGAATCCGCCGGACACAATTTCGCAAATTTGCACTTTTTTGCGTTTAAAGGGAACACTGATCAGCAACACTTGAAGCAACTTCATGAACTCTTTTTCTCATTCCGTAAATAGTTTCAAAGGCAACAGAATGGAATTCTGCTTTTTTGTGTATGTTCCCTCATTGATTTTACTCATTCATCTTTGTTGTTATTGATGATCAATCTTCTGTAACTTGTCAACATCGTTTCTGAAAGCTTTTTCTGTTGTTTTATGTTAAGTGTTCCTTGTGCCAATTCACTATGTAATCCAGCTTGTTTTAAATTTACTACAGCAACATCTAGCTAATCAAACTTTTTAAAGCCTTTTTATGTCCATCTTTTATGGGTCAGAATGCTTCAATCTATCCAGACACAGCGATATTAATCGGCGTTCTTTACCATATTTTCTTTCTAAGCATTCTTTAGCAGCTTCCTATGCCTCTGGAGAAAAAGAAAAAGCCTTGTATTTTTTCTGTACAGAGGCAGTAGGCTATAATTGCTTGACTTTTTGAAATTTTGTTCTCTTTAAGCATACAGCCTTGAATGGTGCAAACCCTTGCTTTAGTTATTAAGTGCATTTTTTTTTTATTTTGAGCTTTTATTTATTGTGTATTTCTTAATTTTAGAAAACCGTTATCATTGAAGAACACATACATACTCCACTAGGAGTCTAGATCGCAGCCTACTTTTTGGTTTTAAATTTAGGCAGCAATAGTTAGGCTTAACCAAAATGCAAAATAATAGTAAAAAAGTGCGTTCACTAAAACTGCACATGTCAGTATTACCAATAAAACTACAGCACAATAAGTGACCTGCATAATCCAAGACACCAGTAGGCTTATGTCAAATTACCATACTAATGCATGCATATATTGGTAGTAAGCTATATGCAGCAGCATGTCAAATCTAATGCTATAGGTTACTTTGTTAGGTGAAAAAACACTTTAACTTCAATTCTCAAAAATATGTTTTACATAGCCCTGCCTTGCTTGGGTTGTACAACCACACTACTGTACTGGTACTTAACTAGTTACAGGCTTGTAGCAGCAAAAATCTACCTGAGTTCTCAAAATCTTCAAATCTTGCATTGTCATGAATGATGATTTTGCAAACGTTTTGTTTATGTAAGTTAGGGGAATACTGCATTCTACTTTGCAAAAATTATGGTGTTTCAGACTTTTAACGTATAGTTTGCTCATGGTTTTCTCAATGAACCTTTTCAAGTTAAAGTAGTTGTGGAAATTAACGTCAATTGCATGAAGAATGAGTGATTCACTAGGTAAATGAGTTATTAGTGGTGTAAAAGGGGGGGGGGGGGGAAACTTTAATGCTTGTACTCCCCCCACAGGTCCTTCTCAGGATAACGTAATGGCATTTTAAGCCACTATGCCAGACCTTAAAAAGTAAGTCCCCTGATATAGCTCAGAGTGTATTGATCTCCAAAAAAAAGGTCTTCACTCTTACTGTCCTGTTAAGCTTGCAGAAAGAAACTTTGTACCTTGTAAACTGGAATGGGGCCCAGTATGTGAATGTCAGTAGCATACAACCGGAAGGAGTGTACAGTGTGAGGGAATGCACTCTAGGGATATAAATATTGTTAATTGATCATTAAAAATTATCCAATCAGAAACGATCAAAAGTCTTATGTTTGATCCATCATTAAAATTAACTAATCACAAATAACTCACAGCAAAGTACCCTCCAAGAATAAAATGCTGCTGATTGCAAAATAGTCACTGTGAACAAAAAAAAAAAAGGCAAAGAGAGGTAACAACTTTTAGTTAATTGCAGTGGCAACAATGTAATTGTTGTGGGATCACAAACATTACACACTTATGTGTAAGAGCAAGACAAAGCATTGCCACAAACAAATAATACAACAAAATGCTTTACAATATGTAGATGCACAAACCTGTAACTAGATGATGTACAATAATAAAAACTGTTGCATCTTGTCTACTGGACTATTGTTATTACATAGATTGGGCAAGGACTATTTTGCCATCAGCAGCAAAATACAGAGCACACTGCTGTTATGTAATTTGAGAAAAAAAAGGTGGTGGTTGTATTGCTGTTGATGACATTTTACCCTTGGAATCTTAACTTTTTAAAGAGACAGTGGCTATTTTGCTGTGAATGGCATTTTCCCTTTGGAAGCTATTTTGCTATTGAACATTTTAGTTTGGTCAATTTTAATGACTTATGAAATAGTAATAGGTCAATTTTTTTCTATGAATTATTTCGAATAAGGTTGTACCCCTTGCATACTTGCCCTCAAGCATACATTGTTTTTGTCTATGTATGATGCCAGCACAGATTTAAACCTGTAATCGTCACATTTGAAGGCACCTGCATTATTCACTACACCACAGCATCACTACCAACATTGTAGCAAATATACCGATGTACATATGAGTAGCGACAGCACAATATCCCCCCAAGAGTGATCAGAAAAATAATTCTTTTTAAAAGCCTGTCTTTTGTTTAATTGTGATTTTTCAACTTCTACGACATATTAAAAACGTGACTTAACAAGAATCTAATTGTGTGTACACTTCCTTTCATTTTTAGATACCCACACCCTCTATCCAAAGTGCCAAAGAGCACTACTGTTGTGTGATTTGAAAAAAAAGGAAGTGGCTATTTGATAGCATTTTACCCTTGGAAGCTATTTTGCCGTTATTCATTTCTTATTGGTCAATTTCTGTGACTTTTTGAAAACATGACTTTTAGTTTGTGATTGTTCAGCTTCCATGACATTTAATAAATAACTTGACATAAATTTAGTTCCAAGTGCACACTTCCCTTACATTTTATTTACCCATCCCCCCCTTCAGTATACACTACTGTTATGTAATTTTAGTAGAAAACAAAACATGTTGCTGTAATACATCCTTCAAAGAATCTAATTACAAAAGATAAGTAATGCTAGGAGTTGAACTCTTAACCATGACATATGGATGCAGCAATACTAGCAATAACACTATGTCACGCAGAGTGCATCTTAATGCTTATATAAAGACACAGTAATCATGTATGACAAAATAGCTTGTGGGTGTATTTTGCCATTGACTGCAAAATAGCCACTCCCTAAAAACAATTAGTGTCTCTAGAGACTTCAATCCCAATTCTAGAAAAAGTTACAGGAAAGAGTGGTTCATTCTCAAGCACAACCAAATTTTATGTGATTTCAAATTGAATAAGAGTCATACATTTCGAATTATAATTTTGAATCTTATTCGTAAATTTTAATGTAGTAAAAAAATGAGCACCATGCTGCTAAGTCAAGAAAAATGTATTAATTTAATAACGCACAAAATTACACACAACAGACAACAATGACAAATGACAAGTTATTTATATAACGTCTTCATTTCATATAAAGATAATTTATGGACTCCACATGCTTGCCTGTTAGTTTATTTCTTTCTTTGGTCACAATGTGACCAGCACCAGAAAATGCCTGTTCTGAGGAAGCTGACGAAGCTGGAGCACACAGCAACTTTGGTGTAAGCTGGAAATGTCCAGAGTGCCACAATTTGTTGCTGATTCAACATCTGATTGCATCACCTGAATGTTTGTCTGTTTCAAGTCAGTCTTGTATTTTTAATCAATAACCATGTGTGGTTCATTTTTTATTCTGAATAAGCATGATCAACCAGAATGTTAGTCTGTTTTAACCCTTCTCTGGTAGCATGGGGTCAATATGACCCCAGGCTTATTTAATAGGCTAAATATTCCAAACTTTGAGATTATAAGCTTTCATCTTGCTTTGTATTTTCTTTGCAGGTTCTTGTCAACTGTTTCTATTCATTCAATTTCAATGCTGCCTTTTTTGTAAATTTTACTTTTTTTTTGTTTGAAGTCATATTGACCCCATGAAAGAACTATGCATATCGCTGATTGTTCTTCGAGCTAAGCGCAAATTGGTGACCCTGCAAACATCTCAGGTTATGAAACAAATCATTTGCCGCTGTGGAACTTTATCAGAAGCACCTCTAGCTGTTCAAAACATTACCCGCCATTGTCCATCAGGGCGCAAGAGATGCTTCGTTTGTCCGAGATTGAAGGACAAAAAGTACAGATTCACCTGTAGTAGATGCCATGACACCACTTGCAAAGAACACAGCAAGATGGTCTGTAACTAGTGTCAGAAGTAAAATATTCGTGTATTGTGCACTCCACTACATTTTTCAAGCAATAAACACAGACTCATAACAAATTGAGTTTTTCTACTAGTGGCAAAATGTATTTTTAGTAATGGGGTCATATTGACCCCAAGGTACTGCTAACGTGATTTTTTTCATGGTACCACAGCAGGGTTAAGTCGGTTTTGTATTTCAATCAATAACCATGTGCGGTTCATTTTTTATTTTGAATAATCATGATCAAAAAAAGATTCTAAATCTTTTTGTGCAAGTTTGATTTGAATCTGGATTTGGGAATTGACATCTCTACTCCTAATGATGGAAATTGAACTTGGCGATATTAAACCATTGCACTGCTGCTATGATGAGTTCAGGTTATCAAACATGCTAATTTAAAGACACAGTAGTCATGGATGGCACAGTAGGCTGTGAGTGTATTTTACTGCTAATGGCAAAATATTCACTATCCATAGATCTTGTAAATCAACATCAAAATTAAACATTGTGGCTTTTTTGCTAATACATGCAGAGGCTATGTTGCTGTACACATTTGGTATGTTTTTACATTTGCACGTTTGGTAATTACACCTAAGACCGTCATTACTTTCTGTATCAGTTGCTTGTACTTTTGCTTGAATCAACTCCACTGCCTTTGCTTCATTAACTGATTCAGGCAAGTCCACTGGCACTACTGCATCAGTTATATCTACCAATTCAGTTTCATATCTGTTGGCCACTACTCTTGAACTGGAGTTTTTCTGTGCTGTTTTTCTTTTATTTGCTTCACTCTGCTACTAAAAATCATTGCTGTCTGGCTACTTTACAATTTTAATAATCAAATTTCTATGTGTGGGGTAGTAAATCAAGCACAGTTATAATACTATAATAGTAAGTCAAAAAACAAAGTGTGAATAACATGCAATGCATCATTATCAGTCACCAGTAATTGATAAGTGAAATGCAATCTTCTTGTTTACTAGAAAAAACAAAACGTAACAGGATTGATGTGAAATGATTTTGTAAAATCTGACCATAAACAAATTGATTGGTTCATATCGGATATCTGTGTTAAAGATTTAGGGGTTTGAGGCTTATAATTATGATATGTTTAGGAAGTTATGTGTTTTAAGAGTTAGCAGAACCAGATTTTATGTTTCTGGCCATAGGGTCAGAAAGTATTCTGGGGAAAATTTTTTGTGACTAAAATGAAGAAAACATTAATCATCATGTTGCAGAAATTGTTATACAGGTTATGCATTTGTTAACAGAAAAAAATAGAAGTTCAAGGGTAATTTATTGTTGACATTGCACATAATGTTTTCAAAAATCCAGGCACCCTAAAAATATCTGGGCCTGGTACCAAAGGTACTCCCTGGATTTCCTTATCAAAGCTGCTGTGGTAGGCATAGCAGTATATCGCTATATCAGTTGGGTTATCAATAAAAGATGGTAAAAGAATGTTGTCAATCATCCATAAAATACAATTGTCATGCTGTTACCTCCTAATTAGTGAAGCTCAACTTTCATAGCTCTCACAACTGAAAAACTCATGAGCACTACTGTACACTCAACACAAATACACAATGTCACTACCAATCTCGATTTGAAAATAAGGCTTTTTGCTGTGACATTCCAGTTTGACCTTCATACAGCAAAGCAAACAACAGACAATAAATGTAATTCCTATTTTTATGGCTTAGGCAGTTGGGGCCAAAATGACCGACAACAAACACTCCTATTTTCCAAGACACCTTTTTTGCTTTTGTTTTTCGTAGTTGACAGTGGTTTTACATACTTTATCATATTTTGGTCAAAAACACTTTTGCAATGTATCCTCACATTGGCTTTGGCAAAAGCAAGGTGATTGGTTATCATGCAACTCCAAATGATTGGGTTTAGTAAAGAATCAGCTGTATTGCGTGAAGTAACTTTAGGGCAGTGGCTATTTTGTTGTCAACTGCTTGACACCCTTGGAGGTTGTTTTGGTATTAAACATTTATGATTGGTCAATTTTAATGATGTATTGAACATGTGACTCTTCGTTGTTTTGGATTAATCAATTTCAATAACAAATTAAAAAAGTAGTGGCTACTTGTGCTTGGAGCCTATTTTTCCATCACTATTGATGTGTGTTTAAATAGGGGTATTTGCTAAAATTCTGGCAGTGATGCTATGGTGTAGTGGATAGTGCTACTTTCTTGAAATGCAACAGTTACAGGTTTGAATTTTCACTGGCAGAGTACTTAGGCAAAGGCAATGTACAATGGAGAAGGAGGCCCAGTATGTGAATGTGCAGAGTTGTGTACACTGGGGCTGTGAATTTTATTTAATTTGTCATTGAAACTGACCAATCAGAAAGGACTAAAAGTCAGATTTTAAATATTTCTTTTAATTTGTCATTGAAACTGACCAATCAGAAAGAACTAAAACACACATGTTTAATACGGTGTTAAATTTGACCGATCACAAATGTCTGAAAGCAAACTAGCCACTGCTTAAAAAATATTGTACCTCTAGTGTATGCTCCCCACACTGTACACTCCCCCAAACATTCACATGTTGGGCACTCCCTCCAGTGAACATTGCCTTTGTCTAATCTGCCAGTCAAGATTTGATCCTGTAATCATTGCATTTGAAGGCAGCTGTGCTGTCTTCTACACCACTATATCTTGGACAGAATTGTTGCAAATATGAACAACACAAAAGACCAGGCACAGGGAAAGTGTGTTTTCATGATAAAATGGTGAGTGGACAGGACTTTAAAAGTTTTAGTGAAATCATTGTTTTTTTGGGGGATTTTAATGGACTTGTGGCGAAATGTGCTGAGAGTTTTGAAGGTGTACATAGGGAGAATGGTATGAGAATCGTTGAAAGGGTACAGGAGGAGTGAAACTGCTAGAACATACCATAAGAATTGTTGAAAGGGTACTAGAGAGGTGAATACGAGCACTAATAAATTTAAATGAAATGCAGTTTGGATTTATGCCAGAAAAAGGAATAGTGGATGCAATGTTCATTGTGAAGAGAATGCAGGGGGAAGATCAAAAGAAGAACAAGAAGAGTTTTGTTGACATGAAAAAAGCTTTTGATAGAGTGCCAAGAAAGGTGATGGAGTGGCCCATGAAAAAGAAGGGTTTATTAAAAGTAATTGTTTGGGCAGTTACAAGCTTGTATGATGGTGCAAAAATAAGAATGAAAGTAGGGTCTACCTTTTCAAAAGAATTTGAAATAAAAGTTGGTGTACATCAAGAATCTGTGCTGTCACCATATTGTTTGCAATAGTTGTAGACATTATGACACAAAAACCCACAAGGGGTGTGGTTTATGAATTACTGTATGCAGATGACCTTGTTCTCATGCACAAAACCATGGAAAACTTAAAGGACAGATTTTTTAATTGGAAGAGTGCGCTGGAAAGTAAGGGTTTAAAGGTCAACACCACAAAAAAAGTGATGGTAAACTGGTTGGAAGGAGACCTGCTTAAAAGCAAGATAAATCCATGTGGAGTTTGTGGGAGGAAGTTGGAAATAGGTTTCATCTGAAGACAAAAAGTAAGGTTTATTGTTGTTGCATAAGATTAGCAATACTGTATGGAAGTGAGGCATGGGCTTAAAAAAAAAATGAAAAAACAATTTTAAGGAGAACAGAGAGACCTTTGGTGAGAGTAGTGTGCGGTCAGAAAGTTAAGATAGAAAGATGACTGAAGAGCAGATGGACATGCCGGGGTTGAAGGAAACTATAGATTAGTTAGCAACAGCAAATAGAGTTAGATGTTATGGACATGTGCTGAGGAGGATGACTCAGCACATGTCCATAACATCTAACTCCATTTGCTTTTGGAGTTGCTCTGGATGTTGAAGTGAGTGGCAAGAGAAAGCAAGGATGACTGAAAAAGACCTGGAAGAAGCAAGTGGAGAAGGAGGAGGAGGAGACTGGGAAAATTAGTTTGAAGAAGGAGGATGCCCAATCCAAAGTGGAAGAGACAAAGTGCAAGCAATTGCAGAAGGAATGGGGTGAATCTGGAAATCTCTGCTAAGGGGCAATACTGGCTAAAAGCTTAACTACCACTACTACATGACTATTTAAACACACACAAATGATGAGGGCAAAATAGTGTCCAAGGGTAAAAAATTGTTGATGACAAAATAGCTGCTTCCAAACTTTAGTCATTATTCTAATTCTAACCCTAACCCTAATTTCAATTATAAAATGCTGATTTGCAATTTTACGTTTCAGGAGTATCAAATTCCATATATTCACTATTATGGCTGATTGTTAGCAGACTCGATTGATATAGGTTTCTCTTAACTTTTTAATTTCACCTTTCACTTTTCTGTGCAATTGACATGGGGATCTTAGACGCATATTTTTTATCTTACCACTGACTGTGTATTAACATGTTATCATGTTGCTTAACCAATCATGTGGAAGTGGCAAGGTGCTCCGTGGACTTTTAAACCTTTCAAGTCATGAAATCAAGGCATCACAAAATCTGTGTTTAAAAGATATTTTCCAAAGGTTTTTGCTCCACTAGCTATAGTCATATTATCAAGCACACTTATTAATTTCAGATGTGCACTTTTCAATTGAAAGGGCCTTTTTTGAGTCACACAAACTAAACCCAGTTTTAAGGTTTGCAATCAGAGCAGTGGCAGTTGTTTGACCAAGGCATCTTTGTGATGAGATCATTAGTTTTCATGAACTCTGTCAATTGGCATCTATGCACTGATTTTCACAAATCTTGACAAAGTAATGAAAATTCTCTAATATGCATTACCCAACATAAATGACTACATGTTTTTCTCAATGCATATGGCTGTCTGTGGTTTTCGTGTTTGTTTATTGCAGATGCATATTGCAATGTTCCAATACAGCAATTGCACGACACCAGCAGCTCACTGTCACCACTTGTTCTGTTTGTTTACTCATGGGACTCTCATCTAGTTCTTGTTACTATTAACAATATATAAACGATGTCAGGCAAAATTATGCTGTCTGTTATCTTGATGACATTTGCATCATCATTCTTAATCTTGAGTTTACATTATCAAACAAACCAAGTTTGTTTTTCTGCTGAGGCAAACTCTAGGGGTGTCAACTCACATCTGCATCATTTCACCTTCTTCTTCAATTTGGATCTAAATTATAGTCTGTGTTTATCTCATAAAAATAAATCAAAGAAATTTCAGTGTAAGAAGGTTTCTTGGCTTCACTCCGCCAGAGACCATCAAAAATGCATGGCAAAATACATTTGTTTATCTCTCATTATAAGTTATACAAAAATATGTGATGCAAGTTAAACATAAAACTCTTGTTAGTAGTTACTTGGGTGTCTGTCGAGATAGCACTTATTGTCTACCCAGGTACCTGATGGCTATGAAAACGTCAGATAGTATTGGCCAAAGAGTACTAGCACAGCCCTAACGCTTTTATCCTTTTTGAGGCCTTTTACTTGTGTTGTTGGTCACAACATCAGACAATTACTTTATATCATTTATAAAGTTAAAGTTTCTTAAGCTAGTAGCTCAAAGTACCCTAAATATAAATTGGACTAACCTGAACTGTGGTTGATTACTATGAAAGTAAACCACCAATGTTAAAATCAAATAGCATTTAATAAGTTAGTGAAATGGATAAAACTTTTACAAAATAAGTTGTACTGTGAACAACTTTTTGCACATGTTGCTGATTAGTTGTACGATGTACGAGGGTAAATCAAAAAGTTCTAAGACAAATAACATAAATTCAATCTCAGTAAAAATACCGCAAAATCTCAAAAAATCATGGCAACTGTTTTTTGGGATAAAGATGGAATCATTTTGTTAGATTTTCTTGAAGGACAGAAAACTATCACTGCAAGTTATTACGAAAAAGTTTTGAGAAAGCTAAAGACTGCATTGGCCAAGAAGCGACAAGGAAAGCTTCATCGTCAAATTTTGTTCCATCATGACAATGCTCCAGCACACACGGCCAAGACTGTAACGACAACTTTACGAGAGTTTCGCTGGGAAATCCTTTCACACCCTCCCTACAGTCCTGATTTAGCTCCTTGTGACTTCTTCCTATTTCCAAAACTGAAGGAGCATTTGAAAGGAACAAGATTTCAATCCATAAATGAAGCAAAGAGGGAGGCTGTGACCTGGTTGACTAGACAAACTCCAGAATTCTATCAAGAAGGAATTTCTCGATGGAAACATCGCTTGCAAAAGTGTATTGAGTTAGGTGGATCTTATGTAGAAAAATAATCGTGCAACTTCAATAAATATTGAATTTATGTTATTTGTCTTAGAACTTTTTGATTTACCCTCGTATATACAGTTGAATCCGTTTAATTGCATAGTCAACTCGCCAAACTATTTTATGTGATTTAGCAGATTATGTGTTTATTTGAAATTAGTATAAACAAACAAAGACGTTTGGGATTTACAACTCTTATGCAATAAAACATATTATGCCATTAACCGGATTTGTCTGTATGTGCTACATAGATGAGGTTCTCATTGGCAATGGTAGCAAATGGGGTGATGCAAAGATGAGCTTTGTGTAGGCCTTCTTTTCTAGGACCTTGTAGAGAAAGCAGAACTACTCTGAAAAAAACTGCTTTTTCATTCAGGGTGTTGCTACCTGGAGTTGGAAACTCTTGAGTTAGCAGTCAAATGACCTATACACCTGAACCACCTGCATGGAGAATTGAGAGTAACAGCTTCCAGTGATACCTTCTACTTGTTGTTTTTGCTCGTTTTCCGTTGGTACAGGTATTGGAGAGGACATGGAACTGTCCTATGGCTCTGTGCATTGAAGGTTAAGGTGGGATATAGTTTGCGCAAAAAATTGTCCATGAAACCAAGCCATGATATACATCAGTGTGATCCACTACGATATTTTTGTGGCCCACATGCCAATTTTAAGAGCCCTTGGAAACTGGTTAGGAAAAATAGGTTTCCCAAGCTGGATCATTTTGCATTAAAAATGCACTCAATAACATGTAAATGCTCTTGATTTAGAAGAATAACATGTTTGTGAGAGTTCATTTTTTGCTGTAAAGAAAATTAAGTCTAAATGTACGAGGGTAAATCAAAAATTATCTGCACATTGCTCTATAGTGCACTCTTGCTTTAGCTTTTTCACAAATTTTTTTAATACGTGTTGACTACTGTGTCACATGATCACAATCAGCTAATCTAATTGCTTGTTCAGTTTTAACACGTGTTATTTTCAGTTGATAAAAATGGACACTCCACGTGCACAATGCATTAAAGAAAAACAACTTGCAGTGGTCTGATTTTTGTGGTCAGAAGGTTTATCGGGGGCAGAAATTTATAAAAGACTTTTAGCACAATATGGAGACAATGCACTATCAAAAAGAATGGTATATGTGTGGATTGAGAAGTTTAAAACTGGCCAGACCAATGTGAAACATGCAGAAGGAGCTGGCAAGCCGTCCATCAACCTCCTCCAGTGAAGGGAAGACTGTACAAGTTCAACAAATGATATTGGCTAACCGACACATAACCATTGATGAGATAGCACAATCTTTGCAGATCAATTTTGGCTCTGCTCAAGAAATCATTCATAAAATCCTTGGGTACAATAAAGTTTTTGGTAGGTTGGTGCCAAAAAAGCTTACAGAAGAGCACAAGCGTAGACGTATGGAGATCTGCCAAATGTTACTGAACCACTACAACAATAAAGGTGAAGAATTTTTGAGTGGAATGGTTATTAAAGATGAATTATGGGTTTATCACTACAGTCCTGAAACCAAGAGACAAAGCTTGGAATGGAAACATCTCTCTTTCCCAGTAAAGAAAAAATTTAAGAGTCAACTTTCTGCAGGAAAGGTTATGCTAACCATTTTTTGGGATTCCTAAGGGCCTATTTTATACGATTTTCTGGAAAAGAGGAATACAATCAACAGTGCAAGGTACTGTGATTTGCTAGCCAGGCACCTGAAGCCTGCAATTCGCACCAAACGTTGAGGATTACTGTCAAAGAAAGTTTTGCTGCAGCATGTCAATGCACACCCACATGTTGCCAAAGCAACCATTGAAACCATTAACAAACTGGGTTTTGAGGTGCTGGAACATCCTGCATACAATACACATCACAGATCTTGCTCCTTCCAACTATCATCTCTTTGCTTCACTCAAAGATGCATTATGGGGACATAAATTTTTTTCTGATGAAGCAGTGCATAAATGGTTGTGTGACCAGCCGGTGACTTTCTTCTCAGATGGCATTGATAAGCTTGTAGACTGCTGGAACAAGTGGATCGAAATTGGTGGAGATTATGTAAAAAAATGATAAATTTTTTTTGTGTTTTGTGTTTTTAAAATAAACTAAAAAAATTAAAGTGCGGATAATTATTGATTTACCCTCATAGAAATTAAATGGCTGACAAAACATTAAAGCATTTCACGATTGTCTCTATTAGTTGCTACTACTAACACAATTTTGATATACAAGCAACCTTGTCAGTGAAACCTCAACAACAGAAATCCCACCCAATCTTTATGATAAATTTAATTAAGTGTTTAATTGTCTTTGCTGTTCTTCAGTTTTAAGCATTCATATCAACTGTTTTAATTGCAAAATGGTCATAGACCAAAACAAGTTGGTCCACCCTGACATATATGTAATTTTCTGGTTTAACTAGTCAAAAATTACCATTTACAGTTGAGTAAAAATAGTCATTTTAACATGCCTATTTGTAGCAATAATTTAAAAAGCATGCTTTTGAAAAAGAAAGGGGTTCAAAACAAAAATTTAGTTACTGTGTTTATTCGGGTATAAGTTGCACCCATAAATCTGGCTCAAAAAACATTACAAAATTTTGTTTTGGTTTCTATTTTCAACCACAGCAAGCTAATATCTAAAAATCTTCTAAATGGTTTTCTTTCTCATCTTTACTGTTACTAAGCAGTTTTTTTCATTGTTTTTGTGGCACATTCTCATCAGTGTCCCATGCTAATGGTATGTATTCATCAACATTCTCTTTTTCACTCTCCCCTTCACATTTATTCCACATGTAATCATCTTCACTCTTATTCAAATTGCTAGAAATGCCAGCTTTTAGAAAACTCTTTCTAACCATTTCTTGTGGGATATCATTCCAAGCACTCTTACTGTGTCATTACTTAAGCTTTGAGTATAAGTCACACTCCCATGTGCAAGTCGCATTCCCTTATTTTGGCTCAAGAAATAGTACAAAATTATGTGACTTACACATGAATAAATACGGTGTCAAATTTACCAGTACAATAAGTTCAATATTTTGAAAATAGGGTTTTTAGATGTAAATCGCAAGTACTGAAACAAAAATTCCAAAAAGCATTTAATTTTTCCTGAAAATTGAGCTTTGCATTTACAGCTGTGGTTTTCAATGTATTTTAACGGTATCTTTTGATATCTGACAAATACTTGCAGTACCCTACTGAAATCCAAAGTTTGCCCACTTTAAAGTGGAAGGTCCTTTTTTTAAAACCTTGGTTTTCTCCAATCTTGTGGCTTAAGCCAATTTCTAATGCTAAATTTGCCCATTTCAGAAATATAAAGACATTTTTTTTGTGATCAACTAATACAATCACTTCCGTTTCACATAGCGCTCTTAAAGTCTTGCAGTGCCCTCTTTAAAACTTTTTCTAATTTAGAGCATTCCAGTTTCAGAGTTCTAGTACTGTTGTGAACAGTGACAGACATTGTGTAGCTTCTCAAGGAAACTATTTTGAAGAAGGTGAATTGATATAAAAGTGCTTAAAAAGACGCTCATCACATTTTGAACAGACCTTTTAAGTTGTAACCTACAATAAAGTGACATGACTTAAAACACGTAAGATGACATTACCACTAAAATAATGTTATTTGAAAGCATATATTTCTGGAAACTTTTTCAGATAACTATTCATCAAATGTTTTTTCACTTTTTGTTCATACAACTAAAATCCACTTCCATCGAAGATTATGTCAATCAGTTCTCAATTTTGCAGATGGAGATGAATTAGACTTGAATAAACAGACAGCAGATTTTCTAAAATCGCAGCAATGGTTGCTTTTTTTTGTACTTCTTCATTTCTATAAAATATACAGTGGTACAACTTTAAGCTTTTCAAAACTAATTTTCTTCATAAATGTCAGCATGTTGCACATTACGAGAAGGTCTGTGTTGACTGACCTTTTGACTAGATACTAAATCCTTTTAGAAATCAGATTTTCTGTTGTACATTGCAAGCAATATTTTGTGTTTTAAAGTATTATTGTTAGTACACTAAAATTAAGATATTGCTCTTGAACTTGAACAGTCAAAAGTATATTGATTAGCAAATTAATGAAACATGACAGCATTAATTTATTATTTTATAGAACTGAATGATGTTTGGAAATTCCATTCAAAGCCATCCTTGAAGAAGTTTTTGCAACTTGATGAAGTTTATGTTCATAACCCCTCATTATTTGATCATTTCAGCATCATACTGGGCAGACTTAGTCACTTCCTTTGCTTAAGATGCGAAGATTTTGAATCCTTGGAGTTTTGTGGGTTCAAATGTGAATTAGCGCAATGCAGTGAGTCGGTTTTTCATTCCATTCAACCTGTGGATAGCCAAGCGAAGCAAATTGTGGCTGCTATGTATCTTCATTCTTTTATGAGTTTGGAGAAATTCGTTGAATTTTTATCAGAACAAAAGTATGACAATGATAATATTGGCTACCGGCTTTTGAATGTTTGTTGTTTTTTGTTCAATGAGGAGAACCAATACCTTTTGTTTTATGATTATGATCCTGCAGTTGCTCATGAAAAACGAAATATGTTGCAAGATTGGTTTCATGTTCAGCTTACAGGTGTGTTTTTATATAATGTTTGCTTGTATATTGTAATGCAAATGGCAAAAATGAGTAAGGTACCTAATATAAATCTGAAAGCAAGTACCATAACTACAATTAAAATGATTACAATTTTTATAAATTGTTGAAATTTATGTTTGCAATATAGTGACATGGCTTAATATTTTCTAGTGGTAATAGTAGTAGTAGTTCAGTATTTATCTGGTTTTGTTCACTTAAAAAATTGGCCAGATTTACCCAATTTCTTCTGCAATTGTTCACACTCCATCTCACCACATATCTCAATTCAGGGTTTTCTCTATCTTTGAAGCAAATTTCTGTGTCTCCTTTTCCACTTTTTCTAGGTCTTTTTTGGTCGCTCTCTTATGCCACTTACTTTAAGATCTAGTGCGATTCTTAAATCACTATTATCATTCCTTCTCAGCACGTTTTTGTACCATCTCACTTCACCGGCTTTTGCCAGTCCATCTACAGTTTTCTTTAACCTCAGCATGTCCTTCTGTTCTTTAGTAGTCTTTTTGTCTATAACTTTCTGACCACGCATGACTGTCACCATAGCTCTCCACTCTCCTAATAGCTTCTATCTGATTTTTTCTCAAACGCGATATCTTGCTTAAGTACAATATTTCTGATCTTATGCAGCAATGATACACTTTATCTTTCATCTTCAGAGGACAACTATTTTCAAGTAACAACTCTCCATATTTCCTATATATTACCCTTGGAACCGCTTCTTACTGCTATGACTGCTGATCACAACTACCACAAGTATTCAGTCTGTCTCCCAAATAACTACGTGTATTCACTGTCTACACCTCATCACACAATTCTAGATCAAATTCACCATTCCTTCCATCATTTTTCTTCATCTTGAACACACAAGATGTATTACCAACCAATCCATCATGAACTCTGTTTCCGTGTTTTATGCACAACACTAAATTGGCCATCACTCTTCTCCCACAAACTCTACATCCATCTTGTTTTTAAACACTTCTTCCTATTCACTAATTATTACTCTTTTTCTCTGGTGTTGACCTTCACACGATTACTTTTGCAGTGCTTCTTTTTACCTTCAAAATCTTTCTTAAAGCTTCCGTAACTTTGCTCATGAGAACAAGGTTATCTGCATATAATACCTCATTAAGCATACCCCTTCCAATTTCTGTTCTATAACAGTTGCAAACGACAGTGGTAACTGCACAGATCCTTGATGTCCACCAATCTGTCCTTCAAACCCTTCAGAACATGTAGACCGTGCCCTCACTCTAGTCTTGCTCCTTGATGCATACTCGTAACTGCTCAAGTCATTACATTTAAGGTGGCAATAAGGTTCAGAAACCGGGGTTATTGGTGTTTTCATCGAAATTGAGTTTTTTGCAAAAAAAGCAACTTCAGTCTATGTTCTTCCATAATGTGTAGCTATTTTTGTCAAAAATTGCTCCAGTTGTCAAAAATGAGCTCTACGTTATTGGGTCTGTGCTTAATTACCCTAGTAGATAATATTTTCAATCTTGATTTTCTCGAAATGACAATTTTTTAACTTTAAAATGCTCTACTGTCATAAGTTGTAGGGTTTAGATATGATATTTCAGCTATATATGTAATTTATGATGCCAGAGGGAATAAATTGTTCACTTTTTCCATAAAACTGATGGTTTTTGGGCAACAACGACATTTTGGGGAAATTTTGGTACATTTTTCAATATTTTTGATCAGGAATGTCCACTAAAATTCACAAGCCCTATGCCAAATATTTGTTTGATTTAATCCCTAGCAGAAGTGATTCTGACTTATAAATAAAAAGAATTATGGTTCCAAGTGTAGTACTTTGCTCGAAATTCCATTTCAAAAATAGGGTAAAATTCCAAGATAGCGTCCAAAATGGAGGCCAAAATGGTGGCAAAACAAGAAAAAAAAGTAAAATTTTTTTAAGCCATCATTGGGTTTTCATACCATAACAAACTCTATCCCGTAAGTAATGAAACACAGAAAAAGTAATTTGAACCCTATTGCCACCTTAATAAACCTTTCCCATGATTGCTCGAATAATTCATTACCTTTCTTAAAACTAATGCTTTTTCCATGTCAATAAAATGCACTTGCAACTACTTTTTCTTAATTTAATATTCCTCCTGCAATTTCACAATAAGGATATCATCTACTATTTCTTTTCCTGTCATAAAATCGTGCAACATTTTATTCAAATTGATCTGTGTTTAATCTTGCCTTTTTAGCACCCTTTCAACAATTTTCATGGTATGTTCTTGCTGTTTTACTCCTACGTGATCCTCAGCTCATCACACCGTGCTTTTCTTTAAAAAATAGGGACAGTAAAAATAGTTTTTGATGCATCAAGCGTTTTTCCCTATCCAATACGTGCAGAGACAGGTCCATTATCACTTTAACCCCAACATTGCTGCTGACAATTATTGTCTACATTTATATTCAATGGTCCAGTTGTCTTACCTGACTTCATCTTTTGCATTGCTTCCCCAGTTTTTATCATGAGTAACTCTTTTCAACAGCTCTCTTATTATATCAGTTTCCAGGATCTGGTCCCATTTGTTCTCTTCATTCATGGTCTTTTCCATCCTTCAAAGTATCTGCCCCGTCTTCAATAAAACGCAACCATTCATTTCTTCCTCTTAGCATCTTCTTCAATCAAGATCTCTTCTCGTAATTGTCGTAAAGAAACTGAAAACACTATTGCAATTCTAACACAAATTATTCAAGTCCTGTTTAGCTTTTTTTTGCATAGCTCTAGCAACTACTTTTTGTGTTTTGTTTGCTTATGCCTTTGTATTGAGCCTTATTTTCTTCTGAGGAAAAACCCGCACAGCTCTAAATACTGCCTTTTTCCCCCTAGTATTCTTTACCTCCTCATTCCACTCCTAGATGTTTATTTAATCTTTCTTGGGTTTCATCTGACGTTTCTTCTCATGCCTTTAGCACGTCATTCTTGAAAATTTTTCACTAATCAGACATGTCTGTGCTTACTAGTTCTTGACCTCGGTTTTTCAAATCTTACTCTTGTTCGATTTTCATTCAACTTCCACAACCTTATTCACCCTCATTTTCAGAATCTTTTTTTATGAAGATCTACAACCACCAGCCTGTATTGCAATTTTCATGGGGTCACTTATATGTAGTTTCTGTCTTCCTCACCAGCACAAAATCCATTTCTGTTTCACATCCACTTGCATTAGGGTGGGCCCTAAAATTTTTTTCCTTAAAATCAAAAAAGTGGTAGTTGTTAAATCCTTCCATATTTTTTGAAAACATGCCCCAAATTGATTTGGGGCAACGGTGGTGAAACCATGTTACAACGCTCAGGAAAAGGGCAAGTTGCAAAAAGTTGTAGTAACTCTTGACATAGACCAGCTTGAATGCTCAAACTTGGTTTCAATATAGTCACAAGCATCAAGTTTACTTTTTATTTGAAAAAAAGTTTTGACGTACTACAACAGAATTCCTGATATTAGCAAAAATCCGATTTTGGTTTGCTGTTGATTAAACTTACTTCATCTTAGCAAGTACAGGTACCGTATTTTTTTATTGAATCTCAATTAGATAAGTTTAACTACAATGTGCAGTTTTTTTAAATGAAGAAACTGAACATGTCATTGCAAATTTTGCAAACATAAGTTCACTTAGAAAGCCTGGCGTACATTACGGCATCCATGTGATGTAATTATTTGCAGAATCATGCCATTTGTTTGGTCATGCCCTGCTACACAGGCTGTAGCCTCAGTCACCAATTTGATATGATATTCCACGTGCTGGTTATAGCAAGGATGTTTCAGTACCTGCAGCTGAGCTCTGATTTTACTGATCATGACATCATTCAAATGTTTAACGCCTGGGGTATTTGTTGGCCTTCAAGTTCTATTTTGGCTATATAAATTCCCGAATCACACGTGGGTTGCTTGTGCCAGTGTTCTTTCAGGTTGTTGACAGATAAGAAATACATTTTTTATGAGCTGCACTGCACTAACCGCAATTCTACGTTCAGGTTCATTACTATCACGGAGCATTGCCAAAATTACATTTTTGCTGGGCAAAACATGAATTATGTCTTAACTCTTCCATTTCAACTAAATAAACCTATTCCTCGGGAAGGCTTTAAATTCTTTCTTTCATGTTTTAAAAAATTATTTTGGCCATTAGAAACCTGGAAAGTTTGTTTGCTTTTAGACCATGATGGAAAGAGCAGGAAGTCCATTTGACAGTAATGATTGCAAGGATTTTAGGATGGCAGCTAATCGAAGGATGCGACAGCAAAATATGAGCCAGTGTGAATGAAATATTGGGCCAATTTCAAGCAAACTTGAATCACAACTAACTTCACTAGATATTACAGACAAGCATGTTTTGTATGCAAAATATTGGTCACTGCTGAAATTATTAATAATTTCATCGGAAAGTTTTGGAAAAATAAATTTGAAATGCAATTGAAATTGGGACCAGTAAAGATGTCTGGGCTATTAGTTTTACCATACAAAGTAGAGAACATATGTCAGAGAAGTGACTCAATGCAATGCAATGCAATAAACGAATCATTTGTATAACATGTAATTGATGGAGTGCCAACACTATTACCGAACACCAACGAATATTTTAATTTGGTGCCGTGAATAATGCTGTACAAACGTTATAAGGTCTTTGCTATTGAAAAGGCTAAAATGTGCAAGATTAAAACCGTCTGTTTTTCCTTTCATGACGTCGTGCTTTTTTCACGTTATTATTTACGTTTTACTATGATCTGCTTCAGTTAAAACCAACTTTGCGTCGTTGTTGCCATCTTGAAATGTTTCATACATAAATTGAAAGAATGTTTCCTCTTCAGCTCGAACTACTTCTCTGGTTCTGTTTCTTTTGTCTTCATAATTTGTTTTTATCAATAACATAAGACTAGTCTGAACCTAATGAGAGTCCAACTTATAAAAGCACTAATCGCAATAGCAGCACCAGCGCCTTCAGATATTTAAAGCCTTACGCCCATTCTTACTCAATTTGGCCGTTCTTGATTGCTAAGCTTAGTGCGCGTTAGCATGTTAAAATCAACTTGAGCATTCCAGCTATTCTATGTCAAGAGTTATTACAACTTTTTGCAACTTGCCCTTTTCCTGACCGTTATAACGTGGTTTTACTGCCATTGCTAAAGGCAACCACTCAAAATCAATTCGGAACATGTTTTCATGAAGTTTGGCAGGATTAAGAACCAACACTTTTTGATTTCCAGAAAAAAACTGTTTCGGACCACCCTAACTTGCGTTATAGATTATTTTCGTTTCCTTGTTTGGAGCAACGTGTCTGCTACTCACAGCTTTTTTTCGTTACAGAACTCCAATGATTTACATTTTTTCCCAATTCTATCCCCCTTAACCCGTTTTCCTACATTCTCATTGGAATTACCCTAGGAAGGGATCATTTCACTAGAGCTTCCCAAGTTCCATTCAGTCGCCATTTCATCATAAATTTGAGCTTTCTCAGTGTGTGATCTTTTGTTATGCGACCCTTGCTAATATATTATTTAAATCACTTTCATAAAGTTAACACAATTGACACCACTAAGTTTTGTTTTAATTTTCTCAATATTTTTAGGTATTTCTTTTTTCACCTAGATTTCAACCCCTCCAGATCCTATATGTTTCCTGATCACCACACTTATACCTTTGTACACACAAACCAAGATCCTTGGCCTTTTCGTCTTCATCTTCTTACATGCAGTCTGCATCAACTCTTCCCTTCCTAAAGTAGTTCCACCAACCAACTGAACTGGTTTAGTAGTATACTACTGAAGCTTTGTTTTGTGCATATCTATGACATAGTCGCAGCCAATTGCTTTCTGTGACTATTTTCGCAACTACTTACCAGCAATTTGTTTTACGATTTCCAATTACTAGTCTTATCTTTTGGTGCTGGCATGTTAGACTTTAGAATAGTACCAGCAGTATGATAAAAGAAAAATGTGAGCAGCAAAATTTAAGACAAAAAACTTTGAGCCGCAGCATATATGCA
The DNA here is from genome assembly GCA_963675345.1 of Trididemnum clinides. NCBI lineage: Eukaryota > Metazoa > Chordata > Ascidiacea > Aplousobranchia > Didemnidae > Trididemnum > Trididemnum clinides. Next base: position 19,880,568 of record OY776293.1, on the reverse strand, counting down.
AATAAATATTATGAAATAGAAAATTTGTGATTTAGAAATATGCCATCATTTTGAGAATTAAACATGCGCCCAAATTATAGAATAAAGAGAGAATATTTCAGTTTAATAATGCTCGTCGTTTCATTTTGCTTTAGACGCTACATATAGTAAAGATTTTGCCATATTTATGTCAATAAAACATGATAGCTTCTGTAGAGAGTCAACGATAATTTTGTATATGAAATAATTTATTAGATTTTGAGCCGATTTCATCATAGTTTTTAACCTTATTTTTATTCAGGGAAAAAAATTCAAGATTTTGAGTGGATGAACTTAATGTATAAATGCTGTTCTTACATGGGTGAGAAGTCTTTGGCTCTGCAATACTACCATAGATTGATATATCTGGACAGTCATGCTTCCGCTCAATACCATTTTGACACAAAAAGAGTATTTGATGATAATGATGAATTAGTATGTATATAGCAGGCATTTTTTGTGTGTCTGGTATGTAGATATCATAAACAAATATAATCGTTCTTTCGACAATTTTGTTTGTAAGCCTAAGGTTTTGCTGCTTTTAGTAACCGAGAAAGCTCCCTATAGTAACCGGGGAGCTTCCTCAGAATACGGTAGATGTTAAAACCAGTGTAACATATAAACACTTAAACAAGAAAATTTTGTATTGATTTTTTGATATTTAACAGCTTACGTGTTACGCTGGTTACGACATTTACCGTATTCTGATAAAGCTCCCTGGTTGCTAAGTGGAGAGAAGTGTTACGTTTAACAACAGCGTTGTTGAAAAAACGATTATGTCTATTTATGATAGAATTAGTATGTATTGAAGTCTTTCAAGCAAGTTATTTTAATCTTTAAGGCAATTAACTAATTGACATTAACATGCTTGGTGTTTTTTACCTATATTGAACAAATTATTGAAATTATTGAACAAAAGTTGAACAAAAGGAAAATTATTGAACAAAATCAAATGAGTTTGTGGTTCTTAACAGGTTGGCTGCGGCTCGGATTTTGATGTTATTTTTTTACTTTGATTTTAACTGATAAAGAGAATATGAAACATAGTTAATAAACCATGATTATTGGCTACCGCACCTGGGTGAAAGAATTCACAATATTTCTGAGCATATGGCGTGTGAGTTTCGCAAATATTTCAAGGATTACAGCAATTTTTCTGCCTCAAGAATCTGTAGCGGAATTTTAGTGAGATAGTCACATGCAAAGACATTTCAAATTTTTGCGTGAGAATTTCAAAAAAATCTCGCTGAGCATTTCAAATGTGAAAAGAAATTTTGAATTTTGCGCATGAATCACAGAAATTGTTTCTCTGCCAACTTTTTGGCCTATTACAGTTCTACGTGTGAAGGTTCCCGCAAGAAACATACTCGTGTGATCTCTGCCTTAGTCCTATTTACATAAACTCTAGTCTGGACATTTATAATTGAGGTCTTTGTATTCGTGATAAGCTGTAGCAAGCTGGTAAACCGTGCCAGAATTTTTTTAAAGATTTTCCGTAATCACTATTGTTGTACTTAATTTGTGAACTCACCATGATTTCACTGTCCAACTCAGAAACTCAAAATGATTTCACTGTCCGACTCAGGTAATGAAACTCGGCAAGGTCTAGGCCAGCAGTGTACTACTATGATCGTAGATAACCTTATATACGGCCGTGCATATGTATTGTATATTAGAAGTTATGGCGGCCGTGCATTGATGATAACTTTTGGCTACTATATGCCGGTCTTGAAGAACCGAACACAGGATTTCTATGTTAAAGGCCACACACATGTGCGCTATTAGCTGCTGGTCATAGCTAAGCTAGAGTCAGTGTGGGAAATCGATAACAAAAAAGCAGGCGACACAAAATATAACAATGTGGATTGTGAAGTCGTAAAGGATTACACTGGTCGACATGATTTTTATTTTCTGGCAAAATGGTTGCTTCTAAGACAATTTGTATATACGGATTAGAAATCTGAAGTCCCTTTTTTACTATCATGTCAGGATTTTTAATGATCTGCAATTTAAATATTTTGCAGCACACTAGTGATAACAGCCTGTTCTAAAAAGTATCCTTGATTGTTGTGTCGTTGTTATTGTTGTAGATGTTACACCGCATTGTGATGTGATAATTATTGCATTGTGGCATCACTGAAGGGTTTTACTTTAAAACGACTGAACTAGTCTTCGTTGATCTAGTCTGGTAGTTACTTTTGTTCAGGCTGTTTGTGTTTTAGAGCACAAAATGTCATCTAAGCGAAGAGGCTCGCATCAATGGCCCAGATATATTTTGCTTCATATGCGGAAGGTTTGTTCCATCGGTTCAATGGCAGAATATAACACCATTTGTTAAAAATGTTTATTTTGCCTATTTTGTTGTTAAGTTTGGGGACCAAGACAAAGCATGAGCCCCGCATAAAGTTTGTTGTAATTGTGTGTCGTCATTGAGGCAGTGGAGCATTGGAAAGCAAAAGCCTTTAGCATTTGGTGTTCCAATGGACATGGCAAAAATGCTCCTTTGGCTCATGTGTTGTTGCTGAATTCAATGTTAAAAATAAGCATTAAATTCAATATCCTTACTTGCCTTGATTGTGCCATACGACTGATTCCTTATGGGCCAGGTGTACCAATTTCATTGCCTCCAAGAAATTTGGAAACAGTAGAAAATTCTGTCAGTGAGAAGTCTTTGTCTGATAGCCAGTTGACGAAATGTTCAGAGTATGAATATGATGATGATCAGCAGCCAAAGCCATTTTAAATGACCTTGTCAGAAATTTGAATTTGCCTAAAGCTTCTGCTCTTATTCTGAGCTCCAGATTGAAAGCAAAACGTATGATCTGCACTAATACCACTTATGTTTGGTATGAACATTGTGAGAGAAAATATACGAGGTGTGTCCGAAAAGTAACGAGACTGGTGCTATAAAAACTTTACCGAAAAATATTGAAATATACCAAAGTCAAATTCCTTCAAAGTAATTCCCTTCCACTTTGAAACACTTGTGCATTCGCTTTTTGCAGGATTCAATACCTCTTTGGAAGGCATTTTCTTAGATCTTCTTTGAGCTCCGTCGTCGAGGCCATTTTGATGGAATCGATGTCACAAAAATGGGTTCCCTTCAAAATAGATTTGATCTTGGGGAAGAGGAAAAAGTCACAGGGTGCCAGATTGGGGGAATATAGGGGTGTTTCAAAGTTGCAATTCCTTTCTGCGAGAAACTGACCAATACTCAGGGCTGTGTGAGCAGGAGCGTTATCGTGATGGAGCGTCCATTCGTGGGCTCCCCAAAAGCTCCGTCTCTTGTCACGCACTCATCTCATAAGGCTTCGAAGAATGTCTATGTAGACATCGTTCGTTTCGAATTCCTACCCCAAGGTCAAACAGTAAACCAAACCGTCTATAAAGACATTCTTCGAAGCCTCGTGTGAACAGTGCTTGACAAGAGACGGAGCTTTTGGGGAGCCCACGAATGGACGCTCCATCACGATAACGCTCCTGCTCACACAGCCCTGAGTATTGGTCAGTTTCTCGCAGAAAGGAACATTGCAACTTTGAAACACCCCCCTATATTCCCCCGATCTGGCCCCCTGTGACTTTTTCCTCTTCCCCAAGATCAAATCTATTTTGAAGGGAACCCATTTTTGTGACATTGATTCCATCAAAATGGCCTCGACGACGGAGCTCAAAGAAGATCTAAGAAAATGCCTTCCAAAGAGGTATTGAATCCTGCAAAAAGCGAATGCACAAGTGTTTCAAAGTGGAAGGGAATTACTTTGAAGGAATTTGACTTTGGTATATTTCAATATTTTTCGGTAAAGTTTTTATGACACCAGTCTCGTTACTTTTCGGACACACCTCGTATTTGCTTCTTTGCCATGGAACACTCTTTAGTCTATTGTGTGGATATTCAATGTCTTATAAAGAAATTGGAAACCGTTTATAACCCCAGTGATTGGTGCCTCTCTATTGATGCATCAAAATCAAGCCTGAAAGCTGTTTTATTTCTCAATGGAAATCAGTTTGCTTCTATCCTTTTGCTCATTTGACTTGCATGGAAAAGTCTCTGGAAAATTTTGCTGTCGAAGTTACAATATGGTACTCACACGTGGAAAATCTGTGTTGATTTTAAAGTTCTTAATATGCTACTAGATTAACAGTCTGGATTTACAAAACACCCTTGTTTTATATGCAAATGGGACAGCAGGGACAGGAGTAATCATTGGATTAAACATGATTGACCATTGAGAGAGTCCTTTAGACCTGGCTATAGAAATATTTTACATCCTGCTATTGTTGGCAGATCCAATGTGATACTTTCAACATTACATATTAAACTGAGGCTCATGAAACAGTTTGTAAAAGCTTTCAATAAAGAAAATGCCTGTTTTAAATACATTTGAGAAAAGTTACTTAATTTAAATGATGAAAAGGGTAAAGAGGGTGTATTTGTTGGACCTCAAATCAAAAACTTACCAAAGACCTGCAATTTCTATCTACCATGACAATTGTGGAAAAAAAACTTTCCTTTGCAGAAGTAGTATCAAAGTTTCTTGGCAACTCTAAAAATTCTGACTACCAAAGCATTGTAGAAAACACGTTTGCTTGTTTTGAAACGCTTGGATGTCGCACGAGTTTGAAAGTTCATTTTTTGCATGCACACTTGGATTATTTCTCGCAAAACTGATGTGAAGAATATGGGGAACGCTTTCACCAAGGCATCAAAATCACGGAAACCCGGTATCAGGGGTGATGGGATGTATCCATGATCGCGGACTACTGTTAGTGCCAGAAATCCGGTTGTAAGAGCAGTGAGGTTGCAAGAAAAACCAAAAGAAGAAAATTTATGCCTCACACCAACAAAGAAAAAAAAACAATTTAGTTTGAAAAAAATTTTATTCAGCAAATGAACAGAAATGTGCGTTTGTTGGGCTTATTAAACGCATTTTTAAGTAAAATTTAAACTCAACTTTGCAAAAAAGTGTGACGTGATGGGTAAATTCTGATTGCAAATTCGGAATCAGCGTAGTCAAATTTGGTAAACCCATCTAAGAGTTCAAAAAAAATAATAAAAAAGTTGCAAAATGTCGCCTAGTGTTATTGTCATTTGTACGATGCTTTGCAATTTTGCACATAGCTTGAATGAAAAGTTTAACATTTTAGTAAACTTTTCTTCACAAGTAAAAGAATATTATGGGATAATTTAATTCTATTTTAATACGTAATTCATTAAGAACAACTTGGACTCGCAGTCGGTCGTTGGTAGAATAAAGCCTGTAATGTTGCAAAGAAAGAATAAAGCCAATAACGAAAAATGTATTCACTTTTAGTATTCATGATGATGCTGGTATATTAAACTTATTACAGGATGAACGAGAGTGTAGGTGATCGCTCAACGCAAGCAATAGTTAGAACCTCAAGTAAATGTAAAAACAAACGATTTTGTGGCTTAATAATATCATATAAAGTGTTACTCGCAGACTTTACTTCCTGGATTACGTTTGATTCATTGTGTCACATTGTCAACAAGAATTAGATCCCCATAATGAGCTTTAGGTTTTTTTCAGTTTCATTTTTTGTATGTTTAATAGTATATTTTCGTTTGTGACCTTTCGTGGTATTAAGTATTTCAGTGTTGTGTTCAATGTTGCATCTGTTTCAGTGTTCTCTCCCGGAAAGATGCAGTTACGTCATTTGCAAAACTCAAAACTTACCCGAAGACCAAATGAGAGATGGAAGTATTTATAATCGGTGTGTTTAGTTAACTTTGTTATTGACGAACAATACGGTTATTGTTAACATTTGTCATTCAATTAGCATACTGAAGTAACGGTAAGGGATTTCTGTAATTCATTTTTCCCATTTTAGCTTTCCACAACTTGGTTTGTATTCAAAAATGTTGTGGTTGAATTAAGTGTGCACAATTTTTAAGTTGAAAGTTTTATGTTTCACCAAGTCAGTCTATCTAGAGCAGTGGCCCATTAAGTTACTAAGTTGCAAGCTTTTTATTAATTTATTTGGATATTATCTGAGCTGAATAAGCAAGATGTTAAAAATAAATACCTCTAGCACAGTAGTAAGATTAAGCTAATGCTTTGTTTGCATATTTATGATCAGAGTTGCCGCGAAAGGTAGACTGCTCTGCCTCACCACCTGTCTGCCACATGAGGATGGAGGAATACGGTTAGTGCCTTTCCCTAGAACACAACAAGCGGACTTGCTGGCTTTTTCTTCACGCTGTCCCTTTCGTGCAAAGCGTCTGGCAGAAAAGCTGTGAAAATTTTTTTGTAAAATCTTTTGTTATGGCTCAACAATTAAGTTGAGCCTAGGCCTGCCGGCTACAAAGCGGACGCTCCAACTACTACATTACCATACCGATATTTATCAATACATTAAGACATGGTTTTCAATGTGTAATCAACTGTTGTTGTTTACCTCTATCTTGTGTCTTTAACCTCGTAAATTTCTACCGTGGTTGCAGACCCCGTGATCCTCCTGGTCAAAGAAGTGTGTACATCCCTCCTGGCGACACTGCGAAGGAGTCGTATCGGCTGAGCACTTTTGCCAAATTTCCTAAGGAATGTCCAGCTAATCCAAGAAGTCTTGCTTCGTCTGGATTTTATTATACTGGCTACAAGGATCGAGTGAAGTGTTTCTGTTGTGGTCTTTGTGTTGAAAATTGGACTCAAGAAGATGATGTTACTTCTGCAAGATGGCATCATGAGGATTGCCAAATGATGTTGCATGAAGATTGTGGAAATATTCCGTTAAGTAAGAACAAATTTGAACTGGTTGTTGGTGCTTATTTGTAAATAAGATTTGATCAGCCAAACTGTTGCCAAAAAGTTTTGCTAAGCAGCGCTGTACCAAAAGAAAAAGCAACTTCGCTACGCTTTAGTTTAAGCAGGGAAGAAATACCCCCTCTGCTAACTTTTCTTAATTTCGATAAAGCAGGCAGTAGATAAATTGGCTATGACAGCCATAGAATTTTTGACGAAAATGTCATCAGCAAATCAGGATCAGATCAGGGCGTTAGACTTGCAGACATGTATAGGCAAGTCTAAGTTCGACTCAAAAAATTTTTTTAACATGAACTGCTGATCCCTCGACGATGAATTTCAAATACAAATTAATTAATGCACTTTCACCATTGTGAAAACACAGTACTAGTATTAAGGAAAATACGCTAAGTATAATCCAGGTAAATGCAGTTAAAGGACTCTGCTAGCATTTGTATTATATCGCATACCGGAAAAAAATTCTTTTATCGTTTATTCATTACGCCTGATGTGTGAGAATTACTATTTTATATTATATTTAAGTAGCTCACAAGTTTATTACCCTGGTTCAAGTATAATTGTTGTTTGGAACTACTTGTTTCCATTAGTCTGAGTTTGATTCTAACCTGCTCTTCACAAATATATTGATGGTTTGTGTCAGGGCATTATACTAGCAAGCATTTTTAGGTAAATCCAAGCCCGACTCAAAATTTCAAATTATAAACCAGTGATCTTATCAACGTAATTTTGAAGCACTAATGAGTGATGTTGATGTTGCCTTCTCACCATCAAGAAAACAACGGCTTTAGGAAATATAGTAGTACATATTACCAAGGGCGTTGAAAGATTAGTTTTTTATATTTTTATGCTTATTTAATTTAGTGAAACTAGTCAGCAAGTCCCAGTGCGACCCACAAGTGCAATGCTTTGGTTTGCATGTTTATATTTCCTTTTAATTTACATTTGGTATAAGGCTTTTAAAAGTTTGATAAGAGTTTTTGTAAAACAGTGAATTTTGTGTTTTATTTGAAAGCATTTTGTCGATTGGTTTTGGTACTGCTGAAGTCAAATGAATCACAAAAGGTATTTTGAAGTCTTTTTTATGATTAGATTGAGAATCGAATCCTCATCCAATGATATTAGTGATATTGATTGCTCTTAATATTTTGTATTTGCATCAGGTAGTTTATTTCCACATTTGTCTGGGCCAAGTCGTCGATCCAGCGGTCAATTGACTACAGAAGGCCCAAGGGTATGGTGAAAATATTCATTTTTGTTTTATCATGTGATTATACAAATTTAAAAAAGCTAAGTAGGGCATCTGATGCATTTTTTTTGCATAAGAGGTAATTAAAAGGTAATACGTTCGTATTAAAGTTTATTTCAGTCATTGAACGTTAAGTAGAGTTTAGGAGACTGCCTAGTGACTTTATAGTTGACACTCACTGGTGTATGTCAGTGTGTTATCCGTAAGCCTTAGTTTGAACTTGAAGCGTGAGATTAAAAATGGTTGTTTTCGGGGTGACGTTCTGAGCGTTAAACATGCAAATTGCGGATGGTGCTTAGTCGGTCGGGTCAGTCTGCCGTTTATGAGCACAGGTTTGTCGCTGAAACTTAAAGTAATGCTACTTATTTACTGTGGCATCTTTTTTGAATATAAATGCAGTTTTTGATGTAACTTGTGTCATTATCGACCATAAAACTAAAAACGAATGTTTCAGCTGAAACACGTGTAGTGTGATTGATGCTGATAAGCTGGTTTTGTAATCCCGAGATGCCGACAACCAATGCGTTCAATGCACCTTCGTCTCGAGAATCGTATCATCTGGTACGATGACTCGTCGAACGAGACTATGCATGTCAACATGTAGTCCCGTGGTAGTATGACTGATGCCGCTTATGTGGTGTCTATTCTTCTCCAAAGAATGATCCTATCGAGCTGATGCGGTTTTCGTGACAAAGAAGCCCTGAAGACACCTCATACTTCGGCATTTATCATGCGTTAGGCGAGAGCTGATTACATCCAGTTATCTTTTTAAGACCCGGGTTTCAAAATCGCTCGGTTGATGGACATTTTGGCTATCTATGAACACAAGCAGATAGTTTGCTGCTACTAGCCGGCTAGGAGAGTGAGTTATATTCAATTTTTATGGTTTTTCGTACAGTCGTCAGCAAGTGCTTCAAATGTTGGAGGTTCAGCTAATGATTTTCGCCATTCTCCGCGGCCTGGAATGGTGCTCAAGACTGCCTCAAGTAGGGTTTGGCATTTTTTTTGCTATTCAACTGTATTTACATCTGAACAAATTAATGACTTGAGAGTGCTTACATTTGTTTGTGGTAGTTTCTGCCGAAATTTTAATTAGGTTGAAATACGTTGTGAAGTTTTGTAATCTGGTTGTAAAAGGTATCTGATCTCTTTTAGAATGTAAATAAATCTAATTTTTGTGGTTCTGCTTTGTTTCAGAGCAGCACCTGGTCCAGAAAGCTATATGCAGGTTGAAGTAACTCGAAAGATATTTTGATTAGCCTATGTCGGAACTCTACCACCGAAGGCAAATATGCCCTTAATATCAACATAATGGATAAAATTTGCCCTGAAAAAGGCACACCTTTCAAGTTGTTTGATTTTTGATTTGTTTTAGCAACACTACAATGTGAACTAAATCAAGGTATCATTTTTGTACTGCGCGATAATGGGCCTTGTATTGTGCTCTCTTTCTCCTGGTATCGATTTTGTCTCGTGTAGTGAAAAACTGCCCAATCTTTTTCACCATTTTAAAAAAAGTTAAACACAGCCATAAGCTTATCTATTCTGAAATTGCGAGATTATGATTGATATTACAATATGTGATAAGTGCTTTGAAAAGACTCTTTAAGCATTTTGGTCTAGCACTTGGTAAAAATTTTCAAAAATTTGATGCATATTTATAAAGCAAATATTTTACGTCTTGTTAATGCAACGTTTGATTTGAATTTTTTGAGAGAAACGATTAGGCTTGTTTCGTGCTTAGGCCAATATCAACATCTTAATAGTGGTTAAACGGCATCTAAGGAGAGTCAATCAAATGCTGAAAATTATATTCATGATTCTTTGTTTTCAATTTTTGATTTCGTTATACAGGTGGCACATCTGTTAATTATGCTCCACTTCGTCAAACAGCACGACCTGTTCAACCTTCACAACCACTTGCTCCCAGTTACAGGGTAATCTGCGCTTGAATTCCGTGTTTCAAAACATTGTTAATTGTATTTTAATTGCTAACTATGTTTAAAGAGAGTTGAGCTTGCCCCGATTCCATTGGTTGAGCATGAACAACTTATTCGAAATCTGGATTTGAGAAGAGAAGGTGATCGATTGTAAGTTTCATGTCGAAGTTGTTTGTTGAATAAAGAGTTGTGTGATATGCATTGCTGTTAACTCGATTGATTTTCATTAAAATTTGTTTAAACAAGGGCTTTACAAATTTGAGCGTAGCATGATGAATATATCCAGTTGAGCAGAATTTTTTGTAAGTTATTTCAATGTCGTTAAGAACATTTCATTTTTTAAATCTTCGCATAGATTTTGTTTTCAAAGGTAGTGTTGATCTTTTTACGGTGCTATATGAAGTCAAAGATTACAATCGATTGCTTTCAAGTTAAATTATTTTTATTTTTCCAGAATAAATTTTAAAAAATTATGAAGTTTTTTGCAGCACTGATGTTTGGTCACATTCGTTATACCGGCGCGATGGCGTAGTGGTTAGAGCGTCCACTTCGCAGTCGATAGACCTGGGGTTCATTTCCCTTGTCGAGTCATACCAAAAGACTTTAAAAACTGGTATTCACAGCTTCCCTGCTTGGCGCTCAGCATAAAAAAGGGATAGTGTGCAGAACAAGCCGGCAAGCTTGCTTGTTGTGTCCTTGGGCAAGACACTTAACGGGACGCCTCCGTCTTTATGTGGCAGACAGATGATGGGGCCAAGCAGTCTACCCGTCGTGGTGGCCCAGTCTGACAAAAGACATGCAAACCGAGCATGAGCTCATACGCGTGAATGAACATTCGTTATTAGCGAAGTTAAACGATGCTGGCGTTATATGTTAGGTCTACCGCTAACCATCAGTTTTGTTTCAATTTTCGATTAGCCACGAAAGTTTTTTGCGAACATATCAATATTTTAAATGTAGAAATACATATTTTGAAACCCTCAAACATAAATAAATTATGCTTGCAGTTTTGTCTGTAGCCAGTGGCAATCTAAAGTTGGTTACAATGTATAGATTTACATGCTTTGGTAAATAAGTTACGTAATGTCTGTAGTGTCATGGTGGTTTTCACAAGTGGAAACCCAAATTAGATGATGCGTTGTCAAAATAAAAGCATGCTTCATTGTATTTACTACTGCCTATGTTTTTGCATTTTTATGATATTCTAACCTACAAATGGTTTTAGTTGTAGTTTCAGGGTTAACAATACTTCATGCTTGCAGGAGGTCATTTGATTCTTGGCCTGAGAATAACCAAACGGTTCATCAAGTTGATTTAGCCCGACATGGATTTTTTTACTTGGGAAATTTGGATCGGGTTCAATGTTTTTCTTGCGGGGGTGTTCTGCGAAACTGGAATTATGGGGACAGTATCGAAAGAGAACATAGAATCAACTTTCCAAACTGCAGGTAATACAAATAAATATCGATTGCGCTAGGAGCCTAAAATTCAGAGTAAGAGAGAGATGGGAGTGCGTGTGTGTTGGGGTGAGTGGGTGGGTAATAAGTGTGCGTAACTATGTGCGTTTTGATGTGTATAGTGATTGAGGATGTGTCGGTGGGTGAGTTTGCGGGCGAGGACGAGTTCTAGGGTAAGCGAGCATGTAGATAATATTAGGCATGTGCCGACATGAACGTAGTGACATGTCAGTTGCAAAATGATGAGATATTGCCGTAAGTATGATGCAAGAAAAATAACTGCTTGTGAACATCAATTGCCGCTTGACTTCATCCTGTGCCGTTGTGCACCTTGCAACGTTTTTTGTAGACTGGCCAATTTTTCACCAGTGGAAGCTTCCGGGGGCCAGTCAAAGTTTTTGAGGTGAACGCTGGCATACAAATTAGTGTTGCGTGCGGGGCTGACAGACAAAAGTCTTGTTATATTTGGAGATTATCATTTTCACAGTGGCTCTTTTGCCAATTTCTGTTACGAACTCTTAAGACATCGGCGCGATGGTGTAGTGGTTAGAGCGTCCGCCTCGTAGTCGGTAGACCTGGGGTTTATTCCCTTAGTCGAGTATACCAAAAGACTTTAAAAAATGGTATTCACAGCTTCCCTGCTTGGCGCTCAGCATATAAAAGGGATAGTGTGGAGAACAAGCCGGCAAGCTTGCTTGTTGTGTCCTTGGGCAAGGCACTTAACGGGACGCCTCCGTCTTTATGTGGTAGACAGGTGGCCTACCCATATTTCACCGGATTATAATTGTGAAGTTCCTAACCCAGCATGTCAGACGACTCTTGGGTACCCACCAGTGGCAGTCCGCCTTGTTGGTGGTGGGGCTACCAGTCACTCGAGACTGGTTCGAAATGGGCTGCCATCTTTCCCCTAGCCTAATTTCAATTAGGTTGACGGCATGAATTCATGCCGTATCTCCATCCCGAGAAAGAGGATGGGTAAACAAACAAACAAACAAAAAACTCTTAAGACCGTTTTGTCTGTTTGAAAGATCAACTTACGAGGTGAATTTTACAAAGCATGAATTTCAAAGGTGTTGTTCTAAAAATGTAATTAATAAACACGGGCTGCAAATCGCATTCTTCACGCTTCCGCGAGCTGCCGAATATCATGTCACTGGCTGCAGGTTGCACACACCTAATTTATCGTATTCTACTAAATTAGGCTTTAATTTTGCATATATGTCTTGCAATTAGACCAAGAGTGCATATCTGTTAGAAAAAAAGTTCTAAGAAATTGCAATTTCTAGAAAAACCTAGTTCTTTGGTACATTTTGATTATTCTTCCTCAAAAGCATGGTTTTTTGGCATTTTTTATCAGATTGTGATAAAGATTTATCTCAAAATGAAGTCTCTAAAATTTTCAAAAAATAGCCTACTTCAAGCAAAACACTTGTTGATCTCCCTACAAAAAGATCGGGAATAAAGATGGTCCTATGTTATCTTTTGCAACAAAAATATTAGTGTTGAGCTACATATCACGTAAATGTTAAAGGAATTTTCTTTCCAACTGGGTGAAACTAGCATAACCGGCTGATTTCAGATTCCTAATTTCGACATTATTGATGGGAACTCAGCTATTGCAATAACTGTGAGTGCTGCATGTCGGGTTAGTTTGCTCTTTGTCTGCCTGCGTTTATGACAGAACCAAGCAACATGCGCGCAGCCCCTAGGTTCTACGTTGTGCAAATAGGCATAAAATTACGAAACAGTCGTAAGTAGTGGGCCTAGTATTTAATAGATTGTTCTTGAACACGTTAGTGCCCTTTGACAACTTTGACCTTCTTCCAAGCACTTGGTGAATTTAACGGATAAAAGTTTTTTAGTTTGAGAACGCCTATGGTGAAAATAAAGCAAATTAAACGTTGCCATGGACTTGAGAAACCTGTAGTGGATATGCGCGGCCAGTCGATATGCGCAGCAGTGGATAACGCTTTTTTCAATCAATTGCATTTTAAAGAACTATAGTTTGTTTCGGAACGAGATTTAGTGAAGTCAAAGAACAAATTTTTATTACTGTGTTTACCACTATCTATAGGGTGAAGCCCCCCGATATGGTTAATCTCAACACTACTGATGGGTGGTTCACAGTTGGCTAGTTTGCTGATGAAGATTGCGAGGTCATCACCCTGAGCGGTAATGTTCATCCCAACCCTGGCCCCATCTTTCCCTGCTCTGTGTGTGCTGGAAATGTGACCTGGCGGGGCAAGTCGGTGCAATGCTGCGCTTGCTCCAAATGGGTCCATCTAAGGTGCTCACAACTTTCTCTCTCCAAATTCAGAGCTCTTGGCAGCTCTCACTCCTGGAGCTGCCCCTCTGCTGTAACACTGTGACTCCCCCCTCCTCGGACTCTTTCGACACATGTATACCTCCACTGTGCAATCTGGCCCCCCTCTGCTAACGCTGCACTCTTGCCCAACCCTCGACTCCAAACCTCTTATCCCCCATCTGCCCATTATATATCTCCTCCCTTAGCCCTCCCACCACCGTCCCTCGCTCCTGGCTATCCTCCTGCACCTCCTGCCTTCTCTCCTCCCTGACTCTCTCAAGGTTCTTCAATGGAATGCTGGAGGTCTTTGAGCCAGGAGCACTGAACTACTTCACTTTCTTTCATCCCATCCAGTCGACCTTATCTGCATTCAGAAATCCAATCTTAACTCCTCTTCCTCTTTTTGAATTCCTGGGTTCTTTGCTTTGCGCTCTGATTGCACCCATTTCCGGTCTGGCATTCTCTCCTCCGATACCACTCATGCTAGCGGCGGCATTGTCATTTTCGTCAGGCAGGGCCTATCTCTTTCTGAACTTTCTACCTCTCTTTCTTCGCTTGATCCCTACTCTGATTATGTAGGAATCAACATCTCTCTAAACAAATCCTCCTTGCTGTCATTTCCTAATGTGTTACGCCCCCCCCCCCTATTTGCTCCTCTCCAACGATAGGCAGAACCAACTCCTTTTCTCCCTCCACTTTCTCCTCCTCCAAAAATCTCTTCATTCTGGGGAACTTCAATTTCCATCATTCTCTCTGGGACCCAAAAAGTATTTCCAACCCCCTCAGGGAGGAAGTATTCGACAGGACCATCTCCTCTGACCTCCTCCTCCTCCTCAATGACCCTGACACACCCACCCTTCTACATTGCTTCATTGGCAGTCGCTCCTTTCCTGACATCTTTGCTTCCTCCTCTCTTTCCCGTTCTTGCTCCTGGGAGGTGCTTCAAGACCTGGGTTCTGATCACTTACCAATTCTTATATCTATCCCTCTCTCTCTGGTCTTTTGCCCCAACGAGCAGCCTCCTTCCTTCAACTTTCAGAAAGCTCGCTGGGATGACCTTGTCTCCTACTTTGACTCCCACTGTCCTTCTGCAAAGGAATACTCCTCTCTTTCTCTTTCCTCTGCTGCTGCTCTCTTTACCTTTCTGGCACTGAATGCGGCAATATCTTCCCATTTCTTTCGATCGCATCAAATGCCATCCTAAGCCTGGTGGTCTGCTGAGGTGAAAAGTGCAGTTAGTGAAAGACGCAAGGCTTTTGCTGCCGCTCAAAGAAGTGATGAAGATCACCAGGCTTACCTCTCCGCTTCTCAATGTGCCTTGTCAGTCATCGCCAAGGCCAAGGCTGAGGCATGGCAGATGACTTGCTCTTCTCTTTCACCCAAATCTAATCCAAAAACTGTATACTCTCTTCTTTGCGCTATAGCTGGCTCTCCTTCCTCCTCTCCTAACTTCTCCAACTGTTCTTCTCCCAGGGAATCAGCTTCCACCTATGCCACTTACCTGAGATCTCACTTATCTGTTTCTCAGCTAAAGGCCCTGCGCAGCAGAGCCAGAGGCCATCTTTCTGAGCTCTGCCGAGCCACGTGCCCCAAGGAGTCTCACTCATCCTTCTGCTTTCCTTTAGCCCTAACTGAATTTCTTGCGACTGCCTCCAACCTTTCCCCCCTCCACTGCCACTGGTCCAGACAAAGTTGCCTATCCCATGCTAAAACACCTTCCTCGCTCTGGCATGAATTTTCTTCTTTACATCTTCAATCTCTATTGATCTTCGCATTCCTTTCCTTCCATCTGGAAGACATCTTCCATTATTCCCATGCACAAGATTGGAAAGCCTCTCGACTCTCCTGCTTCCTTCCGACCCATCTCTGTCACCTCCTGCATCTCAAAGCTTTTTGAACACATCATTCTATCCCGTCTACTCTTTTTTCTGAAATCTAATTCTATTCTCTCTCCCCGCCAGGCTGGTTTCCGCCCTGGACGGTCTACACTTGATCCAATTCTGTACCTTTCTCAGTCCATCTCGGATGGATTTAACAAACCCAGGCCAGGCTCTTGGACGATTCTCTCTACCATTGATTTCTCAAAAGCTTTCGACTCTGTCTGGCATCCCGCCTTTTTCCATATACTCATTTCGGCTGGCCTCCCTCCTTGCTTTGCTCGTTGGACTCAATCTTTCCTTTCTGATAGGCGCGCTTGTGTGGTCTTTCAAAATCACAAAAGCCGCTCCTTTTGAGTCTGTCGAGGTGTTCCACAAGGATTCGTTCTCTCTCTTCATTAATGATCTTCCGGCTTCTCTGCCTTCTTTCATCAGCTGCTCTCTTTATGCTGGCGATCTGGCCATTTGTTCCTCCTCCCCCTTGGTCCCCACTGCGGTGGAGGCCACACAAGGAGCTCTGTTTCGATTGGAGCGCTGGTCTGAGTACTGGTGTCTTCCTCTCAATCCGAGCAAATGTGAGGCCTTGTTCTTCCCAGTGAATCCCCACCAAGCTAACCTCCTCCTACTCAGCTGCTGCCTCTGTTTCAATCCAACTCCAACTTTTCTTGGGGTCACCTTTGACTGCACGCTTTTCTTTTCTAAACATGTATCTTTGCTGAAGGCCAAATTCTTGCACGTCTCAAGGCCTTATGCTGTATTTCTGCTTCCTCATGGGGCTCCTCTAAGGAGTCCCTCTCTGTTCTGTACAAATCTTTTCTTTGGTCCCTTCTCACTTACGTTTCACCCGGATGGTTTTCTTTCATAAGCGTTACCAATATCACCAAATTAAAATGCCTCCACCGAGCGACTAGTCGCATCACTACCGGATGCCTCTCGTCCTCCCCTATCCTGCTATTCTTTCAGAGGCTTCTCTACCTCCCCTGTAAGTCACTCTGACTCATTTCACTGTTTCATCTTATGAGCAGACTCTTCGTCTCCCAACCTCCTTTTCTATTTCAGGATTGGTCAGACTCTGATTGAAACCAAGACTCTGTAGATCCAGCTGGAGAGCTTTTGCGTCCACTCACCCACTTATGCTTCCTTCTACTTGTTCTAGGGAGGCTTTTCTTGCTTGCCCTCCCTGTCCTCCTTGGAATCTGCCTTCACGGTAGAGTCGACCTTTCCCACTCCATGCTCTCGCTCTGATCCCCCTCTTTCTCGCCAAGGTGCGGCTGTCGCCCACCTTGACTCTCTTTCCCCCCATGATCTGTTGCTTTGGACAGACCGCTTTGTTCCTTTTTTTTTTGGTAAAGGCGGTGCCGGCGTTCTTGCTAACTGCTCTCTCTGTGGCACTGAGGCCACTCTTTCCTTTTCGGCAGGCCCAGTATGCTCAAGTTTTTCCGCTGAAGCCTGCGCCATTCTGCACGCTCTTTGCTGGTCTCGGCAGCACCAACAAGTCTGCCATTTCTCTTCTCCTATTATCTGACTCTCGTTCTGTCCTTGCCACCCTGTCCTCTCCTCCATCTTTCTTTTTATCTCAAACTCTGTGGCAGATCTGGCAGGAACTGTCTTCTTTCTCCTGTTCTATCAGACTGCAATGGGTCCCCGGACACCCATTTCTCCCGGGAAACGATGCAGCTGATGAGCTGGCCAGACAGGGAGTGCTACTTTCACCCTCCGCTATCCCTTGTAGTCTCTCTCCTCTTATCTCTCATATCCATTCCTGTCTTATCTCGGACTGGAGGCGTACTATCTCATCTAAATTTTTTGACACGCAGATTCCCTCGATTTCCACCGAGGAACTTGTGCTCCCTTGTCATACTCGCTGTGTTCTCTCTCGTCTACGCTGCAACGGACACAGCCTTCTGTTAGGTTGTTATCTCTCTAAGATTGCCAGAATTGAGAATTCTTCCTGCAACGCTTGTGGACACTTGTACCAGGACATCTCTCATCTCATTCTGCACTGTCCAGCTACGAACTCTTTGTGCCGCTCACTCTTTGGCGACTCTCTGTCTCTCTACGACCTCTAGTCCAGACCCTGGAGAGTTGCCCAGCTTCTGGGGCTCTGTGGTCTTCCGCCGTGCCCCAATCCCTCGGAAGGGGTCGTGTAAACAACAACAACAGGTCATCCACCCAGTCAAATCTTTGAGAGCACCGTTTTCCTTCTGTCCCGTATTCAACGTCACTTCTTGCAGAACGCCCCGGCATTTTTAAAAGAAGCAGCTCTTTGAATATAGCCTGCAAACACGCCTTTCAGCAACAAAACGGTAATTCACCGAACAAAGCAAAGAGGAATACCAATGGAAATAAGCTTGTGGAAACTAGCAGGATGCCAGACAGAGTCGAGCACATTAAAAAAAGTTAATCGTAGCAAGATTTGTTCAAGGTTGCGACTTGGGTTTGTGAACAAATCCATCTGAAATGGACTTGAGATAGATTAAGGTTGAGAGTAGATTGAACAAGGCGGAAACCGGCCTTACGTGGAGAAAAATTGGGAATTAAATTTCAAAAGGCAGGGTGAATGAGATGCTTGATGCGTTCCAACAGCTTGAAGACGCAGCAGATGTAAGAGGTAGGTTCGAAGAGTACCAAGTTTACGGTTGGCGTTTTGTACTGCTTAAAGGAACCGAAGGTTTGGTAGCAGTTGCAGAGGATAAAAAAGAGTAGTCTTCGGCAGAAAGATGGTGAGAGTCAAAGTACTGGGCGAAGTCATTTGAAGAGCGTTATGAAAATTAGCAGGACGGTTATTGGGTTGGGAGATCAGAGAAAGAAAAATGGGGAGAAGAATAAGAAGATGGTCAGAACCAAAGTCTTGAAGTATCCACCAAGAGCGGGAGAGAACTCGAGATGAGGGAACGAAAGGGATGTTTGGAGTGGCTGTCAGAGAAGCGAAAAGTTGAGGAAGAGTTTGAGGATCATTGAGAGGAAACATATTTGAAGAGATTACCTAATGGAATGCCTTATTCTCTCGAGGGTATGAGTCTCAGAAGGTGGTGGCAGTCAAAAGTCTCCCGGAATTAAAAGATTTTTGGAGGAAGGAAAAATAAGTCGGATATATTGTCCTGAGACCAGCGAATAGCTGGATCGTTGACGTTAGGAAAAGAAAGATAGGAGAGTTTTTCAGAAATATTTGCCCTTGTGTAGAAAGAGTAAGGTTTAAGCGCAGAGAGAACAGTAGTAAAAAAATCACTTAGTACATCATCCCAATCTTTCAGAACGTGCCGATAACATCTCACTCCATTTGATTTACTGGTCAATCTACAGTTTTTTGTTAATCAGCATATCCACAAGTTCTCGGATATTTGCTTTATCAATTAACAAAATTTAGAATCAATACATATAGAGAACGCTTAATTAATTTTCCTTTTTTCAAATAATGATACAATTTTACCGCTTGTGTTTTCTTCTTTTCTTGGCAGCAATAACTACTAAGTTGTTCAAGAAGATTAATAGAGCAAGTGATTTTTCATGTTTTCCAATGTTTCGCAGGATGGTGAATGGAAACGACGTTCACAACATGCCACTTTCTGCTGGTGAGAGACCAGAAGTGCCTAGAGGAGTTGTTATGCAGGAACCGCCTGATCCTAATGATATTGAACAGGTGTGTGCGCTTGAAAACCAGCACCATCATTGGTGATTGTGCCGAGACGAACTTTTATATCATTGCTGAGAAATTCTGCTTTTCAGAGAGATCTGCTTAATATGTTTCCATGTCTGTTCCCTGCAAGTCCTCACATGCGAGGTGAGGTCAACAGATTTCAAACTTTTGATGACCGATGGCCTGCTGCTCAAGTGCGCGCTTCTCCTCGGCAAATTGCCAGAGCTGGTTTTTTCTTTCTTGGTGACCGGGATCGTGTAAAATGCTGGTATTGTAATGGTGGACTTCAAAATTGGGATCCTGATGATGAACCGTGGACGGAGCATGCAAAATGGTTTCCGACGTAAGTACTGATGCTGCCGAAGGGTTTACTTATTGAAAGATGCAGAGCCCCTCTTTTTTGTGAAAATTCCCTTATAACTTTCCCTAATGAAAATTTCCCTACAAACTTTACCTATTGGGAAAATCCCTATAGCAAAATTTTTTAAAATATTTGAGAGAATTTATGGTCAGAGCGCTATTGTTAGGGTATTTCCCTTTTTGTACTTATGAAGTGAACTCGTGCATTACAATTATAGTGTTTATTTGCTTCAATTACATTTTACCTGAAGATATTTTGTCACGTGGCGTCCTAATTTTAGGCACATGCTGTGAGCTCTGTTTTGCTTGGTCAGGTCTCATTTAAGCATGTTATATGGTCTCGTATGTTTAAGTTATGTAGGTCAATGTGTTTTCACAAATGTCATTTTTTAGTAGAATTACCAAACACAAATGGCAACATTATTGCCGGCTTGTTAGCATTAGTACACACATAGCAGTTTTAGTACATACGTTGCGTTGGTAGTAAGCGGTGTAGCGATAGTGAGGATATTAAAGTAATATGTGGGCATAATTGCTAGACATGTTGGCATTGCTAGACATGTTGACATGTTGGCATTAGCACAAGTATTGTTGCGATAGCAGGCTATACACATGGCTGCAATTATAGCACTGTTATGGTGATAATGTAAGCATGTCACAGATATTGACATACATAAGTAAAAGTGTATGTTGCTTTAGCATTGGCTTCCTTGCTTAATGCTTATTGTATCCCAACTATTTGGTGTAAGTGCCGGTGCTGTGGCACAGTAGTTTAAGCTACTGCTTCGAAGTTGGTTGACTTGGGTTTGATTCCTTGGTCGAGTACTACTTAAAGACTTCAAAAAACCATATTCACAGCCTCACTATTCTATTCCCGTGCTTCACCTGGGATAGAATAGTGAGGCTGTTCACCCAGCATGTCGTAAGAGGCGACTTTTGAATACGAGCCTGTGTTAATTAAGGTTGGGACTTCTCATGCCTAAAAACTGAGGTTTGAATTAGCAAGGACATGCTCTCCGTAAAAAATAAAGCACCAAAAATTACCTCATGAAAGAGTTTGTTAAAGAATTGGCCCCCAGTCCTTTGCAACTCTTAGATGAGCAGGGGGTCTGAAGAATCTCCAAATTACATAAATTTGAGGTAAAATTTGCAAGTTGGAATTATGGAAGTTTTTGTGGAAGAGGCACGGATTTGAACAATTAAGAAAGAGAGAAGTGGATATGTGCTGTCTACAGGAAGTAAGATGGAAAGGGCAAGGAGCTGTTGTTGTTGTTGTTTACCTGACCCCTTCCGAGGGATTGGGGCACGGCGGAAGACCACAGAGCCCCAGAAGCTGGGCAACTCTCCAGGGTCTGGACTAGAGGTCGTAGAGAGACAGAGAGTCGCCAAAGAGTGAGCGGCACAAAGAGTTCGTAGCTGGACAGTGCAGAATGAGATGAGAGATGTCCTGGTACAAGTGTCCACAAGCGTTGCAGGAAGAATTCTCGATTCTGGCAATCTTAGAGAGATAACAACCTAACAGAAGGCTGTGTCCGTTGCAGCGTAGACGAGAGAGAACACAGCGAGTATGACAAGGGAGCACAAGTTCCTCGGTGGAAATCGAGGGAATCTGCGTGTCAAAAAATTTAGATGAGATAGTACGCCTCCAGTCCGAGATAAGACAGGAATGGATATGAGAGATAAGAGGAGAGAGACTACAAGGGATAGCACAGGGTGAAAGTAGCACTCCCTGTCTGGCCAGCTCATCAGCCACATCGTTTCCCGGGAGAAATGGGTGTCCGGGGACCCATTGCAGTCTGATAGAACAGGAAAAAGAAGACAGTTCCTGCCAGATCTGCCACAGAGTTTGAGATAAAAAGAAAGATGGAGGAGAGGACAGGGTGGCGAGGACAGAATGAGAGTCAGATAATAGGAGAAGAGAAATGTCAGACTTGTTGGTGCTGCCGAGACCAGCAAAGAGCGTGCAGAATGGCGCAGGCTTCAGCGGAAAAACTTAAACATGCTGGGCCTGGTGAAAAGGAAAGAATGGCCTCAGTGCTACAGAGAGAGCAGTTGGCATGTACGCCGGCGCCGCCCTTGCCAAAAAGAAAAGGAACAAAGGCGTCACTCCAGAGTACCAGATCGTGAGAAAGGAGAAAGTCAAGGTGAGTGAGAGCCACACCTTGGCGAGAAAGAGGGGGATCAGAGCGAGAGCATGAAGAGGAAAGGGTCGACTCCACGGTGAGAGAGGCAGATTTCAGGGAGGAAAAGAAGGGCAAGCAAAGAGAACTTCCCTAGGAGAAGTAGAAGGAAGCATAAGTGGGTGAGTGGACGCAAAAGCTCTCCAGGACGATATGCAGAGTCTTAGTTTCACTCCAAGTCTGGCCAATCCTGAAATAGAAAAGGAGGTTGGGAGACGAAGAGTCTGCTCATAAGATGAAACAGTGAAATGAGTCAGAGTGACTTACAGGGGAGGTAGAGAAGCCTCTGAGAGAATAGCAGGATAGGGGAGGACGAGAGGCATCCGGTAGTGATGCGACTAGTCGCTCGGTGGAGGCATTTTAATTTGGTGATATTGGTAACGCTTATGAAAGAAAACCATCCGGGTGAAACGTAAGTGAGAAGGGACCAAAGAAAAGATTTGTACAGAACAGAGAGGGACTCCTTAGAGGAGCCCCATGAGGAAGCAGAAATACAGCATAAGGCCTTGAGACGTGCAAGAATTTGGCCTTCAGCAAAGATACATGTTTAGAAAAGAAAAGCGTGCAGTCAAAGGTGACCCCAAGAAAAGTTGGAGTTGGATTGAAACAGAGGCAGCAGCTGAGTAGGAGGAGGTTAGCTTGGTGGGGATTCACTGGGAAGAACAAGGCCTCACATTTGCTCGGATTGAGAGGAAGACACCAGTACTCAGACCAGCGCTCCAATCGAAACAGAGCTCCTTGTGTGGCCTCCACCGCAGTGGGGACCAAGGGGGAGGAGGAACAAATGGCCAGATCGCCAGCATAAAGAGAGCAGCTGATGAAAGAAGGCAGAGAAGCCGGAAGATCATTAATGAAGAGAGAGAACGAATCCTTGTGGAACACCTCGACAGACTCAAAAGGAGCGGCTTTTGTGATTTTGAAAGACCACACAAGCGCGCCTATCAGAAAGGAAAGATTGAGTCCAACGAGCAAAGCAAGGAGGGAGGCCAGCCGAAATGAGTATATGGAAAAAGGCGGGATGCCAGACAGAGTCGAAAGCTTTTGAGAAATCAATGGTAGAGAGAATCGTCCAAGAGCCTGGCCTGGGTTTGTTAAATCCATCCGAGATGGACTGAGAAAGGTACAGAATTGGATCAAGTGTAGACCGTCCAGGGCGGAAACCAGCCTGGCGGGGAGAGAGAATAGAATTAGATTTCAGAAAAAAGAGTAGACGGGATAGAATGATGTGTTCAAAAAGCTTTGAGATGCAGGAGGTGACAGAGATGGGTCGGAAGGAAGCAGGAGAGTCGAGAGGCTTTCCAATCTTGTGCATGGGAATAATGGAAGATGTCTTCCAGATGGAAGGAAAGGAATGCGAAGATCAATAGAGATTGAAGATGTAAAGAAGAAAATTCATGCCAGAGCGAGGAAGGTGTTTTAGCATGGGATAGGCAACTTTGTCTGGACCAGTGGCAGTGGAGGGGGGAAAGGTTGGAGGCAGTCGCAAGAAATTCAGTTAGGGCTAAAGGAAAGCAGAAGGATGAGTGAGACTCCTTGGGGCACGTGGCTCGGCAGAGCTCAGAAAGATGGCCTCTGGCTCTGCTGCGCAGGGCCTTTAGCTGAGAAACAGATAAGTGAGATCTCAGGTAAGTGGCATAGGTGGAAGCTGATTCCCTGGGAGAAGAACAGTTGGAGAAGTTAGGAGAGGAGGAAGGAGAGCCAGCTATAGCGCAAAGAAGAGAGTATACAGTTTTTGGATTAGATTTGGGTGAAAGAGAAGAGCAAGTCATCTGCCATGCCTCAGCCTTGGCCTTGGCGATGATTGACAAGGCACATTGAGAAGCGGAGAGGTAAGCCTGGTGATCTTCATCACTTCTTTGAGTGGCAGCAAAAGCCTTGCGTCTTTCACTAACTGCACTTTTCACCTCAGCAGACCACCAGGCTTAGGATGGCATTTGATGCGATCGAAAGAAATGGGAAGATATTGCCGCATTCAGTGCCAGAAAGGTAAAGAGAGCAGCAGCAGAGGAAAGAGAAAGAGAGGAGTATTCCTTTGCAGAAGGACAGTGGGAGTCAAAGTAGGAGACAAGGTCATCCCAGCGAGCTTTCTGAAAGTTGAAGGAAGGAGGCTGCTCGTTGGGGCAAAAGACCAGAGAGAGAGGGATAGATATAAGAATTGGTAAGTGATCAGAACCCAGGTCTTGAAGCACCTCCCAGGAGCAAGAACGGGAAAGAGAGGAGGAAGCAAAGATGTCAGGAAAGGAGCGACTGCCAATGAAGCAATGTAGAAGGGTGGGTGTGTCAGGGTCATTGAGGAGGAGGAGGAGGTCAGAGGAGATGGTCCTGTCGAAT
Organism: Trididemnum clinides; assembly: GCA_963675345.1. Lineage (NCBI taxonomy): Eukaryota > Metazoa > Chordata > Ascidiacea > Aplousobranchia > Didemnidae > Trididemnum > Trididemnum clinides. Next base: position 19,856,435 of record OY776293.1, on the reverse strand, counting down.
ACTTCCTCCCTGAGGGGGTTGGAAATACTTTTTGGGTCCCAGAGAGAATGATGGAAATTGAAGTTCCCCAGAATGAAGAGATTTTTGGAAGAGGAGAAAGTGGAGGGAGAAAAGGAGTTGGTTCTGCCTATCGTTGGAGAGGAGCAAATAGGGGGGGGGGCGTAACACATTAGGAAATGACAGCAAGGAGAATTTGTTAAGAGAGATGTTGATTCCTACATAATCAGAGTAGGGATCAAGCGAAGAAAGAGAGGAAGTAGAAAGCTCTTAGAAGGATAAGCCCTGCCAGACGAAAATGATGACACCGCCATTGGCGTACGTGACATCACAAGAGAAATGCCAGACCGGAAGTGGGTGCGATCATAACACAGAGCAGAAAATTTAGAAATCTGGAAAGATGGAGATGAGTTAAGATTGAATTCCGTGATGCAGATAAGATTAACAGGATGGGATGAAAGAAAGTGAAGCGGTTCAGTGCTCCTGGCTCAAAGACCTCCAGCATTCCATTGAAGAACCTTGAGAGAGTCAGGGAGGAGTGGAGGCAGGATGCATAGAAAGACAGCCAGGAGTTAGAGGAGGTGGTGAGGAGGCAGAGGGAGAAGATACAGGAAGGGCTGACGAGGGATAAGAGGTTTGAAGACGAGGGTGGGGCAGGAGTGCAGCATTAGTTGACAAAGGACTAGATTGCACAGTGGAGGTGTACATGTTGCAGAGGGGCAGCTCCAGGAGTGAGAGCTGTCAAGAGCTCTGAATTTGGAGAGAGAAAGTTGTGAGCACCTTAGATGGACCCATTTGGAGCAGATGCAGCATTGTACTGACTTGCCCCACCAGGTCACATTTTCAGCGCACACAGTGCAGGGAAAGATGGGGCCAGGGTTGAGATGAATGTTACCGCTCATCAAGAGAAGGAGAAGAATGAGGAGACGAAGACCGGCAAGAGAAAGGCAGGAAAAAAGAAAAAGAGAAAACAGGCGACCGATTTTAAGGAAGCTGTGTGCTGCTCTCTTGCGGTTGTTCAGGTGGCAGCATAGTGAAAAAATGAAGGGGATTGCCTGGGGTAACTGGGACCCTAGGGAAGTTCAACAGTATTTTCAACCCTACCCAAACGGAGTCGAAGACCGCACCACCCGGTTGAGCAGGCTGTTGATTGGTGCAAAGGGCAAGGAGCTTAATTTGTTGGTTGCAGAGGTAGGAGATAAAAGCTGTGGTGGTCTGGAAATAATGATGAAATAGGTGTTCGAATTTTAGTGAAGGAAAAACTTTGCGAAAAGGTCGTAGAATTCTGGGGAGAAAGTGACAGAGTAATGGCAGTGGTGCTGGCTCTTGATGAGGAAGATATAGGAGTTACATGTGCATATGCTTCTCAGGTTGGAAGATCAGAGCGCGAGAAAGATCAATTTTGTAATGACATGGCAAGTGAGTGGGATTTGCAAAACCCTAGTGAAGTGGTTCTTGGTGTGGAAGACTTTAACGGACATGTTTTGAGGTTGTGGTTTTGAGGGTTGATGGTTTTGAGGGTGTGCATGGTGGATATGGAATTGGCAAAAGAAATGTTGAGGGAAGAAGACTACTCGTGTTTTGTGATGAAAAGGAGTTGTGCGTAGCAAATACATGGTTTGAAAAGGAGTAGAGAAAAATAACATACAGTATGGGTGGAAATGAAACTGAGATTGATTTTGTATTGGTTGGTAAAAACAATGGAAAGTATTTAAAAGACGTGAAAGCCATCCCCTGGGAATTGCAACATCGGCTAGTGGTAACAGACATAGACAAAAGAAAGTTGAAGAAAGTAGTGAAGAACAAACTTTTTGATGGAGGGTTTGGAAGTTGAAGGAAAACAACATGAAAACGAAATTTCAAGAAAGATTTAGGGAGTTGGTAGACGTTGATGCTCCCAATCTATGGAATACTTTTAAAAATAGTAGCTGCAAGCTTGTGATGATGTATGTAGAAAGAAGAAAGATATAAAAAACTATTGGAATACATGGTGGTGAAATAAAGAGGTGAAGGAAGCAATGCAACAAAAGAAAGTGGCATATAAAAAGATGTGCAAAAATCGATCAGAGGAAAACAAGGCTAAACATAAGAATATCAAAAATCAAACATAAGAAAGTGGTTGCTAATTCTATGAGGAAAGAAGCTGAGAAAGAGTTAACAAAATTGAACAAAAAATCAAATAATATTTTACACTGATGAAGTTCATGAAAAAAGATGGAAGGGATATTGAAAGAGGTAGATGCATGAGAGGAAAAGACGGAAGGTTAGGTTTCAGAAAAAAAATCAAAAAAAGACTATGGAAAAATCACATGGAGGAGATCATAAATAATGAGAATGATTGGGGCCACGTGACAGAAGCTAGTATGATAAAGGGACCTATTTAAAATGTTACCCGAGAAGAAATGGCGATAGCAATAAAAGTGATGAAACAGGAAATGCAGCTGGATCCTCTGAAGTATGTGCAGAAATGATATCTGCCAGTGGAGAAGTGGGGGTTTGTGTGATGGTCGAATTTTGCCAACGCGTGTTAGATGGGAAAGGAATGCCAGATGAATGGCAAACAAGTGTGCTGGTATCAATTTTTAAGGGAAAGGGAGATGCAAGAAACTGCGATACTTACAGAGGAGTAAAGCTGTCAGAGCACGCCATGAAGATCGTTGAGAGCGTGCCGGAGAGAAGAATTTGAGAATTAGCAAGAAACCGCGATACTTACAGAGGAGTAAAGCTGTTAGAGCACGCCATGAAGATCGTTGAGAGCGTGCTGGAGAGAAGAATTCGAGAATTAGCAAATGTTGATTCAATGCAGTTCGGTTTTATGCCTGGAAGAGGAACAACAGACGCATTCCGAGAAAGGTGATGAAGTGGGCGATGAGAAAGAAAGGTTTGCCAGAAGTAATCGTGAAAGCGGTGATGAGTCTCTATCACGGGGCAAAAACGAAAGTTCAGATGGGATCTGAGTTATCTCAGGAATTCTTGGTACAAGTTGATGTACATCAAGGATCTGTGTTGTTGCCACTGCTTTTTGCAATTACAGTGGATGTAATCTCGGAGAATGCAATTTTGTATGCGGATGACTTTTTAAAATGGAAAGAGGCGTTTGAAAGCAAGGGGCTGAAGGTGAACCTCAAGAAAACCAAAGTAATGGTGAGCGATTTGAAAGGTGAGGTACTCAAGAGTAAAGTTAATCCATGTGCCAAGTGCGCCAAGAGGGTGATGGCAAATTCGGTGATGTGTACAAAGTGTGGTAAATGGGTACATGGTAGATTTGCGAAAATGAAAAGGGTGGCTTTAGCTCTGGCAAAAGGTTTTGTTTGTGAACTGTGTGTTTATACAAAGAAAGGAATTGTGGAACCAAGTGAAGACTTATCATTTTTTGACCAGGTTGACTTTATAAAGAGCTTCTGTTATTTGGGGGACAGGTTGAACGCCAGTGGTGGAAGTGAAGCAGCGGTAACACCAAGAACCAGAATTGGATGGATAAAATTAAGAATATGTGGGGAGTTACTTCATGGGAGAAAGTTTTCGTTAAAAGTAAAAGGAAAGATGTATCAGAGTTGCGTAATATCAGCAATGCTGTATGGGAGCGAGACGTGGTATCTGAGGGAGAGTGAGATGGCAATTTTGAGAAGAACTGAAAAAGCCATGATGAGAGCAATGTGTGGAATTAAGATCATTGAGAAAAGAAGGAGCCAAGAACTTATGTGTTGCTAGGTTTAACGGATACTTTGGACGGACTAGCCAGGACGAGTGGAGTGCGATGGTATGGGCATGCTTTGAAAAGGGATAATGGTGATCTTTTGAGAAGAGCGTTGAAATTTGAAGTGGCGGGAAAAAGAGGGCGTGAGCGGCCGAATATGACGTGGAAGAGACAAGTGGAGGAGCATATCAATCAGATTGGACTGAAAAGGAAGGATGCCATTAACAGTGAAGTGGCGTAATGGTGTTTAAGAACTGTCGAGAAGCACGAGGTGAATCCGGCCTCCTGCGTTGACGCGGACAAAACCGGATTTAAAAAATTGGATTTCTCTCTCTTTCTCTTTCCTGCTTGATACCCAGCCCGGTGAAGAAAAAGCCAGAAAGTTTGCTTGTGTCTTGGATAAAGCACTTGAACGGAGTACCTTTACCATTAGGTGCCAGACAGGTGGTAAGGTTAATACAATTTTCTCGTTGCGGTAGCCCAGTTTAAAAAAAAAATAGCAAACAAAACATGAGGTCATACGCACAAGAGGACTGTAAGTGTTCTCTTTACTACAGTCCGTTGAAGGTTTTATATTCGGTGTTTTTTTGAAGGTAGAAGTTGATTGACTAGCGCAGTGGTTACCAGTCGTTTTTGAAAGCAGCCCAAATTTTCCATAAATTAATTTTTGAAAAATTTAACGGCCCCAAGATATGATTTAAATGCTAAAAGCATGTTGCAAAAACTTCATTTGAAAAAATGGATGATGTCTAGTTCTTTCATCATAATATTTCCCACTTACAGAATTATTGCTATTGTTATGGTTATTGCTGCTATTACGCAACAGCAAGGGTGTAGTCGGAACAAAATTTGGTGGAGGGTAATTTTTGTAATCTTAAAACGTGAAAGAAAAGTTTGACTAAAGTTAAGATATTTTTATCCATGTTTAGATTTTGTTTGGTAAATTTTGAATTCTAAGTTGCACGAATTGATTTTGACTGCTGCTTAAAAGTATATTAATTAGATTTAGTAGCCAAATTCCATTTTGCTTTGCTAACAAATTGGGGAAAAGGTAACAAACTTTTATTATTACTAATATTTTTTATTATCAAGTTACGGAAAAACCTTTCCGGTAATGAATAGAACGTGATTGTGTTTTGACACTCTTCGAAGTTGCGGCTTCCCACCAATACAATTATCATTACGCCGCAGCAAGGTCGCAGCCAGAAAAAAATTGGTGAAGGCCAAATTTTGGAAATTTTAAGGAAGATCTTGACCGAAATCATGATATTTTGATCCACTTTTGTTGAGATTTTTAGAACAATTTGACGTTTTTGAGTTACATAAAAATGACTTTGACTGCAATTTGTATTGTTTGGTTTGACACAGACAAGCATATGTTTAAGAAAATCTGTACTCTATTTATCATTGCTATGATGAATGCTTTTTATCAACTTAAAACTATGAGTTGATATAAAGTAATGAATGAAGCAATTAAAAATAGAGTGGTGAATTTAGCAGTCACGTTGTGCATCAGGATTCGGCGACCTTTGAAACCCAGTGGGCCGGTTCACGTGTTTGTAATGACTTCGAGTGCCAAACATTTTTTTACTATCTGCTTTGAACAGTGTATGATAAGACTACATAGCGGTGTGCTGTGGAAATCGCAAAAGCTACGTTCGCCATACTAAGATAAAGGCCCAAATTTTAGGTTGTAATTAGGTGCCGAAGGAGCAGAAAATTTTTTTAAACTTTTCATTGGAAAAGTGCACTATAAAGCAGCAAACTACAGAAACAGTGCCATGTTTAATTCATTTTGAGCCAAAAACACAAAAACCGTTTACTGTTTTCACTTGAAAATGTCCCGACAACGCTTGTTAAGTAACTTTAAATAGAAAATGATTTAAAGAATTTATTTTGTGTCAGGTAAATGGGCAAAGAGTAACCCCTAAATCTCCCTCCGCTGTGCGTATCACGATAGCTATGCGTATATGGTTACGGAAATATCCAAAACGGGCATTTTTACCCCAAAGAGAAAAGAACACGAGTAGCAGGCAGGTAAAAAAAGTGGTGGGGTAGAAATCTAATATACCTTGAGGAGGTACAAGGCCCAGTTATTTTCTGTTGCTCACATCTTAGCAAATTGTAACGCGTGGCAGTCAATAAAATAACGACGACTACGATTTCTCACTTTTTGGCTTGCCATAGGATTGCTGACCCTTGCTGTATTTGCTTGTACAAAAAACCAAATCACGTGCTTTTCCTAGTTAGAGTAGCCTGCATAGACAAATTTGATAGCCTACTTCCGTTTCGTAATGATAACAAATTAATGGAAAGCTAATGGCATCCAAAGTTGAAAAGAAAGCGAAAAATTGTAATGCTTCTATTGAAATGCTTTTTGCTATTTTACATTAATACGAGAATAAGATTCCAGAAATTTGGAGAGACCATGGTCTCTTGTTAGTCATTTTATCCCTGGTTATGTCTATGTTTGTTAGAAAAAATAAACAATTAAAAAGCAATGCTTTACAAAATCAAGCGATCCGAAAAAAATTTCCGGCAATCGACAAACTAGCCTGTTTAATTAGCTGGTTGAACAAATTTTACTAGTGATTTCATAAATTTTCGATATGCTGTCATGCATTTAATTATTTGGTTTCAAGCTCACAGTGTTACGTTGCTTGCGGCATTGCCGATTAAAATTGTTGGTGTTTCAAGCCACGCTTCAGGCGTACATGGCGTGCGCGGACCGCAATAGCGTTTATGAGCGTTTGCTGATCGAAAACTGTTCAAGGTCTTTTTTTGCGATTTCTTAAGCTTGTTTATCTTGTGTTCGACAGTTATTACTGTTTCTTTTCAGTTGTGTGTTTCTTCTTAACAGTCTGTTTGTAGTGTAATATTTTTAAGCTAGATAACATTTGTAACATAAAAAAGCAATAATACGGAAACGTTGGACGTGTAGTGATTTTGTAGCGTATATGCATGTTTATGGCTTATTATATTTTCGCCCAGTTTAGGAACCACTGCCCGAATTAGTTAAATTAAAACCACCGCCCCCTCCCGTATGTGCTGTGGCCCACTGATTGAGAACCACTGCTGTACAGTATATGAATTGCAGTCGTCTAGGTTGAGAAACGCTGCTCTATTCATCCGCCAGCCATTATTGGACTGGTTGGTACGGATGTGAATTTGAAGTTCACTCCCAATCTTGTTTTTATCGGGTAGGGAGTTAAAAGATGCAGGCTTAGACCCAATTATTATTTCCCTTCATACAGTAATATCAAATTTTTAATATTTTCACACAGTTGCGAATTTCTTCTTCAACGGAAAGGTCCTGATTTTGTTCACCGAATCGTTGCGTTGTTTCCAAACTTACCACGGCCAAGATTGAGGGGAGCTTTTGATGTACCACCAAGGGGCGGTAGACCCAGGGCTCCTTCGCCGCCACCACCAATTATTGATCCAAGGGTAAGTAAAATGAGATTATTTTTGTGTTGAGTTGCAGCAGTTTGGCCCACACTAGCGAGCCACAGTCTTATTTTCTTGCAGCGCACTAAACTTAATTATTTTTGATATAAATTAGCATTTTTTTGAATTGGAACAGAATTTCCTATAGGAGTAAATTATAAATTAATTGCACTGATTTTCAAAATATGTTCTATAATTTAAAATAGGTAGTTCGCAACTTCTTTTTGTTCGTAGGAAAAATGTTTTGCGCTTGCGTAGAAGTGGTTATCACTTTTCACTATTAGAAACTATTCATTCCCGTTTGCTTTTTTAAGGCCTGGCAATCCTCCTGAATTATCAGAGTCGATCAGAAAAAAAAGTAATCCATTATTAAAAAGCAAAAGTAAAAAGTTTCTTACAGCGCTTTTTCATGGTTACAATCAGTTCAAGGTAAAGTAAAAACTGCGCAGTTTGTTTTCATTGTTTCGCAACTATTGAGATTAATTTTGGAAGTTAATTGAAAAGCCGGGCTCATGTAAGACGGCGTCCCGCATTATACTGTTCATGAAACTATTGCTTATCGTAAGCAACTTTTTAATACTCGCCTCCTCACCTGCACCACGGCCTGCGCATTCTCAACTGCTAAGCAAATCCGTTAGACTTACGCCTTTATAAACATTATTCTTCCAATGTTAAATAAACTCTTTATGTTAAAAATTGATTTTGCGAAAAATGATGTGTTGCGAGCTTAAAAAAGTTCTTGGTCCACTTTTTTGAAACAACACGCTGTAAATCCATACAAAGAGCTCGAAGATTTAGTCGAGATGAAAGTGCTGGAGACCAAAAAGAATGATTTAACAACAACTTTGATTGCTTAGTAGAATCATGCCAACCCTAAAAAAATGCATCACGATGTCAAAGAAATGTTCAGAAAGAAAAACGTACACACAACTGAACTCTTAATATCTAGCAATGGCAACGTCATCACAAAGAACAGGAAAAGTGTCAAAAGATAGACTGAATTTATTTCTGATTTATTTGATTTACGATGAAGGAAAACTCTCTGCAATCAACAAATGAGCATAGTTGTTACTGGTTTGTAATTATTGATTTCGATTACTGGTTTATTTAATTACAATAGAGGCGAGCTCCTTGCAATAAGCCAAGCAATGGATTGGTCTGAGATCCTGCAATTTGAAGTGAAGTCGATTTTCTTTTGATGAAGATCAGCAAAGCCAATACATGTCATTAGGATGATATGAAAGTGAAACTTGATATGAGCCTGGGTAATTTTGGGGTTGAGAAGTTAACAGAATTGCGGAAAAAATTCGAAGATTTTTGTGTAATTCCATCAGATTCGAGCAAATTAATCTCTATAGGTTTACCTCAGAAACCCGGTGCAATGTTATGCGAGATACAATAGCCAAACAAGTACAATAAATGAGTCATGTAGCGAAGATCTTGTTGAGAACTAAAGAGAGCAACAAAATAACATCAGGGCTGAACTTTGGAATTTGCAATGTTTTGTAAAAAAATATAAGGTCACAAAAAATGCGTCCATTGAGCTATATGAAAAAAAAGGTCTGGTAAAAAAATGCGACGTTTTGTGATTGCCATCGATAAAGCAAAAGTCACTGACCTCTGTATGATCCAATTGGCTAAAATTGTCCCGCCTACCAAAACGTTTGCATATCTCTGGATTGTAGCAAGACTATAGATACGGTACAGCATAAAAAATTAAGGATTGTTATGAATGGAATAAACTTGGATGACAAATGATATTAGAAAGTTCTGTAGACATCAAACTGTAGCGATGAAAGTTGGCATGAACGTGGAGGAGTTTGTTACATTTAGCAAGGAAGTTGGCCAAGCATGTGTTTTTTTACCGGATTTATTCAATTTGTACAATGACAAATATTGCACGAATATTTGATGAAACGAAAATATGTAATCTGAGATATGCTAATGGCACGTCCTGATTGACACATTAGAATCAGATCTACAACTTTCATCGACATAGCTGTACACGAGAGTGAGGAGAAAGGACTGCTCAGGAACTGTAAGAGAACTGAATGTACGGTTGTTGTAGAGATTAATAAAGAGTTTCTTGGCTGCAGCGTCACCAGACGTAAAATCTTCGAGCAGAAATAGAGTTGATTATTTTTGATTTTGCTTTTGCCCACCAACACAATAAAAAGATAGATAAGAGAGAAAAGCAAGTAAATGGTTATAATTATTTTGAGAGCCGGGTCCACGTTCCTTGAAAATGACTAAGATCTAGGGGCATCAAAAATTTTGAGGGACTGGACTAAAATTCGTACCATAACATTATTGAAACTAGCGGTAAGTAGAGAAGAGTGGCAAGTTACGCTCGTCGAAGTCATTTTATTGAAGAAAAAGTATTATCACAATTAGTTTTATATTTGTATGAAACTAACGTATTGATGGCCGCTTGTTATTCTTGTGCTTGGTACGTTTTATGCTAGAATCTTGCTTTTGTATTAGATCAGCAAGCTGTAGAGCTTGATGAGATTTTACTTTTATTTATCTAAACTAAAGGTTTCATAGATTACGGATTTCCAATAAAATTATTAAATTTTTCACTGCAAAACGTTGCGCTGAAAAATGCTAAGAACTGAAACTGAAACTTTTCGGCAAAAAATACATGACCTGAAGCCAACCTTGTGAAAATATAATACGAGCTGTCTTTTGTGTTGTGCAAATGCTATTTTAATTTTGCTTTGTAATTAGATCGAATTGCGTCGTGTAGAAGAACGCGTTGATGAAGCTATGAATTCTGCTCCTGTTAGTTCTGCAAGAGAATTTGGCTATGACGACCGTAAAATACGAAGAGCTATAAGACGGTATGGTACAAAAATTTGGAGCATATGTTTCTCTATTTACTCGCAGCAGGTCGTTTCATTTCCACTGATTTAGGAGCGCCATGACATTTTTCATTTACAGTCTTGCAACTTGCATGACTTCATAAAACATTTATGATCGCTAAGCATCATGTAGGAGATCTGTGCATATTTAAGTATATAACGCTGCAGCCGAAAATTTACTACACTAGCACCACGTGCTAATCCATTGCATCAGTGTTGAATCATTCACTGTAGCAGACTGCTGAAAATTTTTGGCTCTAATCTGCATTCAGATATGGTCCTGCTTTGACTTTTTTTTTTTTACCATCGCAACAGATTGCGACAGAATAATGTCGGCCTTGTGCATAAGGCCTGCAGACATTAGGACAAAGACATGTCAGAAGCGTTAGAAAAAAACTAGCCACTTTCTATCAGCCATTTTTGTAATTATGTCGTTTCAATTTTTGTTTCCTCAATGTATTGATGAATACCTGTAACCAACAGAGGTTGACCGACATTTTTGCAATCGCTGAATATGTGCCAGTGGTTTTTAATCTTTTATTGAAGCAAATCTCAAAATTGCTATGAGCACATTTTCCTAATTTTATCGTAGATAACAGACATGTGCTGTTTTGAATAGGCCGAGTCCTTTAAACAAAAGTGATCAAAGATTCAGGGGAAAAGTTTCTCGAAACATAAAGCAATGCGAGATTTGTCCAAAATAAGTTAATTGTGCTCATTGAAATATTTTTTCACCTTGGTGGTCAATTTTATGAAATGACCATTTAAAGTTAATTTAGACAAGGCAACTTCAGGTCTTAATCTTTGATCGGCCTCGCGATGAATGAACTTCGTACCATATTTTCTGAAACTTTCTAGTTCCTACTTTGTTTTTTAGTGTCAAACTAGGCCTGCCTGCTCGAAGAACTTTTGGTGTTTCTGCAATATTTCTCTCTGTCGCGTTTCAATAGAATTTTTATTCTATCTCAATCTTTAATTTAGTTCTTAAAATTGAGGCGACTTGTAGTATCGCTGCAATAATTAAGTCTGGCTACAACTAAATAGCTAGGAAAAGATTGGCTTCCACTAAGATACTTTAACTCACGCATTTCTTGATCACGAACAGAACAAATATATTCACAAACCACTTTAAAACTTTGAATTCCTTCGCTTGTCAAATACAGAAACTAAAGCACTTTAATATATAAATATCGAAGACTAACCAAAACTAAAACCACCAAAATAATCGCTTGATTCCTGTCACAACAATAACCACAGAACAATGCCTTTTTACTACACTCTACTATCTCTCTCTCTCACTCTCTTACACTTCTGAATAAATGAAAAATCTCACCGCCTTATATATACAACTGGAAAATAATCTAGAAATTGCTGGAACATCACGTGACATACGAAAAACACCGTTAATAAATTACATAATCGGTAATAATAAAAAAAAAGAAAAATCTTCGAGGAGAAACAAGAATAACTAGAATACACTGGAACTTAGTGACGTAGTCAACCATTGTGACGTCAGAAAAGCCTGTGAGTTACAGATCTATTTATAAATGCGAAAGAAAAAAAGGTCTTTTTCGAAAACAGTTTAACAAGTTTATGGCTTCAGACAACTGAGATTTACAAATAAAATGATCGCTGCAAAATAAAACAGCAGATTGCAATAACTATGCATATATAAAAATTATTCTTTTAACGCAAATTAATAATAATATTAAAAACTACGAATAACGAAAGTTGCAAGTCCCATTCACTACTAAGATCCTTAATCACGCACAAAATAAATTCGATTTCCATATCTCACTCACATATACAATTAAAGCATGGCACAACAATACACATAAACACAGCACGATTAGTTCATCACGTGACTAAGATAATCGGCCGCTACATCATCCTTTCCAGGAATATTCTGCACAGTATAATCGTGCCCTTGTAAAGATGAGGCCCATCGCATTATGTGATCGTTCTGATGCTTGGTCTTATTTGTATATGCAACGGGCTGGTGATCAGTTTGTAAAATAAACGGCTTGCCAGCTAAATATAGCCGAAACTTTGTTATGTCCCACGCAATACCCAAACATTCTTTTTCTGAAGTTAAATAATTGGTTTCGGCTGATGCAAGTTTCTTACTGGCATACGCCACTGGATATAGTCTCTCGCCATGCTGTTGCATGAGGGCGGCACCCAGCCTGCCGTTCGATGCATCAGTTTGTAGTATGAACGGCTTGCTATGGTCTGGCAGCTTTAAAAGTGATTGCTTCAATAAACAGTCTCGCAAGCTGCTGAAGGCCTTTTCTTGAGCTTGCCTTCATCAAATCTTGTTTGATTGTCCCTTTCGAGTTAGATCAGTTAAGGGCGCTGCAACCGCTGCAAATGTGGGGATGTAGGCGCGATAATAATTCGCTAACCCCAAAACCGATTTTACATCTTTCTTTGTAGTCGGTCTTGGCAAGGTATTTATCATTTTTTCCTGACAAGACATTATCTGATTATCGTCTGAATTTTGTTGTGGTGCTCCGTCCCCGTCAGCTCTTTCGATGCATTTCTTCAGCATGTTCGCATGAAACGTTTTCACCGTCTTATTTACTTTTATGCGATAGTTATTACCTTTTCCACATTTGCTCACTATTTCATAAGGTACTTTCCATTGCATCAAAAGTTTGTTCGTGTCCATCGGCAGTAGCAGTAATACCATGTCGCCTTCTTAAAATTCTCTTCTTTTAGCTCTTCTGTCATACCGCGTTTTGTTCTTCTTCCGGCTCTTTAGCAACTCTTCCTGGGCGATCTTTATGGTGTTGTCTAAACGTTTTTGCAATTCGAAAACATATTGGTAGCTCGTCTTGATTTCTGTCCCATCTGTCTCTCCTGTCCACAGCTCCTTTAAGATTTCTACTAGTCCGCGTACTGTCCTCCCATACAACAATTCAAACGGTGAAAATCCGGTAGCTTCCTGTGGCGCTTTTCTATATGCGAATAGCAAGGGGTTAACAAAACGATGCCACTGGCGGGGCTGCTCATTACACAGACGTCTTAGCATTTTCTTGACCGTACCATTAAAATGTTCAACCAATCCGCATAATCTACCAAGGTCAGGATATATCGATGTCCCTTCTCGCTTGGAGGTGAAATTGGTCCAACTAAATTCACGGCGTCTTTCCTAAAAGGCATATCAATGAAAGGCATATTTCCTAGTGGCACACGGGGAACGGATCCTTTAGCACTCGTCTTCTGACATACATCACATAATCTGCACACCTTGCACGACAGGCCAGTAGAAATTTGTCTGAATGCGGTCTTTAGTCTTCATGATCTCAAGATGTCCTCCAAAAATAGAGTCGTGGGCGACTTCCAAAACCTTTTTCAACGTTTTCTGCACCATAATCTGCTTTGAGCGCTCACCTAATCCATCAACTCTGCTCCGAATCCTGTACTGGATACCAGTACGCTTTTCACACTTTATTTCGTAGTCTCCTTTTCTAACAGCATCCTTCAGGTTCACATATTTTTCTACAGTAGTGTCTTCTTGTTGCAATTTTGCCAAATCATCCTTCGTGACGGAAGTTTGAGCCGTCACGTCTTTTGCAACTAAAGGTTTGATCGTGGCATCCTTCCGAGCTTAAGCCCTCGTGACTGCAGCGGCACATGTCTCCATACCAGGATCAGGATCATCCGGATTCCGTGCCCCAGGAATGTTTCCAATGACTAGGTCAAACAAAGGGTATCGCAAACATATCGCTTGAGTTACTCCTGTTTAGTAAGGGGTGTCCACTTTAATCTCAATGGGTGCCTGCTTTAATATCCTGTCGATAGCCATCACATAACCCATGCTATTAGTAAAATTATCTTCCTTTACCAACTCTCTCCTGACAAAAACGCCATTGCAGCCTGTGTCACGAAGGACTTCAACTACATTCTCACCCACTTTTCCGGTCGCAAGAGGCATACACTTCTTATTTTCATTACTCAGGCAAGCACCATTACGCACGACTTTAATTTTCTCTCCAGATTTGAGCTCCAAATATTCTTCATTCTTCGCTTCGGCATCATCCGACAATCTTCCAACTTGCGCAGCGCATCCAACTCGGTACGGTTGTGAGGTAGGTCTAGGGGTGTTGCCTCCATTCCGAGGAGCAGGTTGAGAGTGGGGTGCGTTCCGATAGAACCTCTTCTCATGCCCAATTTCGGCACATTGGTAGCACGTAACTGGGTGTCTAGCTGGTTTGTTATACTCATTGCGTCCTCCTGGTTTAACATGACAGTCAATCGCCCGGTGACCAACGCGATTACATAGGAAGCATTTCCGGGTACTCACAGGAGGAAATTCACTATGATTGTCTTTCACACCGGCTCTTGCGCTATCACGTTTGATCACTTCCTTGCTCGACAGGTTCTGATTGCGCGCTGCCAAATACTGATCAGCCAACCGTGTCAACTCCTCTAGAGTTTTTGGGTTGCTCTGCTTCAGCCATATCGATAGATCTTTAGAGCAAGAGCTGGTGAACTGCTCGCGTACAGTCAAGTCAACTACGCCCATGAAGTTTTGCTCCACTTCGGTTAACTCTATCCACTTGGTGAAATAATTTTTTAATATATATATAAATTGAGGTGGGCTTTCGTGTCTTTCCGGTCTAGCTTCTCGAAATTTCTCGCGGTATCCGCGCTCAGTAAAATCATATCTTTCCAGCAAAGCAACTTTAAGACGCTCATAATCCATGGCTTCTTCTGGCGACAGTCTATCATATACTTCTGCCGCCTTGCCTGTTAACAGCGGGCTCAACTGGGTTGCCCAAGTACTTCTATTCCACTTAGCCACATTAGCGTACCTTTTAAATCTCAGAAGATAATCGTCCAAGTTATCCTTCACGTCCACGAAAGGTGGTAACGGTGGCGTCCTCGCAACAACGATTCAATTGATCCTTGACTCAATTGCTCACCATTCTGAGATTGGGAGAACTTCCTCGCTTCCAATTCCAATCTCAACCTTTTAACTTCGAGCTCAGCCTTTCTCGCGTGCGCTTTTTCTCCTTTTTTTATTTATCATATAAAACCAATCGATGAAGAAGTTTACCAGAGTGGGTTTCGAAATTGCTATGTTTGATTCATAACTATGACGAATGTCTTTGTCAGTTTAAGAAAAGCCAGATAAATTGTTGGAAAAGTCAAAAAATTTCAAGCATTTATCTCAAGCGGTCGCTAAGTTACAACAGTTTTAATTTCATATTTCAATGCTTTTTGAAATAATGTGAAACTTTGTGGAACTCGTTTTTTTAATATTGTAGTCTCGTTGCCGTTAAAAACAGCTTAAATTAATTGTTTTGACGCTATTCGGTGAAATTGCGACACTGATGTTAATAGCCAAAAACAACCTATTATCACATGATTGATTGTTGATGCAGCAATCGTTTTATGTGCATTATGTCAGGTGTGGTAAAAACAATTTAATTTCTTTTTTGAATTTTGCAATTACAAGCTACGGTTTGATTTATGCGTACGTATTGGGAAGTGTTCAAATCACACGACCTCCATCTTAAGGTGGCGCAAGGTAAATGCAGCAACGTGAAGTTATGTAAAGATTACTCAAATCCCATGCTAGCATTAAACTGTTTTATTATGTTTACCCCTCTTCCATGGGGATGGGATGTTTGCACGGTATAAAATAGGTGAGCTGCTTCACTTGGCACAAATTTTTCACTCTTTGTCTGTCATGATTTTGATTGAGATGTGAATTTTGCCTTATCAGTTTTACTGCTATCACCAATGGCTAGATCGGTCGTGAACATTTGCTCTTTCTCTAGAAAAACAACAGATATAGCTTAAGCAATGAACAAACATAAAAACATATCCAGATTACTAGTGCTTCAAAACAAGTGGTTAGTTAATTAGTTTGACTTCCAAAATGACGTTTTTAAACTGTTTGAATTAATAAAGAAATGCTGCGTCAGGCTTGGACAACAGGTGGGGTGTTCAAAGGCTGCCTGCGAAGAGTTTTAAGAGCTAATGCTATCCTAATTTGACATTAAACTTTTATGTTCAGCAATTTAAATTAAGCCAGTGGGCTCATATAGCATGTGGCTGTCTTCCTACGCTTTCGGTGCTTAGTTGCAATGGAAGTAATGCCATGATCTTTTTAGAGCCCATAACTTTAGTGTAAAAGCTTCTTAAAATGCTATTCAGTCAGGAAAGACATTGGAAAATAAAAGGTTATTGACATGCCAATCTAAGTGTGATGCGTAGGTAGAAGGTAGGTAATAATGCCCCATGTATAAAAAAAAATGACAAGCTCACTTGCTCATTAGTCCCGTGCTAATGCCTGGTGGTTGACGTGCACTACATTAATTATATCTTTATGTATGTTGGGAAAATAATGTAATAAGGTTTGCTTTGCGTTACTATTTTAAAATAGAAAATTGGTAGCGGGTGAGGAGGTGTTCACAGCTGTCGTTGACTTGGTTGAAGCTCTGGATGCTTTATCAGAGTCTGGATCCTCCGGCAATCAGGATGAGGTTGGCGAAATGGAGGCATCTATATCAACGCCTTCTGTTCAGGCTTCAACTGCTGTTAAAAGTCCAGGTAAATCATTTTCTGTCCAGGCTAACCCTTCATATGTGTAATGACCCTGCCATACTATCCAGCTTAAAAAAAGCATTAGAAACGTGCCTAAAATATGAATTTCACAAAGGTAGCGTTGGGCTGGTAGGCCAGAACCTAAACTACCGTTGAAATAATAATGTATTGTATGCCACTAGATTACTGCGATTTAATACAATTTTTAAAGATGCTTGCTATAATTAAAGGCTATAAACTACTTTAATCGATCACGATTGTCTGGAGTTGGGCTAATAATATACTTTATCATACTTATTATTGCATTTAAGCGGTTTAATTATTTGATTTCCCCCTGTATTTGCTGATTTGATTTAGTTTACAGCTATATTTTACTTCAGCTACAATTCTCTTTGTATGTTTTATATGTATTAATAATAATCGATTGCTCTGAAATGTATACTTTGCCGAGACATGTATTCCTGTTTTAGGTATAATATGTAGAGCACATAGTCTGAGTAAACTTGAAAACCAAATTTTTGCTGGTTGCTACTTTATTAACTTGTCTCGTTGATACACATTAAAAATTTTTTTATTGTTTGTTAACCTCAAACATCAAGGTATAAATTAACATATCCCAAAGCTAACACTATTATATACAGGGTGGCCCAAAAGTAGGTATACAGTTATTAAACTATTTTTTATATGCTTTGAAGTTACCAGCAGTGCACTTTATGTGGCCCAAAAGTAGGCATACAGTTAATAGAGAGAACTATTTGGAAATTCTTTGTGAAGTGGTAGTGCCACAACTTCAAACTAAACCTAACTTTGATGAACTCTTCTTTCAGCAAGATGGAACTTCTCCACATTATGCGTTAAGAGTAAGAGATTACCTTAACAAAGTCTTTACACAACGTTGGTTCGGAAGAACAGGTAGCATTGAATGGCCACCATGCTCACCTGACCTGACACCAATGGATTTCTTTTTTTGGGGTGTTGTAAAGAACAAAGAGTATGTAAAGAACAAGGAGAAGAATCCCAAAACAGTAAATGAATTAAAAGATTGCATTTATGACGCATTCAGAGAAATTGATGCAAATTGAAATTTGTGCTGCACGGTATGTCAGAGTGTTTTGAACAGATGTAAAGAAGGACATTTTGAGCACTAAAAAGATTAAACAGTTTCCATTTAAGATATAACTATCATTCTAGAGGTTTAAAAGTGCCTACATAAGAACTACAAATCTACTTTTGGACCCAAACCCTACTTTTAATAACTGTATACCTACTTTTGGGCCACCCTGTATATTGCTAGTTCCAAGTGGTTTCGATCGATAGAGAGCGTCTTATAAGCGAGAAACAAAACAACAAAGCGAGTCCTACAGGCGCGAGGCTTCCGAAGGAAGCAATGCTATTGAGAGATATTTTCAAATTTACAAAGCCATTCCTGGACGCGTTTCGTCCTTTTGAACTCAGCTGGGCTTGCCAAGGGCCAAGAGATCCCCCCAATAGCATTAACGTTGACTTTTATAAAACAAACTAACACAAAGCACAAGACTTACGTGCCGTTTACTTTTGAACGAGGTTTGTTTTGACGTATCGCTAGCCGCTCAACTATGGACCAAAACTGATATCCTTATGTAAAGCTGATCACACAACCAGTGATTAGGCATAAAAAGGTCTTCCAAAGGTCACAAACTAAATGCGGTGCTTTAAGGCATGACTGGCAGCACATGGTGCATGGCAGCCAAACTCGGCGCGCGAGGAGGCCAGTTCCAAAGACTCAAGGTTCGAATCCTACAAGCGCGTTGCATTAGCGTTGACATTTAAGAATGTAATGTTCGCGTAACGTTGAAAGGGCGCTTAACTGATTTCGATGGGTCCCAAATGATTGCATCGCGGCTTATATAATGCACGGCCGCCAAGAAGTCAACCGATTTCGGCAACTAGCACACCGCACGGGTAATAACTAGTATGTTACATAGTATGTAAAAATCAATTTGCAATTTCTAAAGTGAAGTTTGCAAATTTGGGCCCGTGGACAACGCTTAAAGGTGCTCAACTGCTGTCCATCACAATTTAGACCATTTTGAAGTCTTTACACTTCGACAAACATTTTGGCATAAGTCTCTTTGTTCATTAAGTTCTTGCAATGCATTTCTAATAAAACTTGTCAAATCATTAGCACTTCTTGGTTTTTTATAATCAACTTTGTTCTTTAATACTCCCGGAAGAAAAAATGCGTAGGGGTAAGTCAGGCGACCTTATTTGCCATCGAGAGTTTTCTGATTTAATGGAAAATAAAGATATTAAATTTAAATCAATTTCTAATCAAATTTGTAAGAATATAACACAAAAGCCTAAATTAAAATGAACACCATCGTAATGGTATAAGTTGTAAATCGTAATATTGCAAATTACAGAAAAACCTACTGTCTACTTACTTTTCAATCACCATCTATTATGCACTAAATTTTAGCCACTTATTCCAGAGTACAGTATATTAAAGCCTTGTTTATTGTTTAGATTTTATGCAATTTAGACAATAATGCCAAGCATTAAATTACATGGCTATTCAGCAAGAGAGATCATCAAACCAACTCCTTGCATTAAACACTTTATTTAGAAAATCCTTCAAATATGCGATCTCTTTTCTCGTCAAAATCAGACTGAAGAAAGAACACAGAACGATCCTCTGGGTCGTCATCATTAACAGCTAATGGGCTGAGTGAAGGAAAGTCGTGCGTAGGGATTGGAGATGTAGCCATGGGGGCGGGGTGGGCGTTTTAGTTTCTTTCAAAAAGCTTAATATGGATGACTGTTTGGTTTGTTCCGTTTTTTCTTCGTAAATTTTACAACAACACATCAACCTTTTCGTCATAAATTTTTCGAATTACGCCAACCGTTCAACACTAAGGTCCTTTTCCTCTAATTCCAACGTTATTTGGCTCCGTTTTGTGAAAACACTGGTCAAACCTTTAGCAGTGAACAAGATGTTGGGGGTAGCTTGGGGCAATATCTAAGAAAAGCAGAATCTTGGAAGAGAATACGTTTTTCGAGGTATTCTCAAAGTGCTGGTATGAAGCAGATATAAACTAATCTTCACACAAAGGTATAGTCATCCATGTCTTGCTGTTTGGCCGATAAAAGACGAGAAGAATGTGCTTGGTTACATTCTTTAAAGCAAGTGGATTCTCGACTCTACAAATGAAGACAGATTTTGACCTAATCCCTGCAACATTTTCACCTAAAAGCAAGGTTACACAGTCTTTGAATGCCTTGAATACAGGCATACTTGTTTCTTCTGTGTGGAGATGGTTTATTCAGGCATTTTTCCAGAAAAGTCCAGTTTTATCTGCATTGAATATTTGTTCTGGGCGATTGCCTCCTTTGCGATCTTATGCAAATCAACTCCGGGGAAATTTGCGCTTGCTGCTTCACCAGCAACACTGCGATTGTGTAGATTAAACCTTTTGCGAAACCACTGCAAACAATTATGGCTTGCAGTAAATGCTTCCGCGCACGCTTTTCCTCACGTGACTTGAGCGTGTACCCATAAGGCCAACGATTTCTATATCTACCTTTCTACATCTGCCGTGTTATCGTAGCCTTGTATCCCGTCGTAATCTTCGCAACCTTCTTCACTCTCACTTTATCCTTAGGTACAGTAGAATTGGCCAAATCCATACTACTGGCAATGTTTGCATTGTCTTTCCTTCATGCTGCTTTGTAATCTTGAGTTTGGTGTCGATTTCAATAGCTTTTCTTAGCAGAAGATCCTAGAGAGAAATACTTCTTGATCTTCGAGGTATCGTGAAGGACCGAGTACATGTAAGACAAATTATCGTACGTTACAGTAGGGATAAGTGCACTAAGTAATGCTGAAAATACCTCACATGCAAAATCGGACAGTAGTCGTAACTCCAATTTGTAAATCGAGTACGTCGTTAGATGAGGAGTGCCTGTAGCTCCTTGTTACGTATCATTATTTGTTTTATGTATTAGGTGGAGAAACAGAAGCTGTCTCAAGTGCAATGGAAACAGAGTTATCAATGCCAGAAGGTACGTAATATGTGTGTCCAACGTGATTGTGTCGATAATATGTCGTATTGATTGATCACCTCCACTAGCATTGAATTGTATTTTCCTATGATTAAGCCGGATATTTGTCATCTCTGATATGATTGACCACATGCTGTATTTACTAACCTTTGATGTCGCAAACCGTTAGTTAGTTATGAAAAAGAAATTATGTTGCCTTGTTTCCATCTACCTCTTAGGCGCAGGTAAGTAATCTCTTATCAGTGGAAATTGCTTGCATAGTGCTCTGAAGTCTCCGCTTTGAGCGCTCAGATGGATACGTTGTAAGCGCTATGGCCGAACGAAACCGCCATTTGCCTTTAACCTTACCTTTCGGCTTGAGGCAATTGGTTGTGCGACAGCCATGCTATTTATTTTTTGTGAAAACTGGATTTGAATTCTCATATGAACGATTTGCTCCTAGTAGGCTGCTTTTTCAATAACTTTTTTGTTCGATCATTTTAGCCGGTTTACATATTCAAAACGGCCTGTGGTTAGCGGCTGTTGCTCAGTCACCAAAAATACTCGCTATATGGTGAGGTTGTTGTTTTATTCGATCCTCTTGGTCAAGGATATCCAACCCGCGGACCGCTTGATATTTACTTGCGGCCCACTCACTTTGGAAATACCGATCTCAGCTTCTTGAGAATTTTTGATTTTTCGTTTTCGCGTAATTTTTTGAAAACTCGCTTTGAAATATTAATCGTCAAAAAAAGGCTTGTTTTGCGATGAAAAATTTGGCAAAACCCGCTCTGAAAGCATTGATACTTAAAAAAAGATTTTCGCTCTGATTTTGGGTGAAAAATACATTTAGCCAGTTAAGTTCATTGACACTTACAGTAAAGATAAATATTTATTGCTTTTGTGGCTCGATAAATAATTAAATTTTAATTTGGCCCATTAGGAGAAAAGGTTGGGCGTCTTTGCTATAGATCCGGGTGATTCAAACCCTGGCACGCGGACGGCCTTTGTATGGCGCGCAAACACTGTGTATATCGTATTTTTAATGCAAAAAAGCACGGGAGTTAAAATACACCTGCATTGCAGTAACAACTGCTTTTCGTGACGCTCTCATCAGTGGCAATGTCGCGTCAAAAGGGAAGAACTAGAGTGAATAAGTGTTTTATGTGGTTAAATTGGACGTTAGGCAATCAAGACAAGCCAATGATAGCGCTAATATTGTAAAGCGTGCCAAAGAAAGATTTTACAATAGCGGAAGTTAGAGAAAACGCAGCAGGAGGCCAAATGCCACGATTATCAAAAGAGCTTGAGAGCGTAAACAAACTTATTCTGTCTGCACAAAACCGCGCGCTGGGTCTTGATATAAGCAGCCTCTAAGACAGAGGTGTCAAACTCGTGGGCTTCTGGGGGCCAAATTGCATATATGAGCGATCGTGCCGAGGGCCGCATGAAGTTTTGGATTTGGAGATCACCAGTTCTCTGGGCAACGATCTCTGTAATGTAACCCGAAGTAAGGTCGATCTCCAAAAAAAAGGGGGTCATCGCCTTTCCAGCATCAGTGAAGTTATCTCCGAACAACAGAAATCTGCACCTCTCAAGTATGGCCTGTGATCAGGGCTTCAAACGTTTGTTCAACGATGATCCGTTGCAACATTACTGAAATTCATTAGTAATTTCAGAATCATCTAGCAGGCCGCATTGAAAGGCTCCGAGGGCCGCGAGTTTGACACCCCTGCTCTAAGAGATTGTTAAGTTGCCCCTAAGTACATCGTGGCTCCTATCGAACGATCACGAGCCAGGCACAGCCCAGAGATAGAACGCGTTTTTTTAACAAATCATGTTGGAAAGCTAACAGAGCAATCAAGAAAGCCACAAACAGTTTACCAATCACATTGGCAGGCGGCCTCGAATTTCTAACATTCTTCGACACAATCAGATTCTGCAGATACCTGGCATCACTTGATGGAAGAACGGAATCAAAATCCAAGAGCAAAAATAAGCGACTGCTTGTTTCACTCAGACGTGACCGTTTCGGCAATGCTCTCAGTGATACTACAAGGCATATTCTAAATTTCTCAGATTATGACTTCTCTGATAATGAAAGTTTCGTGCTGTCGCATGGTCTCAACTTTGGGTTGCCACCCAGGTATTGTGCAAAGAAGAAATCTTCGCCGAATTTGAGTCGTTGTGGGCACAGCTTTTACAACACAGAGGCAGTTTTGTTGAACAACGCACTGCTTTAAAAGCCCGACTCGCCGACCTTGCACATTTGCAATGTGACAGCACGATAGATTCACGTGATTTCACAATGCACAAAGAGTGCTTTCGTGCAACAACAGGTTACGAAAGAATGATGATATCATTATTTCTAAACCTGACTAAAGCTGCGGCGTTGTCCTTTTAAACAAAAGCGACTACGTCGATGAAATGAACGAGATTCTTAATGATCAATCGAAGTTCAGAAGACTTGGTCCTGTCTCCAACAATGGCAACACAGCCAGCATTGAATCGCGCCTTCAGAAGCGGTTGCTTGACTTAGTCAAAACCGATCTTATGCCAAAGTGGACATATAGCGCAGTACGACCAACTGAATCGCAAAGGCCTCGAATGTATGGTTTGCCGAAAACACACAAAGAAGGCATTCCACTTCGCCCTATACCATCATGAGCTTGGCAAGTGGTTGGCTGGCCTATTACAACCTGTGTTGGAGCGGTTTTTATCACATTTCAGATTCGTTTACGTTTGCTAAGACCATGCAAAATCTTGACATCGACCCTAATGTCTTCATGTGTTCTTTTGATGTGTCCAACTTGTTTACCAACGTTCCCCTTGATGAAGCCATCAAAATCTATTTAGAAGCCCTTTACGACGATTCTGATTTACAACCACTCATTCCAAAGGATGTGTTTGTTGAATCGATGAAGAGCGCTACATCCTCGGTTGAGTTCAGCTTCAAAAACACTGTACAAGTAAATAGACGGAGTAGCTATGAGATTATCACTTGGTCCGGCTTTGGCTAACATCTTTGTTGGATGTTGTAAAGAAAAGTTATTCTCTTAAACAACATACTTCAGATATATTGACGACACGTTTGCCATCTTCGATCACGAAGCAGAAGCAGATGAATTCCTGACCAAACTCAACTGCCTTCATCCATCCCTCAAATCCACCTTTGAAAAAGAGAAAGGAAAATTTTACCGTTTTTTGATGTTTACGTCAAAAGAATAGATATTGGGTTTGAAACCAGTGTAAACCCTCTTTCACCGGCCAGTATTTACGTTGGGGTCCTTTAGTCCTCTCAAACGTAAAATAAGTCTAATATCTACATTTGTGCATGATTTGAACCAAGCGTAGATTCAATGGAGAAATAGAACGGATCAAGAAAATATTACTGGACAATGGCTATCCTAAAAACGTCATCAACGCTCAGATCACCAAGAAAATCGCTCAGTTTTCTACCCTTAAGCGATTCGGCCCAGAAAAGTGCCCGGTGTACTTGAGGGTTCCTTGGATAGGTAAGCCCTCCACAAGCTTGGAAAAAGAAGCAAAACCGCCGTGGAAAGCTGCTATGGTTCCGTCAGCACCCGCTTGGTCTTTACGTCAAAGCGCATGCTGCCTGTGGCCCGCAAAGATGTTCTACCTACCACTCGGAAAAGTTTTGTCATATATGAATATAAGTGCACTGTGATAGTCGGTACGTAGGGCGAACATCTCAACGGCTACAGAATCGCATCAAGCAACATGTTCCGCAATGGTTAAGACAACAATTGACCCGTCCACGCCGATCTCAACCAGACAGATCGTGCAAACGAACCGACACCAAACCGGATTGTGACTCTGCCACTGGTCAGCATCTTTTAGATAATGATCAAAGTGCATTAAACTATGATAACAAGCCGTTTTCAATGCTCGCCACAGCACGCAACTCTTTCCTCAATCTTTTAGAGACTGCTTATATCAAGACCCAGCGCGCGGTTTTGTGCAGACAGAATAAGTTTGTTTACGCTCTCAAGCTCTTTTGATAATCGTGGCATTTGGCCTCCTGCTGCGTTTTCTCTAACTTCCGCTATTGTAAAATCTTTCTTTGGCACGCTTTACAATATTAGCGCTATCATTGGCTTGTCTTGATTGCCTAACGTCCAATTTAACCACATAAAACACTTATTCACTCTAGTTCTTCCCTTTTGACGCGACATTGCCACTGATGAGAGCGTCACGAAAAGCTTATGGCTCAAGCATCTTTTTTTAAAGCTATATTAAAAATCTGTACCACCAACTAGATTTCTGAATAACAACTGCCGTTAGCAAGCTGCTCAACATCAAAGTGCAGGCCGATCCGTAACTTGTGTTGCGCAGGACTGCTTTGTTACCACAAGCACGCGTTAAATTTTGCCTGTGGTTGCAAACACCGACTCTCATCCCGTGGTTCCTAATCTTTTGATGCCATGAATCTTTTTAAAAACTTTGCTGACATGCTGTAAACTCCCAACTCAATCGCAGGCTTAACACTATGTTTTCTATGGGAAAGCTGACGGTATTGCCGCCTTGAAACAAAGTTGAAGACGATTTTTAAAACTTCGAAAAATTTTTTGTTGCCCCCCATAAAGTCTTTTGTGGATCCCCGGTGGGGAACCATTGCTCTCGTCGACTTCAACTGCAAGTTAGCAGACGTGTTTGATATTAGCGTTGCCAGAAGCAAATATAAGAGAGGGAAAAATACTACTTTCGGTCTTTATGTTTGCCAATTTTGTAAGATCACTTTTTCATAGATTGTTTTTTAGTTTCCAATTTTGTTAAATTTGTCCTTGAAGTTTGCTTGTTGCCTTGAGTGGAAATTATCGGCGTTTTGCAGCAATTTAATCTCGAAGTGCCTTTCATTCTTAATCAAGATTAAATAATTTAAGGGCATACCCCCTCCGCACCCTTTTGTTAAAGCTTAATGGGAATTGTAAAAACATCTTGTAAGCAACTGGCAGTTTTAACCTCTAAGTGAGAGGGTCTTAAAATTTGCCTAATATTTCCAGGGGGTATTGATATTAGATTTTGGGAGTGTAGTATTTTTATTACTAAATAAGAGATGTATTGCATTACATAGCAATTGAAAAGTAAGGAGATTTAATTTTAGGTGAATAGAAATTAAGAGTATTGGGGTTTAAAAACTTTGAGAATCGCTGCTTTAAGTGATTTTTCATCAACAGTGTGCGCCGTATTTAGAAAAGCATACAATTACGAAAAAACTTTCCATTTATTGGAGCGATTTAAAATCGACCCTATCCCATTTTTCTCTGAGGCGTCTCTACCTCTCCTACGAGTCACTCTTACTCATTTCACTCTGTCATCTTATGAGCAGACACTTCGTCTCCCATCCTCCTTTTTCCATTTCAAATTTGGCCTGACTTAAAGTGAAACCAAGACTCTGCAGATCACCCTGGATAGCTTTTGCGTCCACTCACTTGCTCATTCTTCTCAGGAGGTTTCTTTTCTTGCCCTCTCTCTCCTCCTTGAAGCTTGCCTTCCTTCACTGTGAGTCCATCCTTTCCTCTTCATGCTTCCGCTCCGATCACCATTTGCTGATCTGGACTGATGTCTATGTTCTTTTTTTCTTTGGCTAAGGCGGCTCTGGCGTACTTGCCAACTGCTTTCTTTGTGGCACTGAGCCACTCTTTCCTTTTTGCAGGCCCAGTTTGTTCAATTTTTTCCGCTGAAGTCTGCACCATTCTGCAAGCTCTTTGCTGGTCTCGGCAGCACCAACAAGTCTGTCATTTTTCTTCTCTTCTTTCTGACTTAGGCTCTGTCCTCGCCATTCTGTTTCCTCCGTCTTTCCTTTTACCTCATTCTCTGTGGTAGATCTTGCAGGAACTCTTTTCTGTTTCCTCCTGTTCTATCAGGGTGCAAGGCCCCCCCGACACTCGTTTCTCCCGGGAAACGATGCGGTTGATGAGCTGGCTGGACGAGGAGCACTGCTCGTGCCCTCTGCAATTCCTTGTAGTTTCTCTCCTCTTATCTCTCAAATCCACTTTTATCTTTTCTCGGACTAGAGGCGTACTGTCTCATGTAAATTCTTCGACTCACAGGTTCCCTCGAGTTCCTTTGAGGAACTTGTGCTCCGTGATCACCCTCGCTGTGTGCACTCTCGTATCCGCTGCAACGGACACAGCCATCTGCTAAGCTTTTGTCTCTCTAGGATTGGCAGAATTGAGAATTCCTTATGCAGCGCCTGCGAATACCCGTCCCAGGACATCCCTCATCTCATTCTGCATGCCCGGCTACGGACTCTTTGCGCCGCTCGCTCTTTGGCGACTCTCTGTCTCTCTACGGCCTCTGGTCTAGGACCTGGAGAGTTACCCGGCTTCTTGGGCTCAATTGTCTTCCGCCATGCCCCCATCCCTCGGAAGGGGTCAGGTAGCAACAACAACATCGACAATTAAAATCGACGCACAGATTAGAATGGCCAGTCAAACGATAAATGCTGCTTGCTGCAGACAGCGGACACGAAAATTAAAGAAAGCCCTGACATAATCACGAAAATTAAGTTTAATGATATGTTTTGCAAATTAGTTGATGTGTCGTGTACCTTAGCTATCTGTTATTTAGTTGATGTGTCATGTACCTTGTTGGTTATTTAGTAATCAAAAAATGGTTTTCAGCTATATCTTAGTGGCAAGCAATCAGAAAACATGAAAAAATGCGTTGTTGGTGCAGCAAAACATTAAATCGACTAGATTAGCAAAATCAGCTCCTGATTACCATAAAGTTTCTCTTACTGCTGCTCGCAAAGTTTGTTTCAAACCTAAATGTGGCCCGTTATACCTGCAATCTTAGACCACCCTGCTCTTGATAACGCAAATAATGCGATAACCGGCTATTGCTTTTTAAGCTTTGGAAGAAGTAGTCCTTGCTATTTAGTATTTAGAAGCATTGCTTTATTCGATAAGGCAAGTTGGTTTGTACCTGCGTTATGGCAACATATCGTTGAAGATAAGCCAAACTGAAGTTTAAAGTTCGTTAGATAAGTATAATGAGTAAGCTAATTTGCTGACGACTATATTTATACCGAGCTGTGGTTTTATTCCGGTTTAACCGTTTCTTATAAATTTGAAATCATCCTTTAATTTTGATTTGTCTTTCACTCCATAATGATGCCTACTTGAAAAAGGTCTTTTGCTTCATTTTGAGCGTGTGTGAAATAAAGCTTTCATCCTTTTTTAAGCATGTCGCTAAAAATAAGCAGGGGAATTCATACGAAGTTTTTTGCTTAAACATCAGACGAAGTGCGGATGCCCTCTTCCCTTTGCATCTACTAATGAGTTAATTGCAACTATATGTTTGCAAGAGTTACAATAGCTTGTTACTGACGTTTAACATACTTCAAAATGTTAATGCATTGGCATAGCCTGGATGCTTATTTTACGGGGCACTGCTAAAGCGTAACAAGAACTAAGTTAAATTGTAGATAATTCTTATATAATTAGATTACTGCTAAACCAGATATGCCAGAGGGTGATGCCGGTATCTTAAGCAGCTATTAAGGCTGAAACCGTCTTCTAACTTAAAACCCTGATTTGTTTTGTTTGTCTCCTGGTATATCGCTATGGTTATTTTCATCAAATATTTAAAAACAAATTTTGAAAATGGACGCAGCGTATGTCGTTTCACTTTGTTGCGAAAATGCGACATACGGACTGAGGTTGTTCAGCTTGGTCTCCGCTAAAAAGCCTTTTGTGTTTTCTTTTACCAATGGACCGTTATTTGCTTTAAAATCTTCAAATCAATATTTGACGTCGTGAGTATTAAATTGTAGTATTTCTTCGCTTGCTTAATGCCTTCAACAGCTTCGTAGCGATAATCTTAAAATTTGTTATTGGAATTTAATAAGATATTTCTTGCCTAGCTTAAAAGCAATATAAAACGGCTCTTGTGACCTTGTAGCTAACGTCACGCTGAATTAGTAGGTGGTACAGAAAGTAAAGATGTATTGCAATTTAAAAGTCGTTATCTTAAAACTACCCGACTAAATTTCGAAAAATTGATACTAGATTTCAGTGAAATTAAGGTCTTGCCAGTAAACTATCATTGTTGCAGTGCACTCGCACTTGAAACAAATTTGTATATAATTTCTAACCACTTTAAAAGCAGCCGCAGTGATGTAGTGGTAATTGTTTTAGATTTGAGAACCAAAGTTCTAAAGTTTGAAACTCCTTGAAGTACCATTAGTATTTGTCAGGAAAGGCTTCCGAAACTTGAAATGCTGCGTTGGTTCAGCAAGATTGGCTCCTGAAGACTGCAATGTGACAGCAAATAAACAACTTTTGGTTGGGTTATGCACAGTGACTTTTATAACAACATTGATCATTTTGTTTAGCACATGTGCAGCTAAGAATTTTTTCATAGCTTACTTTCACTTATTTTGCAAGTGGTGTTAAGTCATTTATGTGCATTTTCCACTAGGAATAGACGTGTTGCTAGACACTGTTGAATTATTTGTTGTTGGTGGTTCAAAACTCACAAAAACTATATTGGTAGAAACTTTTCGTGATGCAATTGCGATACGACGGCAAATAACGATATACTACAAAAAAGTGTCTAAATTGTACACAAATTGCAGAGGGTTGCCCAATGTCCAGTTTTTATATTCACGATGTCAGTAGAACACAAGAGATATCATAAACCACAGTTTATTCAAAAGTTCTAAAATACTTAAAAACTTATGCCAAAAAGACTTATCAGCTGTGAGCATTCAGCAGTCAACTAATTACTGTACGAGTACTCGTAAACCAAAGCCAGAGAAAGTGTGACATTGCTTGTACAAAAACGTCAAGGTTGAGAGCGTAGTTTGGATCCCACTGCCAGTCTAATTATTTATTTTGATTTTTTTTCGTGTCGTATGATCTACTGAGTATGTTTAGTTTTACTGGCTGAACCTGATCAGTTGGGTTTCTACTTACCGCATTAAACAATGCAGATGAATGGCAATCACAAATTAAGGGTTTGGGTTTGAAAAAACTAATTTTCAATAACCAACATTAGTATGTTATATCGGTCATTAATTCAGGTGTTATATTATTTCAAGAAAGTTACTAGTGTCAGTGACTGTGAGCGACGTGTTTTGAGCCCTATCTTGGCTCCGATTTACATAAATTTTGGTGCCATTTTTTACTTTGTTATTGATGTTGCTACTTTCCGCTAATTTGTTTGACAGGTACAACGCCATCAATGGAAGCTCGCATTCGTGAACTGCAGGATGAACGAAAATGCAAAATTTGTTTGGATAATCTTGCGGATGTGGTATTTGTACCTTGTGGTCATCTGTGTAGCTGCACTAGCTGTGCACAGGCTTTGAGAAAATGCCCGATTTGTCGTTTGAAGATTGACAAGGCCATACGAACGTACATGTCTTAGAGTGGGTTAAGTCGAGTTGCAATTACCCTAAAGAACGTTCGTGCGACACATGTTAGCTGGTGTCCAGTTGGATGTTAAAGTAGTTGCTCAGTGCTCACTCGAGTTGTAGGTGTAAGTTGCCAGAAATTCGTTTTCTCGACTTGGAAAGACTTTGCCGTAGTATTCTGTGGCAGCGGTTTAATCCCGAAGGACTTTGCTGCGACACAAGGTAGTTGGTGTCCGAAATTTGGTACTCTTTGTTCAGTTACGAGTTTCAGTTTCGATAAGCAGTTACTCAGTGTTTACCCAAGGTGCTGGGGTGATTCGTTTTGCAGAACGTCCTTTGGAAGCGGTTTCAGCTGGCGTGCAAGAACAAGCAAATTGAACCATGGGCCTATCCATGCTTTAAGATCTCATTAGATAACGTCGTAAATCTCAATAAGTTTTGCTTATTATGTTTGTTGGTTATCAAGTGCACGGACACTATGCAATGTCGAGGATTTTTTATGAGACAACGTAGGGGGGAGAGGCAGATGCAGGGACTAAGGTCCGGTTAGATATCCTGTAGAAATCTCATCGGTCTTGTCTTTCCATACTTGCGTGCGCCTTAATTATAAATATGATATAAGCTGATATGCTTTCTTTACTTTTTAAGTAGCTCACCAATTCGTTATATTACTGCCCTATTTTATTAGAGATAGCTGAAATTAACAATCTTGGAATTTGCGTGAGTGCTATCTTAACTATTTTAAAAATTCTTTTCTATTGGTAGTTGTATTTTATGGCTCTTCTTGATTTTGAGTTGATTTCATTTTTGTTGAGAAGGCTTGATTGTAATTTCGTCGGTGCGACAATCCTGGTAATCGCTAATTTTATATAATGAATACAACAGACGGACCTTAAATGGCCCCTGTTTAATAATGGAAAAATGTTATCAGTAACGGGTGCAAGTTGGAAGAAGTATTTTTTTAGGTTTACCCAGGTCCAGGCTTATTGCATTTAACATGTGCTAACTAACGCATTGCAATTTATTGCGAAACCGTTGTTGCTAGGTTGAATTACGTCTGACTATGGATAGTGAGTGCAACAATTTTGTTAAGTGCAACCTTGCTGCCTGATATTTAAAATAGGACTTAGGAACTGCGCATATTGCGTTTGCATGTCGATTTGCAACTTAAGAATTTTTACTTTCAAGCAAGTTTCAGTCCTCAATCATTTTGTCCTTGTGTAGATACACTGCAAATATTCGTTTGTTTCCTCAATGTGATCGGTTCACTACGGTGCAGACAGCATAGAGATATGATTACTGTTTCCTTGTTTAATTGCAAATACGTTTAGATCTTAGCCGGGAAACATGCGCCTCGCAAGAACCTTTGTGGTGGTTCGCCTGGCCCTTTAAAAAAGGTGGTTTTCAAAAAAAAGTCTTCACGTGGACGAAATTACTTCTTTGAAAAAAATGATCAAAAAAGTAAGACTTTGTCTTTGTTTTCTGACCAAAAGTTCGTCAATCTCGGCTTATACCCTGCAACATAATATCTGCTTAATATGGTCACTTAGAAGTTTTGAGTCGCGCAGGATTAAGTTAGACCTCATAGTTGACGATATGTAATATATTTGCCATGAGTGTGTGCGTATTAACACGTATATAATATCACATATGTTATCTGTTTAGAAGCACACGGAATAATCTTGAGTAAAATTTAGGATGTATTGCTTGTAAAATCGCTTTGCTTTTCTTCAAGATATCGTAAGATTCATGCTATAAATCATATATTTGCGTGTAACCATTTGTGGACCTTAAAGTGAAAATGCTTTGAAATGTCCAAAAACGGGCTGGAACCTTAAGCGTCTCTGACAAACCATTAAATCGACTGGATTGTACTCATAGATACATAAAGCAGCACTGATTTTAAGTGAAATTTGGCCTTTTCAGCAAATTTTCAGGAATACTAACTATCGACAGTATAGGATCGGCAGTTACTTTGTGGGGTTTTGAAAGTACCTATCAAGTAGTTGGAGTAAAATCGGTTGTTGTACAAGATCTAGAGTTGTTTTTAACATAAACAGATGCGCTCTGTTGTGTACTCACGCAATGTGAATGAAAACTTTCTTTTTTGTCATTTTTCTAAACGTCTTGGTTGTTGCTCAAAGTTGACTTTTTTGTGAGGTTGTTTTATACGTCAGAACTTTGGAAAGATCTCTGATGTAATAGGGTTGACTTATTCTCATGGGATTTGAACACATCAGATTTGAGCAGTTGTTGTTCAAGCAATTGGTGATCAAATGCCGCAAGCATTTTAGGTTATCTGTCTACAGCTGATAGCTTTGAAGTTTTTGCTGCTCTTGTTGGTGTTGAATTTCCTGACTTGGTTTAGTTTGCAACACAATGCCTGCGTTGCTTCATTTTAGACTTGTTCTTTATTAATGACTTTTTTGCATATTCATTCCATGTTCTTCCGCTCATTGAAGACAATGACGCTATTCAGCATTTATAATTTTGCATGCATTAGAATTTGTTTGCAAAAGAGTCAAATGTTGGACCTATTGTGTTAGCAGGAATGCAAAGCGAACTAGTCCTCAAAGTGAATTTCGGTTCCTCCAAACAAAGTTTAACGTCATCGCTAAATGAGTCAGTCTTTTTTTAACTTTTTTTTTTCGGTTTCATTCAATCCGTAAAGGTTTTGTCGTGTTTGGTTTTCCGCTAAAAGAGCTATCTTAAACATTCGCAATAAAAGCACAAAAGTCTTTAAGCAATGACCTAATTTGTATCTTTTGGACCTCGAACCACTCATTCACAACGATTTTGTCTATTTATATCAAGGGCGTGGCCAACTTTATACAGTTTGCGAAAATACATTGCATTTTACAACAATTTTTCATTAGTTTTTGTAGTAGAATCACTGTGGGCAGCAGTGCTGGCGATTCCGAAGCAGGTTTACATCTTTTGTATTTGTAATGGTTTTCACGTACGCGGAAGATACACCCAACTACTTAATCTCAAGTAGTTATATCAGCCGATAAAGCCAACTTGTTTGGGATTGAACTTGCCTGCGAGTTTGTACCGCAGTTCAACTTCGCAAAAGTGGTAAACTGCCAGGTTGAATTGGGGCACAAATTTGTTTTTAAGTTCCTCTTAAACTGCGTAATTCAAGATGAAGTGAAATGAGTTTTCTTGAGCTTAGTTTGTGGAAATGGCTGATAAAGGTTTGCGTGGGAAAACTGTTAAAATAGGCTACAACGCGAAATACAAGTACACAGTTTACTCCCTCAAGCATTTCAAATATTCGAACAAAGATGTGTGATCTGTAATCATGCCCTTTTTCCTCGCATTTTGTTTTAAAAGGGCGTGGGAATGTTATGCCAAAACTCAAAAAATGATGATTGCTATTGCTGAAGAAGGATTGATATGTCACACGCGTTTTTTTTTTGGTACAAGACGCGAACAAGCTAATTGCTGCTTCTAGGGTGTTTCTAGTTTCCTAGGGTGCGTTGCGCTAACAAAATGATTATCATTTTAATTTTCTGAGGGAGTGAAATTTCTATATGTCATTAACATACTGTACGTCAGCTTTGGAAAATAGCAAGAAGATTTAACTGTTCCGGTTGAGGCTGCTTCAAACTGTGGTAGCAGTAACAGAATTTAGATCAAAAGATACAAGTCATTGTAAATAAGGCTTTTGTGTTATTTCACAAGTTCTTGCATATTTAACCGAAGTTACAAGCAATATATAAAGAGTTTTTTGCGTATGCCTACGGCTTCTTTTATCAGACTTCAATTCAGAACAGCTTGTATTTTTCTCCAAGCAGGGAAAACTGGTGTTTTTGGTAAATTTAAACTCTCGTCCTATCGATTGCAAGTCTAGTGTTTGGAGTGAAACTGTTTTCAGAATGATGAGGTTGTTTTAAAGCCTTTTATTGGCATTTATTTCAAAATAAATTTTGAAGTTCTCGCTGGTGTAAATGGTATGTTTTCACTTTCAAATTCCACAAGCATGCGCTGATGTATTTGATATTAGCGTATAAAAGAAACTTTTCCTCTTTTGTAAAGCATACAACTGATAATCAACCTCTCATAACGACATCGAGTTAGTTAGCAAATAGATAAAATGTTAGTTTGTGCTGCTTAAACATTTTCGTCAAGAACCGAAACTTTATAAATAATCTTTTCATCCGACTTGCATCAGTTCTCAATTTATGGTTTTCTACATGGTAACGTAGAATATTTCAAAAGATCAGAACAGCACATAGCTGGATCATCATCTGGAAAAATAAACTCAAAAGTTTAGATTGTTCTCCCTAGATCTAACAAAACAATTTTATGAAAATGCAATGCAATATAATACCACACAAATAGCCGAAATACGCGACCGGCTTTGATTTTGTTTAATCTCATCAGACGAAAATAATTTTACAGTATAAAATGAGATTTGAACGTCTTATAATCAACTGTTTAAATGAACTTAAGTTTACTTGTCGGTCCGCAACAATACTCTAGAGGAAAACTTACAGGAATATTCCGAATTGGAAAAAATTTTTGATATAGAGCATTTCAAGAACACATGTAAATTTGAAGTAACTTACGATTGAGGATTTAGAGGAGGTCTTTTCCAGGTTTCTTTGAGAGTCACGAAGTTACGTATCGCCACTGCTTGTCGACAGTACTTCGAACTGCTTTCGCAGTTGTGTACTATTCAGCTTTTAGTCACATTCTTGTTGTATGCCTCCCCACCGATAAAAAATAATGAAAATGCAAAGACAAAATTGCTCTTTTTATTTTCAAAATTAAAAATTTAATTATGAAAAAAGAATGAGCTATCTTGAATTGTTAATAAAGCGGTTTTTTTCGATAATGGCTGTACGTTCTTTAAGTTTCTGCCACTATTCGTTCAAATTTTGCACTGAATACGCACAAACGATTTTAAAGAATTTCGTTAAACATAAAAAAAATTGAAGTACTCTTATCTGTAGCTAGTTCAAAGCGCCTATATTGTTCAAGTTGTTTTTTTGCTTGCTCGTAGCTGAAACCAGGTGATTGCAACTCGGATTTTAACCCGCAAACAAAGACATGTGTTTGAGGCTGTTCAAGAGACGATTTGATAATTAAACATAACGGACAATTGCTTATTTAGTGTGTGATGTATATATGGCTGATTGTTGTGTAGCATTGCATGTACGTTATTGGTGAATTAGTATAGTCAAGAGCAATTTTCAAGCCTATCGAAATTTAAGCATATTTGGTGGCTTAATATACTGGTCTGGATGTCGGCAATTTGTTTAAAGGAATAAAAACTAAAATGCTGAAAGTAATCTAGATTTAGGTTGAAATTGTTAAACTTTTCCTTCCAATAAAACTTCAAATCGTCAAAACATCGCTTAGATTTCCATGAAAAATTTTGTTCCCCTTTCTCCAATGATCTGGGATCCGCATAAAAAGTTTTGTTCCCTCACCCTCTTCAGAAAAAAAATTATAGAGTCATTTTCAAAAGTAATCGAAATTAATAATGATAAAAAATTGTCTCCCCTATTCTTCAAGAAAGATAAAAAAAAATCAATAATAATTTCGGTTCTGCGAAAAAAAGTTTCCATTTTTTTCCTCCCAAAGTTTCGGCCTACTACATCCCTGTTTTGTATATATCAACAGTGCAAAACTTTCTAGTTGTTAAGTTGCGAATACTATTTTTTGATTAGATAATATCTTTCAAAAGGGTAGATGCCTTAATAATTTAATGGTATTATTTTACGTGCTATTTATCAATTGTTAAAGACCAATTGTAAACGTCGCTGGAATGATTTGTGTATGGAAATTGTTTGTGTTTCTGCAATAAAGAGAAACTTGCACGTGATGATGTATTGTGCTTTGACTTACCACTGAAATTACGACGAGAACTAAGTTTTTGAGAGACGTAGTGGTACATTTCGCAAATAAAGCTTCTAGCTTACATTAAATTGACAGGCATCCAAAAAGGAATCTGCTCGCACAAAGCATTTGTTCTTGCCTGCCAATTTGAAAATAGCCTACTGAAACCCTGTGAATACAAACTTTAATTTTGTTTAATGATTTACAAGAAAATTATAAATATGGTTTAACCCCCAGGAGAAATATCCTTTGTTGCCTTTAGATTTAAGCAAGAAGTAAACGAGATGTTAATAAAAGGTGTACTTTCAGTTGA
The DNA here is from genome assembly GCA_963675345.1 of Trididemnum clinides. Lineage (NCBI taxonomy): Eukaryota > Metazoa > Chordata > Ascidiacea > Aplousobranchia > Didemnidae > Trididemnum > Trididemnum clinides. The sequence goes on along the minus strand of OY776293.1, from coordinate 19,820,301 downwards.
CTTAGAAATGAGTATGGTGCATCAAGCAAACGAATTAAATTTTTGATACCTCCCTCAAATTTTGTTGAAGTCGACAGTACGGTCAGTTGGGTTGAAGCGCCGTTTTTCGGAGAGTATTCTCATAGTCCTATGTTTATATCTTGTTATGACGGCGTTGTGTCTGAAAAAGTCGTTTTGCGGCTGTCCTACTTTAATAAAAATACTTTGTGCCAGTTATTGCAGGCTAAGTTGGACGAAAACGCAGGCAAAATCAAATAGAAGCAATCCTCCCAAACACCTTGCTCTTTCACATGCTAAGCTATTTTTGCTTAAATCTGCAATAATCAAACTGCCTTATTTTTCATCACACAGATTTCATTAACTACCTATTTATTTGCGTAGTGCAATTCAGTGTAAAGTCACTATCAAATCATCTTCATTAAACTCGTAGAAACGTAAACACTTAAAGAGCCTACTGTTAACCAAATTCCAATTTTCCAATGCAAATACCGTATGAAAACCTGCCCTCCTATTTTTAGCTGGTTTGATCCCTTAGACTTCTTTACGATTGATAAAGAACCTCATACACCACAATAATTCGGCTTCTACAAGATTCAAATTTTAAAATAATTTTGAAAAACTCTGTTTTGTAATGAGCTCTTTGTGACGCTTTTTATCAGTGACAGTGTGGGGGTCGAGTTTCTGTATTGTTGTAGAGTTCCCACGGCACGTCTGACTCCAAAGAACGAATATATTTCAAATCATAAACACAACGTTAGAAGCAGTCCCGTAGCACTCCAACTTCGGCCCCCCCCCCCCCCCCGAAGTAAGCGCAAGAGCCCCTGCGCACAGGTCATATCACTTTAGAGGTGTAAAATTGAAAAGCTGCATTAAGAAAATGCACCACAATTTGTACATAAGTAAACAGGCTAATGTCAGAATAAAGCATGCCGATACCGAAGGTGCAAGTCATAAAAAATTCGGCACCGATGCCAGAGTTCAGTAGGACATTTATGCAGACACTGCCAAACGAAAGCAATGACACTGAAAAACATGAAAAAGTTATAAAAACACAGTATCATTTAAATAGTCTGGAGCGAACCTTTTTGTTTGCGAATGCTGTTATGACATTGTCATAATCAAGAGATCGGGCGCAGTCATTTTCGATTGACAACATGGCTAATGAAGATAGTCTACTGTCTGTCATAGACGTTCTATTAAAACTTTTGATCAGTTTCAATTTGCTGAAGCTTCTTTCAGCGCTGGCAACAGTCACGGGGCAAGTTAGTAAGATTCGAAGTGCGATGTACACATTCGGATACAATTCAAATAAATGAGTCTTTAGAAGATAGTTCAGAAAGTCTTGAGCCGTATTGAGATTGCGTTTTTTTTGTAAAATTAAAACAAACCGCTGTAGCTCAGCGCTCATTTCATCAGAATCAATGTCACCGAACTTTTTTTGGAACTCTTTACAACAAATGAGAAGAGCATTTTCTTGTTGCACAAACAAAAGTTTGTCTCGTGTGTACAAAAACGAAAAGGCGGAAGAAACCTCACGTAACAAATTAAAGCGCTCCTTTATTGACATAATAGCCTGGTCTACTAATGGATAGAAAAAGTTGCTTTTAAATTTCAGTTCAGGAGTAGCTCGTTGTTCCTCTTCACCTTGGTAATCAAACAATCTTCTTTTCTTTCCACTTCTTGACGGAGGAAAAGAAGGATCAATATCCAATTCCTGTGCTATTTCAACAGCAGATGTTGCGGCACTGTCATAACCCGTTGTGCGATAGTTTTGCAAAAACTTTTCAGTTGCCTGGATTTCCGTTTCCATTGTATGAAGGGAGACTCCATACGATTGAAGAATCTTGCTTGCTTTATTGACTTGGAATAGGATATCATACCAAATAAACACCGACAAAAGAAAACTCCATTTTGATAAATGAGCTATCAACGATTTTGTTTCTGAGGCAGCTCTTCCATCTTTTCTTTCTATGGAAATGGCTTCCAAGTCTTTCAGTGCCAGCAACACCTCTTTTAAATTGTATCGAAGAGGTTTGATGCATTTAATTCTGCTTTCCCAACGAGTATCAGATTGTGACTTTATGGACAGCTCCACATGTTTCTTCAAAATTTCCCAACGCTGAGCAGAGGAAGAAAACAGCACATACAACCTTGTAAGTACTCCAAAAAATGTCAATGCTTCCGTCGATCAATTAGCACTGTCAACAACAACTAAGTTAAGGGTATGGTTTGCACAGGGCACGTAAACAGCTTTGGGATTGATGTCTAGCATTCTTGCTTGGACCCCAGAATGTTTTCCTTTCATGTAAGCACCATTATCATATGACTGACCTCGACAATCAGACAATTCGAGTTGCAGTTCGGTCGCTTTTTCTAAGAAAGCGTCCAACAAGCCTTTCCCAGTACTGTCACTTATTCTCAAGTAGCAAAAAATGTTTCTTTAACAACAGCAGCTTCTTCATTACATAGTACATAACGGAGAATGACAGACATTTCTTCATGATGTGACATATCTGGAGTGCAGTCCAAAATTATAGAAAAATATTTTGCCAATTTCAATTGCTGTAAATTTTCTTTTTCAACTTCTGTCGCTAGCAATTCAATTAGTTCATTTTGTATGGTAGGACTCAAATAGTGATCTTTAGTGTTTTTATTCTTGATTCTGTCTTGAAGCTCTTTTAGGATCGGATCTCTTCTTGCCAAAAGCTCAAATATACCCAGAAAATTTCCATTGTGAGGAGATCCTAAGACTTCTTCAGATCCTCTAAAAGCAAGATTCCTTTCCGATAGAAACAAGGCAATGTCGATAAGTCTCTCTAAAACATTTCTCCAAAAACGTCTTTCATTGAAAAAAATATTCATCTCGCGTTTGTCGATAGTGGATGAATTTCTTATCCCTTCAGCTAGCAACATCCATTGACTGCAGCATTCTTGGTGGGAAATGCCGTTTTCATGGTCTTTCAGTTTTTTCGAAAAACCCTCCCATGTATTTATACCACTAGAAAAGGGGCTTAGTGTTTTTCCAAATAGCTTACAACAAAAGCAAAAAAACTTGATCTGATTCCCCAGAATAAACTAGCCACGACCGTGAAACACTTTCACCATTAGGTAACACACGTTTATAATGGTTGGAGGAAAAACGTCGCCTTGGAGTTGTGTTATTATATGGAAAATTCATTATTAGTTGATGTGGTCCACGCTTTACTATATCACATCGTTGAGCATCAGAAATACTTTCAGGCCATTTACATGGGTCATCAGGGATAGGGGTGAATTGAGATTCAGATATTTTTGATATTCAAGGTTGCGTATTGGCAGGTAAATCACAACTTACATTTTCTGGAAATTCACAATCACTTTGATGCTGATCGTCATAGTCTTCTTTTTCTTGTACACTATAGTTTTCTTCATCCCTCTCTGTACTAGTGCCAGGTCTACTCTGCTCAGTAATCTTGAAAAAATCTGTCATCTTGGGCAATTTCGCTACAGCATCTCGAGCAGTGGCTGCTTCTTTTCTCTTTTGAGCACCACTTTTTGAACGTTTCATTCTATACAATGTCAATAAAATACTTTATCTGCACTCTGCAGTGTATATATATATTGTCCCGGTATTTCTAGCCAAACAGAATTCCAGACCATTCTATGATTGTTGCGTAACAACGGCATTGTTACGTCAATCGAATATTCACGATTCTACCAGAAAATCAATCGAAATATTCTAGATTCTGCGAGATAAAATGACGTTGCATTCACTTATGATGTCACAAGCCAATTTCTTCCTACAGTTTAAATCGGTTGTAAACAAGTCTGCGGAACTGAAAATAGTCACGTAGCCAAAAAGCAATTTCAGACTAACTTGGGCCCCCAAAGTTGGCCTGGGGCCCCCCCTAATTGGGGGGTTTGGGGGGCGGCTGCTACGTCTCTGGTTAGAAGCACAAATCTTGATTTGAATTTAGTTTGAAGCGAATTGAATTTAAATCGAATCCAATGAATTTAATTTTGAATTGAATCAAAATAATGCCTCTTTATATGCTTATTTACTAGGTCATTCCGCTGCACGTCCGACGGTACCGCGCGGGGCCATACGGCTTAGTCACCTAGCATTGTTACATCACGATATGTAGCTATGTATATTCTTTTATGACCAGTTTTTAGGCCAATAAATAATTTTAAATTTGAGGCCAACGAATGATTTACAATAACGAGCGCACGAACAGAACGAGAATGTTTATGGGTCACCAACATGATTTCAGCAAAACATCAATGATCCAGAGTTGTATCTCGTAAGGTCGTCATAACAATATCCCGTATAATAGAAAGAATGAAGCACATTCGTATCTCTCAAAAATTCAAACGGCAAGGCATTTAAAAGCAAGACAAAAGCAATTCTTGTTTGATCAAACGCGTTAAAAAAAAACAAGTCACAATAGAAAACGTTGTTGTCTGTCACAGATAAAATCGCCTCTGCGTTTGTAATTACGTTAAGGGGAAACGTAAGTGCCTGCACTACTATCCTATTGCGCTTGTTGAGATCGCGCGGGAGGGCGCGTCTTCAGGTAATCGGTGTTTAATAACCGCGGACGTAAAGGCGGTGGCTGATAAGGGTTCTCTTATAAATAACTGATCAGCTCGTACATTCAAACAATGTGAGTTCGGTATTTGCGTTCAGTTACCCGTATCGTATTTGCTGCAAATTGCTCGCGATTTTTGCTATTACTACTGGTAATTCAGCCGACGTTATGGCGTGGTGGTTAGAGTGTTCGCTTCGCAGTTGGTAAACCTGGGGTTCATTCTCTTGGTGAGTCATACTAACAGACTTTAAAAAATGGTATCCATAGTTTTCCTGCTTTGCACTCGACATTTAAAGGGAGATTGTGGAGAACAAGCCGGTATGTTCGCTTGTTGTATCCTTGGGCAAAGTACTCAAACGGATGATCCCACCTTTATGTGGAAGATAGGTGGTCCAGTTTTTCGTCCAAGAAAAGGTTGGTGGCAGGAAGGGTATCCGACCGTAAAAACAAAAATGCCCTGCAATAACAATGCAGATAAGAAATTATCTCCTGTGGCGACCCCTAATCGCAAAAAAAGCCGAAAGACAACATTACTGGTAACTTGCCTGCAGGCGACAATGACGTGAACAAAGCGTTCGTTTGTGTCAGCAATTCTTTGGTGAAGGTGTTAAAGCAGCAAACGGTCATCCAGCCTGACACTGCAATTTAAGCCGAATTCGGATCATAAATTATAGCAACCGGATCAGGTTTCGCATTTTTCAAACAAGTAGAACTGACAAAAAGGCATGTTGTCTAATACCTAGCATATTAGCTTATTGAAATTTGACACCACAATATTATAAGAGTCGGCTACAGCTTTTTCTATCCTAATGAGTCCTAGTAATATCCCAAAATGCAAAGAGGAAAATCACAGAAAGAAACTTTTTATGTCATATCATGTTTTGCTTTATTACAACAGTACTATTTGTCTGGATGACTAAGCATTCGCTTTATTGACTTGTCTACAAGCTATTGATGCACGAAACAATCTAAATGTGCAGGCATGATTTGACCGGACCGAAGCATTTATGAAAAGTTGGGGTAGGTACCGGAATCGAGTAAAAATTTTAGTTACTGAATTGGATCATAAAATTTCATGATCCGCTCACCTTTATTCTATGCACACTATGGTGTCGCACAATACTATCCTTGACATTGGTATTGTAGCTTTTGATTTCCCGATGACAGTTGACTAAGACCTCTCACATATTGCTCATTTTGATTTGTTACGTGTGCTGCCTTTTTATAATAACTACTCCACGACAACTTCAAATGTTTCCAGGTTGGATGCTGCCTTTCTGGATAGATTAACTCTGCCCTGTGCACCTTTCCTAAAAGCAATTGCTGGCCCAGTATAACCTCTTGACCTGCCATTTAAATAAATAGTTCGAAATCATGACAACATAAAACAATACTGTTCAAGCGATATGCTGGATCTACTTTATAGTTAGGCCTCTCTATGATGTTTTTTACAAACTATGTTCGGTCCTTCTATTGAGGTTCATATTGACCCAAAAGCCAGAGCTTTCCCGGCCTCACTACATTGTCAGCAGCTAGTATATAATGATCTCCTATGGAATGAGATTCTAGAAATTCTTGCCAGCCGCTCTGGATAGGGTAGGGGAAGATGAGATTGGTTGAACCAAATTTTAGATTAATTACCATGGCTCACTGAATTTTGGAGCTATCATCTACAAATTTTCAGGCATTGTACTAGAAGATCTCAGCTATCTTTCTATGTAAATTACTTTTTGCTTTAACTTGAGACTTTTTAACAATATCAATGTAAATTCTGAAAATTTTTGGTTTAACTTACCCTAGAGGTAGGGTTACCAACCGTCCCGGAATGGCCGGGACAGTCGCGGAATTGACATCTGGCGTCGCGGAACGGGCCACGTTTGTCCTGAAATTTACTGACAGCCAAGGTGCTCTAAAATAGAAGGCCATGTAAGCGTGTCGGCTTCGTTCACAACTGGAAACCGATGCAATTTACTCGAATATTTCTTTAAATAAAAGCGTTTTACATCTGTATAGGTCATTCAAATAAAAGTAAGTTGAAACTTGTGGATAATACATGTTTTGTCAGCGATGATGCCATAATAACAAAACAATCAAATGAGTTGAAGAATTGCAAATTGGAAGATAAAACATTATATACAGCAGTCACCTTAATTTGAGACGATCATTCAATTTGATTTATTAATAAAATAATTATTTATTTATTTAACAGACCCGTTAACTTTCAGCAAAGTCAACTTTAGTCCAGCATAAATCACACTAGAATAGCTCAACGAGAGCAAACAAACGCAGAGCATAAACAACAAACACAGAGTTGCAGACATGTTTGAAATCCCTAAGAAGGCAAAAGCCTAACGGTCATGAAGGAGGAGAAAGTGTTTATAAAACTGGCTGGTTAGGAAATCGTCCGAATTTACCAGTGAGGAAATCCAGATATTACAACAATTTGCACATCGAATCATAAAGCAAGCGACATATTTTCGAATCAATGCTTGAAAAGTACATATATTGTTCTGTACAAGAGTCGAAGCAGTCCCGTAGCACTCCAACTTCGGGCCCCCCCCCGAAGTAAGCGCAAGAGCCCCTGCGCACAGGTCATATCACTTTAGAGGTGTAAAATTGAAAAGCTGCATTAAGAAAATACACCACAATTTGTACATAAGTAAACAGGCTAATGTCAGAATAAAGCATGCCGATACCGAAGGTGCAAGTCATAAAAAATTCGGCACCGATGCCAGAGTTCAGTAGGACATTTATGCAGACACTGCCAAACGAAAGCAATGACACTGAAAAACATGAAAAAGTTATAAAAACACAGTATCATTTAAATAGTCTGGAGCGAACCTTTTTGTTCGCGAATGCTGTTATGACATTGTCATAATCAAGAGATCGGGCGCAGTCATTTTCGATTGACAACATGGCTAATGAAGATAGTCTACTGTCTGTCATAGACGTTCTATTAAAACTTTTGATCAGTTTCAATTTGCTGAAGCTTTTTTCAGCGCTGGCAACAGTCACGGGGCAAGTTAGTAAGATTCGAAGTGCGATGTACACATTCGGATACAATTCAAATAAATGAGTCTTTAGAAGATAGTTCAGAAAGTCTTGAGCCGTATTGAGATTGCGTTTTTTTTGTAAAATTAAAACAAACCGCTGTAGCTCAGCGCTCATTTCATCAGAATCAATGTCACCGAACTTTTTTTGGAACTCTTTACAGCAAGTAAGAAGAGCATTTTCTCGTTGCACAAGCAAAAGTTTGTCTCGTGTGTACAAAAACGAAAAGGCGGAAGAAACCTCACGTAACAAATTAAAGCGCTCCTTTATTGACATAATAGCCTGGTCTACTAATGGATAGAAAAAGTTGCTTTTAAATTTCAGTTCAGGAGTAGCTCGTTGTTCCTCTTCACCTTGGTAATCAAACAATCTTCTTTTCTTTCCACTTCTTGACGGAGGAAAAGAAGGATCAATATCCAATTCCTGTGCTATTTCAACAGCAGATGTTGCGGCACTGTCATAACCCGTTGTGCGATAGTTTTGCAAAAACTTTTCAGTTGCCTGGATTTCCGTTTCCATTGTATGAAGGGAGACTCCATACGATTGAAGAATCTTGCTTGCTTTATTGACTTGGAATAGGATATCATACCAAATAAACACCGACAAAAGAAAACTCCATTTTGATAAATGAGCTATCAACGATTTTGTTTCTGAGGCAGCTCTTCCATCTTTTCTTTCTATGGAAATGGCTTCCAAGTCTTTCAGTGCCAGCAACACCTCTTTTAAATTGTATCGAAGAGGTTTGATGCATTTAATTCTGCTTTCCCAACGAGTATCAGATTGTGACTTTATGGACAGCTCCACATGTTTCTTCAAAATTTCCCAACGCTGAGCAGAGGAAGAAAACAGCACATACAACCTTGTAAGTACTCCAAAAAATGTCAATGCTTCCGTCGATCAATTAGCACTGTCAACAACAACTAAGTTAAGGGTATGGTTTGCACAGGGCACGTAAACAGCTTTGGGATTGATGTCTAGCATTCTTGCTTGGACCCCAGAATGTTTTCCTTTCATGTAAGCACCATTATCATATGACTGACCTCGACAATCAGACAATTCGAGTTGCAGTTCGGTCGCTTTTTCTAAGAAAGCGTCCAACAAGCCTTTCCCAGTACTGTCACTTATTCTCAAGTAGCAAAAAATGTTTCTTTAACAACAGCAGCTTCTTCATTACATAGTACATAACGGAGAATGACAGACATTTGTTCATGATGTGACATATCTGGAGTGCAGTCCAAAATTATAGAAAAATATTTTGCCAATTTCAATTGCTGTAAATTTTCTTTTTCAACTTCTGTCGCTAGCAATTCAATTAGTTCATTTTGTATGGTAGGACTCAAATAGTGATCTTTAGTGTTTTTATTCTTGATTCTGTCTTGAAGCTCTTTTAGGATCGGATCTCTTCTTGCCAAAAGCTCAAATATACCCAGAAAATTTCCATTGTGAGGAGATCCTAAGACTTCTTCAGATCCTCTAAAAGCAAGATTCCTTTCCGATAGAAACAAGGCAATGTCGATAAGTCTCTCTAAAACATTTCTCCAAAAACGTCTTTCATTGAAAAAAATATTCATCTCGCGTTTGTCGATAGTGGATGAATTTCTTATCCCTTCAGCTAGCAACATCCATTGACTGCAGCATTCTTGGTGGGAAATGCCGTTTTCATGGTCTTTCAGTTTTTTCGAAAAACCCTCCCATGTATTTATACCACTAGAAAAGGGGCTTAGTGTTTTTCCAAATAGCTTACAACAAAAGCAAAAAAACTTGATCTGATTCCCCAGAATAAACTAGCCACGACCGTGAAACACTTTCACCATTAGGTAACACACGTTTATAATGGTTGGAGGAAAAACGTCGCCTTGGAGTTGTGTTATTATATGGAAAATTCATTATTAGTTGATGTGGTCCACGCTTTACTATATCACATCGTTGAGCATCAGAAATACTTTCAGGCCATTTACATGGGTCATCAGGGATAGGGGTGAATTGAGATTCAGATATTTTTGATATTCAAGGTTGCGTATTGGCAGGTAAATCACAACTTACATTTTCTGGAAATTCACAATCACTTTGATGCTGATCGTCATAGTCTTCTTTTTCTTGTACACTATAGTTTTCTTCATCCCTCTCTGTACTAGTGCCAGGTCTACTCTGCTCAGTAATCTTGAAAAAATCTGTCATCTTGGGCAATTTCGCTACAGCATCTCGAGCAGTGGCTGCTTCTTTTCTTTTTTGAGCACCACTTTTTGAACGTTTCATTCTATACAATGTCAATAAAATACTTTATCTGCACTCTGCAGTGTATATATATATTGTCCCGGTATTTCTAGCCAAACAGAATTCCAGACCATTCTATGATTGTTGCGTAACAACGGCATTGTTACGTCAATCGAATATTCACGATTCTACCAGAAAATCAATCGAAATATTCTAGATTCTGCGAGATAAAATGACGTTGCATTCACTTATGATGTCACAAGCCAATTTCTTCCTACAGTTTAAATCGGTTGTAAACAAGTCTGCGGAACTGAAAATAGTCACGTAGCCAAAAAGCAATTTCAGACTAACTTGGGCCCCCAAAGTTGGCCTGGGGCCCCCCCTAATTGGGGGGTTTGGGGGGCGGCTGCTACGTCTCTGGTTAGAAGCACAAATCTTGATTTGAATTTAGTTTGAAGCGAATTGAATTTAAATCGAATCCAATGAATTTAATTTTGAATTGAATCAAAATAATGCCTCTTTATATGCTTATTTACTAGGTCATTCCGCTGCACGTCCGACGGTACCGCGCGGGGCCATACGGCTTAGTCACCTAGCATTGTTACATCACGATATGTAGCTATGTATATTCTTTTATGACCAGTTTTTAGGCCAATAAATAATTTTAAATTTGAGGCCAACGAATGATTTACAATAACGAGCGCACGAACAGAACGAGAATGTTTATGGGTCACCAACATGATTTCAGCAAAACATCAATGATCCAGAGTTGTATCTCGTAAGGTCGTCATAACAATATCCCGTATAATAGAAAGAATGAAGCACATTCGTATCTCTCAAAAATTCAAACGGCAAGGCATTTAAAAGCAAGACAAAAGCAATTCTTGTTTGATCAAACGCGTTAAAAAAAAACAAGTCACAATAGAAAACGTTGTTGTCTGTCACAGATAATCGCCTCTGCGTTTGTAATTACGTTAAGGGGAAACGTAAGTGCCTGCACTACTATCCTATTGCGCTTGTTGAGATCGCGCGGGAGGGCGCGTCTTCAGGTAATCGGTGTTTAATAACCGCGGACGTAAAGGCGGTGGCTGATAAGGGTTCTCTTATAAATAACTGATCAGCTCGTACATTCAAACAATGTGAGTTCGGTATTTGCGTTCAGTTACCCGTATCGTATTTGCTGCAAATTGCTCGCGATTTTTGCTATTACTACTGGTAATTCAGCCGACGTTATGGCGTGGTGGTTAGAGTGTTCGCTTCGCAGTTGGTAAGCCTGGGGTTCATTCTCTTGGTGAGTCATACTAACAGACTTTAAAAAATGGTATCCATAGTTTTCCTGCTTTGCACTCGACATTTAAAGGGAGATTGTGGAGAACAAGCCGGTATGTTCGCTTGTTGTATCCTTGGGCAAAGTACTCAAACGGATGATCCCACCTTTATGTGGAAGATAGGTGGTCCAGTTTTTCGTCCAAGAAAAGGTTGGTGGCAGGAAGGGTATCCGACCGTAAAAACAAAAATGCCCTGCAATAACAATGCAGATAAGAAATTATCTCCTGTGGCGACCCCTAATCGCAAAAAAAGCCGAAAGACAACATTACTGGTAACTTGCCTGCAGGCGACAATGACGTGAACAAAGCGTTCGTTTGTGTCAGCAATTCTTTGGTGAAGGTGTTAAAGCAGCAAACGGTCATCCAGCCTGACACTGCAATTTAAGCCGAATTCGGATCATAAATTATAGCAACCGGATCAGGTTTCGCATTTTTCAAACAAGTAGAACTGACAAAAAGGCATGTTGTCTAATACCTAGCATATTAGCTTAATGAAATTTGACACCACAATATTATAAGAGTCGGCTACAGCTTTTTCTATCCTAATGAGTCCTAGTAATATCCCAAAATGCAAAGAGGAAAATCACAGAAAGAAACTTTTTATGTCATATCATGTTTTGCTTTATTACAACAGTACTATTTGTCTGGATGACTAAGCATTCGCTTTATTGACTTGTCTACAAGCTATTGATGCACGAAACAATCTAAATGTGCAGGCATGATTTGACCGGACCGAAGCATTTATGAAAAGTTGGGGTAGGTACCGGAATCGAGTAAAAATTTTAGTTACTGAATTGGATCATAAAATTTCATGATCCGCTCACCTTTATTCTATGCACACTATGGTGTCGCACAATACTATCCTTGACATTGGTATTGTAGCTTTTGATTTCCCGATGACAGTTGACTAAGACCTCTCACATATTGCTCATTTTGATTTGTTACGTGTGCTGCCTTTTTATAATAACTACTCCACGACAACTTCAAATGTTTCCAGGTTGGATGCTGCCTTTCTGGATAGATTAACTCTGCCCTGTGCACCTTTCCTAAAAGCAATTGCTGGCCCAGTATAACCTCTTGACCTGCCATTTAAATAAATAGTTCGAAATCATGACAACATAAAACAATACTGTTCAAGCGATATGCTGGATCTACTTTATAGTTAGGCCTCTCTATGATGTTTTTTACAAACTATGTTCGGTCCTTCTATTGAGGTTCATATTGACCCAAAAGCCAGAGCTTTCCCGGCCTCACTACATTGTCAGCAGCTAGTATATAATGATCTCCTATGGAATGAGATTCTAGAAATTCTTGCCAGCCGCTCTGGATAGGGTAGGGGAAGATGAGATTGGTTGAACCAAATTTTAGATTAATTACCATGGCTCACTGAATTTTGGAGCTATCATCTACAAATTTTCAGGCATTGTACTAGAAGATCTCAGCTATCTTTCTATGTAAATTACTTTTTGCTTTAACTTGAGACTTTTTAACAATATCAATGTAAATTCTGAAAATTTTTGGTTTAACTTACCCTAGAGGTAGGGTTACCAACCGTCCCGGAATGGCCGGGACAGTCGCGGAATTGACATCTGGCGTCGCGGAACGGGCCACGTTTGTCCTGAAATTTACTGACAGCCAAGGTGCTCTAAAATAGAAGGCCATGTAAGCGTGTCGGCTTCGTTCACAACTGGAAACCGATGCAATTTACTCGAATATTTCTTTAAATAAAAGCGTTTTACATCTGTATAGGTCATTCAAATAAAAGTAAGTTGAAACTTGTGGATAATACATGTTTTGTCAGCGATGATGCCATAATAACAAAACAATCAAATGAGTTGAAGAATTGCAAATTGGAAGATAAAACATTATATACAGCAGTCACCTTAATTTGAGACGATCATTCAATTTGATTTATTAATAAAATAATTATTTATTTATTTAACAGACCCGTTAACTTTCAGCAAAGTCAACTTTAGTCCAGCATAAATCACACTAGAATAGCTCAACGAGAGCAAACAAACGCAGAGCATAAACAACAAACACAGAGTTGCAGACATGTTTGAAATCCCTAAGAAGGCAAAAGCCTAACGGTCATGAAGGAGGAGAAAGTGTTTATAAAACTGGCTGGTTAGGAAATCGTCCGAATTTACCAGTGAGGAAATCCAGATATTACAACAATTTGCACATCGAATCATAAAGCAAGCGACATATTTTCGAATCAATGCTTGAAAAGTACATATATTGTTCTGTACAAGAGTCGAAGCAGTCCCGTAGCACTCCAACTTCGGGCCCCCCCCCCGAAGTAAGCGCAAGAGCCCCTGCGCACAGGTCATATCACTTTAGAGGTGTAAAATTGAAAAGCTGCATTAAGAAAATACACCACAATTTGTACATAAGTAAACAGGCTAATGTCAGAATAAAGCATGCCGATACCGAAGGTGCAAGTCATAAAAAATTCGGCACCGATGCCAGAGTTCAGTAGGACATTTATGCAGACACTGCCAAACGAAAGCAATGACACTGAAAAACATGAAAAAGTTATAAAAACACAGTATCATTTAAATAGTCTGGAGCGAACCTTTTTGTTCGCGAATGCTGTTATGACATTGTCATAATCAAGAGATCGGGCGCAGTCATTTTCGATTGACAACATGGCTAATGAAGATAGTCTACTGTCTGTCATAGACGTTCTATTAAAACTTTTGATCAGTTTCAATTTGCTGAAGCTTCTTTCAGCGCTGGCAACAGTCACGGGGCAAGTTAGTAAGATTCGAAGTGCGATGTACACATTCGGATACAATTCAAATAAATGAGTCTTTAGAAGATAGTTCAGAAAGTCTTGAGCCGTATTGAGATTGCGTTTTTTTTGTAAAATTAAAACAAACCGCTGTAGCTCAGCGCTCATTTCATCAGAATCAATGTCACCGAACTTTTTTTGGAACTCTTTACAGCAAGTAAGAAGAGCATTTTCTCGTTGCACAAGCAAAAGTTTGTCTCGTGTGTACAAAAACGAAAAGGCGGAAGAAACCTCACGTAACAAATTAAAGCGCTCCTTTATTGACATAATAGCCTGGTCTACTAATGGATAGAAAAAGTTGCTTTTAAATTTCAGTTCAGGAGTAGCTCGTTGTTCCTCTTCACCTTGGTAATCAAACAATCTTCTTTTCTTTCCACTTCTTGACGGAGGAAAAGAAGGATCAATATCCAATTCCTGTGCTATTTCAACAGCAGGTGTTGCGGCACTGTCATAACCCGTTGTGCGATAGTTTTGCAAAAACTTTTCAGTTGCCTGGATTTCCGTTTCCATTGTATGAAGGGAGACTCCATACGATTGAAGAATCTTGCTTGCTTTATTGACTTGGAATAGGATATCATACCAAATAAACACCGACAAAAGAAAACTCCATTTTGATAAATGAGCTATCAACGATTTTGTTTCTGAGGCAGCTCTTCCATCTTTTCTTTCTATGGAAATGGCTTCCAAGTCTTTCAGTGCCAGCAACACCTCTTTTAAATTGTATCGAAGAGGTTTGATGCATTTAATTCTGCTTTCCTAACGAGTATCAGATTGTGACTTTATGGACAGCTCCACATGTTTCTTCAAAATTTCCCAACGCTGAGCAGAGGAAGAAAACAGCACATACAACCTTGTAAGTACTCCAAAAAATGTCAATGCTTCCGTCGATCAATTAGCACTGTCAACAACAACTAAGTTAAGGGTATGGTTTGCACAGGGCACGTAAACAGCTTTGGGATTGATGTCTAGCATTCTTGCTTGGACCCCAGAATGTTTTCCTTTCATGTAAGCACCATTATCATATGACTGACCTCGACAATCAGACAATTCGAGTTGCAGTTCGGTCGCTTTTTTTAAGAAAGCGTCCAACAAGCCTTTCCCAGTACTGTCACTTATTCTCAAGTAGCAAAAAATGTTTCTTTAACAACAGCAGCTTCTTCATTATATAGTACATAACGGAGAATGACAGACATTTGTTCATGATGTGACATATCTGGAGTGCAGTCCAAAATTATAGAAAAATATTTTGCCAATTTCAATTGCTGTAAATTTTCTTTTTCAACTTCTGTCGCTAGCAATTCAATTAGTTCATTTTGTATGGTAGGACTCAAATAGTGATCTTTAGTGTTTTTATTCTTGGTTCTGTCTTGAAGCTCTTTTAGAATCGGATCTCTTCTTGCCAAAAGCTCAAATATACCCAGAAAATTTCCATTGTGAGGAGATCCTAAGACTTCTTCAGATCCTCTAAAAGCAAGATTCCTTTCCGATAGAAACAAGGCAATGTCGATAAGTCTCTCTAAAACATTTCTCCAAAAACGTCTTTCATTGAAAAAAATATTCATCTCGCGTTTGTCGATAGTGGATGAATTTCTTATCCCTTCAGCTAGCAACATCCATTGACTGCAGCATTCTTGGTGGGAAATGCCGTTTTCATGGTCTTTCAGTTTTTTCGAAAAACCCTCCCATGTATTTATACCACTACAAAAGGGGCTTAGTGTTTTTCCAAATAGCTTACAACAAAAGCAAAAAAACTTGATCTGATTCCCCAGAATAAACTAGCCACGACCGTGAAACACTTTCACCATTAGGTAACACACGTTTATAATGGTTGGAGGAAAAACGTCGCCTTGGAGTTGTGTTATTATATGGAAAATTCATTATTAGTTGATGTGGTCCACGCTTTACTATATCACATCGTTGAGCATCAGAAATACTTTCAGGCCATTTACATGGGTCATCAGGGATAGGGGTAAATTGAGATTCAGATATTTTTGATATTCAAGGTTGCGTATTGGCAGGTAAATCACAACTTACATTTTCTGGAAATTCACAATCACTTTGATGCTGATCGTCATAGTCTTCTTTTTCTTGTACACTATAGTTTTCTTCATCCCTCTCGGTACTAGTGCCAGGTCTACTCTGCTCAGTAATCTTGAAAAAATCTGTCATCTTGGGCAATTTCGCTACAGCATCTCGAGCAGTGGCTGCTTCTTTTCTCTTTTGAGCACCACTTTTTGAACGTTTCATTCTATACAATGTCAATAAAATACTTTATCTGCACTCTGCAGTGTATATATATATTGTCCCGGTATTTCTAGCCAAACAGAATTCCAGACCATTCTATGATTGTTGCGTAACAACGGCATTGTTACGTCAATCGAATATTCAAGATTCTACCAGAAAATCAATCGAAATATTCTAGATTCTGCGAGATAAAATGACGTTGCATTCACTTATGATGTCACAAGCCAATTTCTTCCTACAGTTTAAATCGGTTGTAAACAAGTCTGCTGAACTGAAAATAGTCACGTAGCCAAAAAGCAATTTCAGACTAACTTGGGCCCCCAAAGTTGGCCTGGGGCCCCCCCCCAATTAAGGGGTTTGGGGGGCGGCTGCTACGTCTCTGAGTCGAAGATATACTTACTCGATGACGCAAGTTAAATAGTATCCTGTAAGCATTATTGTAGCTTACCCGGAGACGGTGAAAGGTAGATTCTCGATAGGACGACCAGATACTACTGCCATAGAAACTGTACATAAACGTGCGAAACAAATAATTTTTTACGTTTTTAGAACAGTCGGAGAATTTACTACGAAGTCTATTTGCTGTACCATAGACATAGCGAAGCTGTCGGTACATGTCGATGTCATCTTGCAAATCACATGTTAAAAGAAAACCTAAATATTTCACTTTTTCTACATAATCAATCACACAGTTACCTAATTGTAATTTGGGCACAAAATTCAACTTCAAAAACTTAGTTTTAAACATCATTATTTTGGTTTTAGAGCAGTTAAAAGAGATATCATGGCTTTGTGCATATTCATAGCAAACATCTAGCAACTTTTGAAGGCCTTTGCAGCTAGGTGCAATACAGCATATATCGTCGGCGTACAAAATATTATTTAGACAATGTTGACCAATAAAGCAACCAACGTTAAGTTTGTTAAGGGTCTGTGAAAGTTGGTTCATATAGACAGCAAATAGAATGGGCAGGTAGGTAGTTTTAAAAATACGCAGGTAGTTTTAAAACAGTTTTGTAGCTTTAAGTCAGTAAAAGGCAAGTAAAAAAAGAAGGTTAAAAGTTAAGATGAAAATAGGATTTGACTGATTAGTTTGTATAAAGTCAAATTAATATTTAGCCTTCTTATTGATATGTTTCACATGAAAAAGGTGATAAAGTGCAAGTATTTAGGCTTCCCTCAAGACCACAAAGAAAAAGAGCTTTGGAGAAAAAAGCTATACCGGCGCTAGTGGACCTGCTGTTGTTTTAGCTTATAATATACGAGGGGTATTCAAAAAGTAATGCACCCAACTTTATTATGTACAAACGAATTATAGTAGCTACATGTATCTCGTACATCAAAAGAAAGGTACAAGTGTGAGGATTACATTTTTACTTCTCCACATAGTCTCCACCTCTCTCAAGAGCTACAGTCCACCTATGAACGAGGGCATGTATACCAGTGTTGTAGAACTCAGCCGGTTGATGTCTAAGCCAATTCAAGACAGCAGTTTTCACTTCATTGTCATTGCCATATCGGTTGCCCCGGAGTCCTTCTTTCATTGGACCAAAGAGATGGTAGTCTGACGGTGCCAAATCAGGAGAATATGGCGGATGTGGTATCACAGTCCATTCAAATGAAGTGATGGTCTCCATGGTCCTAATGATTGTGTGAGGACGTGCATTGCCATGCTGGAGGAGCACATTTGCCATGTCCAAGTTGGGCCGAACACGTCAAATTTTTGCTTTGAGCTTCCTAAGAGTCTCAATGTATACCTCAGAGTTAATGGTTTCTCCTTTCGGCAAAAAATCCACAAGGATTACACCTTGAGAATCCCAAAAAACGGTGGCCATAATTTTGCCAGCAGACTTTTTGGCCTTGAACTTTTTGGTCCTTGGTGAATTTGGGTGACGCCATTCGATTGATCTCCTTTTAGATTCAGGTTTAAAATGGTATACCCATGTTTCATCTTTAGTAATGATTCTTTCCAGAAAGGTAGGGTCTCCCTGGTGGTGTTCCAGAAGTTGAGTGCAGCAGCGAACTCTTTCAGTCTTGTGGTCCTCCGTCAGCTGTCTGGGTACCCAGCGGGCACACACTTTTGAATACCCAAGGGACGCCACGATTGAATGGGCACTGCCTACGCTTACATCAAGCTTGGATGCCAGCTCCTCGACAGTAATGCGCCAGTCAGTTCTTATCAACTCATCAGCATAAGTTTTGTTGTCAGGATTGACAGAGGTTGATGGGCGACCACTACGTGGCTTATCGGCTATGCTGACTTTATTCACCTCTTCATGGTCTTCAGTACTTTTTTAAATCGCTGTACCCATCTTTTTACATTACTATAGTCAATGGTATTATCCTTGTAGACATTTTTCAGCCGGTTGTGAATCTTCAGAGACGTTTCTCCCTCTGCAACAAGGAATTCGATTACAGCTCTTTGCTTCTGACGAGCTTCAAAAGGGGCAGCCATTTCTAAATCTAGTTTAAGCTTTAAAAATCTGAAAATAAAAGAAAAACATATAACAATCGCAAAAAGGTGTGTCCTATCATGTTTGTGCCAATAAACAAGATTGGTAAAATCCTGTATGAGCAATGCTTTTGAGTGCATTACTTTTTTAATGCCCCTCGTATATGTAGTAAGCAGTATTTTACTGTAAAGAATGTCTTTAATTTTAAAGTAAAAAAGTAAAACTAAAAATAGTTTAAATGTTAATTTTTTAAATTAATACAGTAAGTTAGACAAAGCTTTAAAAAACTTTATCCATTGAGATTTGTTGAGAAATTTAGTCATTAAAGTTGAGGTGTGTAGTATTTTTATATAGAAAATATTTTGTGTTTCTTGTTTTTAGTTTATAATGCACTGATAGTGTGAGGCTTTTTTATGAGCAAATTTTCATGATTTAGTCACTTTTCAGGCTTGCAAGGCCTTCTATTTTAGAACGCTTTGCCGACAGCTCTTTTTCTTAGCGAGAATTCATTGATTACTATACAGTATTTCCGTAAGGATTACAAATTTTAATATAAACTTTTTGCAGGAAATTTAAATAAAAGTTCACTTACGGAAATATACCAAAAATTTACGTTTTTTTCCTTTATAGGTGTTATAAAAGTTCTTCATTACTTTTTATAAAATGTTTAATCCCATGTCATCTTCACAAACCGAGTTTGTTGAGCAAAGTGATTGTAATTCAGAATGTAATGTTGATGATACATTGGCACAAACTTCGCCGAAGAAGAAAGTCAAACCTACCAAACGATATTGTGTTTTCCGATCAGAATGGTCAAAAGAAAAAGGCATGTCATGACTATCTAAAGTTGATGATTTTACTGCTCTTTCTGCCGACAGTCCTTTTCTGTTAAATATGACGGTAAATCCGCAGTTTCTAGTTATGCTAAATCAACAAAACACAAAACGACTATTATTGTGCAGAAGCAAAACAAAACTTTGTCTGCTTTTTTGGTCAAGACAAACAGTAAAGAGGAACAACATCTTGTGATTTTAGCCGAACTGGTTTCAACTTATCATGGGGTTATTCATCATCATAGCTTTGTCAGTCAAGACTGTGGCAATAAACTACTCGCAAAACTGTGTCCTGACTCTGCAGTTGCTTCCAAGCTATCATGTGGCCGCACTAAGGCAGCCAGCTATGTAGAAAGTTTTTTGAGGCCCAAAGCGCAAGAAATGTGCATTCAAGACTTGAAAAATGTGTTCTTTTTCAGCATCGGAACTGATGCTTCAAATAAAGGCAACAAAAAATTTTCCCTATAGTTGCTCGATATTTTTACAAAACCAGAGTTGTTGTCGATGCTGTACTAGGCTTTTACAATGATAGTAATCAATCTTCTGAAGCAATTGCTCATCTCATAAAGAGTGTTATCGAGAAAAATAACCTTAGTCCAGGGGTGGGCAAACTTTTTTGCCGGAGGGCCGCATTGACTATTTCGAGGGTGGTCGAGGGCCAGGGCTTGTTGTCTCGTACAGCTGCATGATATAAAAGAAATTGCATTAGCTCACAATTTTGCGTAATCCTCTGGCAATGTGGTATCTCAGCGCGCATAATCGGTGATGTCTCTAACAAAGAAAAAAAAAAAAAAAAAAAAAAAGGTCTTCACCTTTTCGTAGACGGTAAATGCCTGATTGGGGGGCAACACCGTCACTTTTGCGCCTTGTCAATCCCCTTGTCGTATTTATTTAACAATGGCAAAGTTTCAAAAAGTCTTCGCGGGCCGCACAGATTGCTCTCGAGGGCCGCATGCGGCCCGCGGGCCGTAGTTTGCCCACCCCTGCCTTAGTCTATCCTCGGTCTCGTCATACAGTGCCGATAATGCTTCAGTTAATTACGGTAAACATTCTTCAGTTTACCAGAAACTAAAATTAAATAATTATTATATTGTACAGGCGAATTGCAATTGCCATGTCCTCAACAACTGTGTGAAATACGCTTTAAAAGGCTTTTACCTTTGATGTGGAGTCATTCGTTATCAAGACTTATAATTCGTTTGCGTCATCGGCAAAGAAATCTAAAGTTCTCAGAGACTTTTGTAATTTCCTTGATATGAAATATAAAGAGTTATTAAGACATGTACCTACAAGGTGGCTAAGTCTACTACCTGCTATCGATAGACTGATATTGTGTTGGCCAGCGCTGAAATCACATTTTATATCGCAAGGAGAAGACAATGCCGCTGACATTATATGGACAGGGTTTTCTTGTGAAGAAAGCCTTAACATCCTGCCACATTGTATTTTAAATTTTGTACATAATGTACTAAATATTTTTGAAGAATCCATTAAACGGCTCGAATCAAATGCTACTACAGCCTCAGAAGTGCATGGAATAATGGTGAATGTTGAGGAAAAGTTACAGCAGCGATGGACTGACAAGTTTTATGGAAGTAATGCTACAGAACTTCTAAAAGTCTGTCGAAGTCCATTTCTCTGACAGAAAAAATTTACGCAAGAAATTGATCAGTTTTTTCAACGCAGTTTGTCATACTTACATAAATGGTATGATCATGAGCCTTCATTTTTCAAGGACATAGTCCCACTTGCTCTTGTAAGGAGATCAAATGATCAAACTTGCTATCACTTGTTGAATGCGTGGCCATAAGTATGGACTGCGATAAATTGTATGAAGAACTGTGTGCGCTGCGAAAGGTTCGCAGAGAACTTGTATGCTTAACTAGTGACGTTTCAAACAGATGGATAAAGTTCTTTGCCACTCAGCAGCCAGAAGATACAGAACTGTTACATCTTGTGTCATTTGTCCTGTCAATTCCAGTGTCAAACGCGAATTGCGAAAGAGTGTTCAGTATTATGAATGTACTTTGGATCAACAGTAAAAACAGACTAAACTTTAACCTCGTCAAAGCTGAACTGATGATGAAAATAAACTTTCATATGTCATGCAATAAGTATTATGAGTTTATAAGCAAAGACAAAGATCTTAAAGCGGCTAAATCAGAGACGTAGCAGCCGCCCCCCAAACCCCCCAATTGGGGGGGCCCCAGGCCAACTTTGGGGGCCCAAGTTAGTCTGAAATTGCTTTTTGGCTACGTGACTATTTTCAGTTCCGCAGACTTGTTTACAACCGATTTAAACTGTAGGAAGAAATTGGCTTGTGACATCATAAGTGAATGCAACGTCATTTTATCTCGCAGAATCTAGAATATTTCGATTGATTTTCTGGTAGAATCTTGAATATTCGATTGACGTAACAATGCCGTTGTTACGCAACAATCATAGAATGGTCTGGAATTCTGTTTGGCTAGAAATACCGGGACAATATATATATACACTGCAGAGTGCAGATAAAGTATTTTATTGACATTGTATAGAATGAAACGTTCAAAAAGTGGTGCTCAAAAGAGAAAAGAAGCAGCCACTGCTCGAGATGCTGTAGCGAAATTGCCCAAGATGACAGATTTTTTCAAGATTACTGAGCAGAGTAGACCTGGCACTAGTACCGAGAGGGATGAAGAAAACTATAGTGTACAAGAAAAAGAAGACTATGACGATCAGCATCAAAGTGATTGTGAATTTCCAGAAAATGTAAGTTGTGATTTACCTGCCAATACGCAACCTTGAATATCAAAAATATCTGAATCTCAATTTACCCCTATCCCTGATGACCCATGTAAATGGCCTGAAAGTATTTCTGATGCTCAACGATGTGATATAGTAAAGCGTGGACCACATCAACTAATAATGAATTTTCCATATAATAACACAACTCCAAGGCGACGTTTTTCCTCCAACCATTATAAACGTGTGTTACCTAATGGTGAAAGTGTTTCACGGTCGTGGCTAGTTTATTCTGGGGAATCAGATCAAGTTTTTTTGCTTTTGTTGTAAGCTATTTGGAAAAACACTAAGCCCCTTTTCTAGTGGTATAAATACATGGGAGGGTTTTTCGAAAAAACTGAAAGACCATGAAAACGGCATTTCCCACCAAGAATGCTGCAGTCAATGGATGTTGCTAGCTGAAGGGATAAGAAATTCATCCACTATCGACAAACGCGAGATGAATATTTTTTTCAATGAAAGACGTTTTTGGAGAAATGTTTTAGAGAGACTTATCGACATTGCCTTGTTTCTATCGGAAAGGAATCTTGCTTTTAGAGGATCTGAAGAAGTCTTAGGATCTCCTCACAATGGAAATTTTCTGGGTATATTTGAGCTTTTGGCAAGAAGAGATCCGATTCTAAAAGAGCTTCAAGACAGAACCAAGAATAAAAACACTAAAGATCACTATTTGAGTCCTACCATACAAAATGAACTAATTGAATTGCTAGCGACAGAAGTTGAAAAAGAAAATTTACAGCAATTGAAATTGGCAAAATATTTTTCTATAATTTTGGACTGCACTCCAGATATGTCACATCATGAACAAATGTCTGTCATTCTCCGTTATGTACTATATAATGAAGAAGCTGCTGTTGTTAAAGAAACATTTTTTGCTACTTGAGAATAAGTGACAGTACTGGGAAAGGCTTGTTGGACGCTTTCTTAAAAAAAGCGACCGAACTGCAACTCGAATTGTCTGATTGTCGAGGTCAGTCATATGATAATGGTGCTTACATGAAAGGAAAACATTCTGGGGTCCAAGCAAGAATGCTAGACATCAATCCCAAAGCTGTTTACGTGCCCTGTGCAAACCATACCCTTAACTTAGTTGTTGTTGACAGTGCTAATTGATCGACGGAAGCATTGACATTTTTTGGAGTACTTACAAGGTTGTATGTGCTG
The DNA here is from genome assembly GCA_963675345.1 of Trididemnum clinides. Lineage (NCBI taxonomy): Eukaryota > Metazoa > Chordata > Ascidiacea > Aplousobranchia > Didemnidae > Trididemnum > Trididemnum clinides. The sequence continues at coordinate 19,796,862 of OY776293.1, read as the reverse complement.
TTTTCTTCCTCTGCTCAGCGTTGGGAAATTTTGAAGAAACATGTGGAGCTGTCCATAAAGTCACAATCTGATACTCGTTAGGAAAGCAGAATTAAATGCATCAAACCTCTTCGATACAATTTAAAAGAGGTGTTGCTGGCACTGAAAGACTTGGAAGCCATTTCCATAGAAAGAAAAGATGGAAGAGCTGCCTCAGAAACAAAATCGTTGATAGCTCATTTATCAAAATGGAGTTTTCTTTTGTCGGTGTTTATTTGGTATGATATCCTATTCCAAGTCAATAAAGCAAGCAAGATTCTTCAATCGTATGGAGTCTCCCTTCATACAATGGAAACGGAAATCCAGGCAACTGAAAAGTTTTTGCAAAACTATCGCACAACGGGTTATGACAGTGCCGCAACATCTGCTGTTGAAATAGCACAGGAATTGGATATTGATCCTTCTTTTCCTCCGTCAAGAAGTGGAAAGAAAAGAAGATTGTTTGATTACCAAGGTGAAGAGGAACAACGAGCTACTCCTGAACTGAAATTTAAAAGCAACTTTTTCTATCCATTAGTAGACCAGGCTATTATGTCAATAAAGGAGCGCTTTAATTTGTTACGTGAGGTTTCTTCCGCCTTTTCGTTTTTGTACACACGAGACAAACTTTTGCTTGTGCAACGAGAAAATGCTCTTCTTACTTGCTGTAAAGAGTTCCAAAAAAAGTTCGGTGACATTGATTCTGATGAAATGAGCGCTGAGCTACAGCGGTTTGTTTTAATTTTACAAAAAAAACGCAATCTCAATACGGCTCAAGACTTTCTGAACTATCTTCTAAAGACTCATTTATTTGAATTGTATCCGAATGTGTACATCGCACTTCGAATCTTACTAACTTGCCCCGTGACTGTTGCCAGCGCTGAAAGAAGCTTCAGCAAATTGAAACTGATCAAAAGTTTTAATAGAACGTCTATGACAGACAGTAGACTATCTTCATTAGCCATGTTGTCAATCGAAAATGACTGCGCCCGATCTCTTGATTATGACAATGTCATAACAGCATTTGCGAACAAAAAGGTTCGCTCCAGACTATTTAAATGATACTGTGTTTTTATAACTTTTTCATGTTTTTCAGTGTCATTGCTTTCGTTTGGCAGTGTCTGCATAAATGTCCTACTGAACTCTGGCATCGGTGCCGAATTTTTTATGACTTGCACCTTCGGTATCGGCATGCTTTATTCTGACATTAGCCTGTTTACTTATGTACAAATTGTGGTGTATTTTCTTAATGCAGCTTTTCAATTTTACACCTCTAAAGTGATATGACCTGTGCGCAGGGGCTCTTGCGCTTACTTTGGGGGGGGGGCCAAAGTTGGAGTGCTACGGGACTGCATGTTGGTGAGCAAATTGGCAGGCTATCTTTAAGTGCATCCAGTAAATAAAATCTGTTATGTCTATACTTTTGTAATACCAAAATGTAATACCGGTACCACATTTTAAAGCCTTTTTTATTGCGATGAATAAGTCAAAATAATCACAAATTCAGTGAAATGATTACAACAAAAAAATATTGCATATTTTCACAATTTCCTTCATTGGTAAACAATCGCGGAAAACGAAAAAAATGTACCAAAGTTAGTAACAATAAGCACAGCAAAATACAGAAATTTTAGACTTGAATAAAACACAACTGGAGAGGAAAATGTTTTGTTACAGGTAACTAGACTAATGTTCTTCAATCTTTTTCGCGTTGTGCGCTCTTGTTGTATTTTTATAAGTGTCAAGAGGACTCAATTACAAAAAGTTGATGAGAACTGCTGTGGATCTGCCTTCAATAGGCCGCATGCTTCAGGAGTTCTCACATTGCGGTACGCTAAAGGAAATTTGGGGCTAATCGAGCAAGTTTGTCGTACAGGTACAGCAAAGACTTTCAACGATAGCTTATGCAAAATCTGTTGCTTCTGCCCATTTTTTTCTTAAGACTTTTTTTGGAGATTTAACTTTGCGAAAGCGATTATTTTGCCTATTTTGTCCCAGACAACCATTGACTTTGTAATATTTCGATGTTTCGGCCGTTTTACAAGTTCAAGATCTTAGTCTTTTTCTTTTGATAATTAACCTCATGAAATCCAGTTCTGCTCATGCCATATTCTTTTATGAGAATACGCCACATATCTAGATTCAGCTGAAGAGTTTGTAGCAAGAAAAAGTTTGAAAGCACCTGCCTATGCTTCTCACCAAATTTCAATCATAATGCGTGCATCATGACTGCTTGCGCAAGCGCACAACTGGTCGTACTGCATGCTTCGGCTACTCAACCGCTGCTGTTTTCAAGATTTCAAGGAAAATTTTTCTCGCTTTGTAGCGCATTTGTGACGTAATCATCATTAAAATGACATTGTTGCACTTCAAATCAAACGTATCCTCAATTAAGATAATTACATCATGCGATTACTTTTAGAGTCATTATGTTTTGTCAAATAAAACCGAAGACAAGGAGGAACTCTTGCAGAACCCTGAGTGCTCACGGAACCAGTTTTAAATGTTTCATGAAAACCCGGTTGAAGAGCTCTGAACTAGATGATTTGGAAGAGCAATCATCATTCAAGCCCAGCTGACGTATTAAAATGAACTGCCTTGCAATGTAGTTCATGGCACCACCGCTAGCGTACCAAGGATTTCTGAAAGGGGAGGGATGTGGATGTAAAATGTTAATTCAGTGAAATTCTTGTTTTCGAGATCACTTAGACTTTTGCTACAAATGGCAGTTTTTAGGGCAAAATGTGGGAGAAAATCAAATGGGCACTCAAAGTTTTGCACAAATATTTTGTCTTTGGAATATGATAAAAATAAAACCTTATTTTTATAAAATGTCACCCACAGACGATAATTAATTTTTTCATCGTTGTCAAGGCCAAAGCGGAGAAGCTGTGGCTCAATGGCTCCCCCTTGTACACTCCACAATTAAAATAAGCTATAAATTTTTATTGACAATTGTTTTTTACCAAACAGATTTAAATAGGCCTATTAAAGGCAAGAAGCATATTTGGGTTTGGGGCAAAAGCGATCATGCCCAAAGGGTTTAAGAGTTAAAAAGCACCTTTGTCTTTATTTTTTGAAAATGTTCAATGTCAGAGCGTTCTGACTACAGCTTATCTTCTCCTTCGCACGGCAACAACGTGGGATATAATCATCATTGGAGGCGTACAAAAATCTATTCAGAAAAAAGAAAAAACTAATTGAAGAAATTGAAAAAAATTCACTTATTACAAGAGGTAGAGAGATAAAAAAATTGAAAAAATTTTTAAATTTTGAAAAAATTTTGAAAATGAAGCTCTCTTTATTTGCTCTTTTGCCATCTCCCAAAGTTTGCTGCTGAAGCCATAATTTAATCTTGTTTTCTTCCCACATATGTATTCATGCCATCAAATATACCAAGAGCTGTTCCGAGTGTAATATAACATTTGTGCGGCATTAACCTAAAAGCAGAATAATAATTAAACTATGAGCCTAATCGAACTCTTAGTCAGTAAGTACGTCATTTAAAGATCTCTTGCTTGGCTATCAACCATGGTAAACAATAAAATTAAATATCGAATGATTAAAATATGTTCTTGGGCTAATGAACTGCAACAAAAGTGCAAAAATACTTTTTATTTCAAGAAAATATGAGGCAAAAACATTTCAATTATTTGCCAATTTTAGTGCTCTTTGGACTAGATTTGTTTTTTGGTCTTGCTTTCGTTTAACCAGTTTAATGATTAATTTGGCTACACTAAGAAATAATTAGCCCATATTCAACTGTGCTTTTCTGGCTGAGCTGTTATTTTTTTTATCTGGTTCATATAAAATGCTGCTTTGTAGCTGTGCCCGGCTAGTGAACAAGACTGAATGAAATTGCACTTCCATTCATTCAAACAAAATTTTAAGTGTCAAAGCAGTATTTGAGAATTAATTTGGAGAATGGGAAAATATTCTAAAAGTTATTTTGACAACCAAAATTTTATTCAAATTTTGCGCGTTTTCGCGGCCGCATATCGCACAACTATGAACCAAACCAATAAACATAAAAAATCGCATCATAAAATAATTTTGCAAGACGGGAAAGGAGATTCTAGCGATAAGTAGACTCTCAGTTGTCCTGTCGCCCTTTTTGTTGTCTTTATTTTGAATATTTCAACTGATGGCGTAACAATTACTATATATTGTAGTAGCTTATTTTAAGCAATATATTATGCCGTTTTAATTGCTTTTATTAGTGTGGACGTAGTGAGAGCTAAGCAATTCTTACGCGGTTTTATGTTTCATTTTGCTGATGTAAATCAAGGCCGAGCGCCACGCAAGAGATCTGCAAACACCATTTTTAAATATTGTTAAGACTTATTACTTCTTAAAAAAAATGAGCCTAAGGACCAGTGTCTCTACAGACTGCAAAGCAGTCGGTGTTATTAGTTTAACAGCCCAATCCGGTCAGCATGAAAATATTACAATTTTGGACTCGTTTTAATATCCCGATTTTACAAGAAGACCAATAAAAATGTGTTAGAATGTCAGAACAATTCATAAATTTTTTGCGGACAATTTGGAACCTTTTTGAATATGTTTTGCATGCAATCACTAATTACGCTGAGCAGCCTAAACTCACCCTCGCAGGCCATAAAAGATGTAAATTAATCGAGGCATGAACAGATGGAGTTTATCTCGCAGTACAGCATCGACTATTTGTTCGGTGGCATACTTCGGAGTAAGAAGAGGTAGGACTCTGCAAATTGTAATATTAATTTTTTCGATATATTTGTTATTAGGTCAACTGAATGCTCATCTGCAAAAAATGATTGAAACATATTTACCGCACAAGTCCAGTAGACTGCTTTAATCCAATCGCAAAACAAAAAAAAATCGGGAATGGGATAAATTTCTCGATTTTCATAATAATTATTATCACGCATTAGCATCGTTGCAGGAAGAAAATTTGGAAAGAGGGTAAAAAAGCCTTTTTCGCTCCTTTTCTGGCTACGTCACAATTCGAGTTTATTCTGTTAGTTGCTTTTCAAAGTAATGCAAATCAAAAGCGAATAAATCATGCGATTACAACCAGGACTTTCGTGGGAAATTTACCGAAACCAATAGGATTTTAAAACGAAGTTGATCGTGTGTCTCAAAAAAGTGTTCATTCCCTTGAGGCAAAGTATTAAGGCTAAAAGTTGGGAGGCTTAAATCCCTCGGTCTCCCCGGCCGCACTCTTGCTTTAGGTTAATAGTGTTTTTTTCTTTCTTTCGGTTATTGTTTTGTCACATCTTAAGCTGAGAAGCTCTACTTCTATCAGTTCACTGTTTGGGGCCAGACTAATGGTTCACCTTGACTGCCAAATCAACTAGAATTATACTGATGAAGATCAGGGTTGTCAAAAGTGAAGAAGTTTCAGCAATTGCTTTCACACAGAGCAGGTGCTTCGGACCTTCTTTAAATTATTGCAAAGCGCGTGTTTTGCATAAGTGGTACGTGCCTATAACAGCCTTGTTTGATATTTGGGCTTCAACCTTGAACCATGAAAATCTCCCTCAACATTTTGCTTTATCCTCCACCTCCCGATGTTAGACACACCACTGAAAGGCTCCCACATTTTTCCAGAACCGCAATGGTCCAGCAAAAACGAATTTCAAACGAGACAACAACGCAGTTCAAACAAAATAAACACACGATCCTATCTTAATCAGATTACGGATTAGTTTACCAACTCACGGAGACTTTACTCCGTCAAACATCCCGGTATCAATGTAATAAGGACAGACCAATGTTGATTTGATTTCAGTTTTTTTTATGTAAGCCAATTCTGTATGCAGTGCTTCTGCCAGTCCCACAGCTGCAAATTTGCTGAAAATTTCATTTCATTAAAACTACACATATTTCTTTAATGCTGTTTTTGTAAAAGACTAGAGTATTCAACTCACGAATATGTATCAATATATTGGTTGAAATGGGGTCCGACTTGGACCACACTTTTTAAAAATAAAGTAGAAAAGTGTGGTCCAAGTTGGTCCCCATTTCAACCAACGTAGTACTGTTAGTTACAAGTTGGCTTACTACTTCAAGACAGTGTTTTTTGACCGCCTTTCTGTTACGCCCCATATTTGTCGAAAAAAGAGCCCCACTCCTCCCTCTAAAGAAAGTCTACCAGGTGGTGATTGACTTCTACACATTTCAATTTAATCTCTAAAGCAAGTCTTCAGCAAAATCACTCCATTGGTTTCAAAGTAATTTTTAAAAAAACAAAAGAAATTTTCAACAAAAAATCTCCCACATACCACCAAAACTTTACTGCGACTAACATCAAGAACCATTGGTCTAAGCGTATTGAGACATTTTAATTCAAAATACTCTCATATTTTATTCAAAGGAAATCAATCTTTTGTGCTTTAAAAATCAAGTGTTAGCCGTAATCAAAATTCTAATCAATCAACTCAAGCAAGCTGATTGTAGGAACAATCAGTTTATTTCGATTAGAAATGCATACGTTAGAAAGAATGATTTCGATTAGAAAGAACCAATATTATTTACAGTAATATTAACTGATAGTTTAAGAAACATAAACTTGTTTACTGACTACGAACTTGTGCTTGCTTTTGACTAAAGTTGAGCAGATAGCTTAAAATTTTTTTCTACAAATAAAGTATGGCTTCGTGAATCACTAATATATTAATAGCATTGGCGTCACCTTAAGACAGAAAGCATGCATATACCATCGTTAAATTTTCTCTACCTCGCACAATAATCTACAAGACCAGGAACTCCAAATAATCCTGCTGAGCTTGCAATTGTGACGATGTGACCGTTGTTTCTTTGCAGCATGCCAGGAAGAAATGCTTTAATCGTCTGCAAAGATTTGTAATTATTATTTTGATTGTTTGCTTTAAAGTGTGCCGATCAAATAATGTCAAAAAAGATTGGAAGCCTATTTCCTCCCCTATAGTGATACAGGCAAGCAAAATCCTACCGGAAATTTTGTTTCCGAAATGGAGTAGTGGTTTAAGCGTCCGTCTAGAACAGTGTTTCTAAACCTTTTTTTCCTCAGCACCCCCTTTCGTCAAGCCTAAGCAGTCCAGCACCCCCTACCACTGGCTAACACCTGGTTACTTATAAGGATAAAGTAAAGACAAGTGCAGTACATCTTGATTATTTGTTGGTTTATTCTTCAAAACAACTTTGCAACGTTTATCATATTTCTACTCATATCGGTAAAAATACATTTGTCCAAACGTTTCCCTTTTACCTTTGACCGCCTCATACGTCACCTTTCCCAGCACCCCCTGAAATTAATTTCAGCATCCCAGGTTAAGAAACATTGGTCTAGAACGTTATAGCTTGTATTGAGTCATAGCAAAGAAAGCAAAAAGAAATAATGTGGTAGGAACTTTTCGTTGATTCTTCATACTTTTGTGGCTGATACGTAATGATGCCGATCAGTCCACCCTTCGCCAAACTCATTCTGTCCAAAGTAGGGGTCGGGATAATGTTTTGGATGTTAGTCAAAAATTATTTTAAAAACAATGTTAATACCTCACAAACATTGTGAGGTATTAACATTGTTTCTAAAATACAAAAAGGTTATACCTTATCAATAGTTGTTATCCAATTTGAAGGTGTAGTCTTTTTTTGGCAGATGGCATGTCGAAGCTTTTTGTACTGCTTTCTCAAACGAAAAACCTTTCACTTGGTGAACAACTTTGTAAAATCAAATTTTTTGCTTTTCTGTCTTTTACCCCCAACTTTTTCAATTCATCCCATTTGGGGTGGTCCAAAGGTAGGCAAACAGGGCACGAAAAAGCAAATGGGTTGATTCAGAGGAAAAAACTATCTTTAAAATGTTTTCCAAGGTCATCCAGACAAAATCTGTAAAAACAGTAAAATATCCAAATGGCCTACCACAGTTTGTGAGGATGAGGCAGAAGAAATAGCCTTGTTTGTTAGATGTATCAATAAAATACAGCGTTATCTTTTTACCCAAAAATGTGCCATCGCGTTCACTTCCATTGTCTTCTGCATCAAAGCATCAGAACATTCTCGAAACTTCTTTCCGGTTACAATGCCGGCGTTGTTGATTAATATCGTAACATCGCCTACCTTTGACTCCACCTAGTGACAACGAACAATCGTAAAAACAAAGGCAACTTACAACTTGCATTGCTGGTGTTGCATTTTAGTCTGGAAAAAGAACCAAATGAAAATATGAGAAAAAAAATTGAAGCGAAAAGCTTCCTCTTGAAAAATTTCGGTCAAAATAGAGCTACCGGGATTTCTTTGGGAGAACAAGGACTGGTCCTCCTTATAATAGATTGACCTGGTTTCTAAAAATTTTAGTTACGATGTTTAATCCACGATGTTACGATGTTTAATGCAGTCACAATGCTTAATGAACAGACCCGTTTCTAAACATTTTCGGTAAAAAATATGGAAAACTGCAGTAAAACGTAAATGTTTACACTCTTGTAACTACAAGAAGAAGCATTTTTCTCGAAATGTAAGTTTCAGCACACGTTTTTGAAAGTTCTGCGAGCTTACCTTCTTTGCAGTGTTGTAAACTTGTTCTCGGTCGCTTATGTCACAAACAAACGATTGCCACTGTGATGAAATTCCTTTTTCAACCAGTTTCTTTTTCGTCTCTTCTAGTCCATTTTTGTTAATATCCCAGCCAATCACCAGGCTGCCAAGCTTAGCAAACTCAATACTCAAAAGTTGACCTGCAAATAAAATCAAGTACATTCGACCTTGTTTTCCAGACTAAATTATGCAAGAACCGATTCGGACGATGAAAAAGTCTGGATAACACAAATGTATGTACTGTACTGTGAACAATGCATATAAAATGGAATAATCGTCCTTAAAAACGTGTACAATGTACACGTAATTCTCATTTTTCCAGATTAAATGATGTAGAAGCAGTCCGGATAAATGAAAAAGCCTGTATAACACAAATGTATAGGCCAACAGATAATGCAAATAAAATAAAATAACCGTCCTGAAAAACATAAAAAGACAGTAGCACTATAGTGTTGCTTACGTTAAAAATATTTGCAACGTATTGATGCTATTTACATGGTTGAATCTCGGGATGTACAGCGGCGAAGTGGACAGAAGGTGGTCACTTTTGTTTGACGGCCACTCAGGGGATAAACCAAGTCTCGATTAACGAGATCCACACAAACGAGAATCGAGTGTAATGAATGTTGGATTTTTCAACTGCGTACGAGAAGGCTTGACTAGTTGTGTAGCTCGTTTTTTCTACTGTTTAATCTCTATGTCAACACCATTGTCTCTTTTCCACAAATTTCGTCTCAACAAGACAGGGCACATTTAGCTTAGCAGAAGTTATCACTTTTTGCAGACATCAAAGTAAAACTTAGGATTCTCAGATTCGCTATGATTACTTACCGATTCCGCTTCCTGCTCCAGTAATAAGGACCACATCACCTCTCACATCTTTTCTTGCTCTTGGCACAAAGAAACGGAAAATTCCTTCCAGCCAGTAATATAAGGCAACAAAATGAGCTAGTATTACTTTTATCAAAGAAGCTACATTCATTTTCTTCAGAAAACAAAGCTGTACGGTGTACGTAACGCCACTTTAGACCTGTATCAGATGACATTCAAATTACATTACGAGGAGTTTACTTGGACGCGGGCTTGAACTGTAATGGCACAAAACTGTCCACGTTGGTTAGGCACAACTTTGAGCTTCATTTACGCGGTTCAAATTATTGCTAGTTACTAAAAACCGGGCAACTTCCTTTAATAACATGCTTTGTCAGATCTTCGCAAATTTCAGTATGCTTATACACTTTCGTTTTGCCCCTTCGCTAATAATTCATTTTCCTAACCCAATTCGTCTCATATTTTATTGAACTTTACAGTAAGCACCAATTATTGGTCACTTTGCGAACTAATCGTAGGAATGAACGGACACCAATAAAATGTGCAAATGCTTTAGAATATTACGATAGAAGTAAAAACATCTAGTTTAATGCTTACTTGACTTTTTTTATTCGCAATTTTTCCAGTATTATTTTTTGATGACAGTGAAACTATTTTGCAAGTACGCCCATTGGTCTAGGACTTCTCTCTGCTTTAACAAGGGGCTCATTGGAATCCCCTGAAAATCATCACTGCCTATAGTAGCCTGTTTTAGTGGTGTTTGTCGCTAATTGTGCTCGAACAAACAGCGATATTAATTGTTTCCAAATGTAAGTTAGCATGCGTAATGCTTGATGATAACCTTATGCCTACTTGAGTACATTTTGCCTTCACTACTACAGCATCATTTTTACGGCTCAAAACGCTGAAACAAAACATTTGCGGTCTGGATCGTTTATTTCAGCGATCCATCAAACTGGGTATTGTTAAAAAACAATGCGACTCTCGCCCGTGTGAATTCTAATAATAAGCCCTAAATTTTTGGTCACGGCATCCAGATAACCAAAACACCACTCATATGTAAGTCTAACTATGAAAAAGTAGTGGTTAGAACATTTCATACCCATACGAAACCTCATTCTCACCGCACTGCTCATTTTTTTCTCTCTAATCAACACAACCGCCACTGAACTTGAACAAAAAAGCATAAACCTTCTTTACTGCCTTTGAAAAACGCCGTTTCTTGCTCTGCCAACAACTGCTAACGACCATAATTTTCTCGTGGAATACCTACTTAAACTCATTATTTAAATTTTTTGGGGTCAATACTAAAACGCCGATCTCACGTACCGCTATTGAATTTGCTGCCTCGCGAATATAAAGTTGTAGTATCAACAGTCCTTTCTAGGCTTCGTTTCAAAGATGAAGCTCGTAGCAAACCTTTTAATAACGCAGTGACCAACCTATAACTTAAACGTGAGTAATGCGGTGATGATAATTCTCTTCAAACAAGTTTTTTGTTAATTATTAATTGCTGGATAGCCGGCGGACAAACTGAATCTAGCAGAATGGTTATAACGTTTGGATGACTTTAAGGTTGGATTGGCTGTTGCTTTTTACCTTTACAAAAGTTAATTTTGCTGGTAACCAAATAACTAAGAGGCAATCGCCTCCAAACCCATAAAATATCTTCGAATATTGTATTTTGGAGTGAACATGAACGGCGATAATTGTCATTTTTGTAGTCTACATGTTTTGCACGTTCCTTGAATTTCATCCAAATACAAAAACAATTACAACTATATATATTCAACGCAAACAGAAAAATATTCATCTAAAAGAAGAAAAAGTAGGCATAAAGTCAAAGACTAAATTTTTCCTTTTAGTTGTTACGATGTCATCATCAGGGTTGCCAGGTTGGGCTACATTTGACCACCATTTGCGCTGAGCGTTGAAAATAAAAAAGCTCCCAATTGGCCTACTTTCTATCTATTCGGTGAATAGCGATTAGTTTTTACTTTTTTGCTAAAAACTGGATTTTCTTTCAAAGTTCAATGCTGTTCTTGGCTACTTTTCGTTATGCCATGGTGGAATGGTTTAAGCAATAGGTGTTCCAGGTTCCATCACGAACCAAAAAAATTCTTGCCCCAGAATGACACAACACGGGAATAACATTGAAAACATTTGTGGGGTGTGGGCATTGCTTTTTGTCTATTGGTTAGCTTTTGGCTGGGTGGGGCAAAGAAGTGCAATTACTCTGCGTCTTGCCTTAATTAATATTGATCAATAGTTTATAGGTATTTTGCCATTGCTTTTCAGGTAATGCTGAGTTGATGCCATTTTTCAGTAATTTTGAGACAAAAACTACTAATCTTGTTTTGCATTCTTTATTGTGATTTGGAAGTTTGAGCTCATTTACATTAAAAAAAAACGCTTTAGTTTTTGTAATCTAACAATTACTGTTGGGCGCATTTTTGGGTTAGAAAAAAATAATGTTGGGCACTCGTTTAAATTTTTGTCTGGCAACCTTGGTCATCATTTCTTTGCAAGCAGCAAATTGCCCGAAAGCTCTCTTTAAGCATTGTGAATCATGAGAAGTCATGGTACTGCCGTAGTACAAATGTGGATGATAGGTTTTCATACTTATGCGTTGGAACTCATGCTCTGTTTGCACATCTTTAATCAGACTGGCTTATCACGACTAGTGGGATGCTCAGTCCCACTATCTGTCTACCACATAAAGATGGAGGAATCGAGTGCCTTTTCCAAAGCCAAAACGAGCGAACTTGCGGTCTTTTCAGTTTGCTTTGGTTTTCTCCTCACTACACCTGTTGTGCATGGCGCAAGCGAAAAAGCTGTAAATCGGCCACCAATTTTTTAAAGTCGTTTAGTACGAATCGACAAGAGAACTGACCCAGGTCCACTGCGAAGCGGACGCTTCCAGTGAGCCGTACCTCATCAAGCCTTGGTTGCAGTTACATTCAGCAAACATGGCTACGTTGGTAACATCCACGTGATCCTGGATGAGTGAGCGAAATTCATGACAAACCCGCCAACAACTGCAATTGTGCGAACATTGAAACACGGCTTCAGAATCAGGGGAGATCAAAGTAGCTCACAAAACTGCTTGAGTAAAAAAATAGTTACTTACTCAAAAAATATGCTTCAATTAAAGTAAACGTTACCAATAAGTATTTTTCTTGAATAACAGCACAAAAGTAGCCGACATTCAAATTACTTACATGTAAGTAATTCAAATAAAAAGCAGTTCATTTTTTTACCCGTTTTGCTAAGTATCCCTCTAAACCAGAAGTTTCCAATTGGGGGTGCTCGCGCCAAATGGGATACGAGAAGATTTTTATTAGACGAAAACTTCTCCGCCAATTTGCAGCTTAATTTACATCAGTAACCAAGTTAAAGATTTACATGTATAGTGCATGCAATGCCGTCAATATAAAACAGGGTTTGCCATGAGAAGCACTGCGTAAGGGGTGGCATCATTTATTGAATACGCTCCAAAGTAGTTACTTTAACTTAGGTTGATGATATTTTTCTTTTGAAAAACACTTGGTAAATTTAGATTATAGATCTTTGCTCTAAGAAACTTTTTTATTGGGGTGACACTTTTGGAATCCATGTGGGTTGATATAAAATTGTGATAAGAAGGAGAAAGAAACTTGATTTTTTTTCTTGTTGGAACTGCTGGATGCCAAATAATAAGTTAAGATCCGCTGGCCTAGACCTCAATGGCACAACAGACACGATGGTCTAATTCTAGAGATTGCTACTTATGCTATAGGCCTATTTGATTAAGTGTTTCAATTTTTGTCTTATGCTTTTGATGTAACGTTCGTTTGTGTTTAAAAATGGTTTAAACTAGGAGCGACTCCGATGAAATCAATATTCCTTTACTTCGAAATAAAAAAATTTGAACGTAATGTTATTTAAATTTAGCCAACAAAAAGTACAACTAAATGACGTAGTAAGGTAAAAATTTGTGAGGATGGAAAGACAAGATATTTGGAAGTTGGATGATTCGATCACGTTTTTGGTAATTATCATTTTCCATGGTTTTACAGAATTTTGGTAAAAAAACCTTACAGAATATGGCAAGAATCAGTGGTATTAAGCAAATTTTCAAACATATTCGCTGAGTTATGCTTACGCGTTAGTGTTTTCGGGAGCACTAAAGAATTAAACCCAAAACAAAGCTTTTATAAATCTTTTGGGAGTAAAATTGTCCTCTTTGACACACTTTTGACAAGAAGAGTAGCTGGTTTGTAATTTTTAATGGATGGTTGGCAAGACAAACCAAACTGCAGGAAATGAAACACTGGAGAATATCTAAATTTGCTTTTGGTGCGAAAAACTTTTCACAATCAAAAGATGTTACAGCAAGACTTTTTAATGGTAAACTTATCGTACTTTACCTAGTTAGCATTAAACATTGGTAGACCTCTAAGAGAGTTTTAAAAACCAAACTAAAAATAGCTTACTTCAATAAAAGATTTGCAGAAGATTTAAAGTTGAGTTCAAAATTGTCTTTCTCACTAGCACTCCGCATTCCAATTCAACATACATCAAATTTTTAGCATCTACTAAAATAGAAGTTATAACTACTCAAGTCGCGTTACTTCCTTACTCTATCTGCTCACGTAAAAGTAGTAAAAATGAAATTACTCAAGTAGTAGTTGGTTACTACAAAACCTACGTAAACAGTTTACTTACCACAAACGAAACCAACAAAACGATTACTTACCACAAACGAAACGAAAACGAAACGATACCACAAACGAAACGACTTTTCTGGCACATATTAACCTCTCGGTTGTTAGTGCATGCCAGAACGCTCTGTGCTCCGCTGATGACGCCACAAAGGCAGAAACGGCAGCCGTTCGGAGATTGAGTAAACAGTTTACTTATGTAGAACTACTTCGCTTCTGACCAACTCCGTTCACTAAAGCTAACATTGGGATACTAGTGGTATGCAGCAAGCTTTCAGAAACTAGGCTGAGCTTAAAGCCTCAAATACGTGCTAACACCTTGCTATAATTTAATGAGTCTTCACAACAGATTTTGGCTTTCCTAATTCTAACGTACTGCAATCATCAATTGGCATGAAAGACACTTGCAATTAGCCATCGGTCGCACCCACGGCCAGTATATTGACGAGCTAGCTAGCTTTATTTTTCGCCAGACAATAAACTTTGTATTGGTCTACAGTATTTGTTCACATTTTGATCGAGTTTGCTTTAAACCATATTTTCACGGAGTGTGAAGTGCCGTGACTTTTGTTTGCCTTTTCGGTTTGATAAATAACAAAAGCATCGTCTGTTGTTATAAGCGCAATCTGAGCAACAGACAAGTCATAATGAACTAGACGGCACCGCCGGCGTCGCTCAGTAGGGCTACCAGTTGGGTATGTAGGTTTGGAAATGGCTGCGTCGACTTCATCGAAAAAACATCTCTGAGTGCGGCAACAAAGCTTCTGGGCTAGCCCTCCGTTCCCCTTACAAAAATCTTGATTGCGCATCTAGATCAGTAGTTTTTACTCAGGTTTATTTTGTCAATCTGGCCTAATACCAGCGTGGGCCTACACAATGGAATAGGCTGTTAGGTGTTTAAACGTTCCAAATTTTTCAACGCCAGTGCTGAAAACGCTCAGTCATTGATTATGTATATTTCTTCCAGCAAACTCGGACTAATAGATTACCTCAATTGAAATAAATAGAGTGAAATCGCCCCTGAAACCCTGCGAAACACTGGGAAATGCGGTTTTTGTCATACCCCGATGTGGTTGATGGACTTGCAAGCCAATACACGAAGTGGAGCAAAAGTCTGGATCCATTGAAAATTTATAATATAAAGCTGAAGATTTACTCTAAGCTATTTTTATCACATAGTGCAGCGGTTCCCAACCGCCGGTCCGCAGTTTCATTTTCACTTGGAAGAAGTCCATTTTTACATTATATTGTATCAGCATCAGTTACTATCACCTTTATTATTACTATTAGTTCGTGTTACGTGAATTGACAAATAACAACGTAGAAAGGAGAAAATCCTCAATTATGAGCAAGCGAATAGGGGCAGTTTCCAATTCATTTATAACTGACATAGACCTAAACGCCTAATTGACTTTCGTGTGTTTGTGCGCTGTAATGCTATGAGTGATGTTAGTGAGTCCGCAGTTCTACTTGAAAACAACTTAATAGAACCGAAGGGGTCAATATATATCTATTGTTGCTATGTTGTGGTAGATTTTGCGTACCGGTCCATAAATCTTTCTATAAAAAATTACCGATCAGTCCGTGTAAAAAGTTGGGAACCGCTGGTATAGTGTATTATTGAATGGTAATTTTATTTACTATTTTTCAGATTAGTAGCCATGTCAGTACATTTAAGGATTGCAGAAAGAGTAGAATATGTTTTACTGTTTGCTAGGCAAGGTGCCAGCGCGGGTTGGTCGCAAATGCTTTTAATGCTAAGTGCCCGAATAAGCAACCAATTTCGCAAAGAACTCTCACTATAAATTTTGCTCGTTTTGGGGAACAGGAAGCGTCCACCACTAATCTCGTTGTGGAAGAAGAAAAACAAAAACTGACCCTGAAACATGTGCGCAGGTTTCATGGTCAGACATGTCGAGAAATCCCACGCTAGTTTCAATTTTTGTCGAGTCATACCAAAAGACTTTTAAAAATGGCATCCGCAGCTTCCTTGCTTGGCGTTCGGCATTTAGGGGAGGTTGTGGGGAACAAGCCGGCAAGTTCGCTGGTTGTATCCTTGGGCAAGGCACTTAACGGGACGCTCCACCTTTATGTGGTAGACAGGTGGCACATAAACCTCGAAAAAGCAACTCCCAAGCGAGTGCGGACTTCCCGTCCAAAGTATAGCGACACAATTCGCTTTCTCGTAAATGGAGGATAAATATGGCAAATAAAATAAAATTTTTGTCTGACTTTGTATGTTTTTCGCTCTCCTGCATTTTTGTACAAAAGTTTTCTTCAGCTGGGATATTTATATGATGCTTTGCAGACCTACGTTGTTGTTCGGTGGTCTGATTTTGCCTGCAAAGTACTCGTTTTTGCAAATAAATACGTACAAATAGATTTTTGTTGACAAAACCGAAAGTCCACCCAACACTGTATACTACGTAAGACCATATGAAGACGAAACGAAATTTTCCCTAAACAAATAAAAAGTTCCGTACAGAAATGCTTGAAAGCAAAATATACAAAACCGGACAAAAAACTTTTTAAACGGTGTACTGTTTGCAGCCACCCAACTGCAATTGAGAGATCAATAGTACTTCAAAGCTCAAAAAAGCGAGTATAATTAAACGCGGGTAGAATATGTACGTAGATATCAGCGTAGTGTTTAGTGCGTTCTTGTGCTGTATACCCTGTTTTGTGTGTTCTTGTGCTGTATATTCTGTTTTGTGTGTTCTTGTGCTGTATATCCTGTTTTGTGTGTTCTTGTGCTGTATATCCTGTTTTGTGTGTTCTTGTGCTGTATATCCTGTTTTGTGTGTTGTTGTGCTGTATATCCTTGCTTTTGTTCAATATGGAACAAATTCATTTGATCTGAAATAAGAAAATAAATATTTAACAGAAGGGTTTCGTTTTGTGTCCGTTGGTTTATGTAGGCTCCAGTTGGTTTCAATTGTCTGTTGTGGCCGATCGTAGTGACTGAAGATGGAAACAATTAGTTAGATTGTGGAACAATTCATCGCTACCCAAAATCCAAATTTAATTTCAAAAATGTTTTAGAAAATATGAAAAAAAGATCAATCAGCTAAATCATGTTAAGAAAACTCATTATATAACCGGTCATTTTAACATAAATACGTATACATCTTTTACTAGTTTACTGATATGCTTAGGAGCAGTGTTGTCTATCGCCCAATTACAAAATCTAGACATGTAACTTCTTCCTCTAGCTCCTTAATTCTCCACATTATAACTAACGGTATTTAGTACAATATTCCTTCTGAAGCTGCCCAAATCGATCTGCTCAGTGATCATTATTCAATATGATGTGCCATATCTACAATTAGTTGTATTTCTAGCTTTAAAAAAAATAAAATCCAAACCTATGTTTGGAGATCACAACCACTTTAAGGTTAGAGCATTCAAAGAAAAGCTAAACAGCACTTTGTGCGATTTTACTGATAATAGCGTTTCCATGCTAAATCTTCAAGTTTAAACGAATTTACAACATATTTACAGCCATAATGAAGAATTATTGGTGCACATGCACCTACAAAAATTGCCTCCTGTAAGCAACGGATATTACTCAAAAGACCATGGATAAGCAAAGACCTTTGGTCTCGATAAAAGGAACAAAAATGTTATAAACCAACTTTGTTATAAAGACGAAACTCGGATTACATTGTACTAGCACTACGCAACCAAATCGAATATAGTTAAATATACATCAAACAAAATATATCTTAGTGAAAGCCGACGTGATGGCGTAGTGGCTAGAGCGTCCGCTTCGCAGTCGGTAGACTTGGGGTTCATTCCCCTTGTCGAGTCATACCAAAAGATTTTAAAAAATGGTATCTGTAGCTTCCCTGCTTGGCGCTCGGCATATATGGGAGGTTGTGGAGAGTTGTGGCAAGTTCGCTGGTTGTGTCCTTGGGGCATATAAAATAGGGCATATAAAAAAAAAAAAATAAACATTAATCTAACCACCAAAACACATGGTAAACTATTTGATCTTATCTTTCAGTAAAAGTGATAACCATTTTGAAGCATACTCTACTATTGTTGATAATAATCTGGCACAACCATGTAGCTTATCAATCAAAATAAACAAAATTTTTTGATTTCCTTTTAAAAAGGATACTGAACTCCATTTCTCTTGAAGCCGCATCTCCAGCGGAAGTGTTTAATATCATTGGCCAAATACTCTAAATTCCTGTAAATTATTTGATTTACATGGCATTCCTGCCTGTTTTATCAAATTTGCTGCAGATATCATTGCAGTTTCTTAGTCAGTATTGAGTAATTTTTTTTTCAAAGGGATTTTTCCAGAATGTATGAGGTCTGCTAAAATTGTGACGCTCCAAAGCTGGCATTAGATGTAAATTTTCCAGTTATAGACCAATATCCTCACTGTCATGTTTATAAAAAGTGGTTGAAAAATCGACTTAGACCAATAAATAATTTGGTAATTATCTTGCAAAACACTCTCTGTTACGTCAAAGCCAATTTGCATTTTATTGCTTGTTTTACTAATCACGCTTTATTAAATGTTATGACAACAACTTATAGTAATATTGATAAAATGTCATATATACAGTGGTGAGATACAATTTTTTTAAGAACAGTTTCTCTCACACCAGGACTTACTTACAACAGGTTCTCTCATTATCACAGTCTTCAGAGCTAAACCATGCTGGTTGGCCCGATATAAGTGCAAAGGTTGATCTTAGTATTGCCAACTGCTACAATCTAGCAAGGGAAATTATTAATTTTAGTTAATTTCCTAGTTGTAACAGGTCTATGTGAGGTTTGCCAAAATAAGTTATAAGTAAAAGGTGTTTATGGGAAAAAATTGAGAACCCCTGATTAAAGCCAACAACCGCTTCTTGGGATTAAAGAAATTCCAAGAATAGGTTCTTGCAAGCAAGTGCAAATCGGTCAAATGCAATCACTGGTTATATACCTTATTGGTTTTTGTTGATTATAAAAATCCCTTTTTTCAATGTGCCATAGCATTCTAGTAAGCATGTTGGACCGCTACGCACAACGAGGTGCCGCGGGGAAATGGGGTGGACTTACCCCTCCACTTCTGTTTAGGGCCATTTCTGTAACTCGTGCAGATCCGTTGACTTTTTGGGGCTGAACCGCCCAGGCTCAAAACCTCCTAGTTTTTGAAGCACAAAAAATAAGTTGAAAAATTGCGTAACTTAAGGTTTCATGTGGTCAGTGTGACCCGAGCATAATACATGAATTTATGTAGTAGTGATTTCTTCTGAACCTATAGTGCTGGTGCTGCTTTTCGTAAATAAATCATTCGAAATTTCCAAATGTTCATTGCGTTGTTTTGTCACTAATGCATAGCTGTATAGTAATAATAACAATAGTTAAGCGACTATGATTTAGCGTAGGGCAGGCTCAGCAATTAATTTTTACAAATCATCACTTTGTTATACTGTAAAAACAAGTTTTCCAAAAACTGGTATCCATCATTTGTGGTCGTGCGTAATGGAAACAGAGAGGTAGTGGTCAAATCTGGCCCCGTTGGACCTATGATAGATTTTCCACAGTCTATTCTAAGTCTAATCGGGCCAGATATAACCACAGACACAACCAATTAACCTACATTTGTCAGAACATTGTTTAAATTACATTCAAAAATAAATTTTTGAGCAACAAGCTAAATTGTCGTAGTTTAACATTTCAATTTTGTGCCCATTTTGGCAGAAAATTTCTTACGAGATTTACACAAGATTACAACAAATCAATTTTAGTTTTTCAAAATTTTTTGGTGGAAAGACTTGCCAAACCCTTTTCTGGTGGTAAGATTCGCCAAACCTCGGTCTAGAAAAGCTCCAATCAGCTCGACTCTTGACTCACTCACTCAAAGCAATCTTTAGCCCCTAAAAATAAATGGATTTAGTAAAGCAATATATTTTGTCATACTGAGAAAATGTCACCTTGAAACAAAGTTCCTTGCTCTGATGTAATTGGCATTGCATTCTATCAAGGTTTTCTCTGAAGTTATCTGGTTTATAATTTGTCCTCTCCCATTGTTTTGGGCTGGAGATGCTCCTGCCGCTACGGTATTGATTCGTTGGTCAGTTCTCAGTCTGATATCATTATCCTTGAACTTTAGAACGCAGTCGGTTAGCATCAATGGTTTTCCTTCCGCAAAAAAAGCATCTACTAAGACTTAACCGAAGGATTAATACCAAGCACTCTCTAGTTGTAATTTTATGCTATTGCTGTCATAACATCGATGATTGCTCCAATGATATCATTAAACTATATGCTACGGATGGCAAATCTATTTCGTTGAATGGGTCACAAATGGAATTTTACTGTTGAAAAAAGGAAAAGTGGGTTGAAGATTCAACAGTTTTGTGGTTGATTATCCAAAAATGAAGTCTTCACTTCTAACTAAGCCTACGCCCAATTTTCCCAAATGTTGCGGCTGAATCTCTAAAAAGAAAAAAAAGGTCTTTACTTGCATCTCGGCCACATTTTGTGGCTTAATCTCTAAAGAAAAAGAAAGATCCTCATAGCAAAAATTTCAAGAAACTAATACCGTAACAACAAATCTACAAGTGGATCACTAAAATATGAGCTTCGGGTCACATTGTGACCGGCGAGTCAGTGGTTCGCCATTCCGGCTATACGCTAATGATACCTGTCAACACTAGCGTACCGAGGGGGAGGCCATTGTGCCATGGCCCCCCTCAGACCCTAAAAAAGAAAAATGTGAAGCAAAACCAAGCAGCAGTTGTCAGATTGCCGTCCAGTGAATGTTTTTAACGTTCCTAAAACTGCGAGACAACTTGGGACGTATTCGATCACTGAAACATTGCTGCAAACTTCCGCAACGTTGCCAGTTGCAACGGCAACGGGCGAACGGTCATTTAGCGCCCTAAAGCTGATCAAAACGTATTTACATACGAGCATGCAAGAAAATCGGCTCAATGCATTGGCTTTTTTGTATATAAACAACGACATTAAACTAGATTATAGTCAAGTGATTGACCAATTTGCGAAATGGAACCGTCGCCTAATTTAAAATAAACTGACTATGTTTTATGCTTGATTTTCATTTTACATTTCTTTCTTGTAAGAAGTCTCGTAAAAGCATTATACTCAAACTTGCTTCCAGAATGCATGAAAATGCGTATTTTTAGGTGTAATTTTGAAAAATTTTCCCGGGGCATGCCCCCTAACCATCCTAGAATGGTCGTGCCTTTGGCACTCCCCATAAAGTTGATTTGTGACGTCACACAATTGTGACGAAACTTTGACCCCCTTCGGAAACTTTTTGCGTATTTGAAGTCAAGAAATGCTCCTACTTCAAAGTTTTTTTTGTAAAAAATATAAGCAAATTTTAATCGGTCAACATTGCAGTACGAAATCTTAAAATGATCAAACTTGCATATCTTGAATTCTCTTCATCGCCTATATATGATATGAATAGGTTCCTGTGATTAGTTTATATGCTTCAGGCTTAAGAGCCCATAGTACTGCAGTTTAACAACAGCATCAATAATATACCGTACACTGTAATTTGCATTATTTTTTGTATACATACATATTTTTCTATGAATGTCATAAATTGGGAATTCGGTGTTTTTGCTATTCCATGCTCAATGTAACATCAGTGGTGGGATTCAAATTTTTGAAAACAGGTTTTCTCATCCCAGTACTCACTAGCAACAGGTTCTCTCTTTGTCACAGTCTGCAGAGCAGGAGTCGACAACATTTTACAACCAAAGAGCCATTTAAGCCAGATCTTTACGGAAAAAAAGAGCAGTGAAAGCCACAAAAGATGTTTTTTTGGCACTGAAAATGTAGATCTCCCAAAAAAAGCTTTCACCGCGACTGCCCCTTGAAATTTGCATAAAACCATTCTCTGTCTTCGCAAACGTAGATTGCTGACCCCTGCTCTAGAGGCATACCATGCTAGTTATGACCTGATAAAAGTGCAACAGGTGTTCGTGAGGGAAAAATTGAGAACAGCTGACTTGAGCCAACAACCGGTTCTCAAAATTAAAAAAAATTCCAAAAACAGGTTCTTGCGAACCGGTCGAATCCCACAACTGAATGACAAATGATAACAATTTCTTGCTGGCATAAAAGTTAACTTTTTTTTAAATGTTTTTTTTTAAATGTTATTAAGGGTGACTGTTTGACTCAAAGATCTTAAACTGGTCACTTCACAGCATCCTTGCTTTTTATTTTTTGTTTTTTTTCTCTCTGATGATTTTTGCGTTGCTGCAACAACAACAGTAAGTCTTTTGTTTTCAGCCCAAATATTCACCAATTTTTCGAAAAAAATTCGACAAAATAGAGGTGCAGTAGATTCCGCTTAATTGGGCCGCCAGTTAATCGAGTCAGCCGTTTAATTGGGCCGAATTGTTAAGAACAAAATCCAATCAAAGATAATGCACTACGTTAAATCCGCATAATCGGGCCACTATTCCGCTTAATCGGGCCACAAATGTAGTCAGACATACATTGGTTTAATTTCAAAACCGCCTTTGTAATGTAATAGAAATAGAACTCAATATCACAAAGCCAACAATATTATGTAACAATTGAAATATACAGGCGCAAATTATTTGGTCATTTCATGCCCTTGGACATGGTAATTGTTGTGTTTTGTTGCAAATTTCGTGAAGTCCCAAGCAGAGATGCCACAAAAAGAATTAACAATTGCTGAAAGGTGTTGTCCTCAGAAAAATTAGAGAGCAATCTCCAAACATTAGTCATCGCCAGCTAGCTGAGATAACTGGTTTACCAAGGACAACCCTGGCACAGATACTGCAAGACTTCGGATAATGGGGACAAATTGTGCTTATCCCGATGTGACCCGATTAAGTGGAATCTACTGTATATCGATACCACTTCCGTACTTTAAACTGGAAATTTTGAATACTGCAAAAACATGGAAATTTAGTGGACTAACCCTGACTTTAGTCATAACTCTAAGCTTAGCTCTAGCCTAAACACTAATCTTAACCCTTACTCTAGCTCTAACCTCAAGCAAAGCGCTGTTCCACAATTTTGCCGATCTTCTGCGTCTTAGTAGTGCTTAATTCTTGGAACATTTTTCTCAAAATTCCGCATTGTAGTGTTTCCTCATTTGTTTCTGTCGTATGGCTTGCCGCAGTTTTACAGAAAAGTGTGGTTCAAAATCAGATGTGTTGCGTGTGGATTTATGGCGATTGTGTAGTAGTAGACAAAAAGTCTAATTCGAAAGTGTCTGTGTCATGTTTGACTTACTCAGAGTCAGCACAAGCCTACAAATACGAGAAAAATATTACTGATCATAGTGGCCAGTAAGTTATGGGATAGCCGTATGTTACATGTGTTACTGTACAGTATTACAAGGTTCAGCAGGCAAATAAGTATTGTAACTGCGATGTGCAAAATTGAGGTTGTGGGACATCACGAACAAGGCAGATATTCCTAACATCATGTACATCTCAAACATGTACTATTTAGTTGGACCCCTGTGATAGCAAGGGCATTCAAATAAAAATTGGAAATATGGTTTCCACTGGTGTGTGCTAATAGTTATCACTTTGTGCAAAAAATGCTGTAATCAGCCTAGCCTATGGGCGAGAGCTAAGTTCATACCATTTTTCAAAAGTCAAAAAGGGTTGCCAGTGAGTCTGTGAGGTTATAGTTCAAACATTTTGTCAAGCCTATTTTATCCTGGAATAAAAATCTAAGGGTAGTGGCTATTTTGCCGTCAACAGCATTTTACCCTTGGAGACTGTTTTGCCATAATCATTCACGTGTGCTTATATTGCCATATTTGCTACATTTCAGCCAGTGACACTGTGGTTTAGTGCTTAGTGCGCTGCTCTTGAGATACCATGGATGCAGGTTCAACTCTCAGCTGGCAGAGCATTGAATGAAAGGGCAGTGTACACCATAGCTCCTCTCAGTGCAAACTGCATTGTGTGATGAGTCAAACATCCTGTAGCGGTTTCAAACCCGGTTTTTATGTTTACAGTGTTTTTGACCTAAGTTGTCTTGTTTCACCTTATCTTTTCAGCGCTTTTAGTTAATTTCCTTGCTGCGCAGTTTAGTTAATTAGAGCACATTTTAAGTTTCTGATTTTTCTTTAAGCATGTTTTGGCTTTCTTTAAATCATTTGACTTCGCTTTTACGTTATTCATTCAATGCATTTCAATTCAGTTCAGTTCTGTTGGTTCCGTTTTGTTTAGTTTCATTTAGTTTGGTATGTTCTGTTCAATTCGTTAAATAAATGGATCCATTCTTTTGTTAAACAATTTGGTCAATAAGAAGCTGCAGCAAAGATGTACAGTTTTATGAACGATCGCCAGTTGACCAAACTGGTGATTGCTACAACTGGTGACCCCAACGTGATTTGAACACGCAGCCTTCTGATATGGCATTTAAATACAGCAATATTAACCATTCCACCACAGCATTGCTGAGGCTTTACAGCAAATCTGTTTGTTTAAAAACATAGCCTCCTGATCATGTACATCAAAATGGCCACTTCCTAATAACTATGTAATTGTATTTTGGTCCCAGCAAAATCATTTACAGAGTAGTACCTGTCATTGCCAGTAATTGTTATTGCTTGATGATTTCTGAAAACAATTATGATATAATACTTAAGATAAAAGAAACTGAAACTCAGAACTCTTTAAAAGTGTTTGATGGAATTTGCTTAGTAAATGCTAATGTCAATTTGATGATTTTGTAAATCAGTGTTAGGATTTTGGTGAGGGTTAGTCAGCAGAGTTTCCATGTTTTGCAGTCTTACAAGATTATTTGCTATTTTATTACTCTTTTCCTAGTTTGCATGCTACTGATATGGATTACATTATTTTTTGTGTACAAAAAATAATATCATTTATGATGATTAACCTGTATTTTTTTATTGCTTGCTTTGAGGTTCTGGCTGATAAAGAGGTGGTAGTTTTTACCTCTATACTTGCAAAATAGTTTACTTCTAAGTATGGTAGGTCATTGGAGTATTATTGTTGCAACATCAGGATATTTGTTCAGTATTGCAGAAACCTTATTTTAATGTAGATAGAATCAACTGCTACTATAGTGTGAGGTCTACCACCATATGTTGCCCACCGAGGTGTATGGTGAGGTTAGGGTTAGGGTTAGATTTAACCCAAACCCAAACCCTAGACCTCACACTATAGTGTGGATGGGAGGTAGACCTCACATTATAGTGTGGTAGACCTCACGCTATAGTAGCATCGAATCAACTTTATAGTAATTGTGAAATGGGGCTGCACCAGTGTTCCCTCTAAGATTTTTGTAAGTGCATAACCACTAGTACCAGTGCAAAATTGCAAGCAAATGTACAGGGTCCGCCACCCAAGTGTAGACTTAATTTTACAATTATTTTAAACTTATTTATAAATTCCCTATTGTTCTAATTATACTTAATATTTAGTATTAAGTATCTAGTATTTATACTAGGTATAAAATATTTAATAAATTTGTTATAATTTTGGTGAAAAACCACAATGAACAGTGCTATTGAGAAACTCTATCAAGATGGTAAAACTGCACCTGAGATTTTCAAGATTCTGAAGGGATGTGTGAGTCGCTCTGGTGTTTTCAAAACAATCAAACGACTTAAAGAGACAGGTAGTGCACAACCAAGAGTAAGGAGTACTCCAAAAAGACCCATAAGGACCGAAAAACTCATAAAGAAAATCAGAGAAAAACTGTGAAGAAACCCAGCCCGGGGTGCCACGAAACTTGCTTGGGAAGCCCATGTGAGCCCCTCAACTATGCAACAAGTACTCAGAGATGATCTAAAGGTGAAGCCCTTCAAAATAACCAAAAGACAACTTCTCTCGGATGCCACAAAGAAAAAGAGGCTCAAAAGATCAAAGCTGCTTCTGAAAAAAATTCTTGATGACACGCAGCCAACAGTTCTCTGGACAGATGAAAAGCTCTTCGCTGTTCAAGCGATCCATAATTCCCAAAATGATCGGATTTGGACGAAAAACAAAGAGTCAGTCCCTGTTGAACTCAGAACCTCATTCAGGAGACAGAAACCAGCATCGGTGATGGTATGGGCAGGGATAATGTCTAGTGGACTGAAAACACCCTTGGTTTTCGTTGAAGATGGTGTAAAGATCAACCAACATGTTTATCTCAAAATGTTGAAGGAAAAAGTTGTTCCATGGATGAATACCTTGGCATTAAAAAATAATTTGACGCTACAGCAAGACGGCGCGACCGCTCACACGGCCAAAATTGTTCAAGCCTGGTACAAGGAAAACTTCACTGCTTTCTGGTCGAAGGAAATGTGGCCCCCTTCTTCACCTGACCTTAATCCCATGGACTTTGGGATATGGTCCATATTGGAGCAGAAAGCTTGCACAGTGTCTCATCCAAATGTGGAAGTTTTGAAGAAAAAATTAACGGAATCGTGGGACCAAATTGAAAGCGAAACTGTGCATGCAACCTGTGCTCAAGTTATTCAATGTCTCCGTCGTGTAATCTGGAAAAAGGGTGGATATATAGAATAATCTGTAATACATATAGGAGATTATACATTTTTCTTTGCTTTCTGTAAAATTTCATTATATTTTTCATTTTTGTTTTTGAATAAAATGAAAGTTTAATAGTCTACACTTGGGTGGCGGACCCTGTACAAAACTCGCAGTACAAATTTTGATAGAGATTGTTGAACAAATCTTACCCCAGCCTTGGTAACATATTTTAAATGTGTAAAAAAGGATAGTTGTTGTAGCTTACTGCTATTTAGAGTATATATCAAGCTAACAAGAGATGTCATTTACCCTGTTTCTAATCTCTGGTCCTTGATCCAAAATTTTTTCGAAGGCAGCTAAATATCTCTTGTAGGCATGTGACAGTAACACAACAGGATTTATGACTTTAAATGCACTGTTTTCACGCTTTTATAGTACAGTCAAAATTAGTCTAATGCCTTCATTCATGATGTCAACTTGCCTATTTGTAATGTTTCCCTCAGTTCCAGCAAAATTTAAATTTATGCATACATTAAAGTTTGTCTGTAAGGTTGGTTCCCATATAGCAGAACCCATTGTTTTTCCTTTTGATATATTATGTTTGTTTATGTGGCACTCTTTATCTAATTCAGTGCTTTTCCACAGTTTTTGGCATGTGACCCATTTCCGAGATGTGCAGGGGCATGTGGCCTGGTTATGTATTTTTCTCTTTCATAAGTGACCTCAGAAAGTTATCAAAGTATATTTTAGGGTTGTTGTCCAAATAAAATACTAAAACAAGTCAAGAAAAATTATCCAATTTCATTTGATCTGAAGGCTAAATAAAATACTCTCACAGAGAAGAACATAGTTGACTGATTGAAAGTTAGTGATCTAGGCCATCATCTTTGTCACAAATGGTTTTTATTTTTTAATCTGAATAAGATGCCAGCTTGTGAGTTCTATTTTGTTTACTTTGCTCTTTTCTTCACTGCAAGAACTCTAGTTAACTGCATGTCAAAGACCTTTGAAGATGATCTAAAAAAAGTCCAAATAACTATTGTATGAGCGTAAGCACAGCGTTTTCAAAATTTATCAGGTAGAAGAAGCAAAACTGTGATGCTGTGTTTCCATAACGTTTTGATTGGTGTGATTATATCAGTCCTAAAACGTTCACTAACATGTAGTCTGCTGATTACTAATTGGCAGTGGCAAAACACCTCACTATTTCTGTTAGATAAGTTAAATTCAGTTGCTCCCACTCTATGACCTTTGCAACAATAATTCATAAGCATTTTAAAATGTCAGGTTGACAGTGCATGTAAATTAAATTAATCCTTTACCGATGCTCGACATGAGCATGAGAAATATAATTTCATGAAATAACGAGATGTTATGTAGGTTGCCATGACTGTGACACAAGAACAGCAATTCCTTGCAAACTTGACTTGTTGCTTAATTATGGTAAATAATTAAACTAGTTACAGTAATAGAAGAGATTAGCAATGCATTTAGCAAACTGCAGACAGTGACAGTGTTTCAAATTATCAGGTCTTCTTGCTTTATTTAAAGCCTCTAGCTTCTTGTTGGTCACCAACTTTGCTGAAGAGACCTGATAAATCGAAACAGTGTCACTGTCTGTAATAAAATAGTTATATTTCTCAATCAGGATCAAAAAGGTTTTGCAATTGCAAGTAAACTTTCAAACTAGGGGTGGAAACCAGGAGATATAAAATTTTGTATGATGTGGTTAGTGTGTCTTGCTTTTTTCTTTATCTTTAACTGGTGGTGTAAAAGGTAGTTTAAAACTGTAATCAAGTAAAAGTATAGCTACTGGTGGTGAAACTACTTGAAGTAAAGTAGAGAGTACTGACGAAATAAATTAATAAAATGGAAGTAAAAAAGTAGTGATCTCAAAAGTACTTTAGTAAAAAGTAACGTTACAATGTGTCAACTGCATGCTCTTGCTGATGATGACTTATGCCATAGAGAATATCCATTGAACTCTCAATCAATAGGTTATTGGTTTGATTCTCCTGTCGCGGCATCTATGTCTGAATGCTATTGTAAGAAAATTATCAGCTGATTGGTTGATATATGCAACTTTGCAGCACTTTGTTGCAACAGATAACGTGTGTCAAGATATGACCTCTCGATTATTGTGTCAACAATTACCATATAGGGTAAGAGCAGGAAAAGATTAGAGAATAGTAAAAAGTTCTTATGTTATAAAATTGTAATCATGTTATGGAAGAAAAAATCACCATCTGCTTAGTAGTCATTTGTACTAATTCACAAAAATTGTCACACCTGGGTTTTAGTCACTGCCTCTATTTCAATTTGAACCCTTTGTTTGAATTAGGTCATTTAGTAATCAAAATTTATTTTGTCTCAGCCCACCTGGCATAGGTTAGCTTGTGGTTGGGAGCTTTTTGTAAAAGTTGCCATCATTGTTTTCCTAAACACTATTTTTTTGTATTATTCAAAATTGACTCAACTGAAAGTACCTTACCACAATCAATAATTACAATTTAAATCAATTAATTAAACTATAGTTTATTGAAAAGTTTATAGAAAACTGGCCAAACAAGATAGAAACAAAACTTGTTCATTATTATCTACTTTACAAAAATGAAACACTCACTGCTCATTTTCAAAACCTCTAGTCCTACAATAGACAATTTTCAAATTTAAATAAATTTCTTAAATCTGCCTGATTTATTCCATATTCATACTCATTTCTGCTGCACACACAGGAGCAAGACAACATAGCAAGGCCAAGCCTAGCGTTTGCTGTTGCCACTACAGATTGCGCCAAAGCAACAAAAAACTGTCTATCTGTCAATGTGTTAAAAGAGATCTAAAAAATCAGCAGTTTTGTCAAATTCGTGTTTCAAATTTTAAAACTACTTTGTACTTTTCTAATACCAAAGCTACATAGCAAGCATTACTTCATGCTGAAATTAAGCAAGTAAAAGTAGCTAAAAAACTATTCAAGTAGAAGTACTTCATTACTTTACACCACTGACTCCAATGTATCTCAGAAATCAATGTTATTGATTAGTGATAACAAATTTCCACAGAGTCTTCAACTTAGTTCACAAACCAAGCACAAACAAATGAGTTGATTTTTAGAAAGTTTTGTCCTAGATGAGAAAAACGGTGTAACGTTATTATCTGGCTAGGTATTGTTGCAAAAGTCATGGCACAAGTTTCAGACACTTCTGAAGCTTGTTTATAAAACTCTCAATGATAGTCAAGGTAACATAGCTAGCTAAATATTTTTTGCTCTATAAGTTTTAATTAACCATTTATGGAATGCATAGAAAGAGGTCACAATTAATTCATGAGCAAACTTTTATCTTAGCAAAAAGCAAATGAAAATTGACCGAGGTACAGAAATAGTAGAAATTCATGGATGTGAATATTCATATGGTATACACAGCTTTTAATTTTAGAACAAAATTTAAAAGCTAATATTTGCAGCAACTACTAGTAGGGTCTGACTTAGAGGAGCTTAATGCAAAAATAGTAAGATTTGTTCATGTAAAACCACATATTTCTACTGCATTTGTGAGGGGTTGCCCTCCCTGAAAAAAGTTTTTGGGAGATCGCAACCGCTTTACCTGATGTACAGGTAGATGTAAAAGACTGCACACACACTGTTATACTTCAGAGGAAGTTTTCTTGCACAACTTCCTGTGAGATTTGACAATTTAGTGGTCTTTCTTTACCCTGCTAAATCTGATCAGATAATACACTTTAATGTTGAATCAAAAGACAGTTTTGCAATGGTACGTAGTGAAGGCCACTTGTTTACCATCCCCTGAAAGTGCAGTTGTAGGCAAATTATACTGCATTACAAATTACCTTTCAAGCAACTAACATAAAAAAATACATTTTGACATAAAACGTTTGTATGTAGTTGGTCAATTTGACAGTAGAGAGCTCAATGATCGAGTCTGAGCAATAAAGTGAAATACATGGTTTTCAAAAAGTCATCACCTATTTTAAAATTGTTATTACATCAAAAATATATTTCCGATAATAATGAAACTTGTACACAATAAACAGTATACATTAAAATTTTGTTTTACTACACCATTTTAATTTTTCCATCTTGTTTTTAGCTTTACCTCCATTTTAATTATCCCATTTTGTTTTTTAGGTTCAGGACCGTTTGAAATGTACACAATACAAGAACGTGTTAGAATAGTTATTCTTATGGCAAAATACGAATCTGTTACAGCAGTTAAAAGGCAGCTTACAAAAGAAGGATTTCAACATAAACCTACTGATCAAACAATTCGTCTTTTGTACAAGAAGTTTTTGGAGACAGGTTCTGTTGAAGACAAGGTGCGATCAGGGAGACCAAATTCATTAGTAAATCCAGAAAATGCACAAAAAGTTGTTGCAAATTTAGAGGATAAAGAAAATTCAACAGAACCTGTCTCCAAAAACTTCTTGTACAAAAGACGAATTGTTTGATCAGTAGGTTTATGTTGAAATCCTTCTTTTGTAAGCTGCCTTTTAACTGCTGTAACAGATTCGTATTTTGCCATAAGAATAACTATTCTAACACGTTCTTGTATTGTGTACATTTCAAACGGTCCTGAACCTAAAAAACAAAATGGGATAATTAAAATGGAGGTAAAGCTAAAAACAAGATGGAAAAATTAAAATGGTGTAGTAAAACAAAATTTTAATGTATACTGTTTATTGTGTACAAGTTTCATTGTTATCGGAAATATATTTTTGATGTAATAACAATTTAACAATGGATGATAACTTTTTGAAAACCCTGTATATTCAAGTTAAAAACACTTCAACAGTCTGATTCACCTGAGGCGGCTCATCAGGAGGTAGTTCTAAAACACCACACTGGTATAAGATAGTGTGGGTAAAACCCAAAAATTAAATAGAATTAAAATTAAGGTAAGGTAAGCTATACAGATCTGCCTTGCTCAAGTGCAGCTTGCTACAACTGGCAAGTAGATGATGGTGTTGCCATGCGCAATGCCGCCATTGGCGCAGGAGGTCAGTGAAGCATGGAAAAGGTTAAAGGTAAAGAGTGTGGGCAAAACAATTGCTGGAGCTAAAATATATATAGAATCAAAACAGTGTAAATTGAAAACCACAAATAAAAAAATTTGTAAAGATTGCATTAATTAAGGGTTTTCAGCTTGAATTTGGTCTGGTGTTTGCACTTGGAGATGAACTCAAATCGTTTGTTTAGAAGCATATGTTGATCAGTTTGCAAAATGGCCAGTTTCTTGGCTAGGCAGAGGTTGCAGTGCTTGATGCCGCTTTTGAATGCAGCTGCTTTGCATATGCTGGACCAGGATATGTGTGGTTGGATTCCTCTGGTATTGCAGTCCCACACAGCTCTAGAGAGTTCTGTAGCATTCATCTTTCATTTGTCTTTGAATGATGAGTGGTGGTTGCAAAACCAGGTTTTGAACTTGGTCTCACAAAGTCCAAAATGGTGTCATGTTGGGATTTTGGAAGCTGCAACGGAGGCTTTGAAAATGATTGATTTGGTTTGGCATTTGCTGCTAAGCGGGCATTCAAATTTTGTTCTGCAATTGTGTGGCATCTTGTTGGTGTAGGTGGTTAGGTTACTAGCTTATCGTTGTGGCTTTTGATGATGCATGCCATGTTTGGCATGCAACTGTAACTGAGCTTGACATTAAATTTGTTCCAAATCTTGTGGAGTTGGCTGTTTGGGGGAAAGTGTTTGTTGATAAGATAGAACTTTTTGCCGATATTTGCTTTAACTTTCATGTTGCATGGGGGATTGAACTAATTGATGTTTCTTTTTCTTGGTTTGTTGCAGTTTGATGAAGTCGTTTAGTTCATGTGGTATGCCGTGCATGGTGAATATCTGTCTTTTTTCAAAGCCTCGGCATATGGTAGAATAGCATTGTCGAATGACTCACAGTCTAATGATAGTTGGGCAATCCTGTTATTAAATGTGTGAGGCAGCTATTTGGTAATGGAGGGTGGAATGGTTGGGTCAAGTGCTGATGTAAAGAGGTGAATCATTGGGTTTGCTGTATGGCCAAAACTTTCTGGAGTTCAGGTCAAAGGTTACGTCTAAAAAAATCTGTTCAGAATAGGTTGGCATTGGCTGTGGTTTTTAGTCCATGCACTTTAAAGATGGCAATTAGTTTTTTCTTGGTGTGTTCTATTTCTGGTTTGGGTGCTTTTCCTAATTATGGTGAGGCCATCGTCATGATATAATCCAATGTTGTTATGTGAATGCTACTGGACAGTTTGATTAGAAGAAACAACTCTCTCACTAGCTAGGTGCTTTTTATCGTAACAAGTACGATTGAAATTAGTGTTGAAATGTAAAGAAAAGCCATGTACGAGGGTCAGTCAATAAGTAATGAGACTTTCTCAATAACTCAAGTTTGCAATGACTGGTAATCAAAAAATGCTTTTTTATTTTTCAACATAGTCTCCCTCCTTTGCAACACACTTGCTCCATCTTGATATTAGATTGTCTATTCCTTTGGCATAGAATTCCGTGGACTGGGTCCTTAGCCAGTTGCTCACAGCAGCCTTCACTTCTTCGTCAGTCTGGAAGTGAATTTCTGAGATTTGAATTTTTTCTTCACTGGGGAAGAAACATGCTTCCACTCCATTGATCATCGTTTCGATTCAGGTTCATAATGAAAAACCCAGGTCTCATCAGTCGTCACTATTCTCGACAGAAATGCATCTCCCTCCTTTCTGTATCTGCGTAGTGATGCTCTGGAAGCCATCAGGCGTTGCATTTTGTGATCATCCTTTAACATCTTGGGAACCCAGCGACAGCTGACTTTTGAAAAATGCAGCTTCTCACGCACAATTGCGTACACTGTGCCATGGGAGATGTCCAATTTTGTAGCAATTTTATCTAAAGTGACCCTTCTATCAGATTTGATCAGGTCTTCAACTGCCTGTACTGCTTCTGGGGTAGAGACATCCACAGGTCTTCCACTTCTCAGATCATCAGTAATGCTTTCACGTCCATCTTTGAATGCTTGCACCCATTTGTAGAAGTTTGCTCTAGACATACAGGAAGGACCATATTGTCTTTGCATTCTAGACAGAATCTCACATGATTTTACACTCTCTGCCAACAGAAATCTGATGACTCCTCTTTGTTCCAACGATGAGCTGTTTGCTAGCCTAGTAGTCATTTCAATTTATCATCACACCTACAGTAATCTGAAAATAAACAAGTTTTGTTGTAAATGAGATGACAACTCCATTCATAATCATCACATAAAATTTGAGTTCCTTAGCTACAAAAACACAAAAGCAATTTAGAAAGTCTCATTACTTATTGACTGACCCTCGTATTTTAATGAATTCCAGTTTTGAACTTTCCTTGAAAATTGATGTCTTGTGTTAACCTTAAGTTTGAAAGCTGCTTGCTATTGTTACTCTTGTGCTACGATTGAAATTGGCCAGTAAACGTAAAGAAAAAAGAAATGCTTGATTTTTTCTTTATGTAAATTGCTTGAGAGATGATTTGTAATATAATAGAAGAGTGGTAATGGCATGCATGATACTTGAATCGCCATCATTTGCTGTTGTGTTACAGCCATGTGATGTTTATGTGAGACATTGTACTGCCCAAAAAAAGCTTTGTTCCAAACTTGGATTCCTTTTCACTGTCCCCCACACATTAAATAGTTGGTTAAAGATTTTGCTAGCAAAATTGTAAAAATTTTTACAAGCCGAAAAAAGTTACCAAAAACTGCCCCACTTCTTTTATACAACATTAAATTTTGACTGCAAATCTGCTGGACATATTTTTGCACACACACACACTTGTTTTGCATTTAAAGGGAACACTGGGCTGCCTTGAAATATGAAAATACAGTTGTAGGTATAACACATAAATTACAGAAATACGAAAATTTATAAAAACGCTGAATTCAGCTAATTGGCTTCCTGATTTTACCCAATTGGATGGTTATATTTTTAATTTAATCTACTTTTGTAAATTTTTGTTTTTTTGTGCTTTTGATGCTTTTTTAGTTGATAGTTTTTCTTATTTCTGTAACTCAATAATTCTTTTTTAGAATAAATTTCTGCAGTTAGGCGTTTTGGTATGAATTGTCGTGACTTGGTAATTTCATATTTCAATATAAATTTTCGTAAATCTGAATCTCTGTGTTTTAGTGTTTTTATGAAATGTAAATTAAACAATAACATTTTTTCTGGGCAACACTAAAATATGAAATTACAGAAATTCTTACGAAAATAGACGAAAACAGCAACCAAATTATGGAAATCACAAAAGTACAAAAATCTCAAACTTATTTAGTTCAGTCATCCGATTTTGCTCTTTTGGGTAGTTTTAGGTTTTGTTTTTACCAATTTTCATAAATTTCTATATTTACTTGATTTCTGCGCTATTTCAGTTGGTAGTTTTGCTTGATCTTAGTGATTTTGCATATGTTGTAGTTTCATGTTTTATTATAAATTTACGTATTTTTGTAAGGTAGTATTTCCATATCAATGTGAATTTCCATAAATATGGAGTTACTAATTTAGTGTTTTTCTTTTGCAGAATGTAAATCAGAAATTGTTATTAGACTAAAATTAAATTTTGGTCATGGAAGAGCTATTTAAAAAAAGACTTCCTGAAGACGTTGTTCAGTATTCCCTTTATCTTGTTGATAAAACAATCCACAAAAAAGATGCTGATATGTTGCTTGTTGAATATTTGAATAAATGTTTGGCATTAGTTTTTAAAGAAACATCTGGCTACATTTGGCAAAATGAGTCTTTTAATTTAAGAGTTGTTGAGGACTCCCAGTTGACCCATCTACATGGATCTACTTGTTTTGATGATTCTATTGATGATGAATGGCTGATTGTACGCTTGTTATTAAAGATTACTGAAGATTACCCAATGCTTGTTGCATCTGTAAAAGACACTGATGGCCAATTTATTCTTATTGAAGCAGCTGATTACCTTCCTAAATGGCTTAATCCTGACACGAGTAATAATCGAGTATTTTTGTCAAGAGGCACTGTACATATTTTGCTAAAACCTTCATCTCCCGGCCATATTCCATATTTCCCTATTGCAGAACCAACCTTGGAACAAGCATTATCCATAGTTGCATCATTTCCTAGTGAAACAGAAGTCTTTCCCCTTATAAAAGAAAGCATTGAAAGCAAAACCAAGAGTATTCCACAAAAGCTTTCTGAACACATTCAATATTCCAATGTATTTATTCCAGAAAAGTTGGTCTACATCTTGGACCAGTATCCTAATTTTATATCTAAATGTGTGAAAGCTTTCTATTTAAGAGATCCTATTGACTTGAAAGCATGTCGTGTGTTTCACTTTATGAAGCCTGATACAAGAGTTTGGTGTCAAATACCAATGTCTCGACATCAGTATGCACAATTGATGCAACAGCATTTCATTCCTGATAAACGAAGTGGGTACCAAAAAAAGTCTAATTTGCCTCCATTAGAAGACAAAGGAGTTGATTTAGGTTTAAAAATTGCACATGGATGTGAAATGCTGTGTTCCCAACATCAAGGATTTCAATCAAAGTTTAATGAAACAAAAGTATTTAACGAGAGCAGGTTTTTACGTTTTATAGAAGCTTTGAAAGACTCTGGCTATTTTCGTGGTGAAATAGAAGGTTCAAAACTGTATCAACAATTGTATAATGAAGCAAAACAATACTACATGAAGTCGCTAGAAACAAGTCTTAGCTACGAAAATGTTGGTGATTTTTCTCTTCAAAAAATATTTCAAATTATAAATTTTTCTCTTAATAGTGATAGTCCTGTGGCATTAGAAAGACTTTCAATCTCAGCCACAGTATCTGATCTGCCTGTTGAGTCATCGGACAAATGGATGTATTTAGATGAAAAGGAAATACAAAAGTTGGCTGACAAAATGAACAAAGGCTTTACGTCACTTAGCAGCAGTAGGGGTGGGATAAACTCGAAAGTTTATGAAGCTTCCATGGTAAGTGAAAATAACAACCAGCTTAAGCAAACTGTTGAAAAAATAAATGATTTTGTAAATGATATTTCAGATTATACCGGGGTAGAAACTGATGATAAGAACACAATAAACTTTGATCCGAGTGAATTTTTGACCAGCTTAGAAGAGCTACTAAACGTCAGTTCATCAAAATGCAATACATTTGATTCTAGTGATTCTGATGAATTTTTGAGTAGTGACAGTGATTTAGATGTATGCGAAAATGATGAAAAAGACAGAGTCAATGAGCTGTTTGAGTACATGCAAACAATGGATAACGAACTTGCCCAAACTTCTGTTGGAAAAAGTTTTACAAAAACCACAGATGATAATGGCTTTTTAAAGACGACAAAATGTGACAATGCCAACTCGTCTAAAGTAGATGTTGATGCTAATATGCTTGAAAACTTCATGATAGCTTCTAAAGAAGAGAAATCAACATCAGGACCTGTTAGCAATTTATTACGTGGTGTAGGTGCCCATTTGCCAAGCTGAATCCGCTCTTAATGCATTCACTAGGTCCCTATCTTCTAGCTGTAGACAAACCTTACAGTTACTCATAAAACAACTTGTTTTCAAACTTCATTCGGAGTTACCGGTATTGCTTGCACTGAATGAATCTATCATTGATATTGTCAAACCATATAAGCATTGACTTCATAACCACACGAATGCAAAATTTGCGTTAATTCGTTTGGATAGAACTACTGACAATTTGTTTTCTCTTGCAACTGTGTACAGGCATTCCTCATTTAACGACGGGGATTTACTCTAGTGACTTTGTTGTTAAGCAAATTCGTTGCTAAATAGTATTCTCTATATTTTATATACTAGTGTTTTAGTCATATATTAGACACTAAACTTTCGCCATTTATTGCAGAATGTATTAAAGCCTTATTTGATGTTTAGATTTGTGCGATTTAGACAAAAATGCCAAACATTAGATTGCATGGCCGTTCAGTTATTTAGAAAATCCTTGAAATATACAATCGCCTTTCTCTTAAAGTCAGACTGAGGAAAGCACACAGAAGGATTGTCTGGGTTGTCGTCATTAACAGCTGATGGTCCAGGTAAAGGAGAGTCTGGCGTAAGGATTGGAGATGCAGCCTGGTGGGTGACCATTAGAGTTTTTTTTAGAAAGCTTAACATCAATGGCTGTTACGTTTGTTTCATTTTTCTTTGTTGATATTGCGGTAGCACATAAATCCTATATCCTCATGCGAAATCGCACAGTCGTCATAACTCTGATTTGTGGTAAATCGAGTACGTTGCTAAATGAGGAATGTCTGATGCATTTTGTTGAATTTTGAATTTGACCCAAATTATGCCTTCCAAATTTGTTGCGATGTGTACATATTGAAGGCTGTTTTGCATGTACTTACTATTTAAGTATGGACAAATTTGGTTGATTGCATGCCAGTTAAACTCAAAAATTGTTAATTGCATACAATTTCATTGTGATTGTTATTGCTTTATGACATAAATGTCTTTTGACCTGATCGACTAGAAATTTTCATTTTGATTTATAATGTTAAAATGACAGTTATTGTTGTTTCAATTCACTGCTTTTGTTCCCAATCTGAACCAAAATTTCCTATGACCACAAATAAGTGTAGGACATTTGAAGTTAAAAAAATAGTTTGAAAAAATTTTCCTGTGTAAAATTGTTTGCTTGCTACGGTAAGTTTTAAACGGAAAATTTCACTTGAAATTGCGCCGATATTTAATAGGCGATGCGTGTAAACTGTTGCCGAGTCTTAAGAGCGGAATTTGTGCTCACACATAACATTCACTTGACTGGACAGTTGGGCATTTTAAGACATAATAATTTATTGATGCCGTTCATTTCATTAGGTACTGCAAAGGGGCCAATATAATTAATTTATGAATCAAAGTGACGTGTTCTGGTATTCTTGATGATTTCTTTATGGAATACAGAATGAGAACAAGCAAAAAAGTCGTAGGCACCATCAGATGTTTAGTATACTATTTAAATGCAACCAGTGTTTTTGTAGTTTACAAAAGTGATGTTATTATTGAAAGTCATCAGCTTGTTCTCATGTACCGTTGCTAATTATGAAAACGTCAGATTGTTGCTACCAATATTTCATACTCTAGCTATGAATTTTTTTCATTGATCATTAATAATCGTTTAACTTTTCCTCAGAAAAACCAGTAAAGACCAAAGTAAAATTGCAAACAAAATTAATTTGCACTGAAAATATTCAAAATCAAACACCACGCAGGAAATGCACTGTAAGAAGCAGTTGGATCTGCTTATAACACACAAAAATTGCGAGGATTTGCTGCTTAATGCGCATACAGTAAATCTGAGTTTTGGTTTGCCGTTTGGCTCTAGTGCGCTTGCTCTGTTTTGCGCTCTGTTCAGCTATCATGATTTGCCAATGATTTAATAAGTTGTATTTAATGGTATATCTTTCACTGATAGTGATCATTTAGGAGTTAAAGTTTTTTGCATTTTTACAGCATCAGGCCTGCTTTTTGAAATTTCTACCATAAATCCATAAGTGCTTTTGTTTCAATTGGTTTCCTATTCAAGATTGAAGATAGAAGGAGAGTCCTACTATTTTGACCAGCACAGTTTGCTTCACAAGTTTTGATATTGCTTTACAAGTTTGCTCCACTATAACTTTACATCAGTGCATATACACGTGCAAGCGAAACAAAAGTGCTTATTAGCACATGAATGAAAAGATCAATTGTCGCTGAAAGTAAAGCTA
This sequence comes from Trididemnum clinides, assembly GCA_963675345.1. Taxonomy (NCBI): domain Eukaryota; kingdom Metazoa; phylum Chordata; class Ascidiacea; order Aplousobranchia; family Didemnidae; genus Trididemnum; species Trididemnum clinides. The sequence continues at coordinate 19,757,537 of OY776293.1, read as the reverse complement.
AACTTTATTTTGGCAATGTCGCAATGGGCCTAGATATTTTACGTAAAATAAGCTGTGTACAAAAAAGTTTTAATGAGTAAGTTAAAGTAACCTACAAGATTTACAGTTTACTTACTCAGTCTTGAAAAAAGAACCGATTTTACATCATTTTTCCCACGTTTCGCAGGCTCAAGAGCATGTCTATGTCTATTACTACACTCTCGCTTTCGAACCACGCTTTGGTGAAGCGTATCGCTCTTTAAATTCCAGACACTCAGTCTTAAAGGTCATGTAAAAATACAGCTACTTTACCTTGGCTTAATAGCATTCAAAATAAGTACATTTTGGGTAACAAAAAGTATATCTAACTAATTGGACTTACGTTTAGCTGTCCCTTTCATTGTCTTGTGTGCTTAGCTTACGAGAAAGTATTCTCTTTTCAACTAATTTCTTCTATTGCATAAAAAAGTAGCAGCTTTATAAACTGTGACTACAATTAACCATGAAAGTACACTAGCATGTGATCGCATCAGCAGAGTGGCAAAACGCCAAGTTGCAGGAATTAACAGTCTTGCAAGAGTCAATTAACAAGAGTATTTCTTTTTCAAAAAAAAGATGCACCCTTTTAGTGTGACTGCAGTATCAAAGGAAATTGCAATGAATAATCATAAGGTAGTTTGTGAATTAATTTTGAATCACAGCATGTTTACTGTCTAGTTGCAAATCAGGATAGTAAGAAGTGTTTTTGAAAATGGTAAGGGAGGAGAGTAAATATGCACTTCTGGTGATTCTGTTACTATCAAATAAGCTTGGAAAATTGTCTCTGCAATCAACTAATTTTGTCAGTATTTTTCGCTTTTGCTTTTTGTTTATGTCCTGGAAAGACACATTCATAAGATTATTTTTCATAGCTGGGCTTTTTTTTTAGTAGAAGCTATTTTTACACGGCAGTTTGCGCTTATCAAAAATTTCAATATATAAATAATGGTTGGTAATAGTATAAAAGTAAATATTATGTTAAGCCGGTAATGCAATACCCAGCAAAGCTTGCACTATTGGTGTGTTCAACACAAAAATTACTTGAAAATTTTTTAGTACCGTGTGAAGGCGAAAACCGGCTTTTTATTTTTACAGACTGTAAGTGGTTAATGCCAAGTATATTAATTAGGTATGGCTACTGCTGAGTCGTCTACCAGTCATCGTCGACACTCATCAAGATCTGTTAAACGAAAAAAATTTGACGACGAGCTGGTTGAAAGTAGTTTACCTTCAAAAAACACAAGAAAAAGCTGCGAAGGAAACGAAGATGGATCTGCTCCTGTTGGGTCTCCTCTTTCAGCCACTGTTCAAGCTGCTGAAGCAGCTAAAGAGCCATTGACTGCCGATAAAAAAATAACTCGCACCAACTCTGATTCCAATAAAAAAGTGCTTGGAACCAGTGCTGATAAGAAAGTGCAAAAGAGAAAGAAAATTAAGAAGACTAGGCAAGCATTTGCTGCAGTCAAAGATATGGGCCGATGGAAACCAACTGACGATATCTTACTTGTAGATGCAGTTGAGCAGATTAACGATTTGTCACTTGTTCATGTAGCGGTAAAGTTTTCATGTCGTTTCACGCTTGAAGAAATTCAAGAAAGATGGTATGCATTGCTGTATGACCCAGTAATATCAGGCTTGGCTCGACAAGCAATGAAATCATTGCCTCTTGAAGTTGCAGAGGAAACGCACGCCAAAGCTCCTTTCAGCAATAACGAAGAAGAGATTCTCTCGAAAATTTTAACGTCTTCAAACCCTACATTAGAAGTCTTTGAAGAAGCGCTCCAAAAAAATGCTTTGACATTTCACAGGGTCAGAACTGCAAAATGCTTAGAAAAGCATTGGCATATGATGAAAAGGTATCACTTGATCAATGATCAGTCGGTGCCTCCATTGCCGCAAGGAGATCATGTACTGAATTTTTCTGATGCAGAAGAAATGCTTGATGATCAAGAACTGATGTCACAGAAAGATGATGTTATTGATCACGAGCTTAATATTGCTGATCGAAAACAGAAGAAAGAAATCAAACAGTTAGAAGAAGAATTACCGAGGTGGGAAGCATTGATTAGCAGTGTCACTGGTGTACCTACTGCTGAACTCGATGAGCACACTGTAGCTGTGTTAAGAGGAAGACATGTTCGATATTTAATGCGATCGAGAGAGATCACAATTGGCCGTGCTACTGAAACTTCCAATGTTGATATTGACTTGTCTTTAGAAGGCCCTGCTTATAAAGTTTCTCGTAAACAGGGCTCAATTAAAATGAAAAACAATGGAGACTTCGTCTTAACAAACGAAGGAAAAAGGCCTTTTTTTGTAGATGGAAAACCTGTGTTAAAAGGCAGCAAAGTTAGACTGCACAATGATTCTGTTCTTGAAATTGATTTTCTTCGTTTTGTGTTTTTAATTAATGAAGATCTTGTGGGTACTTCGAAAAGTAGTTCTTAGGCTTTGATTTTTTCCGTGTTCTTTACATAACGTTTAAGCATTGTTCCGTGTATTGTAATCACCTTTGAGTACTTTTGATTGTGTTTTTGTAAGCATTGCCTTTTTCCTATCGGCTCAGAATTGAACTTTTTTTTAAAAGTAGTGAGATCATATAAGGATACTATACAAGTCTTGGCTTATTCAGCGAGTTAGTTATGCAAAAGACTAAAGGGCTATAATGAACTTCATAGTTCAAAAACCATGACTAAAACTTAATCGAAATTAACTTAGTCTATGTCAGTAAATGTCTGAACTATTTTTGTATGTGACTGTATATGAAGTTATTTTTGCAAGTTTTTGATATTGATTGCTTTGTATTTTAAGCGCTTTCATTGTCTTGTTGTTAAGGTGTTCAGCTATTCTTAAGTTTAATTAAAGCATAGTAATTAGGTTTAATCATGCCAAAACATTCTAAACATAATCCTGACAATGATGAAGTTGACCGAAAGAAAAAGAAGCACAAGAGACAACGTGATGATCGTGAACACAGTGGTGAAAGAGAATTTCAAAAGAAACCTAAGCAATACCTAGCAAGTGAAGATGGTAGTCCTCGAACCAAAAGGCGTCGAAGTCCACATGAGTACACCAAGAAAAGAAAAAAGAGTTATTCTCCTCATCCCCACCATAAAAGAATAAAAGAAGATAGACGCTCTGAAGAAAGAAACAGTCAACATTACCAGCGAGACCGACATCACAACATCAGGATCAAAAGAGAGGAGGATTTTGATAGGAGACAGGAGGAATTGAGCAGAAGAAGAGGTAATAAGTTAAATATTACCATACAATCATTTTAAATTTGTTAGGTAAAATGTTAGATGTTTGAGAAAAGCTAATTAAAATGTTTGAGTATAGCTAATTATTCGTGTGTCATACACTGACCACAACAATGCAACAACTAAACTTACATTTATAGCAAACAACGATGAACGAAGACAGAATGATGACATGAGAAGACAGGAGAGGCAAAGACGAGACAGAGACGGAAGAACAGAGGAAGCTTTCACTAAACCAAGTGATAGTCATTACTACTGCCTAAGTTTTATGCTTTCCATTGCTTTCCAAGGCTTTGACGTCATAGTTCATTTATGCCACTATCTGCTTGCTTTCAAACTAAACTCTTCAACACACATTAAGTTTTGAATATCCATTTATGACGATTGACAATGGATTGTGGAACTACAGCCGTACAGCCTTTTGTTTTGATGTCCGAAAAATTATCACTTCATCACTATGGCTTATCATTATCACTATGTAGCGGAGAAACATCATTCAAAGTTAATATAGCAGGACTGTTTTAACTCTCATTACTCAGAGACCCAACTTAATACTTATTTGATATAAAATATTGTGGTTGATATAACCTTTGCCAATGTTACTAATTTTATTCTAGAATAATTTTGGTGTTATTTGTATTACTGTTTTAATTGTAGTAAAAACTGAGGATGGTGAGGTGAAAAAAGAGAAGGAAAAGCCCAATCTTGGCCTGTCTGGAGCCTTAACTGAAGACACAAACACGTATCGTGGCGTAGTTATTAAATACAATGAACCTCCTGAAGCAAGGAAGCCAAAGAAAAGATGGAGGCTTTATCCATTTAAAGGAACAGAAGCTTTAAAAGTAAGGCTCAATTACAGTTTGATGATGTTCAATTGTTTAACGTATGGTTGTTGTAAAGCAGACACTTTAAAGTACAACTTTCAAAAACATAGAGCACACTATCCGTAGAATTGATCAGTTGAACACACTTGAAGCTGTAAAGAGTTAAGAATTTTGATTCCAGTTTTATCAAATTTCTATCAAGTTGCAATCCTTGGAAGTAATTAAGTCACACTGTAAGTTCATTCTGCACTAATCAACAACCGCCTCAACGTGATGTTGCGATCCCCGACCCCATTTGGTTTGGATTGAAATGGCTGTTGGACTTTCGAGGGTCCCAGTTACCCTGGCAACTCCCCTTCATTTTTTTGCGATGGTGCCCCTGAACGACCGCAAAAGGGCAGCACACAGCTTTCTTAAACTTGGTCCCCTGTTTTCTCTTCCTCTTTTCTCCTGTCCTTCTCTTGCTTGTCTCCTTATTCTTCTTCTTCTCTTGATGAGCAGTAACGCTCATCCCAACCCTGGCCCCATCTTTCCCTGCTCTGTATGTGCTGGAAATGTGACCTGGCGGGGCAAGTCTGTGCAATGCTGCACCTGCTCCCAATGGGTCCATCTAAGGTGCTCACAACTTACCCTCCAAATTCAAAACTCTTGACAGCTCTCACTCTTGGAGCTGCCCCCCTGCTGTGTCCCCACTCGTAACACTGTGACTTTCTCCTCAGACTCCTCTGACATGTATACCTCCACTGTACAATCTAGCCCTTCATCTGCTAATACTGCACTCCCTCTCACCCTCGTCTTCAAACTTTTTTCCCCCGTCAGCTTATTCTGTATTTTCTCCCTCTGCCCCCTCACCACTGTCCCTTGCTCCTGGCTGTCCTTCTACGCCTCCTGCATCCTCTCCCCCTGACTCTCTCAGGGTTCTCCAATGGAATGCTGGAGGTCTTCAACCCAGGAGCACTGAACTACTTAACGTTCTTTCGTCCCATCCTGTTGACCTTATCTGTATCCAGGAATCCAATTTTAACTCATCTTCCTCGTTCCGAATTTCTGGATTCTCTGCTCTGCATTCTGATCGCACTCACTCCCGGTCTGGCCTTCTCACTCCTGATGCCACACACGCTAGCAGCATTGTCATCATTTTTATCAGGCAAGCCTATCCTTTCTCTGAACTTTCCACCTCCTCTCTTTCTTCACTCGATCCCTACTCTGATTATGTAGGGGTTAACATCTCTCTTAACTATTCCTCCTCACTCTGTTTTCTTAATGTGTATGCCCCCCCTATTCACTCCTCTCCGACGGATGGCAGAACTGACTCCTTTTTTTCCCTCTATTCTTCCCTCCTCCAGAAATCTCTTCATTCTGGGGGACTTCAATTGCCATCACTCCCTCTGGGACTCAAGAGATACTTCCGATCCCGTGGGGAGGAAGTATTTAACTGGGTCATCTCCTACCTTCTCCCCCTCAATGACCCTGACACACCCACCCTTCTACATCGCTCCACTGGCAGTCACTCCTCCTCTGACATCTCCTTTGTTCCCTCTTCTCTTGCCCTTTCTTGCTCCTGGGAGGTGCTTCAGGATCCAGGTTCTGACCACTTACCAATTCTTCTATTTATCTCACTCTCCCTGGTCTTTCACCCCAACGAGTATTCCCCTTTCTTCAACTTCTTCAAATTGGCTGCCTCAAATGCCATCCTAAAGCCTGGTGGTCCACTGAGGTGGAAAGTGCGATTGAAAGATGCAAGGCTTTTGCTGCCACTTACAGAAGTGATGAAGATTGCCAGGCTTACATTTCGGCTTCTTGATGCACCTCGTCAGTCATCACCAAGCCTGAGGCATGGCAGACAACTTGCTCTTCTCTTTCACGCAAATCAAACCTGAAATCTGTACACTCTTCTCCACTCTGTTGCTTGCTCTCTTTCCTGTTCTTCCTCCTCTCCTAATTTCCCAAACTGTTGTTCTCTCAGGGAATCGACTTTGGTCTATGCCACTTACCTGAGATCTCACTTTTCCGTATCTCAGCCAAAGACCCTGTGTAGCAGAGCCAGAGGCTACCTCTTTGAACTCCACCATGCCATGTGCCCTGAGGAGTTTCACTCGTTCTTCTGCTCTCCTTTCTCCTCCACTGAACTTCTTGTGGCTGTCTCCAACTCTTCCTCCTCCACTGCCACTGGCCCAGATAAAGTTGCCTATCCCATGCTAAAGCATCTTCCTTGCTCTGGCATGGATTTTCTTCTTCACATCTTCAATCTCACCTGGTCTTTGCATTCCTTTCCTTCCATCTGGAAGACATCTTCTATTATTCCCATCCACAAGACATCTTCTATTATTCCCATCCACAAAGCCTCTCGACTCCCCTGCTTCCTTCCGACCTATCTCTCTCACCTCCTGCGTCTCAAAGCTTTTTGAACGCATCATTCTATCCCGTCTACTCTTCTTTCTGAAATCTAATTCCATTGTCTCTCCCTGCCAGGCCAGTTTCTGCCCTGGACCGTATACACTTGATCAAATTTTGTTCCCTTCTCAGTCCATTTTGGATGGGTTTAACAAACCCAGGCTGGGCTTTCAGCTGATCCTATCTGCTATTGGTTTCTCTAAAGCTTTTGACTTTGTCTGGCATCCCGCCCTTTTCCACAAACTCATGTCGGCTTGCCTCCCTCCTTGCTTTGCTCGTTGGACTCAATCTTTACTTTCTGATAGGCGTGCTTGCATGGTTTATCAAAATCACAAAAGTTGTTCCTTTCGAGTCCGTCGAGGTGTTCTGCAAGGATTCGTTCTTGGCCCTGTACTTTTCTCTCTCTTCATTAATGTTCTTCCAGCTTCTCTGCCTTCTGTCAGCTGGTCTCTTTATGCTGACGATCTGGCCATTTGGTCCTCCTCCCTCTCGGTCCCCACTGTGGTGGAGGCCACACAAGGAGCTCTGTTTCGATTGGATCGCTGGTCTGAGTGCTGGTGTCTTCCTCTCAATCCAAGCAAATGTGAGGCCTCCTTCTCGGTGGATCCCCACCAAGCTAACCTCCAGCCCAATCTCCTCCTACTCGGCTCCAGCCTCCATTTCAATCCAACTCCAACCTTTCTTGGGGTCACCTTCGACCACACTCTTTCCTTTTCTAAGCATGTATCTTTGCTGAAGGCCAAGGTTTTCCCACGTCTCAAGGCTTTATGCTGTATCTCTGCTTCCTCATGAGGCCCCTCTAAGGAGTCTTTTTCTGTTCTGTATAAAGCTTTTCTTCGGCCCTTTCTTACTTATGCTTCACTTGGATGGTTTCCTTTCATAAGCGTCACCAATTTCACCAAATTGGATCGCCTCCACCAAGCAGCCAGTTGTGCCATCACCAGCTGCCTCTCGTCCTCCCTATCCCTCTTTTTCTCTCCGAGGCCTTTTTACCTCCCTTACGAGTCACCTGACTCATTTCACTCTTTTATCTTATAAGCAGGCCCTTCGTCTCCCAACTTCCTTTCCTATTTCAGGTTTGGCCAGACTTGGAGTGAAACCAAAACTCTGCAGATTGTCCTGAAGAGCTTTTGCATCCACTCACCTGCTGATGCTTCCTTCTACTTCTTTTATGGAGGCTCTTCTTGCTTGCCCTCCCTTTCCTCCTTGGAACCTGCCTTTGCCAGGTGCGGCTCTCGCCCACCTTGACTCTCCCCCTCCTCATGATCGGGTGCTTTGGACAGACGGCTCTGTTCCTTTTCCTTTTGGCAAGGGCAGCTCCGACGTTCTTGCCAACTGCTCTCTCTGTGGTACTGAGGCCCTTCTTTCCTTTTCAGCAGGCCCAGTATGTTCAAGTTTTTCCGCTGAAGCCTGCGCCATTCTGCATGCTTTTTGCTGGTCTCAACAGCACCAAAAGTCTGCCATTTCTCTTCTCTTCTTCTCGTATCTGACTCTCGTTTTCTTCTCTCCTCCATCTTTCCTCTTATCTCAAACTCTGTGGCAGATCTGGCAGAAACTGTCTTCTGTCCCTCCTGTTCTATCAGGCTACTATTGGTCCCTGGACACTCGTTCCTCCTGGGGAACGATGCAGCTGATAGCTGGCCAGATGGGGAGCGCTACTTGCGCTCTCCACAACCCCTTGTGGTCTCTCTCCTCTTGTCCCTCGTATCCACTTTTCTCTTTTCCTGGACTGGAGGCGTACTGTCTCATCTAAATGCTTTGATACACAGGTTTCCTCAATTTCCACCAAGAAACTTCTTCTCCCTTGTCATGCTTGCTGTGTCCTCTCGTCTACGCTGCAATGGACAAAGCCTTCTGTTAGGTTCTTATCTCTCTAGGAATGGCAGAATCGAGAATCCTTCCTGCAGCGTCTGCGGACACTCATCCAGGACACTTCTCATCTCATTCTGCACTGTCCAGCTACGGACTGTTTGCATCGCTCACTCTTTGGCGACTCTCTGTCTCTCTACGACCTCTGGTCCAGACCCTGGGGAGTTGCCTGGCTTCTGTGGCTCCATGGTCTACTGCCATGCCCCCATCCTTCGGAAGGGGTCGGGTAATCAGCAACAACAACAACAAGTTCATTAGCTGAGTAGTTGCCAACCATTTTTTAATGCGATCTAAATATTCTGAAAAAAAATTAAGTTTTGTTAGATATCGCGACTCAATGAACGGACCCATCTTTGAAAACTTTATGAAAACAAAAAGATGAATGTTATCGAGCTTTTACGTCGTAACGTCACATGCTACTATTGTTGTTATGCCACAGCAAGGACTTAGCTGTAACAAAATTTAACGGAGGTAGTTTTATATTATAAACAGATAGACTCATTTTTTCGACAACTTATTTTTAAACTTGACGTTTCTCTCTTATTAACTGGCGATCTTCCTCAGAAAACGGTAACATCTGCCTTTTTCTGAGAAAGCTCGCCAATTACTATGGGGAGCAAAACGTCAAGTTTTAAAAATAAATTGTTGAAAGAACGACTGCTTTTGTTTATTATATCAATATACTTGGTATACAAAACGCCTGCTATATTTATTCTATTGAAAAGAAAGTGGAGGTAGGTTTTCTAGAAATTAGGGTTTGACTAAAACCTTGTGTTCTAATCTCCGTTTGTTCAGATTTTCTGCGAAAATGTTGCATCCTAAATTACACGAATTGATTTTTACTGCAATTTAAATTGATTGATTTGATGTAGATAGCTATAGTAGTTTTAATTTCATTCTGCAAGAATAGCAAATAAGGGAAAAAATTAAATTTGTTATTGTATTTTATTTTTTTATCTACCCGTGATTAAAAAATTTCTGTGGAAATGCATAGAACATGGAACTGTTTAAAGCTGCCTCGGAGTTACTAGTAGCTTACTGCTGGCAGTGGTACAGCGCATTTTTACCGCAGTCCTGCAACCAAGAAGGGGGAATTGCAGTAAAGAATTTTTTCTCAAGAGCACAGCCATGCATAGCCCAGTGCAGCATTAAACTAGCAATTTTACAATTGCGAGCAGCATTTTGTTGCAGTGAGCTAGGCTGCTAATAAAATCATAAGATTAAGGAGAAATTAAAAATGATAATGCTTTCCTCCTTGCTATTTTATCCCAATGCTTGACCAATGTGTGGGTGTGGTGGTTGGAAAATCCGCTTTGCAGTCGCTAGACGTAGATGCTATTACCGTGCCATGCCATACTGAAAAATAATGGTATTCAACTATTCGCATCTTTTCCTGCTTGACGTTCAGCACGTAAGGAATAGTGAGAAGAAAAGGCCTGCTAGTTCGTCTGTTGTGACCTTGGGTAAGACACTAAACAGGATATCTCCAGTGATGGCATTCAAATTTTTAACAACAAGTTCTCGCATTTGTACTAGTAGGCCAATGGCATGCAGATTTAAATCAATATGTAATATAAACTTGTTTTTTTATCCAAGTTACGAAGCGGCTGAATCTCACCCCCGGATACTTCCATCTTTTTGTCATTGATAGTTGGTGGGATCAAACATTTACCTGTGCCTGACAAGACTTACAAACAGTTTATGAGCTTGTAGACATGAATGAGTGAATATTAATATTGGGATTAGCTCCAAGAAATTTGGAGTAGGTAATGGCCTTTTTTGCCCCACCTCTTTCGTAACTATAGGCTTATGCAAAACAGATGGATATTGAATTATTGAACATAAACATGCCGTTGCAAAAAAAAATCAACTTAATGCTTTTTTTTTACAGAAACAAGGGATTCCAAATTATTTGTAGGCGACCCAAAACGCTGGGTCACGACCCACTATTCACTTTATTAGATGAGAACTGCTACCAGCTATACCGCCTTAGCACAACTCTATTGTTCCTTAACTTGTCCATGCAATTTCGCCATTTAATCTAATTTTACGTGCATGTGCCATACAGACGCTGTATCTCCATCGTCAAAGTGCTTTTCTATTGGGCCGTCAACGTCGAATTGCTGATATTCCAGTGGATCATCCTTCCTGCTCAAAACAACATGCTGTCTTGCAGTTCCGGTGAGTCCATTTGCTAAGCGTTTGTGAACTCGCAAGTTGGCATCGACATTCATTTTTTCTGTATCAAAAAAAGAGGCTAGAGCACCGCTGATGCAGTGTACTTCTACCAGTTTCTTCAAATCTTCTACATCAAAATACGTTTTTGTGACAACTAGGGCAACCAATATTGAATAAAGTTAAAATTATTCTGCCTAAGTTCAAAGTTACTAGAATGTACGCTAACTTAATTTCATGATGATATGTCGAGAAGTTCTAAAGTTATTCAGTCAAAATTTATCGTTAATTCACAATTTTTGGACGCACAGTTTTTGTTTGATTTTTGTTATTTTAAGAATACAGCATTTATTGATTACCGTGACGACACGAATAATTTTGGTAGGTTTGATTGGCAAGATTTTGTTCTTAATTGTTTCACCAACATGTTTGTTTTTTCGCGTGTCTCAGCCTTTATTTTGCTCATTTGTTGCAATTTATGACATAATTTATAATAATAACTTTTCATAGTAATATTAAAAAATTGGTGGAAATTTTAGGCGATTTTTTGAGAACTATAAAAATGTTGGGCAATAAGTACAACTACTAGAACGTTAAGGAAAAAACCGGAACGCTGTTTTATGGAATTAAATTGTGCTGAAACACGGGAAATTTCCAGCGCTAATCAGCGTTTAGGGTTGTGATTGCGGTTTAGCTAGAGTTAGGGCTAGGGTTGGTTACTGTTAAGATAAGGTTTAGAGTTAGAGCTAGAATCACATTTAAGGTTTGGACTAGGTTGTGGAATTCCTTGGAATTATTTGCGGTTTGGTAATACAGTATCTGCAAAAAAAGGTCAAATTTGTAAAATACGAGATATGTCCTAAAAGTTCTAGGATTGAGGTCACAATAATTTTCTTTCGAATCTAGGTAGAGAATTACTCGTTGTCTCCATTGAAGTAATCATCTTTGAGTCTAATGTACTTTTTCATTCTCCTTTACCAAACGCTGTTGAAATGGTTCTTGGAGTATCTCCTGAAGCTTCCTCGTCATGGTATTTTTGAAGACATCCATGTTCGGAAAATACGTTCCTCTCAATACTTTTGACTTTAGGAAAAAGTCACTTGGAGCAAGATCTGGCGCATAGGTTGTTGCTCCAGCTCTGTAGTGTTTTTCTCCACCAAAAACTTCCGGATGCTCAAGCCAGTGTTTGGGGGCAAATTATCGTGGCAAAGCAGCCATGAGTTTCTTTCCCACCAATCTCGCCCTTTTCCATTTCTGAGCAAAGCAAACGTTGTTCGGAGTTTTTTATAACCATGCTGGTTGATAATCTGAGCATGCAGCGAATGTTCAAAGTGGACCATTGCCTCTGATGTTTAAAAATACTGTCAACATGAGTTTGATTTTGGACTTGAACTTCCATGCTTTTTTTGTTTTGTGGTGATTGAGGACTCATCCAATCGAGACTCAGACGTTTGGTCTCTTGATCATACTCAAAAACCCACGTTTCATCACCAGTAATAACTTTTTTCAGCAAGTTTGGATCGGTATCAAGATGCTCCGGAATGTCTTGGCACACTTGCATGCACCACATCTTTTCTTCATCATTCAACAGTGTGGGCACCGTCTTTCTGCATTCCTAGATCTTTGGTGATTACTTGCCCAACGCTATTTCGGCTTAATCCTAGCTCATTTGATATCAGTCAAATAATTAAGCGATGATCTACATGCATCATCTTCTTCTCTAGCGCAATATTGGTTTTAGTTTTACTTGTAAAAGCCTTTCAAACCTAGGATCATCTTCAACATTCTCATAGCCCTTCTTGGAATCTCTTTTGCCTGACAAAAACCTTTGAGCGAGACGAAGTTCGATCTCTGTGGATTTGCTGAAGCAAACAGAGAGCTTCTGGCTGACTTTTTTCAGACGGACCAGAAAAATCAAGTGTTCGTTGCTCTGTGGCCATTTCTAAATTGCCAAGTAAAAAGAGATAATAACTAAGTAAGCTATTTTTTTTTAATACCAGAAAAATACAGTAAATGTTACAGAAAGCTGAAATTGCAGTTATATACTCTCATCAAGTGACGAAATCTCCTGCCACCTATAAGTTGGTCTCGAGCTCATTTATAGCTTATACAAGAAGTAGAATGCTATAACTTGTAAGACACGTCTCGTATAAAGTCAAAATTTTGAGGTTTTAGGTCAAAAAATTGGTTGCTCATGTAACAATTGAACTGACTGTTTGGTTTTTGCTTTATTTACTGCGTGAAATTGTCTTAGACTTGCTTCACGCGTGAGTAGGCCTGGTTTACGTATTGCTAGAAAGAATACGATCGCTTGTTTTAACCGTCATTTATTTCTTAATATCGATTGTGAATTCTTCAAAACCGATCTTATTCGTTTTATTTGATCTTAAATTCAAAGTAAATGTCCAAGTTTTGACATACAATTGTATATGCTTTTAAAATGTATGTTAAAATTTTTTTATTGCGTTGTATGCTTTTTAATTATGTATTAAATGTATTATGTGTCATTTTAACTGGATATTCTTTTTATTTGAACCAAAGTTAAATGGTTTCGTTTTGAATGCTATGACTGAGAAACCATATGGCTTGCCAGTCTTAAATAAAGAACGAAGCGAGTGGATTTGAAATTAATATTTTTCAGTATGATGGAGGTTGATGTGGATGGCGAATTGAGACGTCGTGTTCGACCTTACATCATTGATCTTGGCTCTGCAAATGGGACCTACGTCAACAACGAAAGAATAGAAGCACAAAGGTACCTGCGCAATATATTTTTCTTCCATTTTTTCCGTTTTGTACCTACACAATTTATTTTTCTTCCATTTTTTCAGGCGTGCGCCTGCTTTCCGTTTTTTTTTCAGTTTATTTCTCTTCCATTTTTTCGATCGTTGCTGTAACAAGTGTCGCTATAGGTACATCGAGTTAAAAGAACAAGATGTCCTGAAATTTGGCTTCAGTTCGAGAGAATATGTCTTACTGCATGATAAAAGCGACACCACCAATGTGCAAGAAAACAGCAGTGAAGAAGAGGAAGATTAACTGACAACCTGTCTGGTTATCCGCTCATCTCAGCCGTCCAACTCGAAAGATTGAAATGCAAGTAGGCTTAAGTAGCTGCTGGTTAGAGAAGTTCTGCCTTGCAACATTTGGACAAGTATGTCTTGACAGCAGAGGTTTACGAAATTCCATTATCAAGAGACGGGTTTAATTTCGCTACTACGAACGTTATACCTACCTTGAAAACTCTGTCCTGTTTCGAAGCAGTTATTATTGAGCTGATATAGACTTCAACTTGCAAACTACTCAAAGTTATGTATTGAAATGAGTCGATTTATTCATATCTATGGGTTGAGTCATTCTGCTTACACATTAAAAAAAATATTGCCTGACATGTATATTTTGCGTCGCAGTTAATAGGCATTGCTAGAACTTTCTGTTTGAAGCTGCCTTACTTTTGCTTTATTGATATTGGTGAGCGACATAGACTTTAAAGTGGGGTTTAGAAAAAACTTATTTTTATGTGCTATAGTACGATTTCCACCATCTACACTCTTGAAAGCAATCCAGAAAACATATATCGTCCATAATGTATTTCCGGGGACTTTAAAAAACTATTGCTCCAAATGTACTTTGTAATTGCATTGACGTTATAGTTTTGTTATCAAAGCATCACTGTTCTATCAACATTGCCGTCTCTTCTGTTCTACTAACCATGGTATTCCTTTTTATCTTCCAAACTGCCAGGGCAGTGACATCAACGCTAAACATAAAACAGTGGCTTAAACTTGCTTCGAAGTTTCCAAACGTTGTTCACTTGATTACGTGATATTACTTTTAATACTTCCACTTTTTAACGTTTTGTTGATAAAATTTTGAGTTTGCGGGATATTGAGTTTTTCCGTTATAAGTTCTTATTAGAATCCATGATGATTAGTGGTCACATTTTCAAAACTGAAATGTTAATGACTGCCAGTTTAACTGAATCTCTCAAAACTCTGTAGTAGCAGTACGTTTTTAGTGGAAGCCAACGCAAATAAATACAGTTGGACAAAACTAATACCTTTTTCTGTTATTTAATTGCAGGCGAATAGTTTACATGGCGTTCAGTTCAAGTCATTTGGTTGATTGTACCAAAGCAATCGAGGTTATTGTGGAATTGCTTACTCATCTGACCTAGGACACTTACTATGTGATTATGATGCTAACCTTAACGTTTATTTTTGCGGTATCTATTCGATCTCTGATCCAGGCCATGGAGAGCAACCGTGCTTCATGGCCTTTGACATGCCCATTTCCCATCCTAGGTGACAGTGCGGGGGTTTAAGCTCAACACCTTGGAAGACGAGCTGGTGTTAGAAGAAACTGGGAGTAGGAATCTGATGGAAGGGAACGAAATTTTTGTAAAAGTAAAATTTCTACGCTGTAAAAAAGTAGCGAGTTTGTTCCCCCAAGCTGAAATAAATAGGCCTTGTTGGCTGTCGTACACTCCATCAACAAAGCCTTGTAAATCAGCTTATGGTTGTTATGTACTATCTGCCTCGTCTACATCTATTAGCAATACATTTGTTGGTTACTTTATTGTAGGAAATACATTTTGCTTGTTGTTTTGCAGTTTTTCAAATATTAATGTAGGAAATTGTTGTTAATGGCGTTTAAGCTGCTACGAATAAAGCCAATCTATTCATTTGGATTTCGAAGAATATTATTACAAGATGTATCGTTCCAAAAAACATCTGTGTGTTGCCATGGAGTGAATTTAAATTCCCTTAACCTCGACAAAAGACTGTTCAGTATTTCTGTTCGTCGCTTAGGTGAAAAACCGGTTATTTTATCCGCTAGTGATATCATACAAGATAAACCAGTCGGCACCTTATCTTCTGTCAGTGATGTCACAGGCGACCCTTCTTTTGTGGACCTTGGTCTGGCGAATTCGTGGTGGCCGTCTGGTTTAATCGAAGGTTGGTTTGAGTCCTTTTACATATGGAGTGGCTGTCCATGGTGGGCAACTATTGCACTTGGAACATCTGCACTTCGACTTATACTTTTACCGTTCTTCATCAATAGCAAAAAAACAACGATTCGTTACACAAACCACGCAGGACGAATAAATGTAAGTTTACAAAAGAGCTGTGTTTGCGTACTTCTTCTATTTTTAGTTATTTTTATGTTGTGAGCAAGATGCAATTGTGTGAAGGTTTATATTATGCGTGATGCACCATAGTGATTGATAATTACTTAGTTCTTGAAGTTAGTGGATATGATTATTTGTGCTTACTAGGAGCGACACAAAAGACTAAAATCGATTCCGGTGGGATTCGAAGCCACCGCCTCTTGATTCTTGGTCAGATTTTCTGTTTTCGCATTGCGTCTTCTATTCCTAATTGGCCTGACTTGCTTTGCAGTTTCAAGGATTTTCGGTTGATAGTGTTCTTTGTAGCAATCTTTTGTCTTATTGGGTAATTCGCAGAATTGCCCCTCGTCGATTCCAGCAACTTAAGAGGTCTGAACACAATTGCCTTAAAGATTTTTAAGTAACTGCACAGCGGACAAAGCAGATTTATAACACTATCCAGCGTTTTCAATAAATTTACTCTTTAACGTTGTCTTATTGTTTAGGAATTGCGAACAAAACTTCTTGAGGCTTCCGGGTCAAAAAATTTTGCCGACCAACACGCTGCTCGCTTGAAGTACAAAAAATTTGTGAAAGACAATAAAGTAGAAACTTGGCGATGTAAGTCATTGTTTTTTGAACGTGCGGTCTCTTTTGATTGTATTTTATATGAATTGTGTGGTTAGCACAGCTTAGGGTTAACATCTTACTGCAATTATAAGCATCAGCACTTACCAGAAACGTTTCGGAATGTTCCCAGACTGGAACGATACTGTATTGCATGGCGCGTGAGCAGAGCGCTTTTATTTATTCTATCTTTTAGAGTAGCATGGAAAATGTTGCAAACGAGATGTCTCTTTCCCAATCACAGAGTCTCAAGCCTGCATGCTTTTATCTACCGGATGGTGCGATGAAATAAGCCTCAAACTTTTAGCTGAAAATCTGGATTTAGCGCTCAGAGCTTGACGTTGTATGCAGCGAGAGCGCGCTGTGCGCAACTGTCGCTTGGTGGGCTGTTTTGGAAAATTTGAGCGTGGCTCCGAAAAATAGAAATTTTTTACCGCAATTTTCGAGAGTCTTTAAACAAAAAGATCTTTTACTCCTTTTCAGGGAGCCGCGTAAACCTTTCGGAAGTTGTTGTGAAATTTTTGCTTAAATATAGCCAGGTAGTAGCCGTCGTACTCTCCTAGATCTGCTAGTGATTTGCGTCGACCGCTGCGATTGACATGGATGACTGATGATTCTGGAAACCGTGAAGTAACGTCGCCGTCAGTCCGTTTCATGCCGCATTTGATGAGTTAAATTTCTAATCCGTTTAGCCTTGTGTTGTTTTTGGAATTGCTGTCTTTGCTGGTTCACTTTATTTATCGAAGACACAATTATCAGTTCAGTTTTCTATTTTCAGTGTTGATCTTCGCTGGTCTTCAACCTGTCCTATTTGTGTCTTGCATGCGAGCGCTTACCGCAATGACGAGTGTGCCAGTGCCTTCCCTTGCTACCGCTAGTTTATTGTGGATTAACAGTTTGGTCGAAGCGGATCCTTATCGGCTTTTACCTTTCTTATCGGGAGTGGTTATTGGAACGAACATATATTTGTCTATAAAAATGAACACTGCTGCTATGGCATCGAACTTCCTTGTCAAGTAAGTAGTTTGCCAAATTTACTCCAGGTACATGAGAGTTTGTGCTGTTATCCGAAGAACTAACAGTATTAAATTCGTACAAAGTCGTCTGTTATACCCATCGTGCATTTTTATTCAACGAGAAGACATTTCCGTGAAGTGCTTTTCGCAAAAACACTTAAGTTCAAAATCTTTACCGTTATTTAATTTGCTAACTGCGTATTACACCCGTGACAACAAGCGTATCACATTCGTTATCTTATCGCTGTCAATCTATTGGAGCTTTTTCTGTTATATTTTTTTAACCTCCGATTACAGCTACGCATTAGATTAATGGTTCTTCACCTGGAATCCGTTAAAAGGCTTTAGACAGTGCTTTATTGCCTTTTGATTTTTTTGGGGGGGATTGATTCGTCATGGGTTTTTTTGATCGCGAGGATGAATTTTTTACGTCAGATCAATTTGTGTTGGAGTTCAATGGAATGTTAATTAAGTTTTAGGCTAAGTGAGGGACACAGATCAGCAGGCCTGATGATTCATCTGAAGGGATTGGTGACTACAAAAAGGTTGGGAACCTCTGCTTTAAACCGAACTAAACCGATGTATGTTACGATAGTAGAAAATATGCTTTGCCAAGAAGACAAGTGTATTGTAAAGACTTGCAGGCTAAATGATATTTGTTGCAAAAGCAGAAGGTTGTTTGACTTTTACTAGACTATGCATTTAGTCAACAGTCATTAGGGCTGTTCAAAAATACACTTTTTCAAAATTTGGAGGTCACACCCTAGATTGGTTTCAATTCATGACAAAGACTCCACAAAAGATTTGAGCTTTCTCGGTTAATCATTGATCGTATGAATCCACTGCAGTTTTGAGGGCAACGTGGAAGGCCAAAACACAAAATCGACCATAACTCCCAAACCAAGTTTTAGAAGACCGTGTGACCACTTAAAATTTGCGCAATACCAATACACATTATACTAAAGTATAAAGATGCATATTATTTGTAGCAAAAAAGCAAACTTAAAAAAATAAAAAATCTTGGCAAAAAATGAGATTTGACATAACTTTTGACAAATTCAAAGGCAATTTGTTAAAAAATAAGTTATCGAAATGTTTGTGACATTTGTTATAGCAAAGAAATCATTTAGCCTAACTGATAAATTTTATAAGTGGGCGTTGGATTGTTGGTTTCCCAAGTAAAACGATTTTCCGTATATTAAACGGTGCAGGTGGTGAATGTCACTCACAATAAGTAAATACGTGTTAGTGTTAGAATTGTTTGAATATTGTTAGAATCATTTGAATATTGTTAGAAGTTCTATTTTTATGAAGAAGAGCCAGTTAGGGTGGCCTTCTTAAAATCAGGTCAATCACGTTTGCTTTTCTCCACGCAATGTAGCATCATTTGTCTTAGTTCCGAATTTTCTGTTAATATGCTTTTGTAATCTTCAAGAATCTTACTACCTCTTTCTTCTAAGTCGTTCGTCACCTGCAACGTTGAAAACAAGTCTTTGAATTTTCGAAAACTTAAAGTTATTCCTTTTCGTGCATGAATACTGTAGAAATTGAGCTTCTTCAACTGAAAAGTTAAAACGTTGAAAAATGATAACTAACCTTTTACTAATCCAGTTTTCAATTTTTGTGTCTTCTGATATTGATTGAAATATCGGCTTCTGTGGAGACATGTCTGTCTTTGAAATTTTTTGGTAAATACGAAATAACTTAGAAGCCAGATTTTGTTTAGTGTGCTCCTGCAGTTGGTGAGAACACAGAACAAATGGGATTAGCTCTTCGCTCAAATACCAAAGATGTCTTTTTAAATGCTGAGAGAGCAGCATAACATATGTCTTTAAATACTGGTATTCGTTCATAAGCCAGCAGCAGCTTGTACAACAGTAAATCATTACCAGCAGCTTCAGCGCCTACAAGGGCTTTAAACCAATACTTGGCATAAATGACAGCAACAAAATAACCTAACAGTTCTAAATTTTTGAGAATTTTTGCATCCACATCAAGTTGAGTTTGCAGCAGCAACATCTTAAGTGCATATATTGCTGAAGACATCTAGCGTGCCTGATGTTGGGCACCAGGGTGCCGTAACGGATAAGTGTCAAAAAAGTCAAAAAAGTTATTCTAATAATGGAGAACAAGATCCAACAGCTCTGCATAGTCATCTCGAGGAATGTAAGAGTTAGAATCGTACTTTATTTCGTAAAGAGCTTTGGAGGCATTTCCTAAAATTTCAGAATCTGCTTCAACTGAAGAATTCGCAATATGGGTCGTGTCTACAGCAAAGTTAATAATACTCCGTTAATTGCCAGCAAAGCATTCATGTTTTTTGGAAACCTTTTGACTGCTGTAGATTGGTTATCTCTGCGCTCAAACTGGTTCCAAAACTAAACTAATAAGTAGCATTCTATGAACTTATACTTGTGACTTGACTTCCATAATTGATAATTAGCACTTTTCGCCATTTATCACTAGTTTACTGCTATACCACTAAAACTAACGACTTTCACAATTTAAGATATAACAGTCCAACGCCTGTTTATAAGATTTATTTTTGGGATAATTGGTTTCTTTGCTATAACAAATGTTGTAAACATTTCGAAAATTAATTTTTTTCGACAAATTGCTTTTGAAATTTGTTCATGTGAAATCTCGAAAAATCTCATTTTATGCCCAGATTTTTTTAATTTTTTTAAATTTGTATTTTTGCTACAAATAATATGCATTTTTCATACTTAAGTGTAATGTGTAATGGTCAAAATGGTCTTCTAGGACTTTTGGTTTGGGAGTTATGATCGATTTTGTGTTTTGGCCCCCTCCGTTTTCACAAACAATCAATAATTAACCGAGAGAGCTCAAATTTTTTGTGGGGCCTTTTGTCATGAGTTGACACCAATCTAGAGTGTGACTTCCGAGTTTTGAAAAAAGTATGTTGTTGAACAGCTCTAGTGGTCATGAAACCCATTTTCAAATTGAACTAAGGCATGTGGCCCGATTATATTTTTCTTTCAGCCTCAGGAGTTTTCACTGATAGAAGTTTCCAGCCAAATTTTTTCTTGGCTTTTCTCTTTATTAGTTGGTATAATAGCAAAAATACTGAAAGCCAGTTGAGAACCGATGAAATAGCTTGCACCACTTTGGCAACGTTAAACCCGCACAGTTTGAAAAAAATTTATATATGACTTATTACATTTTTAGACGAGCGGGTTACATAGCAATGTTACCAGTTGTTAGTGTGCCTTTGATATTTGGAACTTGGTCAGGTGCCCTTGGTATTTACCTCTTCACTAATAGTTGTTTTACATTCGCTGTTTCTCTGGCGTTGAGCAACAGCTGGGTGAAAAAAGCAGTGAATTTACCGGTGAGTAAAAGTGTTTGTAATATGGTGGTGCACTAATTACTCATGTTGTTTGTTTTTATTCAATTAATCAAGTGTTTTCACCGAGAAGTAAAATACTATTTATAGATTGGCATTTGACCACTGTCCTGTATTAGAAAAGTAGATGATGTGGTGTAAATTATTTTTGTAATGATAGGTGCTTGGCAACTTCCAAATAAACTGCAATTATGCAGTTGGTATTATCAGCGGCATAGGATAAAGTTTATTGTGGAGGAGGGCGAGAAAACATGATTTGAAGGCCTCTTTCGAAAGCAACTT
The DNA here is from genome assembly GCA_963675345.1 of Trididemnum clinides. Classification (NCBI taxonomy): domain Eukaryota; kingdom Metazoa; phylum Chordata; class Ascidiacea; order Aplousobranchia; family Didemnidae; genus Trididemnum; species Trididemnum clinides. The sequence continues at coordinate 19,736,595 of OY776293.1, read as the reverse complement.
TGAAAAAGCGTTTTTAAGGCTGCTTTCCATTAGGCGCAACCTGCCGGCGGAGCGCAAATGCTTTTTGTTTGTCTATTTGAAGTTACTTTACGGGTAAAAACGCTGCGTGCATAAAATTGAATAGAAAAACAAAGAATTTTTACGCTATTTACGCGTAATGGAAACCAGGCTTCATCCTTCGGGTTCAGCACATTTATTTTTCGGGAGGTTGATGCTCTCCCAGTCTCCCAGGTCATTATTTTGCTCGTGTTTCGTAGAGATAGTCTTTTGACTTGTTGTTGTTGTTGTTGTGATTACCCCTCCTCTTCCTCGGGATGGAGATACGGCACAAACGGCAATTTAGGTTTATGCCGTCAACCTAATTGAATTAGGCTAGGGGAAAGATGGCAGCCCATTTCGAACCAGTAATGAGTGACTGGTAGCTTCACCACCAACAAGGCGGACTGCCATTGGTGGGGTACCCAAGAGTCGCTTTTTACGACATGCTGGGTGAGCAACTTCACAACTGTAACCCGGCGAAGCACGGGTGGGCCACCTGTCTGCCACATAAAGGCGGAAGCGTCCCGTTAAGTATCTTGCCCAAGGGCCCAACAAGCAAGCTTGCCGGCTTGTTCTCCACACTATCTTTTTTTTTTGCTGAGCGCCAAGCAGGGAAGCTGTGAATACTATTTTTAAAAGTCTCTTGTTATGACTTGACTTAGGGAATGAACCCCAGGTCTACCGACTGCGAAGCGGACGCTGTAACTACTACACCATCACGCCGGTTAGTCTTTTGACTTCGCTATTTCTCACATCATAGCTATATTTGTATGTAGTTGCATCGACAGTTTGGAGGTGGCAAGGTATGAGCTTTCTATAATGGTGAACACGATTCAAAGAATGAAAATGGTCGAAAAAAATTTTATGTATTGTGGGGATTTAAATGAGCCTATGGTCTATAAATCTACATTATCGTCTCATCACATAAAAAAACTTTAAAACAACTTGGTGTTCAAAACTTGGCGGTTTAGAACATCTTAGTGTCCAAAATCGCTTCCGACTTATTTTGCTATAAGCATTTTAAGTAAGTTGGAAAATTGCCATAACATATCTTTAGAGCACACACTGGTATTGAACCTACAACTTAGCGCTTGGGTTCCAGCACGTAATAGTGCTGTGCTACGCTGCTGACGGAAATTTCTGTTTCCAAGCTATAAATCAGAAAGCGTATATAAGCCTATGGAAAAAAAACTCATTGTTTGAGTATTGCTGAAATATCTAAATGTATCTTTTGTTTTTGCAGGCCCCAGTTTTACCGAAAACCTCAAATTCAAATCCAGTTCAGGGATATTTTCGAGACTTGATGGCGACATCAACAGAAAGAGCACATAAAAAAATGGAAATTAATCAGATTAAAAAAATGCTAAAGGCTGAAAAAAAAGCCCGCAAAAAAGAAATGCGTAAAGGTCCGCCAGTTTTATACGAAATCGGAACAGAAGCAAAGTTAAAAGAATCAGAACTTCCAGATTTTCAAAAAGAATGGCGACCACCAAGACCTAATTACGATAGTTAGTGTTGTGCAATTTCTTGGCTTCTTGCCATTAAACATTTTTCAAGATCTTGCCTTGATTTTTCTTACTTTTTAAGGTCTAGGTTTCAGAAGATATCTTATGCCGTACTGCGTACTTAACACCGCAGTGTTTGGATGTAGGCTACTAACTTTTTTCATACACACCAAACATGAATTTAGTAAAGTCGTCATTTCCTGTATTAAGCGAATTTTAAAGGTATTTGTTAAAGTTAAGCTCATGTTATCGAAGTAATATTTTTTTAGAGCGCGCATTTAAACTTTGTTCATTGCAGGGCCTTGCTAAACCTTTTGACGATTATAGGACAAATAATCCCACTGGCTGCGCCTTTGACTGCCGCTTACAAGGTTTTATCGCAAAAATTAAGCAGCACTTCTTGTTCTCAATTTTGTTTAGGCTAGGCTGGTTTTCAATTGCAGAGGTGATCAAAGTAGCTAAAGTATCTATTTGACTGAAAGTATTGCGACTTTAAAATTACTTAATGGGGCTACTGTGGAAAGTCATTTCACTTTTGTAGCCGTTTGTTCAGGGCGGCATTGTGGTATCTCTAGTCCTAAATACAATAATCCACGCTTATTAAGCCCACCTCGGACCGGACGAATTTGGGCTCCTTAACCGATGGGCGACTTTTGCAACACTCGCTTGCAAAAATGTTTATGGATCACTACATTATAGCCAAAACTTCTAAATCTAAATGCATCGTAAAAAGAAATCACTCATGGATCAAGTATTATTTAGTAAAAATAAAAAATTATTTATTTCCGTGCAAGTGCATCAAGAGTAAGATGCCTCATGGGTTGTTATTGACGCAAAAAATGCCGCACACGACCACTGAACTACTCAAGCTCGTCCATTTGTTCAAATTGGAACGAAAGAGATTAATTAAAAACTAATACAACAGTGTAACGAGTTGTAAATCGGACAAAAGATTTAATGAAATTTGTTAGTTACAAAGCTTTTTAAACAAATTTAAAGGAAATACGTACGAGATTTGGGCTTATTAAACGGAGTTTTGGGTTTATAAAACTAGTTTTTTTACGTACTTAATTAAATGAAACAATTCAGGACCGGACAAATTTGGGCTCAATAAGCGGGGACTACTGTAATAAAGAATAGCCTAGTACCGCTACGGATGCAACTATTTCAGCAATTAAATACCGGTACTTTTTCTTCAAGGTCTACTTAATTTTAATTTTTAGTGCTGTCTAATGCTTCGTTACAATGTTGTTCAAAACTCATTAAAACATGGAGCGACTCAGTAACACAAAGATTGTTCCACTTCATAATAAAAAGACTGCACTAAATAATATTGACAATAACTAGATTTGAGAGCATAGGCTACTAGCAAAAAATTTAGCAAAGGCAGGCCAAAATTTGCTGTCAAAAGTCGCAGTTTTGATAGTAATCTTTTTCTCATCATTTTTGGAAATCTCACAGAATTTTGGTAAGAATCAGATTTAGTTGTAAAGCAAATTGTAGAAGCACTGCATTTGCTTCTAGGTTAAACTCATGAGACGGTTTTTTTAGAGTACCAGTGTGCTAGATAATTAGCCCAAAGCAGAATTTTTGCCAATACAAAATCTTTGCTTATTGTGACCCTCCGGTTTTAGTACCGGTGGCCAATTTTTGTGGAGCAAAAGCCGATTTGCAAAGCATTAATTTCCGCTTATACCCGTAGTAGTCTCTGGCGAAGTTTGTTCTTTGTATTTTGTTTGCGAACGATTGCTGTTTTTTTCTAGCAAGGTATTGGTTAGTTTTTGACTGTTACAATCACTTCTATAGTTGCGGTCATGACTTCCCACTCACGGAGAGAAGGCACTCCGGCAGAAAAAATTAAAGTTCTTTCAGGCAAAAACAGCAAGCCTGACAAGACCCAAAGAGAAATTGCAAAGCGGATGGATGTTGGGCGATCGATACTGAAAAATGGTTGTTGGCCCCGCGCTTGCTGAAGTTTTAGCCCTTTGATTCTTGTACTAAGGAAGCTCTACAACTGCTATACTTTAAAATAATTCTAAATTTCGTTTATTGTGGCTCTCTGCTTTAAGTAGGCTAAGCGAAGTTGTTTGGCCCGAAGTGGCCACAAGAAGCAGAACTCAAAGTGGTTTGTAAACTAACCAATGTACTCTTGCCAAACAAACAGAAGTGAACTCACTCATTTCCTCTTTCAACATTTTTAATGATATTGGGGCTACGAGAGCTGTGACTTTGTCGAAGCCAGTGACAGTGACGGCTAGATAAGTCGTTGATCATTTTACTCTCCGACGTCTCCTTCACGTCATAACAAATTACGTTGGGCAACCAACATTTCTTCATCACAGCCGCAGGTTCCAAAGAAATTGGTTTTCTCACCACTCATCTAAGCATTGATCATGCCAAAGTGAATTATAAGTGGGTTAATGTCATTATTTTGCTCTGTGTAGATTATTTTGGTTCCGGGGTGCGTAATGTTTTTGCTTTTGCCAGTAGCATAACAGACGTTGTTTACCAACGGCCGCCACTGAGTCCATGTAATATTTATAAGCTGCATGTTACAGAGGAATGGGATTTATAATGTCATTAACCCCTGCCTAAAACTGTAATGATATAAGCTGATGATGTCGCTTTGTGTTGCCTGATAGCCTACTACTAAAACGCGAAAGTTCCTTAGACTTACTAGCTCTATAGGCTATGTCATATTAATATGTGCGTTGTAACTTAAAACATCTGCTTTATATTTACATAATTTATATAAACATATGTGTTAAATATTTTGTTTTGTGTGATTTGGTAAATGATAGATGGTTTTGGGGCCCCATTGTTCAGGCTTTGGGGGCTCAAGCTTCATAGGGCAGGCACTGGGCTTTATGATACGGTCCACTGATAACTTTTACCATTAAACATTTTTTAAATTTTTGTTTTGCTACTCTGTTTATCAGTGAGTTGAAAAAATTCACAGGGTAATTATGCTTGACGTTTTCTGCTGCGCCCGGAATTAAATAACCTCCCAGAGCATAATTTATCTAATGAGGCTCGGCGAATCTGCCGCGCGAAATCTCAAAAACAGACAATTTTTACAGTGCTTGTTCTACATCAATGGTTCTCAACCGGTGGGCCATGGCCCATTAGTGGGTCACAGCACATAAGTTGGGTGGGGCACGGCATCTTATTTTAATTTAACTCTTTCGCTCCCGCGATCATCGATTGATGATCTCGTGTTTTCAGTGTTTCCTTCAAATTTTTTAAATTGAGTTACAAAATTAGTTTACTAAAAAATCGATTTGTGACTTTATTTTTCATCCGATTTTCATAAAATTTTCAAAAGATCACGCTTATTTCCTCACGCATTGGAAGATGTATAATTTATGCCCTAATTCGTGGATTTTTATACCCAAAAAGGGTTAAAAAGACCAACAACCCAGTTGCAGACGACAAAATCGGCCAAATTCTCAGCAGGTGCCAACTACGCTAAAATCAAATTGAAATTACATCTTTACCACATAACCAAACCCTTTATCATTAACACAGTCTGAAAACTACTCTTTTGGGGCATCATTTGACAAAATTTCAAGAGATAATAATAAATTTTACTTTTTTAAATTTCCAAATTTTTTAGGGGTCTCAAAACCCCCCCAAACAAATTTGAATGATAAGTAGATAAAAGTAAATTTAGTGCGTAAAAAATATGATATGTTACTAAATACCAGTCTCATTTGAAAGCTTAGGAAATTTGCTTTCCAGCAATATGTAACTTTAAATAGTTTGGACTAAGTGGTATATGATATTTACTGATCAAAAATGAGTACTGTACATCATGGCAGTTCAAAACCCCCCAAAATTTTTCGATTTACCTTCACTAAATTATAATTTTTAGAAAAACTACACCCTATAAAAAGATAAAATAAATTGCAAATGTTTCACCAATAAAGTCGTCATTTTGTATCAAATTTCCTAGGAGACAAGAAGCGAAATACAAGTTTAAAAGCTAGCAGAATTTAGCTTCTCTAAATCAAAGTTTGCTGTATCCCCCTTGTTTCTTAAGAAATGGGAAGGGTGTAAACAAGCGGCTGTTTCATTGTCAGTGACAGCATATTCTATTTAAACTTAATATTTTCTGAATCTTGAAGAAATTCCCTCTTCAAAAATACCTAATGTTACATGGTTTAGGCTAACCTGTAGCAGATAATAACTGATCATATTTTAGGTACTGAATTTAACTACCAAAATTTGGTACCGGTCGGTACCGATCAAAAAAAAGGTCATGTGCCTCAGAAAATTGCAAATTGTAGAAAACCTAGGCTCTTAGATAAGTTTGGTTGATGTACTTTGAAAGCTTATTTCCTTAGCATCATCTTGCGACCATTTCTAAAAAAATTGGTAGAAAATTAAATCTGTAGTGACCTTTGAGGTGAGGGTACCTCTTTGATTTTGAAGACAACTACCCCCCAGTGGGGGGGGTTAATTTGCATAAAATTTGCATATTCAAAAAAAATGTTTTTTTTTCTATTTGAAATCCTCAAGAAATGTAGATTTCAACGATATATCACACTTAATGTAGAAGTAGACAGCTGAGTAATGATTTACAAACAAACTTGAGGTACATAATTATAATTAATTATGATTGATTATGACAGTTTTTCGCGCTGCCACCTTACCGACATTTTTTTTCGCTTTTCACGCGGGAGCAAAAGAGTTAAACTAATAAAAAAGAACATCGCTAAAATTGAAAATGATATAACGCAACTGGGCCACAGACCTCGGTATATTTTGAAAATGGGCCACGCGCTCAAAAAGGTTCAGAAATCCTGGTGTACACAAACTTGTTAGCAACGGAATCTTGCGATAGCAAATAGCAGACTGTGACGTAATCCTGTTTATTGGAGAGGTAAAAGCCTGTTTTTTTTTCGAAATCAACTTCACTGCAATACTATAATCAACGGAGGAATAAAAAGTTCTTATTGCCTTATAAATTTTTTATTTTACGTATTTCATAAACTTATGCTAGTGACATTTTAAATATTACATTATAGTCTATTTTTTAAGTGGGCCGCAAAAATTTGAGGCTTCCTGAAGTGGGCTGCGGCACAAAAAAAGGTTGAGAAAACTTGTTCAATATGCTATTTTGCACCGAAAGAACAACAACATTTCTTTCAACTTCAGCATAGTACAGTAGTTTAACCTTTTCCAGTTATGCTTTGTTGGAGAAGCAGATTAAATCAACTTCATATGATTGACAACTTACCGCTATTAAGTTGAAACAAAATCATTATTGCGTAGCATACCAATTACAATTTAATCGAATTAGTTTAGAGTTGTTATCGAGTTGTTATTAAATAATAGAGTTGTTATCAACCAAACATAACAAAAAAGTAAAGCTATCAAAAAGTAGGTTTTTGCAACATGTGCTGAAAGATTGCCTTTTGGTACAGGGCAGCAACCAGCATAGCCTACTTAGTCAAAATTAGCCTATTGGTAGGGCTACTGCTTGCGTACATGTTTTTACAGTGCAATGCTAATATTGGGCAATTTTTCTTGACCGCACCATCTCAATTTTCTGCGATGCTTATCGTAAATTTACGCTTGTTTTGAATAAAACTAAGATTCATTTCATATGTTTTTTCAACATTAGGTAAAGCTTTATAGTAATGTTAGTCCAGGCTAGGTTTACTAGTCTAGGCAAATATCATATTTCTGCATGGCTTACCTACATCAGCTTCTCTACTGTCTCTAAATCTGGCTTCATTTTTAAAAAATATAGGTGAATTCTGCACAAAATATTTAAAACTTTCATAATTTGACATTTAGCTTACAGATGCAAATTTATTGTTAACTTTTTAGCTTTTTGAAGCTTTCACCACACTTATTTTTAATGAAGCATGCTGAAGAATTTTTATCCTACTAAAATTTGTTTTTTTTTTTAAAACAAGAGAAGCCGTAATAATTTTCCTTCGCCAAGGCGCGACTCTCGCTCACCTTGGCTCTCTCTCACCTCACAATCTGGTGCTTTGGACTGATGGCTCCGTTCCTTTTCTTTTTGGCGAAGGCGGCTCTGGTGTACTTGCCAACTGCTCTCTCTGTGGCCCTGACGCCACTCTTTTCTTTTCAGCAGGCCCAGTATGCTCAAGTTTCTCTGCTGAAGCCTGCGCCATTTTGCACGCTCTTTGCTGGTCTCGACAGCACCAACAAGCCTGCCATTTCTCTTCTCCTCCTATCTGACTCTTGCTACCCTGTCCTCTCCTCCGTCTTTCCTTTTACCTCAATCTCTATGGTAGATTTGGCAGAAACTGTCTTCTCCTGTTTTATCAGACTACAATTGGTCCCCGGACACTCGTTTCTACCGGGAAACAACTCGGCTGATAAGCTGGCCAGACGGGAGCGCTACTCATGCCCTCTGTAATCCCTTGTAGTCTCTCTCCTCTTATCTCTCGTATCCACTTTTCTCAAACTGGAGGCGTACTGTCTCGTCGAAGTTCTTCGACACGCAGGTTTCCTCGATTTTCACCGAGAAACTTGTGCTCCCTCGTCACACTCGCTGCGTTCTCTCTCGTCTACGCTGCAGCGGACACAACTTACTGTTTAGCTCTTATCTCTCTAGGATTGGCAGAATTGAGAATCCTTCATGCAACGCCTGCGGACACTTGTCCCAGGACACCTCTTATCGCATTCTGCACTGTCCAGCTACGGACTCTTTGCGCCGCTTGCTCTTTGGCGACTCTCTGTCTCTCTACGACCTCTGGTCCGGGCCCTGGGGAGTTTCCCGGATTCTGGGGCTGGATGGTTTTCCTCCATGCCCCTATTACTCACAAGGGGTCGGGTAACAACAACAGGTGAAACCGCACATTCCGCTTATAGAAACAAATCAAGTTTTCAAAATGATCTGATGTAAACGCTCCATTGGAGTTTTACAATTATTTAGTCATGGACCAAGATGTATGATCCTACTTTCCAAGTTTCAGATGCCCTGTTTTTGGTCCCGGTGTGATAGGCTAATGATGATTAAATGGTAGTGGAGCATACAAATAGTAGAAAGAACTGAATGTCACCAAGCAGCAAAGCACCTAAGAATAAAGCAGTTTTCTAAATGTGAGAGTAAAATAGTTTAATCAGGGAAGCTGACTTTTATAACATGTTGTGTGTTATGGAATGACATGAAACAACACCTGCAGGAAAGTTTTGTGTAGGAAGTGGCTATTTTGCTGACTGTAGCATTTTACCCTTAGAAGCTATTTTGCTGTTACTATTCATGCTTTTTAAATAGGCATAATTCTCTGATTCTCCCAGTGATGCTGTGGTGCATGGATAATTTAGCTAGCTGCCTTGAAATGCAATGGTTATGTGTTGTAATCTTAGCTGGTGGGGCACAGAGAAAGGCAGTGTACACTGGAAGGCCCGGTATGTCAATGTACGGGGTAGTGCTCACTGCGAGGGAGAGTACAGTACACTGTGGGTGCAATATTTTTTTATTCATGTTTAAAATTGACCAATCATAAATGTGTGGTGGCAAAGATAAAACTCTCTCTTAACTGTTGTTACACTGGGGTTACCCTTGGGCAAGGTGTAGAATCTATAAGTCTTTCATGTTAGAATTGCAATTTGGCACTATTTAATGCAATAAATTACTTGGATTAGTTGTGATGCACCAGCTCCTCTTTTTTTGTTGTTTTTTTTTGTGAGGTGTCACAGCCATGTCATTATGTACTGGTATATTGTTTTGTGGTCATTAACTTTTTATCTACTGTTCAATTTTTTTTATCTGACACTATTTTGCATGGAAATAAAAATTTTTTTATAGCCAATTAACTCAGGCTAAAATTAGATAATCATAGGGTTTTAAAAAACTGAAATTGTCTATTTATGCATAGGGAGTGCAACACTGTAAGTTTTTAGCATTAGCATAGGCTCAAAAGGATAATGCTGAAATACAGAAATTCTTATGAAACCAAAGATGAAGTACCAAATTCAGAAATTACAAAGATAAAAAAATTTGAAAAAACGCTTAGTTAAACTCATTTTATCAAGTTTGGTAGTTATTGTTTTAGTTGTTATTAGAATCTTTCAGCTATTTTTGTACTGGCACTTCTATAATTTAGTTTTTCTTTAATTTTTTTTTGGTCCGGTTTTCAATTCTATATATTGGTAGGAGTTTTTACACATGGTATTTTTTCAATTTAGGAATTCTATATTTCAGTATGAATTTCGGTATTTTAGGGTTGTCCTGTTCAATAGTTTTAGCTGTAAGCTAAAGATTAAGTGCAACCAAGTTTTAAATGTGGTATTTTATGATGCTAAGAATACAGACAATCAATTATTCCAAAGTGCAAAGTCTTTGTCTAAGATTGATGTTGTGCATTAGAAAACATATTCGTAGCAATTTTTGTAGAATGTGCTTTTGTAGCTGTTATAAAACATCTGTTTTGTTAAAAAGTTGGTGTACATGAATCAGTTGCCAATTTGTCGAAAAATCTTGACCTGAAGTGAGCTAAGGCACCAATGTGAGACCTTACACAGACATTCGCCCATCGCAAGTTACACAAAAACTAGAATAGTTACATATAGGTAGAAACAGAAGTACGGGGGTGTTTAGATGGCATGCTACCTCTTTTGTTTTGACAGATGGAGTTTGAAAATGTAGTAGGCCTGTCAAAAAAAGTCACGATTGCTTTTAATCATGGTTAAAAATGTTGACCCACATAAAGGCATAGGCTTTGATTGTTTCTGGTTATGCCACTATGTCAAAAATCAATAAATAATTCTAATTAGTACATGCTGATGATATACGCAATGTTTTCCACTTGCAGCAGCATGCAGGGTTAGGTTTAAGCTAGGGTTAGGATTAGACATCCTTATGGACATCACAGACATTTACTATTCATTAGAGACATCACACATAATAATTGTTCACTATAAATTATAGTATTTTGTCCTAAGTAAGGTTTGTTGTGAGTAAATATCTGCATGTGATTTCTTCATCAGCATTGTTACTCCCTCTATTTCCACTGTAAGTGTGTATATGCACAATTTCCAACCATTTCAATCCTTTCGACCATCTTTAAATACAAAAAAGCATGAAATATGAATTAATTATATCCTGAACACTTGTTAGCTGGTTAGACTTCACATTTTTGTAAGATGATATTTCCATGATATGCTTGTCAATCATTACTTCAATAATTCTGAATTACCAAAAGTCAAAGTTTATAAAAGAAAAAAAATAAAAGAAGCTGATTCTAGCAGGCCTAGTAAGCTCAAAAGACAAAGATATAGAATATAGAATTGTGAACTTGAGGCATGTATTATCTGAAAACAATTGTGCTGTATTTTTGTTCACTGCCCTCTGTTTGGTCAAAAAAATGACCATCTCCATATTTTCATGCTTTAAATACATTGTATCGTCTTCCATAATAAAACTAATATCAAGTGCATATTTATGTGTATTCTAACCAGAATTTGGTTTGCTTGACATATGGCCAAAAACCTTGACTTTGATGTTGAGATTAAATGCTACCTCCCTTTTAATCATGCTGATTATTTTTCTTAGATAAATGATTATTGCTTTTGCCAAAGGGCAAGTTTTCATAAGATAGCTCGCATTTGAATGTCAGATTATGTTTAATTATTTCAAAATTTGCAATAATAAAGAGTTTTGACTAGTAAATCTTTTTATTGCTTAATGCTTCCAGGATGCTCTGTTTGTTGATTCATAGATAAATGTTACTGTATTTTTTGCGTGTACAGCACAAAATTTGTTGCTACTGGCAAAGTGGTATGCTGGTTAAGCATCCAGTGTTGTAGTTAATAGGTACTTGGTTTAATTTCCTGGTTGTCTCTTGCCAAAGTCTAAATATGATTTTCACTAGTCTCCTGCTTGGTAGTTAGCAATTAAGTAACATGGAGAATGTAGTAGAACAGGAATTAACTCAGTTATCATTGAAATAACATCATGGTCTAGAAAAGGTTGCAGCATAAAAATATTTCATTTTAGCATAGGTTGCTTACATTAGGACAAACATCTAACAAATTTTAAGAACGTTTGAGGGTATTCAAGTAGACAATTGAAGTGTTTTATCAATTGCTATTCACTTTTTGATACAAAAATTGTTTCAAACACTTGCAGCTTAGCTATATTTAAAACACAGTGATTTGAATAAGGTTTAGATTACAATTAACTTACACTAGCACCTATTCTTTTATACAATAATCCAGTGTTTTAAGGGTTGTTGGCTGGTAGTTCTAATGAGTACATATCCTGCTATGTCTTCTTTATGCAAGGTTGGGATTAGTTGACATTGCCAGGCATTGTGCAAGGTTGGGATTAGTTGACATTGTTAGGCATTGTGCACGTGATTAACTTGCACATGAATTACATAGGACCCTTGTTGGCAGAAAAAATGTAATGGTCGATAATGCTATTTGCTTCTCTTCAGAACAAATTTATTGCAACAAAGCATTTGCAATTTATTAGATTTTAATTGCCCTGTCCTGTCAAGTCAAAGCTGAAACATGGATGAACAAAGTCCACCTGCAAAGCGAGGAAAATATGTGTCGGATGATATTTCTTTATTAAATAAAGATGAATTAATTGAAAAATATCAAAAACAGCAAAAGTATATTGAAGAGCTGGAAGCTAAACTGAGTCAAACAAGTAAGTAACATAAACAGTTTTTTTTCTGGTTATTACCTATGTGACTGAAATGTTGAAAATTGCTTTTACTGTAACCAGGACCTGAAATATTGCTTCAAATTACTCCTATTTTAAACTGCTATAGCATGCATGGCTGATATTTGACCTGGTGACTTCATCTAATTCCAATGTTTCCTCTAAGATTTTAGTAAGTGCATAACTGCTGGCACAAGTGCAAAATTGCTTGCAATTGTATGACAACCATCAACAAATTCTGGTAGACATTGCTGACAAAGTGTTACCCCAGTTTTGGTAACATATTTTAAAGGTGTAAAAGAGGATAGTTTTAACAACCGATTGCTATTTGTTCAGTGTATATGCTAAGGTAGCAAAAGTATTGTTTACCCCAATTCAGATCTTGATTTTTTCCAAAGCAGCTAAATGTCTAGCACAAACATCACGTGACAGTAATGCACCAGCAATTTACAGTTATGCGCACACACTGTTTCATACTTTTATTGCACAGTAGAATTAGTCTAACGGTTTCATTTATGATGTCAGCTTGCATATAATAATGTAAGGTTTTTCTCAGTACCTGCAAAATTCCAATTTTTGCACATACTTAAAAGTTTGTGTGTTACATTAGTTCATTTATAACGCCATCCGTTGTTTTTCTCTTGATATATTTTGTTTGTTTGTCATGGCACTCCTTAGCTAGTTCAGTGCTTTTTAACTGTTTTTGGCATGTGACCTATTTGCAAAATGTACAGAAGCATGCAGCCCAGCTCTATATTTTTCTTAATTTCATAACTGACCTCAAAAAGTTATCAAAAAATTTCAGGAATATTGTGCAAATATAATAAACAAGTCGTCAAGAAAAAATTTTCAATTTCACTGGATGTAAAGGCTAAGTGAAGTGCTGTCCCAGTAAAGAGCAAGGTACACCAATTGAACTGATCTAGGCCATCAACTCTGTCATAAATGATCTTTGTTTTTTAAGTCGATTAAGTCAACAGCTTGCAGGTTGTGTCATGCTTGCTTTGCTACATTTTATGCAGCTCGAACTCGAGTTAACTGTACATCAAAATTTTTTGAAGATGAACTAAAAACAAGCCCAAACAATAATTGTATGGGCATAAGCACCAGTTTCAAAATTTGTCATGGGTGGGAGAGGCCAAACTGTGACATTTCACTTTGGTGATTGGTGTGATTATATCAGCCCTAAAAAGTTTTAGCTTACTGATTAGTGATCAGCAACAGGAAAATATCTGGCTTTTCAATTTGATATTTCAAGTGTAATGGGATCACCCAAATCTACAACCTTTGCAACAGTAATTCATAAGCGTTTCAAAACATCAGATTAACAGTGCATGTAAATTGAATTAATTCTGTGCCAATGCTTAAAATGAGTATGAGAATAGGACTTTTATGAAATAAAGAGATGCTTGGTTGATTACCTCAATTATGACCAAGAACAAAAATTACTTGTGAAGTTTAATTGTTGCTTATGGTAAATAGATTAGTCCCGTTTCTTTACTGTAATCAATTAAGCAACGGGGCTTTACAATTATAAGTAAACTTTTATTCTAAAATTAGAAAGCATTTGATGACCAAAGCCATCCATCTTGTAAGGAGTAAATTAAAAGTTTTGTACAATGTATTTGAAGCAGGGGTATCTTGCTTTCTTTTTTACACGTGTCTCAGAAAACAATATTATTGATAAGTATTAAAAAATTTGAACAGATTCTTGTCAACTGATTTTGCAAACCAAGCATTAAAACTATTGAGTTAGTTTCTGGAAGTTTTGTCCCAGATGCGAAAAACAGTGAAATGTTATCTAGCAAGGAATTGGGGCACAGATAATGGTAGAAGGTTTGAGACACTTTTGAAGTTTATTTGTAGAACCCTCGATGATAGTCGCGGTTACATTGGAAGCTAAGTATTTTTTGTTCTCATTACGTTTAATTAACTATTCACAGAATTCATGACAAGAGATTGCAGATACTTGGTAGGTAGATTTTTGTCTTTGTGAAAAGCATTTGAAAGTTGGCCAAAATAAAGGAAAAATAAAAATTTGTGGATGCGGATATTTTTGAGTAAGGTAAATGCAGCTTTTAGGCCTAATAAGAAAATTTAAATGCTAATATTTGCAACTAAGTGTAAAAACTACAGGGTTTTACTTATAGGCGCTAACTGCAAAAAAATAGTCAGGGCTATTTGTTTGAAACAACTTTTTACTGCATTTGCTAGTGGGTTGCTCTCCATGGCAAATTTTAGGGGAGCCTTGCCATCTTTACCTGGTGCCACTATGTACAGGCAGATGTAAAAGGCTGTAGTAGCCACGTGCACAATTACACTTTAGAGGAAGCTTTCTTTGCGCAGTACACAGATTTTTCTAGGTTTTGACATTTAAGTGGTTTTTCTTTATACTGGTAAACCTGATTGATTATACACTGTAATGTTGAATCAATGTACAGTTTTGAAATGATGCATACTGAACGGCAATTTTTTTACAATCCCTTGGAAATGTGGTTATAGACAAATTTTACTGTATTACATTTAGCTTTTAAGCAATTAACATATAAAAGGCTACATTATAAAATAAATCGTTTTTATGAGAAATTGAAACTAAAATCCCCATTTTTTCACATTTCAATGCTCATTTCAGTGACTGGTTAGCTATCATAATATACACTGTATATTTTGGTGCATAAGGTGACCTATGGATAAGACGACCCCTTAAAACTAGGCTAATTTTTATAGTGTAGTACTGTTTATTTTTTATGCTATTGTACTTGTCCTATAAGACGACTCCCTATTTTGGAGGGTGAAATTGGGGACTGAAAGGTCACCTTATGCACTGAAATATACAATAGCTGTTTGCTACATTTAAAAAAATTTTTTTTCGAAGGACTTGAAACTAAAATTGGTTAAAAGTTAAAAAAATTTCTGTTTTCAAAGCTGGCAAGTGAGAGAAAGATATTTATTTGTTAAATGTTGTGAACCTGGTGTTAGCCTACTTTCATAAGTTTATTTGATGGATGCAGAGAGGCACCTAAAAGGCTAATGCAATCTGTTGAAAAATGCTGCTTCCGTGACCAATTTTGTTCCTGTTAGGACTCATCAGGTAAACTCAGGTATTTAAGCTCCAACCTCATAGATCAGTTGCTCGTGTAATGAGCACCTTAGTTCAATCACCCATTAATATGGAAGTTTCAAAGTGTAATGTACTCTAGTTAGATCAGTTTTTTAGCAAATAGGCAATGTATTGTGTACACTTTATGTCAAGTTACATGTTTTCAAAAAAACAACATAGGCACTTTTATACAATATAGCAACGTTTTCTCACAACCCTTTTGTTATATGCCCTAAACTTTGACGATTGCATTTAAAAAGTGAGCACACTTAGTTTCCAGCTTCCAAAGACAAATGCTGGATTATTTCAGTTGTAAACTAGTGACGATTGGTGAGGAATTCTTAGTTACCTGTGGTGTTTAAAAATTGGACTTAGCTTTATAACAGGTTTAAATTACTTTTTACAGTAATTTTTTTCAAAATGTTTTTTACTGTATTGTAACTTGTTTGTAGGTTGGTACATTCCAGTGGCAAACAATTTAACCACCTGAATGTACTTTAGCTCACTAGTTTAGCGGTGATATCTGTAAAAGTCACAGATTTATTGTGTGATTAAATATGTGGTCTCTTCTAATCTTAATCTTGAATCATAAAACGTTGTAGAAACCAGGAAAATCTGTCCCTCAAAACAATTACCCTTTATCATGCTGCAAGCTTGTTAAGTGTAATCTAAGCTACCAGTAGATATAATTTAAAAATAACTTACTATTCCGGTATAAATCAAAGTTTTAATATGTCAAAGTGTCACAAGAAGTTGATATAAATCTGAAAAAATACCTGCATCTTATTATTTCTGAGGCGTTTGTGAATAGTTTGGAATGAAAAGTTAGTAGATTATTTCATGCATATCGGCACTACCAGTCATCTAGTCATACTAGGCACTGCTAGTCAAAATGTTATTTAACCTGTTAAGTATTACCCTCTTTGACGATTGGCACTTTGTGAGCATCACCTTCCCTCAGTTTCAGGATGCCTTTTTTGCTATTACCATTTCTCATGAACTTATTCACTTTTGTTTTATCATTTTTGTATTTTTAATGATATATTTGTATAGTTTGACGTAAATATACATATTTTCTCAATATTTTAGTGCAATAGTGGAAAAAAAATGGAATGAACTTCTTGTACCTTGACCTTTCACAGAAATTTAAATGTATATTCAGTGGTGTGCAATGATATAGTTACACACCACTGAAAAATAAAGAAAGTTGAAAACACATTAACAGAATGGCAGTCCAAAGAAAATACCAAATATATTCTGTCTGGATAAATGTACCAGCAACGCTCCTATAATTAGGCAATTATTTTAACTTTTGAGTGCAAAAGAACAACGACAATGATTTATTATTACTTAGCAATCAGGGTTAGATTATGCTCCATACAATTTGATAATTAGAAAAAAATAGCGGCTACAACTGAACCAATTCAATTCAATTGAATACAGTTGAATTTACAAGGTACATTATATCAAGCTTCTATTTGGGGGCTAATTTTTCAAGCTCTTTTTCTGAAGTAGTTCAACCAACCGAATGACTGAATTCCAATAGAGCACTCTGCTCTGAGTCTCTGACTGTAATTATCTCAAGTTGGCTGGCACTTAGAACAAGCGGGTGAAGTGCAAATTAGTGGCACATTTTCTGTAAAAATGTGTGGTTGCTACAAATTAAATTTGGAGTGTGACTAAATTAAAAAACACAAAATAAAGAAAACGCTAACACAAGATTGCATACTGATTATGTAGCATGTAGCAGGTGTAGTTACGTGAAAATAAATGAAACAACAAACAACCATGAACAGAAATCCAACTCACAGTAGTTACCAAGTAATGCAAAGAGCAATGTAACCCAAATCATTAACCACTTGGCACAGTAGTCTCAAACTGTGTGTCACAATGTCCTGGAACATGTTTGATTTTCGAAGGGCATGACAGTGGGACCTGGATCTAGTAGCATTAGCTTTTAAAAAAAACATGAGCATTTAATTTTGTATAGTTTATTACCAAAAAAAAAAGATCTTTAACTCATGTGAAAGTGCATTGATTTCAACAGGTGATATCAAAAATTTTGATTAAATCAGGCTGTGCTACAAACACGATCATTATAAATCCTTAAAAACTGTACTTTCCAAAAATCTTATAAAAATGTTTGAAAATATTGATTTCAACTAGTGCTTACCAAGAGTTTTGCCAAAAGAAAGCGTGTTAGACAAAAATGATCATTAAAATCGCTTAGAAGCAGTTGATTTCTAAAATAAAGGCCTGCTTTTCAAACACATCTCGTATCTCATATTGATGGGTGGCATTTGCTAAGCTTCTAATAATTTCGTTTGGATAGCATAAATATTATAATGTATGCGTGTAACAGTGAGTTGATTGGAGAAATTATCGTTTTCCATTTTTGATAATATAGGTTCTCTTATGGACCTAAATACACATTATTATAAATTGACTAAATTTATTTCTTTTACTGTGCTCAGTCGCCTATCTGAGAATGTGAGGATAGACGTGTATTCAACAATTAAAATTTAAATGTGGTATTTTACAGGGTGACTCATTGACTCTATGCTATGTACACTAACTACTTGTAATTGAAAAATTCAATGAGATCACTCAACCGATTGGACATGGATGAGTTCTAGCATGATGACTAAACAACTGTAGTCCGTCATTAAGTGTCATGATCATGATCAGTATACTTCTTACTAAACTAGCTGCAGTATATTGTGAAGCTCACTTTTATGAAGTATACTGTGCAAGCCACATACCTTTTTATTGAAGTAGTGAGGTTTCCATTAATCTTCTGTGTTCAAGATGTGCCTTTTGAACAGTAGCAATGAAATGAAGAAATTGAAGTTCTTTCTGAGATCAAGTTGAAGCTTGTTTTTCGTAATGGCGAATGCTGCGGTGACGTAGATATAAAATTGCTTAAAGAGTAGAGCACAAGCAGAGTTATGTGGTATCTGTATCACTTTATTCATGCCTACGATAAAAGCAATATCGTGTGAAAATACAAAGAATCAAAACTACTCTGAAATAAAAGGAAAGCAGTAAAAGATTGCAGTAGTCTTATGTCATGAAGAAATTATTCTGCACTGTATGAAGTTTGATCAACTGCCAAATTTTGTTATTTTAGTCCAGGTGATTTTTGTTTTTTTATGTGATACAAAATCCGCTTTTAAAAAAGAAGAAATATAATTTCTTATATTTAGTAATTGTGTTTTTGCCTCCAGTCAAGAAAGATGCGTTCTGTCATAGAATTTGTCATTCAGGCTTTTGTGCGATAAACTACAGGAAGAAAATTAGAAAACAATATCTACATTACTCACAAAGCAAGTTTTTAATTGCAAGCTGGATCAAATGAAGAAAAATATACAATCTGTATTTTTACTTTTCACCACCACAAAATAGTAGCTATTTTTACTTTGCTTTTTTTTAATTTTTACTGGTTCGTAATATGTTTTACTGTCAATTCCAGAGGGATTAGACTTTATCAGAAATACATTCCATTGAATACATGCAGAAATATAGAATGAATACAGATATACATACATTGAATTTTAATCGCTGTTTTATGATGTTACCACCTATCTGGGTTCTTCGTACTACCACATGCATATTATTTAATTACTGGTACCAAAAAAGGTGGTTTATGTTCAGCTTGACATCTTGGAATATTTTTTTACTTCGTGTAAGAACGGCCTTGTTTACCAACAAACCGTGCAATTTCATGGAGTGATAACATGTACTTTTGATATCTTCTAAATTAAGGCTTCCCAATTTTTAAGAACTAGTTTGAGAGCGTATAGCTATTCGTTTTGTTCTTTGATCGTCTTCAATATGTGTTTTGTGGACACTCATTTCATATCAATTCTTTTGAAGACCGATGATGATTGAAGTTTACAATTGCAGTAACGCTGTAGTTCAATTTTTACTAATATCACATTTGATGTTGTGCTTAGCCTTCATGTTTTTATGCTATGATTTAAGCTTTTCATTAACGAGATTTGTGCCCATTTTTCTGGGTTACATCAGTTACTAATGCCCTTTTTTTGGGTGCAAAATTGACTGAAATCAGTCAATTGTTTAGCTGTGGATCAGAAGTGATTGGTTGGTTGCTGCTATTTTGTATCACCTAATTGCTGAATGGTTAATGCTATTATCAAATCACATGTTCACTTAATGCACTGATTCCATGTGGGCAGTGGTTCTCAAACTGTATCTTGACACCATAGGGCATCTTTTTAATTTTCCAAGGGTGTTGCAGAGAACCCAGATCTGCCATGAGCCCTTGTCTTCAAAAAAAGTTACAATATTCGATTTGGAAACACTGCATAATTATGAAGATATTCTTCTATACGAGACATTGTAGAAAACGTTAAGAATGTTGTTGTTCTTCTGGTGTAAAATAACAATATAAAAGTGCTCTTATTAACATTTCGCTTGGAAGATACAGCGTTCAGGGTGGTATTCCAACTCTGAGCTCAAGCAGTAATAGTCAAGAAAAAATGACAGTGTTATTTTCTCGATTTTTGCTGCTCGCGCTCAATGTTGGAATGCCAGGAATACCTTGGAATGCTGTTTTTTCTGATGAAGCTTGGCATACCTGCCAAGCGAAACATTAATAACAGAGCATTTTTATATTGCTTGTTTCATATACTATTTTACACAAAAAGATCAACAATATTTATTACATATTCTATTTGGTAAATTTAATCACCAAAAAACAGATTTCTTGACTTTTGTAAAAGTATACTGACATCAATTTCAACTAGTAATTACCAAAAAGTTTTGTTTAGAAAAGGGTGCACAACAAAAATGGACTTAAAAAAATTTATGTAGTTAACAGGTCTTTAGGTAGACAAATAGGTCGATATTTTACAGAACTGTGAGCAACCATCTAAAAGTGTCGTGTTGTGTGGTGCATCACAATGTACAACGGGTTTTTCTAAATGCGTCACATTGAAAAGCATTTAAAACTACAGCCATATTGCATACCTTTGGTTTTCAGCTTTTGCGAAAGGGTTGGTTTTCAATTCAAATATTAAAAAGATTTTCAGTGACTTTGTTGCTTTTATAAGCTATTGGTATTGATAGTAGATTTTTTGATGCGCATTCCAACTATCTGGACGCATTTCAATAATGCTTGTTTCATAGCTCATAAATACTGAGGTAAAGATAACCAGGCCATCTATCCTAGAGTTTTAATGTATCTCAGGATCTCAAACTGTAGACCAATTGGTTAGTGTTAAACTGGAGACTCAACCCATAGAGTTTGTCCATTTTTTTTTGTATGGATGCAAGTGATATACATCATATACTATCAAACAATATTAAAGTAACTCAATATAATATTGAGTTTAACCTAGCAGAAAGCGAGTAGGTAGTTGTAGACGTATTATGAATTATTACGTTTAAGCATGTAAAAAAAGTAATCGACCAAAAATAATCTTGCTATCGCAGCGATTCCTTAGTTTGGGAGCCTTTGGTAGCGTTTCAATATATTGCACTTTTACTAGATGTGTATATCAATCAATTACCACTATTGTCATGGTTTCTCTTTTTTCTACATCATGTGTATTGTGTAATTATAATAAACAGAAAAGTAGGTATTAATGAGAAATCTGTACTTTCCCGATTTAGAATAGAGGGTGACAAAGGCACAGGCAGAATTGTGATTGGTTCCTGATTGAATTTGTTGGCCTTTGAGGTTGAGACACAGTGACTTACACTTCTGTACTTCAAAATTAACATCTTCACTGCATGTAACTGAATGTCCTGTTTAAAGATACGCTTTTATTAGAAATGTTATGCAATCGTATGTTTTGTATTTGTTGTTTTATATATGGCATCATTTTGGCCCAGACTCGTTACATAGCGACAGTGAAGCTTAGCGTGCAATTGTACAGAGCTGCTTTGGAGTTTCTAAGTTTCAATTTTGTGCTTAAATTGCTCGGTATTACTTCAAGAAACATACTACATGTCAGAATCCATCAAGCCGAGGATATTGTTTTAAGTGTTTTCCCATGAGCAAACAAGTTTTAGACAGGTTAATCGCAGCAACAACCAAAATCACAGGAAATTTTAATTTTGTTCAGCAGGAAACTGTGCATTTACCACATTGTTTTTGATAAATATTTGCATACACTTTGCTGGTAGTTTGGCGATTGTGACGAAACTTTCAAATGTATACTGTTGATGCTTTGTGCTCTAGGTAAAATATGTAAAAAAAATGCTCTAGGTAGCGCTTTGGTTTTTTTCTCGACAAGCTTTACTCCCAATTTTTGATTACTTTGAATCTTTGTCATTGTATGATTACCGGGTTCTTCATTTTTTCTTGGGTAGTTCAAGTTCAAATTAGTTTGCAGATCAGCACTGGACAATGAACTCCTTGATCATAGCATTATCTCTTCAATTTGAACATTGGTATAGAGATGTATTTTTTGACAACCATTGATCAGATTCAACTAAAATCAAAACAAGTGTTTTCTTTTGAAAAATACTGATAAACGAGAGCCGTTAAAAAACTTCTGGCGAAAGTTATTAATGAGATGAAACTTCTGTGTTCTGGCAAAAGTTATTTGGATTGCTAATACTTAACAGCCGCCTTGGCCTTTCTGGTACATCTTATAACCGGATATCTAATTGAAGACTTGAGTGTAAAAACTACTTAAGTCACAAAATACAACTTTTGAGGACAAAAGAGTTAAACGTTTTGAAAGCTGCTGCAAATCACATTTTAAACGATATTCACTCGATGCCACCCTTTATCTGGGCTATGGTTAAATCAAAGTTACTAAACAGATTTTGCGCTGGAAATATTCATGGCAAATGAAATTAAATTAAAAATGAGCTTAGGTATTTTTGTGCTTAACATTCTGGATTCAATGGTTTTGTTTAATAAGGTATCGTCTTTTGCAAGCCTTCTATTTAAAATGACATAATTCTTTCTATTTCGTGCAGCAACTTCAAGAATAATGTCAGAAGCACAACAAAGTATTATTTTGGAACATGTGCTATAGTCGGCAGTATTGTAAAAAATGCGTCTTTTTTTTTTATCTACAGCGGTGAATTGTTATACATACAGTACATTGAGACAAGATATTCTTTTTCGTGTGTTTACTGGATGCATTTGTAAGCGATGAAGTAAAACGAATCCCATACTGTATTCACAGTAATGAAAAATGCAACACACAATCACATAACGGCAGTAGAACAGCGAAAATGAAAAACAGCGAAGTCTTGATGAAGCGATTTGAAACACCCTCAATACATAAAAGTCATTCAAGTTCACTTACATCTTCATCTTCATTCTCACTTCTCTTCAGGTTACTATAGAAGATAACTGCAGGCGGCAAACTACGAATATCGTTCAGCTTTGCAGAGTTGGTCGTAATGAAATTCCGGTATGCCCGACAAAGAGCAAGCAAGGCTGATTTCCTCTGTTTCACCTCACGTTTCATCAGGCCAGCTTTTTCACAGCATTTTCATGTCACTGCCGTTCTGCTTAAAGGAGCCTTATCATTCTTGAAAAGCACTCCTAAACTTTGAAATACTTCACAAGCTTTAAGCAAAGGGTCGGAAATGTCTTTGAAATCAAAAACTTTGATAACGGGTGTTCCATTATCACTTATCTTCTGGGAGTGGATGTGATACAAAGATGACTTCAAACCGATGAGTGGCTGTACGTACCAGTAAAATCCAATTAAAAGGTTTGATGACCTGATCCATCTTCAGCTTCATCTTTTTGCGCCCAAAATCCCGATCACATTACATCCTGTTACGGCCATGAATCGAATAGTGGAGGAGTACTTTTGCTAAGACGATTTCTCGTGTCATTCACCAAGCAGTTCAGTTATGCCAATATGTAGCGGTTCTTGTTTTGTGTGAAATCGTTATCGGCAAATATGAGTAACTCGGAAACTTGTCAGAATTGTGGACAAATAGTGTTTTATGCATGAAATGACTTCGTTTGAACCCTTCCCAGCGTAATGTTCAGCATATGAAAACAACTTGACCCGTGACTTACACTGTCGTGTATGCAAAAACTGTGCAGCCATAATTGCCGTTTGTAGTGTTCCTCAGAAATGCAAATTTTTTTGAAAGTCTGTGGCAATTACCATCCTCTTTGGCCAATCTTCGGCATTCGCTCTTCGCTTTACTTCCACAAGTTGCATGTTGACGACATCTGCCTTCCTTACATGCAGCTCATGTGCAATTTTGAGCTGTCGAAACTTTTCATCACTATTCCTTTTAACAGCTTACATATCAAATGTGAACTTTTCACAACTGTCACATATGTCACTCCTAGGAAAGCCAAATGAAATACAAAACTTGTTGAAAATATCTCCATAGTAGCTGTAGAAAACCATGTCCTCGAGGTTTGGGTTCTTTTTTTAGAAACAGCCGGTGGAGTTCAGATATGCTTAACCTTGAATTAAGGTATTTTCTGTTGCTGGTTTTTAGCCCGGCTCTAGTGGCTTACCCTAGCTGGAAAGCTTGCTATATGATCGAAGACAGTTGGCATGTGCCATCATCCATATGACTGTGATTACCATGTTTACCACGACCATCCATAATGAAGTGCTTGAGGTTCAAAACTTTTGATTAAGTCTTGACTCCTTCATCCTCTGCAAACCCATAAATGAAGCTTTGCAGACCATGGTGCCTGATGGAAGAGTAATGTGAAAAATGTAGCAGGTTCCTTTTTTCCTGACTCTGTACGTGATCTCTTCTGATCTTTTCATCTGATATGACTTCCACGCAAGTACAGGCTCTGCTTCACTTGGACACCGATGTCATTGAATGAATCAAAAATTTTCTTTTAATTCTAAATCAGAAAAGTTTTCAAAGCGTCGACAACGGCAGTTTATTTTGTACTGTTTCCTTGTTGGAATTTGCTTACCACATGGGGTGCAGTAAGCCTTACCTAAAACAAATAGAGATTCTTAACCAGTAGGTTTATGCTGCTAAGCCTATTGGGAAACTGAATCCACCAGGCCTTTTAACGTACCTTTGGTTACATAAAAAAGTAATGCTAGTAAAATATTTTATGCTGGTTAGTACAACACTCTTGATGTAGACAAGACATTGCACTAGGCCAGGGATCTCAAACTTTTCGGAACCCAAGGACCAATTTTTGCTGGGTGGCTTCCGGCCAATGTCAGAAAAACGTACAACGGAAATGCGCTATATTAGAAGCTGCTTAATATGACTACCTTGGGACAGGATAATTTTGGTCACATTATTCGTGGTCATATTTAGCAATGTAATTGGAAACTATCAGTGTTGGAAAATTTTAAGAAACGCTTTGGGAGCTGCATGTTTAAGACCGTTGCACTAGGGTATATTGTACAGTGCGATACAAAACCTCCACCGAAACAATCAAGCGTAATCTAAGAAAATTATCTTTAACAAGGTGCACTAACGTTACTTACAGGCTGTGTTAATACCAGCTTTATACATCTCCATGCAACATCTTCTGCCTTACAAGACATAGACTTACCTAAATTTCTTGCAGTTTTCAGCTTTTTCCCAGCGTATCTCAAGCTTTCTGTTCCTTTCCTTGCCATTACTTCAATATTTTTAAATGTTACTACTTTCTAAAGAAAACACTGATTTATGCATACTGTTACCAAGCTAGTCATGCTTTGCAACAATTGACGCTTCCTAGCCTTCAAACCAACGATTTATGCAGCAGTTGATCAACTGGTTTTGTCCAGCGATATTTCCGGCGCTGTGATTGGACAAAACAGGTTACGTGTGTCGCGAAGTGGACTTTGGGACTTCTTTGACTTAAATCTTTGATTTCTGTGCAAGCACTGCTGCGTGGTATGGCAAAATTAAGCAGTTTTAATATAAATTTTTGCACCGAGACATGCTTCAACTATTTTACAACATCTTTTTGGCTACAACTCAGATTCCACGAAGTGTATTAAAGTAGTTCTTAAACTCAGTTCTTCAATTAATAGTGTCATCAAAGTTTGATGCAAGAGCGCATAGTTACTTTCATCCTTTTCACCCCTTTTCTTGTGATGGAAATTTGGAATAAAAAGATAATTTAGGTTTACACCGCAAACCAAATCGAATAATTAATGGTATGCATATCCCTGCTTGAAAATAGAATAGGTCCAAGTCACATTTTTGTTACAGTATTTTTTTCACTTTTCGGATGATTTTCACGTAGACCTCGAAGGCGTTGTAAGCAGCTTCATTATAGAAATAGCTGGACATAGGATCTGATAATTTTTTTGCTGTATTAAAATAAAGTGGATATTTTTATTACTATGTTTGTGGACTTGGGCTTTTTTATTTTCAAGTAGCGATGTACTGCAGTAGCGACGTCTAACATGACAATATTAAGAAAGATTGGTATTCAACTAAATTCTTGGCGTTTAATTGTGAGTTTGTGAGGTTAATTGTTTAATTTCAGGCGATGATAGTGATGACAAAGAAAAGCGTGGAGCAATCCAATCAAATCGGCGCGAAAATGTGCTTGTTATGAGATTAGCCACAAAAGAGCAAGAAGTTCAAGAATGTATTGTAAGTTGTTTTCTATATTTATGTTTAGCAACAGATGCAATTTTTTGTAATTGAGTTCAAAATTTGCAACGAAATATCAACTCGTACAATAGCAATTTATAACGTAAATTATCTTTCATATCGGTTTTTGAATGTAAAAAATGACGCATTATATTTGTAAATTGAGCTTTTCTCTTTTACGTTGTTTATTTAAGCCCCTCTTTCAAGCTGTTTATTGTTAATTGCACATTTCTTTTTAGGCTCAGATAAATCACATAAAGAAAGTTCAAGAAGATGCAGCGTTGCTCAGTCTACGCCAAGCAATTTTAGACCCTGGGGTAAATCTTTTGTTTGGAAAAATGCGAGAAGAATTGCAACAAACTAAAGACAAACTAGAACAAGCTCAGAGCGAACTTAGCGCGTGGAAATTTACACCTGACAGGTTGGCTACTTTATTTTAATCAACTTTAATAATTAAAATCGCATATTTTGATATGGTATCAAAATTGCTAGTTTCTCCCTCAGATGTAATCAAAAGGGCACGTTTTTAGTTTTATAACAGCAATGTTATCTTATACTTTTAATGCTCTGCAGCTTACCAGAGAGAGAGCCGCTGGGGATTATAACAGGCTTAACGATTTGTGCAAAGATGATATAATTATGCATCATCATTTTCTCTGGTGGAAACCTTGAAGTGATTCGCAAAAACCTTTAAATCATTTTTGTGATGTAAAAATACCACTTTCTCACACTGATTCTGGATGCGCCAGTGGTCCCTTACAATTATCATAATTTAGTCAATTAATATCATTATCATAATTTAGTCAAAACGGAAAAAAGTTGATATCTCGATGTCGTACTTTGATTGCTGAAAATCAAGAACTCGGAAAACAATTGTCACAAGGAAAAACTGCTCAACTCGAGGCAGAACTAGCGCTGCAGAAAAAATACAGCGAAGAACTCAAAGGGAGTCAAGAAGGTATGTTTTCAAAAGACTTTTCTTATAACCGAATGGTTACTTCACTCACATCGCTGCATCAGTATGTGCATTGATTAAATTATCATTGCATAATTATAATTATTGGTGTGCTGTTCCAGTAAGTCACTGACCGAACGCTTACTCCATACTTTGTTTCTTAGAGTTAAACGAGTTTGTTATTCAACTTGACGAGGAAGTCGAAGGAATGCAAAGCACAATTCAAGTCTTGCAGGCACAACTTGCTGCCACCAAACGGGAGTGCGAGTCCAATAAAGAAATAATAAGACGGTATGAGGACGAACAAATAAATGAACGAGCGAAAAAAAAGCACAGAGACGACAAATACCAAGCCAAGAGAGCTTCACCTTCACGCAATGAACGCAGTGATAGCGAAAACGAGTACGAAGTACTGAGCGACAGTAGAATGTCCCGCAGAAGTTCAAGTTACGAAGAAGGCGAATACTCAAGCGATGTCGAGTACATCAATGACAATGCCAGTGTAACTGGCAGCACTGACCAGTTGGACGATTATGAAATACTTGAAACTCTTCCGTCGGATCACGAAGAGAGCCAAGAAAATGGCGACGAATCGTCAAAACAACGAACTTCACTCACTTCCAGTGCACGAAATTCGCATTACGACAACCACGTAGACGGTAGAACGTACCAAAACTCGTCAGAACACTCTCATAAAGAGGTAAGTATGTGGTGATAGCATCACTGTCCTTGCAGGATAGAACTAAGAATTGCCCGAAAGAGGCGCGGAGGTTAAGTCAATACAAGTTTTATTTAGTGAGAAGTGGATTTGGGTTAAAAAATAGCAATATCAAAGTGTTGAAAATAGCACGTTTCTTAAGACCTTCTTTATTATAACTTAACCTTTTTCGTTTTCAGGCATCAAAGAAAGTCATCCAAAAGCAAGTTTGCCAAGCTTCAGCTCCAAGCTAGTAACGTGCTTTGATATAACGAACAATTTTTAGCGAATTCATTCTGGCGTTCTTTCTAAACGCTGAAACGACCGGAGATGTTAAACGTCAAGCGCGATCGAATTGATTGGTGATCGTGAAATTCAGTTCGCGACCAATTCTACCGACGTTATAAACCAGCCTTTGCACACACTAGCATTGCTAACCACGATCTTGTTGCCACATTCAATGGTTTGTGTAGAAACTTCTTTTCTCACTTTAGTTATTTGTCAAAGTTGTTCCTATTTGCTCCCTGCATAGCGAATAGTACAGTATTTTGTTGCCTTGATTTTCTCAGAGAACAAGAGCTGCGTTTACTAATAAAATAAAACTAGAAATTGTTTAGGTTAGCCTACGCAAATATGCATGTGGAAACTTTTTATATTTTCTTCGCAACTGGTATTGGCGGATTAATTTGATAGGATTTACGTTTTGGATTGAATTTTATTGTGTTCTTCTAGCCTTATTTCTTTTAACTGCCTGGTTGCGTGGCATTGCGATTAGTGTGTGCAACTTCGTGATAATGTTTTGTGTTTGCTAAAGCTTCAACCACTTTTTATGTTTCTTAAAATAATAATGAAAAAATCCACTGTTATAATAAAAATGTCTTTCAGGTCAAGCATAGCTTCTTGTCCAACTAATATAAAACCGGTGTCTTTAGAACTAACAAAGTATGGGGCACAACGCTAAAGTTGTGGGTAGCGGGGTATATCAACATGATAACTTTTACTAAAGTTTGTTGTTGTTTACCCGACCCCTACCGAGGGATGGGGGCATGGCGGAAGACCATGGAGCTCCAGAAGCCGAGAAACTTCCCAGGCTCTGGACCAGAGGTCATAAAGAGACAGAGAGTCGCCAAAGAGTCCGTAGCTGGACAGTGCAGAATGAGATGAGAGGCGTCCTGGGACGAGTGTCCACAGGCGCTGCAGGAAGGATTCTCGATTCTGCCAATCTTAGAGAGATAGGAACCTAAAAGAAGGCTGTGTCCATTGCAGCGAAAACGAGAGAGGACACAGCGAGCATGACGAGGGAGCACAAGTTCCTCGGTGGAAATCGAGGAAACCTGAGAGTCAAAGAATTTAGTTAGACAGTACGCCTCGAGTCCGAGATAAGAGGAGAGGTAAGAGAGAGACTACAAGGGATTGCGTAGGGCGCAAGTAACGCTCCCCGTCTAAAGTTAAGTTCTGAAGTAGTAGGTTCGTGTAGTAGTTTCGCAACATTGGCTCAGCTCATGGCGGGATGAATTTTACCAAAGGAGGCAGATATGTTACGAGTTCAGCAGTTAAACCTCCAGTCCAACAATCTTCCAGTTCTTTAGAATGGCGACTATAGTCTCAGTCCCTTTCTAAAATGCTCCAGTCGAGTCCACGAAAGGGCAAATTTACAAAAATTTTGCCTAGTCTACTGATATTGCTAAAATGACACGCATAACCACACTTTTGTTTAGCTGAACTATCCTTTTGTTAGCTGAAGCGAGTCAACCGGCTACTTCTATCTGTGTTGAGAACAAGTCGCTTGAATTCGAGTCGAGTTGTTTCGTCCAAACGATTTTTTACCACGACTCTAATCCTTCCAACACTTACCGTAATTACCAGTGTTTAGTTTCCAGTGATATCTTTAATTGCTGTGGGGAGCTAGGGATGTTGAAACTACGTATTTCTACCACAAGCACTTCGCCAAGTAAGAGATGTTGCCATCAAATGCCTTTTTTAACAACTACGCGCAATGAATGAGTTTTAAATCAGCAACTTATTGGTGTGCAAACGTCTTGTCACACTTAGTTATCAATTATGGACAAAAACTTTGGTTTTTAACGTGATTATTGGTTATTACGTTACACTAATCGATTACTTTGTGTGTGCTCTTGGAGCACTACTGCCATCCAGAAAACTAATCTTTTATTTTTATTTTAACAGCAGGCCTACTTAAAATTGAAAAGAGAAACATGTATGAGACATCTTGCCCGACTACGGTATTTACATTTGTACAGTAATGAAAAGCAAATCATTCTTCCAGGTTTTACAACTTCATTTGAAAACGAATAATATTGAAATCGATGCTTTCTAATGTAAAATTTTATGATTTTAAAAGCATCGTATTTCCGAAGCTTTTGATCTGTGACTACAGTTCAGAGAGAGATATTTTGAAACAGTGCTCCGATTTTGAAAAAGGCTTCAATTTTCTCGAGACGGATACCTTCTTTCTTAAAACGCGGTCAGCTTGTGTGATTTTCTTTGTGACGGTTTGCTCTGAATAATATGCTGCTTAGATTGTTTCATATTTTACCACTTTCGACTTTTCAAACGGCTACCAATTTTTCTAATTGGATTTTCGACGCTGATTACGAATTTGGCATTATTTTTGTATTATGACGTCATCTTCATGGTGCCCCGTGCGATTATTACTTCATTTTTCGCTGTTTTTTAGTATCTCGAGAATCATTTGCGATAGAAGCATGGGATTTGTTTCAATTGACGCAGAATGGTGGATTTCCTATCTGTCTTTAATACATTATTTAGTCGTATCTGCACGAGAAAAATAGTTATCAATGAAAACATATTTTTTATGGTTTGGGACAATTTATATGCCAGACAATACAAGCTTAAATCATACCGCACAAAATACTTAGCGAATTGGCATAAACTGTTATAACTTTTATCAATTACACGCACAGCATTGAACAAACTTTCAAATATTATAACAATACCTTGTTTGGGGAGGGAGGCTTAGGCAAAAACCTCAGCTAAAATGTTTAGACTGGTCGCTAAACCCATTATTGATGTTAAATTTTGAAAAAAAATCAGTGTCCTGCATTGTAGTATTTAAACTTTACTTATTTATTCGAGTGGATGAATTGCTGCAAGCAATAGAGATTTATTCAAAAATATAACATCAACTACACCAAAGTATTTACAAAAAATAACGATAACACAAAACTGTACACTCAATAAGGATACAAAATAATAGCACTAGCAGAAGTGGCAACTAGCAATTAATGCAATTCACAACAACGAAGGCGAAGCTATCATTTTTACTAAATAGAAATGGGCAAAGTTGTTAAAAAGCTGGGCTAGCTGTTCGGTTAACAAAATGCAGACTTACATAAAAAGACAAACTTGTTGATGGCTTAGCATAAAAGTGATCATTCGTAAAAAAATTGCAATATACTGTAAGTCTAATCTTAATCTATAGGCTATAAATATACAGAAATTGAACACCAGCACTTATTCCGTATTACATAAAAATGCACGAATACGCATGCCGGTCTTATTTGGATGTAAAGGGTAATCAAGAATTGTATTTTGTACGACACCTTTTAGTTTGCCGATCAACCTTTCAGTAGCTCTGTTGTTATTTTCGATACTTTTCCAATGTGCTACTGGTACCTCGGAGCATACGATGCAAGGAGCGGTTCTGCTCTCACTTGTAAAAAAATCTCTTAGGCCAGCTTTTCGACCTTGAAGTAGTTTTCGAGTATCTACAGAATCTGGGTAATGAGATGTTTTCACAGCTTCTATGGAATACGGCGATACTTCCGCGAAAACACTAAGAGCAACATTACTGGCGACATTCATTGTACAGCATGCTCGTAGAAATATTTCAGAACAACGTCTGCTTGTTCGGAATCAATTTCACGATGTGCCAACAAAAGATCACTCTGAAAAAGTGTGATTCTTTGACCTTCAGCTGCCGATGGTTTCGAATGAAGGCACATATACCAAAATTATGTACAAAATTAGCCCAATTAATTTCGATTTTTGGTAACCATCCAATGGCAAATATCAAAAATCAATAAACGGAGATATGACTCACTGTTGTGATTCATCTTGCATGGCATGTGCTTCTTGCTTGTAAGCCAAAAGAGGCTTCATATTTTCTAGAACTTCCATCAAAATATAGCAAGATAAAGCAAGTAAGCACATGTGATCATTTCTGAGTGAATAATCGTTTCTTTGCTCTTTTTCATCGGAGAACCACTCAATCTTTTTCCTTAAATGAAGGGATGCCATTTTAGTGACATGAACCACAAGTTTTTCTCGATTTACAAGTTTACTCATGTCAGGCTTCCGATTATCACCAAAGTACTTTATCAATGATTTGTCTTCCATAGTTCCTGGTCCTTTCTTTTTGCCTTCAATTTTTGCAATGGCGTGAGTAAAGTAAATTTCATTCACATGAAACAAACATTCTAGTGAATGAATGCTACAATCATTATGCAATTTGTAAAAGTCAACCAGCCGCTTATTTACTCCAGACATTTTACCTGTGTTTAAAGCCGTAGTATCGGACATTACTGAATAAACTTTATTTGAAATACTTTGATCCACATGTTTTGTGATGGAAGTAAAGACAGACTCAGCAGTCACTGATCTTCCCTTTTCAAACGTTTTTACTGCAATGACTTTTTCACACTTTTTTTCTTTACGTATTGCCCTAATAATATGTATCGATCCATTTTATTTATGATTTTGCCATTGTCGTGAGTTCGCCTATTGCTATGGGGTAATATTCTTCAATTGTCGTGAGTTCGTTAGTCTATTATACAGCATTATTCCTCAATCAATTTCTCACTCGGTATGACAGTCAATAAATATATTAACAGAACAAAAATAGAACAGAATGGTTGAATCGGGCGATACGAATATATATTATATATAACCTTTGGAAGACCTTTTATGCATAATCACTGCTTGTGTGATCAACTTCGCATAAGGATATCAGTATCACTCCATGGTCGAGCGGCTAGAACTACGCCAAAACGAACCTCGCTCAATAGTCAACGGCACGTAAGTCTTGTGTTTTCTGTTAGTCTGTTTTATAATGGCCAACATTAATGCTATTGGGGGGACCTCTCGGCCCTTAGCAAGTCCTGCTGATGAGTCCAAAAGGACGAAACGCGTCCAGGGATGGCTTTGTAAATTTAAATATATCTTTCAATAGCATTGCCTCCTTCGGAAGCCTCGCGCCTGTAGGACTCGCTTTGTTGTTTTGTTTCTCGTTTATAAGACGCTCTCTATCGATCGTAACCACTTGAAACCAGCAAAAAAAAAATATATATATATATATATATATATATATATATGTGCACACGAATCACGTGACACGATAAAGCAATGGAGTTTTGATAAGGTTGATGTGAAAGCAATGCAATTTCCTATACCAAATGTCAACATTGATATTTAACACCAAATATAGGAAATACTGATGGTGATGTTAAAAATGAAGCCAAATACAAATTAAATTACGGTCAACACAAAGCAAAGCAAAACCAAATACGCACGTAACCACTACACCATCATGGCACAGTTGAATAGCTGCAGCACGGCCCAGCTCTTTCTTGCACTTCTTCAAGGCTTCCAACCGGAAGTGCTCACGCTTTCGAAATACAGTTGCAGGTGAAGCAGATGTATATTTTTCCCCAACCGTTGATCGCTGTAATTCTGATTGCTGGCGTATCGACATCAATCGCTGATCCGCCTTCTTGCAGTCACTGGCACTTACAGAAATATTTCGAAGCTTTTTGTGTGATTTGCCTCCTGTTATTTGCTTAGACGGAGAGTGATAATCCAAGTCAAATGTTTCAGTAAAGCTGCGTCGATTTGCTACTATTTCATCATCGCTGTCGTTAAAAATGGAGCTGGTGTTCGATTTACGTGGCTTCAGAACTGTAGGAGAGATGGCACTAGGTGTATCAGTGATTTTTATTCTCTTGCTGCAAATGGGTTGCTCCCGATCAGTTTCAGCGTTATTTCGTGTTTTTGCAAAGACTTGCTGTCTATGTTTGTTAAATACCATATCTTTTGATTCAGACAATATCATTTTTCAAGACGACCATTGATCTTTCAGAAACTCTATTTCTTTTTCTGGTATTCTGTCATCAAATTTACATGTGCATAGTAATTTGCCTCGATAAGTACTAACAGTTTCAAGAATCTCGTATCGGCATCTGGACAAGTCGAAAAGTTTATCAAACCAATCTTTATTAATAGAACACTTAAATTTTTTAGCTCGTTTTCTTGCGGTTAGAAACTTTTCAAATACATTTTTTAGCTTATTCTGGGCACTCTTTGCCTCGATCACGGCTAAACTAGCTTTTCTCAATAAATTTTAAACATCGCTAATCACTACCTGTTTTATGTCATTGAACCCTGATCCTTTGGCTGAGAATTTAGATTCTGTATCCATCAAAACCTGCCGAACATGATAGAAATGCTCAATAACCTCCCTATCCGTGGGTAATGTATTACCCACCATCTTTTTCCTGAATAGCAAAGATTCTATCTCACTAGATCTTAGAGATGCCATACTAAGGTTTTACTTATTGTCACGAATAAGGAAATTTGTCTTTTAAGAATACTTTTATCTATGTGTATGGTGCTGTATTACTTGTTCGCTCGGCTACTGATTGAGAAAAAAGACCTTTTTCCTCGCAATTGGATTTGCTGTAAGTACGCCTTTATTACGTCACAATCGTTTATGACAGTAAAATTCCAGATTGATCTAGTGATTCTAGCTTCTTCGAAGAATTTCGTTGACCGATTACATAACTTTTATTACATAACTTAGAAATGTTTTTTTCTTTTGACGTGATTGTGTTCTAGCGACTTCTGGATTGTTTTTTTTTTTCGATTTATATATAAAGAGACGGGATTTTTTTGTAGTAGTAGAGAGAGCAGAAAAACGTTGTAGTGGGGAGAGAAAGATTGATTGACGTGAGTACAGAAGGGCTATTGTTTTTTTGTAATAATTTATTATGAATACTGTTGACGTGGAAAATATTGAACAGTTGTTGGTGAAATTAGTTTTGGCGGTTTTCTGATTGTGTAGTAAAGTAATTAGTTCTGAGATCGTTGAGCGAAGAAGCTTGAAGTCGTGAAGTATTATTTCTGTGAATACATATTCTGTTATTAAAGTGGTTTAAGGTTTTTTTTAGTGGAAGCCAATCTTTTCCAAGTTTTATTAAGTTGCAGTCAGACCTAATTATCTGAGCGATTATCATACGTCGCCTCAATTTTAAAGGAAATTTAAGATCGAGATAGAGTCGAAAATTCTATATTATTATATAAAAACGGGACACTTATGTTAAAAGTGTAATTGATGCTGCGATGCTGCCAATAATTTTTTATACTAACTGGCTAAACGATGTTTTTAAATGCACGTAATTATCGTTTACTTGCCAATTAAACCATTGTCTTGGTGACGAAATAGCTACTTCATAATAAAAATTTGTTTTGAAGAGATTCGATTACGAAATATTTGATCCTTTGAGCCAACACACAAAAATACATAAAAACACGTTTTCATTAATAACTATTTTTCTCGTGCAGATACGACTAAATAATGTATTAAAGACAGATAGGAAATCCACCATTCTGCGTCGATTGAAACAAATCCCATGCTTCTATCGCAAATGATTCTCGAGATACTAAAAAAAACAGCAAAAAATGAAGTAATAATCGCACGGGGCACCATGAAGATGACGTCATAATACAAAAATAATGCCAAATTCGTAATCAGCGTCGAAAATCCAATTAGAAAAATTGGTAGCCGTTTGAAAAGTCGAAAGTGGTGAAATTATGAAACACCCTAAAATTGCTGCTAGACAGACACAGACTAACAGCTTCGGAAAAATGCAACTTCAAGCAATCTTAAAATTTTGTTGGTCTACCACAAACCAACTTTTCAAAAATCATTGGATTACTTGCAATATAAGCAAAACCTCAAATCTGACAAGCATCAATCTCGCCAAAGCAAATGCAGATGTTATTGTCAAGTACACAAATATTTACAATTGCAGTTAAAACAGCATCTATCCAGAATTCATTATTTTCCAAGTTACGCGCTTTTTGCAGGTTTCGAAGATCTAATTCAGTGTGATCTACCACTACACACTCGTATTTTGCTGGACCAACGCTACACATCATATTTCAGATGTCTTTCTTGAAGAATACCACCGTAGCTTTTGCAGAGTTTTTAACTATAAGCCAATACATCACGGAGGCTTCACTAGTATTTATTTCGACATCTGACAAACAGCTACTTCAGTCCTTTTATCTAAGCACATTTTTATCAATTTGGTCAAAGCTTGCAACAGAGGCGGTCAAAGTAACTTAAAAATATACTTTAGCAAAAGTATTGTTCCTTAAAAATTACTTTAAGTAAAAGTAGAAAGTAGTGATAAGTATTTATTTGAGTAAAAGCAAAGAATTAATCAAGAATTAAACTACTTATATTTTCTAGCAGTTTTGTCCAGAGACGTAGCAGCCGCCCCCAAACCCCCCAATTAGGAGGGGCCCAGGCCAACTTTGGGGGCCCAAGTTAGTCTGAAATTGCTTTTTGGCTACGTGACTATTTTCAGTTCAGCAGACTTGTTTACAACCGATTTAAACTGTAGGAAGAAATTGGCTTGTGACATCATAAGTGAATGCAACGTCATTTTATCTCGCAGAATCTAGAATATTTCGATGGATTTTCTGGTAGAATCTTGAATATTCGATTGACGTAACAATGCCGTTGTTACGCAACAATCATAGAATGGTCTGGAATTCTGTTTGGCTATAAATACCGGGACAATATATATATACACTGCAGAGTGCAGATAAAGTATTTTATTGACATTGTATAGAATGAAACGTTCAAAAAGTGGTGCTCAAAAGAGAAAAGAAGCAGCCACTGCTCGAGATGCTGTAGCGAAATTGCCCAAGATGACAGATTTTTTCAAGATTACTGAGCAGAGTAGACCTGGCACTAGTACCGAGAGGGATGAAGAAAACTATAGTGTACAAGAAAAAGAAGACTATGACGATCAGCATCAAAGTGATTGTGAATTTCCAGAAAATGTAAGTTGTGATTTACCTGCCAATACGCAACCTTCAATATCAAAAATAACTGAATCTCAATTTACCCCTATCCCTGATGACCCATGTAAATGGCCTGAAAGTATTTCTGATGCTCAACGATGTGATATAGTAAAGCGTGGACCACATGAACTAATAATGAATTTTCCATATAATAACACAACTCCAAGGCGACGTTTTTCCTCCCACCATTATAAACGTGTGTTACCTAATGGTGAAAGTGTTTCACGGTCGTGGCTAGTTTATTCTGGGGAATCAGATCAAGTTTTTTGCTTTTGTTGTAAGCTATTTGGAAAAACACTAAGCCCTTTTTGTAGTGGTATAAATACATGGGAGGGTTTTTCGAAAAAACTGAAAGACCATGAAAACGGCATTTCCCACCAAGAATGCTGCAGTCAATGGATGTTGCTAGCTGAAGGGATAAGAAATTCATCCACTATCGGCAAACGCGAGATGAATATTTTTTTCAATGAAAGACGTTTTTGGAGAAATGTTTTAGAGAGACTTATCGACATTGCCTTGTTTCTATCGGAAAGGAATCTTGCTTTTAGAGGATCTGAAGAAGTCTTAGGATCTCCTCACAATGGAAATTTTCTGGCTATATTTGAGCTTTTGGCAAGAAGAGATCCGATCCTAAAAGAGCTTCAAGACAGAATCAAGAATAAAAACACTAAAGATCACTATTTGAGTCCTACCATACAAAATGAACTAATTGAATTGCTAGCGACAGAAGTTGAAAAAGAAAATTTACAGCAATTGAAATTGGCAAAATATTTTTTTATAATTTTGGACTGCACTCCAGATATGTCACATCATGAACAAATGTCTGTCATTCTCCGTTATGTACTATGTAATGAAGAAGCTGCTGTTGTTAAAGAAACATTTTTTGGCTACTTGAGAATAAGTGACAGTACTGGGAAAGGCTTGTTGGACGCTTTCTTAGAAAAAGCGACCGAACTGCAACTCGAATTGTCTGATTGTCGAGGTCAGTCATATGATAATGGTGCTAACATGAAAGGAAAACATTCTGGGGTCCAAGCAAGAATGCTAGACATCAATCCCAAAGCTGTTTACGTGCCCTGTGCAAACCATACCCTTAACTTAGTTGTTGTTGACAGTGCTAATTCATCGACGGAAGCATTGACATTTTTTGGAGTACTTACAAGGTTGTATGTGCTGCTTTCTTCCTCTGCTCAGCGTTGGGAAATTTTGAAGAAACATGTGGAGCTGTCCATAAAGTCACAATCTGATACTCGTTGGGAAAGCAGAATTAAATGCATCAAACCTCTTCGATACAATTTAAAAGAGGTGTTGCTGGCACTGAAAGACTTGGAAGCCATTTCCATAGAAAGAAAAGATGGAAGAGCTGCCTCAGAAACAAAATCGTTGATAGCTCATTTATCAAAATGGAGTTTTCTTTTGTCGGTGTTTATTTGGTATGATATCCTATTCCAAGTCAATAAAGCAAGCAAGATTCTTCAATCGTATGGAGTCTCCCTTCATACAATGGAAACGGAAATCCAGGCAACTGAAAAGTTTTTGCAAAACTATCGCACAACGGGTTATGACAGTGCCGCAACATCTGCTGTTGAAATAGCACAGGAATTGGATATTGATCCTTCTTTTCCTCCGTCAAGAAGTGGAAAGAAAAGAAGATTGTTTGATTACCAAGGTGAAGAGGAACAACGAGCTACTCCTGAACTGAAATTTAAAAGCAACTTTTTCTATCCATTAGTAGACCAGGCTATTATGTCAATAAAGGAGCGCTTTTATTTGTTACGTGAGGTTTCTTCCGCCTTTTCGTTTTTGTACACACGAGACAAACTTTTGCTTGTGCAACAAGAAAATGCTCTTCTTACTTGCTGTAAAGAGTTCCAAAAAAAGTTCGGTGACATTGATTCTGATGAAATGAGCGCTGAGCTACAGCGGTTTGTTTTAATTTTACAAAAAAAACGCAATCTCAATACGGCTCAAGACTTTCTGAACTGTCTTCTAAAGACTCATTTATTTGAATTGTATCCGAATGTGTACATCGCACTTCGAATCTTACTAACTTGCCCCGTGACTGTTGCCAGCGCTGAAAGAAGCTTGAGCAAATTGAAACTGATCAAAACTTTTAATAGAACGTCTATGACAGACAGTAGACTATCTTCATTAGCCATGTTGTCAATCGAAAATGACTGCGCCCGATCTCTTGATTATGACAATGTCATAACAGCATTTGCGAACAAAAAGGTTCGCTCCAGACTATTTAAATGATACTGTGTTTTTATAACTTTTTCATGTTTTTCAGTGTCATTGCTTTCGTTTCGCAGTGTCTGCATAAATGTCCTACTGAACTCTGGCATCGGTGCCGAATTTTTTATGACTTGCACCTTCGGTATCGGCATGCTTTATTCTGACATTAGCCTGTTTACTTATGTACAAATTGTGGTGTATTTTCTTAATGCAGCTTTTCAATTTTACACCTCTAAAGTGATATGACCTGTGCGCAGGGGCTCTTGCGCTTACTTTGGGGGTACCCCGAAGTTGGAGTGCTACGGGACTGGTTTTGTCCTATTGGCTCTCTCTCTGTGTGACAGTGACGCTCAATAAGGGATGTTCGCAGCACAGAGGGTAGGCATGCGAGAAAAGATTACAAAACGTCTCTACCAATTTGCAGCCGTATGTACATTGCGGACCAAGTTAAAGGTTTTCGTGTGATGCAAGCAGTGGTGTTACTACAAATGGGATGTGGTCGGAAGAGACCATTTTGGAGGAGATAATATTATTAGCAAACTCTAGAAAGGGGTTGCCTTAATAAAACATTCGTGACTTTTTTTCTATCGAATAACACTTAGTAAATTAAGGGATTAGGACGTTTTTTGGAGGAACTTTACAATTTGGTATTGACACATTTTAAATCATTTTTAGGTATTAGAAATTATAATGGTAAGGAGAGTGAAATAAATTTTTTTCTTGCAGAAAGTGAAAGATACCAAATAAATAAATATATATGCGCTGATCTAAATTTGAATGATGCAGCGAACACCTTCACTCAATTATTCTTCTATTTTCTACTTATTTTGTTGATCTATTTGCTTATATTTTTCGGTTGTCTCTTCTCTGTAATAGAACATGTCAACGGCAAAAAGTCGTTCCACAAGAAGAAACTCCACAAGGCCATCATCCTTCTGCTTTAAAAAAAAACAATTAAACTTTTATGATATATAAGATTTAACCTATAAAAACTACAACTAAATGACATGGTTAGCTCAAATTTTGGAGAAAGAGGGCAAAAATTTTTATCTCTCGGACAGTGCCGTCGCCAGAGCAAACAAAGTGGTGGGGCATTAGTCGAAAGTGAGGGGGAACTAAGATAGACTGAATTTTGCATATTAAAACTGATTTTGCACGGCTCAAATCTGTTGCAATTTTGAAAATTCTATACTTTTGTTTAAAAAAAGCATTGAAGGGTGTAGAATGTTTTGAATAGCATGCAATGCGAATCTTCATGATCTTAAAATACATATGACTGATCGCGTGTTGATGATTAAATAAATTTATAATATAATGTAATTTGAGATTTTTGCCATACTTGATGGGCTTAATGGTGTAAACTTGGGATGCGAAATGGTGATTGAAACTTAACCCACTGAATTACAGATATTAAAAAAATTCAATATACTGCTAATATAGGTAACGTCAGTCAAGTACATTTTATTTAGCTCTCCTGGTAATGATAACGTTTATTCAAGTTGATACAAGTTCTTACCGAGCATGCAAAAAACTTCAATATCCATCAACGTTTCGAACAGCTATACAGCTGTTCTTTATCAGGACTAATAATAAACGAAAGCACGAGTGAGGCAATATAAATAGTGTACTACGCAATCGAAAGAAAAAGGCAAAACAAAAAGTTTAAAAGCGAATAATAAACAACTGTAGATTACGCCAAATTATCATAAATTTCAGAATAAAAACAATTTTCTTTATCATTGATTGCATTTTCAGAATTATGAATAAAAAAAGATTCAAGAAATCGGCGTTTGGTAAAATCTGTTTCAAAGGTTAAAATTTTGCTATGATCCCAGTTAACTCGGTGATCTTTGGTGATGACATGCTGAAGCAACACCGTTTTTTATCAAAATTGTTGTCATCAACTTTTGCCAGATTTTCTGGCCTCAAATCCCTTTTGTGCTCAGCCCAGAGACGTAGCAGCCGCTCCCAAACCCCCCAATTAGGGGGGGCCCAGGCCAACTTTGGGGGCCCAAGTTAGTCTGAAATTGCTTTTTGGCTACGTGACTATTTTCAGTTCAGCAGACTTGTTTACAACCGATTTAAACTGTAGGAAGAAATTGGCTTGTGACATCATAAGTGAATGCAACGTCATTTTATCTCGCAGAATCTAGAATATTTCGATGGATTTTCTGGTAGAATCTTGAATATTCGATTGACGTAACAATGCCGTTGTTACGCAACAATCATGGAATGGTCTGGAATTCTGTTTGGCTATAAATACCGGGACAATATATATATACACTGCAGAGTGCAGATAAAGTATTTTATTGACATTGTATAGAATGAAACGTTCAAAAAGTGGTGCTCAAAAGAGAAAAGAAGCAGCCACTGCTCGAGATGCTGTAGCGAAATTGCCCAAGATGACAGATTTTTTCAAGATTACTGAGCAGAGTAGACCTGGCACTAGTACCGAGAGGGATGAAGAAAACTATAGTGTACAAGAAAAAGAAGACTATGACGATCAGCATCAAAGTGATTGTGAATTTCCAGAAAATGTAAGTTGTGATTTACCTGCCAATACGCAACCTTCAATATCAAAAATAACTGAATCTCAATTTACCCCTATCCCTGATGACCCATGTAAATGGCCTGAAAGTATTTCTGATGCTCAACGATGTGATATAGTAAAGCGTGGACCACATGAACTAATAATGAATTTTCCATATAATAACACAACTCCAAGGCGACGTTTTTCCTCCCACCATTATAAACGTGTGTTACCTAATGGTGAAAGTGTTTCACGGTCGTGGCTAGTTTATTCTGGGGAATCAGATCAAGTTTTTTGCTTTTGTTGTAAGCTATTTGGAAAAACACTAAGCCCTTTTTGTAGTGGTATAAATACATGGGAGGGTTTTTCGAAAAAACTGAAAGACCATGAAAACGGCATTTCCCACCAAGAATGCTGCAGTCAATGGATGTTGCTAGCTGAAGGGATAAGAAATTCATCCACTATCGGCAAACGCGAGATGAATATTTTTTTCAATGAAAGACGTTTTTGGAGAAATGTTTTAGAGAGACTTATCGACATTGCCTTGTTTCTATCGGAAAGGAATCTTGCTTTTAGAGGATCTGAAGAAGTCTTAGGATCTCCTCACAATGGAAATTTTCTGGCTATATTTGAGCTTTTGGCAAGAAGAGATCCGATCCTAAAAGAGCTTCAAGACAGAATCAAGAATAAAAACACTAAAGATCACTATTTGAGTCCTACCATACAAAATGAACTAATTGAATTGCTAGCGACAGAAGTTGAAAAAGAAAATTTACAGCAATTGAAATTGGCAAAATATTTTTTTATAATTTTGGACTGCACTCCAGATATGTCACATCATGAACAAATGTCTGTCATTCTCCGTTACGTACTATGTAATGAAGAAGCTGCTGTTGTTAAAGAAACATTTTTTGGCTACTTGAGAATAAGTGACAGTACTGGGAAAGGCTTGTTGGACGTTCGGTGACATTGATTCTGATGAAATGAGCGCTGAGCTACAGCGGTTTGTTTTAATTTTACAAAAAAAACGCAATCTCAATACGGCTCAAGACTTTCTGAACTATCTTCTAAAGACTCATTTATTTGAATTGTATCCGAATGTGTACATCGCACTTCGAATCTTACTAACTTGCCCCGTGACTGTTGCCAGCGCTGAAAGAAGCTTGAGCAAATTGAAACTGATCAAAACTTTTAATAGAACGTCTATGACAGACAGTAGACTATCTTCATTAGCCATGTTGTCAATCGAAAATGACTGCGCCCGATCTCTTGATTATGACAATGTCATAACAGCATTTGCGAACAAAAAGGTTCGCTCCAGACTATTTAAATGATACTGTGTTTTTATAACTTTTTCATGTTTTTCAGTGTCATTGCTTTCGTTTCGCAGTGTCTGCATAAATGTCCTACTGAACTCTGGCATCGGTGCCGAATTTTTTATGACTTGCACCTTCGGTATCGGCATGCTTTATTCTGACATTAGCCTGTTTACTTATGTACAAATTGTGGTGTATTTTCTTAATGCAGCTTTTCAATTTTACACCTCTAAAGTGATATGACCTGTGCGCAGGGGCTCTTGCGCTTACTTTGGGGGGGCCCCGAAGTTGGAGTGCTACGGGACTGGCTCAGCCAATCTTGTTTTGTAAGCCCGTCCAGTTTTTCCAATGTAGATACCAGTGCAATCTCGACGAGGAATCTGGTAAACTACACCAGGTCTAGATGACCTTTCCACCGAGTCTTTTGCCTTTGGTAGAATGTCTTTTAAAGCCTTTGGTAAAATGTCTTTTAAAGTTAAATGCGGTTTGCTACAACCCATAATTCCTACGTTTCACCAAAGATCACCGAGTTAACTGGGATCATAGCAAAATTTTAACCTTTGAAACAGATTTTACCAAACGCCGATTTCTTGAATCTTTTTTTATTCATAATTCTGAAAATGCAATCAATGATAAAGAAAATTGTTTTTATTCTGAAATTTATGATAATTTGGCGTAATCTACAGTTGTTTATTATTCGCTTTTAAACTTTTTATTTTGCCTTTTTCTTTCGATTGCGTAGCACACTATTTATATTGCCTCACTCGTGCTTTCGTTTATTATTAGTCCTAAAAAATGAAGTTTTTCAGGTAAACACATTGATTTGCTTGGACAGAGGAGGTTCCGATTCGCTTGCAGAACACTCTTCGAGCACCAGGGACGTACAGTCAGGGGCGGCAGTGCCTCACCTGTCCTAGTAATGATGATTATTGAAGGATAATATCATTTGCAAATTTAGTAGAAACTATTACATTTTTGGTGCTTTTATGAATGTGATTTGTGTCCTTTTTCTCAAAATTATTTTCTACCACCGGTTTTGTGGTTGCCTTTTATACAGCCAAACAGTAATTTATAATTGTTGTATTGCCACTGACGCGTTTTTGTGGTCAAAGTGTGTGTGTGTGTTTACCCCTCCTCTTCCTTGGGATGGAGGTACGGCATGAACGGTAATTCAGGTTCATACCGTCAACCTAATTGATATTAGGCTAGGGGAAAGATGGCAGCCCATTTCGAACCAGTCTTGAGTGACTGGTAGCCCCACCACCAACAAGGTGGACTGCCACTGGTGGGTACCCAAGAGTCGTCTGACATGCTGGGTTAGCAACTTCACAATTATAATCCGGTGAAGTACGGGTGGGGCCACCTGTCTGCCACATAAAGGTGGAGGCGTCCCGTTAAGTGCCTTGCCCAAGAACACAACAAGCAAGCTTGCCGGCTTGTTCTCCACACTATCCCTTTTTTATGCTGAGCGCCAAGCAGGGAAGCTGTGAATACCATTTTTTAAAGTCTTTTGGTATGACTCGACTTAGGGAATAAACCCCAGGTCTACCGACTACAATGTGGACGCTCTAACCACTGCACCATCGCGCCGGTGTGTGGGTCAAAGTCGCTGATATAGTCGAGGCGCGGCACTGACAATCTTGCTTCTCTTCAGACACTGAAAGTTCCATAAATTGAATGAAGTGTGCCTTTTTTCTTATTGCAAAATCGCCGCGAATCTATGCTGAACAGATAGGGATTTGAGGCATGCCTCAAATCTGACGTCATAAAGAAAAAGATAATTCGTTTTT
This sequence comes from Trididemnum clinides, assembly GCA_963675345.1. NCBI lineage: Eukaryota > Metazoa > Chordata > Ascidiacea > Aplousobranchia > Didemnidae > Trididemnum > Trididemnum clinides. Next base: position 19,692,103 of record OY776293.1, on the reverse strand, counting down.
TCTCGCCAAGTTGGAATAAGCGCATTGCAGAAGTTTCCGACAACAGTATAAGTTTAAAGTTTAAGAATAATGGAGGAAGATTTAATATTGAAGCTAAGAAACTTTTCAAAACTAAGCTTTCAATCTAAAGTTAACATCTTAAAGAAAGGTAGGCCTATTCCAGATCAAATTTGCTTCAGACAACTGAACGAAAAAAGATAAATCGCTCATTTTATGAGGAGTGGTACACAAGAAAGGAATGGCTGTGTGAATGTGCTTTAAGAAATCGTTTTTTCTTTATCCCTGTCTCTTGTTCTCAACAAATGACAATGCTTGGACAAAAACTGGATTTTGTGACTTGAAGAATTTTCCGAGAAGTCTTAGCAAGCATGAGAAATCCAATATTCACGTTCAAAGTCAAATTTCTTTCAAAACGTTTGAAACTTCAAGAATTGATTTGGCTTTAAATGAACAGCAGAGACTTAATATCAGCCTTCACAACTCCAAAGTTAAACAAAACCGAGAAATTTTAAAGGTTCTCATTAATGGAACATGCAACCTAGCTAATCAAGAGTTGCCTCTCGTGGAAATGATGAGAGTGTGACCTCGTTTAATCGTGGCAATCACGTCGAACTTATTTATGCTTTTGCCCAAAACGGTGAAAGAATTTCTCGTCGTTGGGAGACTTCGATAGTGTTTTCTGGTTTGTCCAGTCGAATACAAAACAATATGATTGAAGCAGGGGCAGAGGTTATTCGAACTAATATTAAAAAAGATATAAACAAAGCTTCCTTTGTTGCTGTAGAAGTTGACGAGATGACAGATGTTACGCAAAAGGCCCAGATTTCTGATATTTTTCGTTATGTATGTGAGGCTTCATATATAGTCAAGGAAGCTTTTTCGGGGTTTGATGATGTGAGTGATGACAGACGAGCTTCTGCAATAGCTCAATGTCTTGGGAATATTACAAAAGTTCAACTCTTTGGAAAAGCTGGTAGCGCACACTTATGACGGAGCATCTGTTATGTCATCTGAATTGAATGAGGTGCAAGCCAAGATAAAGGAAGATGTGCCCGAAGCAATGTTTTTGCATTGTTATGCCCACAAACTGAACTTGATGCTCTTACATTCAGCAAAATGTATGCCTGAGTGTAAAGCATTTTTTAAAACGCTTGAGGGTTTAAGTGCATTTTTTAGTAAATCGACTAAACGCACTCACTTATTAGATAATGTTGTGAAGCGTCGTTTGCCACGGGCATCACCCACAAGACGGAGCTCAAATTCTAGATTGTTACAAACCGTCAGCATGTACCACTCTGATCTACTTTTGGTTTTCCGTGTTATTGGTGACGCTGAAGACAAGTGGGACAATGATTCGGTAATGAAGGCAGCTGGATTTGAGCGGTGGCTCTTAAAGACGAATACCTGCTTTTTGATTATGGGTTATAGGAAATTTTTAATAAGACCGATGCGTTGTTCAGATTGCTGCAAAACAAATTAATGGACATTGCATTTTGCTGCGCGCAAATACGCGACACGATCGATTATGTTGAGCGACAGAGACAAGAGTTTGATGGTTTCTATTACCGATTTGAGAAGAAATGTGCAACACTTCATCTTACTGACACCGGCGATATGCGTCAAATAAAAGGCAAAAGAAAACAAACATTTTTCAATATTTTAAATGATGTTATTGTTCAACTAAAATCGAGGTTTGAAAATTTCAGCGAACTGTCCTTTCTGGGTTTGGTCGATTGTTTGTTTCCGAAATGGGGAGTTTGATCACTCCAAATTACAGAGCCTGTCAGAAAAGTACGCTAAGTTTTTCGACTGTGTAAAACTAAAGTCAGATCTTATTGGAATCTAAAGCTCACAAACGGTTAGAAATTAATGTAAAACTCCAGCACAACTTCTCAGTTTTTGTACCAGAACGATTTAATTCAGACAGTTCTGGAGGCGACAAAGTTACTGAAGCTAGTGCTCACAGTACCCGCTACAACATCATCGGTGGAAAGGTCCTCTTTTGCACTGAAGAGGATCAAAACGTATAAAAGAAATCGAACCGAAGAAAAGCCCCTTTTATCGTTGGCAATGATCGCAATTGAGAAGGAGCGACTACAAAAGTTGTGACAAAATAAAGAGGATTTCTACAACAACGTCATAGATATTTTTGTCCAAAAAGATAGGCGAATGGATTTTATTTTCAAATAAATGTGGAAGCATGCTGGATGCTGGTTTTTATTTTATTTAGTAGGTAACTGTTATTTGTTGTTGATTAAAAATTATTTGTGCCTCACCGCACGTCACTGTCGAGCATCTATAGTATGGCAACTTTTTAAAGTTTTTTGTTATATCGCATATTGTAATTGCTTCTTCTACAAGTGAAGTAACTATATCTTGCATAAAATAAAAACTGTGATCGTCTTGTTTGCTAGACAATAACAAACTAGTTTCTGATAATATGGAAAGGAATTACAGTAAAAAAATCGAACCGTAAGATATCATGCATTTGCCTACTCTTGAAAGGTATTGTGCGATGACTCTATCCTTTGACAACAAATCCAAAAAAGTCAGCCTAATTCTCATTTGTAAGTATAGTATCTTCAAAAAAGCTCTTCATTTTAGTGTTAACTCCAAAAGACCATTGGTGGTAAAGCTCTTAATGATTTTTCATAGCTAGTTCATGCGCCCCCTTCTCAGTGCCCCAGCCCATGTGCTATAGAAAATAAATTTCCACACAACACGCGAAATTAATGGGTGTCCAAGTCGATTGTTTTAGAGTTCTGCTTAATGCACCAATTCAAAACATCAAATAATGATCTCACGTTTATGACAACTTGCTATTAAAAAGAATCAAAGTTTGCAATCGTTTAATTAAACACGATTTTGTGGCAAATCCGAATAATTGAAGTTTATTACGCGTTACACGAAGGGGGACGAGGTTTACAAAAACGTTATATTACGTCACATCGGAAAAGGATAAAAAAAGCGTCATATGATTTCTGAACAGCCCCTCCAACTACTCTAGTGTATAGCGTGATTTTACTGTTTAATTAGTTTGTAACATTCGAATGACAACAAGAAAACAGGCGACGATAAACTAAAGCATTAATCAAAGGTTATCAGAACTTTAAATCACAAAAATAGTTGTTATTTTTACTGTATTTTGAATGCTAAAATTCCGCTTTGCTTAACAAAACCCATACACAATACTAAACTGATTTTTCACACATCGATTTTAAAACTTAGTAGTCCTTTGTAAGCTGGCACTCTTATTCTTCGCCAATTGCTTTAGACAGAGAGAGAATGGTAAGCAAAAACAATCCAAGAGTAGTTGTTCAATCATATTATTTCTTTATCCAAGGCACAATTGAGTAATTTTAACGAACGCTCTATCAATAGATTATGTAGAAAATGTAGCTCTGTTTCGATGCTTTGCTCGTCTGGTTCACTATTCTGAAAATCAGGCCCTGGTTCTTCTGTATCAAAAAGTTGTCGAGAACAAGATATTTCCCGTGGTTCTTCACTGTAGCTACTAGAGCTCACTGGTTCAGGATTTGACAAAAAAGTTTCAGAGTTTTCTAATGCGAAAGAATCTTTCAAAGGAACTTTTTGCGACGGTGAAACGGCAACCTGAGAACAACAGTCTAATTTTCACGCAAATTTCATTGTCGCACTTATTCAGATTTAAGCTTTTAAGAATGTCTGAAAACAGATTAAAAATAATCACCAAATTACAAAACATTCATAACATATCCAGAAATTCTAAGGTACAATCAGTGGTGCCTTAAAACGTCATGACGTTGGCTGTAAAACAAACAGGCTGGAGTGGTCAACTGCAGCCCCACTCCTACAAGACCAGTAGCACTATCAGCAACGCATACAGCGATCTACCCAATAATTCTTTAGCTCACTGCAGCCGCTGACACTATTCAACGAGTATTCAGAGAAAGCCCTGACGTTTTCAAGATAATTTTTGGCGATGTAATAATTAACCGTTAATAACTAGGACGTCAAAGCAACCAAAAAAATCGCTCCGGTTATGGTTTAGCAAAATTTATTTTTGCTGTTTCCGGTTTCACGCTTTATAGAAACTATGGTTCAGTTTCAGTTTAAGTTAACAAACATAAAATTTTGGAGGTTAGGTTTCAAGAATATTAGCAACATAAAAATGGTGTTTGGAACGATTTTTATTCGCCGTCTTCTATACCATATTGCAACGGTTTTCGTTGCATTTGACTATCAACATACTACAGTATATCCAAATAGATCGACAAGTTTGCAAAACTGCAAAAAAATCTTCAGGTAACAACACTCCTAACTCTTTATATACACTAAGAAAAATTCCCTGTAGCAAAAGCATTGCAATTCAAAAGTACACGTAAACATTTATTAGCACAATAAAGGCTTAGGTCAAGAGTGCACAATCTTTTCACTACTGGAGGCTGCATTACAGACTCTATTTTAATTTGCGGCCGCCTGTAAATCAATTTGAGAATTGTTTAGTTTACATGAAAGTGAAGACATTTTATCTGCTTGGAAATCAAAATTTTAAATGCAAAAGTTGAAACTTTTTAAAAACAGAAGTTAGTTTTAAAGCGCTGATTGTTAAATATTTCATCAAAAAGAAGGCAAAGACCGTCTTTTTTGTTATCGCCATTTTCTAAACAACATTAAGACCTTTTTTTTGAGATTGATTTTTCAAAGATCGCATTTGGTAGTTTTGACATGCATTCTACATAACTAGCTGCTGGTTTCACACCCCTTCTTCCAATTTACGGAGGGAGCCACGGCCCCTCTGGCTTCCATGCGGATGCCTTTGTGTGTGGGGCCACACAACTTGGCGCGTAGGCAGATTGTGCACTCCTGCTTTAGGTTATAAAGTGGGTTGTGCAGTGTAATGTGAGTAAGCGTGTTAAAATTTAGTATTGAAATGACAGTCAGCAATGTAATTAAGTGCTACAAGCCCGGATTAGAATCTGAGAAAAGTCAATATGAAACTGTACTCAAAACAAATAACATTACTCAAAGCTTTAAGAGGAAGGAGCAAAGGGGTCGATTGCTACCCTGAAAGATATTTATTCCAGACCCACATGAAAAGCTGAGTCCTAACCAGTGGCGTGGCCAGCAGCAAATTGTTGGTAAGGCCAAAACTTCTTGGATAATTTTTTTGCAGCATGTTTTTGCCCTCAATTATGTTAATTTTTCCTTTCGATCGACATTTCTTGAAATCGACGTTTTGCAGCCGCAATAACTACAAACACCCTCAATTCTTGATCTAACTCCATACATTTGGGAGTCTATGCGCCTGTGGCTTCCCCATTATGCCTACAATCCTCCTCACTAAAAAAACTTATTTTAACAGCCTTTCATAAATACAAAAGGATATCACCACAGGCGGAGATAGTGCCACATTTAGGTGTGTGTGGGGGGTGGGGGATTTTTAGGCTACTGCCTACTTTTAGCAGCAAATATAGCATTTTGATTTGAAGAATCGCCTTGAGTACCTTTATTTTGAGATTAACCAATTGTTTGCTCTTTTGATTTAGAATAGAATTCGTTGAAAAATTTGGGGAAATCTGATTTCTTACTCCTTGATCAAGTTTCGACTTTAAAGCCCATTTGCAAATAAACTAATTTTTTAAAATAAAAAGCAGCAATTTGTAACGGAGAGGGGGGATGAAGTCCCACCACACCTTCAAAAATATCTTTTTTCCGTGACCACCTTAAATAAATTCCCTTTAAAAGTTTCGCCTGCCAGTGACCAATCTCATGAATAATGCAAAAAAATTAACCAAAAAAGTCACTGACCTCTACAGGATTTTTTTCTTGTTCACAGGTAAGCGTTCGCACATTAGAACAAAATGCTTCAATTTCACATTCCACTCTAGATTTTAATGCATCTCCTATAGTGTGACAAATATGTAACAAAAATGCTCAATGCATCGTAATAAAACTAAATTGAACAAAAACAGCTTAACAGCATTGCTGGCAAGTTTTTCAACGATATGTTATATACCACTAGCGGTAACTGATCTTCAATCAGGGGAAACCGAAACATCATGAAGTATTAGGCGTGTTTTAACTGCAATCATTTTTACATCAAAACAATTTTTTAATCACGACGGAGTACTGTAAATTCAGTTTCACACTTTATTTTCATTACTTCATCTTGGTACTGGCTTTCAATGAAGAGATTGGTGAACACCATTTTTAGAGTCGTTGGTAGGTTTGGAGAAAGGAATTAAACTCAGGTCTACTGACTGCATAGTAGTCGGTGAGCAGCTTCTGACAAGACACAAATTTAATTAAAAACCCATTAGTAAGGTAAACCTAATGTCACTCATTGATAAAGTAAGTATAAAAATTTGTGCAATAATGTTTAATGCATTTTAAATGTGCCCAATAAAAATAGCGTTTTAATATAGCTTTGAAAAAAGTTGTTTGAGCCATAAGCTTTTCGTGACGATCTCATCAGTGGCAATACTGCGTCAAAAGGGAAGATCTAGAGTGAGTAAGAGTTTTATGTGGTTAATTCAGACCTGGGCAATCAAGACGAGCCAATGATAGCGCTAGTATTGTAAAGCGCGCCAAAGAAAGATTTCGCGATAGCGAAAGTCAGAGGAAGCACAGCAGAGGCCAAATGTCGCGATTATTGAAAGAGTTTAAGAAAGTAAACAAACTCTTTCTGTCTGCATAAAGCCGGGCGCTGGGTCTTGAGATAAGCAGCCTCTGAGAAATTAAGGTGGAAAGAGCTGCGTGCTGTGGCGAGAATTGAAAACCGTTTGTTATCATAGTTTAATACACATTGATCATTTCCTAAAAGATGTTGACCAATGGCAGAGTCAAATTCCGGTTTGGTGTCTTTCTCGGCACGAGAAAGACCCAGCGCCCGGCTTTATGCAGACAGAAAGAGTTTGTTTACGCTCTCAAACTCGATAATTGCGACATTTGGCCTCCTGCTGAGCTTTCTCTAACTTTCGCTATTGCAAAATCTTTCTTTGGCAAGCTTTACAATACTAGCGCCATCATTGACTCGTTTTGATTGGCCAGGTCCAAATTAACCACATAAAACACTTACTCATTCTAGATCTTCCCTTTTGATGCGATATTGCCACTTGTGACGACCAGAAGCTTATGGCTCAAACAACTTTTTTCAAAGCTATATTAAAATTCTGTACCACCAACAAAAATAGCGGTTGGGTCCAAGGTTGCCACTGTTGGTGATTTACCACAAGATATTGTGGTTTTTGTGAAAATCTTGTGGCTTTTAGAAGCACAATCAGTTGATAATAACAGTAAGTCTGTGAATAGTTGATTTGTGAATCGTGATGCTTGATAATAATGAAAGTGGTTCTGAAGCACCAAGGTGTAAGAAAAAACGACATTATAAACCACCTTTTAATAGTGCATGGCTAGAAGATCCTAAGTTTGAAGACTAGTTCAGGTCTGATACGTCGGACCGATGCATTCCAGAGGACCTCGGCACTCGATCTACCAATTTCGTACCGACATTCTTGCATTTTTGGTAGAATTATGCCAGCAGATCAAAATGAGATTTTTATTTTCTGAGGATTCTTGCTTAGCCAAACTGGAAGCACTGGATCCTTTAAGTGGTAACAAATAAAAAAAGAACAATCCAATCTATAATACTCTTGGCTATTGCATTCCCTACGGTTATTAAATCAAAACAACTGGATTCTTTGCAAGAAGAATGGCTTGCTTTGTCACATGCAATCAATACATTCCATGATCTTTCGGATTTAAGTCATCAGAATTTTGACACCAACTTAAATCTGTCAAAAGTGGGACAGATGAACCAAGGTTTACAACATTAAAAAAACTAATGAGCAATCTCCTAGCTCTACAACATTCCCCGTGCTTGTGTGGAAAGAGTATTTTCGCAAGACAATATTGTGAAAACAGGCCGGACAAATAGAATGCATTCATCAACCGTTGCTAATAGATTGTTGGCTAAACAAGCTATTTCAAGAAGCAATGCTACATGTTATATAGAATGCATTCATCAACCGTTGCTAATAGATTGTTGGCCAAACAAGCTATTTCAAGAAGCAATGCTACATGTTATACATGGAAGCCTTCAAAGTCTTTACTGAGTGATTTTAAAGCAGGAGATCCCCGCCGATGTTACATGCATGCATCGTCAGGAAAAGACAATGATGATCTTGACTATGACATTTTCTGAGCATATTATGCCTGTGTGAGTCATTGCAAAACTGAAAAAAGACTTTAAATGAGTCAGGATTCCTAAAATTATTGTTCATTTCATGTAATACTGTATTTCATATCTGGTTTTATTGGGCAATCTTTACTTCCTTGACCTGTCAAACTACCAACTTTAAAAACGTATTCGCCTATCTCCTGCTTGGCACTCAGCAATAGCAGAAACGTAAAGAAAAAAAAATAAACCCAAGCTACATAGTTCTCATTAAAAAATGACCATGGATAATACATGTTGCAGTTAAAACTGTCAAAAAACATGCGTCTTTCACTGTAATTCACACCTCTCTTCCTTGGCAATCAGCAATAAAAGTAGACTAACTTGGAAAATTATATAACAAATTAGTTCCGTCATGATCAAAAAAATTGCCCTAACACTAAATACACATTGCAGTTAAAACTGTCAAAGATATTTTATAGATCAGTACCAGTAATTTCTACAATGGGTTATCCAAAAGTTTTCAATTTGCACCTTCCATTTATTTCTTAGTCAGAATAAAAGAGTAGAATAGTAGATGCTCTTTAGCCTGATTAAAAACGAACAGCACACCTAACAGCATAGTCCCGTTCTTAAAACTTAAAAACTATTGATATGCAAAGGCAGCTTTGTCACGTCGCCACATCAAATCCATTCAAATAGATTAAGCCTCTTAACAATAGATCCTTTTTTTAGAATAATGAATTTTTTGTTTTTTAAATACCAGTATCAAGGTAACTAAATTTAACCTAGCTTAAGCTTTTAGTTCAATATACTCCGTATTTTAAGGCAAGTATCTTTTTGACCAATGCATATCATTTTACAAGCATTCAATTTTTTTTGATGGCATTACGGCAAAATCCTACAGCATGGTAGTGCCCAATTACAATACGGTACATCTATTTAATCAGCACAGATGGAGGCATAAAAAAGGTCAACCCTTTCTTCTGCCAAATTGTTAACCCAGCAAATAAACGCAGTTAAATTTTTTATCAACTTTTGTTACTGGTACCCTAATACATGTACGTAATACAGAAATAGACTATTGGCTTGTTACTGATGCTTTGTATACCTACCAGTCACATGCTCTTACCGTAATTCTTACCTAAATGCTTCAGGCGCAGATTCACATCCGAGTTAAGTTTATCAGTTGCACGCCGTTTTCGCCCAGTAGAATTGTATGCATCCATTTTAAGAGCTCAAAAATGCTGAGTTATCACATTGATAATTGTGACCTAATCGACATTTACAGTATTCGCATAAATACATGAGTAAAGTGTAACAAAATAATCTCCGACATTTAAGCTGTATGTTACTGACAAAGCAATGCCTACGATACCAGTTTTTATCAAACATTTAAGTAATCTATACTCAATACCTATCCAGCATTTCCTGCGCTTTAGCAGCAATAACTTATCCTTGATTTCCCTGTCTATTTAGCAGAACACAAAGATGTTAAGTTCATACTGAACGTGAAAAATCCTACGTAGTAAAATTGGTAACTTCTTTTAAAATTTTGGAAGATTAATTGCAAAGTTCCTAAAGTTGATTGTACGGTACGACAAGTCTTTATATTAGTGTGAACAAAATTTATTGCCAAAAACACACAAATGAACAAAACCAGCAAATTACCGCCCGCTGCCGGTTGCGAACCTGACGGTAAACCTGGGGTTTATTTCATTAATTTAGTCATCACAAAAGACTAAGAAATGATACTGGTATTCACAGCTTTCTGTTTGCCGCAAAGCACGAAAAGGATAGTGAAGATTACAAGCTTGCTTGCTGTGTTTTTGGGTTAAGCATTTAAGGGGGTACCTTCGTCTTAATGTGGCACATTAGTGGCTGGGTCAAGCAATCTACCTGTGGCCGTGACCCAATCCAACTGAATGCTAGCAAACAGAGCAATCTCATTGTGCATGTGCCAAAAACGAAACATTTACTCAGAGGTCACCAATCTTTTTGAATCACTGGCTGCTAATCATGGCGGAGGCTATCAGTAAATACCATTAGTATTTGTGCTCTAAAGCAACGGTGAAGACCTGTTTCTATTTCGGAGATCAAGGATCGAATGAGCAATTTGAACTAATTTTTGACCTAAATTTAAGCTCGTCCAACCTGAATAGAGATTGGGTATATTTTTTTGGAGATCACCAGCGACTTCTGAAAAAATTTTGGAAATTTTTACAACAGGCTGAGGGCGACTCATATTGTCGTCAGGGGCGAGCTGGCACGAGGGCATACAGTTAGTGACCCTTGATCTAGCTCAAACAAAGAAAAAAATAAAAACATCTTGTTTTGTATGCTAGTTTAATTGGCAATTTGCATTTCTTCATAAAATACAAGGCAATTCTAAAACCAAAATGCCAATGTTCGAAGTAAATTTTTGCACGCATGAAACGGCTGGTTTATGTTTACAACAAAATTTTTGTAATGTCAATGCGATAGGCATCAGCAATCGCATTGGTAAAACGTCAGCAACTTGAGGCCACACGTTGGCACCGATGGGTCGCTAATTAACCGCTTAGGAGAGATGTGGGACCTATTTAACAAATTTTTACTTTGCTGCCAAAAACATTTATCTTTTCAGCAATTTTAACCAAACTTGCTACGACTGTAAACAGCATTAATGTTTACAAAATATGCAAATAGTTTTAAAATTTGATAGACTTTGACATACTTAACCGTTATTTAAATTTTTTTTCTGAATTGTTAAATAGATCCCACCCCAAGGGACCAATTCAACACCAACCTAACTGCAAATAAACAGCAAATACTTTCTCCTTATTATCACAAAAACGAAAAAGAAAGTAATTTTTGTACAAAAGTAATATTCACAGCAGCAAAAGATGTCGATTAAAGAAATAAGTGTCAACTACGTCAAATTTTTGAGCTGTTTACACCATATAGTTAGTAGCTTCAAATAAAAATTGATTTATCTATTATACCGCCATCAGCAAACAGTTCTTCATCCGACAATTTTGGTTCATCTGACTCCATATTAACCTCCTCTTCTTCTTCGCTTTCAGATGAACTTTCTGCTAAATGCGGAAAGCGCTATAGTTTATTAGCAGTTAGATAACTGGTGAATTGTCCCTAAGCTGAGAGTTGAATTGGTCCCACAGTCGGCCATTTTCACTTTTTGGTTCAAAACTTTTTGCTTACATAAGTGTCGAGTATGAAATTATGTGACAGCATACACTTACTACCTGAGAAGAAAAACCAACAGCTAACTTTTATTAGCATGCCATACAAAATTATTTATCACACTTTGATTGCACACTCTGAAATTAAAATGGTACTCTCAAAACAGAAAACTTTGCTTTTCTTGGCTAATATAAGCAACAGCTGAACGAAATCCCACATGCACTGTCTGCGCTAATTCTAGAACCAAATACAAAAAATCAAAGTCCATTATTTTGTAAGTAGGCTACCAAGATATGGTAGCATTGAAAAGGTCCCACTGTTGAATTGGTCCCACATCTCCCCTACTGGTTTCATGATTATAATAGTGTTTTCGGGAAAGACACGTGACGTTGGTTTCCTAATGGGACCAAGTAGTCTACCCGTCCGAGGAATCTAGTCCGACCTCGTCCGGTCTCCTGAATAGAAACACAAAAAAGATTACCTGTTTTGGATTGGCTAATATTGCATTTTACAGATTATTGATTTGTTTGCTCCAACCAAAAAAATTTTCAAGCTGAAAATACCAAACTTGCCAATTGAATTACCGCTCGTAACATCGCGTGTCGAAAACTTTCGCCATCTTCGACCAGCACAGAAATTTTGTGGTATATGTTTCAAAGTGCTTGCTCGGATTGATGTGCCTCTTCAAGACGAATGCGACGTGCTAATGCATTGTTACAAGACTACATTGTAGAACAAGCAACCAGAAATAATAAAATACTTATACATGAAACGAAGAGATTATTTTACAGTACATTAGATCATATCGTCCGTGAAATAAACGTTCGTGTTAACCAACGAAATTCAAAACCATCTACGCTGCGCTTTAACCAAAATAGTAACTTTTGGGTTTAAAAATGGAGAAGCCTTTTTCGGATTTGGCAAAATGCATGGGTGTGGAAGCAGAATTTGATGTCGCAAAGATTTACTCTGGGAAATTCAACAGGGATGAAGCCAACGATGACAACAACTGAGGTCCGTTCTTAACTCTTTCGCTCCCGCGAGGCAGTCTTCGAATTTTTTGTAGCAGATGCAAAAAACGGCTAATTTGCATAATAAAAACATTAATCATATCTTCACTTTTATCACTTACTGGTTTCAAGCCATTGGCTATTATATCAATCATGCTATATTGCTGAAAAGGAAATTTCATTGTGATTTAAAATATGGTGACCTTCAAAAAAACTTTTGTCCAAGAATATAATTTATGAAAATTAACTCCCTCCTTTTTGGGGGAGTAAATTACTTTCAAAATAAGGTACGGTAACTTTAAAAAATTCTAGAGAGTTCATTTTTTGATGTATCTTTTCAAAAATTTAGATACATCATGCTAAAGAACCATGCTTTCCAGGAAAAATAGTCAAAATGTATTAAATTACTTAGTTTTTCTGCAATTGTTACTTTTCTGAGAGCCAGAGCCACAAATATTTCAAAATCTTTTTGGGCCAGAACAAAAAGATGTGTATTGGAATTGCGTTTTTGATTGAACAAAATGAAATCAAGATTAAATCAAGCTTCGTAGTGTAATATATTTTTGGAAAGGAAATTTCATCCCAATTTGCGTGATTTGTATTGTAAAAACAAAGTTTTGTGACTCAAAATGAAACAAAAACATTTTTACCCCTTTCTTTGTTGGTGGGGGAAACCAATGTTACCTCAAGTTCAAAAGGTATTACAGGCCTCGCGTGTGGATAAATTTTTTGAAAATGGCCGCTGGATGATATAAAAAAAAACCGGCGCGATGGTGTACTGCTTAGAGCGTACGCTTCGCAGTCGATAGATCTGGGATTCATTCCCTTAGTGGAGTCATACCAAAAGACTTCAAAAAATGGTATTCATAGCTTCCCTGCTTGGCGCTCAGCATAAAAAAAAGATAGTGTGGAGAACAAGCCGGCAAGCTTGTTTGTTGTGTCCTTGGGCAAGACATTGAACGGGACGCCTCCGCCTTTATGTGGCAGACAGGTGGTCTACCCGTACTTCACCGGGTTACAATTGTGAAGTTGCGAACCCAGCATAACGCAAAAGGCGACTCTTGGGTACCCACCAATGGCAGTCTGCCTTGTTGGTGGTGGGGCTACCAGTCACTCATGACTGGTTCGAAATGGGCTGTCATTTTTCCCCTAGCCTAATTTGAATTAGGTTGACGGCATGAACCTAGATTGCCGTTCGTGCCGTACCTCCATCCCAAGGAAGATGGGAGTAATTACAACAACAACAACAACAACAACACATCAGATGATGTAAAAAGATCATATTTTCGAGGAAAAACAGTTAAAAATTACCAAGGACAAATTTTTTCTACTATTTTTAATTTTTCGAAGCCCATCAGCCAAATTTTTGGCCTTTTTGGAAGGTTCTGAATGCTACTGCAACTACTTTTTTCATCAACTGTTATAAAATAACTTATTGCCTATGCCACCTAATATTGCCTATCTTTGAAAAGACTAGTTCTTTCTAATTCAAATGATATGTAGTTTAAATAGATTATTTTTTTGCTTAAGGTGAAACATAAGCTGCTCTTTTCCGCCCCTTTTTTGCTGGGAGAAAGTTAATTTTGATTGATTTTAGCCCGCCTGTCAAAGTCAATAAAAAGTGCTTTATTTGCGTTTTTTCCCTGGTAACTTGATACAACGTGGTAAAAAGTGGCGCAAATTAATAAAAATGTTTCAAGATTTTTAAAAATGTACTTTTTTACAATTTGCAATTTTATGAGGTCTAGAACCAAAATTGGGAGGTTTTTGGCCGGGGCCGTAGATAATTTAGCGTTCATCATGTATGCTAGCCTTTTTATCAATCAAAACTTAGCCTAAAATATGTATTATGATATATATTTAAAAACAAAACTTCTTTAACTTTTAGATGGTACAAAGCTTAAAACAAATATTTTATTACTAAAGATGAAACAGGACCATTTTTACACCTCTCCTTTTTTGTTGGGGGGACCAGGTTATCCCATACCCTACATTGCAAAATCTATAAAAAGTGTTTGATATACACCAGCTCTGTGAAAACTTGATACAGGGCGAGGAAAAAAGTTGTGAAAACGCATAAACATGATTTTAAATTTGGAAAGGGAGTACTTTTTGTGTGATTTGCATTTACTAAGGTCCAGCTATCAAATTTTGAGTGTTTTGGGCTGGTACTAAAGATAACTACAGGTATCGTGTTTCATCAATTATTATAGTATAAGTCTTAGCCTAAATCATGCAACAATATATATTTTTGGAAAGTAAATTTCTTAAACTTTCAGATGATATGTAGTTTGAGGGAAAAATTTTGTTGCTAAAGATCATATAGGACCATGTTTACCCTCTAACTTTTTCCTAGGGGATCACCAATTTTTTTGCTCTTAATATTTTTAGAGTCGGCTATCAATCAAAAATTTCACAGACTTTATTTTTTGATCAATTTTCCTGAAAACTTAGACGCAGACAGCTAAATAAGCATGGATTTCAGGAAAAATAGCCAAAATGTACCAGAGAAATTAGTTTTTCTATAAATTGTAATTTGGGTTGCAACAAAGATTGGACTGAAGATTAGCTTGGTGAGGGTCCACTGAGAATGAGGAGGTCTTACATTTGCTCGGATTGAGTAGAAGACACCAGTACTTGAATCGAAATAGAGCTCCTTCGGTGGCCTCCACCGCAACGGGAACCAAGGGGAGGAGGACCAAATGGCCAGATTGTCATCGTAAAGACAGAAGATGACGAAAGAAGGCAGAGAAACACGGAGATCATTGATGAAAAGAGAAAAAAGTACGGGGCCAAAAACGGATTTTTGCGGAACACCTCGACGGACTCAAAAGGAACGACTTCTGTGATTTTGATAAACCATGCAAGCGCGCCTATCAGAAAGGAACGATTGAGTCCAATGAGCAAAGCAAGGAGGGAGGCCAGCCAAAATGAGTTTATGGAAAAGGGCGGGGTGCCAGATAGAGTCGAAAGCTTTCGAGAAATCATTAGTAGAGAGGATCGTCCAAGAGCCAGGCCTGGATTTGTTAAACCCATCCAAAATGGACTGAGAAAGGAACAGAATTTGATCTAGAGTAGACCGTCCAGGGCAGAAACCGACCTGGCGGGGAGAGAGAATGGAGCAAGACTCCAAAAAGAAGAGTAGACGAGATAGTATGATGCGTTCATAAAGGTTTGAGACGCAGGAGGTGAGAGAGATAGGCCGAAAGAAAGCAAGACAGTGAGAGTCAAAGTAAAAAGTAAAGTCATCCCAACGAGCTTTCTGAAAATTGAAAGAAGGAGAACGTTTGTTGGGGCAAAAGACCAGAGAGAGAGGGACAGTTAGAAAAATTGGTAGGTAATCAGAACCCAAGTTTTGAAGTACCTCCCAGGACCAAGAGAGGGCGAGAGAGGAGGGAGCAAAGGAGATGTTAGGGGAGGAGCGACTACCAGAGGAACGACGGAGAAGAGTAGGTATGTCAGGGTCATTGAGGGGAAGGAGGTCAGAGGAGATGATTCAATCGAATATTTCATCCCACGGCGGTCGTAAGTACCTCTTGAGTCCCAAAGGGGGTAATCGCAATTTAAGTCTCCCAGAATAAAGAGATTTCTAGAGGACGAAGAAATGGAGGGAGAGAAGGAGTCGGTTCTGGCATCCGTTTGAAAAGAGCAAACAGGGCAAGCATAAACATTAAGAAAAGAGAGCAAGGAGGAGTTGTTTATAGAGATGTTGACGCCTACATAATCAGAGTAGAGGTCAAGCGAAGAAAGACAGGAGTTAGAAAGTTCCGAGAAGGATAAGCCCTGCCTGATGAAAATGATGACGCCGCCGTTGGCGTGCATGGCATCAGGAAAGAGAGTGCCAGATCGGGAGTGGGTGCGATTAGATCGCAGAGCAGAGAATCCATGGATCCGGAAAGAGAAGATGACTTAAGTTTAGATCCCTAGATATAAATAAGACCAACGGGATTAGACGAAAGAAAGTGTAGCAGTTCAGTTCTCCTGGCTAGGAGACCGCCAGCATTTCATTGAAGAACTCTGAGGGAAATAGAGGGGGAGAGGAAGCAGGAGATGTCGAAAAACATCCAGGAGCGAAAGGCGGTGGTGAGGGCTCAGAGGGATAAGATACAAAGTGGGCAGAAGGGGATAAGAAGTTTGAAGGCGAGGGTAGGGCGGTAGTGCTGCATTAGCAGAGGGAGGCCAGATTGAACAGTGGAGGTATACAAGCTGGAGAAGTCCGAGGAAGAAGTCGCAGTGTCATTTCCAGAAAAAGCCGGGACGCAGCAGGGGGACAGCTCCAGGAGTGAAAGCTTACAAGAGTTCTGAATGTAGAGAAGGAGAGTAGCGAGCACCTAAAATGGACCCATTTGTAGCAGGTGCAGCATTGCACTGACCTACCCCACCAGATAACATTTCCTGCGCACACTGAACAGGGAAAAATGGGACCAGGGTTGGGATGAACGTTGCCGCTCATCAAGAGTAGGAGAAGAATGAGGAAACGAAGACTGGAAAGAGAAAGGTAACTTAGAAGAAGAGAGAAGATTGGCGATCGATTTTAAAGAAGTTGTGTGCTGCCCTTCTGCGGTCGTTCAGGGGGCATCACGGCGAAAAAGTGGTTGTACGAGGGGAGTGCCCGGGGTAACTGGGACCCTCGGGAAGGGAAACGGCCATTTCTACCCAGCCCAAACGGATCCGGGGACTGCACCACCACGTTGGGGCGGCTGTTGATTGGTGCTGTGCAAGTCCTCGCAACAAATGGAATTTTTTTCTTCTCTATCGGAACACTCTTTAAAAAATCTTTCGGCGACACTCTTTCGTTGTAAATTAATCTGTACAGTTTGGAAAACTTCTCCCTTGTTTCACCGTAAAAAGATATAATAAATTTTGTAGGAATTTTTTCTGATCTTTCTGCTTTCCTCGTGCTCATGGTTCAAATTGATTCTTCCGCTTCATCATTTGGCACATCCCGTCCTAAATCATCTTCCGCAACTGATTCTTCTCTGTCGAATTCAATCTTTGTTGGTTGCTCCAGTCTATTGTACAATTCTTCAATATAAGCATTCCATCTTTCCATTCATTTTTGTCAACAGTTTGTCATCTCGATCCATATATAATGCTGCTGTGTCCTCGTTCCACCACTCGTATCAGATAGCTCCTTGACTTTGCTGTACATTATATCGAACCGATTCTTCTTTTCCAATTTCTCAGTTTCATTGCAGCCGTCTCTGGATCATTGTCTTTGTGCTGAGTCGGTAATGCTTTTAAGTTTAGGGTTTATTTGTTTGTGCCTTCTTTGTCTTTCTTCAGTCACCCCTTGCTTCCATTCTGGCTTTTCTTTAATCTCATTTATCATCTCTTCCATCAACTAAAGCTTCTGTGGGAACTTTCTATCCTTCACTCCAACAGTCTTTGTTGCTTCCTGAAGTATTCTTCCTTTTGGTTGTTGCCATCTCACCTCTATTTTTTTCGCTTTATCAGTTCCTTCTTTCATCAGATTCAAGATTCTCTGCTTTCAACTTTTCGGTATCAATCCGAAAAGTCTCCTCGTTGTTTGTGTTCCAAACACTCCTCGTTGTTTGTGTTCCCCTCCCATATAAATTGGTCGATATCTATTTTTGGGCAAACGTCATGGTGTCGTGACCGCAATACTGAAGTGGTTTCCCGTTGCCTTCCCCAGGTTTTCCGTAAGGGCTGTACCCGTTAGCTGTTTTACCCATTGTTGAGGTCCTGGTAAGTGTTACCACTCCGAACCAGAATTGACTTGGGAGTAATGGAAATTTATGGATGGTATCCCCCATACCAAAAACTTTCAGGCAAAAAAGTCTATTCCATATGCAGTTTCACCTCATACCCGAGACGTCAACGGTGATGATGAGTTACTGGCCTATAGTATACACTATCTATGCATTACGCAAACCGTAGGCCTAAATATTTTGCCACATATTGTGATAGTCTAAACTCTAAAATGAAAACGAAATATCTACTCGCAACGCATAGCACTTTAAAACTAAAGCTTTCACATCTTATGTGTATAGGTGGGGACAGTGAGGTATTTAGAAATTTTCGTTGGAAGACGAGGATAGGCATTAACTCAGCTCTGCATTGTTGTCGAGAGCGGAATATCGAAATTTGTGAACTACATCCAAAAATTATTCCGCAGATCGCTGGCTCAAATTGATATTTTTGTCTTTTTTGACATGAAAATCTTTGTTTGGAGATCAACTTTTCCTAATGAGTATTTTTGCTCAGTTGGTCACAAAGCAAACTTAAAGGCTTTGAGCAAATATTTTAAACTTAAAGATCTTTCATGTCGGAGAGCAGTCTCTTGAAAGAGGTAGTTTCTAGATTTGCTTCTTCTGTCATATGGTTTGAGGAAAATTACTTTTATCCGTCTTTTTTACATACGCAACTAGGTAACCATCAGTGCTTTCAAAAGTATGTTAAGTTGGTACTCGGCACTTACATTCAAAATTAGCTTGCACGAACTTTTTGGATGCTTTCCCAATAGGCTGTCAAGGAAATTCCGAATCAAATGGCAAAAAGGTTATGCGGACAGAAAACGTTCAGCCCTCCTTAATTTGTTTGATTAGGCGGCAGGAGTTACTAAAATAGTTTTATTTGCATAAAAGTAATTGTAAGTTGCCGTCAAAATCATTTCTTGCAACAGAATGCAATTTTTCCGGATGGACTACAAAATGCGAATTGAAACTTCGTGGTTTGGATTAAACCTTTTCTCGAATCTCAATATTTTTTGAAAATATCTATCCCCTTTTTTCCAAATAATTTCCCCTAAACCTGCTTTTCTAACGATTCAATAATATGCCAAAATAAATCTTAAATATATTACCGACTAGTTTAATTACTACTTGTTAATAATGATACTTTCCTTTGCTGGTATAATCAATAGTTGTTATTAGTATGTTACATTACATAACGTATTAGCTGTTTTCTTTAGGCTATACCGTGTAGCCAAAAATAAAGTAGCTACATCATGTCATCGTAATAGATCCGCACAGTTGTATCTATGTTACTAAATTTGTAACTACTTGACTAAACGCAATAATCCGAAAGATTTTTGAAATTCGTTATCAATTCGCTTTTAAATACAGTTTGCACCTTTTGATAGGCTGCTTTAAGTGACATCAAAAACTACATTATGATGTAACTTTTTTGTCGTGAAAGATAAACGCAGTGTGCTTAAACTTCAACAAAAGTTAAAAATGTTTTAAATAGTGAGTTATTTTAATCTATCATCAGATTTTCAAAAATTTTTCAATTATAAAATGAAGTTAATTATCATTTAAAAATGACTATGAAAACGCAACTTTCCGTAGGGTATGATGATGCTATATGGATCGTTCGGTAAAATAGATCTATTTTTCCTACAACTGTAAACTGATCAAAAGTTACTTTCAAGAAAACTGCAAATGGAAGCAAAAAGCAAAAAGTGGTCAAATTTTCTGACAGTTAAATGGCAAACAAGCTATTGTAGCAAAGTAAGTGAAAATTTAGGTAAGCAAGAAAAACAAATTACAAAAGAAAAAGTTCATTTTTACAATGGCTGTTCCTATGTTTTGGTTGGCTGCCAGCTTTCTTGTTGTGGCGTGTGGAACAGAAATTCATGTTCATGAAGACTGCGTTTTCATAATTTTATTCCTAATCTGTTTAACTATTTTTTTAAACAATTTGTTCGGAAATGAAAACAATTTTATGTTTGGAGAAAACAACGACTAATGTTGATTTTCCGAAGTTAATAAATATGAAATAACAAGTGAAGTTGGACCTTCTTAAATTTTTAGTTACGACCTAGCCCATTGAAGAACAAATGCGGCTCATCAAAAACTTACTAATTTTAAAAGTAGGAAAAAGAATTTGCTTTAAGAGGTTGATCTCCAAAGTAAAGGTCTTTACATTTATGTGTCTTCTACTATGAGGCAGTTGTTCTAAGAAAATTTTAAATTTGTAAATGCGACCGTCGGACCGAAAAGTTAGCTTTCCCTGGCCTAAATTTATAGAAACCTAAACCATTAGATTACTGTTTTTTCAACCCGGCTCACTGACGCAGACACAATCAAAATCATTACAATATTTACTTTGGTTATCGAGTGATAATAAGTCAGTATTTTTCTGGAAAAGTAGTACGATTTAAATTTTGTGCACACCTCAAGTTGTCACAAAATTATTTGGAGCAGTGGTTTCTTGCCTTTTAGTAGTCACAGAATCCCTTCAAAAAATTGTCTCTTCTGCGTACCCCTACCTAAATTTTGTCTGGAACTCGATGAACATACCATTGATTCTCGTGTTTTTCAAAATTTGGATTTACAAATTTTCATCGATGGATGGATGTAAAGACTTTTTTCTATTGAGACCTTTATCTTTCTTGCTTAAAACTATTGGGGACCCCAATCGAAATCACGGCCCACAGTTTGACGCTCAGGGTCACAGTTAATTATGTAAACCATCAAAAAAGTGTGATCAAAAATTTGAAAAATCATTAAGTAAATCAATTGTTTTTAGCTTTGTCAAAATTTACTGAAGTATTTACAAACCCCTGAAACCTTTTTATAGACTGAAGGGGTCCGGGAAACCCAGGTTGGGCACTATTGATTCAGAAGGATCGTTGTTGATACTTGGTTGCTCTTGCTCAAGATCAGTTCCTCAGAGAGCGGATTTGCAAAACGCTGTAAACGATATATTTATTGGCACAGAAAAATGATGTTGCATGAAACAAATGCATGTAACATCATTTTTTCGTGACTGGTTTTTCCGATATCGTCACTAAAGTTGGTTACGCTAGGGCATATTTCGAAAAAATGTAACTTTGTTATCAAAAAGCGTAACTCGAAGTGGTTTCACAAAAGTGTCGGGCAATGAAAATATTTCTCAAAAAATGTTATCTAAAAAATTAAGTCTTCAACTTAAGTTTATCCTTAACTAGGTCTTAAATATTCTCAAACGATTAGGTGTTCTCTAGAAAAAGCACCCTTTGAAATAGAGTCATTCAAAGCGCGTTGTCTTCCTTTCGCCCTATCTAGTGCAGCCATTGTTTTTCTAGGTTAACACAGTCTTCGAACAGAAAAATTTTCAAGAGAAATTTTTTTATTAAAGTACGCCAAGCCGCCAACATTGCTAAATTGCTCTTGCAAGTGATAGTTATTGTATGTGAAAGACCGAAAGTTAACTTTCCTGCAAAAGTTGAACTACAAATTGAACTCTCCAGCTTGTTTCCGCACTATCCTTTTTATGCTGATTGCCAAGCAGGGAAACTGTGAACACCGTTTTTAAAGTCTTTTCTGTGTTTCAAGAATGGAATTGAACTGAGATCTGCCGACTGCGAAGCGGACTCTCTAAACGCTACCAATACACCATCTCGCCGGTTTTAATTTCAAAGAGTTGATCACCCACATATAACTTTAGCTATCAGATTGTGATCAATTTTCGAATTTCGTTTCAAACCTTTGTCCTAATCATTTTTCTACAATGACGGATGGGCCTTTAAGCAGAGATTAAAAGATGAATTTGGACCGCCATAACAAAAGTTTCCTGACTACTGTGCAAGATCATCATTGTGTTTGTTGGCTGCAGCCAACTGGACTAAGCGTCAGACTTTAAAAAATAGCAAGTTTTGAGGCTAAGAGTGTTGTTGTGTATCCGGCATTGCTAGTGGCGTACTTACAGTATCTGGGGCAACAACCCAATCTAATTTCGGGGACCTTTCAACACAGAGTACGAATCGATTTGCTAAAACAATCACAGCACTGGTATCTGTACATTAAAGTAAGAACGTGTACATTTGAGTTTGTTATGACAAAATCGTTTTAAAACATTCGCTTTCCTGCTTTCTGAACGGCAAATCAAAATCCATAAAATCTAATAGAGGCAAATTATCGTTTTTGAAGGACACGAGGCAAAGAACTAAAGCTTTTTGTTATCCCAAAAAATTTTTGACTTTTTTAGGCGAGAAAACGATGTTTCTTCGATACAACTAAAATCCATTATACATAAATATATGCGAAGACCAACGATCAATAATTCCAGGGGTAAAAATAAAAACACTACAGAAAATACGTGTTTCGTCTGCAGCGAACAAATGTTTGCTAATGCTAAAGGGATCCCCATCTTGATTTTTGGCAGAGAGAGAAGTGGCTTTAGCAAGGCTCTGAACTTACTGGACAACTAGTATTACTACGTATTAGGCTACAGTTATCTTACTGTAGTTAACTACAGCTGAGATGGAGTTATAAATAGTGATCAATCACTGATAACGCTAACCAACTCAGTCAAACATGATGATCAGACAGCAGCACCCAGGTGAGCGGCCTAAACTTAATGTACCGGTAGGTTTTGCAACTGCCTATTTCGTCTGTATGAAATATTAAACGCTGCTGCTGTGATAAGATATATTCAAATTGAGCTTTCTACCCTAACGTAAATTTGTTATTACCATACCGAAACCGATTACCACTACCTGTCCTTATTGTTACAGAATTACGAAATAGGAACTAGACTGAAACTTTATAGAGTAAAGTTGTGCCTGGAATCAGTCAATATTCGAACTCACACTTTATTTAACAAATCGATTTCACTAAATTAGCATCATCAGTGTTCTTATTCAAATAGATAAGAACTTATTCAAATAGATAAGAACTCAAATAGATAAGTTCTTATTCAAATCTATTTGAATAAGAACACTGATGATGCTAATTTAGTGAAATCGATTTGTTAAATAAAGTGTGAGTTCGAATATTGACTGATTCCAGTCACAACTTTACTCTATAAAGTTTCAGTCTATTGATATTCTTAATGGAATCGTCATTTATTAATTTCACTTGTGTGGAGATTCTCCTAAAATCATTATGATTTATATTCTGAAATAGGAACTAGGTTGCTAATCGTTTCTTAAATAATTAAATACAGGCAATCATTCAGGTTCAACTTTTAATAACGGAGAATTTATTTCAACTATGTAATAGTCATCATCAGCTCCTGGTAACAGCATAAAAAGAATTAAGTCAAAAACTCTACATGGCTAGCTTAATACAGGTATTTCCACAATACGTACAGCACAATCTTACATGTAGCAGTAAGGAGGGTAGTTGTAATAATATAATTAAAGAGAGGATGGATTTAAATACATATATCGATAAAGAACAAATTAAAAAATCTACCTTGCTTATAAATGTATATTAAGAGCAGTTAACATAACAACAGCAGAATGTGGGACTATAAAGTTAATATGACGTCATAAACCAATTAAAAAAGTGAAAGGGACTGAAAGCTGGTTGTAGTAAAAACTAGGCGATATAGACATTAAGTTAAACACAATGAAATAGCTTGGAAATGAGTGCCAAGTAGAAAAATTATCGAATTGTCGGTGTAATCATTGGCTGAATGTTAATTGAACGTTTGATTCTGTGCCACCAAAAATCTTTATAAAAGTCTAAAAGTGCTGCTTCAGGTCGTCGTAGAAAAATTACTCTATAGCTCAACGAAAACATGTTACCGATTCAAGTCACTTAATTGATGGTTCAAATAATGCTTCAAAAGTGCGCTTTGGTCATTGTCAAATTTTGAATTTTGTTTATTCCAATTGGTGCTATGAGCTCGCCACCTGGTTGAGAATTTTGTTTTAGTTTGTATCGCAAATAGTGCATTCTGCAGCATATACAGGGTGGGCCAATAAAATGTTACCACTTTTTGAATCCTTGCTATTTCCAAAATAGATTTTTTTTATTCTCAAAAATACTAACAACAAAACATTGAATTCTCACACCAATGGATCGAAAACAATATACTGTGAAGGAGAGAGTAAAGATCGTGGAAGCATATTTTGAATTAAAATTGATAACCCAGACTCAGTGACGATTCGTCATTGACGTTCCGGAAAGAAATCCTCCATGTATACTCACAATCAGACATCTTCTTCGAAAATTCAGGAAAACAGGATATGCGACCAAAGCGAATAAAGGACATAGTGGTAGGCCAAGGTCTGCGAGAACAGCCATTAACACAGAGATCGTGAGACAGCGTCTGGAGGAATCACCAAGAAAATCGACCAGATGTTTGTCAGAGGGAGACTGCCCTCTCAAGGACCACTCTCAGACGCATACTGAACACAGATCTTTATTTCTTTCCCTACAGAGTTCAGATTTTACAAATTCATTGATATTAAATGTTGGTTTAATGTTTCTTATCACAAATCTTTGAATAAAAATTTTGAATAAATTCACATTTGAAAACTTGGGTATGATTGAAAAGTGGTAATATTTTATTGGCCCACCCTGTATACCGTAGTTTCGACAGGTTAAGTTTTGTTTCAGTTTGATGGTTTCATTGTTTGTTTTGATAATGTTGGTTGGTATTTATTTAAATATATAATAACAAGTGAGTATGACCATTGAATTTCAATGTTGGCCGTGATTACCGCAGAAGGCACAGTGGCCGTACGGCCCAGTGGAACCTCCTTTGCTAGGCATGTCGATGTTTACTGACAAGGATCTATAATTTAGCAGAAGCAATGCTAAACGAAGGGTTTTTTTACAAGTAACCATGCTGTGCCATTGCAGTTCTTTCTCCTTTTTTGAAAGTTTGATAAGGTTTTTGAGTGATGTCGTCTACACGATTTGTTCTGGCTTTTGCGATTCATTGGTTGTGGGTGGTTTAAATTTTAATTAACTTGGTGACCTAGCGGTACAAGACACGCTGATCCAGAGACGGGAATCTAGAAAGGCCTTTATTGAGCTCACTGCATGCAATACTCAGTGGTTGGCTTTACTTGGCTTTTAAATGTCTTTACTAGACGAAAACATTCTTTCAACAGCAGCAGTGGATGGAATAGAGGTGTTTAACTTCGTAAACGGTTCTTCAAAATGTTTATTCGGAAAGAATTCTGCAGAAATGTTCGTTTTATGAGCGTTTCTTTGAGAAAATTTTGCACAATTATTGATACTTCACTTTCTCTGCCTTGGCGATCTTTATAAAATGCTTGTAGCAGCCAGTCGTTGGTGTTGTGATTGCTGTCCTTGGAGGATTCCTCCCCTTCACTACTGTTGTTGCAGTCAGAATCTGAAGTTAATGATCTGGTGAGGCGGCAGATGGTTTTTTCTCGGTCTTGCTCGTCATCGACATGAGGTAACCAGTCCAGTCGTCTCGAAAGCTAGTAGTTGGGATGCGTTGCATTGGCAACAATGCAGTTCATATCCGAAAACAATTTCCCAAATCTAAAAAAAGATGCGGAAAGCCGGAACTTTTGTGAAATGAGATTTATTATTACACTCTTGTAAACAGGTAAGTTTTTATTCCTTATTTGGTCTTAACACAGTAATTTGCTTTAAAAACATTAATCAACTCATCTTTTTTTTCATCCCTGTGAAAGGCTTTCAAGCAAAGGAGAGCAATACGCGAGGACTTGTTTATCAGCGAAGGCGTTAAACCAACCAGCAATGGTGGACAACTAGAGACTTAAGTAAGCCTTTTCCTCGCCTTGCAATATATCCAAAGCAGCAGCAATAGGACTCATGACGTATAAATATTCTTTCAAGAAGGCCAAGTCAGCAAGTTATTTTGATACAAATCGTTTATTTACAAATTGCAAAGTTAAAGTGACTGTAGTTTAATGTACAAAAACATACTTGCCGTAAAAAACGCGCTTCCAGTTTCCTACATGTATTTAACATTCCGCTTTTATTGGTTTCGCAAATGCCAACTAAACAAGCAACAGCATCATAAACCGGCGCTATGGCATAGTGGTCAGAGCGTCCGCTTCGTAGTCGGTAGATCTGGGGTTTATTTCCCTTGTTGAGTCATACCAAAAGACTTTAAAAAATGGTATTCATAGCTTCCCTGCTTGGCGCTCAGCATAAAAAAAAGATAGTGTGGAGAACAAGCCGGCAAGCTTGTTTGTTGTGTCCTTGGGCAAGACATTAAACGGGACGCCTCCACCTTTATGTGGCAGACAGGTGGTCTACCCGTACTTCACCGGGTTACAATTGTGAAGTTGCGAACCCAGCATGTCGTAAAAGGCGACTCTTGGGTACCCACCAATGGCAGCCCGTCTTGTTGGTGGTGGGGCTACCAGTCACTCATAACTGATTTGAAATGGGCTGCCATCTTTCCCCTAGCCTAATTTGAATTAGGTTGACGGCATGAACCTAGATTGCCGTTCGTGCCGTACCTCCATCCCGAGGAAGATGGGGGTAATCACAACAACAACAACAACAACACAGCATCATTAAACCGAATTCCACGTGGTGAAGTTTGGTAGTACAAGCAAATTTTCCCTCTTGGCTTTTAATTATATCAGAAGTCAAAGAACTCCTAAAAGAAAAAATTAAATATCAGCATTTACAAATTACAAAGCAGAAAATTAAAATCATTTATACAAAGTAGACAATCATATCAATTGACCAAATAGCCTTTGCTGTTTGTTCCATACGGCAACTGCTTTGCCGGATGTATTGCGGTTTATACTTTTGTGTATATTTTGTTGGAGAAAGCCTTCTCCGAGTCTGCCAGAGCAACAAGGTTCATGGTGTGAGCAGTACACCTCCAATATTTCCGGAGATCGTATAAGCTTTTTGCTGTCTTCATCCTGGTTGGCTAGAATAGCTGATATTTTGTGGATCACCACACGATCATCGTCAGCGTCATCTTCCTCAACCTCAACAGTTCCAAATGATTCAATCGGTCCTATTGTTTCTTTTGTTGTCCATGAATTGCCAAATACTCTGTAGAAGAGCGTTTGGACACCCGGTGATTGGATTAGTAAACCAGTCCTGCAGCAGATTAAGCTACTATGCAATTGGATTACAAAAGAAAAAAATAGCATAGAGCACATAAAACCGCCAAATAATTCCAATGTAATTCCTGCAAAACAGAGTATGGACGTCCGTATTTTGATGCAATCTTGGCAATGCTACGAAAGCTACGTGGAGGTAGGCTATATATGTTCCTTTTTATTAATGGAACAATAGCCAAAGCATTTTGAGTAAAATTAAGTTTTTAGCGTGATCTGATTGCAGATGACTTGCGCCATGTTCTGCGTAATTTCTTTGAAATATCGTCCACTACATCATAACCTGTGTTACGTCCGCTACAACACGGATGTTATATTTTGTGTCGTAGCGGATGAAGATATTACATAACATAATGTCATAGAAATACGGATGTAATATTAAGTGTTGTAGCGGACGATGATTTTACATAGCATATGGAAATAATTCAGTTTTGCTGCAAAATAGGAAAGCTTTTTTTCTTTTAACACTAAAGGCTGGTTTTTATTAGGCATAACTTATCGGCGTAGCGTATTTTTTGTTTGTGAATTTGAAGTTATTTTACGGGCGAATATGCTCCGCGCATAAAATTGAATAGAAAACAGAGAATTTTTACCCTATTTACGCGTAATGAAAGAGAGCCTTAAAATGTGACTTCTGCAGTTATTTTATTGATGCGGCGGTAGTAAACCAAATAGCCTATGTAATATCAATACGTACTTAACGGCTTGACAAAACTGCATCCGTTGTCAGTCGTCGTCGTTGTAACAACATTTGTAGCTGGACCAAAATTCAGATGGATATCTTGCAGAGACCTTGCGATGTTGTAGTGCGTCTGCCTTCCCACCATACGCTTAAGACCCAAACGCCCATTTTTAGTTTTAACGTTTCTCCATTAAGCTAGTGAATAGTCACGCCCAGATACAACCTATAAAACATGTGTCGATTATTTCAATCAGCAGACCCTGTATTTGTGTTAAGAAGAATTTTCAAGCTCCAGTACTGCTAATGTAGGCATATGATTAAGAAAGCTTCGCGGTAAACTTTCCCAATTACTGGTATGTTTGCCTGTTTCGACATGTCCTAGCATCAACTGTGGGGAAAACGTCAGGCAAACTGCTGAGGAGTTGCTTCAATTCTTCTCTCTTGCAGTTAAACTCAAACACATACAAAAACTTTCCTGTAAAAATTACAAAGCGAGTAGTTTTCAAACAAATCGGCATTAAGTCACATGCGAATTATTTGCCAAGATTAGCTTCATTGGAGATGGTAATAAATACTCAAAAGCATGTAAACATAAAGCTTTGTAACAACAACAAAAAAGGTAATGTGACCTGTCTTAATGCGTTTAGTTACTTTTCTCCTCGTCATAGCACTAGTGCTATGTCCGGAATTGACATTGAGAAGATCGTTAAAGGCAGATGACTCCACTATACTCGCCTTAAACTTAAGATCTTGTTTTTGTGAAAAAAATAAGGGCCTGATAACAAACCATATCACGCCGCTAAGGCGGGAAGAGGGTCGTAAAAGCGTCAGATCGGGAAAAAATCTTATTACAAAGTGTACAGAAAAATTTCAAAAAGCGTCTTATTGGGGAGGGAGGAATTGCAAATATACAAAAAAGCGTCAAATGATTTGTAAACAACCCCAAAAGGTGTAGCCTATCAAAGGAACATATTTTATTTCAAAAAATTTAAACGCATAAAGCATATCCCAGGGTTTCTCAAACGGTGCCCTCGGCCCCTTTGGGGCCCACGGAGCGGTTCTCTGGGGACCACGAGCAAAGGCCTTCACTAGGTAGCTCCACCGAGGCCTTTACTAGTATTGCAATACCCAAGGGTCACAATATTAAGTATTCCCCAGTATTGTAGTTTTCATTATTACGTCGTGGGCCTTTCTCGTTAAGTTTGGTCATGAATTTTTTTAGAACGTTCTTACATTATCTGGTACATTGCAGATTTGTTTTTAATCTGTCGCAATACATAACTTAAATGATTAAGTCTTAATTAATACTTATGGAATCTCGTGATAGCAAGCTGCAGATTGTGGCGAAATCTTGTTTCTGAATTAGCTAACTTCCTTTGTTACGTCTGGTAATTTAAATTTTGCTCCCTTTATATGTATACGACCAAAATTTCGCACTTTACTAGTCAGAAGGATTGGAGTCAAAACGTGTTTTGGGGACGAACGGAAGGTTCGTATTGATGATTAGAGTTAACTGAAGGTAAGAGTTAGTTGCGGATAGAGACGGAATATCTGCGCTATATCGTTGAAATTTGTTGTTATTACGAAGATAGTGGTTATAAGTAGTGGAAAAAGGTGAGTCCTGCCTTAGAAAATATAAAGTTGGTGCATTGCGAAGATAGAGTAATTGTGAATGCTGTATTAATAGAAATTTAACTACTTCTTTGTTTGTATTCTGTTTCGATCCCAGACCTTAAGTTTTTTGGATATACAAGTATTTAGCTTAAACAAGATTTTTGTGTTATCAAATCTCGAAAATTCGCTAGTGAAGTGAGAGCTACGATTCATTTGGCTTCACAGAAGTGATTTGGAAGCGTTGTGATTGTGCGCAGTGTCGTCACTGCTCGGTCATGATGTCAAATGCGTCATTACAACCCTCCAAACTAAAAACCATCGCGATAAAAAGCATCCTCAAAAGAAGGATGATGACATCGATGCTCTGTCTGCCAAAAGAGTACGATACGACTGGAAGCGACTTTACCTCATTTGGGATTTACTTCATTTGGAATTGTGGTCCAGTGTTCCCTCTGAGATTTTAGTCAGTGCGTAACCGCCGGACAAATTTTCTCTGACATTGCTCTAACAAACCGTTTCACCAGCCTTAGTAACATATTTTGAAGGCGTAAAAAAGATATCTTATGGTAGCCAACTGCTATTATTCAGTGTATGCGGTACGCTAAACAAGAATGTCAGATACTCCGATTCAGAACCCGAGTCCAGAGTCAAAATTTTTTTCGAAGGCAGCGAAACCTCTCACATAAGCATCAGGTGACAGTAACGCAACAGCAATTTACATGCGCGAACTTTTTCTACGCCTTTACTGTACAGAAGAATTAGTCTAACGGGCTCATTGATGACGTTAACGTGCCAATAGTAACGTAAAGTTTACCGCAGTCTCGGTAGATTTTCAATTTTTTCATACTTTAAAGTTTGTCTATAACGTTGGTTTGCGTATAACGGCACCCTTTGTTTTTCCTAGAGACGTATTTTGTTCCTTTATTGTGGCACTTTTTATCTAGTTCATTGCTTTTCAACTGTATTGGTATGTGGCCCATTTTCGAAATCACAGAGACATGTGGTCCGGTTATATATTTTTCTCAATTTCACAAGCGACCTCAAAAAAGTTATCAAAGTAAATTTCAGGGATGTTTTCCAAATAAAACAAAAAACAAGTCAAGAAAAACTTTTCCTATTTCACTCGATGTGAAAGCTAAATAAAGCACTGGCCCAGTGAAGACTCCCTAGTCCACC
Organism: Trididemnum clinides; assembly: GCA_963675345.1. Taxonomy (NCBI): domain Eukaryota; kingdom Metazoa; phylum Chordata; class Ascidiacea; order Aplousobranchia; family Didemnidae; genus Trididemnum; species Trididemnum clinides. The sequence continues at coordinate 19,661,507 of OY776293.1, read as the reverse complement.
GATAGAAAATTACTGATCTAGGCAATCATCTCTGTCACGAATGATCTTTATTTTTTAGTCCGATTAAGACGTCAGATAGCGAGTTGTATCTTGCGTACTTCGCTATGTCCTTTGCAACAGGAGCTCTCATTACCTGCACGTCAAAGATGTTTGAAGATGACTTCAAAACAAGTCCGAACAACTACGGCATGGCACTGACCGCCGAGTTTTCAAAATCTGCGGTAAGGAGCAAAGGCAAAACTGTGACGTTGCACTTCGGTGACGCAATCATTCGAGTGATGTGTCAGCCCAAAAAATTTACTAACAAGTAGCCTACCGGTTAATAATTAATCGGCGGCGTAGCGGTACAGAGTTATTTCTGTTTAATAAGTTTAGTTAAATTTGGTCACCCAACTTTACGACCTATGTAACAGTGATTAATGAGTGAATTTTTGTCCTTGTAAAAAGCATACGAAATGCTTTTTACCAATGCGATGGCGTAGTGGTTAGAGCATCGGCTTCGCAGTCGATAGACCTGGCGCTCATTCCTCTTGTCGAGTCATACCAAAAGACTTTAAAAAATGGTGTTCACAGCTTCCCTGCTAGGCACTCGACATTTAGTGGAGGTTGTGGAGAACAAGCCGGCAAGTTTGCTTGTTGTGTCCTTGGGCAAGGCACTTAACGGGACGCCCCCACCGTTATGTGGAAGACAGGTGACCCAGTTTTTCTTCTGAAGAGAGGGTTGGTGGCAGGAAGGGCATCCGACCATAAAACAAATGCCATATCATAAAAATACAGATATCTGCTATGGCGACCCCTGTTCGGGAATAAGCCGAAAGAAAAAGAAGAAGAAGTAAAAAGCATACGAAAATTGATCCAAGTAAAGTAAGTAACGAGAAATTCGAGGACGCGAATATTCGCGAGTGTGAGAAAACGAAGCTTCTAGAAATTTTTTAAATGTCCATGGTTATTCTCTACTAGTCGGTTTTGCCGGCGTCGCCAGGCAGAGGCTCTCGATCAGTAACGTCGGGATTGGAAGTGTCGGTTCAGGCGGCCAAGCCGGCTTCACAAATTTGGCTTTTGTATGAAGAGTTCCCAAAAGTTTATGCGTTTTCTGTACATAGGCTGTTCACGACTTTTTGTGCTCCTTTTCCTAATTGAATATCTCATTTCAAGATCCTGACTATGCATTAGGTCTATGTGCTCTGTTCATTGCTGACACGAACCCAATGGAGCCTGGCGTTTCCCTTGGAAGTAGGGGACATATTTCTGATATTAAGCTATTTATAAAGCAAAAGGGCAAAAATGTCTTTCATGTGGTGCGATTTGACCCAGTGACGCTGTTTTTTTTGATTTCCCTTTAAACTTTCTCAAGTCCTCGCTGGCTACGCATTATGTAGCATGTTCTTTTCTCCCTACTTGATGTGCCCTGGGGAGTTTAAAGTATCCTTGCTTTTCCTCAAATATTTGGTTTGACCCCGATAGCTCTATAAAGCTGTTATAGAGCAAACTCGTATGTTCTATGTGGTGTGATTTAACACAGTGAACGTCGTTCATTTCAATTTCGCCTCAAACTTTCTTAAGTCCCTGCTGGCTCTACGCATTATGATTCATATTTGTTTTTCCTTGCTTGGGTATGCTCATAGAAGTTAAATAAGTTCTTGCTTTTCCCAAATTTTCAGGTTTGATTCCGGTAGTTCTATAAAGCTATTATCGAGCAAAATAGAAGAAAATGTTTCTTCTGAATATGGTGCGATTTAACTTCGGCAGGCCATACTATCACCCGTGCCGATTTAAAACGTATCAATTAATGCAGCTTCACCAGCTTAACCGTACAAACATTTGTTAGAGCCACAACAAAATGTTTCAGTAAATATAAGCCATAGCTACTGTACATGTAATGGTGATCATGTTGGTTTATTAATAAAGACTGGAACTATTCAAAAAGAAAGATTGATGACACAACTACCATTCGTAATTTTTAAAAGAGTGGGAGGGGGAGATGAACCATAGTCAAAATTATCATACCTTACCGCAAGAAAAATATTTTTCTTTTTCAAAAACTTATCACACTGCAGCAAATACATTATTCTCTTTTACAGATAAGTCGAGCATCAACGGCAACTTTTTTACTTTTTAACCCTTTGAACCCTAAAGGCCGGATTTCCGGCCAAACATGGTCGGTTTTTATTCCCGAAAGGCCTGAAAAACGGCCTTTAACACAAAACAATCGTATTGGTGTTAAATTGTTTAGCGTATATACCCTAAAGGCCCAAAACTTGAATAAAATTGTTTGAATTCCGTCTACTTGAAATAATTTTGCAAAAGTGGTTCCTGTATCTGTTGCTAGAGTTGCAAGTTGGCTTTTGAATGATCGATTTGCTCGTCTTCAGTCAGACTGGGCCACCACGACGGATAGAGAGCATGGCCCATGTACCACCTGTTTACCGGAGGATGGAGGAATAACGAATGCTGAGCGCCAAGCAGGGAAAGCTGTGAATACCATTTTTAAAGTCTTTGGTATGACCCAACCCCGGGAAACGAACCCAAGGTCTACCGCGTGAAAGGCAGACGCTCTAACCACTACACCAAACCGCGGTGCTGTTGTAGGTGAAAATGTACAATAAGGATCATATCTGCACCTGCAAAGACTATTTCAATGTTATTACACTGATTTTGAAGTTGGTTTGAGAGCTGCAGGCGATTCATAATCCCAAAACGAAAAAAAAAGAAAATGATTTTTTTGAAAATTTTTGGCTGGGAATCTCGGGTCGGAGAGCTTTTAAATGTGGGAATGTCGGGTTCAAAGGGTTAAAGACATATTGCACTGTAACGAAAATAGTTTTTTCGTTCTTCATTTTTCGTTCGTTAAATTTTTTTTCAATGACAAATGATGCTGCAACAAAACCGTTATTATTTTTTCAACACAAATGACATTACAACGAAAACACGGTGCAGGGCCATTTGTAAAATAGTTCTACATGTGAAATAGCGCTTCGTAGAAAACATGATCCGATATGTTCATGGTAATGCGGAAGCGGCGAGATTCGGTTAACTGTAAAGCCTAGGCTTACCTATAAATACCAAAACATTTTATGGTGTACGGAAACTCGCTGCTTACGACATGTTCGGTAACGTTCGTGTTTTGCACGTAGCATTGTTTTGCAGGTAGCGCTAGATTACAATGTTTTCGCTTGCAATGCGATTTTTCTCGAGAAAGGCGAAAAGTTTTGCTCGCTATGTGATTTTTCTCGAAAAAGGAAAAAATTTTGCTTGCAATGCAATTTGTCTTTATAAAAGAAAAGTTTTGCTTGCAACGCGATTTGCCGTTGGAAAGGAAAAATCACTTACTTTGCAGTCGGTTTCCCACACATGCGCGCAATTGCACTTAGAGGAAGTTTTATTTTTGCAGTGCACAACTTTTTGTGAGTTTCAACAATTTAGTGGTTTTCTTTACAGTAATAATCCAGATAAGATAATATACATCAATGTTGAATCAAAAGACGGTTTTGTAATGATACATAGAGAACGTCAATTTTTTAAAATCTAGAAGGGTGGTTACAAGCAAGTTGTACTGTAATACAGGGGTGTCAAACTGGTAGTCCGCAGGCCAAATGTGGCCAGCCAAGTAATATTTTGTGTCCCGCGTAAGGATTTTGTTGCACAGGGCGAATTCGTGGCCTCCGAATTTGGTCTTCGAAAAATTGTTCTCCGAAAAAAATAAAAGTTGAAATTTCGAGAAAATAGCCATGAATAGGGCCCGCTAAAGTCAATAAAGTCAAAATATTTTCCTTGTTACATGATCAAACGTGTACTAACGTTCGTCTCAGGTGTTCAGCAGTCTGTTTTGCTAGATTTTATAAGTCAAAATAAAGTCAAAATTTTGCGTAAAGTCAAAACTTCTCAAAATTCTGTTCATCAAAAATTTCCTTACAAAAACGAACAAATTTAGATTTTTTTATATTTTTTTGAATGTTTGAGTTACTATTAAAATTTTATGCGCAGTTTTATTTGATTTTAAACTTCTGAAATAGTTGCGATGGTAAAAATACGTGCGGTAATTGAGAAGGAAATAGTACTTATTATGCATGAAATCATCATTGTTAATGCATAAACACATAATTGTTAGACAATACATGAGTTGCTAGTTGCTAGCCAGCAATTTTCAAGGTGATCTCCTATCAAGAGGGATCTGCCTCCAGCATCAAAGTACAATAGAAAAATTTGCTCAAAAACTGGTGATCATTTTTGAGCAAATTTTTCTAATTGTTAGACAATTAATCTGTTCCTATAAAACTTTTGTGCTCTTTACTCGTGGTCTTTTTAAGTCGTAGCTTGCAAAGCAAAGAATGCCTAAACAAGCCAAATCTTCTACAGCGAAAGTTAGGCAAATTTGCCACGAATATCCGGATCAGTTTTCGGCAACTCCTGCCCGCGACTTGCGATGCAACCTTTGCGACGTGTTAGTCAAATGCGACAAAAAGTTTTTTGTGGAAAGCCACCGAAAAAGTAAGCAACACCAAAGAAAATTGGAGACGAAGAGCAAATCCCAAAGTAAGCAAACCTTTTTACAACTCGATCAAGTAAACTTCAAGGAACAGGTTGTCTCTTCATTCTTAGCTGCAGATATCCCACTTCATAAGCTGAACCATCCTTCTTTAAAGTCTCTCTTTGCTACAATCGGAAAAGTATTGCTTTCGGAGACTGCAGCCCGGGCATGTGTTGCTAAATTAGCATCCCAAAAAGAAAAACAAATTCAACAATTACTTCGTGACAAAAAATGTTTTTAATTGTGGATGAAGCAGAGATTGCTAAACAAAAGTACATTAGTGTGCTTGTGGGCAGCTTAGATGCCCCAAATCAGACATTCCTCGTTGATTGCCATCCACTTGACAGCGGTAGCAATGTTAATAGCAGTATTATTCTGCACACTGTGGATGACATACTGCGACAACTTGAAATAAAACGCGAGAATTTTTCATTGTCCTTCACTGATGTTGCTCGGTACATGTCTTTGGCTGGAAAGACATTAAAGGAATTATACCCTTCTTTGATGCATGTCACCTGCGTTGCGCACTTACTACATAACTGCGCTATGCGTGTGCGTGCTCATTTTAAAAATATTGATGAAATAATAGCAACGATCAAGGCAGCAACAATCAAAAACAAAAATCGCAACAAAGATTTTCATGATGCTGGTCTGCCATTTCCTCCTGACCCTGTAATTACAAGATGGGCAACTTGGCTTAGAGCTGCCTTATATTACAGTGAGAACCTTCCAGCTGTTCGTACCATTGTCAACAATTGGACAAGTGCAGGCCTTTTAGTCAGCAGAGCAAAAGATGCTATCAATGTGGAAGATTTGGTGCCGGACTTGGTTAAAATAAATCAATACCGGACTCTAGCAGCCAACGTAGAGTTCTTAGAAGGAAGTGCCTGCACGATAACCGAAGCATACGGACTGCTGAAGAATATGCAATTCGATTAATGATCCGTGCGTAATTAGAAATTACATTAAAAAACGACTATCCAACTCTGATTTAGAAACAATAATAAACTGTACCAACTTGACAATTGACCCAACAAGCTACGCACTATTGCAAGAGGCCCAGCCAACCTCTGCTGCTGTTGAGAAGTCGTTTTCTATGCTCCGTAAATTACTGAAAAAAGACAGAAATTTTGATGTTAAAGAACGTAAAAAATATGTGATGCTGTATTACAATAAAAAGTCCTGATAATTATACAATGTGGCTTTCGTTAAAAACATCATAGACAGACTGTTAACGTACAGTACAGTTGCGATAACAACGCATTTTTTTGTATTACACACTAATTGATACCGGTACACACAATGGCTCGTTATCCTAGGTTTTGACGTCATGCGTCGCATTGTTGCATTAGCTTCAAGATTACGTGATTGAGAAAATGTTTAAAGTAGGCTACTTCCTTCTTTAAAAACTTATGTAAATTGCGGATTGTAAAACATTTTTAATCAAAAATGTGCAACAAAACATAAATAATAGGCCAAAGCGGTTAGGTCAAAATAAAGTCAAAATTTTGCTAAAATAAAGTCAAAAATATGTTTTTTTAGGTAAAAAAATGGCCCTAGCCATAAAGTAACAGTCGACAACTGCTACAAGTCGCGGGTGGCATTACAGGTTACTGCGAGAGAGGTAATGACTTTTTTTCTTTTGGAGATCAGCACCATTTCGGGCTACATCACACGATTTCCGGAGATCGTTTCCTGGAGAAGTGGTGATCTCTATGTAATGCCGTGGCTGGTGTGCTGTGAAATTTGATCAACTCGTTTTTTGTGCCGGCAGACAAAAAAGTTCGGGGACCACTGATATACAGTCTTGCCTGCTTAAATTTTTTTCAACAGAGTGTTGCCCGTATAAAATTCATGTATGTAAATGTGGCCCATAGCACTGAATAAGTTAATTGACACCCCTGCTGCAACACAAATTACCTTTCAACCGTTAACACAATCTCACCATTACAAACCAGCAAAACAATAGCGAATTTATGAGGGCAGTAAAATTTTGTAAATGACGCTCAGATATCAAAGTTCATTTACATGTATTTTATTTTCAACTTTTTTTCAGCCATTATTTTTCAAGCTTTGATTTTGAGAAAGACATTCAAAATTATGTTTTATTGTGGTCAACCTTACAATTCTTTGTTCGCTAAATATCACAGTAGACTATTTTCGCATCTTTCGTTAAAAACCTAGCTGGTGTTGTCACAATCTTACGATTACAAACCAGCAAAACAATGACGAATTTATTACCGTCTACTATCTCTACAGCCTACCACAGCATAGGCTATTGCAAGTCTTGTTCTATTTTTATCATACAAATCATGCGGCAATATATTACGCGAAAATTTCTAGTTGAATTAAAGGTCGTAAGGGTAAATCACCTAAACGCATTCAGGCGTATGGCATTTTTGTTCTCCTGACTCACCGGTCAGCAACCGTGAAGCAAAATAGGATATAAATACCCAGATCTGCTTTGGAATTTCAACGCTTCGCTGGAATTGCGTGGGGTTACCTTCAATAACCTTGCTGGATTTTATAATCCGCGATACAAACGAAAAAAAGAAAGAGAAAAGTACTTCAGTTTTTCAAAGGCGTAGCAAAACTTCATCGTGAGGTTGGCACTCAAAATTATGCAATTCTGTCGTCACAAAACCACGCTTTCAAACTCATTTGATCTTGCTGTGAACTAAAATTTATCGTATTGTAGAATACGGCTCTTCACGCTTTGTAAGAAATGATGACAAAAAACAGAATGATAGAAAATTATTACTAAACGCATAGGCCGATACCCTTCAAATTTTAGCACAAAAATCACAGGACACATCTATGAATTAGCCAAATGTATTTGAGTATGCAGTGATTTTTCTAAGTCTAAATGGGATAAGGCAGAATGATTAAAATGTTAACCATTTTAGGAGAACAAAAGACCATTGTCGCACCTCCTGTTTAAAACCTAGCAGGTGCTGCCACAATCCCACAACAATAAATAAGCAATAGCGAATTAGCCAAACAGTTTATCAGTTTTGTATCTTTATTTTTGTAGCCTAAGCATCAAAGTTACATATCATCTTTGCAATGTAGCTTCAAAAATCAGTAAAATATTTCTATGTTCATGCTTTAATTTTTTTAATTGTCATTGAGTATGTTGTCATAAGTCTACAAATTTTGCAATCGGATGGAAAAAATTTAAATAAAAAATAGTTGTAGCAAGGCGGAAAATGGGAAATGTCTCTATCTGCCAAATTTCTTGGACTCTATCTTCATATACAGGCCTAGAATTGAACTCTTTTTCAGTATTTTGAAGTACAATGGCTAAGATTGCACACCAAGTTACAGTATGTTTCCTTTTGATTTTTTCTAAAACCTTGGAACTCATTTACTTTTTCATAATGTTTGTTTAAAAAAAACATATGGCAACGGAATTATAGGCCCCACCTAATTTTAGTAGCCTAATTTATTTGCATGAAATCGATCCAAGATGCTGTCAAAGCCACTTCATGCAGGCCAATTAGAATGCAAAATTTACAAGAAATCTAATAAAATGTAAATTGGGCTAATATATCAATATTTTGTCAAGCTGCTTCATTTTATCTTTTACTATATCAAGAGTGAGCAACTTTTTTGCAGGCGGGTCAATTTCTCACTTTATAAGGTGTGTATTTATAGTTAATAAATTTATCAGTTAACCTACTTAAAATGCCCAAAATTTACAAAAGAAAAATTGGTTCACGGGGCTACAAAAGCTCTTATAGCGAAGAGGTCTTAAAAAATGCTATTCAATCCGTTCAATCTGGCCGATTATCGTTGAGAAAAGCATCTCGGAATTTTAAAATTCCTTATGGAACTTTACATAACAAAGTAAACGGGAATCATTCGAAAAAAGTAGGGGGCCACATACGACTGAGTGAAGAATATGAAAACAAAATTGTAGCAACCATAACAACAATGTCAAACTGGAAAATCCCCATAACGGGTTTGGAAATACGGAAATTAGTCAAGTCATACTTGGACAAGCAAGGGATTGTCGACTCGACATTCCGTAACAATTTGCCGGGACCTGATTGGCTTAACAGCTTCATGAAAAGGCACAACTTAACCCAAAGAATTGCAGACAACGTCAAAGTCAAAAGGGCTGAAATATCCCCCAATATGATCAGCGAGTATTTTGAAAATTTGGCCCAAACTATAGAAGAAATTCCAACTGAAAATATTTATAACTACGATGAAAGCAACTTGACAGATGATCCTGGAGCAAAAAAGGTGATCGTGCGTAGAGGAACAGCAAGAGTCGAGCGTAAAATACAACATTCCAAACAATCAATCATATAATGAGTTTGTTTATGTGAGTCCCTTAAAATTATAAAAAAAATTCTATCGTAATAAAGATCTCTGATTAATCTCACCCTTGCAAAAAAAAACATTGACCAGTTGTTCGCTTAGCATGGGCTACAGGTTGGAGTCTCAGGGGTGATCAATGTCACCCCGACAGCGGGGTGACATTGATCACAACTTTAATGCAAAATATATCCTTAGTTACTATTACGATTTAAATCATCGTAACGTGGTGGGATTGAGGAAATTTAGAGTGTTCCATTGAGCCATTGGCAAAAAGCCTAGACCTTGGGAGTAAAGAGTTCATTAACTTTTAAGTGGAAAATTGATCAATGTCACCCCGTTTTACGGTACGCGTGCAAAGTTCTTGAAAACTGTAAAGCACATGAGAGATGAGTATTTTGTTAGTGTGACAAAATCACCTGAAAAAGTCAAGATTTCTGCGGGCCTAAATGAATTATTTTCAGCAAAACAGGTTTTTTTCTGTGACGAGTCACTGTGGTGAAATCACCGTGGGACGAGATGAGTGGCAATCGTTTTGTAAGTGTAGGTTGATGGCTCGCAACAAATTTGATGCTTGTGAAAATAAAAAAATCGTGGTAGTGTCTTTCAAAACAACACTACAAAACCCTTATGAGGTCTGTCACAGTTTCCATAAAAAGAATGTTTCCGCTTATGTAATGCTGAACTGTTATCTAGGTATAAATACTGGTAGGAAGACTGCTCCATTAAATTAGAGCCAAATTGGCAGTCCAAACCAATAGCATCTAAGCCACTTACAGGAGGAAAATCTAAATCATTCTGTACAATCAAACTGCCTCAAAACATTTTATTTGCTGGTGTTATATGAGCCTAGATATATGTACTCAGTTCTATGACAGTCGTATTTACTAAATTATGCTCAATACTGCTACGCATAAGCATAAAAATTGCTCAGGAGCAACATTTTTCAAGATTTTACACCACCAGGAATTCAGTTTTACTAGCAAAACATTTTTGCTTGTAAAATAATTTTGAATGGGTAAAGATTTTTTATGCTATGCTGCCAATTTACACCTAATGGAAACCAACCTCCGTACTCTTTTCGTTATAGCTGGTAAACCTATGCTAACTCTGAAAGAATAAATAAGTGATGTCTGAAGTTTTCCTTTACAATGCTAAACAAAGCATATATTTGGAAGAAAGGATCGTTGAAAACAATTGATCAGACTCTTGGATTTGACCCATGCAACAAGTTTATAACATATGGTGACAGCATTAGCAGATGGAAGATAGCTGATAGTTTACTGGTTTACATTTCAGCCATTCTGGCAGCCCACAGGCTTACTGGTATTGCAGTGTTAAGCAGCAAACTATACCAGTTAAGCTTTATGCACCTTCTAAAAAAATGGTGACTGCAAACTCAAACATATGGGTAACAACTCTTACATTTCTTTTAATGTTTGCAAGCCACTTCTCTTCACTCTAAATGTTCAAGCTGCTTTCCTTTACAGCTTTATGCATGATTTGACATCAGTGACAGCACAAAAAAAGACCATTATCATATTCTACCCTATCAAACCATAGATGATGAACTATTAAGTGTACAGTTGTAAGGTCTTTACACGTTAATGGGAGTAAGTCTATTCTTTTGTTGGTGTGGCAAATGTTTAGTGGAATAATAGGAAAGATAAGAAATGCTACCTTTTTACAGAATTTGATCACAATTTGCTAAATTTTCTTGATGAAACCAGCCTGCAATAAAAAACTTTCTGAACAACCATATCTTTTTAATTTTTTAAATTATTGTTTTGCTTTGTATAACTTCACATGGTAAAAACTAAATTTTGGTTCTTCAAGACTTTTCAAATATTTTCACAACGATTGGTGCTGGTGATTTATAACAAATACAAGTGATCTATGGGAAACCACATTAACTGATGCATGGTTGGAAAAAACAGAATGCAACCAAAACTGTTTTACGAGTTCAACAAGCAATGTGTTCATCTGTCACTGTGTAGATCTACTGCTAGCAGTGAAAAATTGTCATTAGCTGATAAGAGTAACTTGTGAAGTGCACCACTTTGTAAACTGCATAAGGTTTGAATTGATGTCATTGTCATTATAAACAACCCATGTCCTTCTCTACTAGATTGCGGAGTTGAGGTGGTGTGCTACGTGGGTTAGGTTATTAATCAGTAAGTACAAGAAAGATAAAAACAATTAGTTAGTTTAAGATATGAAATCAAATAAGCTGATTCAAATTGCAAAATTGGTACAAAATGTTTTGATGTCAAATGAAAGAGATATTTTACTGTTCCTGCTGGGGGGGGGGGGGTCAAAGCTCACTTTATTTTGCATTACACAATTAGTGTATCTTTAGATGAGCACATTTGCTAGAACTATGTGATGCTGTGGTGTAGTGGTTAGTATGTTGCATCCAAATGCCGTGGTTGTGCATTCAATTTTTTGCAAATGCAGTGTGTGCTAGCTGGGTATGCAACTGTAAAGGGGGGTGCACACTGAGGGTTAAATTTTTGTCAAGTCATGCGTTTTATATGTCATAGAAATTGACCAATCACAAATGACTCAAAGTCATGTTTTTAATACGTCATACAATTGACCAATTGCAAACAGTCAACTGCAAAATACTATAGAATCCAAGGTTAAATGAGATTCTAATAAAAGGCCATTAACTGCAAAATAAACCACTGCTTTTAGGTAACTTGATTATTCTTTTTATTATTGCCTTACCAGTTAACCTAACGCGTTAGTAGTTTAAAATGGATGAATTGATGCAGCTTATCTGTTTGGAATCTGATAAACGGCCTGGCATATCACAGGAGTGTGTGAATATCTGAACATGTTTTATAGACCAGTGCAGTGGACTGTAACTTATCACAAGTGATCAGTGAGTCCAGAACATTTGTGTGCTACCTTTTTGAAAGTTTGAGAAGTACAATAGCCTTATGCACACTGTGGAAAAAATATGTTAACTTGATTTATTTTCTGTTTATTGTTTGTCATAAGAAGCAATTAAATTTTATATAGAGGGTATTTTTAAAGAATGTATTACTTTTTTTGTTATCTTGTGTTCATATTTGTTTTCTATTTTTGTGTGTTAGAAATGGGAATGTTACAAGGAGGCATGTTGTTTGGCATTGCTGTTTTTGCATTTGTTTACTCATTAAAATGTGTTATAAAACAAAGGCAATGGGTAAACAAACATTTGCATGTATGCTGTTATGAATGCAATGACACCCCAGCTGATAATCATGCTTTGGCTAATCATCGTGATCATTTGGTATTTAGTAGGAGTATAGGCAGTCACAGTAATGATTCTGCAATTAAAAGACATAGTAATCGTTATACAATAGATAAGCGAAATGCCCACCCTACAATAATTAAACCCAATTACAATCCTTCAATAATAGAGAGATCTAATAATCGTTCTAGGTTGAACAGGTCCAATAAATAAGAAAATAGCTTGCATGGAAGCTTTACGTATCTGTATGTTTCTTTATGTACATTTTCAAATGAAACACCAATTAACTTGCTATTTATCATAATTCTATTGGTGTATAACTTTTGAATAAGTGCAATAAAACTATAAAATCAACCATGCTTGTTCAGGGTGGTTTGAGTTTGAGAATATTTGGGGCCAAAGTAGTGATTTTGTGAATTGCAATAAGCATTAATGTCTTGAGATGTTAACTAACTTCAACTTAACCATAACTGTAACCCAAAACTAACTGTAACCTAGTTTAATGCAGGCATTGCTGGGTATCATAGACATGTACTAAATGGAACTACTGTTTATTTATTATCAGTAAAAGTTTGTGTGCAAAAAGCCTAAATTTGATTTCAAGATGACAAAGACATAGTTAAAAACATAAAAAGAAGACAAGTCTTACAAAAATTTGTTATCTAAGAATATAATTTTATCATCTTGAAATGCGTTGTTTCAAAATATTTTTAGTTTTAAAGTACATTTGCATTAAAAATGTAAAAAAATGGTTTTGAGTGCTATTTATCATTAATTTTGTATGAAAAGTACTTGTGTATTCATACGAGGTCTGTCCAAAATGTAATGAAGACTTTTCTAAGCACTTTTACTTATAAAAAAAATTTCACATTAATTCCATCTTCAAATTAGTTTGTTTGAGAAGTGACACAGCGTTTGAGGGGTTGCTCCCACTGTTCAAAACAGTTCTGAAACTTTAAAATTTCAGTACTTTTTATATGTTATGCCACCACCTGCTGGGTGTTGTCCAATTTGCAAAAATGTTGTTCTTTTAAGGCAATTTTTCAACCTTGACAACAAAACAAAGTCACGGGGACTGAGATATGGCAAATATGGATGCTGTGAGAACAGACTACCTGAAGCTTTCTGAAAGTTTCACTAGTATTTATTCCAAATTTTAAACAAAACTTTATCACATAATATTTCTCATACTTGTTCTTGCTCATTTTTGAAAAGTGCATGATAGAATGTGGCTTTCAAAAATTGCTCTGCAAAAATAACCTAATATTAACTTGATGTATTTTTTTGCAATTAATGCTTTGATGGGCTTCAAGAAGTAGGCAAGCGGTAGCTGCTTGAATTGAACCTCTGTAATTTCTTAAAGCTTAATCACGCACAAGGAATTCCTTAAAACCAAATCAGATCCACAGTAACAAAAACATGGACAGATGTGTTATGAAATGCTCAACCCAAATCTATTTTGTCTTAAATTACTGGTTATATCAGAATGGTGTTTTTTTATCTGGTTTATATTAATGTTTGATGTTATGTTTTAGTTTTTGTTCAAGTATATGTCTAGGCTACTAAAAAATACTTTAATGCCGAGTACTAACACCTCATAAGAAGAGTGAAGCTCTGTTTATGTGTTCATCAAAAAATTTCCGATCTCAATCCAGCTCATCTTTCTTTTATTTAAATGCTGGTTTAATGTGTTTACATCACATGTATTAACCTATTTTTTTAGACACTTTATATGCCTTAATAGTGAAAAATGTTGAGCCATTTCATATTTTTGTTGTTTTTTAATTTTGCTGTAAAGTTAAATGCTAGCTTTGTTAATGAAGAAATTTTGCGACCACAGGTGCATTGTTTATAAATTGCAAATACTTTTGTGAAAAGAAATTTGTGATCTTGTATTAATAACACCTTTTTTTTGTTTTTGTAAGAATTTCCTTACTTAGTGCTCTTAAACAGAAATGCAGATACTGATATTGCATTTAAAGGATTTGTTTGATTGTAGGCTCCTAGCAGCAATCGACCAAATTTTGTCTTGTTCTTTGCTGATGACATTGGTTGGGGAGATTTTGGTGCTAATTGGAAACCAAATGAAGGTGTTACCCCAAATCTTAATCAGCTTGCTAAACATGGTTTAAGGTAAGAAAATTTTGCTTTATCTATAGTACGTTATGCTTTGAAAACTGACACTTTGTCATTTTTACAGTGCAGTGATGCAAAGTATAAACTCAATTTATTGTTTGAACCACTATATTTGTCGGTTTGAACCACTATATTAAATTATTCAAGTCTTTTTTTTTCATTGTGACTGAGTCGCACCAGAATATAAAATTGAAAATTAGGTTTCAACTGCAACACTAATTAAAAATTTGGCTAAAGGAAAAGTTCAGTTTACTTCAAGCTGGTCATGAATGCAAATTACAGACATTGTTCAGACAGAAGCGGATGCTGGCTGGAGCTAGAATCCATAAAAAGCAATTTGAATTCCACTCATCGTGTTTTTTCTCCTCATTACAAAAAGGACTTCAAGAAAAGATAATGGCTATTACGTGGTAGTTTTTTTCTAACCAGCAGAAATTCCCTAAATGATGACAATATTTTCTAATTGGCTACTTGTAAGATTCTCGACTTTTGTTGTCAATTTGCCTTCTTAGCCTTTGGCTGTCCAAAGCCATTTATGAGGCAATAAAGTGTTTAAGCCTTAGCTGGCACTCTGGCACAGAAAGATCTGCGAGTAATGGTGACTGAGAGGCTATTCCACCACTCTTAGAACTGCAGTCTTTTAGATTGGAAACTCACTGTTGTTGCGGTTTGATATCAAATGCTTTGACAAAATCTGTACAGCACCACCAACAAGGCAAACTGTCATTATTGGGTTCATAATACTTGCTTCATAACTTTAGCAGGTGAAATATGGGTACTGATATTTCTAGCAAATAGTGTTGGTGTTTATGGGATCTTTCCAATCTCAAATTAAGTGCTTTGTACAATTCAAAACTAAATGTTGTTTTGATAAGCAATTGTTCAAAAATTTGAGGTAAAGTCTTATAAACAAGACCACTAAAATTTGTTATAAAGTTTAAATAATGGAACAAAACGCTATGCGTTTTTTTTATATATTTTTATGTATAGGCTGTCTTATATTTAAAACTGTCGTGGTTTTGAACCCTTTTTATATTAGAGTTTATCTTAGAGTTACCAGCACGATGGCGTAGTGGTTAGAGCATTCACTTTCCAGTCGGTAGACCTGGGATTCATTTCCCAAGTCAAGTCATACCAAAAGACTTCAAAAAATGGTATTCACAGCTTCCCTGCTTGGCGCTGAGCAAAATAGGGATAGTGTGGAGAAAAACCGGCAAGCTTGCTTGTTGTGTCCTTGAGCAAGACACTTAACGGGACGCCTCCATCTTTATGTGGTAGACAGGTGGTGGGGCAAAACAGAACTACCCGTTGTGGTGGCCCCAGTCTAACTGAAGACTTGCAAACCGAGCGTGAGCGCAAACACAGTGTAACCTATATGTACATCTTCCTGCATAATGCTCACAACAAATAGCTCATACGACAAAGAAAATCTTAGAGTTTTTATCTTATGAATTTTTTTGTTGATGTCAAATTACCATTTTTTTTCATCTTCTCAAAAGGCGCTTCTCTGTAATTTGTCTTTTTTTAAATTTTGTCTGATTAATTTATTGTGTGCAGTTCGTCATGTTCTTGCTTTCTTGTTAAACGTTTTCTCAGCTGTTTAAGTATGTAGGTTTTGTTTTGAATGTTGATAAATCATACAGTAATATAATTTTATTCGGATTTTGTTTTGAGAATAACCTTCATTTGCATTACAAAGATGCTGTGCTATTTTGCAAACCGGTATTCCTTTCAAGGATTTCACACATTTAATGCCAGATGTATTCTTTCCTGAAACACAACCTTGTGCATGCAGACAGTATGGCTTTAACTCAGGTCATTTGAACATATAATGTCACAGAGAAATGAAGATGTGATTTTTGAAATCCGATTTTTTTCTCCTTTAGCAAACACCGCCAGGTTTAACTTCTGTGCTATGCAGTTTTACAGACAGAGTTGCCCCTTGTTGTTGTGTTAGCGGCAACTGCCTTTTTTAAACTAGCCTTTTTTATGTCTCTTTTCGCTTCGTTTTCTATATCATCATCCATAACCCTTGCACTCTTTTTCCACAATAGAATCTATTTCATAGTTATAAAAAAGTTTTGTTGTTTTAGATTGACAGATTTTCATGCTGGAGCTTCAGTGTGTACACCGTCACGAGCATCATTGCTTACTGGCAGGCTAGGATTACGCACTGGAGTGATTAAAAATTTTGCTGAACAATCAACAGCTGGGTTACCTTTAAACGAAACAACACTAGCTGAAGTTTTGCAGAAAAATGGATACCACACGGGCATGATCGGTATGATCTCATGTTTATAAAACTTAAAGAGTCTCGACCATGAATAATGTCTAGTTTAAAGAATCCGTTTTAGTGTAAGGTAGTGAAACTTAGCTATAAGCAGGACTTCCATACCGTCATTATTTCCAAAATTTGTTCTTATTTTGAAGGACTACGTCTTTGAAAATAATATTGTTTTTACTGAGAAACGTTCTTGTTTTGTTTTATTTTCAAAAATAAGCAACAATTTTTAATGTAAACTATAATCTTATTTTAAATTGAGGTTAATGATTAAGCCAATGATTGAAATTTTGAGCAATTTGTTTTGAGACTTGAAAAATAAGCGCCCTTATTTGGCAAATAGAAATGTAGAAAAAGTTTTTTTCCGGTCGTTTTCATTTTTGTTTCTTTATTGATATTAGCAAAGCTGTAAGTCAGTCGTGGCAGGCCTGAGTATTAACACAAATAGTAAAAGTAAGCTTGCTGAAAATAATGCTTTGTGCATTTGCTTTTGATTATGTTATATTGGTGTTTTCAGGCAGACTTGTTTACAAGTCTCGCATTTGTGCTATTGAGCTTATGCCCTGTTCACTTGTTTTTGGGTAAACTTTACCACTGCGATGCTGGCCCCGCGATCTGTTTACCACGTTACTGTGAGGAATCTCGTTCCGTAGTTACCCAAGAGCACAACTAGCAAACATGCCACTTTTTTCTGATTGTCTCTTTTGTGCTCAGCCTTAAAAAGCTGTGACACCATTTTGAAAACGTTTTATTGTGGTCCAACAATCAAGTGCACTTGAAGCAAGCTCTCTAACCCAATGTTTTCCAGCCAATATGCTGCGGCACATTTTTGCACAATGAGAGATTACAAGTTTTGTCATGAAAAAATACTTTTAAAAAATAGGATCTTGCAGGAGCAGGAGGAAATAACTAAACTGAAACAAAATTGTGGTCTGCAGTTGAGCTTTTCCGACCAGCTTTAGACAGTTTTTGGCTCATTCATTCACGATTATAAGCTCATGCTCTGTTTGCATGTCTTTAGTCAGATGAGACCGCCATGATTAGTAAGCTTCTTGGCCCACTATCTGTCTTGCTCTAAAGGTGAAATACCTTAACTTTATCCATTCAAGGGCACAAGTGCACTCGTTGGTTTTTCTCCTCCACACTATCCTTTTTGTGCTAATCGATAAGCAGAAGAGAGAGAGAGTTTATTATCGTTTTTGCGTATCGACACCATAATCACAATAATGATATAGAAAAAAAACTCTTGTAGCAAAACCAGGGTGCGTCGAGGAAACTTTCGGTTATTGAGTGGAGATACTCCTTGATCTCAGCACAGTTAGATATTGGCAAAAATTGCCTAAATAAGTCTATAATTGTTAAGATTTTAAGAAATATAAAGAAAACAAAGAAACACAAGACAATAACAGCAATATATTTTACACAATCCAATATTTTTGCAAGAGTTAATTAACAATTTTACTCTATATGCTTTTTTAAGAGAAGCCCAATGCATGCTCTAGTTCTGAGTCGAGGTCACCCCATAGCTTTGAACCTCTGTGAGAGAATAGCATTTGACAAAATAACTTATTTATTAGAGGGCGATAGTAAGCTGTCGAATTTATCAACCTTGTTCCATGTTGATGAATCAAATTTGTGTAATGAAAAGAGTGATTATAGTTTTTTGGCAGCTGATAACAATGAAGTAAACACATAAATTTAGCCAACTCAAGTTGATATATGTCTTCTCCTTTTAAAACTTGAAGTTTTTTTACATAATTGTAGAATTGGCATATATAACTTACGAAACAATATAATTCTCAAAATTTAGTTAAGCTTAACCCGAATTATTTCTTGTGAAGTTTTATTTGCTGTTGCCCACGCAGTACTTCCATATGAATTCTGCTGGAAACAAGACTATAGTAAAGCATGCAAAGGGTTTCCTGTAAAACAAAATTGCGCAGTCTCTAGAAAAGCCCCGTGCATCTGACAAGCTGCATAGACAAGTAATTTATTTGCGACGTCCATTTGAGATATTCGTCAATAAATAAGCCAAGGTATTTGGGTAGAAATAGGAAAACTGTCATTTTCATTTTTTTGAAAGTCTTTGGTTTGTTTCGACAAAGGAATCGAACACAAGTCTACCTACTGCAAAGCAGACTGTTGACTACTACACCATCGCACCAGTTTTTGGCTGAGGGCTGAAAAGGATTTTTCCATGGTCGCAAATATATCAAATGTATACAGTACCCAAAATTTTCATGAAAACAAAAATAACCATCAGTACAGTGGACAAACACACTACATCGGACTAAAAAAGTTAAACTAGTTCATGTGTAGTGTGCAAAAAATATCTAATGCAACTAAAATAATGGTTTTAAAAAATAGTGTTTTTTAACATTTCGTTATTTATAGACACAAACAAATTATTGAATTACTGTACAACATGTTTAGGAGCAACAATATTTTGGTATGCACAAAGTTTCACACTTTTGACCGATGGCCATGGGCAACAAAAACACTATTTTTTGTGAGTGCATTTTACGCAAGCTGTTACATCAAATTTCAAGTAGTATTAAGACAGTGGATAGTGACAATTAATATAAATAGAAAATTAAATTCTCAATATTAAACAATTTATGTGCTAAGCCACTCTTTAGGCATTTTCTTTTTAGTCGAGAGAGAATAGTGAGCGTTTGGTAGTCACTTTGGTTTTGCTACGATGAGCTCTTTAATGTGAGGCAAGTAGAATTAACTGCTTGCATGGAATGAATAGATTAAGTTGCAAGTAATTTTCGAAAAATTTATTTAGGTACTAAAACGTAATCTCAAACTGAGCCTATTCTTACTTGCTATTGATCTTTCTTGTTTAGGTAAATGGCATTTGGGGATCACCAAGAAGTATCATCCACGTTCTAGAGGTTTTGATTTTTATTATGGACTGCCCTATAGTGATGATATGGGCTGCTTAGATGTTCCATGCTACAACTTGCCTCCTCAGCATATGTGTCCAAAAAAGAATGATTCCAACCCCAGTAAGTAAAGTTACACCTTTTGTAAATGCGCTTTTCATTGGTGGATAACCGTGCTATTAGCTGCAGCCACTCTATAGTTGTGCATCTGGAAATGTTAAGGTAATCTGCTGATTTAGAAAGATCAATGCGACGCTGAAATTAAATTTAAGGCACTTACAGATCAGATTTATTTTGGACCAGTCATTAGAATGTTAAAAATTGCCTGCGATTGAATGATTTTAAACCGTTTATTTTGTACTTTTATGTTCGGCGATGGCTGTTACAAAAACATTCACTTCATTAAGATTGAACTGATTGATTGGTTTTTTGCAGTTCAAATATGTTAATTTTCCGAACAGCAAAATCGTTTGTACTCTTTTTGTCGTTTTTGCTCGCCAGTAATGAAAATAAGCAGGAGTCAGTGCACACTGCATAGTGTTTTACTCAATCCTGCAACTACGCGTAACCCAAGCAAGGCAGAGAACTTGTGAAGGTGAGCGCTAAGCTAAGCTAACATTGCTAACAACTTTTATTTATTCAAAGGCAACCTTGATATACCTGTGCCATTGTACGATGACTACAACATAGTTGAACAGCCAGTTGATTTGATTAATCTCGGTGATCACTATGGTAACAAGTCGGAAGAGTTTCTGAAATCAGTCGTAGATTCACCAAACCCATTTTTTCTTTACATTGCATTTGCGCACATGCATGTGCCACTTGCTCATGCTCCAAGGTGATGGTATTTTTCTTGACTTTTTGATACCAAATATATTGCTTTAAGACGTAAAGTGAATAACACATCTCAGTTATAGCGGTACGATAAATATGGCGCAAAATGTGATGTATATAATTTGGGTTTTTGCCTACAGATCAAGTTTAAAACGCGGTTATGAATTGATTTGTAAAACTTTCAAATTTTAACCCAAGTTTTATTCGACTGCTAAGCTTGAAATTTTTCCCAATCATATTTTGCTTGAACTGTGAAGCCACTGTCGGTCAGCACTTGTCTAAAATGAAGATCTGCGATGCTGATTCAAAGATCTTTCAGTCATTTGCCTGGCATCATAATAGCGCGTAGTCACTGTAATCTCGTTGGCTTTCACTGAACAAACATTTCGGGCAGCGATAACTGAGCGTAGCCACGCCCTCTTTTAGCAATTGCGAGTCATCAGTTTATCGACTCTCGGGAAAAGCACTTTGTATTAAAGTCTTTCAGTTATCTTGCAGCACTATCCATCTATCTTAGGCTCGGCATTTAGGGGAGGTTGTGGAGAACAAGCCGGCAAGTTCGCTTGTTGTGTCCTTGGGCAAGGCACTTAACGGGACGCCCCCACCGTCATGTGGAAGATAGGTGACCCAGTTTTCCTTCCGAAGAGAGGGTTGGTGGCAGGAAGGGCATCCGACCGTAAAACAATTGCCATGTTATAAAAATGCAGATAGAATAAGCCGAAAGACAAAGAAGTTATCTTGCAGCACTAGCGGCAAAAGTGCATCGAATTGCAAAAATCCGAGTACAGCTGCTGGCTTGAAGACATTTGGTTCTATATCAAGTTGTATATAATCAATTAACCACAAAAAAGTTCCGTGGACCTCAGGATGCATATACAACTGCTACTAATTGCTGCTATAATTTTTGTAGGTTCAAGAACTCAACTTCGTTAAACACAATATATTCTGATACCTTGCATGAAATGGATGATATTATAGGACGCGTAATGAGCACGTTAAAAGCTCATAATAAGTATAAAAATACTGTTACGTGGTTTACGGGAGACAATGGACCTTGGGTTCAAAAATGTCAGTTCAGGTATGTGTGAGCTTCAACTTGATGTCATCTGATAGCACCTGTATAGTGATCGGAGAATTTTTTCCTCCTGAAAACTGAGATGGTGAACATTTAGTCTCGCCTTGTAAACTCGATAGAGTAGGAAAATGAACGATCTAATCTGGTGATGAGTAATGACAGTCCATTTCGACCGATTCCTAAAACTAGTCTCCTCACAACCGACAAGACGGTCTGCTACAAGTGCACACCCAAAGCCATTGCTGAAAACATCGATATTAAATTTTTAAAAGCTATTTTACCTTTTTAGTGGTAGTCCTGGACCTTTTCTTGGTGCTTGGCAAGTGAACAATTATGGCGGATCAACAGCCAAGACCACGACTTGGGAAGCGGGACACAGGGAACCAACAGTAGTGGTGTGGCCAGAGCAAATTGCCCCCAACCAAGTCAGTGATGCATTGACTTCCGCTTTGGACGTTTTTCCCACTTTTCTTTCCCTAGCAGGAATAGATCTTCCTCAGTGGAGAAAATACGATGGAATGGATCTCAGTCAATTCCTTAAAGGAAAATCAAAAACTGCTCACTCGGTAAGCGGAGAAATTGCTTGCTGGAAAGATAGTTTTTCGTGGTTAATATTCTGCGTATTTTTGTTTCAGCGAAAGTAGTTTTGTATAGCAATACATTGCACTGAAGCTTTCAACTGTGCACTTAGGCGGAACATAAGTGGGATACGCATTATGTAGCTCGCTTCGAATGATACTTCCTGGTCTTTTCTATGCTCATTATTTCGTTTGCCTTGTAATCTTGTAAACACGAAACAAAGTCTTGATGTCAGATAAAATGTATTGCTAAAGTAATGTAAATTGTTGGCTTTCAATTTTACGTTACTTTCATTTTTACTGTAACTCTACTTTTTTGACTTCACTTCAAAAAACAACTGTTACCCCCAATGCCCTATATGTCGTACGACCTTTCTGCCTTCTTAAATAAAATACTATTGAAAAATCAACTAAAATGCAAACTACAATACAATCATTGCAACATCTTGAGTCTGCGATTTGTAGGCAAGGGTGCAACTAGGAGAGGGCTAAGGGGTTTTTAGCCTCACACTCTTTATAGCAATATCATTTAAAGCCATAGTCCTTTTATTTCTGCCTCAAAAGTTGAGGAAAGGCAATTTCTTTGAAGACACTTAAGAAATGCTCCGAAATCCTTTTTAAAATCTTTTCCTAGATCCATACAGTAAAAGAGGTTCAAAACTACCTTTTTCAAAGATCCAAAAAGTTTCTAGGCTATCTCTTTTGGGAAAATCTTGTTTTGGCGAATTTGTTTTTGCGTTGACATTGCTGGTGCACCAAAACTCAACGTTCTATTTTTCAGGTTCTGTTTCATCCAAACAGTGGTGATACATCGCCCATTGGTGAAATTGATGCTGTACGTGTCGGGCCTTATAAAGTGTATTGGAAAACAGGTGGTGTTACATCCTCCTGTGATGGTTCAGTAGCCCCCTTACTCAAGCATGATCCTCCGCTGGTCTTTGATGTGGCTCATGACCCAGCAGAGAGCAAGCTGTTGTCTCCTGAAACATTTCCAAACTACAACCAGGTACGTTTTACTGTCTAAATCTAAACTTGTAAAATTACTTTTCTAGATGTTGTTCTGCTGGAGGACATTGTTGTTAAGGGTTAGGTGTGCTGTTAGTTGCAATTTAATTTCTCTGAAACTTATTTGTTAGCTTTGAATTGCCAAAGGCAGAGTTGCTGTTCCTCTGCCATCTTTCCGGTGGCCGTGTGAATGGTTACTTATGCACAATGTGCAGCAACGAGTCTTCTTGTTTTAGATCTTACTCGAAGCCACAAAACTGCGACAAGATTTGTTCGAAAGCATAAAGTCCGACAACACTTCAGTTGCTGATTACTCAACCTCGCCTTCTGCTGCACCTTGTTGCGATCCTAATGTGTATATATGCAGATGTAAAAAAGATTAAACTAGTGAGATGTGCATCTTTCGAATTTCTAAAGTGCAATACCACCAAGCCTTTGTTGTACGGCAATTTGTAGTATAAATTTTCACAATGGACGTGGTGTATTTAAACAAGCCATTTTACCACTGAATATCATTGTCATACAATTAGGGCTTAACAAGAATTTTTCATTTTTTACTGTGATTTATCATCGTCGCTGCTACTAATACTTTAAAAATCATTTTGTGCAATATTTAATAGAGGGCTTCTTTTGGTTTTATTAATGACTAGTCAACCGGTGCTATATGTACAATATCCGCTGCTAAGAATAGTTACGGGTACTTTAGTTGTTCCTAACTTTTTTTCGATGTATTATCTCTTACACGTTTTCGTAAGTTTGTTTTTTACAGTTTATGCTACTTAAATCTGTCCCAGCTCAGCATGTATTGGTGTAACACCAGATTGCAGCCTTACTTACAACCAACATGTTGTTAACAACAAAGCAAAGATTAATACAAAAAACAATGTCTCGTGAAAACTTACCTCCATTCTGTGCAAATTGACAGGCCTCGTGCTGTTCTGCGCAACAGCTGAATATACCTGCCAAGGGTGGGAAAGATCTTGCCACGCCAGAAAACTTGACTCGACCCCAACATGTTTTGCCTCATAGCTGGCTGTCTCATGCTTACTAACTCCAAAAATCTGTACATGTTGGTCGACATTGCTTAAGGAAGTTGCCAGTCGTGTATAATGTAGGAGACAAACCAGTGATGATAGACGTTTTTCGTATGGACGAGCTGCAATGAGACAAGACTGAAATCGAACTTTCTCGGCTGCACTACCTTGGATAAATCACCCTCCCAAGAAAGACTGGGCCTTTGTAAAGAGACCTTCGAGGAAGATTCTCTTACATGAGATTTCTCCAATTGGATTCCTCCACCTGGTGACCAGGCAATGCAATTAGAGCACATCAAAATGTTTAAATGCTTTCACAGCAAACTAGGTTGCACTTAAGTAGCCATAAAAAAGTGAAGCTATTCTACCCATCTCAAACATCTACGTGTAGGGTACTGCACTTATTTCTCGCCTGCCTCCAAATCACGTAGACCATACTCGAGTACAGTCTTGGTGCAATACTCGTGCACCAAAATGCGTGGGCAAACATTGTATGACTTCGCAATGGTGGAGTAATTGGAACATCTCATGCTTCTTGATGAACTGCGTCAACATATGCAGAATAAAATGGTTGACTGATGCGTGTGCGTGGTAACTATGCGATGGTAGTATACGTGTATTCGAGGAGTGCCGTATGGGAAACGAGTTTTTGAAGTTGTTTTTTCAATTTTCTAAATTGAAAAAATTTTGAAAATTTTTATAAGATCGATTTGATACGTTTTTTGGAGTAAACGCGGTGTTTCCTTTTCAGAAATCACTTTGCGTTGAAGAGTCTTTTGTCCCATGTTTTGGCATTGCACTTATGATGTAGGCTCACAAACGGTTTGCGGAAAAATTGTCTTAGATTAAAGTTTTTGCGAAAAATAAAAAATGCTTGTTTTAGTAAAGCTTGCCCACTTGCTTTCGAGATCTTCCCACATGTTTGTGAATACATTTGTGCATCACATTGTTGAACAACCACGCTAAGTAAAGTGCTTTGAATAATTCTGAAACACGACTGCTCTATTAAATGCGACAAACTTAAATTTATCTAGAACCTTTGCAAACTGTAAAATGTGGAATTTCCTCCTCCAAAAATGTCGAATTCCTCCCCAGTTAGAAACCACTTAGGTTGGTCAATAGAAGTTAGGACGCTTTTACCTTTACTGGGAATGCTGCAAATCAAATATTTCCGCTAAATAGATCCCACTTTTCGCTGGTGTGCGACCTCACAGCTGCATCTTAACGTTAAGAAGCACTGTGGTTTGTTTTGTTTCCCCCTCATCGGAGGTTGGCTCCCTATGAAACGATTATTCAGGTTCACACTGCGAGATCAGGCATCGAAGGTCCGGCAGCTACCCTTCCAGTCAACAATTTCAGGTTAAACCGTCTGGCCTCAATTTCGTTCCCGTTTCTTTCAATTTAGTTTTACGGATTTTGATTTGGTGTAGTATTACATAGCAAGCTTTATCGTTATGATCGTGCAAACGATGATGCCTTCTGACATCAACTTTTTCTTGTAATTTTGACATGAAATATTTTAATATGATTATGTGTTTGTGTCTTCGATCAATTCATCGTACGAATTTAAATAAATATTGTCGTTATTTTTTAGTCACTGAGAAACCTTCCCAAGCAATGCAACAGCAAAATTGCCGTAGAGTGTCCCGTTCAAGAACACATCGACGCAGCCATTGCGAGGTTTTAACGCGCGATTGTTGCTGCCGTAGAACGCGGTTCATCGATCCCGTTCAAGTTTATTGTTTACAAACACTTCGTATTTCCAAAGTAAACATCACGCAGAATCGAAGGTTTAGCTATTGTCATGATTTTTAGAAAAAAATCGTGTGTGGGTGGTGAAAACGAAAGTTCTTGATTTTGCAGTGCATGACTATCAAGACTGTGGCCATTAAGCTATTCAGGTCTTGTCAAATTCTGTTATCAATAAAAATAAAATTTATTTCCGTTGGGCTTAAAACAAACAAGCACCTTGTACCATGAAAACTGATCAATTTAACGCGGCTTGAACACAAGCAGTTTGTTTTTTGTAACCATACAAGCGTCGGATTAAAATAGATCTTTAATATAAGGTTCAGCTGCAACCAGTGACGGATTAAGCTTTTTATGGGCCTGGGGCTCTATGATAATCAGAGGCCTATTTTTCATTCTATTCGTTGTACTAAAAACTGAACGCAATTGAAACGATAAACAAAGTACCGTATTTACTTAATGTCCAAACATTCAAATGACACACTTTCTGGATTTGGATAATGCAAAGCTCTTAACATCGGTGTCCATATTTTCCAAAAGTTCGTTTTCAATGCAGAGTAGACCTAAGGAATTTAACCTTTTTTGGCCCATAGACGAACGTAGTTGATTCTTTACTGCTTTTAAAACTAAAAATGATTGCTCGTACGAGTAATTGGAAATCATCAGACAAAGATACCGCCTGAAAACAACAGATACGTTAACAAATGCATGCATGAATTTGTTTTCATCTATGAACCTAAACATCTGAATTTCTTTGCATTCGCTGTTCAAATGGTGTTGTTTTATCAATGTAGAGAAATGAATCATCTCCTCAGGCAATGATTCCTCCAAATCATCTGGATAATATTGAAGTAACGTTTTCACACTTGCTTCAATTTTGCAGGTAGGCATGGCGTTGAATTCCATCAGAAACGAAAATTTTCTTTGAAGACATAAGCTTCTATTCGGCTTTAAATTGACGAAAGAATTTGGTCAATGATCGGCAAATATGAGTCTACTTCGAATCTGCTCGATGGATCGAGTGATGTGTCTTCAGATTCACCTTCGCTATCCAACCTCACTTTTCTTCTTTTCTTAAAAATTTTTCAGTGTAATGATGACAGCCACTTAATACTTGACCTCTTCCTTCGAATTTTTGAAATTAGAGTCTTAGAAGTTGAATAAAGTCATGTAGACCCTGAAGCAAATTTGTTGTCCTATTCAAAGTCATTTTGCTGTCCTGCAGAGCATGACTGGTCTCATGAAACCGTTCCATTATGCACGACCATACCTCGAGTAAAATATCAGTTTTAAGCTTTTCCATTGATGAAACAAAACACCTGGCTTTTTCTTTAGTTTGATATTTTTCATCATTGTCATCACACATTGCCTTCAAGACTTAAAGAACCGCTTGGCAACCTTTTCTTAGCGCATGTAGAGCATCATATCGCGCCTCCCAACGTGTATCAGGCAAAGGCTTAATTGTAGGACATTGAAGTGGTTTCAGTACATCAGTAAGGAGACTCCACCTGTGTGTTGAAGCTAAAAAGAACACCTAGAGCCCCTGAACAAGCATGAAAAAATGAACAGGGATATATAGAATATCTATATATCCCTGAAAAATAAACCGCGGATTGGCAACACTCAGCAGCACACTTTTCCACAAGATTCAAGTAGTGTGCTACACAAGGAATATATTCCGCTTGGTGGTTGCGTTCTTTTATCATAGCTTGCATACTTTTATATTTTGCGCTCATGTTAGAAGCGTTGTCATAAGACTGCCCTCTGAGATTTTTCAAACGGTTCCCATTGTCTTCTATAAACTCAAAAAGTAAATCAGTCAATTGATGATTAGTGTGTCCACGAGTGGGTATAAACTTGACAATTCGTTCCACGGGACCATCAGGTATAACATACCGAAAAATTATTGTTAACTGGTCAACATTTGTGATGTCAGGTGTTGAGTATACGGACACTGAATAATACTTTGCTTGTTTTATTTCAAAAAAAATAATATCTAACGCTTTTGTTGCAATTACGTCAATGAATTCCTCGCATACAGTTAATGAGAGATACGAAACATGTCCCTTGCCCTTCTTCACTCACTTTTGAATATGCTCAGCAAGGAAAGTATCATATTCTGCCAACAACTCCAAAAATCCAAGGAAGTTACCGTTTTGTGGAAAACCAACCAACTCACTACTTCCGCGGAAGGCCAGCCCTCTCGATGATAGGAATTTTATCACACTTAAAACTCGAGCCAATACTTTGCACCAATATTTTCTGTCTGATTCTTTTTGCTCTTCCAAATCTTTGCAAATGCTTACTTTTTTGCTCTTCGAATGATATATGTTGAAAGATAACCTAAGTGTTTGCTAGAAGATTCGTGCCTGACCAAGTCACGTGGTGCATGCTTCCAGTCGCCATAACCAACTGATGCCAGCATGATTTTTTCAGAATGAAACGCAAAAAGTTTGCAAACAGAGCAGTAAAATTTTTTTGATGAAGATGAATAGCACAACCATTCGCGTTTTACTTTTACGCTGTTCAATTGTTCTCGCCAAAATAGCGATTTAGAACAACGTCGTTTGATTTTATCGTCAGTAAAACTTGTCTCTGAAGTAGAAAAATCGGCATCAAGATGCTGAACTCTAAACATCCTACTTGACAGCAGTAATCTCTCAGATGGTCAGAAATTACTGCCCAACATCCAACATTCATGTCGTGTTGAATAGTTTCTTAGACCCTATGCGCTTCATCCTCAGCAACATTAGATGACTTGGATTGTAGGCTAAATTTGGTACCGATGAAAAAATTTTTATATTTGGCTCGGGCTCTGCAATATAGTCACTCGAAGATGAACACAAAGCAGTTGCATTACTGGATGTCGTTTCTACAATATTGTTTTTTGGTTCGCTTATACGGAAAAAATCAGTTACTTTTTTGATTTTGCTACAACTTTTTCAGTTTATTTTCTGCTTCTCTTCTAGATTTCTCCTTTTCCCAACCGCTTTTATATTTCTTCATTTTTATTTTTAAATTGGCTAAAGTTTTAAAATTGAAAACGTTTAGATTAGTTAATATTGGTAAAAGTGTAGTTGGCTACCCCATAAAGTGGCTATTCCCTATCGATTTCAAAACAGCCATTTCAGACCATTTTGATTTCAATATATGGTAATCCTCTGACAAATTTCTGTTGTAAAATTTAGACCTTCGTTTACTCAAGAATGATCTGCATTTATACACTTGAAATTTAGTTTGGAGTGAAATTTCAATTCAAAAGAATTGGCTCCTTGAATATACTTTTCAAACATATTTTTCTCTTAAGCAGTAGTTTCCAAAAACTAATTATTAAAGGCGCCTTTGAAAAGTTTGAAATACTTACGGTGCACTATTTAAGCAAAAAATACCATGAAATTGTATCTCATCCATTTTCATTATTTAAAATGCAATAGTATTGAAATATTTAAATCGAAAAAGTTAAAATTTGCAAAAAATCATTTCCAAATGTGCCTCCATTTTATATCAATAACGATATATTTTCAACAACAAAAGAAAAAAATAATTATTTTCTTTTACGTTTTAAATATTGAAAAAATATCTTGTGGAGTCAATATGAATTTCATTTAGCTATTGTAAATTAATTTAGAAGTAATTTTTTATTGAAAATTTCAAAAAAAAATTCCATTGAATTGGGATTTCACTCAACTATTTCATCTGCTTGTTTCTGGTCTAAACTATTTGGTAAAATTTCATCTGCTTCCTTCTTCAAATACCGGACTGTAGAAAATATACTTGCTTTTATTTAAACTTTTTCTAGCCTTACTTTTCTTACCCAGCATAAACCTGTATGCATTTTTTTTCAAAACTTCAAAATAACTGGCAACAATTGAACATGTCAGAGCCTTAGAAAAGGCATTGTTACGGAATAATGTTATATTTTGTATTATGACTTCAAAATGTGTTTACATTTTGGTTACAATGTTTTATCCAACGAAAACACATTTAAAATAGTATTTCCTACTATGACACAGTTTCGCTTGTGCTTTGTACGATGACGAGGCTTCTAATGGAGAAAGCCTTGCCCACGATACTTCTAAATTACACCTTCACTATTTTTTGAAGTGATCGCATCAGTAACTTTTTTGACTTCATTGACTTGGTATAGTGGTGGGCCTATTTTTGCTTGGGCCTGGGGCTGCAGCCCCCGCCTTAATCCGGCCCTGACTGCAGCTTGAATACAGCTGAGCTATATTGTTGATTACATTTTATTAGTTAGCCGGCGTAATAACCATTCAAGTAGCAAAGCAATTGTTATCAGCGATAAAAGATCAAAAATGTAGTAGTCAGCATCTTTTCATCTGCACTCCATGCACTTCCCACAGCATGGCCCACATGCCGTAAACCAGCAAAGTCTCCACAGTACGTTATGTGATTTGTCTTTCCGGCTGAACCCAAGCAAGACTGAGATGGATACAAAAAAGTCAGCTTATTACGAATTCCAGGACAAAATGCGAAGGCATCTCGATGAGTACTGATTGCCCGAAACTATAAAAAACATTTGATTGGAAGCTTAATACACACGCTCTTCAGATATTACCTATTTGTCATTAGAGTCTTGTGACAGCAAAACAGGCCACCAAATAGTCGTAAAATACTTCTTTATGTCGACGCTTTGCTTCTCAAAGCTGACGACCTAATATAGGCACACAACCAGGATTTTTGTTACTTTGGGAATCACTCAAATTTAATTTCCATAGCAAAAGTGCTCACTAGGCTATCACTACAGAAGATCTCTACCCCATATAAAGGCAATCGACGTTGCTATATCCGAGGGGGAACTTGAGTCTTCTCAATCCCACCCCTGTTTGGTCCTCGGCGTAAATCTGACCAAAAAGCGAATGATTTAAAAAACGTTGTTTACTTCCCATCAGTTTTTAAAGTTCTGTTTGCAATAAGTTAGTTGTTTCGGCCGCTTTCCAAAAATCAAGAACTATAGAAATAGCTGTACCGGAACAAGCAGTTCGCCTATTTGTCCTTACCGTTCTTTGAGAACTGAGCTTCTTTTCACTTACTTGGATATATCCGGCATCGACGTTACTTTGGGCGTTTGGTGGAAAATGACCAAGCAAGGAAGCAGCGTCACCTCGATCAAAAACAATCGGAATAGCCGGTCCACTGTCTGATGGAAAGTTATAGCGATCTGATATCACTGGATAGTAATCTTTGTAAAGCGCGTATAAATTTCCTCCGTAATTCGTCAAGAAGTTATTTGTTGTTCTGTACTGTTGATAAGAAGACTGGCTGAACTGTCGAAGTGGTGTTTCGTTTGGAACTTGCCACACCATTATATTCTTCGCCTTCAACTCAAAGTAAGCTGAATTTTTGTAATCTTGAGATGTTGATGATGAAACGCGACCAAAAATGTTGCGATTTTGCCAGTTTCCGTCGCCTTCCGGATGTTGCGGATCGTTGCCTTGCTCACTAGACCACTTGTCCCCCACTGTACACTTACCAGAGCTACCGTCGCCTATCCGGTTTTCGTGAATAGTCGCAACAAGAGTCCAACCTCCTCCATCGATTGCCATGTCACAGTACACCTTGTAGCCATTTCCATCAAGATCTTCAACCTCATACAAACCGTTTTCACTTTGATGTAGTTCTTGTCGAATTTGTAGGCAACTTCTAGGCAGAGAAGCGTTGATTTTGTCTGCAACAATAAAATATGAAGCATTTGCTTCAAATATATTTGTGAGAACCTGCTGGTCCTATACTGTGTAATAGATTTAGCAACCTTGACGAAATTGTATCAGAGTTGTTGTAATCCTTTTATGGACTACACGTTGAACACAAGCCAGTAGTTAGGAGAAGTGAAGCACCTTCCAAGATAAACTTTAACATCGTGAAAAATCATGTCGATGATGCTGAAAGGAAATAACAACAACGGACATTTCTGAACGGACATAATTTGTGAAATAGTAATCATCTTTGTTTCTACTTTTGACACTTAAATACCCAAGCAGTCCCGTAGCACTCCAACTTCGGGCCCCCCCCAAAGTAAGCGCAAGAGCCCCTGCGCACAGGTCATATCACTTTAGAGGTGTAAAATTGAAAAGCTGCATTAAGAAAATACACCACAATTTGTACATAAGTAAACAGGCTAATGTCAGAATAAAGCATGCCGATACCGAAGGTGCAAGTCATAAAAAATTCGGCACCGATGCCAGAGTTCAGTAGGACATTTATGCAGACACTGCGAAACGAAAGCAATGACACTGAAAAACATGAAAAAGTTATAAAAACACAGTATCATTTAAATAGTCTGGAGCGAACCTTTTTGTTCGCAAATGCTGTTATGACATTGTCATAATCAAGAGATCGGGCGCAATCATTTTCGATTGACAACATGGCTAATGAAGATAGTCTACTGTCTGTCATAGACGTTCTATTAAAAGTTTTGATCAGTTTCGTCTTGAGCCGTATTGAGATTGCGTTTTTTTTGTAAAATTAAAACAAACCGCTGTAGCTCAGCGCTCATTTCATCAGAATCAATGTCACCGAACTTTTTTTGGAACTCTTTACAGCAAGTAAGAAGAGCATTTTCTTGTTGCACAAGCAAAAGTTTGTCTCGTGTGTACAAAAACGAAAAGGCGGAAGAAACCTCACGTAAGAAATTAAAGCGCTCCTTTATTGACATAATAGCCTGGTCTACTAATGGATAGAAAAAGTTGCTTTTAAATTTCAGTTCAGGAGTAGCTCGTTGTTCCTCTTCACCTTGGTAATCAAACAATCTTCTTTTCTTTCCACTTCTTGACGGAGGAAAAGAAGGATCAATATCCAATTCCTGTGCTATTTCAACAGCAGATGTTGCGGCACTGTCATAACCCGTTGTGCGATAGTTTTGCAAAAACTTTTCAGTTGCCTGGATTTCCGTTTCCATTGTATGAAGGGAGACTCCATACGATTGAAGAATCTTGCTTGCTTTATTGACTTGGAATAGGATATCATACCAAATAAACACCGACAAAAGAAAACTCCATTTTGATAAATGAGCTATCAACGATTTTGTTTCTGAGGCAGCTCTTCCATCTTTTCTTTCTATGGAAATGGCTTCCAAGTCTTTCAGTGCCAGCAACACCTCTTTTAAATTGTATCGAAGAGGTTTGATGCATTTAATTCTGCTTTCCCAACGAGTATCAGATTGTGACTTTATGGACAGCTCCACATGTTTCTTCAAAATTTCCCAACGCTGAGCAGAGGAAGAAAACAGCACATACAACCTTGTAAGTACTCCAAAAAATGTCAATGCTTCCGTCGATCAATTAGCACTGTCAACAACAACTAAGTTAAGGGTAGGTTTGCACAGGGCACGTAAACAGCTTTGGGATTGATGTCTAGCATTCTTGCTTGGACCCCAGAATGTATTCCTTTCATGTTAGCACCATTATCATATGACTGACCTCGACAATCAGACAATTCGAGTTGCAGTTCGGTCGCTTTTTCTAAGAAAGCGTCCAACAAGCCTTTCCCAGTACTGTCACTTATTCTCAAGTAGCCAAAAAATGTTTCTTTAACAACAGCAGCTTCTTCATTACATAGTACATAACGGAGAATGACAGACATTTGTTCATGATGTGACATATCTGGAGTGCAGTCCAAAATTATAGAAACATATTTTGCCAATTTCAATTGCTGTAAATTTTCTTTTTCAACTTCTGTCGCTAGCAATTCAATTAGTTCATTTTGTATGGTAGGACTCAAATAGTGATCTTTAGTGTTTTTATTCTTGATTCTGTCTTGAAGCTCTTTTAGGATCGGATCTCTTCTTGCCAAAAGCTCAAATATACCCAGAAAATTTCCATTGTGAGGAGATCCTAAGACTTCTTCAGATCCTCTAAAAGCAAGATTCCTTTCCGATAGAAACAAGGCAATGTCGATAAGTCTCTCTAAAACATTTCTCCAAAAACGTCTTTCATTGAAAAAAATATTCATCTCGCGTTTGTCGATAGTGGCTGAATTTCTTATCCCTTCATCTAGCAACATCCATTGACTGCAGCATTCTTGGTGGGAAATGCCGTTTTCATGGTCTTTCAGTTTTTTCGAAAAACCCTCCCATGTATTTATACCACTACAAAAGGGGCTTAGTGTTTTTCCAAATAGCTTACAACAAAAGCAAAAAACTTGATCTGATTCCCCAGAATAAACTAGCCACGACCGTGAAACACTTTCACCATTAGGTAACACACGTTCATAATGGTTGGAGGAAAAACGTCGCCTTGGAGTTGTGTTATTATATGGAAAATTCATTATTAGTTGATGTGGTCCACGCTTTACTATATCACATCGTTGAGCATCAGAAATACTTTCAGGCCATTTACATGGGTCATCAGGGATAGGGGTAAATTGAGATTCAGCTATTTTTGATATTGAAGGTTGCGTATTGGCAGGTAAATCACAACTTACATTTTCTGGAAATTCACAATCACTTTGATGCTGATCGTCATAGTCTTCTTTTTCTTGTACACTATAGTTTTCTTCATCCCTCTCGGTACTAGTGCCAGGTCTACTCTGCTCAGTAATCTTGAAAAAATCTGTCATCTTGGGCAATTTCGCTACAGCATCTCGAGCAGTGGCTGCTTCTTTTCTCTTTTGAGCACCACTTTTTGAACGTTTCATTCTATACAATGTCAATAAAATACTTTATCTGCACTCTGCAGTGTATATATATATTGTCCCGGTATTTATAGCCAAACAGAATTCCAGACCGATCTATGATTGTTGCGTAACAACGGCATTGTTACGTCAATCGAATATTCAAGATTCGGTACTTACGTATTAACGGGAGGACCTTTAAAAACACGACTCAAAAATTGAAGTAAATTATTTATTGAAACGGTTAAAACAATAAAACTAACCCTAACCCTAACCCTAACCCTAACCCTAACCCTAACCCTAACCTAACCTAACCCTGTCAAAAAAAAGAAAAAGTAAAAATCAAAGGTCCTCCCGATAATACGTAAGGACCCAAGATTCTACCAGAAAATCAATCGATATATTCTAGATTCTGCGAGATAAAATGACGTGCATTCACTTACGATGTCACAAGCCAATTTCTTCCTACAGTTTAAATCGGTTGTAAACAAGTCTGCTGAACTGAAAATAGTCACGTAGCCAAAAAGCAATTTCAGACTAACTTGGGCCCCCAAAGTTGGCCTGGGCCCCCCCCAATTGGGGGGTTTGGGGGGCGGCTGCTACGTCTCTGTACCCAAGGTAGCCATTTTGACAACTTGAGGCCGTTGAATTGTCACATTTTTTGCCATTGTTTTTAGGTGGATGTCCTGGTGTGGCTTTTAATCAATTTGTGAACTTAGTCGAACAACAAGTTGACACTTAAAAAATTTCTTTGTTTGTGTGCCATGTGAGCCGAATTTTTTTCGATGCCCAATGTAGTCATTTTGACTACGTGTTGAGTTTTCGTGATAGTAGCTATTGTTACCAGATTATTTCTATTTGAGTTCTCAGTTTTTCTATTTCTTTTTGAAAGTACTGGCTAGCGCTTTACTTGTCTGCTAAAGTACTGTCTAACTATTTTTCAATTATTCTATATATTTTTAACCTACAGTAGAGAGTCTAGGGTAAGAGCACTTGAGAAACAACAATACAGTTATGGCGAGAAGAAGACGTTTTGGACAAGATGAAATTATTTCAATTTTGCATTATATTTCTGATGACGTATTTAGATGTGATGACAGTGGGGTCTAAATTTGACCACTAGATTTGGATTCTTCTTTCAGTGACGAATCTGAGCAGGACTTTTCCGTGAGATTTATTTCTGGACTTCGTTTACCTGATCGTCACCCTAAACGACCTCGGATTTAAACACGACTTGAAACAACCGAAGCTCCTCAGGCAATGGATGATGCCGATGCTGAAATAAATGTAAATCAAAATAAGGAAGAAAACGATCAGAATACTGAGTTGGCACCTATCACTTCACAAATCAAATTTCCTTTTCCAGATGTTGATGAAGCTACTGAGAACATCGGTATAATACTGACAGCTCCAGATAAAAGAAAGCGGCTTCAGATAACTCCCAGTGACTGTTCCTCTGGAAGACGTTCGCAGCAGAACGTCTTAAAAAAAGCTTCTGAGCCTATGCACCTAATGTAAAAAGAAATGTGTTTGCTGGTAGCCTTGCAAGAGCATGGCGTTTTCTTATTGATGACTTTATTCTCAAACACATTGCAAAATATACATTATAAAAACCCATCGCCAACGGCAAAATCTGACGTTTGCTATTGCTGTTGAAGAATTGAAAGCTTTCAATGCTGTCACGTAAGCTGTGCGTGGGGAGTGACAGGGAAAAGTGATTTACCTTGGTATGATGCCAGAACTGAACGATAGAGTATACTATTGCTCAAAAGCACTACGTCCAAAAAACGATTTTGTAAAATTCTCCGTTTCAAATCGTTAGCAAAGGCTTTAGACCGATAAATTTGCTCTGTTTTTGGAAGTCTGGAGCCACTTCGTAGATAACTGCTTCACATGTCATAAACCTAGAGCTTTTATCACAGTCGACAAGCAGATTTTCTTTTGCAAAGCCAGATTCCCTTTACCCCAGTTTACAGTGTGGCATCAAAGTTAGACAAGTTTGGCAAAAATATTGGCTAGTCGTGGACAAGCAAAGCAAATATGTGATAAACGACTTTCCTTATTTCGGAAAAGATAAAATGCACTCCGAAAATGAGCGCGTTTCTGATCGAGCTGTGACGCAACGCATGCGCTCTTATCTAAATACGGGAAAAAAACGTCACAGCCGGTCATTATTTTACCTCTGTGAAACTAGCCACTCAACTGAAAGAAAAGCAAACGAGTCTTTTGGAAATAGTAAAGAAAATCAGGAAAGAAGTGCCGCTACTTTTGAGAAAGATAGAAGAGCTTCATTCTTGCAAGGTATATAAATCAAGAGATATCGCCCTAACTGCGTACCAGAAAAAGGTAAACAAACATGTGCCGTTACTTAGTACAACGCTCAGCTAGGACATTACAGTTGCTGGTGATGCAAAAACACCGGAAACAGTTTCCTCCTACAATGAAACAAAGTATGGAGTCGATATATCTGAGCGAATGACTAAGAAAGTCACCTGTAGAACCGGCACACAAAGTTTCCAAAACACTTTGGATCAGACTGCTATCAATGCCTAGATTCTCTAAGTAATGAGAACATTTCTCGCATAGACCTTATCCGCACATTGGCGGAAGAGTTGTCTTAGCCACAAGTGCAGTAGCGAAATGGCGTTCCAGGCCAGGCATCATTTGTCAATAGCAACGAAGACAGAAGAAAGCCGAAAAAGTTTTGTCAAAGCAAGATTTTGTGCAAGAAAAACCGCTCTGTTGGCGTGTGCACTCAATATAAAAAGCTTTCTGTGGAACTTGCGCGGCACTAGCATAGCTTGTCTGCAAAAAGTGCACTGTAGAGTGGAATTGAGTTAATCGGCATTTCCTGTTGTATTGCGCCAGCACAGAAATATTTGTGCGTGTGATTATGAGCGTGAACAATTCAACTAAAATGAGATTGCAAGAGAGAAAATTGTAGTTAGTGTAAAAATCTCATTCACAGTCCTGCAAGCAGCACCGCCATGCACATGAACCTCCAATATAAACATGTTAAAAGTCATTTTCCTTTTACTAAAAAAATCAAGTAACATACAAGCAAATAACACACTTAAATTTATTTCATTTTACCATAACAATATTAGTCAAAATAACTAGAGTTGGGTATTTTAGGCAGTGCAAATGCCCGGACTTTCTAGTGTTGAGAGACCGCTTGGTAATCATGCGAAATCGAGAATGATGGACACGCTGGGTTTGTTCGAATTTACGCTTATAGCTTCATACAGGTGTTGCTAGTTGCTAGTTAGCAATTTTCAAGGCGATCTTCTATTAAGAGGGATCTGCCTCCAGCATCAAAGTACAATAGAAAAATTTGCTCAAAAATGATCACCAGCATCATATGGTACCATACAGCAATCGATTACATCATGCCAATAACCCGCGACCGGTTTCGACCTTATTGGGTCCCATCAGGCGGGTGTAAAAACACTCAATATCAAACATGCTGAAAAAACAAATTTGCCATTGGGTGTAAAAATAATGCAATACAAAACAATATGATACAGCAATACTTTTATCATGGGGGTCACATTCAAGGACACACACGCATGACATGGACAACAAGTCACATCGGTAAGCCCTAATAGGAGTGTGGGATCATTGTCAAGACTTATCATTAATACAGCAGTTGCTAACTAGCAAGTAGCAACTAACTAGCTAACTAGCAAGTATTAATGATAAGTCTTGACAATGATCCCACACTCCTATTAGGGCTTACCGATGTGACTTGTCCATGTCATGCGTGTGTGTCCTTGAATGTGACCCCCATGATAAAAGTATTGCTGTATCATATTGTTTTGTATTGCATTATTTTTACACCCAATGGCAAATTTGTTTTTTCAGCATGTTTGATATTGAGTGTTTTTACACCCGCCTGATGGGACCCAATAAGGTCGAAACCGGTCGCGGGTTATTGGCATGATGTAATCGATTGCTGTATGGTACCGTATGATGCTGGTGATCATTTTTGAGCAAATTTTTCTATTGTCGCTTATAGCTTAGCAAAACGTTTTGCTTTCCACCTGTGACATCATTGTTTGCCCAGCATTGTAGTCTGGCTATGATCCAAGCTGCCTACGCAGTAAGGAACAAGGCTATAAAAACTTAAACAAAATCACCTTTTACGGAATTGATCAAACTTGTTGCTTGCTCTACTACTTGACGGACTTCTTGTTCTGATTTATTGCAGCTGCATTGAACTATATCTCCGGGGGGTCCTTGTGCACCCCTTTTACCTGGTGCTCCCGGTAAACCCCTAGATATATTGATAAATGATCCAGTATCTTTGTTGCAAAATAAGCTACAAGGATTCTCCACAGACAATATCAATTGAAAAAATCCTGCCAGAAAAACTCCTTTCACAACGGATAGCTTCATATTAAAGAATAAAACGTTTGCAGATTCAAAATTACTTGAAGCTTGCAAAAGTGACTTCACTTCCTTTAATTAGTCGATTCACGACTTGAAATGGGCTTGACGTCTAAATCTTGCGATGAAGCGCTATATTGTTTTCACTTTACGAAGCTCCAGATATTTGAGATACGCGCGACGCAGAACATAATAGCGCAGCTCACACGTCCACAGCCACCACACTCTAAAGCAGAAGTGGACAAACTTTTACGCTTAGATGGCCGCATTAAATATTACCTTTAATCATATGGCCGCAAAATTCAGCGCCAGATAACCTTTTACGGTCGAAGAGCCATTTAGACCTCTTTTCCACGGCAATAAGAGCCACCATAAGGCTGCTGAACATAATTGTGTTCCAAAAAAAAGGTCTCCAACTGCAACCGGTGGCAATAAACCAAGTATCAACATGTTCAATGAATGCCAAAAGAGCCATTTAATTTAAAACACTATGATAGAGCATTGATACATCATGCCTTACGTATGTAGAAGTTAAAACAATGTATTTATTTACGAAGCCACATATGGCCGCATATTTACTATAAAAAGGCCGCATGCGGCCATGTGGCCGCCGGTTCCCCACCCCTGCTCTAAAGTCTAAATCGCCATGTCATTCTCTGATAAGCAATAAAAGGCAGGAAACAGAGTTTGATGTAGGAGGGAGATGAGGCATAAGAGATTGAGGAACGGAGGCAAGTAGCTTGACCTTTAAGGGGGCGAAGTTCCTATTATTTCACATCTGCATCAACGCGTGACCTGAGCATTCATCGAGAGACATTTTGTGAGCAGACTTTTTAGAACATCCCACTTAGAAGTGCATTGGCTTTTTGAAACGTAAACTAGCAATGTTGAAAAGCCATTGATTTGTAGCAAAACTTGGTCACTATCCTCTCGACTCTTTGACTCTTTTGTGGGTAAAGCCAGCGCAGTGGCTAAACCGGTATGTTTTGATATGGCTGATGGAGACTCAACGACCAAAGCCGGCTAGTCTTCAACCAAAGTTAATGAAATCCGAAAACGTAAGAAAAAAATAAGTTATCGAGTGAAAAATTTTCCTATTAAACTTTACTCGTGATTAGCTAAATATGAGCATAGAGCTTAAAACGTTTTAAGAGAAACATGACTCTGGGCTTTCGTGTTCCATTTATGGGACTCCTGCTCCTGGGGCATGTATGTTGGATGACGACTGTCAAGCACGCTACTGCTTTGTACGGGAGGTTCGATAGCTGTCACCGATAGTTACAATGTGGGCCCGTAAGATTTTCCTTCTACTCTACGCTACGGAAGTTTCTGCACCAGTGATAATAACACTTACATTATATCTAAACTACAAAACAGCAAAGCCATGCTTCTTCGCATCCACTGTTTTTACTTATTTATTGCATCTTGCAGACTCGCACAATAACATAAAAAATGCAAAAATATCACAATTGCCGAAACTACTTTGTATTTTTCAAGTTTGAATATTTTTCTTGAATCGCTTGGCATTACTTTCAATAAACTCACTACTTGGAGAATCTGCCAAGCAGCGGAAGTCATTGTAAGGTGCCCTTCTAAAACCACATAAACTTAGGGTTGGCAATCTTACACTAAAAGTGTTTTCAATAACTTTTGTCTGCGTAGAAGTTCAAATCTGTTGACTGACAACCGGACAAAGTGTTTAACTTCAAATGTGATCCAAATTGTACATCTAAGTTGCGATTGTATTTATGCTGATTATTGCTTTACATGTTTTGTATTGTTGCAATGTTGCGTTGTCTTTCAAACTGATTTAGATTAGGCGACAAAACAACAAATCCGGAAATGTCAACTTGTGACTCAAACAAATATTTCCATCAACTTCTCTTTCCTTGTTGAGAGTAAGATAGCCAGTGTAACTTTGATTTCTTTGCAGATAGTTGTGCGTTATGGCTGTTGAACAATCTAGGCAGCACATGCACGTACATCTTAATCCACTTTTCTTCTTGAAAGAACCGTGGCGAAAGCAGCATCCAGCAGTCCTGAGAGCTTTT
Source organism: Trididemnum clinides (assembly GCA_963675345.1). NCBI lineage: Eukaryota > Metazoa > Chordata > Ascidiacea > Aplousobranchia > Didemnidae > Trididemnum > Trididemnum clinides. The sequence continues at coordinate 19,620,758 of OY776293.1, read as the reverse complement.
TTTTTTGGTCACACATATTTCTTCTCCGATCAGGGAAAGCCTTTTAAGTAGTTATTTGTTAGCAAAAGTTCTGTTTCGACAATCTTCGTAGTAGCTATGACTACCGGTTGCTGTAACTACTGGAACTATACATTCCTACCTCGCGTAGTGCAATCAAACAGGGAAAATTTGTGTGAGGTTTTTCACCACAAATGGCCTATGAACAGTAGCGTTGACAGGGAATACAGGGGTTACCTACACATCCAGGCATGGAATATTTTGTGGGTCAATGAGTCCACTGTTTTGCCTCCGTCCCCAGCGAATAACCTCAGATATAGGTTTCATAAAGCCAATCTTCAAAATAATAGGGTTTTTAATACACAAAACGACAAAACAATCGATTTCAAGAAGTTGGTCTCCAAATAAAACAAAGTCTTCAATTAGGGAAACTGAACAACTTGTCTCCCAACAAATGCATTTTTAATCCCATTTATTCTGATCCTCCAAACTTTGACCCTGGACCCGGGTAGTCCCTCAACGACTTCCTGCTCATCAATAAATCCCATCATAAACTCATTGATGTCTCTAGACTTGTTTATCCAACTTCTATCAACCATTTTTGGAGGCAGGAAAGCAATAACATGAAAATATATGGCGAAGAGAGAAAAACTACTTGTCTGAAAGATAACTTGAGGTTTTTGCAAAGAGAAAGAGAAAATACAAAACGATGGAAGGAAAAATCTCTTGAAAAATTAGTCCACTTGGCACTGGAAGAATCCATAAAACAACTCCAAAATTGAGCTATTGCCCATTTTTGGAACAGAGTACTTTTTTTTTTCTATTTTCACACGTGGTCTAGCAAATGTAAAAATAATATTTTTATGTTATGAAGGTACTTTTAATATAGCAAATATTTTTAACGTGAGGTGACGCCAGTGAATTGTTGCTGGATTTACAAAAAAACGGTGGCAAACAAGGATGGTAGGCCATTTTTACTGAGGTGCTAATCAATGCGTTTGAGAACAAATCAATATTTGTGACTGACTTTAATCTGGAAACAGAAAAGAGCTCTTGAAGCAACATCAAAGTGAGTGTAGCTCATTGTGAGCCCACGATATGAGTTCAAGAGATTATAAGCAAGTGATTGTGAATAATGTGACAAAACAATTTGATCAATGAAGCCGCAATATCACAAATGGAAATAGCGTGGCGCCTGCAATGTAGGCTAAAGTTAATCTAGTTACCGATTAGTATAATGACTAGTTTTGGTTGAACTATGCTCATAGCGAGAAGATGCTTTTTTTTATGATATTTGAAGTTGTCCTCAAATTCAATCAAAAAACAATAAACAAAAGTTTTGCTAATGGTTTTCTCTGGGAGCAGATTGCTAACGTCGGTACTTTTAATTCAGTTGCGTTAGCCAAGGTGAAATATGAACAAAAAGTTTTACTTCCTCAGTTTCTGTCTCTCGACGAGAGCTAGTTGTGTTTTTCTCACCTTAACGTCTCGGAATTATACAGGGTGTTCCAAAAGTCTTGGGCACATTTTGACGTTGAATGTGTCAAAAACTATTGAGGAAATAACAATGCATCTAATATATTCTGAAAGCTTGCAGTCTCAAGTTTTTTATAGAATGTTCAAAGATGTTCAATGTGAACACCGTTAGTCATACGCCACACATCAAGCCGATAGTCAAATTCCTGCTAAAATGCGTTCCAGCATTGTGTTGTCTGTGGTTGCAAGTGGCAACAACTTCCGTTATTCGGCCTTGAGATCAGCTACATCTTTTGGAAAGAGAGGCGCATAGACCACTGCTTTCACGAAACCCACAAAAAGAAATCGCAGTGTGTGACATCTGGAGACCTAGGATATCAGGGCAAGAGAACGCGATCATCAAGTGTCGCTGAATCAGTTTTTGAAAGTTCAAGGACACAAAACGCTTTTTCTGGTTGAGTGAGTGAAAGCCATTGGTGGATCTAAGTTATCTTAGTTATTTAAGCCACATGAAAAGATATGAAACACTTTTCAGCATGACAAAAAAAGCTCAATGAAGTTAGCATTAAAATGACAACAGTTTCATTCAACTACCATTCATAGATCAGCAGAAAAGAGGACTTGAAATGTGCCCAAGACTTTTGAAACACCCTTATATTGTTTACAAATCGGTTTCCAAATTGCCATCAATATTGCCTCTGAAACAGCGCGCTTCCATTTTCCACCTTTCCTATTTGTTGTATTGCAATATTTGTTTTAGGCGTTTTTCGATTTTTACTTGACCTATATCAGAAGCATAAATATTTTGGAAAGTTTTCACTAGAAAACTTTCGAGTTAGTTTGATGTTTCCTGGCTCCTCACAATGTTTAATTATTCAAAGTGCTGAGTCTCTTTCACTATTACTTTTTATTAAATTTTTGTTACTGTGCTTATTTATATTTTTGTGCCATGATTGGACTTAGTATACATGAATCCACTAAATTCTCTATTCACTATTGGACGTGATGAGGAAGCTGTTGACAGGGGCGGCTCGTAGCTAAAATTAGTGGGTGGGGGCTGCTTCAGAAAATTTTACCCATTGTTTTAATAAACAAACAATGAAAAAGTAAAGTTATGCATAAACTTGAAAAACTCTAAGCAAAACAAAATAAAAAAAATTTACTCGCGAATAGCCTAAACTGTTACATTAATTTAAAAAAGAAATATATATATATTTCTATTTGCACAGCTACAGAATAGACATTAAAAACATTAAAAACCACAACAGTCTGTTTCGCCAAGTGGCTCGTCAGGTGGTGCGTCTTATTCAAATAGAAATATATATATTACGATTCCAGCAAGCTTGCTGTCGAGCACTGTAAAGCTAAGTGACTATTTTATATGTATGTATATACATATATATATATATATATATATATAGCCCTATTTTTTTTTATTTTTGCCATTGCTTTAATATAGTGGAAAAAAGAAACAAGCATACCATAATATGCATAAAATTGAAAAATTCTGATCAAAACAAAATAAAAAGAAAAATTACTAATTAATCTATATAAATATAAAAATCACCCTATTGGCCTAATTTTTTTCACTATCTATCAGCTTTACACAAACACACACAGTTCGCCAGTTGTCCGTCAAAAAGAAACCTTTATCACACCAGCACACAAGGGTCGGTACTGCATGAGCGACAGTTCTCTTTCTACAGCTACATTGCAATCTACTGCTAATTTTAAACACAATATCACAGGAGTTTTGAAACAAAAAGATTTATATATTTTTTTCATGAACTTCATATGGTTGTTGAGATTAACTTTATGTATTATATAACGTAGCTACAAGTAAAAGAAAAATAAAGAAAAAAAAGATTAATTATTTATATCGAATGTCATCGATAAGATGGAGTGGGGACTGGGGGTGCTGCAGTTCCACAGTACCATACACAAGCCCCCCCTGCCTGTTGATTAAACAACTTAGCGAGCTCTTTACTGTTGTACACTTGTATTTTTAACGTTTCTTCGGTCTTTTTTTTAAAGTGAAAGTGATAAATAAAAATAATTTGTCTTCCTTCAACACAAAAGTGCCGAAACCGTGTTATCAATTGAAGACACAGGGGTCACTGGTGGACACAGTAAACAGAGACGTAGCAGCCGCCCCCCAAACCCCCCAATTGGGGGGGGCCCAGGCCAACTTTGGGGGCACAAGTTAGTCTGAAATTGCTTTTTGGCTACGTGACTATTTTCAGTTCAGCAGACTTGTTTACAACCGATTTAAACTGTAGGAAGAAATTGGCTTGTGACATCATAAGTGAATACAACGTCATTTTATCTCGCAGAATCTAGAATATTTCGATTGATTTTCTGGTAGAATCTTGAATATTTGATTGACCTAACAATGCCGTTGTTACGCAACAATCATAGAATGGTCTGGAATTCTGTTTGGCTAGAAATACCGGGACAATATATATACACTGCAGAGTGCAGATAAAGTATTTTATTGACATTGTATAGAATGAAACGTTCAAAAAGTGGTGCTCAAAAGAGAAAAGAAGCAGCCACTGCTCGAGATGCTGTAGCGAAATTGCCCAAGATGACAGATTTTTTCAAGATTACTGAGCAGAGTAGACCTGGCACTAGTACCGAGAGGGATGAAGAAAACTATAGTGTACAAGAAAAAGAAAACTATGACGATCAGCATCAAAGTGATTGTGAATTTCCAGAAAATGTAAGTTGTGATTTACCTGCCAATACGCAACCTTCAATATCAAAAATAGCTGAATCTCAATTTACCCCTATCCCTGATGACCCATGTAAATGGCCTGAAAGTATTTCTGATGCTCAACGATGTGATATAGTAAAGCGTGGACCACATCAACTAATAATGAATTTTCCATATAATAACACAACTCCAAGGCGACGTTTTTCCTCCAACCATTATAAACGTGTGTTACCTAATGGTGAAAGTGTTTCACGGTCGTGGCTAGTTTATTCTGGGGAATCAGATCAAGTTTTTTGCTTTTGTTGTAAGCTATTTGGAAAAACACTAAGCCCCTTTTGTAGTGGTATAAATACATGGGAGGGTTTTTCGAAAAAACTGAAAGACCATGAAAACTGCATTTCCCACCAAGAATGCTGCAGTCAATGGATGTTGCTAGCTGAAGGGATAAGAAATTCAGCCATTATCGACAAACGCGAGATGAATATTTTTTTCAATGAAAGACGTTTTTGGAGAAATGTTTTAGAGAGACTTATCGACATTGCCTTGTTTCTATCGGAAAGGAATCTTGCTTTTAGAGGATCTGAAGAAGTCTTAGGATCTCCTCACAATGGAAATTTTCTGGGTATATTTGAGCTTTTGGCAAGAAGAGATCCGATCCTAAAAGAGCTTCAAGACAGAATCAAGAATAAAAACACTAAAGATCACTATTTGAGTCCTACCATACAAAATGAACTAATTGAATTGCTAGCGACAGAAGTTGAAAAAGAAAATTTACAGCAATTGAAATTGGCAAAATATGTTTCTATAATTTTGGACTGCACTCCAGATATGTCACATCATGAACAAATGTCTGTCATTCTCCGTTATGTACTATGTAATGAAGAAGCTGCTGTTGTTAAAGAAACATTTTTTGGCTACTTGAGAATAAGTGACAGTACTGGGAAAGGCTTGTTGGACGCTTTCTTAGAAAAAGCGACCGAACTGCAACTCGAATTGTCTGATTGTCGAGGTCAGTCATATGATAATGGTGCTAACATGAAAGGAATACATTCTGGGGTCCAAGCAAGAATGCTAGACATCAATCCCAAAGCTGTTTACGTGCCCTGTGCAAACCATACCCTTAACTTAGTTGTTGTTGACAGTGCTAATTGATCGACGGAAGCATTGACATTTTTTGGAGTACTTACAAGGTTGTATGTGCTGTTTTCTTCCTCTGCTCAGCGTTGGGAAATTTTGAAGAAACATGTGGAGCTGTCCATAAAGTCACAATCTGATACTCGTTGGGAAAGCAGAATTAAATGCATCAAACCTCTTCGATACGATTTAAAAGAGGTGTTGCTGGCACTGAAAGACTTGGAAGCCATTTCCATAGAAAGAAAAGATGGAAGAGCTGCCTCAGAAACAAAATCGTTGATAGCTCATTTATCAAAATGGAGTTTTCTTTTGTCGGTGTTTATTTGGTATGATATCCTATTCCAAGTCAATAAAGCAAGCAAGATTCTTCAATCGTATGGAGTCTCCCTTCATACAATGGAAACGGAAATCCAGGCAACTGAAAAGTTTTTGCAAAACTATCGCGCAACGGGTTATGACAGTGCCGCAACATCTGCTGTTGAAATAGCACAGGAATTGGATATTGATCCTTCTTTTCCTCCGTCAAGAAGTGGAAAGAAAAGAAGATTGTTTGATTACCAAGGTGAAGAGGAACAACGAGCTACTCCTGAACTGAAATTTAAAAGCAACTTTTTCTATCCATTAGTAGACCAGGCTATTATGTCAATAAAGGAGCGCTTTAATTTCTTACGTGAGGTTTCTTCCGCCTTTTCGTTTTTGTACACACGAGACAAACTTTTGCTTGTGCAACAAGAAAATGCTCTTCTTACTTGCTGTAAAGAGTTCCAAAAAAAGTTCGGTGACATTGATTCTGATGAAATGAGCGCTGAGCTACAGCGGTTTGTTTTAATTTTACAAAAAAACGCAATCTCAATACGGCTCAAGACTTTCTGAACTATCTTCTAAAGACTCATTTATTTGAATTGTATCCGAATGTGTACATCGCACTTCGAATCTTACTAACTTGCCCCGTGACTGTTGCCAGCGCTGAAAGAAGCTTCAGCAAATTGAAACTGATCAAAACTTTTAATAGAACGTCTATGACAGACAGTAGACTATCTTCATTAGCCATGTTGACAATCGAAAATGACTGCGCCCGATCTCTTGATTATGACAATGTCATAACAGCATTTGCGAACAAAAAGGTTCGCTCCAGACTATTTAAATGATACTGTGTTTTTATAACTTTTTCATGTTTTTCAGTGTCATTGCTTTCGTTTCGCAGTGTCTGCATAAATGTCCTACTGAACTCTAGCATCGGTGCCGAATTTTTTATGACTTGCACCTTCGGTATCGGCATGCTTTATTCTGACATTAGCCTGTTTACTTATGTACAAATTGTGGTGTATTTTCTTAATGCAGCTTTTCAATTTTACACCTCTAAAGTGGATATGACCTGTGCGCAGGGGCTCTTGCGCTTACTTTGGGGGGGCCCGAAGTTGGAGTGCTACGGGACTGACAGTAAATTTACGTAAAAGACGTTTTTTAATCTCCTAATCTTCTGTAAAATTGTTATAGTTTGACACTTTTCAAGGTTTGAACGTGGATTGACACTTTTTGCAGAAATTCTAGGAAAGTCACTGACTGCAACCATAGATGTTGCAACGAAGCATGAAAAATATTTAGTAAGACTGGTAGCCTGTTGACTTGATGTGTTTGGCCAAAAAATTAGCAGCGTGCCCTAGAAGGAGTTAAGAGAGCTGAAGTCCCGCCTTTAGCCGTGCCATTTCGCCACAAGTGTATAAAGGATTTTTACTTCATATTTTAGAGGCATCGAACAACTCTCTTTCACAAAAAAGGTCTTAGTTATTTTGGTCAGTACTTCGTTACCTGACTAAAATCGTGGTTGAGCGCGTAAACTCGCTTTTCTGAAGAAATTACTAAGTGCTTTCGCTGGCAAGATGTAGACCCGCCTAGTCGGTTTGACAACAATTTGTAAGATAAGAAAAAACTGTGTCTATCACGTCAAAATGGCTTGTCAATTTATCAGTGTTATTCATTTTCGTGAAAATACAGTGTGTATAGGTTCCAATAGAGGTGTGCCTTAAGCAAATAGGCTTAACTGCTAGAAAAAAAGTGAAAGCCAGTGTTTGCTCACCAACTTATTTGACCAGCTATTAGGTTTTAGTGTAAGCACTAAATCTAGTAATAAGCGAAAAGTAATCAGAGAAAGGTTGCTTAAAGCGTGAAGAGTGGGATAAAAACTCTGTTTTTAAAGTTTCCTGGCCAGGTCGAAAAGATGGAAATTTGTCGGAGAATTCAAATCACATTCTTAGCAAGCAAAAATATTATAAGATCACATAGGCCTAGTTACCATACGAAGATTTTGAGCGTGCAGAAATTATTCAAGCTAATCCTGTTGGCTGTTCAGCTCATTTGGTTTTGAATTGATTTTGGCCCATTTTCGGCGAGGTTTTTCAATCTTTTTACAGATAAGATACTTCTGTACTGAACTGCCTTCGTTGGAAGTATGCCTGCAATCTGTGTTGTTACCAAATCCGACACTTGGTAAAAGTTAGAATTTCATCCCATTGACATTTATGCTGCTGCTTGTTTGAAGCTGAGATTTGCAGTGATTTGCGGATGTTTGTAGCTATGATTTGCGGATGTTTGTAGCTCTGATTGGCGCATGTTTATAGCTATGATTTGCGGATCTCCAGACGAAAAAAAGCAGCCAAGACTTAAGTAAGTGTTTTTGAGATTGAACGTGGGAGCAAAAATATATCGGCACTTGTCTTTCGGGAAGACACAAGTTTTTACTAGTATCATAAACAGATATAGTCGTTCTTTTCGACAATTTTGTTGGTAAAGTTGACGCTTCGCTCTCCTTAGTAACCGGGTACCTTCCTCAGAATACGGTAGACGTTGTTACCAGTGTAACATGTAAACTATGAAAAAGCTCTTTGAAAAGTGGATTGATGAATCTTCAATATCTTCAAGGAGGGGAATGGTAATCTCCAAGAAAAATTTGGATGCGGGTGTATCTTCATTAAAAAAGGCCCCTGACTGTAAGTGCCCGTTTAAATTTTTTTCAATTTGAGAGGTGTTCATGTTTTGGTGCTCGTGTATACAGTCTACCCCTTATTCCAACATTGGGTATTTCAAACTTTTTGTCATCATTCAGTCTTTTTTATTGCATACTGTAGGATAGATTACTGATTCATTCTTTCTACCAAGGCTTGTCACAAAGATATTTGTGAACTTAACTCACTTTTAAGCACTGCGAACGTCTGCTAATGTTAGCTACGCTTCAATGCGAGTATGGGTCGAAGTTGTTTTTTTACTTACAGACTTTGAAACGATTTGAGGTAGCGTAAAGTCGAGCTTTTAAGAGACTCAGATTGCAGTTATTTTTTGAAAGTAACTAGCTCTAAATAGATGTCAGCTGGCAGTTGGGGTCCAAAAAGTTGTTGATGCTTCCCAAAATGAAAGCTATTGGCTGAGCCATGAAGCATTAAGTTAGATAAAAAACAAAGCTTTATTGATTCCAAGTGAAAAACTCATTTACGGTGAGACATGCAAATCGCAAAACATCAAAGAATGAAATCCACCACCGGTTTGATGTGACGTTGCCGTAATGCAGGCTCTCAGCTACATTAGAGCGCTTGTATAACCTTGTCGATCGACTTACTGGTTGGAGATTTGGCTTCGGCCTTTTTCATTCTTGTTTTTAAATATGTTGCAAAATCTTCTTTCATCTTTCTGGCAGAGAAAGAAAAAAGCGTGCATATAGTAGGCCTACTGTTGTTTTTTACGTTGTGGCAATAACATCTGTAGCCGAATATAGGTTCTCAAGAAAGAAAAAGAAATACTTTGGTGAAAGTGACAGACTTTTCAATTTTAGGCACTGAAAAGGTTAGGCTTTCATTCCAGCCAAATCAAATTGAATTACGAGTCATCAAGATATATAACTAATTTGCTCGGGGCCAATCTTTCAGGGGTAATGGGAGCTTTTACAAAATTTAGCAAATTAAGTAACGTAAATACTTGTAGATTGGTCGCACCTTTTTTACCAAAATTTTCTTCCAAACATAGGGGTGCGACGTTTCTACTCGACATGCCTATAAAATTGGCTTGTCATATCTGGCATAAGTGATGATGAGCTGAATGACTATTATGATAGGGTGACCATATTTTCATTACAGAAAAAGAGGACATTTTTTGATAATAGTTATTATCAGCCCTACAAGTTGTTCTGCAAGACTGGGAAAATTTTTCTGGACATATATTGGACACTGACCGCTTTTGATAATTAGTACAAATACAGCAGTTTATTTTTTAAATTTATTATGCCAATGAACAAAAAAATGCAAATCGGACAGCTTTTTTATGCTTTGAACTGTCTACATGCATGTCTAGGCTAAGTTTGCCTTTATTTGCTACAGAAACAAAAGTTCTCTAGCCACAAGTAATGCATTCTGCTTCGAACTCATCTCGTCCTTTTCTAAAAAATGGATACTTCTGTTGAAGTTCTTCAGCAAACTTTGATTTTCCTTTTGGTATACCGCATTCATTTTTTAGCTTTTTGTTTTATTTTTCACAAATCGCAGCAATGATAATTATAAACAGTTCAACTGAAAATATTGTTTGATTTTTTAAACTAAAACAAATGTGTACCGAAAAGGTAGGTCAATCGACCAAAACAACAAAGCAAAATTTATCTCCGCTGCATAAAATACAAGAAGTGAAGTTTGGAAACTTACCGGTATTTGTACCGTTTTCCATGTAATCTTACTCTTTCAAACCTAAAGCAACAGTCAGTCTGAGGTAGACCGATAGGAAACTCCCTTTTGTCATTTCTTACCAGTTAAACTTATTATCACTTGAACTAATATGCAGTGACATAATTTTTTAATCACAGGGTAAACGTAAAAAGAGAATTTTTGAACGACTTTGGATGACCAAATTAGTTTTTGTTAAAAAGGACAAAAAAAACATTTTTAAACATCCTCGGAGGACCAATTACTTTTTATCAAAAAGAAGGACATGCCCTCCAAAAAGAGGACGTATGGTCACCCTGTATTATGACATAGCTACTGATGACAATACAATATCTGATGAACAATTGAGAAGAATGTTTGATAGCAATAATATTGTAATTGTCTAGTTTAGAGTTAAAGCAAAAATGTTTCAATATTTGTAAGTAAATTTTTGAAATAAAGGTAAACATTTTATAATGTTTGATTTTATCAATGGCGGTTTGATTCCCCAGATTTTCGTGCGACCTATCTGCGAGTTAAACTCAAATACCCATTTTATTTGCCTCAAACTAAGGGTGAAACCTATCTACTGGTGCGACCAATCTACGGGTATGTACGATAGCCAATGGAAGCAGTTCCGGTTTAACGTAATCGTAACTGTGGCAATGCCTCATAAGTTCCCTCACCATTTATACAACAGCTGACATTTTTTAGAAAACACCCCAAAAGCTCATTCTCCTAAGCGCATAACGCAGTATTTTGCCTCTGAGTCCCCGATTTATAACCTCTAGTTTAGCATTGTATTTGCGATATCTTGGGATAGGCTTTGGCCGCTACAGCTACCTCAAATCCCATTGCACAGCATCTCAAGTACAACGTTAGACTAGAGGTTGATGTGAACGCTAGCTGAATTCCATTTTATTAACGTTATGTGATTCAATAAAACTAAAGCTGGATACCTCCAAAACACAGAAATACCGCAAACTAACCCTAATTCCAACTACAACTAATTCGAACTCAAACGCTAATCGCAATCCTAACGCTGATCCGCAACTCTGCAGAATTTCCGCGTTTAAGCGGTATGCAATTCTCTGAAACTCCTCAGGCGGAATTCCGCGCTTAGTATATTTGCTCTGTGGCTTGCTACCAGTCTTCAAAATACTGCAATTACTAGTAATTAAGAAAAGAAGCAAAAAATGAAAATATATTTTTTTGCCCAGTTCGTATAATTTCTAATTTGTTTTTAGAAAGCAATAGGTATGTTTTGTGTTAGTGACATGTGACTTCCTTTGAACAAAATTTAAGGAGATTCTCTGGTTAAAGCTCGTATTTATTCGTCATGGATTTTCCACGTTATTTCATCGATGTACTGCTTTTTTTCATGTTGGTGCCTGAACCAGTGATTTCTGGAACGTCACGACACAACAAGCAACTGAATAAAAACGATTTTAAATCAAGGTTAAACCCTAAGAAGGATATATACTTGCCTGATGACCTAAATAGTTTCGCTTGTGAACCAATTCAAATCAATTATTGCAAAAAATTAGGTTATAATTACACTCGAATGCCCAATACGCTTAATTACGAGAGACAAAACAGTGTCAAAATGACATTGGATAGTTATCAACCTCTTTTTGAAACGAACTGCTCAAAGGGGTTTCAGTCGTTTTTGTGCGCTGTTTATTTGCCAATGTGTGTGGAACAAGACGAAAAAATAATGGCGATAACTCCGTGCGAAGGATGGTGTTTGAGCGAAATGGCCAAGTGCTCAAGGTACATGGAATCCTTTGGCTACAGATGGCCAGATGATCTGAAGTGCTCCCGATTTCCAGCGAAAAATGATAACGAAACCATGTGCATGTCGGGTGCCAGCGAGAAAAAAACGGAACTGCTCACGACAGTTCAACCGGTCTCATCAACCGTTAGCAGTTTCTGCAGGTTTGTAATTATGTCTTGACATTCGCCAACTTTTTTTAAAAAGAGTAAAATTAAGTAACCGCTTTACAAGATTGATCCTAACCTGGTAATGATGGAATCTTCAAATGTAATTTTATAAAGTTTAATGGTAACATAATGGCATATTTTAATCATGATTGCGTAAATTGGGTTTCATTTGTCTCATTCCACATTGCTCCAATGGCTTGGCGACAAGTAGAAGATCTGTGTAAATCGTTTTTAAAGTGTTTTGTGAAACTCAATGAGAAGATTAAATCAGCCCCAACGCTGACCTTCAGTTCCATTGAATTTCCGCATTTCTGTCTTATCCAATTTTTCGGGGAATGCTTTTAGTGCTTTTCTGCGTTCTAGTGTATGGCATTTTTTTCTTTATAGAACAATTTGTAGAGTAATCACAAGAGCCAGCAATATTAGAAAAGAAAGTTTTAGCCACGCTATAGCAGGGGTGCACAACCTGTGGCCGTTGGTGATAGTTTGTGAGGCGATTTAAAGTTGGTCTCCAAAAAAAAGATAACTCGTCAATAAGCTTGTTGCAGCATTAAGCACAAGCAAGCACCCTAGATCTTGATCATTGGGGTGCTCGGAAATGATCGAGTGGTCAAATGAAGACAAGGTTGTCGGTTAGAACTTTCCGTTACCAAAACTCTGGGTTTACACCTTTTAGTGAATGGAGCAGATCTTAGGTTCAAATCCCACCCGAAGTTAGTTTTATCGATTGTGACGATGTACTTGCTGCTGTTTATTGAGACTATTGTAATTTTTGCTCATGCTTTCTTCTTATCTTACTAGTTTTTTTTATATACTTGTTTTTGCTATTTATTAAACTAAAAATGAATTTCAATAAACTAGTGGATTTTATTCATATATGATTACCTTCTTCCTCACTGAAAGAAACGCAAAAAACTTGAATATGATAAAACAAAATGTTTGTGATTCCTGGCCCATATTGGGAAACACTCATTTAAACAAAGACTCATTATCACCTTTGCCTTCTCATCATCGATTATAAACCAGCACTGCAGCCTGAAAGGAGCAAGAACAGCCCACGTTTTGAAAATGTGTGGTCCCCTCGTTTAAGCGTCTTGCCCTTCCCCTTCACGAAGTTTCTGATTTCTTCCGCCTCAGTTTATTTTTGCCAGCTTTTACAACTCGCAACTACGATTGGGAGTTTGCAAGTTAGTAATATTACATTTTAGTTTTGGACCGTGGGAAAGTAATGATGTGTTATCTTTAACACATTGGTTTGCTCATACTCCTTGATGTGCTACACTTTGTGCAGCGTAAACCTACATGCGGCCCTGATAAAGTAAATTATAAAAGCTTAGTGAATGTTTGCTTAATACGGGGGTTCTTAATTTTATTTTAATTACGTACCCTTTCATGGAACCTAGATATGTGGCGTACCCTTACAAAAGAATTGTTTTTTTCCTTTCTCAACCTGAAGGCCTATTTTTGAGATCAAGATGATGAAAGCGATTGTTTTGCTTATTTTGCGCGGTTTTTGTAATTTCCTTGCAAATTCTCTGTTGTAACCGTAGTTTTCGCATTATGTCAACTTTAGGATCTTTTTTATGTCGAAATCTGTGAAATGACTATACTAGAAACTTGATCGTGTACCCCCAAGCTTTCTCTCGCTTACCCCAGTTTGATAACCCCTGGCTTAATATATCTCCTGCTCTCTTTGTGATTGGAAGATAATAAATCAACAAGCAATAACGTTTCAGTTTTGACTTCAGCAACGTTTTATCGATGGCTGTAGATTCATTTGTATAGAACAAATAGTTTGTCTTAGAGCAGAACTTTTACCCAGTTTCATTAATACTGCGTCAAAAAATTTGTAACTGAATCTAGACCAGCTTCGATGCTGTAAAAATAGGGCTGAAAATGAGGTTAGAATCGTTGAACGATACAGAGCAGACAAACATTGGTCATTGGCTCATATACGAAAAACATGGCGTTCTTGTGAAAGCGATTTGAACCTGCTTGAAATTCATGGTACTATTACGGGAACAAACCAAATGATAGTCTCTGTTACGTGAACCTCTTCTATCTAAACGCACTGAAGCAAAAATAAAACGGAAGTAAAAACATTTATTATTTAAAAGTGATTGAACTCCATCAAAAATTTTAACAATGCGCTGTCGTGTGTTTGAAGTAACCAGTTGAGGTTGGCTTTCTCTGCTTGGCAGATGGTAACAAGCAGCAATTTGTCTTAAGCAACGTGAAGCGGAGTGTGAAACCCCGAAGCAAACTGGTGTGTGGACAGCTTGTATCATGCTTTTAATGCCCCTCATAGTGTCCTGTAGTTTTAAGGATTGCAGTTAATCAAATCTCTGTTTTCGAAAGCCTTTCAGGAAAAGAGATTTTACATCAATGACAGAAAAGATGTCTTGTAAGTGACAACGCAGAAATGCGATCTGCTTATTTAAGCTGAAACACCATCAAATAGCTAGCAAATACACTTTCAACCTGAAGAAATTTATTTAAAATGTTAACAAAACGAGTGGCTTGGAAGTAAAGTTGTTTTGTTTATTGATAGAAATGCTCAAGTGACGTTGGTTCACCCCGACAATTCAAAATCCTGCGCTATGAAGTGTGGTTACGATGACGGAAGATTTACAGCGGAAGAAAAGTACTTGGCCGACATATGGCTGGCTGTTTGGTCAAGCTTGTGTTTCTTCAGTACCATTATAACCGCATTGACATTTTTGATGGATTCATCTCGATTTCGGTAAAGAGATTGACGTTTGGGTAGAATGACATAGCTAGAAGGAAGGAGAAACATTTGAAAATTTGGACTTGCTTCCGTACTGAATAATAAAGATTTTACCCAACTAGTTCCCTCAATTTTTGTGGTATATTTACATTTCTGCTTAAAGAAGAGAACTTCACAAAATGCCTAAAAGCGACAACGTTTGTGTTACTTGCTTGAAACCAACAGTTTAAGGCGCTGTGAAAGCTACTGCGTATTTTCGTTTACACCGAAATATCCTATCCAGAAGTAGAAAAGTTAAGGGAACGAAACCCATTGAATGGTTTGTACGTAGCGTGGGCTTAAATAAAAGCTTTGGTTTGACATTTTACTCTTTAAGTTTTCTTGAAAAAAGCTAAAAAAATGCGCTTGAAAAATGCATTTTTATGCGCTTATTCGAAATTTTAATCGTAAAAAATGAGTGTTGCCTCGCTTATGTCACCTACAGGATGAGACGTTTTCCTTATCATGTTATCATACTTTACATTTCAGATATCCGGAACGGCCTATCATCATCATATCTATTTGTTACAACATATACAGTATTTCTGTGATACTTCGATTGCTTATAGGAAGACAAAACATATCCTGTGAAATGTCAGAAACTGGTGACATGTTTCTTATACAAGTGAGTAACATGTTTTAGGTAATTCATTGACTAGCGACGAACAAAAGTTACAGTTTTTGGATTTCTGTCAACAGAATGGTCTTCTCAATACCGGCTGTGCGATAATATTTCTTCTTTCCTATTTCTTCGGCATGGCTAGTTGTGTGTGGTGGGTTATTCTCACTTTGACATGGTTTCTGGCAGCAGGTAAGTGTTGTGGAGATATCAGATAGACTATATTTGATAGAAAAAAGGCTTAACTTTTTGCCTTTCAAACGAACTGCACTTTTATACAGTATATTCTCACAACTTTATTAAAAAAGATTAGGATACGTTTTTTTTTTATATCAATTTCTTAATACATCGCAAATTTGTTGGCAGTTTGAAACAGGGCGAAATATACTGATTGTTATAGTGGGTGGCTTCAGGATTTGAAAAAAATTTTTAAAGATAAGTTTATGACTTCTACAATTGTATTTGGGAAATAGCTTCGTTGCAAAAGAGCTGGTAGGCCGACAAGAAAGTGGGTATTGTGGGGCTGCCCCTAATGCCAGTTTGTCCTATTGATTCACTACTTAAGAATTGCAGTTTAATTTATCAATGCGTAACGTTACGATACGCGTGGTGAATAACCGTTAGTTCATGATGTTACACCTTTTGCTCGTGAATATATAACAAAACCCAAATGCATTTTTTCAAGGGTTTTAGTGTTTTTGAGGTATTTTAATGCATGCTGCGTTTTGTTTTTGTGCAGTAACCTTAAGTTTTCACCTTCTGTTTTATCTCCGGTTGCCATGAGGCAGTCGTTTTTGAGTTTTTGGAACAGCAAGTGGCTAGATCTTTGTAGTTTTCACGCTTGACTTGTTTTCGAGTTCCACCCAATAATTTTCTGATCCTTTTTTTGTTTACGCTTGGCTGCCTCGCATTCTTCTTACGCATTCCTCTATTAACTATGGGTTAACATTACTTATCTGTTGGTGATAAATACTTTGTCAAAATTGGGCTTAGTACGCCAGGAAATTTGACCACTTGAGTCACGCCGCGAACATTCTGTCACAGTAGGCGATAGACAGAGTAACACCGAATAAACTAGCGTGAAACCTCGCCACAGGGACCCTAAAACGCAGCAATTAGTCCTATTTCCAGATCTGAAAGGTTAAGAGAATACTGAAAAATAAAGTAATTGTGATGAAATTGAATCTATTTACCGGTGATGAATCATAGCGAAAACTCAACTATGCTTAATTTTCCACTTTTTTAGTATTTCCTTATTATCCTTCCTGTTTTAGTGCGTTAATAGCGTAAAATGACCTGAATCGTAGATTATGACCAGCCACAGTTTAACTAGTGCGGTGACATTTTTTACTTTAAACGATATAAATGCTTACTTGCAGTTCTACCTCGCAGCTTTACGAATTTTTAAGTACTTTAATCACTTGGCTTGGTGTTAAAAAGCGTGCGTTCTGCTCAAGAATTTTGTTTCACCGAAAAATGTTTTACCCTGTGATAAAAAAATGGTAACATGTAGTCGTGTTTTGTATATGTAATGATATTTGGCCAACCTGGCCCAGCTAAGGGTGAACCTAATTTAGAGAAAATACAAGTACATATTCGAACGCAATTTGCGGAAGAATTAATTCGTTAGCCTTTGTGATTACGTTTGACTGCATACTAAGGAAATCAAAGCCATAGTGAGGGTCTTGATTCAAGAGGGATGATATTTTCTTTTTTTAGAATTTCGTAAAAGATGCAAAGTGTTTCTCAATTTTACAGGTGTTTTACGAAAAAAATTTTTATGATTTCAAGCACTAATTTTTTCTTAATTTTAAACTTTTGAAATGATTTAAACTTGAGAATTTGGGGAGGACATATCTTTCCTCCTCCCCTACGCCCTGTAAGAAATTGTTGAACGCCGGGGATGATTTCATCTCATCTCAATTTGTTGCAGAAGGCTAGCAACCGTTTCGGCTGATTACATTATTATCGCTTGGTCTACTCCAACTAGTTATACTCACGTACAGTCCCGTAGCACTCCAACTTCGGGCCCCCCCAAAGTATGTGCAAGAGCCCCTGCGCACAGGTCATATCACTTTAGAGGTGTAAAATTGAAAAGCTGCATTAAGAAAATACACCACAATTTGTACATAAGTAAACAGGCTAATGCCAGAATAAAGCATGCCGATACCGAAGGTGCAAGTCATAAAAAATTCGGCACCGATGCCAGAGTTCAGTAGGACATTTATGCAGACACTGCGAAACGAAAGCAATGACACTGAAAAACATGAAAAAGTTATAAAAACACAGTATCATTTAAATAGTCTGGAGCGAACCTTTTTGTTCGCAAATGCTGTTATGACATTGTCATAATCAAGAGATCGGGCGCAGTCATTTTCGATTGACAACATGGCTAATGAAGATAGTCTACTGTCTGTCATAGACGTTCTATTAAAAGTTTTGATCAGTTTCAATTTGCTGAAGCTTCTTTCAGCGCTGGCAACAGTCACGGGGCAAGTTAGTAAGATTCGAAGTGCGATGTACACATTCGGATACAATTCAAATAAATGAGTCTTTAGAAGATAGTTGAGAAAGTCTTGAGCCGTATTGAGATTGCGTTTTTTTTGTAAAATTAAAACAAACCGCTGTAGCTCAGCGCTCATTTCATCAGAATCAATGTCACCGAACTTTTTTTGGAACTCTTTACAGCAAGTAAGAAGAGCATTTTCTTGTTGCACAAGCAAAAGTTTGTCTCGTGTGTACAAAAACGAAAAGGCGGAAGAAACCTCACGTAAGAAATTAAAGCGCTCCTTTATTGACATAATAGCCTGGTCTACTAATGGATAGAAAAAGTTGCTTTTAAATTTCAGTTCAGGAGTAGCTCGTTGTTCCTCTTCACCTTGGTAATCAAACAATCTTCTTTTCTTTCCACTTCTTGACGGAGGAAAAGAAGGATCAATATCCAATTCCTGTGCTATTTCAACAGCAGATGTTGCGGCACTGTCATAACCCGTTGTGCGATAGTTTTGCAAAAACTTTTCAGTTGCCTGGATTTCCGTTTCCATTGTATGAAGGGAGACTCCATACGATTGAAGAATCTTGCTTGCTTTATTGACTTGGAATAGGATATCATACCAAATAAACACCGACAAAAGAAAACTCCATTTTGATAAATGAGCTATCAACGATTTTGTTTCTGAGGCAGCTCTTCCATCTTTTCTTTCTATGGAAATGGCTTCCAAGTCTTTCAGTGCCAGCAACACCTCTTTTAAATTGTATCGAAGAGGTTTGATGCATTTAATTCTGCTTTCCCAACGAGTATCAGATTGTGACTTTATGGACAGCTCCACATGTTTCTTCAAAATTTCCCAACGCTGAGCAGAGGAAGAAAACAGCACATACAACCTTGTAAGTACTCCAAAAAATGTCAATGCTTCCATCGATCAATTAGCACTGTCAACAACAACTAAGTTAAGGGTATGGTTTGCACAGGGCACGTAAACAGCTTTGGGATTGATGTCTAGCATTCTTGCTTGGACCCCAGAATGTTTTCCTTTCATGTTAGCACCATTATCATATGACTGACCTCGACAATCAGACAATTCGAGTTGCAGTTCGGTCGCTTTTTCTAAGAAAGCGTCCAACAAGCCTTTCCCAGTACTGTCACTTACTCTCAAGTAGCCAAAAAATGTTTCTTTAACAACAGCAGCTTCTTCATTACATAGTACATAACGGAGAATGACAGACATTTGTTCATGATGTGACATATCTGGAGTGCAGTCCAAAATTATAGAAAAATATTTTGCCAATTTCAATTGCTGTAAATTTTCTTTTTCAACTTCTGTCGCTAGCAATTCAATTAGTTCATTTTGTATGGTAGGACTCAAATAGTGATCTTTAGTGTTTTTATTCTTGCTTCTGTCTTGAAGCTCTTTTAGGATCGGATCTCTTCTTGCCAAAAGCTCAAATATACCCAGAAAATTTCCATTGTGAGGAGATCCTAAGACTTCTTCAGATCCTCTAAAAGCAAGATTCCTTTCCGATAGAAACAAGGCAATGTCGATAAGTCTCTCTAAAACATTTCTCCAAAAACGTCTTTCATTGAAAAAAATATTCATCTCGCGTTTGTCGATAGTGGATGAATTTCTTATCCCTTCAGCTAGCAACATCCATTGACTGCAGCATTCTTGGTGGGAAATGCCGTTTTCATGGTCTTTCAGTTTTTTCGAAAAACCCTCCCATGTATTTATACCACTACAAAAGGGGCTTAGTGTTTTTCCAAATAGCTTACAACAAAAGCAAAAAACTTGATCTGATTCCCCAGAATAAACTAGCCACGACCGTGAAACACTTTCACCATTAGGTAACACACATTTATAATGGTTGGAGGAAAAACGTCGCCTTGGAGTTGTGTTATTATATGGAAAATTCATTATTAGTTGATGTGGTCCACGCTTTACTATATCACATCGTTGAGCATCAGAAATACTTTCAGGCCATTTACATGGGTCATCAGGAATAGGGGTAAATTGAGATTCAGTTATTTTTGATATTGAAGGTTGCGTATTGGCAGGTAAATCACAACTTACATTTTCTGGAAATTCACAATCACTTTGATGCTGATCGTCATAGTTTTCTTTTTCTTGTACACTATAGTTTTCTTCATCCCTCTCGGTACTAGTGCCAGGTCTACTCTGCTCAGTAATCTTGAAAAAATCTGTCATCTTGGGCAATTTCGCTACAGCATCTCGAGCAGTGGCTGCTTCTTTTCTCTTTTGAGCACCACTTTTTGAACGTTTCATTCTATACAATGTCAATAAAATACTTTATCTGCGCTCTGCAGTGTATATATATTGTCCCGGTATTTCTAGCCAAACAGAATTCCAGACCATTCTATGATTGTTGCGTAACAACGGCATTGTTAGGTCAATCGAATATTCAAGATTCTGCCAGAAAATCAATCGAAATATTCTAGATTCTGCGAGATAAAATGACGTTGCATTCACTTATGATGTCACAAGCCAATTTCTTCCTACAGTTTAAATCGGTTGTAAACAAGTCTGCTGAACTGAAAATAGTCACGTAGCCAAAAAGCAATTTCAGACTAAGTTGGGCCCCCAAAGTTGGCCTGGGCCCCCCCCAATTGGGGGGTTTGGGGGGCGGCTGCTACGTCTCTGCTCACGTATCCTAACCAGGTCAAGTCTCCTATCGCAATTGTTTTTTAGATTCAATCATTCATGCAATTAAAACTTCTGACCATTGTTGATATTTTTGTTATATTTTAAAATTGTAGGATAGCGTTTTATGATTTTTAGAATAGCATCTTAGGAATTTGGAAATGTAAGATTTCATTCGATTAAAAAACTCTACTCTTTGTAAATTTTTGTAACATTTCAAAATTTTTGCGATAACATTTCATAATTCTTAAGATTTTAAGATATTTAATATAACATTTCATGTGAGTTACATTTTATTCAATAAAACCTTTTTGCCTTTTTTATATATTTTTAAGATTTTAGGTCTGTTTTTGAAGTTTTTTTGCAGCCACTGACACGTCAAGTTAATATTAAATGTAGAATCAATCATAACGAAAGTGAGCTTTTGCCACCAAAGTTTATTAAAATTATGATTTACTCCTTTCATAACTAATATCAAAACAGTTGACAGGTGCCTTTGAAAAAGCGATACTGTTCACTGTGGGAAAACCGCTAAGTTTGTAAACTCATGCGAAACACAGATAAAAGAGCTGTAGAAATTGTTTTTTGTTCGCCGAAGAGTATACCAGTGATACATAGTTATTGAAATTGAGCAAATTTTAGTAGTTACACTAAACAAAATGCTTGAAGACATGTTTTGAATATCTGAAAATGCTTTTTAATTTGAACGCCTGTGTATGACAGCTTCTTTTCTCGACACTCTTGTTTCAAGCCGTTCAAACTATGGCTTGCGTCAACTGCAATAAACATCTTTACAACATAGGTTACTGCCGACGCGAAGGTCACTTCGCGGTCTTTCACAAGATCCATGTTTCTTGCGTTCAATGAGTTGAATAAGTTTTCATAAGTGACACAGTTTTATTTTCAGAGAGTTTGTTGAATAAGCTTTGGGCTCTGTAACAATTTTTGAATTTAATTTCGTCAGGCTGTTGCCACTCGTAGACCTCATTTTTCATCTGTGCGTCGGTGATATAATTTATGTTATTATTAATTCTGTTGCTATATGAGGTGACACATAGTCTGTGTAGAACCATGGCCTGTGTTCCTCAATAGTTAAAGTGGTAGGATCTGTGGTATACTGAGTAAATACGGAAGAAATTTTAAAGTTTGTTAAAGAGGAGGGGAAGATTCTGTGTTTTGACATGTTGTTGTTACTCTAGCCCCAAAATGCGTACTGTACCAGGTTAATAGTGTGTGGAAGTTCCCATGACTTGTGTTACTGGATTGACTGGTTCTCCTTTATCTAAATTGAACTTTTAATTTTTTGTTACTGCTGAAAACAAGCTGTCAAAACGGTTTTATTATTTGCTTGTTTGTGCTCTATTTATTTGATATTGCTTCAAAGGTCTGCAGTCATTCTGGCTGCAGCTTCTTGCAAGCTTATCTCAAGTTTAAACAAGCTGGTTTACACAGGGTTGTTTGGCTGTGAGCTAATTTTCTGAAAACCAGCGATCTGTGAAAATAGACAGGTGGAGATCAAAGACAAACAACATCAAAATATCCCTTTGTTCATATGTAGTGACGTAGGGTAGTTAAGATTTTAGTCAATATCAAGAAAATAACAATTATTTACGCATGACAGATGCTGACAGCATATTTCAACCTACATGGTCGCATCAGAGCATCTACGCCTTATCTTTACAGGAACTGGTTTCAGCCGCTTGGTTGATGCACCGCTCTGGCTATCTAGGCACAAACAGATAGATATGTCTCATACTTCCTTGTTGGCTCGAAAGGGCGAGTTATATTTGCTTTTTCCATAATTATTTTCTCGGTAGTTTGACTCAGGGCGATAACACTCTGGCTTGCAGTCTTGAGGTAAGGAAATCGATTCATCTTCGGGTTCAGCGTTGCACTGCCGTTCGGAAAGTCACGTGACTGCATACTTTGCTGTTTGGTTGTAGTTGTTTGGTTTGAATGCGCTGTGCCAGCAGTACTGGCCTCTCCAGAGCACTTTTAAACACAAGTTGTTCAAGTTTCTATGCCATGCCTAGTTTGACATGTTTTCTGATGAGTCTTTACCTTTGTACAGTATAGCTAACCTTTCATTTCTCTTATTCTTACCATTGATATCGCGTTGACTTCTTGATGGCGACATAAAAAATAACTAAGCTGTTTCACGTACAATTGTAGAGATTGTCTTGTGACTGGAGGATAAAAATATGCATGTAAATGTGCAGTGGAAACATATGGTCATAATTATAAGCATTTGTGAATTTGAATTTAAATCAAAAATCGTAGCATTTTTTTCAATAATTGTTGGTGTGATGTCAGGAATGACGATTAGGAAAGACTTTTATTTGCCGCCAACTCGTATGCCGTTGAATATTTCAATATTTGTCTTTTCAAGCTTTTGTTTGCTCTCGCGCAAAAGTATATTTAATCATTACTACACGTTGTCCATCACGAATTATTCAAGATTACCTCAACTCCTGGCTTTCTATTGAAACGTCTTCAATGAAAAGGTCTATACTGTTTGCAGAATCATATTCATTGCCCATGATTTTTCGAAATAATTTGCTGCGATGACCGCAATCAAGCTATCTATCGAGAAAATAGACGTCAGTTAATCATTCCGTTAACCCAAAACAATTTTACTTTTTTGTAAGCCAATCCCTCATCCTGCTGCCCCTCTTTTGCATTAGCCATCTCTCTGCAGAAGTTTTGAAATCAACAGTTCTTTATTTGCTTAATCAACAATTCCTGTTTGATGTAGAACCGCTGTGGTTTAAACGTAATTGTTTCGGACTTCGGCACAAACGCCTGAATTTTGAAACTTATCAAAACGATCTTGGTATTCGTCTGGAAGAGTAGCTGCCATTTAAAGCGCTCTGTTGTTCCAGTAAAAAGTCTGGTTCGAAAGCGAGTTAGTAATGGCTGATACTTCAACAGCTAGCAAAAAGGTACATGTGCACAGTGTATGTTTTTGTCCAGTTTTTGTACTCAGTTTCTCTCCCACATTTTTGTTAGAAAATTTTAAGTCCGTTTGGATAGTTATAGGATGCTTTACGGTATATGTTGTTGTCCAAACATCCGATTTTGACCGCAAAGTATGTACTGAAAGCTTATACGTTTCTGCGACAACAACGTGCAAAAACCTTTTGGTCGTGTTGTGCCGACAAAAGCGGATGTTCATAAAAGATATACTGTGCAGCATGTAAATATCCAAACATGAAAATTTCCATACAAAAATGCTAGAGAGCAAAAAACAGACAAAACCGGACAAAAAGCGTGAACTGTGTACATCCATTTTGAGCCATTCAAAGCGGAAAAGTGGACATAAAATTTAGCTAGGACTGGAGCAACACAGCACTTTTAATTGCTGATGCTTTTCCTCACGAATAACTGCAATGTTTTTACAAAATTTTGAAATTCAAGCTTTTTGTTCCGAAGTCTGAAACAACTACCATTAAATTATCATGCCCCACGGGAAATGAATTCCACTTGGTAAAAACTTGCAGATGCGACGAGATTTGTAAACAATGGCCTAGTACAGGGGTGGGCAATTGTTTTGGCTTGCGAGCCGCATCGCGGTCACGGAAGCTAGCTGAAGGGCCGCACTTTTTGACGAACGCATTGGTATATTATTCTAATTGATTTGCATTTTAAATTTGGTATAACATTAAAAACCAACAATTATTAGACAAAAGAATCAAAGTAGTTTTATTCGCATGCGGCCCACGGGCCGCAGTTTGCCCACCCCTGGCCAGGTAAAACGTTTTCTTCGTGGTGAGGAGGTAAATTTTATAACACTGGTTTGAGAGGAGAAAATATATTAGTACAAAACTGCTTCAAACGGCGTTTCTAGTATCAGTGTGTAAAGACAAGAACAAGTCATGATTAATGACTTTGACAGAAACGTTGCATTGTTTACTAGCGTGTTTTTAGAGGAGAGAGTATTAATGAGAAATAATGTTAGCTCTGTTGCTTTTTCAAGGACAAACGTAACTTGTTCTTGCAGATTATGCCGAAGTAGACATGGTCGTTTTAATTTAATACAAACAGTGTCACATATGCCTTGTTATCTGTTTTATGTTTTTTAAATGTAACGAGAAAGATTTATCGTCAAAAGCAAACTACAGTGTGCTCTGTTGATTTAACCTCGGTTGTGGCGCTAGCTAAAAAAGATAGCACTTTTATAGCGTAGTATGAGCCTCATGGGCAAAGTGAGCTTATTGTGTTAAATATTTGTCTAGATGCGAAATGTTATTTTAACTAGTTCATAAAAAGATAAATCAATTTTCCTTGTGCTTTATAGACACCGTTAAAAATATTAAACAAACTACTCTTAAATGACGTTGAAAAAGACATCTGGGCATATTAAACTCTGGAGTGATCACCTACAATCAACACTGCAGGTTGAGTGCACATCCAAATGAAGGTGTTAAGTAATAACCAGCGCTGACAACACTGCTTGAACAAGGGAGTGAGGGTTATTGTTCCTGTACGACCCCTGAGATCTTAAAGTTAAAGTAAATACAAGTCTCTATAAAGATCTGCTGTACTTTTTGTAGAGTAATATAATTTTATGATGGAAATTTTCAGGGAGTTTGCTTTTGATGTTCTCTATTAGTCTGTCTATTTGCCAGTAGACTTCAATTATGAGCATGAACATCAATGAAAGGTCTCAATTACTTTTGTACTTTGGCGAGCCCCATATCGTGAAGAATAATTGCTGCTAACACAACACGCGACCTTGTTTGTCGATATGTCAGATCAAAACAGCTTTTAATTTATGGAGCCGAAAAGGCTAATTCTTTTGACTTTTCGCCCGAATGAACCTAACTGTGTTTGCTTTTATCGTGGCCGAAAGTAGAACGTTTTACTTCATTTAAAAATCGGCATTGAACTTATCTTGGTATCACGAATATATATATTTTAGCCGACTCTGCTGGTGGCCCTCAGCGATCCCACCAAAAATGTCGATAGCCGGCTCTGCTGGTATCGCCCTCAGTGCTCCCAACAAAAATGTCGATAGCCGGCTCTGCTGGTATCGCCCTCCGTGCTCCCACCAAAAATGTCGATAGCCGGCTCTGCTGGTATTGCCCTCAGTGCTCCCACCAAAAATGTCGATAGCCGGCTCTGCTGGTATCGCCCTCCGTGCTCCCACCAAAAATGTCGATAGCCGGCTTTGCTGGTGTCGCCCTCCGTGCTCCCACCAAAAATGTCGGTAGCCGGCTCTGCTGGTGTCGCCCTCCGTGCTCCCACCAAAAATGTCGATAGCCGGCTCTGCTGGTATCGCCCTCAGTGCTCCCACCAAAAATGTCGGTAGCCGGCTCTGCTGGTATCGCCCTCAGTGCTCCCATCAAAAATGTCGATAGCCGGCTCTGCTGGTATCGCCCTCAGTGCTCCCACCAAAAATGTCGGTAGCCGGCTCTGCTGGTATCGCCCTCCGTGCTCCCACCAATAATGTCGGGGTTAAGAATATCGATCGGTTCACCTGGCTGCGCCAGCTTCACCCAATGACTAATATTTTTTGGCATAGCTAGTTGTTGTCACAAAATCAAAAGCGCGGTTTTTTGAAAGGAAATCGATTAAGTGAAACATTGTTGGGGTTTGTGCAGCCTGCTATGTTTTTTCCAAAGTTTTTGGAGTCCGTGGAAACGTCTTGTTTGATTATTTCCAGCATATGCGTGCTTATTCGCTCACTATTGAAACAGACGATTTTACAAACGTTATGCGTTCATTTTATGAAGTGCATGAAATGCGTTAGTTGCGGAAAGACGCCAAAGTGATTCATTTGCATTTTTAGAAATAACTTGTAAAAAATTAGGCCCACTATTTACGACTTTTAGGTAATTGTAGGACTATTTGTATGACCTAAAGCCTGTGTTTACGCGTATGTTGCTTGTTCTTGGCACAAGCGCAGCCAGGTAAAAAGCAAACTAATCCGAAGGGAAGCACTCGGAGTTACGTTATTACAATAGCAGGCCCCCTATCAATGTTTTGAGAACATCGCTTTAGTCGTCTGCGCGGGCTTCATCCAGTGGATAGTTATAAGAACAGTTATAAAAAGTTCATTGCAGTTCCGAAATAGAAAAGCACGAGTTTTTAAAAGGAAATCGAGTAAAAAACCTTTATGGGCGGCCTGTGCATAGCCTCTGTATTTCTTCCAAGTTTCTGAACTGCCTGGCTATGCCTTATTTGCTGTTATCAGCATAGGCGTCCTTCAACTTAACAAACTTTTATCCGTTAAACTCAGCAAGTGCTTGAAACCATATCAAAGCTTTGAGGGCGCCAAGGTGATTTGTGTGCATTTTCAAGAATAACCTATTAAATATCAGCCCCACTACATGCGATTTTTTTTGCAATTGTATGTCTATTTATACGACCTAAAGTCTCCGGTTGCCCGCATGTTGCTTTGTCCTGGCATAAAGGCAGCCAGGGAAAGAGCAAACTAACTCGAAGTGAAGCACTCACAGTTAAGTTATTACAATTGCAGGCCCCCATCATTAATGTCGAGGTTAATAATATCGGTTCAGCCCGCTGCGCCGGCCTCACTTAATGGGTTGTTGAGAGAACAGTTACAAAAAGTTAATGTGTTTTGACGTAGAAAGTTTTCTTTCCAAAATCAAAAGTACCGTGTTTTTAATGGGCATCGAGTAGAAAAACATTGGGGGGTTGCGCACAGCCGCTATATTTTTCCCAAAGTTTTTAAAGTACTTGGCAATGTCTCACTTATCCTGTTTGCAGCATGTACTCAAGCACGGGATTTGCTCACAATTGAAACAGGCAATATTTTTGCAAACTTTCTTCCGTTTATTTCACCACTTGCTTGGAAGCGTAAATGTAAATTTGTGTGGGAAGAGGAACGCCAAAGTGATTGCTGTGTAATTTCGGAAATAAGCTATTAAATATTAATCATACTGTCAACGACGTTTGGTAATTATATGCCTATTTGTATGACCAAGCATCTCTGGCTGCGGTTACATTGCTATGGCCAGGCAATCATGGGAAGTGCAAACTAAAGCAAAGCAAAGCACTTACAGTCAAACTATTACAACAAGTCAGGTTGTAATTTGAGAGTATAATCCAGTGTTTCCCAAACTGTGTGCCGGGGAAGATTTGCAGGTGTGCCGCGAGTTTTTATAAAGTGTTTTTGTTGTTACAAATTTTCTGCCAAAATTGAGAAAATGCTGCCATTGCAGGTCACGGCGAGAGAAGTAATGACCTTTTTTTGAAATCAGCACCATTTGGGGCTGCATCACGTGATTTCCGTAGGTCGTTGCCCATAAAAGTGGTGATCTCCCAAAAATTTAAAAAAGGGTTGTTATCATTATCGCTGTCGCCTGTGATGCCACTTGACATCAATGGGAATAAATTCCAGTGGCTGGTGTGCCACGAAATTTGTTCAACTGATTTCCTTCGCCGGCAGACAGAAAAGATTGGGAACCTCTGGTATAATCCATGCGCTACGTTTTTGTGGAAAAGATCCGGATAATTTTTGTAAATCTTGTCAGATTTTACATAAAAAAATCGTCAATTTGTTTAACTTTGTTACATTTGATTAATGTGTCCTAGGTGTTAAATCAGACAGTCTTGCGACACTACTGTACCAAAGTATTTTAACTTGCCATTACACTACTAAAAGCAGCTTTTTTGACCAACCATTATGTTAATATTGTAACGTATCAATTCTTCTTTAACATGTACTGTAGTATACAATGGTTTGCTTTTGAAAAAACAGCTAATATAATCTGTACACGTTGCTGCTGCCTGCTGCTTTTTTTCACCAAAATGGTGCCAGCAGCATGATGTCATCATAAAGCAAGTTTGCAGCGTTCAAGAAAAAAAGAGAAAAAGCGCGCTTTAGAATGCTTGAAAAAAGGATCTGCTGTTGCATTGTCAATTTAGCTCAATTTGATATTTAATTTTTTTATTAAAAGCATCTTGTTAATATTTTCCGAAAAAGCTTTTAATCACATTTCTACTGTCGGTAGTTTTTGAGAAAATACAGAAAATGAATTTTGCAATCAATCGTCAACAGTGACGTCATCTTAGACCGTAAAGGGACAAATAGTGTGCAAGTTGGAGGCTGGCTTTCGTTTGAGCAAAAAATTGTTTTCCTCAGTAAAAAAATGCAAATTAAAAAGAAATTTATTTTTAATTTTGAGGACGTTACGAATCCCTTACGACACTCATTTCCGAGAGGTAATTAATCATGCCAAGTTTGACGTTTTTCGCCCAGTAATTTCGGAGGAATTAAAGCGTACGTACATGTGTGTGGATAAAACTCTGGTTTATGCTAAAAACTTATCCCTAAAGTTTTCTCAAACTTTTTAAACTTGCGGACCCGTTTTTCGTGCTTAAATTAATGGTGGACTGCGATAAAGGCTCACAGGCACTTCTTGAAGTGTTAATGATCTTTTTTCAGAATTCAAATTGTGGTAGAAATTCATTCGGTCTTTTCGTAACAATTTTTATTTTTCGGATGGTGGCAAGTAATTGGGTTTCATTTTTTTCGTTTTTACTCTTGATCTCGTTTGGAAAGCTACTTGTGGTGGAGCCTCATTTGTTCCTCTTATATTTATGGCTGTTGCAGACCCCTTCAAAATTCTTCATGACTCATAGGAGTCCGTGGACCCCAGTCTGGAAATGACTGCCTTAACCTCTTGCGTGCGAGCTATAAAGAGATACTGTAGGCCAGGAGAAGGCTGTTGTGCAGTATGTGAGGGCGATGAAGCCGTTTGGTTTGTTTGATTTTATTTCTTGAAGCAACAGCGAATGCTTCTGCTTGCGCTTGTATACAGGGCGCTAGAGGTGACATGCCATAAGGTTGATTTGTAAGTATTACTTTCTCATTCGACAGTTCATAATTAGTGATTGTCATTTTTGCGACGCAGTCGAAAGTAATTGAAACAAGCGCATTTTGAAGATCTTTGTGTTTCGCTAAGCGAATGTTAGGTAGCTTTAGTCTTTTTTGTCTGAAGTTTACCCCACTTGTTGGACAACAAAAGGACACTGTATCCCTTCCAAGGCAATGTACTTGTACATTCAACTCCAATAGCAGGCTATTATTTGTATCCTCTTTATATAATCCTATTCTTGTAAAGCAACGGTTCTGCAACAGTCGCACGCGTAACTGAGTTTACATCAACACAACTGCAAGGTGTTATAAAAGATGAAAGAAATACCGTACTTGCTTTGCATCACTGCTTTTCGTGTTCCATTTATAGTCATTATTATATCATTATTGTTTACTGACTGATCAACTTCTAAAAATTTTTTGACTTTTACTGAAATAAGAAAATGAAGGTTTAAAATGTATAAAGCAAAACTTTATAAGTCTTTCTGCCACCAAATTTTGAAAGTTTGATGATGAAATTACCTTGACGACATCTATTCGCTGAGGAAATAAGTGGTTTTGCAAGATAAGCTAAACTTAGACAGAATGGCTCTTTGTGTAATACTGTTGGCGTAGATTTCTTTTGACGTTAATATACGGGATATTGGGTGGGTATACGAGACCTATCAATCTAATGTAACTTACCTAATTTATAAACCTATGAAGTGCTATCGGATGAAGTTTATTTTCGTTGAGGAATGTTGCCATTGAATCAGTTTTTCTTTAAAATTTGTATATATAGATAGTCTTTTAACAATGTCGATTCTTGTCAGACGAGTGTGACTGATTGTTTGTTTGAGAAATTATCGTTTCATGCTTGCCGAAAATTTCTGCTTATTGATAGATTTCAAATTCTGCAAACTGAAGCGATTCTAGAAAGTGTACTGGGAATAGGGAACAAGCTAGAGCGAGATTAATGTTTCCGAATTACGATCTTCGAGTATTTTAATTGGAATCGCTTTCAAAGCATTGGGCCTTTTGGTCTTCAGTGTTCATTGTTGAATTGCTAAAACCTGTCTAATTTAACATAATTTTTTCCTTTTTATTTATGTTATTGAGTGATTTTTTCCCAATTAGATAGATGGAAAACGAAAAATAAACTGGCTCTTCTTCAATGTTAGGAATAACTTTCTTATAAGACTTTAAATGAAGGTGATAAGTGTTACTTACGAAGTGGCGGTAGAAGGTATCAAATAACTTTGATGGGGTTAGATTTTTTGCCAGACATGTCGGTTTAACTTACATTTTGATGGGATTAGATTTTGGTGGGATTCAAATATACAGCCAGCCATGTGGTTTAACTCTAATCAAATTATTTTGGTTTCATAAATCTTCAGAGTAAATGACTTCTCATGTCCAAGGCAAATTTCATTTACAGCTTCGGAAAGATGCCAAAAGGTTGGAATTCGATAAATTAAGATGTTTTGAGCTATTTGAAGCAATTTTCTAGTGCAACTTTTTGCAACATCTCTCTCTCTCTTGAGTGCAACTTTTTACTGCAACGTTTACAGAGTTTTATGCCGCAATCTGGCAGGGATGCAATTGTAAGTGGATATTTGAACTGAAAAATCTTTTTTTTTGGAGATCAACTGTGCGAAAGCAAGAATTCTGTCTGTCTTTAGACAGACATGAAGAACATTTTTAGAATTTTGCTCTCCAAATGTTAGAACCTTAATTTTTGGACGTCAGCATTTCACATTTGGCCCATTTTGCCTAACACTACACTTCAATATACTTGGAAATACGAACAACTTTTCGCTGCAACTTTCGTAAAATTTTGCAACTTTTCCAATCATTTAGAAATGTACGAGACCAGTCGAACATTTTGATCATAAGTTTTTTTTATCAGGATGAAATCGATTTTATGTTTTAGAAATTTGCACAGTACTATTTCTAAATTTTCTAAACCATAATTAAGTACGAATGTTGTTGATGCATATACCTTATCTGTGTTTTGATTCCCTAGAAAACTTCGGTTTGTCTTAACCTTGAGGATTACAATTAATCATCAGTTACATTTTTTTGTATTGCAGGAATGAAATGGTCACACGAAGCGATTGAAATGAGAAGTAGTTACTTCCATCTTTTAGCCTGGTCAATGCCTTCGATTAAAGTTGTGGTTATTTTGATCCTAAGAAAGGTGGTATTTCCTACAAAATTTATACTTTTAGGCTATTAAAAAGGTTATTCAAAGGATATGGTGTAATCCCCGCAGTCCTTGTCTTGCTGTTTAAGAAAAAATGGGTCCGAATTATATACCGTTTTCCCCAGCTTCTGATAAGATATGAACAGTTGTTGAGTAACTTTTGTTTTGTCCTTTTTCCAAGTTAAAATACCCATGTGTAACAAATGAAAATTATTTTCGTTCTGTGGTATCAGTTTCGTTTTTTTTCCAAAAGTTTTTCCTTGATCAAACTTGAATAGACTGTTGAAGTATTTTATGGAAATAGCGAGCTTTAAATACAGTTTAGGCAGCAACTCCAGCGAGTTCAAGTAATGTTGTCACATGTTAGACAATGTTTTTGCAGTAGATTGGTGAAAGTTGTTTTTGTAGGTTGATGGAGATGAACTGACTGGATTATGCTACGTTGGAAATCAAGACATAAACTCTTTGACTGGCTTTGTACTGGCGCCGCTCTTCACCTATCTGATAGTAGGGACAACTTTTCTAATTGCTGGCTTTGTCAGTCTTTTCAGAATTCAGTAAGTGACTAAAATTTCTTTAATTACCGTTATTTTAGTGGGCAGATAAGGAATTGTTTTCCGAAAACTGTTGATTTAAAAATAAGAGAAATTGGTCACATGGTCGAGTGAATCAAGTCAAATCACATTCAATGGTCCCGGCGCTGAGGTGTAGTAGTTAGAGCGTCCGCTTTGCAGTTGGTAGACTTGTCGTGTCATAGGACTATTCACAGTTTTCCTGTTTGACCCTCAGCATAAAAGGGATAGAGAGGAGGAAAATCTGGGGAGTTCTCTTGTGTCCTTGGTTAAGGCACTTAATGGAATATTTCCATCTTTATGTGGCAGACATTTGGCGGGGCCACGCAGTCTACTCGTGGCCAGGGGAGCGAAATGGTACTTGCCCCCTACTGGCTTTTTGGTTGTTACACGATTGAATTAAATATTAAGTGAAATTTAGCAAAATAGCGTGAAAATTGCATTTAATAAGAGAACTTGGTCTTCTCCTGGATTTTTGATTATGCGAAAATGTTTATGATTTCAATCCCCTTCACATCTTCATCTCTAATCGTGAATAAGAATGTGATTAATGCGAAAATTTTATAAATCTCCCTCTTGGAAAGTTTTAGCGGACGGCCCGTTCCGGTCGCGGTGGTCAGTATGACGTAGGACTGCTTACGTGGCATGAGCTCATACCCGAGGACATTGAAGGGTCTTGCGTTCGAAGTCAGGTCTACACTTACGGCCATGTGCGAATTATCTTTCTGTTTTATTTTGTCACAATTGCAAACCATGCAAGCGTGCACCAAGAGCACAATAGGAGGGCAGCAAAAAAAGCTTAATCGCTTGGTCATCAAAAGCGGTCATTGTTTAATCCAATGTTTGAGATCGTTCAGTGTTGCAACTGGGATGTCAGTTCGCTTAACTTTTCACATTAAGCCTCTTTTAAAAGCGCGAAGCATGGGCTGCTGAATGTATTTTGCTGAAAGATAACGAAATAGTTTTCTAATGCCACATTTTGAAAGGTAAATGATAAAACAGAGTCATTTGATTGTTAACCGGAAAATAAGTTTTTCTGTACACCATAAAACAACGTTGTTCCAGCAAAGCGTTTTTTCCTTTATGGAAACTTTTTTCAAAATGGTAGAAGCCATACTAGGCTTCCTAGATTCTGGGTGGTTTTATGCTTGACGTAAAATGTCAAAGGTTATCAGTCTGAAGAGCTTTTAGCAGTTTTTCTAATTACATTAAGAGCTTTAAGATAGCGACTAACCGGCACTCTCTCAAATCTTGTTTTTATTCCTATAGAATTTTCATGCCTTTGGCTTTGTCAACTAAATTTATTCTATCGCAGGAACTATAATGATAAAAGCAGTCATTATGATGTGATTATTCAAGCTTTTTGTATTACATTGAGCTAGTTTATACTATATAGCCGTGGGAAAAATGATAGTACCCTGCAAAAGTCTGTTTGTGTGAAAAAAACGAAACGTTACAACTTTACGTTAGTGTGGCACCTAGGCACTTGTGGTAAGTAGTAACTGGTTGGTATCGGTCAACACGAAAATATTGTAAACTCTAACTTTGAAGTAATACAAAATTTCTGACAATTCGGCACCGTGAAATATAGGAGAAAGTCGTTCTTCATATTATGATGAATAACATCCTATTTATTCTATTTTGATAAATGTTCTGTTTTAGTCATTATTTCACGTACGATTACCCGTGTTTTAACGTTACACCTGAGCCTGTATGTATCTGGAATATGTCAAGTTATTGGAAAGAGCCGCGAAAGTTATAAGTTGTTTATACACTTTACAATCTCCAGCTACATTTCCAAACCGGTTTAATTCCAAGCCTTGATCATGTCCAGTCGCTTATATTGCAACTGCTTCTGCTGTTGTATCGCTTTTAACAAGCCAAACAGTGCTCTTACTGCCGGCATTATTTGTTTTTCTTTTGTTTACTTATTGTTGTTATGGCGCTAACAGAGGCCTAATCCCCGGGTCATTGAATTCCATCGCCCCTTTTTTAATCTTAATTAAGTAAACTGGTTTCGCATTTTACCCTCCGCAGTACTTCTATTGCTGAGCGCCAGGAAGGAGATTTGTGAAACCATTCTGTAGCCTTTGGCATGACTCGACAAACAAATCGTACGTTTGCCTACTGCGAAGGAGACGTTCCAACCACTACTCCATTACACTGGTTTTGTTTGCATTTATTCTCTAACTCTAACTAACTGTCCTTGGCAGCAATGGTTATGGCATTCAAACATCACGTTGAAAATGTTGCATACAAAAGACACCTTACAGTAATTTTCTCCGTTTTGGTGACCGGCTTGTGGTAGAATACACTGTATTGGGAAGTACTATCGTGAATTGTTCGCAACAGATCTGAACTCAACGTTGTACCAGTGCAACCGGAAAAAGGTTTCCTTGTGGTCGGAGGATAATGATGTGTAGCTCAACTCACAGTTATACTCCAGACTCGCGAGGCAGTGTTTGCCACGTTAAGTCAAGTTGTCCAGATCTGGTTCGGAGTTTGAAGTTGTTCTCTTTGAATAAACATGGTATTGTTTGTAAAGTCGCTGCTATTGGGATTTATAAAGCTGTGGAAATTATCGCAGTATCTTCACCTAAGCCGTAACAACACATCCATCGCAAGATTCAAACCTATGACAAGAGGGACAGCAACACAGGCACTCTTAACTGGCAGAGCTGTTGAGATTGACTTACGAGCGTAATTAAACTTGGCATTGATTTTGATGAATTTTCCTGCTTCCTGCAGTAGTGTGGAATCAGCTAGGTTGCAGAACTCGCCATAAAAAGTATTTCTCGAGCACAGCTACGCAGCCATTGTGGGACTTTAACCCACGACCAAACCGTGATGTTGTTCAGTCACTAGACCTAATTACGCAAGTTGGTGCTAACAACGTAGTATTGTTATCTTTGTATGCTATTTTGTAGATCTTATATGAAAAAAGAAGGAAGTAAAACAGATAAACTGGAGCGACTTATAGTGAAAATAGGAGTGGTGTCCGTTCTTTATATTGTACCTGCTTCAATTGTTGTTGGGTGTTATTTCTATGAACTAGCAAAACGAAGGTTTGTATTGACTATTGAAACTTAGAAGTGCGTTTCTGATGTAGAATTGGAAAATTATCTTAACAGCGACTGCAGTGTTTTTTTTTTAATTACGCATATAGAAAGATCTGTCATTTTAACAAAAAGTCTAGTTTCTGGTAGTTGGTTGTAATGTTTTGAAATATTTTTTTGAAATGCCAAAAGTAAGGTAATTTTAACTATAATGAAAATGTGCCAAAATCAAGTTTTTTGCTAAATGCAGTTGGAGGATCCAGCCCAAAACGGCGGATTCTACCAAAAGTAAAAACATGTTTATCAAATATCTACTCCATGAATAATAACGTCGTGTACGCATTTTGTGAATAATTCGCGTGTGGGGCTTACAGCATATTATCAGTGAACGGGATCTTGATTTGCATTCGCCTGATGGAGCCCTATAAGGGCGAAACTAGGTAGTCGAGAATTGTTCACAACTGCGTATACTATGTTATTATTTATTGGATGGTTTGCGCTTTAACAAAATTCGAATGATGAAGAAAAAAATAGCGGGGATTAACGTTCTTTCATCTTTTTGTATAACGTGGATAGTTCTAAATTTTAGAATTTCATTGATATTTAAGTAGCTCTTTTGCGACACCATGCGATTGTAGAACAATTTTATAAGGGCAACTGCTTTAGTTTGAAACTTAAAGCTGTTTAATTAGTTTTCTGCAGCGCTTATCATGTTGAGGTTCATCGTCAATTTAACTGGATCTTCCTAAACTCATTTTTTAGCTTGTCATGTACTTAGTTTGCTGACATTTGTTGTTGCTGCGTTTACCTTCCTGTTGTCGAGATGGAGACGCGGCATGAAATAATAACTCATATTCACAGCGGCAACCTGATTAAGGTCAACCTCGAGAAAGTGGATATTCATTTTGGAACCACTGATGAATACAAATTAAGATTTGGTAGCCCCACTACCAGCAAGTGTTGGTGGGTGGCCAAAAGTTACCTCTTTTAACGTGCTTGACAAACAGTTTCAATCTGCACCAATCAACAGCCCCCTCAACGTAATGGTGCGGTCTTCGACCCCGTATGAGTTGGGTTGAAATGGCTGTTGGCCTTCCCGATGGTCCCACTTACCCCGGGCACTTCCCTCACACAAACCATTTTTTCGCCGTGCTGCCTCCTGAACGACCGCAGAAGGGCAGCACGCAGTCTCTCTAAAATCGGTCGCCTGTCTTCTCTCTTCTCTTGCTTCTCTTTTGCCCGTCTTCTCATTCTTCTTCTGCTAATGAGCGGCAATGTTCGTTCTAACCCTGGATTCGTCTTTCTTCCTGTTCAGTGTGCGCTGGAAATGTGACTTGGAGGGGTGGGTCGGTGCAAAGCTGCACATGCTCCTCATGGGCCCATTTAAAGTGCTCACTTCTTTTCTAGATTCAAAACTCTAGGCAGCTCTCACTCCTGGAACTGCTCTCCCTGCTGCGTCTCTGCTTCTTTTGGAGATCCCACACCTACCAACTCTGTGGCCTCCTCCTAGAATTCCTTCGGCTTGTATACTTCCATTGTTTAATCTGGTCCATCTGCCCCCTCTGCTAATGCCGCACTCACGCTCTACCCGCGCCTTGAAACCTCTTATTCCCATTCCGCCCACTCCGTATCTTCTGCAACCCCACTGCCTCATGTTCCTGGCTGTTTTTCTTTACTTCCTACTTCCTCTTCCCCCCTGACCCCCTCAGGGTTTTTCAATGGAATGCTGAGGGTCTAAGAGCCAGGAGCACTAAACTATGGCACTTTAGTTCGTCTAATACCGTTGACC
This sequence comes from Trididemnum clinides, assembly GCA_963675345.1. Classification (NCBI taxonomy): domain Eukaryota; kingdom Metazoa; phylum Chordata; class Ascidiacea; order Aplousobranchia; family Didemnidae; genus Trididemnum; species Trididemnum clinides. The sequence continues at coordinate 19,583,823 of OY776293.1, read as the reverse complement.
TTATTTGTATCCAGGAATCTAACCTTAATTCATCTTCCTCTTTCCGGATCCCTGGATTTTCTGCTCTTGGAACTGATCGCACCCACTCCCGATCTGGCATTTTCTCTCCCGATGCCACGCACGCTAGCGGCGGTGTTATAATTTTCGTCAGGCAGGCAGGTTAGGCAGGGTTTATCCTTCTCGAAACTTTCTACCTCCTGTCTTTCTTCCCTTGACCCCTACTCTGATTATGTAGGGGTCAACATCCCTCTAAACAACTCCTCATCGCTCTCATTCCTTAATGTTTATGCTCCCAGTATTCGCTCTTCGACGGATAGCAGAATCGACTCTTTCTCTCTTTCCATTCTTCCCTCTTCCAGACATTTTGGGGGACTTCAATTGCCATCACTCTCTTTGGGACTCAAAAGGTACTTACGACCCTCGTGGGGATGAAGTATTCAATTGGGTCATCTCTGACCTCCTTCCTCTTAGTGCCCCTGACATACCTACTCTTCTCCATTGCTTCTCTGTCAGTCGCTCCTCCCCTGACATCTCCTTTGCTCTCTCTTCTCTCGCCCTCTTTTGCTCCTGGGAGGTGCTTCAGAACCTGAGTTCTGATCACCTACCAATTCTACTAACTGTCCCTCTTTCTCCGGTCTTTCGCCCCAACGAACGTCCCCCTTCAACTTTTAGAAAGCCCGTTGGGATGACTTTGCTTTTTACTTTGACTTTCACTGTCTCTTTCTCTTTTCTCTGTTGCTGCTCTCTTTACTTCTCTGACACTGAACACGGCCAATTTTTTCATTCCTTTCCGCCACATCAAACGCCAGCCTAAAGCCTGGATATCCGTTAAAATGGAAGAAGCGGTTAGTGAATGACGTAAGGCTTTCGCTGCCGCTTACAGAAACGATGAAGATTGTCAGGCTTACATCTCGGGCTTCCCAACGTGCCTCGTCTATCATCGCCAAAGCCTAGGCTCTGGCATGGCAGGCGACTTGCTCTTTTCTGTCACCGAAATCTAACCCTAAATCAGTGTACTATCTTCTTCATTCTGTCGCTGGCTTTTAGTCCTCATCTTCTTCCTCTCCTAACTTCCCGAACTGTTCCTCTCCCAGGGGTCGGGTTCGGTCTTCGCCGATCACCTGAGATCCGTCTTTTCTGTTTCTCAGCCAAAGGCCCTGCGTAGCAGAGCCAGAGGCTACCTTTCCGAGCTCCGCCGAGCCACGTGCCCTGGGGAATCTCCTTCATCCTTTTGCTCCTTCTTCTCCCTTGCTCAATTTCTTGCGGCTGTCTCTAACCTCTCCTCGTCCACTGCCACTGGCCCAGACAATGTTGCCTATCCCATGCTAAAGCACCTTCCTTGCTCTGGCATGGATTTTCTTCTTCACATTTTCATTCTTTTCTGGTCTTCGCATTCCTTTCCTTCCATCTGGAAGACATCTTCTATTATTCCCATCCACAAAGCCTCTTGACTCTCCTGGTTCCTTCCGGCAATCTTTCTCACCTCCTGCGTCTCAAAGCTTTATGAACGCATCATACCATCCCGTCTTCTCTTCTTTCTGGAGTCTCATTCCAATCTCTCTCTCCGCCAGGCCGGTTTCTGCCGTGGACGGTCTACTCTAGATCAAATTCTGTTCCTTTCTCAGTTCATTTCGGATGGATTTAACAAACCCAGGCTGGGCTCTTGGACGATCCTTGCTATTGACTTCTCGAAAGCTTTTGACTCTGTCTGGCATCCTGCCCTTTTTCATAAACTCATTTCGGCTGGTATCTCTCCATGCTTTTCTTGTTGGACTCGAGCTTTCCTTTCTCATAGGCGCGCTTGCATGGTTTATCAAAATCACAAAAGCCGCTCCTTTCGAGTCCGTCGAGGTGTTCCGCAAAAATCCGTTCTTGGCCTTGTACTTTTTCTCTTTTCATCAATGATCTTCCGGCTTCTCTGCCTTCTTCCGTCATCTGCTGTCTTTACGCTGACGATCTGGCCATTTGGTCCTCCTCCCCCCCTTGGTCCCTACCGCGGTGGAGGCCACGCAAGGAGCTTTGATTCGATTGGAGTGCTGACTGAGTACTGGTGTTTTCCTCTCAACCCGAGCAAATGTGAGGCCTCCTTCTTCTCACTGGATCCCCACCAAGCTAACCTCCAGCCCAACCTCCTCTTACTCAACTCCCGCCTCCGTTTCAGCCACACTCCAACTTTTCTTGGGGTCTCTTTCCATTTCCAAATATGTATCTTCGCTGAAGGCCAAGTTTTTCTCACGTCTCAAGGCCTTTCGCTGTATCTCGGCTTCCTTATGGGGCTCCTCTAAGGAGTCTTTTTCTGTTCTGTATAAAGCTTTTTTTCGGCCCCTTCTCACTTATGCTTCACCCGAATGGTTTCTTTATCACCAAATTGGAACGCCTTCACCGAGCGGCAAGTCGCGCCACCTTTGGCTTCCTTTCGTCCTCCGCTATTACACTTCTTCTCTCAGAGGCGTCTCTATCTCCCCCGCAAGTCACCCTGACTCATTTTGCTCTGTCATCTTATGAGCGGGCTCTTCGTCTCCCAACCTCCTTTCCTATTTCAGGTTTAGCCAAACTTGGAGTGAAACCAAGACACTGCTGGTCTTCCTGGAGAGCTTTTGCATCAACTCACCCGCTCATGCTTTCTTCTACTTCCCCTAAGGAGGCTCTTCTTGCTTGCCCCCGCTCATCTGCATGGAACCTGCCTTACTTCACTATGAAGTCTACTCTTTCCTTTCTATGCTTCCATTCTGATTCCTCCTCTCTCGCCAAGGTGCGGCTCTCGCTCGCCTTGACTCTCTCTCACCCTACGATCTGGTGTGTTAAACAGACGACTTTTTCCTTTTGCCAAAGGCGGCTCTGGCGTACTTGCCAACTGCTTTCTTTGTGGCACTGAGGCCACCCTTTTCATTTCAGTAGGCCCAGTATGCTCAAGTTTTTCTGCCGAAGCCTGCACCATCCTGAAAGCTCTTTGCTGGTTCGGCAACACCAACAACTCTGCCACTTCTCTTCTTCTATCTGACTCAGGCTCTGTCCTCGTCACTCTGTCTTCTCCTCCATCTTTCCTTTTACCTCAAACTCTCTCGCAGATCTGGCAGAAACTGTCTTCCCTCTCCTCCTGTTCTATCAGACTACAATGGGTCCCCGGACACTCATTTCTCCCGAAGATCAACGCGGCTGATGAGCTGGCCAGACGGGGAGCGCTACCCGTGCCTTCAGCAATCCCTTGTAGTCTCTCTCCTCTTATCTCTGGTATCCACTCTTCTCTTTTCTTGGACTTGAGTCGTACTGTCTCATCGAAGTTCTTTGACACACAGGTTCTCTCGATTTCCACCAAGGAGCTTGTGTTACCTCGTCACGCTCGCTGTGTTCTTTCTCGTCTACGCTGCAATGGACACAGCCTACTGTTAAACTCTTATCTCACTAGGATTGGCAGAATCGAGAATCCTTCCTGCAGCACCTGCGGACACTCGTCCTAGGACATCTCTCATCTGATTCCGCACTGTCCAGCTACGGACTCTTTGCGCCGCTGGCTCTTTGGCAATTTTCTGTCTCTCAACGACCTGCTGTCCAGGCCCTTGGAGTTGCCCGGCTTCTGGGGCTCCATGGTCTTCCGCCATGCCCCGATTCCTTGAAAGGAGTCCGGTAACAACAACAACAGCAAATTTGAAATTACAGACGCACTAGTACGTAACAAAAAGAGTTAGCAAATTCAGACGTTCTTAAAGTTGTAAACAGTATTACGTCACAACCTGCGACTCGCTATCACAAGAATCCATTACTAATTATTTATATACACGGAACACCACTACATATAAGAAATCAATATACTGAAATAAGAGATAAATACTAGAAAGAAACGAAGAACACTCGCGGTCCCCTCACGGAACCCTTAAAACTAAGGGAACACAACAGCATGTTTTGCGAATCCCCTGTTGAAGAGCACTGATTTCTCTGTGGCACTGAGGCTACTCTTTCTTTTTCAACAGGCCCGGTCTGCTCAAGTTTTTCTGCTGAAGCCTGCGCCATTCTGCAAGCTCTTGCCTGGCCTCGGCAGCACCTTCAAGCCTGCCACTTTCTTTCTCCTCCTATCTGACTCTCGCTCTGTCGTCACCACCCTGTGTTCTCTGCCTTTCCTTTTATACCTCAATCTCTGGCAGATCTGGCAGGAACTGTCTTCTCTTTTCCTGTACAATCAGGCTACGATGGGTTCCTGGACACTTGTTTCTCTCGGGGAACGACGCGACTGATGAGCTGGCCAGACGGCGAGCGCTACTCGTGTCCTCTGCAATCCTTTGTAGTCTCTCGTATCCACTCTCGTCTTTTCTCGGACTGGTAGCGTACTGTCTCATCAAAATTCTTCGACACACCGGTTCTCTCGATTTCCACCTAGGAACTTGTGCTCCCTCGTCACGCTCGCTGTGTTCTCTCCTCGTCTTCCCTGCAATGGACACAGCCTAATGTTAAACTCTTATCTCTCTAGGATTGGCAGAATCAAGAATCCTTCCTGCAGCACCTGCGGACACTCGTCCCAGGACACTTCTCCTCTGATTCTGCACTGTCCAGCTACGGACTCTTTGCGCCGCTTGCCCTTTGGAGACTCTTTATCTCTCTACGACCACTGGTCCAGGCCCTGGGGAGTTGCCCGGCTTCTGTGACTTCATGGTCCTCCGCCATGCCCCAATCCCTCGAAAAGGGCCGAATGGCAGCAACAACAACAACAGTTTCGATATTAAGTTGGACAAAAACGGTGCAGTAAATAGGGTGTAAAACTGTAAAATAGTTTATTATTAAGCTAAAAGTAACACCTCGAAGTTAAAAATTTCTGTTGTTTTAAATTAATAATATAATTTAGATATTGATTTTTCATTGTGACAGGTCGTGGGAAGAAAACGTTAATGTTCAGTTCAGTGCTCCTGTATATTTCTTGCGCATCTTAATGCAAATGATTATTGGTGTATTCACAGGTAAATTTGATTTTTGTGTTAAAGTGTGGTTTACTGGTTGTGGATACAATTAATTTTGAAGCGAATTTAAATGTTTATTATCAGTGCCCTAATCAAAAACTTGTAGAAAGGTAAAACGCGGAAAAGATTTATGAATAATTGCTACCAAACTTGTGTAGACCATCTACAACTGTCTGTCACAAAATAAAACAAAGTTTTGCGTTTGTTAACTATGTTTCATTTCAGATTATTTGTGTTTTCTACACAAAGCCATAATTTTGCAGAAAAGCACAGAATCATTTTGCGATTTTTACAATTTTGGTTGTTCAACTAGTGTTCGATAAGTTCAAACATATTTATCAATTACAGGTTTTTGGATTTGGTCTCCCAAAACCATGCAAACGTGGTGCTCCTGTTCTCAATCCATCTTCCTTCTCACTTCCAAGCATGGAATTCATGACCGAAAACGGGAGCAAGAGGAAAAACAGCGTCGTCACAAAGAGCGATTCGACAAACAAAATTTTTCTCCGTTTTATCCTGCTGTGTTCGTGCGTGATGACGTCACTCGTTCCACAACCACGTCTATCATTCCTGTGTTTACAAGATCTTCTCATAAAGATTTTTCCGGCTATGTGTCTCCGTATAAAAACACCCTGCTGAGAGATTATGAAACAAATGGCCGCATTCAAATAGGTATAAACCGTTCAGGAATTCTATCCGATTCATTACCACGCGGCTGGGATAACAGAAGCGAAGGTTAACATAATCCATTAACGGATATTAACAAATTACGGTATGTAGCTGCTTAAGGCAGACGGAACGTGACGACGCAGAATTGCCTCAGTAACTCGTGTGCTACCGGTTGCCATCGCTATTTTGGTACCGGTATGCCTTTGCCTAGTAGAGCAACTTGGACATATTCAGAGGAAAAATGAGTAGGACTAGTAATTAGACCTGGAATTTGCCCTCGCTTCTTCCATTAGTTGTGAACTTACTCAACTTTCTCACTGTTGTAGGTCATGTTCAAAAGCATGTCCTAGTGGATAAAACGGTCAGTCGCTCCACCAAAGCTTTTTTAAACCTCTGTTCGTGATGCGATGTTTCAGTGCTTTTAAAAAAAGTCATGGCGTAAGCTTAATCCCAGCAAGCAGCGCTAAATTTCCTGAAACAACCCTGGTTTTTACCAAAATCCCATGAAGTTTCTAAGAAAAAGGTTCAACGTAAAAACTTTTTGGCTTGGAAACTTTTGCTTAGCTTTGCCTCCGGTTTTTATTGTGCCCGAGCTTCTCTCCAGATACCTCTGCCAAGAGTATCTCTTAAAAAGATACGGCAAGACATACCTGCCTCATGGAAAATTGTCTTAATGTAAGCAGGTTGATTATATTTTTATCTTTATAACAACATTGCATTTATTTTATGTGAAGATTATTTAAACCGTGGTTTGCTTCATAGTCAGTGTAACTTTTGCGTTTGTTTAATACATTTTATTCGCTTTTGCAACATCAGAATAATTTTCTTCACAGCATTTTTATTTGCTTTATTTTATATTGTACGGATAAAGGGCCCATGCGATTACAAATTCTTCATCAAACTAAATAGGTTCTATTGCTTCGTATTTCTGCAATTTTGTGGTATTGTAGATTGCTTTCTCTGATAAAATTTGTTTTTATCGTTGATGTGAAGATCTTCAGTAGGCCTGCTGTGTGTGCGTGCGCAGAAAATTAGGCTAACGATCAAGTTCAAAAGGTCGTTAAAAATGTCATAATTCTCCATAATTGCTGTTTAATTGTATAAACTACTGAAAGTAATGTCAATGTAGTTAGATTCTGTAAAGTGAAATGTATGGCCTAAAATGTAAATCTGGCCTACTTTGGTAAACTGGGCCTTTGGTCGCTTTATTAACCTTGTTTAAAAAAAGAACTTTGGATAAATGTTAAATTGGATGTTTTAGTAATTATAATGACGAGTTTCCAGCAGTTTTTTGTTCTTTTTTTTATGTTAGTCGCAGTGGCGTGTTTAAAGGGAGACAACGGACAATGGCTCCCGAAAACGGTATGACAAACGCAAGAAATGCAAAAGAAAACTTATTTTGAAGACCAAATTCTCGGTTTTGAACACTTGATCTCAAAAAAAAGATCTTTGTGTTGTATTGGAGACCAAAATGATCAAAAATTTCACTTTCTAAAGGTTTCTGTTCCATAATGCTCTGCCTCCTTTCCGAAAGAAGATGGAATAGGCTTGTTTTGTAAGATAGTTTGATAATAAGATTGATTTTACTTAATGGTCCGTCTCCCATAAGTTGTTTCTGCATACCCTACGCCAGTGGCTCTCAAAACTTTTTTCGATGCGACGCATTTGAAAAAACTTGCAAGATTGCGACGCGCCAGACCGCATCCTAAGGTTTTAGTTCGCCGTAGTGCAAGATAAATGTGACCCAAAATCTAAATAAGTTAAACTGTCGTTATGCACCCGAGATTTTGATTTTGGTAGGTCATCTTCAATCGTAAGCTAACGCTCTTCTGAAGTTATAGCTTTACTTTCCTGTTCTCGTCCGATTTAAAACCAACTGCCTAGTTTTTCTTTCTTTTGCGTCACTTAAGTTAAAATTGCGGAACTTTTTTCTTTAGATTCAAGAATCACAACAGTGTAAAAACTCTTGTAAAAATACATTATAAATGTTAGAAGAAAATAAATCAGAAATATACGTTCAGGACTCTTTTGAAGAAAAACTGGTGTCGTTAGCACAAAACCAAATTAGCCTATTGTGCGACGCCCCTGGAAAATTGAAACGACGCACAGTTTGAGAACAATTGGTGGGTCGAGCAAAGTTTTTTAACTTTTCAATTAGCCACCAAAGGTAATAAAAGTAGCCCAAAAAATATTCCACTAAAAGTACGTCGTACTGATGGGTATTTTTACTTGAGTAAACGTAGCAGCAATTATTTACTTAAACAGTAAAAGTAGGAACAGTTTCGTTTTTTTTGAGCGGTTTTGTCCAGTATCTTAATAGCTTAATTTACATTACCGAACAAGTTAAATGCTCATGTGCGTGGTGCAGACAATGGCGTCTGGATCAAAGGATCTGCTCCGAGAGACTAGCTTATTCAAGGTCGATAATTCTTTTTTTCTTTTGAAGAAACTTAGTTAAGTTGGCTTGTTTTTCTCGTACTTGCTACTTTCTTTTGTAGGCCTATTTGATTAGTTGTAAGTTTTGATTGTTGTCTTATGTTTTTGATGCAACTTTCGCTAACAGTAAAATGTCGTTAAAACGTGAGCGACTTGATAAAATCACTGTTTTACTTCTATACCAATAGTTCTCAAACTGAGTTAAGCGTACTAACACTGGTGCGCCAGCTTTTTTCAAGTAGTAAGGAAGCAGTTTACGGGTCACGTGCACAGTTTTGTGTCAAGTAAATTTGAATTGTTTGTTGTTGAAACTATCGCTCTATCATGCCCTCTTATTCGTGATGACCGAGAAAAATTCAGTTTACTTACATTTATGCTACTCCTTTCTTTTCGAAAATCGTCTGGGCACTAGAGCAAATTGTGAGTCTGATATCAAGTTTTTAAAAAATAATTGATTTTTGAGCGGACATGTAGCCTATGGTGAAAGTTTCTAATTGCACTCGACCTGTTAGCTATACTCTTGTTGCCCTTTTGCCATATTTTTAGAGCTTTACGTCCAATAACTCTCCTTGGCGAAGCGAGTAAGCATCTGTTTTTAGAAACATTCATTATAGGCCTAATATGATTTCAAAACCGTAAAAATTGTTTTCGAGGTTAAAAGAGTTTCTGGGCTAGCGCCTTTCTCTTACAGACGTCTTTGCTGCCTGCTTGCTTACCATTTGATATTCAGTAATCTAGTTCAAAACAGCAGTTGGTCAACTAGCCCCTGCCTTAACACCAGGGATGTGGAAGCGGTTATTTTTCAAACGCTTCCGCTTCCACACCTATCGCTTCCACCAACAAAAAACGAAAAAGCGACCGTTGACAATTTTTTTTAACTTTTGTGGGTCTGTAGTCTGCCTTCTCCTACACTTTATCATTTTGAGAAGACAAAAACCTTCATTTATTGCTATTACTTTATCACTTCGCTTGAGCTTATTATTTCGAACTACTCTGTGTTTGTTTTTCTTAGATATCAGAACTCGTGTTGAATGTAGAACAGTGCTTTTCAATCTTTTTGTCATCGCGGAGCCCCTAACGAACTTTCGCGTTTGTCACGGAACTCCCACCAACCAAAATTTAGAAATCACGAATTGCTTGCAAGAAAATCAAATATTTCGTTACTACAATTCAAAAAATAATTAAACACTTCAACAAATAGACAGTTATTACACGTTCGTTCACTACTTACAACCACTTTTACAACAGTTAATCTAATGCTTCTCAGATCTAAATCGTATGACCACATATCACAGCTCTCGACAATAACCTGTCGTCACAACAACAAATTACACCGTATAGCGTTGATTTTTCCTCCCTATTCTCAACTGACTCTGACTTTGAGTTAACTTTAACTCTAATTATCATCACCTTCTGTCCGTCCTCAAAACACGTATTGACTCCGATCTTTTTAGATAGTGAAGTGCGAAATTTCTGTCGTATATATAGTATGTACATGTAAAGTGAGAAAAATTGAACTGCATTAATCAATAGCCGCCTTAACGTGGTGGTGCGGTCCCCGACCCTGTTTGGGTTGGGTCAAAATGGCTGTTGGCCTTCCCGAGGGTTCCAGTTACCCCGGGCACTCCCCTCACACAAACCATTTTTTCGCCGTGCAGCCACCGGAACGACCGCAGAAGGGTAGCACGCAGCCTCTTTAAAATTGGCCTGTTTTCTCCTACCTTTCTCTTGACTGTCTTCTCCTTCTCCTGACGAGTGGCAACGTTCATCCAAACCCTTGTGCTGTCTTTCTTCCTGTTTAGTGTTCGCTGGAAATGTGACCTGGCGGGGTAGGTCAGTGCAATGCTGCACATGCTCTAATTAAGTTCATTTAAAGTGCTCACTACTCTCCTTTTCTAGAGTCATAACTCTTGGCAGCTCTCATTTCTGGAGCTGCCTTTCCTGCTTTTTTTGGAGATTCTACACCTACCAGCACTGTGACTTCCTCGTCGGACTCCTCCAGCTGGTATACCTCCACTACTCAATCTGGCCCCCATCTGCTAATGCATCACTCGCACCCCACCCTCACTTTCAAACTTCTTATCCTTTTTCCGCCCACTTTGTTTCTTCTCCTTCTGCACCCTCACCACCGCCTCATGCTCCTGACTGTTTTTCTTTACCTCCTGCTTTTTCTTCCCCTCCCTAACTCTCTTAGGGTTCTTCAATGGAATGCTGGGGGTCTCCGAGCCAGGAGAACTAAACTACTACACTTTATTTCGTCTCATCTCGTTGACCTTATTTATATCCAGGAATCTAACCTCAATTTATCTTCTTCTTTTCGGATCCCTGGATTCTCTGCTCTGCAATCCCATGGCACCCACTCTCGATCTGGTATTTTTTCTACTGATGTCGCAAACGCTAGCGGCGGCGTCATCATTTTCGTCAAGCAGGGCTTATTCTTCTCTGAGCTTTCTACCTCCTCTCTTTCTTCGCTTGGCCCCAACTCTGATTATGTAGAGGTCAACATCTCTCTAAACGGCTCCTCCTCGCTCTCATTTCTTAGTGTTTGTGCTCCCCCCCATTTGTTCTTCTACGAAGGATAGCAGAACCAATTTCTTTTCTCTCTTCATTCTTTCCTCCTATGCGGAAGCAATGGATTTTTCGCGCTTCTGCTTCCGCTTCCGCTTCCACATCCCTGCTTAACACGCTAGTGATGGTGAGGCCGAAAGTACTTCGCAAATTTTTTTCTTTTCTTTATTAGGTTTGCTTATTGAAACTCAAGCTTGCAAGTTTTATTTTATTGGAAATTCCCTAAAAAGCAGTTTGGCAAACGTGATAGAACCGAGAATTTTTGAATCTTTTTACTTCATAAAAATCAGTTGCCTCACAATGCAATAGATTTAAACAAATACAGTAGCACTATTTCAAAATGGCTTTATTCAAATTACACAAGATTTGTTGACACGTAATCAATTTGTGCAACAAACAAGAAATTTATTGTACAGACTTGTATAAGCGCTCGTATTTTTACCATGTTTTACGCAACTTAAGAAGTTATGCATAAACATGCAAGAAAACAGGTAGATTAGGCCCTACTATCCTACTCAGTAGAGTAATATAAATCGACGGGCTCAGGTTTCCTCGATCAGTTTCAAGAGTTAAGAAAAACAAATTTCGTGGTAGCATAAAAACATTTATGTGCCAATAACAAAAAATCTTGACAGCAAAATTTTATTTTTTTTGCTTTCTTGCTTTAGCCCTAAATTTGCTTACTTATCCTATTTTCGAAATCGTACTTTTCGATATTTTTTTCTTTCAACTTCCTTGATTTTTTTTAGGTGACTGGTTACTGAAACAGGTAATGGCAGAACTTCGTAAAATATTGAGGATCGAAGAAAAAAAGTTTTTGCAGAATGTTATAGAATATGTCATTTTTGATGGGGAACCATATTACTAGCTACTTATATTCCAATAAACGAACGTGTGAAACGCTCTTTCGGAAGACTAAAGAGGTTTTGATTTGATAAAATTACCTTACTTGAAACGATTTAGAGAACAACAGCTTCTTACAATCCATCTTCCTATTATCCATATTGTCCATTCTTCCATTTGTTTTCCTCATTTGATTGTTTAGTGCAGGAGTCGGAAAATGTAGTTGAAGGTTAACTTAAAATTATTTTAAGAGCAATGTAATTCCCTCATGAATATTGAAGCACTGAAAAGATTTTACCCTGTCCATATTTTTAATTCAAATGGAAAGCAAAGGCTTTTTTGGTGACCAACTTTTTTAAAGTTTTAGGTGAAATGTAGAGATTAGAATGTAAAACATTTTTTAACTGTATTGTTCATATTTATCCTCCATTCACGAGAAAGCGAATTGTATCGCTATATTTTGGACGGGACGTCCGCACTCGCTTGGGAGTTGCCATTTCCGAGATGTTTGGGCCACCTGTCTTCCACATAAAGGCGGACTTTGCAAAATTTTTGCATTAAAACACTTTGCAAAATTTTTGCATAAAACAGTTGATTTTTTGCTCTTGTGCTATAAATAAATAATTATAAGTTGACAATTTAACCTAGAGCAACGAAAAGCACTTGTTGCCAAAGCCAGAAAATGGCTTATCAAAGAAGTATTATGCCATCTGGTTTAACAGTCTAGCAGATGGTACCAGTCTGCCAGTAGGTTATACTAAAACACAGAAATCCACTGGTGTGGAAAGCACTCCACAGAATTGCATATTTCTGAAACATTTAAATCCCTGGGAATTGCAGATCAGGGTTATGATTGGGATTGGTTTTTGCAGTTGGTTTGGTTATACTTAAGTGGTTGAAGTTAGTCTGCAGAATTTTGGCATTTAGCAATATCAAAAAAGTTTTAAGTGGCAGAACCATGTAAAACTATGTGGAAATGATTCAAGTGTATGCATTTTTGCATAGTTAGAGTTGTAGTTTTAAGTACTACATGCCCTACAATATCCTCTTTATCCATGATAAGGATTAGTTGTTGTCACAAAACATTATGCACATTTAGGACTTGTACTATTTAGTAATATCCTAGTGATAGCGGCAACACCAATGGAAATGTAGAGACCTTACAGCTACATTTACATATGACTAACATGTCTGGCAAAAAAGTGATGTTATCAGATAAAAAGTGTAGGCCAGGCTAATTACCACAAAAATTATTTCTGTTGTTAACATCAATTTAAAACCATTTCAATTAAGTTCTTCATCTTGAAACATTTTTTGTTGTCAATTGCTGTAGGTTTTGGTCCAAGTCTTTATCTGTTCATTAGTCTGTTAGTTCCAGTCTTTTGTCTAACCTTCTTTTTCTGTGCTTCACCGGTTAAAGAATAGTGAAACTGTTTACCCAGCATGTCATAAGAGGCGACTATTGGGTACCTACCAATTGCAGTCTGACTGTTAATGGTGGGGTTGCCAGCTTAATTGCTTAGTTGGACCACTCATGTCAGAAAACTGAGGTTGGGGGTAAGCAAGAGCATGCTCCCTGTAGAAGAACTTTGCTCCAACAAATCCCCATGACCAGAAAAAATATACAAGTGACCCCCAGTCCCCGGCAGCTCTTAGATGGGCAGGGGGTGCGAAGAATCTCCGGGTTGAAATCTGAATATCATGGGATAAGATTTGGTACATTAAATGTGGGAAGTCTTTGTGGAAGAAAAACGGAAGTGTGTGAAGAACTGAGAAAGAGAAAAGTTGATGTGTGCTGCATCCAGGAAATAAGATGGAAAGGCCAAGGAGCTCATTTTGTGGGTACTTTGGGATGAAGGTATAAACTGTGGTGGTCAGGAAATAATGCAGGATTTGGAGAGGTTGGAATTTTGGTAAATAAGGAAATATCTGGGAACATTGTGGAAGTCAGAAGAAAAAGTGACAGAGTAATGGCAATTGTGCTAACTTTAGGTAGAGAAGTGATGCACGTAATATGTGCGTATGGGCCACAAAGTGGAAGACCAGATGCAGAGAAAGTTTATTTTTATGGTGAAATGGAAAGTGAATGGGAACTTGGGAAGTTCTAGTGAAATAATTGTTCCTTTAGAGGATTTTAATGGACATGTGGGGAAATATGCTAAGAATTTTGAAGGTGTACATGGGGGAAATGGTGTTGGGAAAAGAAATGCAGAAGGAAGAAGATTGCTGGAGTTTTGTGATGAAAGAGAGCTGTGCATGGCAAATACTTGGTTTAAAAAGACAGACAAAAGGAAAATCACTTATAGTGCCAGTGGATGTGGAACAGAAATTGATTTTGTGCTTGTGGGGAAAAATACAGAAAGTATATCAGGGATGTAAAAGTGATTCCATGGGAACTTCAGCACAGGATGGTGGTTGTAGATCTAGATAAAAAGGTTCTAAAAAAGGTTGTGAAAGGAACGAATCGTAAGAAGAAAGATTTGGAAGTTGAATGAAAACTGAACAAGAGTGAGATTTGAAAAAAGAGTAAAAGAACTAGTGAGCACAGATGCGCCTGATTTGTGAAAAACTTTTAGGGATGGTGTTCTAAAGGCATGTGATAAGCTGTGTGGGAAGAAGAAGTCTAGAAGAGATCAAGGAGACATGTGATGGTGGAATGAAGAGGTCAAGGATACCATAACACGAAAGAAGGTTGCATTTACAGAGCTGTGCAGATTCCCATCAGAGCAAACCAAAACTCAATACAAACGTATAAGAAATCAAACGAGAAAAATGGTGGCTAGAGCTATGAGAATGGAAGCTAATCAGGAATTGAATAATTTATATCAGAATTCTAATAGTGTTTTCTACTTCCTTAGAAGAATGAAAAAGGAAAGGAAGGATGTGGAAGGAGGAAGGTGCTTGAGAGGAGGAGACAGACAATTGGGTTGTATTGAACAAGATAGGGCAAAAATTTGGAAGGAACACATGGAAAAGATCATCAATGAAGAGAACAAATGGGATCGCATGGTGGAAACTGATTTAGTTGAAGGACCAGTGGAAAAAGTGGTTTGTAATGAAATTGTGGAAGCAATTCAAAGTATGAAATCAGGAAAGGCAACTGGAACATCTGAAGTAAGTGTGGAGATGATAGTTGCAAGTGGTGAAATCCGGGTTAAAGCATGTATTGGATGGTAGAGGAATGCCTGATGAGTGGAAAGCAAGTGTGATTGTACCTATCTTTAAAGGAAAGGGTGATGTGATGAGCTGTGGATCATACAGAGGAGTGAAACTGCTAGAACATGCCATGAAAATTGTTGAAAGGGTACTAGAGAGGCATATACGAACATTAGTCAACTTGAATGAAATACAGTTTGGATTTGTGCCTGGAAAAGGAACAGTAGATGCGATATTCATTGTGAGAAGAATGCAGGAGGAATATCAAAAGAAGGACAAGAAGTTGTATATGTGTTTTGTTGACATGGAAAAAGCTTTTGATAGAGTGCCATGAAAAGTGATGGAGTGGACCATGAGAAAAAAGAGTTTATCAGAAGTAATAGTTCGAGCAGTTATGAGCCTGTATGATGGTGCAAAGACAAGAGTGAGAGTGGGATCTGCATATTCAGAGGAATTCCAAGTACGAGGGGCATACCAAAAGTTCTGCACAAACTTATATTTTTAAAACAAAGAATCATAAAATAATGAAACAAAGTATTTTTCAACATAATTTCCCTGCAAGTCAATGCACTTTCTCCAATGCTCTGCAGCCTTCTTTATTTCTTGTTCAAACCAGTCTTTTGACATGGTCTTAACCACCTCATTCACAGCTTACTTCAGCTCACTTTCTCCCCCCCCCCCCCCAATCTTCTGTCACGAAGAGGGTCTTTGAGTGGCCCGAATAGTTGGAAGTTACTAGGAGCAAGATCTGGGCTATAAAGCTGGATGAAGAAGTAATTGCCACTTCAGCTCATGTAATTTAGCCGTGGAAACTTCTGCTGTGTGGGCACGTGCATTGTCCTGCAAAAAACGGGAGTGCTTATGACTCTTTCCAGGCCTGACTCTTGGCCATTTGTAGTTGACTGTGTGAAGGAGACTAGGATAGTAGGCAGCATTAATTGTTTGCTTTGGAGGGAACATTTGCTATGCCCCTTGTACAGAACTTTTGGTATGTTCCTAATACAGAACTATTGTGCACAACTTTTGGTATGCCCCTTGTACAAGTTAGTGTACATCAAGGATCTGTGCTGTCGCCAGTATTGTTTGCAATAGTGGTGGACGTTATTACAGAAAATGCAAGAAGGGGTGTGGTTAATGAATTGCTATATGCAGATGACCTTGTTATCATGAGCAAAGACACAGAAGACTTGAAGGAAAGGTTTTGGAATTGGAAGGATGCACTGGCAAGTAAAGGTTTGAAGGTCAACACCAGAAAAACAAAATTAATGGTAAGTGGGTCAAAAGGTAAACTATACAAAAGCAAGATAGATCCATGTGGAGTTTGTGGGAGGAGAGTCATGGCCAACTCAGTGTTGTGCACAAAATGTGGAAGCTGGGTTCATGGCAAATGTGCAAAAATAAAGAGAGCTACCGCTAGGTTGGCAATGCATTTTGTTTGCTCAAAATGTAAACGAATAATGAAAGGAACGATGGAATCGATCAGGAAGTTGTGCGATGAAGTGGAGACAGTGAATGGATTTTGTTATTTGGGAGACAGACTAAATGCTGGTGGTGGTTGTGAAGTGGCAGTTACAGCAAGAGTAAGAATCGGTTGGGTAAGATTCAGGGAATGTGGAGAATTGTTGCTTGGAAATAGGTTTCCTCTGAAGATAAAAGGTAAGGTCTATCAATGTTGTGTAATATCAGCAATACTGTATGGAAGTGAGACATGGTGTCAAAAAGAAAATGAAAAAGCAATTTTGAGGAGAATGGAGAAAGCTATGGTGAGAGCCATATGCGGTCAGAAAGTGGTAGACAGAAAGACGACTGAAGAACAGATGGATATGTTGGGGTTCAAGGAAACTATAGACTGGTTGGCAACAGCAAATGGAGTTAGATGGTATGGACATGCGCTGAGGAGGGATGACAATAGTGTTTTGAGGGTTGCTCTGAATCTTGAAGTGAGTGGCAAGAAAAAGCGAGGACGACCGAAGAAGACTTGGAAGAAGCAAGTGGAAGAGGAGACATAGAAGATTGGTTTGAAGAAGGAGGATGCCCTGAGATGAGACAAGTGGAGAGATGGAGTGCAAGCAATTGCAGAAGGAATGGAGGAAAATCCGGCCATCTCTGTTAAAGGGACAACACTGGATAAAAACTGAATCACTACTACTCACTACTTCACTGTAGCTCAACATATAAATGTCTGCAAGCAATCTCTTCTCTCTATAATTAAACGCATTATATATATATATTTGTGTACACTGGTACACATTTCCAATCACTTGAGCTTTTTCAGTTTAGTAGACCTGCTCAAAATGTATTTGGTTTTTGGCTAAACAACTGATTGGTAATTGCCATACTATGTAATAATAGCCATAATCAGCTGATAACAAAAATTATTGCTCTAAAAAGTGACCATAACAGTATAATGTTATAGGCTTACTATTATACCGGTGTTTCAAAAAACTTAACATTATTTGAGATGTAAATATCACAAAACCTACATAGTCAAACCAATAAAAATAAACAGACTTAATGTTGATTTTACGTAACATTTCCATAGTGACTATTTTGCTCTCAATGGAAAAATAGACCTGCAAGCTATTTTGTTGTACATGATTTTTGTGTCTGTCAATAGGCACATATGCTATATCACACTCAGCATTGCAGTGGCATAGTGGCTAGTATTGCAGTGTTAGCAGGCCATGGTCAGTCGTTCAATTCTTCTCAATATTTTTTGGATTTGGAATTAGATTCTCTGGAGGATGTTTAGCAGTAAAATTGTTTATTTTTTCTGAAATTACATAACAACAATGTATACTGAGAGGGCGGCAGGGTTATATAAATGTAAGGAGAGTGTACAATGAGAATTAAATTTTTGTCAAATCTTGTTTTTAATATGTCATAGAAATTAATGCGTCACCAATGACTAAAAGTTGTGTTTTTTGAAACCTCTACAACTTGTCTGGCCTGAAACGTTCAATGGCAAAGAAGATTCCGAGGATAAAATGCCATTGATGTCAAAATAGCCACTGCCTGATATTTATTTGTAAGATATGTGAATTTCATAAACTATTTGAAGTTCAACATATGAGTCTCCTGTAACACAAAACATGTCAAGTTAGCAGCCAAGTTCCTCCCAACATGCTGCAGCATTTCTTATGCAACATTCCGAAGTACTGCAGTGATTCTCAGCTTAAGCTCTACTATGCATGTAGAAAGGTTGGTGACATAGACCAGCCCCTTTGCATAGCCTCTGAAAAAAAATCACGCAGTCAAGTTAGATGAT
The DNA here is from genome assembly GCA_963675345.1 of Trididemnum clinides. NCBI lineage: Eukaryota > Metazoa > Chordata > Ascidiacea > Aplousobranchia > Didemnidae > Trididemnum > Trididemnum clinides. The sequence continues at coordinate 19,565,937 of OY776293.1, read as the reverse complement.
TGTTGAAGCCATTCCAACTGCTTGTTGTCTTTATCAACAACATAAATCAATCCATCTCCCTGACATGTGGTCATTGTGGTAAGCTTGCATAGTAAGATGAAGCCCCATATTGTTCTTTGCAATGAGCAGTTCATTTTCATGATTATTCTTCTTGTGCACTTCATGAGGCTTTGGCGAGCCAGATCAACTATTTTTGTGATGCTACTGATTATCCAAATCCTTTTGCCTTGCACAGACAGCCTTTGCTGTTGAATAAACAGCCTGCACAAATCTGCTTTGCTGTTGATGAATTTTCTTTAATACTGCTAAAGGCTGTTTATTTCAGACTAGCAACATCAGAGTTTTACATTTTACTGGATTTGTTTTTATAAATTATTATGACATTAAAGAACCCCTGCCGAACCCATAGAAAGTGATGTTTAAAAAGTTGGTGAAGACTTATTTAGCTTGTCAAACATAAGGTAATTAGAGTTTGGGAGACTGCAAAATGACCTTGTGGTCTAAATGTTAGCTGCCAACCATACATGTTGTCACAGTTTGAACAAGCCATAGTTTAAATTCAAAATTTGAGCTTCCCTGCTAGTGCTGGTTCTGCTTAGCCATGTCATATGCAAAGTAATGTTCTAAATGCTCAGTTTGGAGTGTATTATGGGTGGTTGTAAATAGGCATAGTACAAGGATAGTACTGCAGTAGGGGAGGTGTGCGACCAAAAACCAGTTGTATCAATATAACAAAGCTTTACTTCATTCCTTTCAAAAAATATTTATTTTTTAATTATATGAGTTTAGATCAAGCACTGAATGGGTACAATGAAATTTCACATTAAAAGCTGCTGTGTGTTTTTTGATAAAATTAAATTTGTTGTTTTGCTAATTGTATGTAAATTTGAATACAATTTTGTATGGAGGTTATTACAAAAACGAAAAAGGTTGTAGTAATCAACTGCAGTTATTGTTTGAGCTAGTTTACTATTTCCCTTGGCCTATTAAACTATGCCTGTACTATCCCTGCTATGCCTGTACTATGCCTGTTTAGAACTATCAGTCATATTAATGAGGTGTCTGATGCTGATTTCACTGCACCTTGTTGCTGACAATAGTAGTTATTTATATCTCACTTTAATGCAAAATTTTAAAAAACTTAAAAATCATTCTGCCAAAGTGGCAAAACTCACAGAACTCTTGTTTCATTTAATCTTAGGGTTCTACAAAACTAGTTGAATACCACTTATCTGGATCCAATTGTTTTGGCTTAACTGCTTTAGTTGATAAAAACATAAGAAGCAAAGGCTTTAGTTGATAGAGAGTGAGTAATTTTATTTGCCTTTGCTTAAATGATACAAAAAAACCGTATCGAATGAAAAGAACATTAAATGTAAATATAATGTAAGTATTAGCTAAGTCAATGTTGAAGTGCTAAACTACAGGTTAACCATGGTTACAACAATTGTCTTTTGCTCATGTGTGCTGCTTAGAAACAAAATAAAATATAGATTTCTTCAGTTCTTAGAGACATTGAATGCCAAGACTTTTGTTAATGTTAGGTAGCATTTGGGTTGCTTGCTGGGTAAAAGTAACAATAGAGAATGCAGATCAACATTGTCGGTCTGTCTTTTGGGTTTGGACTTCTGAATACTGAAGTTAAAAATTTGGGTGTGGTACAGACATACCTGTGATTCCAAAAAATTTAGACGTGCTGTAGTATGACCTTCAACACTGCATGTGTATGTAGTGCAATTAGCAAATTAGCCCAAGGTGTGAAATGAGTATTGAGTATTGGAGTGTGTTGTTTTGAATTAGAATTTTGATTGTATCTTAAAAATAGTATTGATGATGTGATGCATCACTCAAATGAATTATATGACTGCAACTTTACTGAGACCTTGTTAATTCAGTATCAAATATCCAATCTACCAGCTGTAGATCCAAAACACTTTTTTTTTCCAAGCAGTAAGAAATATTTTTACAAATTAACTTGACCTCAACTTCACTACCAACTGCAACAACTAATAGTTCCACTTGGCATTTACAACTTTTTAGCAACAATTAATTATTTGTCGAATGAGCTAAGGCAAAGCATGTCATCACCACCTATTTATTTCTTTCTGTTAAAATTTTCACTCATATGTATACAATGCAAAGAGTATTGTTAGATATTTTAAGAAGACTCCAGAGAAGCAACTGTGGGTAATCACTATGATGCCATAATATTTTTACCATTGGCAATGTTAAATCTCAATCTTACAATTGAAATGTTGTGAATAAGCTCGGCTGCATATAGATTCAAGTTACATAACATCAAAAGAACAGTTTTTTATTCTACAAATTATTATTCGTAACATAATAATGTTGCTTTTGGTTTAGGTGAATCTTTGTGTAATGTACTACCTAATGTTGTGCTTGGAGTGATTTCTGTTTTATTGCTTATGTAATTCTTGTTGGCATACGATTAGCTTACACAAAAATGTCCAAGAAAATAGGTAAGCTTGTTTGTGATATCTGTAATAAATGAGATCTACAAATATTGTAAGCCTTCAACTTACGATTGGACTTTTTGTTGTGCCAAACACACAGTTGCATAATTTTGTTGCTTTTGATTGATTTCAATTTGTTTTTCTACAATTTCTTTCCTATACATTCGACCCCCGTTTTTCCGGACCAGATGGTGCAGGAACCTGTCCGGGAAATGAAAAAGTCCGGATAACATAAATGTATTTATGTAATACAAGTACGAGTAAATATATTATGAATGTGTCATTTATATTTATAAAATGATATAATTTTCCATTTACTAACATTGTGTTTCGTACGGAATGGCAGAATTGTTCAATGATACCCGACAAAACACGGTGTTTACAAACGTCACTAGCCACCTATCTGGAATTTCTGGCAGTACGCATTGTTTGAATTCATTCGCCAGCCGTCCGGGCTCACTGTCCGCATAAATCAAAATCTGGATTAGCGAGGTCCAGATAAACGATGGTTGAGTGTAGTTACTTTGTAATAAGATTGAGCTATGTTGGATTCACGTGGATTCACTCATTGCATTATTTGAAATGTTTTTTTTGACTTGCACACTGAACAATGTGTCTGTTTGCTAGTTTTTGTATGGGCTATACTTACTGATTTTTTGGGCAATGATACTTTTTGCAGCTTTATTACTTAGTCTGGTTTGATGTGCACATTTTTTCTTTATTAGTGATCTGTTTAGACCTAACAAGAATTTGGCATTTTGTTGGGGTGTTCTTCTGAAGACTTGAAAGGTGTGAAAACTATGTCTTTTTGCCAGGATGAATCACCTGTCTACTTTCAGGGTGTAAGAAATAATGACATTGTAAAGGCATATGTGTGTCAAAGGCAGTTAGACATTATCGAACCGCACTCTGTTTATTTTGTTTTATACCTTGACTAGGAACGTCAAGCTGCGGAGGTGTGTAATGTTGCCAATATTGTTTTTAAATCAGCAATAAGTGGCCTTCATTGTTGAAGTTAGTTAGTTTGTTGTTAAAAGTATGAAAGTTTTTCTTCATTTTTTTTTTTTGCAGCAATTGCGCAGTTTGATTATAAAGCTGAGGCTCCAGATGAGCTCAGTTTGAAAGTTGGTGACGTAATAACCAATATAAAGCAAGTAGAGGATGGTTGGTGCCAAGGAAATCTGAACGGAAAAGTTGGAATGTTTCCTGATAACTTTGTCAAGGTAAGATTTTCATATTTAACATTTCACGCGGTGTAAACTATTTACAGCAAGCATTTTTTTCGTAACGCTAATTAGTGTAGTCAATGGTTAGGTAAAAAAAATGACTTAAAACCGTGCGTAACATTCTAAAGTTGCTTTCTGAACACAATTCAACGGTCAAGTCAAAATCAAGTATTAGCAATGCAGTTTCACTCTTATTCTTTCACTATCAACCTTTATCGCGTCTTTTACAGTGATGACAACTTAATCTTTCAGCCTTAACCTGTACTCATGCGCAGAAGCGGAAATTGGGTTTATACCAGCAGGTTTGTAGGCCGTGTCATTTTAAAGTTACTTTCTCAAAGACAGCCTAGACCTCCACTGACAGAAGTCACTATCACCCTGGTGGTTATCTTGGCCGGTTGGTTTGCAATCTGACCGATATCAAATATGATATTAGAGAAGCATTCATTGCTGGTAACAACCTTGATATTGTATAGATGGAAGAAGAAAAAGCTCCTCCACCTAAATCTACGTCAGTCAAAGCAAAAAAAGGTTTGATTTGTATTTGATGCAATCAGTGCTAATCTATTTTGCATGGCAAACTTAAAATCTCGCTTGAGTATCGTAATTTAAATATTTACATTAACTGTTTTTAAATCGTAAATAACTTTTCCAAATTCATTAATTTCATTATTATATTTAGATTCAAAACGATACATGAAAGTTACGTTCGCCTATGATCCTGCAAATTCTGATGAATTAAAGCTAAATGTGGATGATATTGTTGAAGTGATCCAAGACGTAAGTAGGCTGCTTTAAATGCTTTAGCGGCGGCTTGAAACCTTTGCTATTGCACAGGGTGCCCATAACTTATCGCTACGGTTACAAAAATTCAACAAAATTTTATTTTTAGAAATATTTTCATTTGGTTTGTTTTATAGTAACGGGTATTATTTCAAGTTTTGTAGATGTATTGCTATACCTCACACGTGTGCACTATTAGTTGCACGAAGGCTATCCAACCGGTGTTCAATGTCTGGCATGTCCAGCGTGCTAACTGCTAACTCTTCGTCGCGGCTTGTCTTCTGGATTAAGTGCCTGTAGTAACTGCACTTCCTATTCATAAAGTCACAAACTCTTACGCAACACTTTAGAAATCGTTGAGCGTAGTATCTGTAACTGCGTAGAAGCCTTGGAAATGAGCTTTGTAGACATGGAGCTTGCAATGTATGCCGCACAGACAAATTCAATTTCTTTTTCTTAATGTTCAGGGTGGGCCAGCTCCCTTTTTAGCACGTTGCCAGTTTCCATAAACTCTTTATGCCGTGATTGAATGGTAGAACTCGTAGGTGGCTTTCTTCCATATTTGTGTCTGAAGTTTTGTTGGGCTTGGACGTGTGACTTCGTCTCAAGACTAGCACACGCACTGGGCTTTTTTTCCTGCGCAGTCCTCGTTTTCACAAACTCCACTTCTTCTGCTAAATTCAAAAGATTCTGCTTAATCACTAAAGAGATTATAATTTAAATCTGATTATTTCAAAAACTACCTGTCAAGAGAGAAAAAACTTTTAGTAGATATTTCCCTTTACTCTGAAACAAACCAAATGAAAATTCAGGTTGGCCATCATCAATCCGGCAATCAGTTAGCCGGAAAATCAGTTATCCGACACAAATTTGACCAAAAAAGCAGTGCCTGTACTGTAATTTCAAATTTCCCATGTCACCGCGCCAGCTTGGGTCAGTGGCCGCTACTATTTTGGTGGCATTGTTTTTTGCATCAACGAATTGGCAAGCTTTTCCTACTCTGTACTTTATTTTTAACCTTTATTTTTGAAAAAAGGTCATTTTTTTCACCCATGACTCCAGTGAATAACAGAAATACTTCTCGTGGTGTAAAGCGCAAATACAAGTCATTGTATATTTTACCTGCATTTCATTAACATTTCTCTTGTCTTTTCTTTAATAACCAACTTGTACTGATTTAGAGGATATTTTAATTTTAAGATGAGGTGATTAGCAACTGGGTTTATGTATTTGTTTAGAGGATATTTTAATTGTAAGATGAGATGGTTAGCAACTGGTTTTGTTCATTCTAAAATAATAAAGGGCTAATCCGGCACCCCCTTAGGTCCCAATGATTTCAGATTAGTGATGTTCTGTATTTCAAAAATTAGATTTTGTTGAATTTTTGAAATAGTAGCGAAAATTTATGGACACCCTATATATTACTGTAAGCTGCTTATTACAATGATTAAATGGCCTAGTATAATTCGTGTAGGAAGAAGAAGGTTGGGCGCAAGGTTCTGTAAATGGCCAGAAGGGTGTTTTTCCCACCAACTTCTGCGTCGAATACACTCCTAATACCGTCGTACCTGATGCCGTCTCATGTACAGTCGAAGAACCAAAAGAACCTGAACCTAAAGCTCAAACAAACCAAGTCCCACCAAAGAAAGTAAGTGCGAGTTTGATATCTGCCTTTTTGTGAACCTTTGTTGTTTCGTTTGTTTAATTCTAATTTTAAGGATTGCATCCCATGTGTTTGTTCTAGTACTGAACATTAGACGTTAGATGATATGGTGCAGGTCTATTACCAGTCTCATGCTTTCGAATTCCGGATGACTTTACTGGATGCTTTAAGGTCTTTTTGAACATTGGCGCTTTGTCACAAGCGTTGGATACTTTTTAATGCAAGGTTAAGGTTGTTGAAACATGATAATTATTGCTTTTTCTGTTGGTAAAGTATGCTATGCGAAGAATTGCATAGATTGCTGTGAGAGACGGAAATACATGGTTTTTGTCCCTCAGTGCTCTTTTTTCTAAATTTAAGTGCTGGTTAGTGATTTTTGATTCTGCCAATTCTTAATTTTCAATGCACTTGCATTACCTTATTCTCTTGTTTGCAGATGCCAATATAAAAGTGCAAGGTCTATGCCGTTTATACTATTATAAGCTCTTTCGATAATTTCAAGATAGTAGTTCCTGTGTTCTTATGCGTATTTTAGGACTTCAAATTAAGAATCTTTTCGTACTATAAAGTTTATTGATAGTGACAAGTTGGCGCATGTATTGTGTTTAGAAAGAGAAGTGTATATTGTGAAATGAGTTCAGACACAAGTTTAAAGTGCGCGTAGAATTTCAGGATTGCAGATAAGTGCTATCAGCATTATATTATCTGAAATGCAATTTGATTAGAGGAATTTAACGATGGTTTTTAGGTCCATGGAGTTGGCTTTGGAAATATTTTCGGAGGTGGACCTATCAAATTAAAATCAGCCGGCGGTGATGCTATCGTTCATGAAAAAGCAAACAAAAAATCATCGGATGAAAAGCCTTCGATGCAAAATAAAAAAGAAGAAAAGCCTATAAACAAAGTCGCTGAGGAAAAACAGGCTCCCACAGTGAGTAAAAATTGAAAAATGGCATGCTTTTTGGTCCCTTGTAGTGCTCAGGGAGTTTTGTACGTTTTTGTATTGTAATTGCATGCTTTTTAGCTCCCGAGTTTGCATTATAATGGCTGAGTAAACTTATTTATTGTATTTATTACAGTACTATTATGGCTAAAAGCCAGGTAGAAGTCTGTGAATATCATTTTATAAGTCTTCGGATGTGACTCGATTTTGCTGCTGAAAGTTAATGCGTCGCCCCTATATCATCTCGTGACGAGGTAGCTTTTAAAAAGAGCATTGCTATTTACCTCGCTTTTGCTTGTGGTAACCACCCAACAGTTGTAACTTTTGTTGCATATTTTTATGACTTACCGCACGACTATTTCAAATGGACTTCCTTGTTTGATTGATGTCTTGGTTTAGGTTGGCGTAAGTTTCTTTAAAGCCGTGAAAAACTTTCACACCCCAAGCTTTTGGCTTAGTATGTCACTGAATTGACATACTGTAACCTTTTTACCTGTTGAATCAGCTAGGCGATCTTCAATTTTTACGTGCGTAGTAATGCTCATGTCAATATATATGGTAATTTTAATGTACATTAAAATTATCACTACGTGCATACACGCACATTAATACTTTTAGAAACGTGTATCGCTTATTGGTTACGAGTTTTAAGTCGATAACTGCGTTTACCACTTGGTTGAATTTAAACAGGGTGGGTCTGGGAAAGATAAAATGAACAGAACAGCTCAGCCACGCTCATCTAGGAGGCAAAGCAAACCGGTGGAGAAGTGTAAAGTACAGTTCGAGTACAAAGCAACAACCAGTGACGAACTGACATTAGTAGTTGGCGATATCATAACAGTTACAAACAAAAATTGTGAAGATGATGGTTGGTGGGAAGGTGAACTTGTGGACAAAAATGGAAGGTAATGGCTTGCGAGTGAATGTTGTAATAGTTTTTGCGGGTTGGCAAAGTATTCTAAAGCCGGCATCACACAAGTTGTGATAGGGAGCGGAAGGTATCCCAATTTTCAAAAAACACGCTTTGTATCAGTTTTGAAGGCTGGTTACAGTGTCAGCTTTTTTACATTTTATGTACTATTTAAACTGCTTTGAAACATTTATTAATGTTGGTAATGTTTACATGATTTACGTGTATGAAGCACGTTAGTCATGTATTGTACCCGGTTATCCAGCTAATTCGTTGCTATGTATTATAGCAGCTCTATCAAAGCAATGTAAATGTAGATGAATATTTTTATTGAGTTTTAGCTTCCGGCTAACGTTGAGTTTTTCCCAATTTTGAAAGTTGTAACAAACTGCGTGCTAATTTCAAGTTTTCATAATTAATCAAACGTGGGCAGTTGATGCTTGACGTTTTAGGCTTTGTCAACGCGCAAAAAGCGCTCTTGCCAAAAAGGTCAGATATTGCGAAGTAGTAACAGTTTAATTCAGCTGTTCTTTTCCATACTGGTAGTAGGTTCCAGCTCTATTTTCTGTAGACTAAGCATGAGCAGACTGTTATTTAAGCTCTCTCATCCTTGGCATTTTTAAAATGTGACACTCGTTTATGAAAGACAATACCACAGCTAATTGAGACAAATCTTAAAACTAAAGTCGATGAGGTTTATAATTCAATCAAAATCGCTGACTTCATATGTCACTGATGGTTTGTCCAGTCTACCGCTACTACTTGCGTTTCTACGTTTACTGTAATTTCCTCCGTTAGGTTTTAGTGGATGTCGTAGAAATGCATCATGCGGACAATACTGCAAACTCCGAAGCAAGCCTAAACTCTAGTTGTTTGGTGATTAACCCCCAAAGGCTGTTTTGTGGCAGTAGTATTCAGTAAATTTATCATTTGGTCTACCGCGTTGACTGTGACGTCGTATGGTGGTTAAATTGCCTTTCGCTGTCGAATATATTTAGCTTGGGACTCCCATTGCTATTTTTATGGTTTATAAAATTCATAAGTGTATTTGCGAATCATTATAAACTGTATGATCAGTCACAAAACAAACTTTTACGAAGTCTTGTGTTGGTTTGTTTAGCTTGAATTACTCCAAGTCTTTGTCCAAGTAACACTGTGAACTCTTTTACTTAAAACTCGAAAACACGAGCGCTGTTTATTAGGCTCTTGTTGCTTACCAGCGTCAGAAAGTAAACTCTCGTCTGTCACTTCGTGCTATCAATGAAAAGCAATGACTTTTAACTTCGTTTTTCTGTATGATCCAAAGTTAGTCGTAGCAGATCAGTGTGTATCTACCACAAACAAAGCTGATTTTGCATCAGATTGCTAGCGAACTTTCAAACTGGGGCTGCTTTTTGCAATTGTGTATGGTGTTGATGGTATAGTTTAAATCTGAAACCATGACGTCTGGAGTAAAATCACTTTATAACTAGTGTTTGATTTCCAGGAAGCAACGTGGTGTATTTCCGGACAATTTTGTGGTTCTGCTTCCGTCTGAAAGCGAACCAGATGTAAGTGCACCTCAAATCCAATTTTATTGGCTACACTGGCTTAAATTTTACATTTTCATTAGCATGAGCTTTTGCTGTAATCAGAAGCCAACTTTTGAAGCAGTAAATGAAAAGCAATTTGCTTGATTATGCCAAAGTAAATCGCTCATTGCTTCTGCATTTGAGCGCCTATTTTCCCGAGATGAAACAAAACAACGCTTCTGATTATGCCAGAACCCAATGCTAATGGGAAAGAATTTTAAATGTTATTGCACTTGAATGCATGGCAAGATCGATATTAAAGGCAGATGCGACCTCTCCTTGCATTACTGTAAGAGATGGATCTACCTCTAGATCTTATAACTCGTGCGCTATTAAAAACAAGACTGGCATTTGGGTTCGAAGCTACATCAATGCCATCCAGTCTCAACAGTAATCGTTGGCCTACAGCTACAGAGTATGATTTACCGTAGTCACCCTGTGGCAAATCATACTTTGTCTACCATACTCTATCTACTTTGCCTTTGTTTACCACTTTGTCTATCCCAGCTCCAAGGTTGATATAACCAAATGTGTTTTATTAATTGAGTGATGCTTACCATCTTATAATTTGTATATGGTTTTTATGTCATCTAGGGCAGGGGTGGGCAAACTACGGCCCGCCAACACTTGTAGAAACTTCCACATATCTAATTTAATATGATAAGGGGAGTGTAGCAACCTCAGCAACTTCAACTGCAAACCACAAGCAGAAAGTCGCCAACAACACCTGGCTTTATATATGGATCGCCATCTACGTTCGGTAGCTATCATGATAGAAGTGACTAGTTGACACATGGAGTGCACTCGTTTTAACCCGGATAACAGTCGGATGCCTGCCGTTGGGCGGCAGGAGGAACACTTGCCATATTAAAGAGCCAGAAACTTTAGATGCCATCATTGAAAGAGCCACTACTATGCTTCTTAGTTTAAACTGACGCATTTTCCGTCCAAATAAAGGGTGATAAACTTTTTTTTTTTGGACACCATCATTTTCAAAGCCATGTAATACGACATTGCAAGAAGTTATCGCAAGATTTTAAGCTAGTGCAAGCTCTTGCATTGTATACAGCTATTGGAAGATTTTTAGCACTAGCCCTCGGCGACTTTTAAATGGTCAATGCGGTCTTCCGACTAAAAAGTTTGCCCACCCCTGATCTAGGGCGATTATGACAAGATTCTAGTAAATTTTACAAGTCAATTAACGTTACAACTTGTTAGAGGTTGAAATGCTTTCGCCATATGTAAACGCTTTGCTTATTTTTGTTGCTTTTTGAATATTGATACATGTTTTGGAAAATTTTCACCAGCATTGGTGCCCTCCCCAATACAGTCACTCGTAACTTCGTAGGTGAAGTTTTGTTACTAAGTTGGCAGACATAATAGTGATAGAACAGCAGCTATGATTCCAATCGCTTCGTGGCTGTAAAAGTTTAAATTTGGAAATGCTAGCTTGTAATGACATGCCTGTCTTGACGAAAGCCGATGGCGTTTGTGACTGGTTTTGAATCCAAAAATATGTGCCCCACTGTTTAGGAATTTCTTGTTGGGCTACGGTAGCTGGTTGTAAATGATCGCATTTACCGTAGAAGCTGTGTGGGTGACTGAATGTAACGTTATAATTTACATAACATTTTAACTCCAAATTATTGTTGTTGCTGGTAGGCAAGGCTTGTGTGGCTAGCCAACGGTAAGTTAGAAAGAGTTTTTCGAATTTGACTGTTAAGTAAAATATCTGCTCCTAAATCTGGTTTTCAACGCTCACATTATTTTGCAGACGCCTGCTTCTAAAGAACGTGAAGAAAATGCTACTTCGGATACCAAAGCAAAAGAAAATCACGTGGAAAGTAAGATATGCGATAATAAAGTTTTAAATTGATGCCACTTTTACTCTATATCTCTTTTAAGTCTGCGTTTTTGGCTTTCTACTTACTTGCAGTATAACGAAGTTGTTCACGTAAGTTTTAGCGTTGCCTATGCCTGGTTTATCAGAAAGAATTTGTAATAAGAAGCAATTGTTGATAGGCTTGAGGAAATATGTTTTTATGAATTACTTGAGACATTGCTTTTTCTATTAGAAATTTTGCCCGAGCATAATTTTGTGTAACTTCACTTGCAACATTAGCTTGGAAATGCATTGATCTGTAACTTTGGCCTGAGACAAATATTGACAAACAAAGTATACGTCTCAAAACATTTGTTATTAAAACCTCTTTCACTTGTCATCTTCCAAAACTGGTCAGTGTAACTATTTTTGGTTGGAATGAGGTTCGAGTGAATATTTGTTTGAATAGATATTTGAATGAAGATGAGCTCCGCTCACTGACTCTGTATGTACGTTGTTGTGTTTTGCCCTTGCCTTGTTGACACTGTACTCACAGTTCCAATTTTGGATAAAACAATTAAACAAAATATTGTGGCAGAGTGTACACTGTGTGAGTGGCTTCATGCTTGTTTTGTGGCTGACTGTTGGTGGCTAGTTTTTCAAGCCGGGTTTGAATTTCATTTGCTTTGTTGTTGATACTGGTTGGATGATGGTGCTTCATATGCACGTTTGCCGTAAACGTTTTCCTAAAGCACGACAACTGGTTACTGCTTGCTATTAATAGTTTCTATGACCAGTAATCACATTACAATGTGTTATGAGCACAGCGCTATACTTCGTCCTGGTGATAAAGCCCTTGGCACTATACTGTATTTTCGATTAAAGCTTGAAGCACTTTTGCTGCGCTTTGCCATCATGTTTTTGTTTTACTACTGTAGCTAGATTTTGCTGAAGCTTAATGTTTAGTACAGTTCATAATTCCTCAGAACTTTGGAACATTTACTATGACTGCGACTTATTAGAAAGTTAGGCCTTGCTGACGTGATGTATGCCTGCCGCTAACCAGCCTTCTTTGCACCACAATAAATTAACAAGAGAGCCTTTAGTTGTGGATGCTTTTCTGAACAAATTTCATTGCCTTTTACAGCAAGGTGTATGTTTGAAACAATGTGCTTTGAAGTCCCTAAGCTTGTTTTGTTTTTTGTATTTTTCCCTTTCAGTTTCGCGTGTCAGCGACAGTAATGCTGAGAATTGCACTGTTGATAAATTTACTGCCTGTTGAAATTCGCTAAGCAGAGGAAAATATAGCTAAGTGCATTTCCCGTAATCTACAAATTCATTTTGTTGCTCTGTATAAGCTAGTTATTGGACTTATAAAATTACTTTTAAGAACTACTTTTAAAAGCGTCCCTTTGGTTCAACATCACTTATCGAAAATCAGTACAGCTGTGGTTATGTCATACAAAGGACTTGGTTTCAGTTTATAACATGACTAAAGATGGGTGGGACTATATCGAAATGTTGGCGAATGTTTCAACTAGTTTATTCATCAAAAGATCCGTCTCTTACGATATTTTTTTTATTTGACGCAATGGAAGTATGATAAGTTAGATTGCTTTAAGTTGATTCAAAAATATTTTAAGCTGATTCACCTGAAGAAAAACCAGGTTCGCCTCCGCCTTCTGACAACAATTCACAGAAGAAACCTTGTCCTGAGGTAAGCTTAGTAGGTTACAATATCTCAACGCGCAAGAGTTGATCTCGCTATCAGTTATTTGTTGTTGTAAATCCAACTGGTGACCTCATTACCAGCAGCCATATATGTATTCTTTTTAGTTATTCTCTACGCAATCGTGTAACTAAGAAATTGCACCTGACACAACAAAAAGGATTGCAGGTTGCATGGGTTTACTAAAAAATGCAGAACTTTTTTGTACCATATCTCTCTCTCTTTTTGTGATGATCCGAATATGCTAATCTGTGGTGTAAACCCAGGCTTCGGCAACAAGGCTTAACCGAGAACAAGTTCGTTGATAAAGTTGCATATAGCCTACAAGTACTTTGTCATTCTTCCCACAGGGCGAGATATTACATTCAGTTAGTAGTGCTGATCACGGTTGGATTTGCTTTTGCTTGATAAGCTAAACGTGCACGGCATAGACGCAGATTAAGAACAGTAGTGTTTATGTAGTAGCCGATTTTCATAGTTTACCCTCCAGAAAAAGGTATAAAGTTGCAAGTTTTGTGCCATTTTCTCAAGTAGTTATTAAACCAACAGGTAATCAGTATGAGGTGATCTTTTTTTTTGTAATTTATCCTGCAAAAAGTTGCAAATATTACAACATACACTTCTTGTATAGGTTTAAATGTTCAGGGTTCCAGTACACTTTGTTCGGGTTTATGAATTATCGCTAAAAGTGATATCTAAAATTAATGGCTCTCTTGCTGATCTAGCTGTAACCAAAAATTGGTGAATCACGTTCATCGTTTTAACTTTAAGCTTTAAACTTCATATAACACTGGAAAAAGATGTCAAACGTCATAATGTGTCAACTTTGTTTAGGCACCGCCAGCAAATGCGAAGCCTCAAGTTGAAGATACTACTGGTAAGTTTCTTTTAACATTGGGTGCGGATATAGCTCGCTTACAATGGCCATAACTGCCAATTTTTTTAACATGTTACGTCCCTGGGACATTGGGTGTGGAAATTCGTCCTGGCCTTGGAATTTTTTTTTATCGTGCAGCACGTACGTTTAGTAACAAGCACCACGTGGTTGAGAACTGAAAGCAAGAGCAGAGTTGCCAACAGGAAATTCACAAAAATCCCTACAAAGGCAGAAAAGGCAATTTTTGTGAAAAAATTGCCAAGGTTCTGAAATGTTTGGACACATATAATATTTGATGTTGACCTACAAAAAAAAGTCTTAGGCTGTATGCTTACATCATATTCTCTTTCCTTTCCCTCAAAAAAAGAAGTCTTTCTTCGAATACATGGGCTTACAACAAATTTTTAGATCTTCGCATAAAAGCAAAAAAACAATTCTCTGATTTCAGGTTAATACCAAAAAAATGTCATTGCCCTGAACGAGAAAATTACGAAGTTTGATCTCAAACGCCCCAAGATTTTTTACAACACTTTGAAAAATCAAAATTTTTTAAAAATTCCTTAATTTGAAAATTTCCGAGTTTGACAACTATGAGCGAGAGTGATAAATCAGTATACGACTGGTGTGTGTGTGTGTGTCTATCGCTTTTCTGGTGCGCAATTACGCCGATAAATTATGTTTATTTGAGATGTAGTTCGTTCATGCTTTTTATGTCTTTTGACTTTCACTTTTCCTTTGCGTTGTTAAATTGTGAGCTTTTTGTTATGATGTGCTACTTTCGTATCAGGCATGCTCTACTTCCAGACCTTGAATGCTGCTTATTAGCTTCCTCTTCCGGTGTATTGTTAAAAAAAAGTACCTTCTGCATGTTGCCGCTAATACACATCTGCCACTGCCCACTAACCTTCTGCTTGTGCATCAGACTTTGATCAGCAACAGAGCGTTGTGATTTTGAATGATTTCTGGTGAATGCTGATGTCATATGCGAGAGAATTTAATTTTTGTATGGACTCGATGGCACAGAGCATAGTCACTGCCATCTCCAATAATTACATCGTGTGTTGTGCCTGTGTTTAAGCACTTCCAAAGCAGTTTGTGTGATTACAACTTCACGGCTAAACCCTAAGCAAGGATAATATATTTCTGTGTTTACGAAACAGCTTCATCATATATCTTGTGTTTTAGTTTCAGATTTAGATGCAGTTGTCGATTCAGCACCGCCGGACGCTAAACAGCTTGTACATTACCGCCGTGTTAGTGGACCGAAAAACCGGCGCAGACCGGATTCAAGCCATCGCAGAGAAAGAGTGAGTGAAACTTATAGCAGCTGATATACAGAGTTACAATTATCATTGCCAAAATATGGCCTATTGTCTTTTATTCTAGGAGTCTGCTAATGCGGTATGTGTGTCTATTGTCTACTACTTTTTTAGGTTCTTGTGTAAAAAGTGTAAATGCTTCGCTGCTTTTTCTAGTTGTATGAATCTACAGCTGTGCTGAGAGTTGGAAAATTTTATAGGTTTCGGTCTAATACCTGACGTTCATCTTAACTCATTGTTGGGAACCTTTAAATACGTGGTGTAACACTAATTTTTTTTCTTTTGTTCCAAAGCTCCTGTTTGTGAAACTTTATTTAGACATTATCGGTATTTATCGAAAAGTGCCTCCGGAATAATTTAAATGTTATTTTGTTCCAATGAAAATCTGGTTAAAAAAACGAGTAGGCAGCGACAGCTGCGCACTGAACCAGCACCATCCAAACTGATCTGCCCCATCAACTAGAAAACTCTGAAACGATTTAGACTTGCACCTTGTATACGGTTAAGCTGTGGTCATCTTTGGCATTGAACCAGTTCAGCAATACAAGCCGCTGTCGATAATGAGGCATGTAAAGTACGCCTGGGGCATTGCCCCAGTACTTATCTCTAAAAGAGGGCTTAGATGTTGTGTTTATATAATTTTTTTACTCAGGCTAAAGAAGCCGCTGAAGAAGCAGCCGCAGTTGCCGCTGAAGTTGACAGTGAACCTGAAAGTCCCAAACCGGAGCCTGAACCTGCACCCCAAGTTGCTCCTAAAAAGGAGCTACCAAAAGGGATTCCGGTGATGCCTATGATGCCAGGTATGGGCCTGGACAAGCCCGGAGAGAAACCGGATTGGTTAAAGAACTTAAAACGAACTTCGGTTAAAAAGGA
This sequence comes from Trididemnum clinides, assembly GCA_963675345.1. Taxonomy (NCBI): domain Eukaryota; kingdom Metazoa; phylum Chordata; class Ascidiacea; order Aplousobranchia; family Didemnidae; genus Trididemnum; species Trididemnum clinides. Next base: position 19,549,747 of record OY776293.1, on the reverse strand, counting down.
CATTCCTCCGAAGCCCGAGGAGCCAGCCAACAAGACTCCGGAATGGCTCTCCAATATGCGAAAGAAAGAGAAAAAAGAGACGCCGAACGTCTCCAACAAACCCGCTCCTCTTGTGACAACACCAAAGCCGAGTTTCCATGCCAATAGGGCATCGCTTATTTCACCATCTGGTCATGCTCCACCAATAAGGCCCACTAGTCCCAAAGCAGCCGAAGAGAAAATCGATAAACCTACAAGCTTTAAAAGAACGCCAAAGAAAGAAAATGATGCAACAGTAAGTTAATGTAGTAATAGGATGTAGTAGTTCGATTTTCCTCTGAGACTGGCGGAATGCTTTGACCATTATTAAAGGATTGGCGTGCTTTCTCAGGGCTTAAGCTAGCATTTGAAAGCAATTTCTTCAGGTATACTAGTCAAAATTTTCTATGTTTAATGAAAGCGCTTTATAATTGACCAAAATATGTTAAGAAAATTGACTTCATTGTTGGGTAACTCAAATTGTATCATGTTTTTTCTTGCTGTTTTAGGTCGCTGTTCAGTCTCCTGAAGCTGAAGAAGCAAAACCAGAAGTAAAGAAGTTTCCGGCTCGTCCCCCTATTCCTTCGCAGGTGATATGCGACAATATCTTGCTTTTTGTTGCAAAATTGTTTAACCTCATTTCGGAACAGAAGACCCTAAGTTTCAAACCCCATTAAAACCACATTGGTATTCGTCTGGAAGGACGTTTTGAATTTTAAGTGTCGTATTTTTCCAGAAGTGGTCTGGATCGAAAACCAGTGGATAGTGGCGAGTGCGCACTGGACCAGAACTTTTAAGCCTTATAATGTGAGGAAAAATGGACGTAAATTATAACTATTTTTGCTGTGCGGGGTGGCACATCATAATGGAATTTATTTTCACTTATGCATCAAAGCTCATGCTCTGTTTGCTCATCGTCGTCGTTTGGAAATATATCCGCCAACCTGAGGGTGAGGAGGCCAGATGCGTCTTTGTCTCTCTTTCTCTAAGTAGCTCCATATTACTTCACTGAATTCATTGCGAAACAACTCTCCTATAAAGGAAAGATATCTTTGCCAAACCGATGTTTAGTGGTCTCGGAAAACACCATTTTAGGGGGCAGTGAGAATACTTCTGTCACTCCGGAACTGCGTTTTTTGAGGGCATGAACGATCAGCCGTCTTGCGGCTGAACATTGAAGGGTTCACATTCAGCAAGATGAATGTTCTTCACCATCTTGCTTCGCAGCATGAGGCCCTCGTCATCCTTCTTTGGGAAACCAGCTGCAACTATGCAGACGAGCTCTGTTTGCTTGCCTTTGAGTGAGATTAAACCGCCACCATTGGGAGACTGCTTGTCTGCCACGTAATGGTGGAAGAATTTCTTTAAGTGCCTTTCCCAAAGACACAATAAACAAATTTTTTCTCGGCCTTTTCTCTCTTGCTTAACCGCCTAGCAGAAAGATAAGAATTCCTAATTTTAAGAATTTTTGGTATGTCCTGTAAGAGGCTTGAAGCAGCAGGCTGTTGCATTAAAAGCGACGTTCATTTGCACTTTAGCATCGATGATTTTGTGTATGTCTGTCACGAAGAATCTGCTTTTAGGTCAAAGTTTTAGGTTTCGAATGCTCTTCCTTGTCCCGTATCAGCGACGTTTTTTATAGTCTGTGAACAAAACGTTCGCCATTGTTTTGTTGGACCCGTGCTAAGTGCACAGAGCGACAATGAAAACCAAATTTTCAGACTGCCGATTGTCGAGTTTTCGTTTGTTTATTGAAAAGACGCTCTTTCCAAGCTTTTGCCGAGCGCAGTCAAGTTTTAACTAACGGCTTGCTCATTCAGCAACCTGTGGGTGAAATTCCGAAGAAACCTATCGCACCTGCAAAGCCGAAACCTCCTCCTGCAAAAGTTAAACCAGTTCTCCCTGCAAGCAAGCCTTTTCACGCATCCCCGACGGCAATGGAAGAGCTTAAGGAAGAGTTGAAAAATCTTCGCGAGCAAATAAGCAACTTTCAAAAGGATAGCATGTGAGTAAATTTAAGAAATAACTTCAATGTTTCGAAGTGCTTGCAATTTTTATGCGTGAAATACTGTGCATTACAAGATTTTATCAATTTAACATGATCGTAGTCAACGGAGGCCTTAAAACAGAATGCAAACTCAGAATAAAACCGCATACTTTGCACAATTTGGGCCTAATGGTGGTGCAGAAATCTGTTGGTCAGATCTTGAGTTTTCTTAGTTACCAACTTTAAAAAATTAAACAATTTGCTCAAAATGACGAAAACTCGCTTTCAAAAATTTATCTCCAAAAAAGTTTTTCAATTGACAAATTGTTGTCAGTTTTTGAAGACTGTCTGCATCAACTTCCTCCAATGCAGGACTGGCCTTGAGCAATAATTGAAAGGTGGGTTTGGATAATCATGACGAAAGTTATGCACCAGCTCTTCCGGTTTAATAATGCGATATTTCCACTGATGGAAGCGTCGCAAAATCCATCAAGCAAAACGGCTTTTTTTAAAACCGCATAGAAATAATTTAAACCGGAGTAATTTCTCATCTAAATGGCTCGTGTAAATGGGCTGGTCATGCGGTAGTGTTGTCGGGCAGTTTAAGATTATTAAATGACTGTGTAATAGACCTTGGTCGCACTAGTTTATGCAGCAGCAAGTTAAGTCAGAGGGTTGTGTTGTTATAAGTTGAAACGAATATTGAAACTCGGGAAAAAAATGGGTTGCATGTTGTACTTTGTATTGTAAAGCCTAGTAGTAGTTGGGGTTTGTAAAGTGTTCTTACTATTGAAATATTGTGAACTATGTGTGATTGCTGTTTTGAATTGCCGTTGACTTTATCGTATAGCGCAAATTGATATAGTCGTGTATAGTTGTGCTTTTTAATTGGAAATATGGCAACCAGAAACCTTTCTAACAATGTTTTGAAGTTGCTTTTACACAAATTTTCTTAAAACAATATTTTTTTGTAAAGCGTTACGTGGACAGTTGTGGTGTTCGTGCTTTCACTTAAGCAAATTTTAAAGATTTTCTCCCCTTCCACGCTATATCTATTTGCCCGTGTTGTCTTATCTTTTTATTGAAATGATTCTCTGGTGTATAGTGACGCATCATCCATTTTGTTACGCAGGAAAGAGATCAGTCGATTGACCAATGAACTAGAAGAAGAGAAAAAGCAACGAATCAGTCTTCAGGTATAGCATTGCTGTTTCGTATGCGGCAGAGCTAAAGTTAAATTTAGCAAAAATAAGCCACTTTCGTTTCCCTTTTTCCGGTATGATGTAAGTTTAAGGTCGCTGATATAATGAATGTCTACCTTTGATCAGTTGCTTGTATATTTTTAGCGAACAAAATTTTCTTCAGATATTCTTCGCAGTTGTTCAAGTTTTACTGGGTTGGAATAATGAAACTGCTAACTTAGCGTGTCGTAATTGGCGGCTATGTAGTGAGTAATCCCTCCGACCACCAACGGCTGTTAAAGCATGCAGTCTATCTTTACTGCTACATGGCCAGTTTTGTGTCACGGCCTGTTTTGACCCAACCAATATGCTGTATAGTCAGAACGAGCGTTTTTATCATCTGTATTCTTTTCAGAATGAAGTTGCAAACTTACAGAAGAAAGTTGGTTGATACTCCTGCCATTTGCACTTTCATGCAGTAGCAGGTTGCCGTAAGCTGTTGTGTTCCGAGCCAGATCGATCAATTACTGTAGCAAGTTTCGGTTTTTTGTTATTTTTTGCGGTTCTTATGATATCTCGAGTTACTAAAAACAGTTTTATCATTTACATCATCTTTGTTATTGTTCCAACCCCATTTTTAGGGGCAAATTATTGAAGGCTTATATTTTTTAACAATAATGCCCAGCTTTGTCATGTTTTCCGGTCATCATTATATACATGTTTCAGTTATAATTTAGGCATAACAGCAAAGCTACAATTGCCTGGGTAATTTGATATCTGAAATTGTTTTCGCCGAATTATTTTTTGTTTTAGAATTTACTTTACCAAGGGTTTTAGCATCACGTTGTTTAAAAATCACGCAATTTGCTCGAAATTTTCAATCTTTCATTTAGTAACTTGTGCTTATTTCATTACTACTTTTGATTTTATGTGAGACCAAATTGTTATGTGTGACGAAAATCAGGTGGTTTGTGTTTAAATCGCCGAATCGGTAGACCTTAAATTTTTTTAAACCCATTGATATTTCGGGCAACTCCGGAAGGTAAAGGCTACGAAATTTAAAGACTGGCTTGTTCCAGAAAAAGCCGACGCAAACGCTCGAGTTTAAGGTCAGATATAGCCTACATTACATCAGGTATCCAGTTTAAATCCATACTAAAATAAAAGAAGTACTGCAAGAAAAAGTAATTTTATTTTGATCATTTTTTCAAGCTGATTTTTTGCTTGTTTTTCGTAGATTGTTGGGTTCATATGTGTTATGTGACTTAGAATGTTAGTCATACCTGCCTTTTTGCGTTATGTAGTACAAACTTTATAGTAATTTGTTTAGAATCAGTAACATTGTGCATACTTAATACATTGAACAAACTACAGCATTCCTGTTTTTCACTTTTGAGTCACGACTTTCCAAAACCTTTTGGACAAAGTCTGGTGGCAAAAGCATGAGGCCAGTGTTAGATATACACCTCATCGACAAGCATTGTGCGGAGAAACTGGAGTTTAATTAACCTCATAGTAGTTGATTTTGCATTATGAACTTGGATAATCGCTTTTTGCTTATGCGTCTTTGCCAAAGAGGAAGGGTAATCTTTCAATGGTTCAATTGGCTTGGGTCAAATTTACATTTTGAGCCGCATATCGTGCAACAGTTTTGCCTTCAATGTTTTATCTTAACCTTATAGCGCAGTGATTGCTGAATTTTAGTTTTGAGTTTATATCTAAAACGGGCATTGAAAGTGAAAATTATTTTTTATTTTTTCCTACTTCATTAGTGAGAAAATTTTGAAAGAAAAAGATGTTAATGGCGTCTCGTGTGTGTTGCTGACACCAATGGGCGCCTTTATTTTTTATTGTCACAGTAATTGTTTTATAGCTGTAAACATAAAATTAGCTGATTTTACAATTTTTGTTTTGCTTCAAAAAGCGAAAAACTGTAGACGCTTTTAGAGAAAAAAAATTGAAAAACTTTTTCTGTAAGCAATAGTAGTTACTATGTTTTCAATTAAATCTATTTTAAGCTTTACTGAACAATAGGGTGCAGCTGAGACCGCGTTTCTGGTTCATTTACGAAGTTTTAATTTAAGCTCGACAGTAGTCATCTCTCGCACTGTCTGCAAAGGCGAGTTGAGTTTTTTTTATGTGTTATCGCCGAAAAGCTCGAATGGTGGTCAGCGCATTCCAACGAACAATTGTAAGCTTTAGCGTACTCGCGTCGACTGGGCCAGTGAAAACTGAGTTCGGATCTCTCATATCGACTTTCACGTTCAGCTGATTTGGTTTCGATTAAGCCTTTCGTTTGTGTATTTCCATGTAGCACTTTTTTATTTCGTGTTTTGCTTGTATTCAAGTGCTGAAATAGATGGCGTAATGTTATGTCGGTGCCAGGGACAGAAAAAGCAGTTGACTGCTCAAATCACTGAATGGTTTTAACCCGCTGTCTCATCAAGATGTCTTTGAATTCGGCACAAAGCATCTGCAGTTGAACTTTGACTCTGATATTTGTTTGCCAAAAATCAGCGAGGTTGAGATGTGGTTTCATATAAACGACATGAATTTCATCGACAAGGCAACAGTCCGGGGATCTCTGTCTCAAGGTTAGGCAGCACCTAGCGGGTAATAAGGGTCGCAGCAGGGTTTGTTCTTAAAGAGCACGGATGCAAGATTATTGCTATTTTAGATTGGGTGTTGCAATTTTTTGACCTAACAGAGGCCATCTGGGTTTGGCCTCTTCGCATCTGTCCTTGGCCTCGTCGTATGTTTCCAGGCAGTTTTATTGTGACATTTTAACTGCATTTTATGTTGCAGTGATTATACCTTGTAACCATTGTATCGGTGTACTGCTGCTTTAATTTCTTGTATGCGATTTACTAACAATACATTTTAATCTTACAAATCGTTATATTCAGCCAGCCGAAAGCATGTGAGTGATGGACTAGCATGAAGTCACGCTAAAGGTTGGTTTCCATTAGGCGTAAATTGCAGGCGTAGCGTGAAAAATTCTTTGTTTCTCTATGCGCTGCGCGCATAAGACTAGGAACAACAAAGAATTTTTCACGCTACGCCTGCAATTTACGCCTAATGGAAACCAGCCTTACAGTCACCTAAAGAATCATGTCTCAAACATCACGGCAATCTTAAGAAGTGGCTTTGCCTTAAGCCTCGAGGAATTAATTCCGAAGAAGAACTGGATAGTGAGCACAAGAAATAGGTTATCCAGCAACTCCTGCATTGCATTGTTCTTAAACCAACTATGACGTTTTTGCTACTCACTTGCTTTTTTATTGCATTTTGATCCTCCAGACTCGCAGGATTGCGAATGTGGCCCTAAGCATTGTCCAGATCTTCTACCGAGTTTCCAAGATACAACATTCCACCTTAACTGCTTCCTATTATTTTCGATATATTTACTGCTCATGCATCCGCCACGCCAAGGAAATCACCGTGAGGTAGCGCAGATCACGCAATGATCGTCTCCTTCAAACCACAGTTTTTTCCTACTCGAGATCACGTTGCTAAGTCCTATCGGCATTCCTACTCAACAATGAGTTTGACAAATAGCCTTCCGCAAAACGGCATAGGTGATGTCGGATATAACAGTACATGCAGAAGTAACTTTTTCCGTCTCGTGGGGATGGTGTAGAGCAGGGGCGCTCGTGGGATGGTGTAGAGCGGGGGCGCTCGTGGGATGGTGTAGAGCGGGGGCGCTCGTGGGATGGTGTAGAGCGGGGACGCACAACCTGCGGCGGCACGGCCTTAAGTGATAAGTTGTGCGCACGTGCTTAAAGTTGATCTCCCTCAAAAAAGTTCTTCACCTTTACATAAGTAGTAAAAACAACAGTTGAAACAAAGCTTTGCTAAGATCAGAAGCTTTTGCATTCAAAATTTAGGTCTTCAACCAGAAATTAGGTCTTCATATCCCCACAAACTAAAAACATTTTCAATTTGAGTTACTGGCGGCCGTAAATCGAAATAAAGTTTGTCTTGCGGGCTTCAATGGTGAAAAGATTGTGCTCTCCTGTGGCAGAGATTAGAGAGTCCGTTTCGCAATCCGAAGACCTGGGCTCAATTTCCTTATCGAGTCAAACCAATAATTTAAGAAATCCTGTTCACAGATCTGCAGCTTTGTGCTCAGCAATCGTATTAACGCGGAGGATAAAATAAATGTTGGTAAAGATTACTCAATCATCATTGGAGTACAATAGCTTGAGCACGTTGCTACTTTTGGCTTCACAACAGTACAAGCTCATGCAGTTGCCTAACAGAAACGTGAAGTTCTTATTTAACAGTTGATTTCAATTATCTCAACTCTTTATATTAAAATTGTCCTGAAAATGAAGCAAACTGTTGGGTACTAGATCAGCAGCAAGGCGCGATAGGCTGAGCGTCAGAATTATCGGAAAAATGTGAGTTGAGCGCTCACAGCGTCGCGTGCGGCACGGCACAGCGGAATCGCGTTTGCTTTCAAGCTCACGTTTCGAGTTCAAACTATGGCTTGAACCGATAATGTGTGTGGGCGACTGCTGTCTTGAAGACCTAAAGTAATTTCACAATTTCCAAAACTGTTGTTGCTGTTGCTTACCCGACCCCTTCCGAGGGATGGGGGCATGGCGGAAGACCATGGAGCCCCAGAATACTCCCGAGGGTCTGGACCAGAGGTCGTACAGAGACAGAGAGTCGCCAAAGAATGAGCGGTGCAAGGAGTCCGTAGCTGGACAGTGCAGAATGAAATGAGAGGTGTTCTAGGACGAGTGTCCACAGACGCTGCAGGAAAGATTCTCGATTCTGCCAATAAGAAGAGAGAGACTACAAGGGATTGCAGAACGCGGAAGTAGCGCTCCCCGTCTGGCTAGCTCATCAGCCGCGTCGTTCCCCGGAAGAAACGAGTGTCCAGGGACCTATTGTAGCCTGATAAAACAGGAGAGAGAAAACAGTTCCTGCCAGATCTGCCACAGAGTTTGAGGTAAAAGGAAAGACGGAGGAGAGGACAGAGTGGCGAGGACAGAACGAGAGTCAGATAGGAGGAGAAGAGATGAGAAATGGCAGACTTTATGTTGCTGCCGAGACCAGCAAAAGGCGTGCAGGATGGCCCACGCTTTGCTGAAAAGGAAGGAGTTGCCTCAATGCCACAAAAGAAACGGTTGGCAAGTACGCCGGAGGCGTCCTTGCCAAAAGGAAAAGGAGCAGAGCCGTCAGTTCAAAGCACCAGATCATGAGGGGGAGAGAGTCAAGGTAAGCGAGAGCCGCACCTTGGCGAGAGAAAGGAGTATCAGAGCGAGAGTATGAAGAAAAAAGGGTGGACTCCACAGTAAAAGAAAGCAGGTTCCAGGGAGGAAAGGGAGGGCACGCAAGAGGAGCCTCCCTAGAACAAGTAGAAGGAAGCATGAGCGGGTGAGTGGACGCAAAAGCTCTCCCGGACGATCTGCAGAGTTTTGGTTTCACTCCTAGTCTGGCCAAACCTGAAATAGGAAAGGAGGTTGGGAGACGAAGAGCCCGCTCATAAGATGAAAGAGTGAAATGAGTCAGGGTGACTCGTAGGGAAGGTAAAGAAGTCTCGGAGAGAAGAAGTGGGATAGGAGAGGACGAAAGGAAGCCGAAAATGGCGCGACCGGCCGCTCGGTGAAGGCGTTCCAATTTGGTAATATTCGTAACGCTTAAGAAAGGAAACCATTCGGGTAAAGCATAAGTGAGAAGGGGCCCGAAAAAAAGCTTTATACAGAACAGAGAAAGACTCCTTAGAGGAGCCCCATGAGGAAGCAGAGATACAACGTAAGGTCTTGAGAAGTGGGAAAAACTTGGCCTTCAGCGAAGATACGTGTTTAGAAAAAGGAAGAGTGCGGTCGAAGATGATCCCAAGAAAGGCTGGAGTGGGGTTGAAACGGAGACGGGACCCCGGTAAGAGAAGATTGGGCTGGAGGTTAGCTTGGTGGGGATCCACTGAGAAGAAGGAGGCCTCACATTTGCTCGGATTGAGAGGAAAACACCAATACTGTGACCAGCACTCCAATCGAAACAGAGCTCCTTGTGTGGTCTCCACTGCAGTAGGGACCGAGGGGGGAAGAGGACCAAATGGCCAGATCGTCAACGTAAAGAGAGCAGATGACGGAAGAAGGCAGAGAAGCCGGAAGATCATTGATGAAAAGAGAAAAAGTACAAGGCCAAGAACGGATTTTTGCGGAACACCTCGACGGACTCGAAAGGAGTGGCTTTTGTGATTTTGATAAACCACGCAAGCGCGCCTATCAGAAAGGAAGATTGAATTCAAGCAGCAAAGCAAGGAGGGAGCCAGCCGAGATGAGTTTGTGGAAAAGGGCGGGATGCCAGACACAGTCGAAAGCTTTAGAGAAATCATTAGTAGAGAGGATCGTCCGAGAGCCCGGCCTGGGTTTGTTAAACCCATCCGAAATGAACTGAGAAAGGTACAGAATTTGATCAAATGTAGACCGTCCAGGGCGGAAACCGGCCTGGTGGGGAGAGAGAATGGAATTAGATTCGAGAAAGAAGAGTAGACGGGATAGAATGATGCGGTCATAAAGCTTTGAGACGAAGGAGGTGAGAGAGGTGTGAAGGAGAAAATCCATGCCAGAGTAAGGAAGGTGCTTTAGCATGGGATAGGCAACTTTGTCTGGGTCAGTGGCAGTGGACGAGAAGAGCTTGGAGTTAGAAGCAAGAAGTTCAGGAGAAAGAAAAGCAGAAGGACAAGTGAGACTCCTCCCGGCACGTGGCTCGGCGGAGCTCAGTGAGGTAGCCTCTGGCTCTGCTACGCAGAGTCTTTGGCTGAGAAACGGAAAAGTGAAATCTCAGGTAAGCGGCATAGACCGAAGCCGATTCCGTGGGAGAAGAACAGTTGGGGAAGTTAGGAGAGGAGGAAGACGAGGAAGGAGAGCCAGTGATAGAGCGAAGAAAAGAGTATACAGTTATTGGGTTTGATTTAGGTAAAAGAGAAGAGCAAGTCGTCTGCCATGCCTCGGCCTTGGCCTTGGCGATGACTGACGAGGTGCGTTGAGAAGCGGAGATGTAAGCCTGGCGATCTTCATCACTTCCGTAAGGGGCAGCGAAATCCCTGCGTCTTTCACTAACCGCACCTTCCACCTCAGCAGACCACCAGGCTTTGGGATGGCGTTTAATGCGGCCAAAAGAATGGAAGATTTGGCCGCATTCAGTACCAGAGAGGTAAAAAGAGCAGCAGCAGAGGAAAGAGATGAGTATTCCTCCTCAGAAGGACAGTGAGAGTCAAAGTAGGAGACAAAGTCATTCCAGCGAGCTTTCTGAAAGTTAAAGGAAGGAGGACGCTGTTAGGGCAAAAGACCGGAGAGAGAGGGATAGATAGAAGAATTGGTGGGTGGTCAGAACCCAGGTCCTGAAGCACCTCCCAGGAGCAAGAAAAGACAAGAGAGGAGGGAGCAAAGGAGATGTCAGGGTAGGAGCGGCTGCCAGAGGAGCGACGGAGAAGGGTGGGTGTGTCAGGGTCATTGAGGGGGAGGAGGTCAGAAGAGATGACCCAGTCGAATACTTCCTCCCCGCGGGGGTCGGAAGTACCTCTTGAGTCCCAGATGGAGTGATGGCAATTGAAGTCCCCCAGAATGAAGAGATTTCTGGAGGGGAAAAGAATGGAGGGTGCAACAAGTTCGTGGAACAGAGACCCTTGGGGTAGTCTCCAAACCCGAGACAGATTGTTGTGAAGCTGTTTAACAAGATAGATGAAACGCGCTCCTTGCACTTCCTTTCTTCTGTCGCCTAAACTTTCGTGCACCAATCCTTTGATAAACGTATATTGACGATAAAGAACTGAAACTTGAAATTAAAATTATACAAGTGACAGAAAAACAAAATGAGATGGTGGTGGCGTTCTTGGGAGGTTGGCGACGTTGGCGTTGTTACCGGTGTTAGCGGTATAGCAGTGTAGCGATGCAGCGTAGTTAGCGGTTTTAAGCTAGTTTGAACCCCAAGTACCTTCTCTAATACAGCTCCACAAAGACGATCAACAAAGAAACAACTTATCCAACTTTATCTGCTTGGGTTCTTACAAGCTTCCTTTGACAGTTTCGTCTTTTGCTCTAACGTGCAGGTTTACAAAACAACGTAATCCTTCCTGCTACGTGTCTACTTGAGAATGATGTAACATGTGATAAGAAGGCAGTTTTCGCAGCGTCGCTTTAGGGTCAACTTTGCCAAATTCAACAACAAATCAATAAAAACGATACCTCAAGTGAAACAAACATAACAATGACACTACGCGGGTTCAAATCACAGATTGGCTACGTGAAAACTATAGATTTAAAGCGTTAGATGTTGCCAAATATTGTAACAATATTTACAGAGGGAGAAAAGGAGTCAGTTCTGCCATCCGTCGGAGAGGAGCGAATAGGGGGGCGTACACATTATGGAGTGGCAGCGAGGAGGAGTTGTTAAGAGAGATGTTGACTCCTACATAATCAGAGTAGGGATCGAGCGAAGAAAGAGAGTAGATAGAAAGTTCAGAGAAGGATAGGCCTTGCCTGACGAAAATGATGACACCGCCGCTGGCGTGCGTGGCATCAAGAGAGAGAATGCCAGACCGGCAGTGGGTGCGATCATAACGCAGAGCAGAGAATCCAGGAATCCGGAAAGAGGAAGATAAGTTAAGATTGGATTTCTGGATACAGATAAAGTCAACAGAATGGGACGAAAGAAAGTAAAGTAGTTCGGTGCTTCTGGCTCAAAGACCTCCAGCATTCCATTGGAGAGCCCTGAGAGAGTCAGGGGGGAGAGGAGACAGGAGGCGTGGAAGGACAGCCAGGAGCAAGGGACGGTGGTGAAGGGGCAGAGGGAGAAAATACAGAATGGACCGACGGGGGATAAGAGGTTTGATGACGAGGGTGGGGAGGGAGTGCAGCAATAGCAGACGAAGGGCTAGATTGTACAGTGGAGGTATAGGTATTTATATGTATATATTTATGTGTATATTTTATATATATACATATTTATTTATTTATATGTATATATATAGGTATTTCCAAAACTCGCTGTTCGTTTTGTGTTTGACAAGTTAAATAACTTATATTCATCATCAGCCGTGTGTCACAGAGCTAACACTAAAGACTGGTTTCCATGATGTTCATTTGCCATACTTATCCTCCATTCACAAGAAAGCGAATTGTATCGCTATATTTTGGACTGGATGTCCGCACTCGCTTGGGAGTTGCTATTTCCGAGGTGTCTGGGCCACCTGTCTTCCACATAAAGGTGGGGCGTCCCGTTAAGTGCCTTGCCCAAGGACACAACCAGCGAACTTGCCGGTTTGTCCCCCACAACCTCCCATAAATGCCGAGCGCTAAGCAGGGAAGCTGTAGATACCATTTTTTAAAGTCTTTTGGTATGACTCGACAAGGGGAATAAACCCAATATCTACCGACTGCGAAGCGGACGTTCTAACCACTGCGCATAAAACTAAATAGAGAAACAAAGAATTTTTTACGCTACGTCTGCAAGCTGCGCCTCATGGAAACCAGCTTTAAAATTTCAACATCAGTCGCTTTCCAGCGTAGACTTATCGGGCGCAATATTATCTGGCGGACTGTTGCGCCAAAATCATTGTAGTTGATATGCCACATTTTTATGGCAATTTTGTTTCTGCTCTTTATATTTTCATTCCATATCTGAAACATACTAAAATGAAGATATTTGAAGAGTTACACAAAGTAGATTATGTTGTAAACTATTGCAAATTACACCCTGTGACGCAGTCCCGTAGCACTCCAACTTCGGGCCCCCCCAAAGTAAGCGCAAGAGCCCCTGCGCACAGGTCATATCACTTTAGAGGTGTAAAATTGAAAAGCTGCATTAAGAAAATACACCACAATTTGTACATAAGTAAACAAGCTAATGTCAGAATAAAGCATGCCGATACCGAAGGTGCAAGTCATAAAAAATTCGGCACCGATGCCAGAGTTCAGTAGGACATTTATGCAGACACTGCGAAACGAAAGCAATGACACTGAAAAACATGAAAAAGTTATAAAAACACAGTATCATTTAAATAGTCTGGAGCGAACCTTTTTTTGTTCGCAAATGCTGTTATGACATTGTCATAATCAAGAGATCGGGCGCAGTCATTTTCGATTGACAACATGGCTAATGAAGATAGTCTACTGTCTGTCATAGACGTTCTATTAAAAGTTTTGATCAGTTTCAATTTGCTGAAGCTTCTTTCAGCGCTGGCAACAGTCACGGGGCAAGTTAGTAAGATTCGAAGTGCGATGTACACATTCGGATACAATTCAAATAAATGAGTCTTTAGAAGATAGTTCAGAAAGTCTTGAGCCGTATTGAGATTGAGATTGCGTTTTTTTTGTAAAATTAAAACAAACCGCTGTAGCTCAGCGCTCATTTCATCAGAATCAATGTCACCGAACTTTTTTTGGAACTCTTTACAGCAAGTAAGAAGAGCATTTTCTTGTTGCACAAGCAAAAGTTTGTCTCGTGTGTACAAAAACGAAAAGGCGGAAGAAACCTCACGTAACAAATTAAAGCGCTCCTTTATTGACATAATAGCCTGGTCTACTAATGGATAGAAAAAGTTGCTTTTAAATTTCAGTTCAGGAGTAGCTCGTTGTTCCTCTTCACCTTGGTAATCAAACAATCTTCTTTTCTTTCCACTTCTTGACGGAGGAAAAGAAGGATCAATATCCAATTCCTGTGCTATTTCAACAGCAGATGTTGCGGCACTGTCATAACCCGTTGTGCGATAGTTTTGCAAAAACTTTTCAGTTGCCTGGATTTCCGTTTCCATTGTATGAAGGGAGACTCCATACGATTGAAGAATCTTGCTTGCTTTATTGACTTGGAATAGGATATCATACCAAATAAACACCGACAAAAGAAAACTCCATTTTGATAAATGAGCTATCAACGATTTTGTTTCTGAGGCAGCACTTCCATCTTTTCTTTCTATGGAAATGGCTTCCAAGTCTTTCAGTGCCAGCAACACCTCTTTTAAATTGTATCGAAGAGGTTTGATGCATTTAATTCTGCTTTCCCAACGAGTATCAGATTGTGACTTTATGGACAGCTCCACATGTTTCTTCAAAATTTCCCAACGCTGAGCAGAGGAAGAAAACAGCACATACAACCTTGTAAGTACTCCAAAAAATGTCAATGCTTCCGTCGATCAATTAGCACTGTCAACAACAACTAAGTTAAGGGTATGGTTTGTACAGGGCACATAAACAGCTTTGGGATTGATGTCTAGCATTCTTGCTTGGACCCCAGAATGTATTCCTTTCATGTTAGCACCATTATCATATGACTGACCTCGACAATCAGACAATTCGAGTTGCAGTTCGGTCGCTTTTTCTAAGAAAGCGTCCAACAAGCCTTTCCCAGTACTGTCACTTATTCTCAAGTAGCCAAAAAATGTTTCTTTATCAACAGCAGCTTCTTTATTACATAGTACATAACGGAGAATGACAGACATTTGTTCATGATGTGACATATCTGGAGTGCAGTCCAAAATTATAGAAAAATATTTTGCCAATTTCAATTGCTGTAAATTTTCTTTTTCAACTTCTGTCGCTAGCAATTCAATCAGTTCATTTTGTATGGTAGGACTCAAATAGTGATCTTTAGTGTTTTTATTCTTGATTCTGTCTTGAAGCTCTTTTAGGATCGGATCTCTTCTTGCCAAAAGCTCAAATATACCCAGAAAATTTCCATTGTGAGGAGATCCTAAGACTTCTTCAGATCCTCTAAAAGCAAGATTCCTTTCCGATAGAAACAAGGCAATGTCGATAAGTCTCTCTAAAACATTTCTCGAAAAACGTCTTTCATTGAAAAAAATATTCATCTCGCGTTTGTCGATAGTGGATCAATTTCTTATCCCTTCAGCTAGCAACATCCATTGACTGCAGCATTCTTGGTGGGAAATGCCGTTTTCATGGTCTTTCAGTTTTTTCGAAAAACCCTCCCATGTATTTATACCACTACAAAAGGGGCTTAGTGTTTCTCCAAATAGCTTACAACAAAAGCAAAAAACTTGATCTGATTCCCCAGAATAAACTAGCCACGACCGTGAAACACTTTCACCATTAGGTAACACACGTTTATAATGGTTGGAGGAAAAACGTCGCCTTGGAGTTGTGTTATTATATGGAAAATTCATTATTAGTTGATGTGGTCCACGTTTTACTATATCACATCGTTGAGCATCAGAAATACTTTCAGGCCATTTACATGGGTCATCAGGGATAGGGGTAAATTGAGATTCAGCTATTTTTGATATTGAAGGTTGCGTATTGGCAGGTAAATCACAACTTACATTTTCTGGAAATTCACAATCACTTTGATGCTGATCGTCATAGTCTTCTTTTTCTTGTACACTATAGTTTTCTTCATCCCTCTCGGTACTAGTGCCAGGTCTACTCTGCTCAGTAATCTTGAAAAAATCTGTCATCTTGGGCAATTTCGCTACAGCATCTCGAGCAGTGGCTGCTTCTTTTCTCTTTTGAGCACCACTTTTTGAACGTTTCATTCTATACAATGTCAATAAAATACTTTATCTGCACTCTGCAGTGTATATATATTGTCCCGGTATTTATAGCCAAACAGAATTCCAGACCATTCTATGATTGTTGCGTAACAACGGCATTGTTAGGTCAATCGAATATTCAAGATTCTACCAGAAAATCAATCGAAATATTCTAGATTCTGCGAGATAAAATGACGTTGCATTCACTTATGATGTCACAAGCCAATTTCTTCCTACAGTTTAAATCGGTTGTAAACAAGTCTGCTGAACTGAAAATAGTCACGTAGCCAAAAAGCAATTTCAGACTAACTTGTGCCCCCAAAGTTGGCCTGGGCCCCCCCCAATTGGGGGGTTTGGGGGGCGGCTGCTAGGTCTCTGCTGTGACAAAAGTTTAAGGACACCTTTCAAAAGCCTAAAAATGTAGCCTTCAATGATTTTATCTCGATGAGTAATCGGTATTGTTGTGCCATATTGCATAATTATGCTACTGAGTTAAAGTAGAATTTTTATATGACAACGTCTTTTCATTTGCTGTTCAATGATACTCGGAAAAACTCGTTTTGGTCAAAATTAATTAAATTCGTAGGCGTAATAAATGGGCAAAAAACTATTTCCTAGCGGGGAAAAAACGGGCTTAAAACGTAACCTTAAGCTATACGATATAAGTTTTCTCTTCATCAAATCGCGAAGAAGATGACAGTTAGCAAAACAACTGCTATCAGGAAACACCAAAATGATGATACTGTATTTTCATCGACAGAAAAAGATCTGGTCAGCCAAAGGTTTTCAATAGCAGAGAAGATCGCCTTATGCGTAATGTTGTTACTTGCTCTCTAATGAGTTCTTCCAAAAAAATTCAGATTAAGTTGATGGAAACTGGCACAGTAGCCAATATCAAAGCTATTCGATGCAGGTTGTCGCTGGATTTTGACCTTGAATCGCGCAAGCCAGCCAAAAACCTCGCTTGCGATGAATGACAAACCTCTGGACTTCGCCTAAAGATATACTACCTGGGAAAAAAAGATGTGAAAAAAGGTACTTTCTTGGTAACAGTCTTCTGTAAATCAGTTTTCTGTTCAAATATATGAGGTTTGTAGCCTGTTGGAGCACGTCATGAGGAAAAGTACCCAAGCCCAACTGTGAAACACTGCGCAAGCCAAATGATTTGGAGACAACTGGACCTTATTTTTTGCAGCCGGAAAGCATCAACTCCACATGAGAGTCCACAACTGCGAGATTTTTATGCATGATGATGCTCCATGTCATTGAAGCAAGGTGGTGAAGAAATTCTTGAATAAAAAAGTGCCCAAATTTTGAAGTGGCCAAGAAACAGTCCGCATTCAAATCTGATAGAAAATTTATAGAAACTTATGAAGATGAAAGCGCAGAAAAACATTACTCAAGCCTGGATGCACTTCAAAGAGCATTAAAGAAGTGTGAGTAAAAGAAATCTTGCAGATCATTGCTGCAAACTGATTGACACCAGGCCACGCAGCCTGCAAGAAGTGAATAAAAACAAAGGCAGTTACACAAAATATTGATTGTAAACTTTTTTCAATTCTTTGTAAGCTTGATTTGCTTATAATTACCCTTAGTAACTAATAAATCATCAAAAAGAATTGTCGGAAGGTAGTAAAGGAAACAAAAGTTATGTCAGTTTTAACACAGAATAGTCGAAACATGCTGTGTCCTTAAATTTTGTGAGGGGTTGTAAATTTTCAGTATCATTTTTTGATTGTCCATGTTTATTCTCCATTCACAAGAAAGCGAATTGTATCGCTCTCTTTTTGGACTGGTTGTCCGCACTTGCTTGGGAGTTACCATTTCCGAGGTGTCTCTTGACTTTTCTTGTCTTATTGTTAACTTTTGGAGTCGCTTCTCGGATTACGAGTTTCTCATCAGCCCTTTTCGCCAGTCCCCAGTAGACTGAGCTACCACGTCGAGTAGACTGCTCGGCCCCGCCACCTGTCTGCCACATAAAGATGGAGGCAACCAGTTAACTGTCTTGCCCAAGGACACAACAAGCAAGCTTGGCGGCTTGTTCTCCACGTCTTTTCTTTTGAGCTGAGCGCCAAGGAGGGAAGCTGTGAATACCATTTTTTAAAGTCTTTTGGTATGACTCGACTTGGGAAATGAACCCCAGATTCACCGACTGCGAACAGTTTTACTCATACTTGCTCTGCTTAGCTCTTACCGACTGCAATAAAAAACGGTATAGATAATCAGGCTACAGGAAAAACATTTTATTCTATGATACAAAGTATACACCATACGTTTAGTCAAAATTAGACAAAAAATTGAAAAGTAGATGTAGCACTAGTTCATTGGGCAGCAATCTTTACGATTTGCAAACGGCGGGAAAAAAATTAACCAAAAAGACAGCAAATTTTGTTTCGCGGAAGGTGGAGGCGGAGATTACATCTGTAATTTTACCACAATTTTGAAGGAGGTGCATTATTGTTTTTCAATTTTAAGGCATTTTCCAAAAAAAACGTCTTCAGATTTTCAAGCGTTACTTTTTTCTATTTTCAACTTTAAATTGCTTACTTGCGGGTATGTAGCATAATCACGAGAATTTCTGGTAGGGTGAGGACGTCCCTGCTTTAAAATTTTTATGTCCCTAGTTACCGTGCGCAACGGTGTCGATATTTCTTGTTTCCAGCGTTCAAACATCAGAAGCACTCTGCTCTGCGCTTTCGATGTTGTCTTTCAATTCTTCTTCGACAGCTTGAGAAGATTTTTGCCTTCTTGTAATCCTGCGATGCTGGAAAACTTTCTCAATTGCTGAAGGACTTTTGCCTTTCGTTTCAGGGACAACAATATAAACGTATATCATCATGAGGATCGTTATTATCAAATATGGAAGCATGGCTCCAAATTTCAAACCAATCTGAAAAATATAGAGAACAAATGGCTTGAACGTATACCATAGACATCCGATAAGATATTTCTAAAACGGGCAAAAATTTAGCCTAAGAAGAAAAGTTAAAATTACATTTACAAGATTTTAAAACATTCTAGAAACTATAAATATTTCAAAACTACTAAAAATGCCAACACAAAAAACGATTTGACAACAAAACAATTTAGCTTAAGCCAGGGATGGATAGCTTTAATAACTGAAGGGTTACAAAAATTTTTTTGATTTTTACCGGGCCACTAGTTAAAATTGGATGTTGGAATGTTGCATACTCCCAATTATGTTCTTTTTTGTTCTGTACAATAATTTCTCATCCAATAATGATAAAAAAGAACCAATTGTAGTTTCTGTTGACCAAAAGCTTTATTGCGTTAATTTGGTTAGACCAATGTATCAAACCTAAACGTATACTTCGTAACGCTGGTAATCACTTAGTGTTAATGGTGCATTTATTAATTTGTAACGAAAAGTGAAAACAAATGCCTAGGGCGACGGGATGTACCCTGGGACAATGCTTCTTCCCAAATTCCTGCTGGTGTTTTTTTCAATTTAAATTGTGAATCCCTAAATCGAAACATTTCTCCGGAAAAAATCAGAACTTATGTGCTCTTTTAACTAAAATTGCACCCTCTCAGCAGAAGTAATGCCCCCACATGAAAAAATTTGAGCAAAAACTCAGAGTCCAAACTGGCAAAAACATTTTGGGATCAACTTGAACTTTGTACTCCTCTCAAACTATCGTTTTGCACCCCAAAACGAAACAGTCTGTGGCCGGCCCTGGAAAAACATTTTTCAAATAAAAATTTATTCAGTATTTCATACACAGGTAGGTAGACTTATTACGAGTACAGGAACTGAAGGACTCGAGTCAATCCGAGTCCAACAACCTCCGAGTCCCATGGAACCGTGACTCGAGTAAAATGCAAGTTTCTGTTTAAGGTGCCTGAGTTCCCCAAAGTTCGAGTCCTTTCGGGTCCAAGTTAACGAAAGCTCGAGTTACAAAAATTTTACCTAAATCCTCTTCGTTTTTGCAATCCATAATATCTATACCAGGGTTGTCAACCTGATGGCCCGCGACGTAATATTTTGTGGCCCGCGTAAAAATTTTGTAGCACAGTGCGAATGTCTGGTCTCTCAATGTGGTCTTCGAAAAATTGTTCTCCAAAAGAAATACATTTTTTAAGTTGAAATTACGTGAATTTAGCCATGAAGTAAGAGTCGACAACTGCTGTAAGTCGCGGGTGGCATTAGAGGTTACGGCGAGAGAGGTAATGACCTTTTTTTCTTTTGGAGACCAGCACCATTTCGAGCTACATCACACGATTTTCGGAGATCGGTGCCCGGAGAAGTGGTGTTCTTCAAATAATGCTGTGGCTGGTGTGCCGCGAAATTTGATCAACTGGTTTTTTGTGCCGGCAGACAAAAAAGTTTGGGGACCACTGACATACAGTCTTGCTTGCTTAAATTTTTTCCAACAGAGTCTGGTCCGTATAAAATCCAAGTATGTAAATGTGGCCCACAGCACTGAATGAGTTTGACACCCCTGGTCTACACTACAAGGCGCAATTCTGTCGATGTGTCTGTATGTGTATGTATGAGTGAGAGTCCGTGTCTGTGTTTTTATTCCTACAACACTACTGGGCGTACATACACGAAACTTGGCACGACGGAATATCTCCCAGCGTTGAATGTCATATTGGGGTTCGTGACGTCATCATGGCATCACAATTATTGATAAATTTTTTTAATTTGCTTTTTGTTACGGAGAAATACAATCTTTTGCTCAAACGAAAGTTAGTCCCAAACTTGGCAACTTACAAAAATCTTATACCTTTGAGATGTAGGAAGACGTCACAGCTGACGTTTGATTGCACAAGTTGATCCTTTTATTTTCTCAAAAAATATTGAACGTAACAACACCATTAAAATTTTTTACGAAGGTATTAACGAAATGCTTTCGAAGTAATATCTTCGATTCTACAACAATTTGAGCTGCATTGATGATACTGTGGCGACCATTGATCGTTGTAAATATACGTGTAACTTTTCGCTTCATTAACCACGTCGCTATGACGAAATAATGCTGCTGTTACGCTTTGTTTTCTTTGTGTGCATGCCAGTGAGTTAGTAGAGTGATAACTTAGAACGAGTAGCTGAATAAAGCTGGTTGTTGATTTATTGATTGATTTCTTAATCAGGAAGTAGCTATATTGGTGACCCCAGACTTGAACATGGCACTAGAAAATGAAACCTTAAATAAGTTAGCTGAGGCGATTGGTAACCTTAGTGCTAGCACATCCATAGCTGCTTCCTCGAGGCTTTCAAACAACCAGACAACAGGAAACCAAGACAGTGACTTGACAGCAATTCACGCAGTCAGCCTCAAACTGCCAGAATTTTGGACAGATGATCCCAAAGTTTGGTTTGTTAGGGTAGAGGCTCAATTTCGCTCTAGAGCCATCACTTTAGATTCAACAAAGTTTGACTACGTGGTAACGGCACTGGATAATCGCACAGCGGCTGAAGTAAAAGCAATTATTTGTCAGCCACCACCACAGAACCAGTACGTCGCCCTTAAAACAGCTCTCATTTCTGCGTTTGGCAAATCACAGACACAAAAAGACAATGAACTCTTTAGTATATGTGGACTTGGAGACAGAAAACCATCAAGTCTACTCAGGAAAATAGAATCCCTTAATAACGACGCAGACACCTTGCGGCGGGCATTTTTCTTAGCCCAACTTCCATCCCAAGTTCGTGCTATTTTAGCGTCACAGAACTTTGCAGATATTCACGAGCTTGCTTTAACAGCAGATCGCATCGTTGAAGCTAATAACTTACCTCAACCTAAGGTGAACACTATCAATCGTCGGAAAACCCCAACCAACCACGTTAAACGTTCCGGCCCAGTGACTGACCAACCCTTTATCTGTTACTTCCACAGGCGATTTGGTCCAGATGCTCGCACTTGCCGTCCAGGTTGTCGGTTTGCAAAGCTTTTGGAAACAACCACTAACACCAATCCCAACTCTCAGGGAAACGAGATAGCCGGTCGTCATTGACACCGGCGACCGGCATTAATTCCATCAACACCCTCTCTGTGTGGGACCGTCAAAATGGAACATCATTCCTTGTTGATACAGGCGCCGACATCTGCGTTTTTCCAGCTTCCCCCAGGGACAGAAAGACCCGACCTCCAGGTTGCAAGCTCATCGCTGCCAATGGCTCCAATATTCTGACGTGGGGCCACCAATTACTCTCTGTTCACCTGGGGAACGGCCGCAGTTACCCACAAAATTTTCTTTTGGCTGACGTCACGCATCCTATCCTTGGAGCAAATTTTTTCAGTGCAAACAATATAGCGATTGATTTGCGTGGCCAGCGTCTTATAGATTTGAATCATGGATCAACACTCCCCGCCACACGCGAACCCAAACCTGCCAGTCTTTTAGGTTTGAGTCTGTCTACCCCCACCGGTTTCGACAAACTCCTGAAATCCTTTCCAGAAATATTAGTGCCACATTTTACTTCTGCAACAAATAAACATGGCGTCGAACATCATATTATTACCACAAGCCCACCTGTGCATGCTCGTGCTCGTCGTTTACCCGCCGATAAATTGCCACAGGCAAAAGTGGAATTCCTTCAAATGGAACAAGCTGGCATCATACAGCGTTCCCACTCCCCGTGGTCTTCCCCCTTACATATGGTCCCGAAACCCAATGGAGGTTGGCGTCCTTGCGGCGACTACCGCCGTCTTAACCAGACAACAGTTGATGACCGATATCCCCTCCCACATATCCAGGATTTTAATTCTAAATTAGCAGGAGCTAAAATTTTTTCTAAAATTGATCTCGTCCGTGGTTACCACCAAATTCCCATGACAGCTGACTCCGTCCCCAAGACCGCAATTGTCACTCCTTTTGGACTATGGGAGTTCCTCCGAATGCCCTTTGGATTAAAAAACGCTGCACAAGCATTTCAACGACTTTTGGATGGCATTTTTCGTCAACTGGATTTCGCTTTTGTCTATTTGGATGACATTTTGATAGCCAGCTCTTCTGATGATGAACATTTTGACCACCTTCGACAAGTTTTTGACCTTCTTTCTGCTAACGGTCTTGTCATCAACAAATCCAAATGCGTTTTTGGAGTTACCAAACTCGACTATCTAGGTCATAAAGTCACAATTAAAGGGATCCAACCTTTACCTGACCGCATTAAGTCTATTCAAAATTTTCCGATTCCTCAAAACAGACCCGCTCTCCAACGTTTTTTGGGACTCATCAACTACTACCATCGATTTCTTCCTAATATTGCCCATAAGCTGGCTCCACTGCACCTCGCGTCCAGTGGTCGAGGAAAGTCAATAGAATGGTCACAGTCTTGCCAAGAGGCATTCGATTGCGCAAAATCCGCTTTAGCTCACGCAACTTTACTTCACCACCCTCGTGCCAATGCGATCACTAGCATTACAGTAGACGCGTCAGACGTTGGATTGGGTGCTCAACTAGAACAGTTGCATGAAGACACGTAGGTCCCTATTGCATTCTTCTCTCGCAAATTATCTTCCGCCGAGCGAAATTACAGTGCATTTGACAGAGAACTACTTGCCGCTTACGCAGCCATCCGGCACTTTCGTCATTTTGTGGAAGCAAAGCCTTTCACTGTCTATACAGATCACAAGCCCCTAACCTTTGCCTTTGCAAGTTCAGCAGACCGCTCTCCCAGGCAATCACGACATCTTTCCTATATTGCTGAGTTCACCACTGACATTCGCCACGTTCATGGAAAATACAATGTCGTCGCAGACACTCTGTCTAGAATAGAAACTGCCGAACTGCAAGACATTGACTTCCAACAATTGGCAAAAGACCAAGCAACTTCTACCGAAATCTTAGCTTACCGTACCGCTATCACCAGTTTATCCCTCAAAGACATCCCTCTAAACAACACTGTCTTATTGTGCGATCTATCTTTAGGAAAACCACGTCCCGTTGTTCCAAAAGAATGGACATTTAAAGTGTTTCAAACAATTCACTCGTTGTCACATGCTGGCCCACGCCCAACACAACGAGCCGTGGCGGACCGTTTTGTTTGGCACGGCATGAAGAAAGATATCCGACGATGGTGCAAGGAATGTCACGCCTGCCAATCGTCTAAAATTCATCGACATGTCCGAGCACCCCTTAGTCACAGGCTACCGCCATCAGGTCGTTTCAGAAGCCTACATGTTGATCTAGTAGGTCCGTTGCCCCCCAACGAAGGAATGACGTATCTCTTTACCATCATCGACCGCTTTACTCGGTGGCCAGAAGCCATCCCCCTTCCCGATTCCAAAGCCAAAACATGCGCCCAAGCTCTGATCAGACACTGGATATCACGTTTCGGTCTCCCAGAAGACATCACGTCTGATCGAGGCGCACAGTTTACTTCCTCACTGTGGACCGAACTTGGTTAAGTCCTTGGAGTGCAGTTACACACCACCACCGCTTACCATCCGCAAGCTAACGGTATGATTGAAAGATTACACCGTCAACTCAAGAGCTCCCTTAAAGCTCGGACCACAGACCCGTATTGGATGGATCACCTTCCTTTGGCACTGCTCGGAATCCGCGTGGCCTGGCGTGAAGAACCGGGATGCTCCCCAGCAGAATTGGTTTATGGTTCCAGTCTTCGCCTTCCAGGGGAATTCGTCGACCAACAAAATTCTAGAAATACCCAACCCTCTGAAGATTTTCTTCGTCACCTTCAACGTGCAATGCATACATCACTACCAACACCAGCCATTCACCATTCAAAGCCATCGTCATATATTCCCCCCACACTCATGCAAAGCAAATTTGTCTACGTACGTGTTGACAGCCATAAAAAACCGTTACAGCGTCCCTATGATGGACCATTTCGCGTTATCTCAACCGGCGACAAAACTTTTGTGCTCGACATTAACGGTCGACAAGAAAAAATTTCTGTCGATCGATTAAAACCAGCATTCATTAAAAACCATTCCCCTCCTAGGGTCGCCACTTCTTCCACCATGGACCCCAAAACAACATTACCTATTCCTACCGATCACCCGTCACACGATGAAACTCCATCCATGACAACCGCCCACCCTACCAGATGCAGAAGACAACGTCGATTTCCCAGACATTTAAACACTGACTATGTTTGCGCAATGACGTAGCACGCCGCTCCTTATTGCTGGGAGGGGGCCATGTGGCGACCATTGATCGTTGTAAATATACGTGTAACTTTTCGCTTCATTAACCACGCCGCTATGACGAAATAATGCTGCTGTTACGCTTTGTTTTCTTTGTGTGCATGCCAGTGAGTTAGTAGAGTGATAACTTAGAACGAGTAGCTGAATAAAGCTGGTTGTTGATTTATTGATTGATTTCTTAATCAGGAAGTAGCTATAATACCACAAGCGATTTGTTTTTTAAGCATTTTAACCATCACAGCATACTTTTTTCTTGAAATCTTTAAATTGGCTTAATAATATCCTAATGTTGTCAGGTACAATTAAAGTGAAAACAGTGCAGCAGACTGCTGCTCTTGAAATTGTTATTGTCACTTCAAAAACAAACAGCTAAGATGCTGCCTGATGAAGAAGAATGATGCATTACAGTATTAACACACCCATAAGCCTAAAGACCTGTTTTTTAGTAATGCAATGGTGTAAGATATACTTATGTACGACCGAGTAGCAAGCTTCACTAATCGCAACCTCCAACACATAAGCTTATTACACAAGAGCAGCACAGTTCGACAAACTGGTAATTTTTCAGGCAAAATCTTGCAGTATTCACAAAAATTATTTGCATCTTCGGATTATGCTGGAAAACTATAATTTAACTTGTTGCAGTAACTTAACTGTTACAGCTTGACTTCGGGTTAGCGTTCTCTTTCCCTTGCAGCGATTTGGCCAGAACCACGCTCAGTCAGAAGTTATACAGTAGTTCATGGCAAATAGGCGCACAGTGGCGAAAAATCGTTTGTAATGTGTCAATTATTTAACAGGTTATTCTTGAAAATACACTACACTCACTTGGGCGCCCTGTCACAACTTTAAATTTATTCTTCAATGCACTTCATTAAACGACCGAATGAAACTTTGTGTGATGGTAGGCTGTTTCAATTGTAAGCAAGTTCAGTTTTAAATTACGCTTTTGCTGCAAACAGTTCAAACAAGACGTTTCCCGAGACTCCAGAAACTTTGGAGAATACATAGCAGCTCTTAGCAACCTCGGCAATGTTTAATTCAATCGATTTTCTTTCAAAAAACGGCACTTTTGATTTGTAACGAGAATTGACGACGTCAAAAAACATTGAGTGAAACTGGAGCAGCCGCCTGAACCAATATTCTTAACCCCGACGTTACTAATGGGGTCCTGCGGATGTCCGCGGCAGAGGCGGCAAATTATAAACAAACAGGCAGCAGGCCTACACGGTAACGTAAGCTCAATAAAGATAAGTTTCGTAGCTTTAGTCATTACCATTAATTTACGAGACTTGACTAAATGCTGCAGATTCACTCAAAAACTAGATCATGAAATTAAGAGCCGTAGACGTCTAACCTAATGTAATGCACGAGTCAATTACTTTGAGGTTGGTTCACCGCTGTTGCTGCGAGAGCTGCAAGCGTATGAGAGTCTGAATAAATTTGTTCATCCCTTCTTCGATAATTTTGTTTCAGCCTAACTTATTACGTACTGGCATTTGGAGAAGTGATTTAAAATTATTTTTTTTATTTACAAACAAAAACCCAGGGGGCAATTATCCCATTAGCCACCCAGCGAACACCCTTGACAAATACAGTTTTACAACTAAACCAGAAGCGCCGGTTTGCCTTAACAATTTGACTGGTTTAAAGGCACAGAGTGTAATGGAGCTACTTCCTGAAAATTAATATGAAAGTCGTCGCCTCCACGAACACCCATCCAGTTCATCTATATTAGCTAGCAAAAGTGTTTAGAATTGCAGGATTGCTTGCTAAATTCTGACGAAAAACAGGTGGTTAAAACAGCGACGGTACAGATTACCAGTCAACCTGCTTCCTATCTCCACCCAGCCCTTGAAATTGCAGCATCCCTACCAATATTAACTAGTTACATGCACGTAAGTGTATTTTCAAGTTACAAGTGATTTTCTCAGGTTTACAACAAGTTTTCTCAAGTGCTGTTAGCGCACACGAAAAAGGCAATTATTCCAATACGCTTTAGACCAGGGGTCGGCAACCTACGGCCCGCGGGCCGGATCCGGCCCGCCTAACAAAGTCATCCGGCCCGCAACCTTTTTACAAATTTTAGTAATGATGCGGCCCGCCTAGCGGTAGTGCATTTCATTCTATTTATGTGCCCTTTTTGCAATTATCAGGCACTGTTTACTAATGAGAAACTATCTTAACAGAAATCGCTGGCGTAAAGCTTTGATTCACTATATATGTTTGCAAAACGTATTAGGTTGTGCATACGTGATAATGGTGAATGCAAGTAACTCTGTTTACGTTCCTAAGCTTTTTTAGGCCAAAGTCGCATTCAACAACTTTCTTGGGTACTAGTACTTGAGTCTTAACATCTTACGATCTTTAAGTAAACTAAGCGTCTTTTATTCAATGACTTACTGTCTGGGCAACTGAGCAATATGTGTTACATTTGCGTTCAACCTTTCTTTCAAATTTGGTAGTATATTTCTTTTCTAGTAGTACTGTATAGCTGCGCCCAAGGAGAGAATTGAGTGGAAGTCATAGGAAGGGTTGCATAAAGGTGCTTGGCCGTTTCAGCTTTGTGATTGAAATGTACGATTTACCCTAATTTCTAATTGTAACTTTATTTAATATTTACCGCAATTACAGAAGTTTAGCTAATAATAGTCATTAAGCATATATTTATCAATTTTTAGCAATATGGCAATGTTGACAAAACGTAGAAAAGTTGATGCTGAGTGTCGAACTTTTAATGAAGAATGAGAGAACAAATGCTGTTTTGAGCAAACTGCTCAAGGCGCATCGCTTGCCTGTTGTACTACTTTCAATACTTTTTTATTAACAATTTTGGTAAACCCACGTGTTTGATTTACAACGTATCTGTTTCTGTAGACAAGGAATTTAGCATGAAGCGCCTTGATGAAGCATACTAATTTTTCCAAGTTTACGGGTCAAGCAAAAAAATAAACTTAATCAACTTAGAACCACCTTGAAACAGCAGATTTCTGTATTTCAAAGGCAAACCATTGAATTGGAAAATATTACTCTAGCTAGCAACAAGGTAGCACAAGTAATAGCGAAAGACAAGAGACCGTTAACTGATGGTGACTTTGTGCAAAAGTGTATGATGGCTGTTGTTGAAGCCGTATGTTCGGAGAAAATAATACTGTTTTCTGATGTCAGTTATTTAGCGAGAACCATAACCCGACGAATAAGAGAGATTTTTGACAGCGTAAAATATAACCAGAAAGATTGTTTTGAAGATCTGCAGTTCTTCTCAATAGCGATAGATGAGAGCACAGATACGGCTCAGCTGGCAGTATTTGTGAGTGGAGGAGACGGAGATTTTCATGTTGTTGAGAATTTTGTTCAACTGTTTCTTATGATGGGTACTAATACAGGAACCAATATTCTAAAGGCATTACTTCAATGCCTTGAAGCCATGAATTTGAATCTCTCAAAATTGGTTTCAACAACGACTGATAGAGCCCCATCAATCGTTAGAAAAATATAGGTATCGTGTTTTTGCTTCAAAATCACGTGGAAGACCAAAGAATTAATAACGACATCATAAAGTTGCAGTGTCTCATTCCTCTGGAAGCATTGTGCGCAAAGATATCCACCTCAAAAAGCGTCATAGACATAGTGGTAAAGGCTGTGAACTTTATTTTGTTCCGAGGGTTGAACCATCGTCAATTTCACCTATTACTTTTACAAAGAGAGATTTTTATCGAGATTTGCTTTATTTCTGCGGTATACGTTGGCTTAGTCGAGGTGAAATACTACGAGGAGTGTACACATTGCGAGAAAAAATAGCAAACTTCCTTGAAAAAACATATAAATGCTACTGAATTTCGCAATCAAGAATGGGTTCTTAATTTGGCATTTTTGGTCAATTTAACATCGTATTTGGACTACCTGAATTTTTGCAGCTTCAGGGAAAGCTTCCATTGATGCATGAGATTGGAGTTATGTACGTGCAATTCGCAAGTTTTAACAACAACACTGTTAATAATAAATTTATACGGCCCGCTGAGACCTTGCAGATTTTAGTTTTGGCCCGCAGCTAGTGAAAGGTTGCCGACCCCTGCTTTAGACCTTGATGATCTTAGGACTGCGTATAAAAGAGTGCAACACGTGCTCAAATCAAGTTTCTACAGTTAATAGTATCCTATCCAAGCAATAAAACCGTGACTAGGTTAGTGGTTATTTAAACCAAAATTGCATTTTCTTATTCGTTGAACTAGATTGGAAATGTTGTGAATAACAGCAATGATAGCAGCTCGAGTCGTCAAACTCGCCCAAAGCATGCAACTAGAAATTTCTGAGAAGTGGCTAGACAAAACTACACATTATTTTGTTTTCACTATTTTGAGGCATAGTGTCATGACTAAAAGAGACAGGGTTTCAACCCTTGTAGCTAGCCCTTGTTTCGTCCTGCAACAGGATAACCTATAGCTCAGGGGTTCTTAACCTGGGGTCCATGAACCCCTAAGGGGTCCATGATGGTGCTTTAAGGGGTCCGCAAATCCAAATAAGAATATCTACAGTAGGCTACGTATTTCTATTGACCGATCAGAACCTAAAAAAGCAACATCGCATTTGTGATAAATAGGCCTATGTAATCATACACAACGTCTATGTCGTAATAGAATAAATAGATTGAACAAAAAACCGTGCACGTGTATGCTGTATTGAGTATTATAGAAAGCTGTCAATTTGCTTATGTGTTTTCTACTACAAAGGTTTATAACCTGGAAGGATAAATAAATTAAAAATTTTACCAATTTAAAAAAATGTCGAAGAAGAGAAAGTACAGTGAAAATTATGTAGCTTTTGGTTTTACCTTTGTTACTGATAGTGATGGCAGCCAAAGGCCGCAATGTTTTCTATGTGGTAAAGTCCTTGCCAATGCAAGTTTGAAGCCAGCGAAACTGAAATCTATTCAAATCTATTCATCTATTCATCCTAAAAACACCTCAAATCTATTCATGCTAAAAACGCACTGGATAGTGTTGATTCTTTTCGTTCTAAGAAGGCTCGATTTGAGAAATCGGGGACTTTGCCGAAGTTCGGATTCATCAAGACGCAGAAACCTTGCCTTGAAGCATCTTATAAGGTCGCTTACCGCATTGCCAAGGAAAAGAAAGCTCACACTATCGGAGAGACATTGATAAAACCGTGTGCTCTGGAAATGACTGAGCTGGTATGTGGCACAGAACAAAGAAAGAAACTTGAAACCGTTTCCTTGTCAAACGATACCATCAGCTCCAAAATTATTGACATTTCTAATAATATTCTGAAACAAGTAATGGAGGAACTTAAAGCATCACCATTTCCATTTAGCATGCAACTGGATGAAAGCACAGATGTCTCTCAGTGTGCCCAGCTTCTTGTATATGTTCGTTATATGCACGCTGATACAAAGAAGAATTCCTATTTTGCGAGCCTCTCTCAGAAACTACAAAGGCTGCAGACGTATTAGAGATGGTGAACAATTTCTTTGCCAAACAAGATTTCAATTGGAAGAGAAATATTGGTAGTTTGTGTACCGACGGAGCGCCCGCAATGCTTGGGAAAACCTCAGGATTTGCTTCGTTGGTAAAGAAAGAAGCTCCTCACATCATTGTGACTCATTGCTTTCTACATCGACATGCATTGGCATCAAAAACTCTATCACCAGCTTTAAAAGAAATTTTGTCTGTTTCTGTAAAGATCGTCAACTTTGTCAGAGCTCGAGCTTTAAACAATCGTATATTCAAAAGACTTTGCCAAGAAATGGGTGCACAACATGAAGTACTTTTGTACCACACTGAAGTTCGCTGGCTTTCGAGAGGTCAAGTTTTGAAGCGTTTGATGGAACTGAGAAAGGAAGTTTCATTCTTCTTACGAGAAAAACAAAATCCTCTATCAGTGTAATTTGACAGAAAGGAGTTTATTTATGGCTTAGCTTACTTGGCAGATATTTTCGGTCACTTGAATGAAGTAAATCTGTCATTTCAAGGACCAGATGTAACGATTATGGACGTTACAGAAAGACTGCAGGCTTTTCAAGCAAAGCTTCCTTTGTGGAAAAGAAGACTTGAGACAGACAACTTTGCCAACTTCCCAATGCTGGAGGAAGTGATCTCTCAAAGCCGAATCGATAATACTGAAGGCCTGCTTTCCTCTCTACGTGGAAATATGTGCGAAAATTTAGACAGATTGCAGCAATCTTTTGAAAGTTATTGCTCACATAATCCGAATTTTGAATTGTGGATTCGCAACCCATTTCTTGCAGATCTAAATTCTATTGGTGATGACGATCTTGCCAAAGATGACCTCATTGAGTTGAGGACAATGCAAATGCTAAGGAGCGAATTCAATTCAAAGAACCTTGCAGAATTCTGGTGTTCCTTGGCACAAGCGTATCCTCGCCTGGTGAAGAGAGCCATGGTTGCTCTTATTCCTTTTGCTACTACCTACCTCTGTGAGGCAGGGTTTTCTGCTCTTCTTGCTATCAAAACGAAACAGGGAAATCGGTTGGATGCTAAGGATAACATGCGTGTGGCTCTGGCAAAAACCGTCCCACAATTTCGTGTTCTTGTTGAAGATAAGCAGCAGCAACCTTCGCATTGATTTAAAAAGTTATTTGCATAAACTTAGTTTACTAGTGCTTTTCTTTATGGTTCATCTCAAAGCAAACCGCCTGAGTGCGTTCTACTTATTGGTTACTGCACTGCATTTTTTGATTCTTTATGGTTTGTAATTGTTGTATAACTTAATTGACATGTTAATTGATTTATTATTCATTATTATTCGTTGAATTATTAATTTGCTTCTGTTTGGTCTGCAAATTTCTGGACTATACTACCTAGTTGATTAAAAGCTAATTTTGACAATTGCGATGTGTTTCTTCTAAAGGGGTCCAAAGCTTTCATTAGAATGTTTTAGGGGTCCGTGACTAACAAAAGGTTAAGAACCACTGCTATAGCTTAATCAAGGCGATATGAGCTATTGGTTTTGGGAAGCTCATCAATACAAAAAGCCGCTTTTATGATTAAAGATGTCCAGGTGCTTCATAAAATTGTAAATTTCTAAAAAAATAAATTTTTGAAAGGGGTTTAGATCTATCCTATCACCTGTCAATATATAACCTCGTTGCCATCTGTAGGTTTGTTAGGAGATAACACAAACAACTTACAAACATGTAGGGTGTTGCAAAGCTAACAGCCACGAAGGCAACCCACTGCCAAAACAAAGCAATCCCCATGGCACCTGGTCGTGCTGATAGGGGCAAAATCTCAGGAGTGATGCTAAAGGCGGTGACGCCGGAACCGACGTTCATTCCAGCTGCATACGCTGAAATAAAAATAATTTGTTAAGAAAATAAATGAAAACATTTTACGCTATTCTGAGAGTTTACGCCTTACGGAAACCAGCTTTAACTTGGAAAACTTTTACAAGTTTCTCGAGGAATAGCATTTGGGGCCGTATTTAAAGAAAGTCATTCCCATTTCTTCAGAGTTTACAACGCTTTAAAAGCACAATTGACATTCGTTAGCAAGGAAATCCAGAATTGTATACCGCTTACGATGCGCCAGAAAGAAGTTTGATTCGAAAGCGAGTGTGTAGTGGTAGATGTACGCTGAACTAGCACGTCTGGATTGTTGAAAAAATGCGAGAAAAAGACGTAAAATCAAGAAAGAAATATTTCTATTTCTCTCATTTCTTTGAAATTAATGGTTATTGTATAATGAGGGTCAAGTATTTGCCATCGTAAGCAGTTTTGTGTCGGAAAAGATAGCGTTGTTTATGAAACGCAACTTCGTTGGAAGAGAGATCGGTGGAACTGTTTTGATAGTTGGCTTAAATTTCTTTAGTTTTATGCAATGTAGACAACTAATTTTAAAAGTAGAACCTGTGAAGATAATTTAAATAATAATGGAAGTTAAAAAGACAATATTGATGCAAATCTTATGTGCTGGTACAGACATAGCCGATGCAAATTAGAAAATCACTTTCTACGACAAGATCGAACGCTTAGGTAGAAAAAAATTGGGGGGACGGGATACAATTTTTTGCTGGCAATGATGACATCATCATATGTTAGTACAGTTGTGGAAAAACTTCAAAAAGTTTGCAGGGAATTCCTATCAACGCTGCACTCACAATCCTACTCAAAGGAGAAGCAGATTTTCTTTAAGTATGTTTTTTTGAATGGAACGTGCTGTCGAAGGTTTTTCCCACCTCACAATTAAGCACCATCAGTTTCACAAAGACCAGCACAATATATATTCGATTATCAACTTTTCTTACTGGTAGTCGACAAGATTGCAAGATAAGGCAACCACGTAGCAACATGAAGGAAGGCCAAAGTCAAAGTGTAAAGAACACAGGATGCAGCAAGAATTCCATTTCCAGTCAGGAACAAGGTTTTGCGACCAAATTTTTTTGCCAAGTATCCCTAAAAAAAGTAAAGGTAAAGATAAACCCATTCTTGGTCCGAATTTTGGAGAGGAAAAGATGAAGAATGCCATTTTCTTGAGCCCACAACAGTGATGAGAGAATTGGGGTCAAGTCCTTTCACACGGCCGCCTTAAAAAAGGTAGTCTACCATATCAACCATGCAGTCTATTTAGATTGGTATTGCTTAGTGGCTAGGGTTTAGCCGGAAATGGCCACAAACGATGAACTACATTATAATACAAAATATTAAGTTTTTTGTCTTTTGCGACACCACGCAACAAATATAAAGCTATTATTAAAAACTATCAAATTGTGCACCAGAATTGGCAGCGCCCGGGTTGGCTTCGAACAGTGCCACCCCAAAATCAAAATTGCCATTCCAATATCGAAAAGTGTCATCGCGGATGGTTTTCAAAAGCGTCATCCATATAAAATTTATCCGGAATTCAAGTACGTTTTTTTAAAAAAAATCCGCCATCTATATTTCCATAATTTTGGCGATAGTGTTTTCCAAAAACAAACAAAGGTGCTCTCAAAAAAGCGTTGCCCTTAAAATAATGTCACCCGGATGGAACTACCACATGATGTCATCGTTTGTCGCTATTTTTAGTAAGCCGTGATTTTCAAGGAATAAACTTGTAATAGTAATATTTTTTCTAAAGTGGCAAAAAGAAGACTTGTTCGATTTTCTCTGCCTTTTCACGTTTTGCTTAATTAGCTTCTGGTTGCTTTAAAATTCCCCTAGCAGAACAACCTACCACAACATGTCTTCCTCAATGGTACAATAATCCAATGCCTTGAGTTTATATTTGTCAAGGATAAAATGATTTTGACCACGGGTGTAGAAAAGTTGAAGCTGACTTTGAGAACAAAAACTTACGGAAATTACAGATGAGGCCACTTGTGTTACTGATACACCGACAGAAATGTAGGGCACGATGTTGCGATCAAGTCCTGCTACTTCAAGAACGTTATAGAGATTATACATTACACCATTGATGCCACTGATTTGTAGAGAACATATCAGTATTATTGCTGATATTAGCTGCCAACGAATAGATGGCGAAACCAGAACCTGAAGAAATAATATAGATTCAAAATCTTATTAAGAGGAGGTGGTTTAACTCTTGTTTTCCATTCTATTCCATTTGGTACCTTTAGGAATCCAAAAACATTTTTGACAAAAAATATTTTTGTAATGTAAAGATAATAATATAATATTTGTATAACTTTTTGAAGCCGCAATTGTGTTAGGCGTAGTAGGATTTTTTTGATCACGAAAGTTTATCTTTCGGTCACGGAAAAATCTTTTATTGGCTATGTTGGAACATAGCTATGATCAGATCCGCGTCAGAGTTGGCTTTAAAGATCGCTGCCAGAAGCAAAATTGATGAGGGCTAAAATATGAGATTTGCTGGATGACCTTTTTGAAGACTAACTTTTTGAACGTAACTGTTTTCCTCTTTTCGTTTCAAAATGCTTCCTTGTTTTCATTCCTTGATCGGATTTAGTAAATTTTACCATGCCCCTGTGCTCCACCCAAGAAGCATCCCTAGGCACAGTGCATTTTTACTACAGATAATGCAAACGAGAAGAGTAGATTGTCGTACAATGCATTTCCCAAGTGCATATTAACGAACGTGGTCATTGTGAGGTTCGAACTCACGATTTTTGTCATCATCAATTTCTCTCTATCCCATTTGACCACGTTCGTTCTTTTTTGTATATCCGCACCACCGCGTCAACGCATTACATAAAATAACTAGTAATAGCAGCAATACAGAAAAGAGGAGTTGCAGCAAAACGAAAAATTTTAATTGAGGAGTGTGCAACCTTTTTTGCTAGCGGGCCAAATCCACTCTATTTTACTCACCGCATAAAATCGCGGGCCAGAGTGCAAATGCAGAGACAATGGAAATAAAGACCATTTTTTAAAAATCAATCACGAACCCGTGGAATTATTACAAGTCCTATTTTTTGACGAGGGGAATAATCTGTGTGCATGAGTCAAACGTCACATCCTTCAACGGTCCGCTCAATTTCATCTTTCAGGCCACAGATTGCGCACCACTGCACTTAAGCGTGCAAAAGGTGTTTATGATGAGGTGAACAGAACTGTGCACGGCCGCTTCGACTGGACTTTGATAACATTTTATAAATTTAAATTATTTTTTTAAACAGCACCTGCCAAATGGTCATGATTTTTATTTTTGAACTGCATTGTAATTTGTATTCCTCCACCACATTTTTCACATTGCTGCTTCCATAAAGTTTGCTCAACAATGACAAAGTTTTCTTTTCATCACGAGTTTCACTGTACAAAGACCTAAAGCAAAAATGGCTTTTAACTTTGGTGATTTTTAATGTCAAAAGGCGGAGAAACTGAAGTAACACGTCAAGAAAGCTCACCATGTCACTATGTGTAACTGGAATAGCGGGTACGTTATATTTTTATAAAGAGCATGCAATTCTGGAAGGGGAAACTAGCGAACGCACACTCGTCTTCATTTAAAGCATCACTTGCTTTGGACTAACTTAGTTCAAGCTCAAATATATTCCAAGTTTTGCTTTGCTCTTGGGAAAGAAATCCCTGGCATAGGCAGCGAGATGTTTTTTGCTGCAAAGATGAATAAAGTTTCCAGACATTATTTATGCCATGCTCTCTGAAAAAGATAGATAACACCGGTCTGCATCAATTTTGCTGAATTCCAACCAAAAGTTGATTTTAGATAATTTGAAGGTGCTGATTCCAAAAATGCAATCCGATTTTGCTTATCACGTCACGTTTTGCCGCAAAATAAAAAACCAAATATTGCAAGTATTGCCTTTTAAAGGTATTTTAAGCGTTGTGGTCACAAACAATTTCATTGCTTTTTGTATCTACGAATCAAAATTTTATCATTATACACGTATAATTTTCAACCTAAAATCAAAAGCAAGCTACACTTCTATGATCTTCAAAATTTTAGAATTGTTTCATCCTATTCACCACTTGGACATGAAATGCAGAGTTTAGTCAGTTATTGTATTTGTGCAACTTAACTTTAAGCTGAACAGTCAAAATCCTCCAAGCTGTTACATTAGGCCTACACTGATTCATAACTTGTACAGCATTAAATCTTTAATCACAAATAACTAGAATATTTTATGAAGAATATTTTTTAGATGTATTTTGAAGAAATTTTGTTCTAATAATTTGGTCTTTTATAAAAGCACTGCTCTGCTGCTTAAATTGCAAACTGTTTTTTGATATCAATGACTACCATTTCGTCTTCAAGAAGAAAGTGCAAGCTTAATCCAAACGTTTTTTGCTTTATCTGCGGTTTTTTTACTGTTTCTAAAGAAAGGTAAGGAATTACAGAGTGTGAATAAAGCATATTTGGCATATTTCAGAGTTAAATTTGAGATCAACAACAAGAATTGGGCTCCTCACCTGGTTTGCAGGACATGTGTTGAAAATTTACGGCAGTGGACAAAACAAAAAAGAAAAAGTATCGGGTTTGCAGTTCCTGTGGTTTGGAGGAAACAAGCCAATCACTCCAATGATTATTATTTCTGTATGACCAATGTTATCGGTTGCTCTAAATGCAAAGGCAACATCAAGCACCCAGACCTTCCATCAGCAATCCGGCTTACACCTCACTCTGCTGATCTTCCTCCACCTTTGTTTACTTCCTAGCCTGAAGTAGTCGATGAACCAGTAAGTGGTACATCAGAGGAGAGCTCTTCAGAAGACGATTGTTATAATTCGTTCGCTGACAAATCCCCAATATTGATTGCTTAAGCCTTTTTGAATGACTTAGTTCGTGACCTGAATCTGCCAAAAGAATCTGCAGAACTTCTTGGGTCCAGGTTACAACACAAAAACCTTCTTACTCCAAATACAAGATATTTCTGGTAAAGGAGAAGAGAAAAAGATTTGGTGCAATATTTTTCTATGAAGGAAACATATGTGTTTTGTCACAATGTTGCTGGTCTTCTACAAGCAATGGGCGACAATTTATTGACAGTTAAAAACCTAGCTTGAAGTGTGTATTGCTGCACAATGGCAATAGATATACATCAATACCAATCGGTCACTCCGTTCATCTTAAGGAAACTTACGAAGATATGAATATGTTACTAATACAAATAAAATATAGTGAACATAAATGGATGGCATGTGGAGACTTGAAATGCTGTTGGGTCAACAAGGGTGTATACCAGACGCCCATGCTTTTTGTGTTTATGGGACAGCAGAGCTAAAAATGAACACTGCATTCGTGAGCAATGGCCGAAAAGAAATGAGTTTACAATTGGAGAAAAGAATATTCTTAATGAAAGTCTAGTGTCCCCCAACAAAGAATTATAACCCCCGCTTCACATTAAGCTAGGCTTAATAAAACCGTATGTAAAAAGCTTGGACAAACGTGGGGAATGCTTCCAGTACATTTACCAGAAGTTTTCGTTTTTAAGCCATGAAAAAATAAAAGCCAATGTGTTTGATGTACCAAAGATACGACAGCTGTTAAAAGACAAAGAGTTTATTGAAACAATGAGCTCAGTGGAGAAAAATGGTTGGATCGCTTTCAGCCAGGTTGTAAATAATTTTCTGGGCAATACCAAATCTCCAGAATACAAAGAAATTGTTAAAACTTTGCTTAATACCTTTTACAAACTTGTGAGTAACATGAGTGTCAAAGTACATTTTCTGCACAGCCATTTAGAGTATTTTCCTGAAAATTTAGGAGCTCTTAGGAGTAAGGTGAGAGATTTTACCTAAACATTGAAATCAAGGAGAAGAGATACCAAGGTAGATGGAACGTTCACATAATAGCAGATTACTGTTGGTATCTCATGAGGAATGAGAAAAATTTTAAACCCTTTCAAAAATCTAAAAAACAAAAGCTTTTTCCTTAACGGTGAAACCAATTTTGCATGCTCTGTTAAAAGTCTTGATACATGTAAGCGCCAAATTAAACTAAACTAAAAGTTCCTCACACAGAATTTGAACCCCTTTCCACAAATCTCGTATCAACAAATCGAAAACCATCTATGCAATAAAATTAACCAATCGCCCGAAGATAAGCTCGCCTTTGTTCTCTTTCGCTTTAGTTTGCACACGTTTTCAACGGTTTCATCGGCCTTTGTTAAAATTAGTTTTTTGGTGTATTGAGTTGAGCAACGTTCAATTGGAAGTACATGTAGTGCGAAGTCAAGTTATGTGGTTGCTAGTTGACCCTGGTGTGACGAAATAAAAGCCAATTTCCCCAAGTGACTGCCGGACCTGCCGGTAAGTGAATTCAACGTTATATCCTTCGTAATTGTATCGTATTTATTTAATTGTGTTGAAAATCGGGTATTTTATTTTAGAAAACGGTGCAAGTTCGAACAAAATAAAATTTAGAACAACAAAACCCGTGTGAGGCTCCAAAAGTCACATCAAATTCCTATAGCCGCAACAATAAGCAAACAGCGGCTATAATACATAACGATGCATTGCTAACAGTATGTATGTACTGCGTATAACGAGCAATCAACCAAAAACAAATTTTAAAATAACATTTATTCAAGTTAAAAACACCTGAACAGTCAAATAAGAACTACCTCTCGACGAGCCGCCTTAGGCGAAACAGACTGTTGAGGTGTTTTTAACTTGAATAAATTTTGTTTTATTGCTCTGATTCAATCATTGAGCTCTCTACTGTCAAATCGACCCACTATGTAAAACAAATTTTAAATACTTTTCAGGTGTATATCTAATCACTTAACAAAACAGGGTGTACTGCATTGTGTAATTTCAACTTTCTTTGAAAGATTTTACTGTAAGTTCTTTTATGCAAAAAGACAGTAAAAATATGATTTTACTCTAAATTTGCAGAAAATTGAAGGGCTTTTTCAAAAAACTTGACGTGATGGGTAAAGACAAATGTGATTTTTTGAACTCAGCGCTCCAACATTAGGTGGAATACGTGCTATTTGTTGAGTCAGCAGAATTTTTTTTTAAATGCAGATAGTGTAATTTAACATCTATAAACTAATTCCGAGTCTTGATTGGATTTTTTGAAAAAGTTGAAGACTTTAGATCACCTGAAGCATATGACATGCAGTTTGATTTTATTTATACACAAAAAATTTGATGATGGCAGAAAACTTTAATATAGTTTGAAAAAACTGTTTTGCCAGAAGCTACAGAAATGTAGCAGCGAAGAAACAGATATCGAAGTGTAACTGCATACGACATACCTGGGATTTTCTGGCATTTTCCTAAAGTAGAGCACGAAAAAGATGCTTGGAATCGCATTGAAAGCAAGTAGAAATGGCCATTTAGAATCTGTTCCCAAAAGCTAAAGAATATGAATAAATTCAAGTTGTTGACCAATCTTGTTTACTGTTAAATACTAATCGTGGAAAACTCTCGCCAGCCGACCAATTGTCCTAAAATTTATCAAAAAACAGTGTTGACCGAAGAAAGCGCAGGAAAGTATTTTACCTGAATATAGCAATGCCTCCTAACTCTCTAAATATTGTTTTGAGGCCTTGGTGCTTTGATGATTTTATTTCTTAAATATGGGCTCATCTATAGTAACGATATTAGGAAGATTTTTCAAGTAACGATAGTAACAATATCAGGATTTTGTCAAAACAATGTAAAACAGAGGAATTCTAGATTATAAATTTTTGTATATATGAAAAAGAAGGTTTACTTGTTTTAATCCAAGCAGATTTCCAATAAAAATCCCAACAGTTATGAAGACGGAAAACAGACCTCCCATTGTTCCTTGTAGTTTCGGGATCGTAATGTCATTAACGTAAGAAGGTCCGATGGCTAGAGAAAAACAAAAAAATCACAATGCTCTTGCCGTATTTAAAAGTGGGCAGCGGTGGATCACACCTAACATTCCTTTTGTCAGAGTTTGGCATCTTGTTGACACTTAAAGATTGATTTTGAAGACCTTTTACAGTTATCAGTCTTGCTTTCTTTCGATTTCTAGGCGGACTTTAGTCTGCTTGACATACCTGTTTTTTTTTGTAAACAAGACACTGTGTAAACACCTAATGTCTAAACTGCAGACCCGACAAGACGCATCGGAACTTGCCAATCAAGTTGATGACAAAAACAAATAATAAAATAAAAGATTGCAATCATTATAGTGCAAGCTGTTTGGAAATGGGATTTAGGAAGAGTTAAAAGTGAATCACTAGTGGAAAAATTCCTAGCACCGAAATTCTGAAATATCATATCATTGAGTCGCAGATTGTTCGTATGGAGAAGCACACGCCTTGGTTTGGTCATATAACCAGAATGCCGCGTGAAAAAATCACTTGCCAAATTTGTTTTGCCTCACAACACGAAAAAGACCTTTTGGTTGCCCAAGCATTAGGTGGATGAGTTACACAGGCGACTTGGCTTGATCAAAGCTGGGAATTGAAGCAGTTGAGTTTGTGGATGTAATTGAAAGCCATGAAATTTTCTGAGAACTGCTAAGACTTCTGCCACCACAACCCTCCTAAGAGGAAAGGCAGGTTAAAAAAATGTATGTTTGTGAGAACACAGGGAGCCCCTCCATATTGACCAACGGTAACTACCGATCTTTTCATTAAAAACAAGATAAACTATCGTATATGTTGGGCAACCACTAAAAGCCTCTAAAAACATGTTGAGAATGAAAATTTACAATCCTAAGTTGGTGAAGCATGGCACAAAACAAATATTCAAAAACTTAATATTCCAAGAAATTTTTCAAGATAATTTATTGGAGCTTCTGAACAATATTGATAGTGACGTCCTGAATTCAAAATCCCCAAATTTCGGGACCTTTAACGCGGTGAGGGAGCCGAAATCAAAAGAATAAGAAATAAACGACTATTGGTTAATTGTTGTTACCTGCTCCAATAGCGCAATACATTCCAAGAAATACATTTCCAATAATCAGAGCCTCGTGCGATTTCATTGTTTTTGCGAGGGAAACCAAGAGTGTGCCGAATATGCAAAGAACCTAATAATAAAGTAATTTAAACTAAATACCAATCTTGAAACACTTGCCATCTTGAACACACTCAACATTTGCAATGATTCGTTTTGTAAATAACGTACCTGGGAATAGAACATCGATTTGCGCTGACCAAATTGACGTTCAAAAGTACTGATAAAAATAGATGCAAAAGCTCCACCGATTGGAAAGCCGGAAGTTGTGAATGACCACAAAAAATGAGCATCAGAATCGTCTAAAACCTCACCATACCGCATCTGTTTAATCACAAAAAATATTTGTTTTGTTGATGATTCAATTGTTAAACTAGAAGTTCATAATTCACATTAAAGTTACTCTACACCTCTTGTTCAGTGAAAATACATTAATATCTTGAAAATACGGCATATCTTGCAGGTTTTGGTCGCTTTGCAACTGTAACCATTTTTAGGGTCAGTACGTTTTCAAATATGGCCAAATTATATCTGCATGGTTTCGAAAATGATGTAACATTTTTTCATTTTTATGTAAGACCAAAAACAAAGCATAAGATATGTGGCAACAATTTATGAAAATTAATATTCGACTTAAATATGTGTTTGTCTTGAACAAAAAACAAAGCACTGCGATATATCTTCGCGGGGCGATTTAGAGGTGTTAACTTTTGTGGTTTGAGAAGTCAGCGCAGAAATTGTGGTCGGCCGTCGTTAGTAGAAACCAGTTGCTCTCCTCTTCTTATTTAAATGCTTGAAATTCTAAGAGTTGAATCATGGCAATAATGGGGAACTGCTTCTTGCAAAAAGGGGTGGAAAGCTATTCTAAATCAGTATTTTAAAGAAACAGTCCTACATGTTCAAGGGTTGAGTGCGTGTCTTCTTTTAAAAAAAACTTTAAACAGAGATGAAGGCTGGGACAAAATGGGAAAAGGAAAGCAACTTGTTTTTGAAACTTTTTTACTCGAGAAAATGTCTTCACTTTATTTTTAAATGAATTCTGAGGTTTTTGTCTGTTGTGGCAAAGTAGGGGTCATGACCCATTTTTCTCGTTACATTGGCTTCGCCTATGGCCTTAGGTTAAAATACGCTTGTCTAGAAATATTTTTGTGTTTTATAAGTCATGAATTTACCTTATGTGTTGCATTAAAGAATTCTTTTATAGAATAACTGACTGAATTGAGAGAACCAATGCTGAACCCAAATTGAAACAAAAAAGCCATGGGAGTGATGATTGCTGGTATGATGGCGTAAGAAGTTGGTCTCTGAAACACAAGAAAATTAACTAAGCCAAGACATGACATTGAAATTTAGCAGCTGAGTTAGCTACAGATAGTGACATGCGAAAAGAACGTTCAAGGCTGGTGCATCCTTCAAACTGTCTAAAGAAGATCAATATGGGTACAGGAGTGGAAGATATAAATATGGCTTCAAACAAGAATTAGTTTTCATTCACCTAATCAAAATACAAAAGTTTGCCTATTTACAGTGTAAGATTATTAGAGAATGCACACAGTTTTTGATGATTGCTAGCTTCCTAATTTATTCACATTATATTTCCTTCTAAGATTAGCTGGAGTACGACGAGTTCCTATCTGCAAACCAAATAAGTAAGCAGGAGCATAAACAGGATTTTGATGCTAAAGGGGACAAAAATTGATGTTCACTAAAAATTTTTAAAAATGCAAACTTTTTGAGATTCCAGAGGGTTTACTAATAAAGAGATGAAGCATGAAAATTTCGGGAAAAACTTGTCACTTTTGTACCCCTTCTTTTCTACGCCCCTACAATTAAAGTTAGATGTCGAGTAATCAAATATATTTCATACTTACAGGTTTTCCTTTATTCTTCTCAGTTTTTTCCAAGCGCTTCATTTCGTAATCTGTTTTTTAAGTGAAAAGGAACTTAATGAATCAATCAAACTTCTTAATTACCAGAAAATATTTAGTAAACAAATGAGTCACGCAGTTTTCGTTAATAATTTCACATTACCACAAACAAAAAACTTGCGTTAGTTTTCATTTTAATTAAATACTCGGTATAGATGACAACGTTTCTCAGATCTTCAACAGATTAACCCGACAAATCCTCGACAATTTCTCATCAGTGTAAAGATATCATCAGTGGAAAATTTTACAAGTCCACCCAAAACAGTATTAACTCGTGAAATCATAGGTGCAAACTCATGATAGAGGACAGGGCTGTTCTTCATCAAAACTTTTCCAAATCCCGCCTCACCGAATATCTAGCTATGAATGTTTGTCTTGCTCATAAAAATTGCGAAGGTACGCACGAGAACCAATGTTTTTAAAAATTGTTTTATTGATTTGCCTTATCTTGAAACAGTTATGATCTTGGTCAATTTTTACTTTTAAAAAATGTAAAAAGATTTTGCGCTTTTTCAATTTTGATTTCTAGTTGAGCCATTGCGTGCAATTCTTTTGAGATAACACGGTTGCATGGATTTGAGCTAACGATTGCTCATTGTGGAAAGCGGATAATGGAGCTAACCCCTTTTT
Source organism: Trididemnum clinides (assembly GCA_963675345.1). Taxonomy (NCBI): domain Eukaryota; kingdom Metazoa; phylum Chordata; class Ascidiacea; order Aplousobranchia; family Didemnidae; genus Trididemnum; species Trididemnum clinides. The sequence continues at coordinate 19,506,019 of OY776293.1, read as the reverse complement.
CTGGGCGACGTAGTAGGCTAAATATCGGATCTGTTTATTTTGTTGTACTCTACTTGATCTTTGAATAACGCTTAAGTTTTTTTGCAATTCTTCAGTGGCAACACCTGACTATATAATCTCATTTTTCTAGCATTGCCAGTTGCGCGTAGGTTTCATTTGTCTCCTGAGGACTGTGGGGTTCAACCTCTCTTAGCTTATAACACTGTCTCAAAAAAGCGTGAAGTTCTTCTGAAGACACGCAGCAACCGAACCACAATAACATCTTTTGTTTGGGTTGTTCTGCCTTCGAAAAATCGTCATTTTGCACTGGTTAATGCTAATTGCTGTCTGCAGACAGTTTTACTGTTTCTTTGAATGTCTACGACTAGCCTTCATTTCTCGAAACTAATTGGTTGCATTTTAACAATTGAACGCGCGAAAATTTTTCATGGGCAAGAAAAAGTTTCAAAAAATTCATGGATTTAAGCAATGCTCGACCAATGGCAATAATTTAAATTTCTTTTTGCTCGGCTATTGTTACTCCTTTTGCGATAAAGTCAACTACAGTGTTTCCTCGCCACTTCGTGGTTCAAGTTTTGCGATTTCAGTGCATCGCGCTTTTTTCAAAAATATTTATCAAAAAATAAATATTCAAAAATAGCGCATATCACTGATCGACTGCGCATCATCACGCCATAAACAACTGATGAATAGCCATAACTGATGAATGTTGATATCATTTATGCGATGTTGAGAGTTTGGATTACAACGTATGAACGACGCAGTTTTAATGCTCATGGGAGACTCCACAGTTCCGTCAAACAATAAAAGCTTTACCTTTGACAGTAGAATGAAATGATGTCTTCTAATACTAAATTTTAATGCCTTTCTTCCTTATTCTCTCTCACGTTTTTGAAGTTTTATGAAGAGCCATCTGCGAAGATGAAAAATTAACAGTATTATGTATATAACTTGGTACTTTAGGATAAATCTCATATATAAAGCGCAATTCTGTCTGTCTGTCTGTCTGTTTTAACTCGTCTGAAACTGCTATAGGTACAAGCATCAATCTTGGCACGATTGATCACCACCCCGTGATGAGTGCCATAAAAGTGGTGGTGACGTCATAATCTTTTTTTTTAATTTGTATTACTTGACAGAGGACAACCGCTTTTTGCTCAAAAGAAAACCAGCTTCCGACTTACCACATTACAAAAACTTTTATTTGTTTGGGGTCTAAAATGACATCAGAATCAACGATTCATTGAACAATCTGTTTTTTGTTTTTTCTCAAAAAGTATTCATCGCAGAAACGCGATTAAACCTTTTTTCAGAAGATATTAATAAGGTTCTTTGGACAACAACAATTCTACAACAATTATTGCTTATTTGACAATACTACAAGCACTTCTTTATTTAAGAACTTTAAGCCATACAAGCATTTGTCTTCTCTATTTCGCTTGCGCGCTTAAAACCGGCTCTATGATGTCATAATATGTCTCGTACAATTAACACAAATTTTTGGCTACCGCACATGATAATATGAAGATGTTTTCAAAAATTGCAACCGTTTTGCAAAAACAGTTTATTAAAAAACGTTTATAAAAAATTTATTAAAAAGTTTATTAAAATGCACTGTGAGATCACAATGTTAAATGACATCACATCACAAAACTTGCCACTATACAGTGAGAACAGCAGCCGGCAGTAAAATTATCCACTATCATTTTGATAGCAAACATAAATAGTAAAGCCCATTATTAATATTTGTAACTGCAAGGACATCGCTACAAAACACTAATCTTTATTTAACAGAAGAGAGGTCTGGATTAGGGGCAAAGTTATATGTAATAAAATCCCAAGTTTAAGAAAAGATCAAAATTAAACAATAATAGCATCCATTTGTGACGCTTAATTAAGAGGAAATGCTTTTGTTCGAAAAGAGATTTATAGGCGTGTATTGCAATAGGTTATTTGACTTAGGGTAAAGGCATGGCTTCTTTTCATGCCATGGTCGAATTAAAGGACAACAGCGCAGGCGAAGATGCTAATGACACAAATAAAAGTACAAAAGCGGGGCCACCAAATCGTCAAATAGGCCTACCACTAAATAGTTCAATTTAAGACTTTTTTATTACTTGCACGAAAATGGTTGAAGGCACACAGTTCAGTCTTCATGTCACTTCATGCTCCTTTTGAACAAAAAGAGGCCTACCTCAAATATTTCTGAGCGTTTTGTTTGAAAATAACTCGGCCTGATGTACGCCTACTAAAATATGGCAAATGATTTTGAGGAAGCCATAGCCTCTTTTGCCGCTATGCCGGAAACAAGACAAATAGCGCAGCCAAAACAACTTAATACCACAAATATAAATAGCCGGCCAATATACATAGGAAATGGGCAGCACCATATCGCAAAATAGATTTGCCACTAAATAGTTTGTTCGTGTAATTGCGAAAGAAACCACCATTTCGCCGCTACCATCAGTTTTGATTGTGTTTCAATTTCAATCTCATCTCCCATAAGTGTTAACCATAATTTGTGGCAAGATTCTTTGTGAGCAGTGCCAGCATTGATTAAGAGAATATGATGATCACAATTTCGTGTGCAAGAATTTTGAAAGTGCATAAAAATCATTTCACTTTTCGCTACTGCTCACACAAAAGCCCCATGCGTGAAGCCGGCACAGCCGGTTGAAACGAAATTCTAAGCCCCGTCATTACTAATGGAGGGCCTCTGCCGGGCCGGCTAGTTGTCTTATAAAAAAGAAAAACGCTTGCGCCAAAAGTTTTAACATTTTTTGAAGAAAAAAACTCAAGCATTTGCAACTATGGATTTGATAATCATTCGATCACAGACAATGAAAACTACAGAATTAATCTACATCACAGTCAAGTTCTGATGCATGTTCTAAGCTGCCAGACAAGAATCATGCAATCGCGAAGCTGCAGCACGCTTCAAACGTTTGGTGTCGTTTTTACCATTGAACTAACTCTGAACAGTATTTTTTATATTCAAGAGTGTTAAAACGTTCATGTGAAATATAGTGAGTTATTGATTTTCAAAAAAATAAAAACAAGCGTTGCTGCAGAATATTTTCTGCCAAAATCCTTGGATTTTAAAGCGCATAGAGGCGATGGGTCCAATTTTTCTTTGTCAGACAAAGTCACTCGGATGGAAAGTTCAAGCCATGGAACAAGCAATCAAACCTCGGAATAAGTAAAATTAAACATTCTTTGAAAGATTTTTTATTTTTTCTGGCAGTTGGCCGTCTTTTTGAGGAAACTCTTTTTTGAACCGCATTCTCTTTTCGAGCTCTTAAATAGACCTTGGTAACAGAACTCTTCGAAACATATATATCGACTATCGACCGCAAGAATTGTAAATCATGTTGTAGGCATCTAAACAGGGCCGAATTTTCCGTGAGAAATTCGTGACAAGAGCAACGGCTCCCACCCCCGCTTTCGGGGTTCCGCAATTCGCATACTTTTCTAAACCGCAACATTTATGTTCTAATTGTCTCAGCAACTTCAAGTTACTGGCGTGTGCTGTACGGAATGTTCTCAGTTCAATTCCACATGTATCATGTTGTTTGATCAACTGACGGAGGAAAATTGCAAAGAAACGTGCACTCTTGCAAGTGAAACCATTTTTTATGACATGATAACTTGCGATTGTGGATAGATTTTTTGAAACTGATCACAACAAATACAATCTTTAAATCTTTTGCTTTAGTGTCACAGAATTACAATTATCGTGTTCACGTGAGCGAGTTGGTTAACCAGTTCAATGCTAGCTAATTGGCATGGTGGTGTTAACATTGCACAAAAACGGTGATGCAATTGAATGCAAAGTGCATTATTTATGTCATTAATTCAGTTAATCCGCATTCACTGCAAACCCGCTAAGGTAAAAACAATGAATTTGACAGAAAAGCACTTTTGTTTATGTTGCGTAATTGTTTTATCCATAGTGTGTAAGAAACCTAAACTTGTGTATCTTAGGGCAGATCCATGTAGCCTCAACGTGAATCTTACCAAAAGTCACCCCATTTGCTGTAATATTGGTTTGATCCTACATTCTTTTGCACCGGTCGTGAATTCTTTTAGTTATTTAATTGAAGCTGTTTTTACGCATTCTCTGCTCATTCTGCCCCATGTTTATATCGCTCGTCTCTAGTGATTTGTCAGTGATCAATAGACCCCGTAGCACCAGCACCAAGTGGTTCCAGGAGCCCTCGTTGCCTAAATCCGGTCCTGTATCTACAAAATACCAAAAATCAGAAGGCATTAAAATCAACTGGTTTACTTTGCAACGTCTGCAAACCTCCACCGACTCGATTGCAAGCCTCTGATCTCCTAGTGTTCCCTCAACCCTGTCTTTATGCTGGCGACCTTAACTGCCTTCATGCTGGTTGGTGCTATGGAGCCAACATCCTTGGTTTACACTGCAGCTGAGTACTGCGCACCAGTTTGGTGTCGCGACGAACACATCCGTCTCATCGACGGTGTTCTGAATGACGCCTTGCGCTAATCCTTTCTAGCATCTAGCCGGTTGAGCTTCGCCGCTTGGAGACGACACTCTCGTTGGCCAAGCGTGGCACCCTGGACCCAGACCGTATTTTACACGGTCAACTAATTGGGTCACTAGGTGTGCACCAAAAAAGATTGAAGTCTAGACGCCCATTTGTGGCTGCTGCGTGGAAACAATTAAGTGATCTATCTGAAGTAGGCAACCGCGTGGTTAAGTGGACGAATCGTAGATGGAGCGCCAAGTACTCCAAAAGCACAAACGTACTCCGTGTTTTCATTCCTAGGGCCAGTACTAGATCCTTTGGAATGGGCTTGCCGAAAACATATTGGGTTGAGTTCAATCACCTGCGGACTGGCGTTGGACGTTTTCATACGTCCATCTACAAGTGGGTTCTCGCTTCCTCGTCGAATTGCCAGTGCGGCACCACCGAACAAACCACAAATCATGTTGTCTCAGCGTGCCCCATACCTCAAGCACCTCCAGGGGTGGGTGGTCTAACGGTTTTAAATGACGATACTCGATGCTGACTTAATACTACACTAGCCAGCATTTGATCCCGACAGTGAATGGATGCCCTCCACACGAAGAAGAAGACTTCGGGTTGTCATGCTCTTTCCTAGCTGCGTTTATCCCCATACGAAGCAACATATTCGCACCTACAGGGTTTTGTTCACACAAGTTCGCTTACAGTCACAAGTTCGCTTACAGTCGCTTACAGTCATGAAAAAGTCATAAGTAGTGAGCCTATTATTTAATAGCTTAATGCTGAAAATACATACCAATCATCTTGGGGCCTTTCCACAACTTTTTGCAAGATTAGCAAAACCAAAAGTAGAATTTACCCTCATTATGACGCACGTCGTGTTTATTGCTTGACGGAACACCTCGAGGAAGCCCATGGAACGTGTTCCGCGAAACAAAGTTTGAGAAACGCTTGACTAATTTAACAATTTGATTGCAGACATGCCAGTTTAATCCAGACATTTCCTAGTAAACTTTCTAGACCTGGATCAATTCTTGTACTTACACTCTCATCAATATTACTGTTTCATAAAACATTGTTTTTTGTAGTGAAGCATTTTGGCTTGCTTCATCCTACTTGAGGCAGCATTGTTGTTCATCAATAAAAAGAAAGTTTGATGTTTGGTAGTTACATTGTTACAAAAAAGTGCAAAACGTATCAACAACAAAACAAAGCAATAATCCCACAATTTAATCATAAGTTGTACACATGATTGAAAAAACGGGTTGTTCAGGTTAGTTGTAATATGGGTTATGTCATAAAACAGAAACAAGCAAACCAGTATAAAATTCGAAAATCGGTCTCATCATGTGCACTATGATATAGCTCGCTTTAAGTATGAAACTCTCGATATACGATCCCTCGCGTGAACAGGAAAAATTGGGGAGGAGATGGAAGAAACAATTTTTCGCTCATTGTAATAAGATCACACATTTTAGTACTGTTACTAGCCCAAGGGTAAGCTAGTTAACGGGGAACGCAAAGTTTGTTGCGAGTCAAACGGCGATCGGCATTCACTACGTCTTGCCCTGCTTGTCAAAATGAAAAGAATCATCAAGAAATCTTCACTGATTACTGGTACAGGCCGCAGGAGCAATGAAGAGCAATATGCAGCGTTTACAACGTGATCTTAGAGGAGTTTGGACTTCAACTTAAAAGATTATCACTTTGTAATAGACATACCGACAGTTATAGCATATAGAAAACCGTCATCGAGTTATGTATTTGCCATTAGAAATGGAGAGCGACTTGAGTTGAAGTCGAAACGTCTCGGAAATCATGTTTTGTTTCTTGTTCGCGTTTAATTGTGCAATAAAATTGATTAAGTAAACAACCTTTTTTTCTATTTTAAATATCTCTTTTTACAAAGCCTTCCTTGCTTGACATATTCCCTTACCTCTCCCTCAAAAAACGATTCCTGAAGCGAACATGACACCAGGTTACAAATAAAAGTTTTTGTTGAAGTGGTTTCCAAATTAAACTTTTGACAAGGATTGTTCTTCGTCACTCTTTTCCTGTTCTGGTTGTTCCACTACTTCAAAAGATTTTCGGCGACAACTTTTATTGCGACGTTGAAAAAACTTTTGTATTTCGGATGAACTCTTATTTTTTGTTTCAGGAACAACGAGGTAGACGTAAACCATGATAAGAACTGCTATTACCAAATATGGAAGCATCGCTCCAAACCTCAAAATGATCTAAAGAAAATATAAATTAATAAACATTTTTGCGTAAATGGGTAACGTTAGAATTAGGCTCAAAAAATAAAGAGAACATTTCACATAATTTCACTGAATTTTTGCAAGCAATGTTGAAGAAAGAATATTTCTTTGCCAATCACAATTGGTATAAGTAGGTTTAATTCCATTGTCAAGTTATATCAAAAGCATTAAAAAAAGGATTCGCAGACCTTCTGCTTGGCGCTCAGCGTTATAAATCATTTGGGGAATGAAATATGAAACCAAATTCGCCAGTCATGCTTGAATGCATTCTGGCGCTAACATTTATGCAGTTAACAAAGCACGAAAAACCGCTTGATATTTCAATTCTTTTTGCTAGTAAATGCACTCAGTTAGCACAGTTTGCCTAGTTTAGTTTTTGGCGAAAATCTTTTGGCCCGCATGGCACATGCTTTCACGTAGCGCTGGTCGTGAGTACACCTAGCAATTGGAAAGACTCTTTAATGCTCTGTGGAAACCGAATGTGCCCACCCGGAAGGGTATCCACTTATTCCGATGTTCAAGGGCCTGCTAATTAGCAAACGTCCTTTTCAGGACGGGATGATGAGTGCGTTGCACATAAACTGCCCTTTTCAGGGCACATCATCAAAAAGTTCTGTGGGCTCTCAATACTACAACTGAACATCGAAGGCCTCACAGCCAGCAAGATGAACGTTCTTCATCACCTTGCTACTCACCTTGAGGCGTTCGTCATCCTTCTGCAGGAGACTCACTGCATATCTGCAGAAAAGCTAGTGCTATCAAACTATCAACTAGCTGGGTTCTCCCTAAGCAGAAAGCATGGCCTTGCCACGTTTGTCCATGAGCGGCTAAAATGGACCTTATACGATCAATCTCCCACGACATCGGAGACTGAGTGGTTGTGCGTGGATGTTGACGGTTATAAAATCGTTAACATCTACAAACCTCCACCAACGCGGTTGCAAGTTTCCGACCTTCCAGTGTTCACTCACCCTTGTCTGTATGCGGGTGATTTCAACTGCCCCCATGTCGACTGGGGTTATAACACTAACAGCGCGGACGGAGACTGCCTACTGGCCTGGGCAAGCTCCAATAATCTTGCCCTTCTCCACGATCCCAAGGATGAACCTAGCTTTCATTCTGGGCGCTGGAACACTGGCACTAACCCGGATCTTGCCTTTACCACCGTCGGTCCTGATAGTCGCTTGCCTTATAGACGCGTTGGAGAAGTTTCCTAGGTCGCAACATCGACCTTCGCTTATAACACCACCAAGGCTTTCCCTTCCAGTACCGGGAAGGCCTGTAAAGTGATGGAACTTCCGCAAGGCCAACTGGAGCCACTATTATTCCTTGACAAATAAGCTTGCAAGGAATTTGCCATCACCTGATTCAACAAATGTGGATCAGGCCTACCAGGACCTTTGCAATGCCATCAGCAAAGCAGCCAAGAAAGCTATCCCACGCGGTCGTCGTAACACCTACATACCGTGTTGGGACGCTAAGCGTGAGACCCTCTACCAAACGTTTCTGCAATCTCCTGTTGGAGACGAGTCAAGCAGGGCTGCTACAGCCCTAATAACTTGGATTGACAAGAAACGCAGAGATCTATGGTCGGAGGCAGTCCGAAACATCGACTTCTCACACTCAAGCAGAAAGGCATGGAGCATAATTAACAACCTTACTGGCAGGTCGCGACACAGTCCCCGTAACTGTCCCGTTTCAGCTAACGCCATTGCTGCTCAGCTGATAAGAAACGGGAAATACGAGGGTGTTGATCGTAAGTCGTCTCGACTCATTTCTCAAGAAGTGTCTGACCGTTGGAGGGCTTTGATACCATCTCCAGTGAATCTCTCTGACGACTTCTCGCCCAGAGAATTCGCTGCCGCTCTCCAACACGTTAAGCCAGGGAAAGCTCCGGGCCCTGACTCTATTTGTCCGGAGCTGATAATCCATGCTGGAACTGCTTTGAAGTCCTGGTTACGTGGCTTCCTCTCTTCCTGCTTGCGCCAACTCAAAATTTCCAAAGTCTGGAGAAGAGCACTTGTAGTTGCGATCCCAAAGCCAAAGAAACCTGTAGAGGACCCAAAGAGCTACCGTTCCATCTCTTTGCTCTGTGTCCCCTACAAGATCCTCGAACGACTGATCTACGCTCGTATTGAACCTATTGTCGACCCCCTGCTCCCAGGCGAGCAGGCTGGGTTTCGACGTGGTAAATCGACAGTGGATCAAGTTGTCTTACTAACACAAAATATCGAGGATTCTTTCGAGGCAAAAAAGAAGACCGGTGCTGTGTTTGTAGATCTGACAGCTGCATATGACACTGTCTGGCATCGTGGCCTCACCTGCAAGCTGCTGAGACTTCTCCCGGATAAGCACGTGGTTCGTATGATCATGGAACTTGTTCGGAATAGAAGTTTCACCCTTACTACCGGTGACAGCAAGCGAAGCAGATTGCGACGTCTGAAAAACGGCGTCCCACAGGGATCGGTCTTGGCACCCCTTCTTTTCAATATCTATATGTACGATCTTCCTTCAACGGTCTCCAGAAGGTATGCTTATGCCGATGATCTGGCACTGTTATACTCTTCTGATGACTGGAAGGACCTGGAGGGGGTCTTAAGCCAAGACATGACTACAATCTCAACATATCTCCAGACTCGGAGGCTACAGCTCAGCCACACTAAAACGGTGACGACGGCCTTTCACCTGAACAACAGAGAGGCCAAACATGAGCTAAATGTCTACAACAATGGCAAACGCCTGCCATTCTGTCCAGTCCCTACCTATCTTGGAGTTAAACTGGACAGATCACTGACGTTTCGTCACCATCTTGAGGCACTGCGCAAAAAACTAACAACGCGCGTTGCACTGATGAGACGACTTGCAGGCTCAGGTTGGGGCGCTGGAGCTAAAACACTGCGTACAGCCGCCGTATCTCTGGTCTACTCTACTGCGGAGTACTGTGCACCAGTTTGGTGTCGCAATGCACACACTCGCCTCATCGATAGTGTTCTCAACGACGCATTGCGCATTGTCACTGGATGCCTGCGTCCAACTCCAACAGACTATCTACCCGTCCTCGCAGCCAGCCAGCCGGCTGAGCTTCGCCGATTAGGAGCAACGCTCTCCCTGGCATATCGTGGCAGCCTGGACCCTGGCCATATTCTCTATGAATTATTGGCTGGGTCCACACACGGCTACAGAGAGAGACTAAAATCTAGACGCCCCTTTGTGACCGCTGCACGGAAGTTACTGCAAGATCTAACTGAATTGGATATTCGTGCAGCTCAATGGACTGACTTTAAATGGAGCAAGAAATACTCGGAGTGTTCATCTGATCTCCGTGCTTTCATTCCTAGGACAAGCACTAGGCCAATGGGGATGGGCCTGCCCAGATCATCATGGGTCAGGCTCAATCGCTTGCGGGCTGGTGTTGGGTGTTTTCAGTCGTTCATGCACAAATGGGGCCTTGCTCCTACATCGAATTGCGAGTGTGGCGCTGCAGAACAAACCGCAGAACACATCATTCTGACATGCCCCGTACATCGGGCACCTACAGGAATACGTGGACTGACGATTTTGGATGTCGACACACGATGCTGGCTGAGTACCATCACTGCCAGCATCTGAAAATGTGGAACCCTTCCAAAAGAAGAAGAAGCCTAGTTTAGGAGCATAAAAATGGGATTTATTCGCAATTCTTAGTAAAAAGAATAAAGCCAAAATGCTGGTAAACATTTTATTAAAACGTTTCGCTTTTACACTAAAAGCATCATCAGTTAAATAAATGGTCACCCAAGGCTAGGCTAAATAGATACTGCATTGATAGCTAACCGCTGTACAACTAAATTTGGTAAGGCATCAAAATTATGACATCACAAACTGATAAAACAAACAACTGCCATTAATTAGCAAGGCAAGGCTAACTTAAAAAAGCACACTGCAGATATACTTTCTATAACTATTACGTATTAAACAAATAAATTGGTTGCGATGCTCCATCCAGGTTAATTTGCGGTTGAATTTTTTGAATAAGTAAGGTTTCTTTGATTCGTAGCTTTCTGCGGTTGTTGCTGTGACCAAGTATTTCGGGAGAATCGAAATTAATCTTGTGGTTAGGATCGCGCACAAGGTGTTTTGCAACATCTGATTCTTGATTTTGTTTTCCGTTTGGTACATGTTCTTGAATTCGTGTGACTAGATTACGGTGAGTTTGGCCAATGTATGATTGTCCACACGAGCAATTTAGTTTATATACAACTCCTGCATTGTGTAATAGGGCTTGACGATCTTTAAATTTAAAGCATTTGCCAATATTGTGAGTGTCGTGTACCAATCTGAATCGAAATTTTGTAGAAAGATTTTTAATTAAATACTGCCGAATTTCTTTTTCAATTTGCAACGATATATTGCCAAGGTAAGGTAATCGCAAAAAAAGGGGAATTTCTTTGCTTTCTGACGTTTTCAGACTTTCACAGTTGTTACTTGTATCATATTTCTGCATGATTGGTGATTTATGTCGCTTGTTCAGGAATAAACGTATTTGTTTGTCAATGTACCGGAGAGGATAGCCATTTCGTTTCAATATAGAAGATATGCCTTGAAAGTCCTCATGGATTAAACTATATGAATTACATATGCTATATGCTCTGTGTAGCAGGGTTTTAACTAAATTTAATTTATAACGGGAGGGAACAAAACTTTGCCAATCAATGTAAAGACCAGTGTTTGTAGGTTTTCGGTAAGTGCTTAGCTTCAATATTCCTTCGGTATTGTCTATCCAAACATTCAAAAAAGGCATTTGATGATTTTCAGCAGCTTCGTAGGTAAATTGTATATTGGGATGAATCATATTGAGTTGTTGGTAGAACTTTAAAATTTCTTTTTGACTTGAAAACAATGCAAAGCAGTCGTCTACGTATCTATAAAATAGAGTAGGTTGGGGGTCGAATCTGTTTCGTTTGGTCAATGATCCAATTCATGCACAAATCAGCCAAAAGTGGAGCTAAGGGAGACCCCATAGCTACACCGTTTGTCTGTTTGTAGTATTGCTTGTTGAACTGGAAGGTAGTAGTTTTGGTGGTCCAGATTAATAACTTTTTAAATTGAGCTTTTGTGAGCCCATGAAAAAGAGTCATTTCTTTATTCGAGTAGATTTTTTGTAAAACAATATCAATAACTAAATCCAGGGGAATGTTGGTAAATAGGCTAATTACATCAAATGAAACCATGTGGCTTGAACCAAAGTTGAATTTAGATAATCGGGATACAAAATCGAAAGTGTCTTTGATGCAAGATGGATGTTCGCGCAGAGGTGTGAGTATTTCATTTAACCACACTGCGCTATCGTAAGCGTAACTACCATTTGATGCTAGGATAGGCCGACATGGGTATCCTTCTTTGTGCAGTTTTGGCAAACCATAAAGTGTAGGAGTAAGAGCTGAGATGGGTCTAATTCGATCGTAAACTTCTTTTTTGAGAAATTACTTTCTTTTTAGATTGTAGAGAAGTCGTTGAAATTTGGATAAGTTGGCAATATTGTCATCAACAGATACCTTCTGAAATTGCGCTTTGTTGGATAAAATTTTATTCATTTTGTTTATAGAGTGAAATTCGGTTAATAAATCCAGGGTTAATAAATCCAGCCGCTTATTACATCCAATTTGCTTGGAACGGAATCGTCCCAATCCTTTCCCGTTATAAAAACTTCGGTTAATAAATCCAAGCGCCGCTTAATACATCCAGTTTACGTGCTTTATGCAGTCAAATTTTTCTTCATTATGTACTAATAAGTACAATATTGCAAAGTGACGAAACAATATTGGATTATCAGTTTCGTATGGACAAGTACGTACATGTCCTTGTGTACTGGTAGGCCTAATCAAGCAGACTAATTGAACTTTTGAACGCAGATTTTTCTGTGTCGAATAAATACTGAAAAAATACTACATTTTGTGCATTTTAGAAAACGCCGTTTATTGAAGCCGCCGCGTATTAAATCCAAAACCGGCTGTCCCGAGGTGGATTTATTAACCGAATTCCACTGTATAGTCATTTTTGTTCATAACAACCACTCCGCTGCCTTTGTCTGGCTTGCAGATAATAATTAGCGTCGGATTATTTGCCAGTTTTTGTAAAGCATCGCGTTCTTCCGTTGATAGGGTAATGTCTTGATGTTTTAAGCCGTAAAAGAACGATGATTTCAATTTGCCGTACAATGTCATCAACTTAGATTTAAGTTCAAGGCGATGTTTGTTGTTCAAGAGATTAGGCCGAATTTGCTGGTAAAAATCTTCAAATTCCGTCTGAATGTTGGTTAAATTAAGCTTATCCAGAAAGATGCCAAATTTTTGTTTAATACGTAATAGTTATAGAAAGTATATCTGCAGTGTGCTTTTTTAAGTTAGCCTTGCCTTGCTAATTAATGGCAGTTGTTTGTTTTATCAGTTTGTGATGTCATAATTTTGATACCTTACCAAATTTAGTTGTACAGCGGTTAGCTATCAATGCAGTATCTATTTAGCCTAGCCTTAGGTGACCATTTATTTAACTGATGATGCTTTTAGTGTAAAAGCGAAACGTTTTAATAAAATGTTTACCAGCATTTTGGCTTTATTCTTTTTACCAAGCCTAGTTTAGTTTCTGCATCTTCACCCTTCTCCTCTCGCTTCCCGGTACACAAGAAAATCCTAGTGACTACAAAACCCTTGTTGTTGAAAATTGCAGTGAATGCATTTCTCAGCAACAGAACGACTAAATACCAAGTATTTCAAGAGGATAAATGAAACATGACAACCTCAAAGCAGTACCATCTCCTGAGTTCAAAGACCAGGAGCGTTTTTGAAAAGTGTTATTCAAGGTGATTTTGATAGTTGTTAGCCATTAATAAAGTGACCAGCTTAATTTATTTTGTCAAAAAGTGCTTTCAAAAAAAAGAAGTCTTCGAAAAAGTATCTTCCCCTTAAATAGTTTCACTCGGAGCGGACCCTCAACTCATGCCAGTGCCCCAAAACAGGTTTATACAACTCGTTTTAAGTAGCCTAAGTTCAATACAGTATAACTCGACTGTTGATTATTCTTATTCATACTGCCCACGCTAGACAACTGCCAGTGCACCACTTTATTGACTTGAAGTTTTATGGGACTAACAAAATATATGAAAATGTAAGCCGTAGGCCTGTATTTAAAACAGCAAGAAATGTTTTGCCTTTTTCTTCTGAAACCCATCAACAGATGCCACAGGTCAAACGCGATTATTCTTGATGGTCGGGGGACACGGAATTCTTGGAAAATTGAGTTTTCGGATAATCCATTTTTGCTGTTATTGTTTTGGTCCTAGAATCATTAGTACCCAAGATGTGTTGCCAAAATTCGGGGGACAAGATTTTCTTATGAATAATCGAAATTTCGGATAATCGCGTTAGACCTGTATTTAAACAAAAAACAACAACCGCCACTCATTCACGAGTGATACGGCTTCGCAGAGTACTGAAAAACATGCTTTATTTATCAAAATAAATTAAAATTTTTAAGCTGACTTGATTGCGGTTTTTATGACGCAAACTCGTGTTATTATAATTCTTATATACTGTCACGGTTTTAAGGTTCAGAATGTGATTAGTCTTGATGATAAGTCAGCTAATTGAGATAAAGCGTAATCGATCAATTCGATCTGTAGACTTCGGGTTCTGCGTGGAAAAGTACTCTATCATGATTTACTTACAAACATGTAAGGGGTAATAAAACTGACGACGAAGAATCCCAACCAATGGCACAACAGCGCCACCCCCATTCCGCCAGGCCGCGCTGATTGAGGCAGGATTTCAGGAGCGAGCGAAAAAGCAGTAACGCCGGAACCGAGGTTCAGCCCAGTAGCATACGCTGCAAGAGTTAAAAAGCATGATAAGCAGTAAAACTCCAAATTACAATCTAGTTTCGATAGTGGTACTAAGTCCACAAATTATGATCTCCAAATTTTTTTTCAAGTTTGAAGAAGGGTTGAATAACCTATAAGATTTAAACATGAATTTTTCATGAAAAAGCACACATCGCGTATTACGTTTTCTAACAAATCATTACCGCCTACTGAAAATAGTTACCAAAAGCATGAGAAGACGAAGGAATCATTGTTGATTCTCTTTAACACCACCAGCTTACTCTGGTAGGTTTTTCAATTTCAATGCAGAATCTGCTACGGAAGCTTACCGATAGTTGATACAATTCCGTGAAACTTACCGATAGTTGATACAATGGCGAGGTAAGGCAGCCATGAAGCTGTGTCAAGGAATGCCAGTGTCAAAGTGTAGAGCACACATGATGCTGCTAGCATCCCGTTTCCAATCAAGAACAAGGATTTGCGATCATATCTTCTTGCTAAAAATCCCTAAAACATAACAAATATAATTTTCACCAACAAAATAACTCAACTTTTTATCAACAACTATCAGCATTTTATGACCGCATGACCAACACTGAATACTAAAAACAGTTCACAGGTATTGCACAATGCCAAAGTAGGCGCATGAAAAATCTTATTTAGAAAAGAGGGGACAAAAATTCAAGCCTTTATAGCGCCTAAAGATTTAAAAAAAATTATTGCTATCAACGTGGTCAAAAATTCTCCGAATTACTTCTTATCTTTTTTGGGGCAAAAACTTTGTATTTTATTGGTTGCTAAATTACATGAAGCAGAACTTGCTTTATCTTTGACAACGACATGTTGCGTGGTGAAAAAACAGCTATTCAACTATTGACGTAGAACTACTGGTTCTACTGTTGATAGAAATCGTTGAGAAGTTCTGGTTGCCTTTCACTTTTCTACTTTTTAAAGGGCTTAATTAATTCCATGTCCTTTTTCTACTATCCTAAGCTTTTGTAACTAAGTCTTATCGATCAATTAGTTTAAAATTTACTGCAACTATAGAAGAAAGAACTTGAAGTGCTGAGATTGCAACAGCGATGAAAGGCACAATATCATGATCAAGTCCTGCCCTTTCTAGCACGTTGTGGAGGTTATACATTACGCCGTTAATACCAGTCACTTGTACAGATGCAAGAACAATCGCTGCAGATAATAACTGCCGACGAACGTTTCGGGAGGTGAGAACCTGAAAAGTAATTAGAGTGTTACAGTTACAGTTGTTGAAAGCAAGATGTAAGCCAGCTTACTCTGGTCTAGATGCTTCGAAGTCCTTATAGATCCCCAAGCCAGATTTAAAGAAACAAGCGGAAGCGGGTTAGTTTGGATTGACGTATTGTTTAGAGTGGCCAATGCCACGGATCCCGCGCTAGTGACAGCAAAAACATTCATTTTTAATCAACTGAGGAATTTTATGATATTGATTTCTTTATTTTGGCTATTCGTAATTTTTATTGAAAGCTTTTGCAAGTTGTCGATTAGACATGCAATAATTTATGAAGTTTTTTTTTGTCAGCGCAGTATAATGCGACTATTTGATCCAATCATACCCTATGTCTATAAAAGAAGTCAGTGTAGTGGACGATTATTACCCTATAACCTGCCTACCACTACG
The DNA here is from genome assembly GCA_963675345.1 of Trididemnum clinides. Lineage (NCBI taxonomy): Eukaryota > Metazoa > Chordata > Ascidiacea > Aplousobranchia > Didemnidae > Trididemnum > Trididemnum clinides. The sequence continues at coordinate 19,489,750 of OY776293.1, read as the reverse complement.
GTTTGTGGCGTCATAGGAGAAATTAGGGATGGAAAGAAAAGTACTAACGCCCCGTATTTGTAGATTACGAACAAGATATTAAACTATTTTCCAGTAAAATGGCAAAAATTTTTTCGCACCTCTGGTGCGGTTGCCTACGAGGGTCGTATTTTTTCCATTTACCCGTTAACTTTAGATTTTATCATGCTTGCAATTAATTATCAAAAACTAATCGAAGAAGAGGTATTGTAAGTTGCACTCATAGCTATTTCATGCTGGATGGAACAAAAGATTTACTTAAAAACCATAAAAACGTGGATTAAAATATCATAATTTAGAACAATTTTTCTTAAAATTTAAAATTTTTGGTAAAAGTGTCCCCAAATTTTTTTGTCGCTACTTTTTTGTGTGGCGTTCATGAAACTTATTCATAAGCCTTGTAGTCAGAAAGCCTAAAATTAGGAATTAAAAATTAAGCGTAGAGCTAAGAGTTAAGTTAAATTTTATTCAGAAACTAGAAAGCCTAGTTTAGCTCAGCAAATCATCTTGGCTTTTACAAGAAATGAAGTTTAGAGGAGGCTCAAACTATCTAATTTATCCAAATGTAGAACAAAGACAACGAGAGGCTCTGTCCAAACAGACAAGCGATAAAAAATTACCGCTGTTCACGCTTCTGTAACCGTTTATCTGCATTTAATTTAGCTGCGTCAGCTTGTCAGGCAACCGGGCATAATTTTCAGAATAAATGCGTGACAACAAATACCAAAAATATTTCACTTCGCTCGCACTCAAAATGAGGGCATGGTATGGAATGGAATTTCTAAAAGTTGTCGCTTGTAACATTTGCTGACTTTTGGCAGACTGCTAATAATACTGCACAAGCAAACTAAAACAAACAACGTGACCAAAATTGGCCGCAGTTGCCTATCTAAGAAGCGAAAAATCTGTCGTATTTCTTGGGCTCAAGTTGGCGCACAAGGTTTGCCTTTAATGACATTTCTGAGATGTTAGTATTTTTCAGAAGCTGTTTGGTATTAAACAAACCTGTGTAATGTGTATATACTGGACTGAGAAGGTTTGAAGTGACAAATTTTCGATCACATTACTTTCTAATGATGCCAGCAAAAAAGAACTGAAGGTGCAAAACTTTCCTCTGGCAGGCAAGCGCAAAGTCTTTTTCTGCATCATCTCCAAGTTTGAAAGAAAAAAGTTTGATCAGCATCAACTATGTTGTTGAGCAAATAGAAAGCTTCTCGCAACGTGCTAGAATCCCGATTAAACGCTACCAGGTCTCCATCAAAAAGCTAAAGAAATTTTCTTTGAAATGAAAGCACTTGAAAAGCGGAGTCGACAGACGTATATTGAAAACAGTTTCTTAAATAAGGATGAGCAACGTTTTGATATTGCTCATGCCAACACCGCGAACCTCATTGACAATGATGAAAACAAGCTGTTTCCAAAAAATCAGAAAAAACTCGGAAGCCGGACTGCAGGGTAAGGCTTGACAAAGTTATTTCGCAAAAAGAAATCACGCAGGCGAGTAACAAGAAACTGTTGGAAAGAGAGAGACGACGATCACAGCTGGAAAATCATCTCTGTTTGAAAGTGAAGTGTTAGAAAGCAGCACTGACAGCTGACTCTGACCCAAGTGAAAACCAACCACAAGTTTAAGCACTCCAATTCTTTCAAAGAGGGAACGTCGAACCGCTATTTTGCTTTCATTAGCGGGTCCGCTCAACCGCACACAAGTAAGTGACTGAGCTGCAACGATGATCCTTTTTGAGGCATCGAGAGCCCGTGGAAGTAGCCCGCAAGCGCTTGCACTAAACATGTGCATCATCCAACGTCAACGGAAAAAATTAAGAAAGCTAACGGCAACTTCAACTAAAAACATATTTGCTGTTTATCATAGTTTAACCGTAGTCAGGGGTGGGAAACTCATGCCTGATATCATAGGAAAGAAAATGATGAATAGGCTTTCCATACTTGCTTCCTGCATGATAGAAAAGCAATTTTTGGGGATTCAGATACTTGGCAATAGTGCAAGCAAAGCCAAGGCCCAAGCCACTCACAATGCATTGCAAGCATGGCAAGTAGAAAACTTATTTCGCACTACGTGCTTTGATATGACAACATCAAATATTGGAAGTTCAACAGGAAATTCAACGATTTTTGAGAAGCTTTCAGGAAAACATCTGCAACACTTCGCCAGTGGTCATTATACCTCGTATTCTTGAGATAATGGAAGAATCCATGTTTGAAGAATGTTTCCTGACACGTTTTTACACATAATGAAAACATTTGAACAAAGAAAACTTTACTGAAGCTTTGACGAATGATTTTATTTCATCTACGCTCGTAAGTTTGGAAATTTTCGTGGTAATGTCACTGGTTCTTGAAACTTACAACTGCAGCAAAACCACCTTAGAAATGACTATCAGAAGTTGCTTGATGTGATGCTTATATTTCTTGAAAACAAATCACCTCGTGACAAAAGATTTAGAGCATCTGGCACCTCGCATTTAAGTGCGCTGGCTGACAAGAGCTATAAACAGCATCAAATTTTATTTATTTTGATCTCAGTTCAAATTTACAAAGTGGTAAATGATAGATTACATATCAACGTTTTTCTTGCTACACTTTGTATTGAGACTCTATTCTTAGCACCACTTGCTCCAGAAGCAACCACACACGACTTGAATCTGCTTTAATTACTTTGTTGCAATCTCAACCAAAAATCAAAGCAGCAATACAAACAATACCTAATCCGCAGACAGTGACACTGTTTCAACCTATCACGTCTCTTCAGTGCGGTTGGTGACCGACAAGAAGCTAGAGGCTTTTAATAAAGCATAGCTTAGACCGCCACACTTGCGGGATCTATACTAGATCCACTTGGTGGAAGGTTTGTCAGTACTCTGCGAAGCCGTATCACTCGTGAATGAGTGGCGGTTGTCGCAGGTGCACTAAGTCTAGCAACTGCTAGAACAATAGTGCTGTCACAGACCATCCACCAAGTGGATCTAGTATAGATCCTGCAAGTGTGGCGGTCTAAGCTATGCTTTATTAAAAGCCTCTAGCTTCTTGTCGGTCACCAACCGCACTGAAGAGACGTGATAGGTCGAAACAGTGTCACTGTCTGCAGTTTTGCTATGTGCATCGCTAGCCTCTTGCATTACTATTTTAGTTTTGTTTTTCCACGTACAAGTAATAGTGTCTAATAGAAACAAGTCATGGAGTTTCAACATTTGCAAGTTTGAATAACGAGGTGTAGGATTATCAGAATATTTAGCTCTAGCAATAACTTTTGTTTGTTTGTTTTGAATAAATAATAGCTTGATTAAGTATGATTTGTTTGTTGAGACCCAGACGATTAGACCACGTCAGAGAAGTAATTGAAAAATAAAATAGAACAAATTCAGTGACGTTTTGAGGTTGCCAGATACACTTATAATCTAAATAGGATTTCAATAGACTTAACAAGTTTACTTTCAAATTATTTTACGTGTGTATCAAAAGGCAGTTAGCTATCAAAGCTAATTTTTTAATATTTAGATATTGCAATCACCGATACACTGCATCAGTAATTAAAGTTCTGTTAAATGTGGGGAGCTTATTGCAATAGCCTAAGTACCTTTCAAGTTGGGACAGATAATCAAGACATCAGATTTATAAATATTGGTAATAAGCATATGGCTATTAAAGCATCATTTGAACATTTTTCATTAATTTTTTTTTGACCTATCTCGAAATATTGAACGTGGTTATCTACAAATAATCTCAGCTTTGTTGTTTAAGTCATTGATATAAAGTAAGAACATAAGAGGTTCAAGAACCGATCCTTGAAAAACTCCATAATAGCACAGGAGAATTCTTAATCTAGTTTTGTTTAATCGATACATATTAAAAGCTGTCGTCTAAAAGAAGAAAATAGGCCATAAGTGATCTCTCGAATTCCATATTGTTGGTATTTTTGGTAATAGAATCTCATGACAAGCATTGTCATTACCGAGGTGGTAAAGGTGTAAAGGGATCTAGTCAAAGCAGTGCCGAATGCTTTTTCTTACTCAATCACAATGAAATCGGTTTAGCCTACTTATGAAGTGTAATATTGTCGTAAGCAATAAAACAAGGACAAACAGTGAATAAGAGATAGAATGTTTTCTACCAAAGTCATCTCGTTTAGGTAGTGGTAATAATGAGGTCATCTAACATATAAAGCGTAATTTTGTCTGTCTGTCTGTCTGTCTGTTTTAGCTCCTCTGAAACTGCTGGAGGTATAAGTATCAAACTTGGCACGATTGATCACCACGTCGTGGTGAGTGCCATAAGGTGTTCGTGACGTCATCATGACGTCACAATCAATTTTTTTAATTTGCATTACTTGACAAAGGACGACCGCTTTTTGCTCCAACGAAAACCAGCTTTTGACTTGCCACATTACAAAAACTTCCATTTGTTTGGGGTTTAAAATGACGTCACAATCAACGCTTTATTGCACAATCTGTTTTTTGTTTTTTCTCAAAAAGTACTGATCGCAGAAACGCGATGAAACATTTTTTCAGAAGATGTTAACAAGGTGATTTCGATAAAAACAACTTTACAACAATTAAAGCTTATTTGACAATGCTACGAGCAATTCTATATTTGAGCTCTTTATAGTGTAGCGGACAGGCAACTTTTTTGTGCACTTTGTGATAAAAGCATGAAAATTCGCATTTACATTCCACTTAAACCAAAGTTTATTTTTTGACGTGGAGGCGCCGAAGTTTCAGACCTGGGGAGCCTCTGGGACCCTTTTTATGGTCCCCTCTAAAATTGAGCGTAATCGCCAGACCCTCAAACTTTGCAAAGCCATGACTCCACTTCCACGGTCCGATTTTCATAAATTTAATATCAAATTGTTCAGAAAAGAGAGATCTTTTAAACGAAAGGAAGCACAAAACATTGAGATTAAAAATGGTGGTATAACATTTGACCATGCATCCCCAAAAATTATCAAATTCATTTTGGCCATTTTTTTATATGACATAATCTCATTTATAACCCAAAATTGGAATATAAACCAAAAGCAAAAGTGGGATCTTTATAAGAACAGAATTTACAGCCATCTATAGATAGGGTAGAAGGTGGGGTTACACGGGACGCAGTCGCATCCTCAAAGAGAAAATTTTGTCGGTTTTTTGGAAGAAAGAACTATAAATTTGGCGAGAGTTGAGAAATTATAAACCTTTTCAACAACAAAATAAGGCAGACAAGACTTTTTAAATTAGCATGGATTAATTTAGAACATCAAAATGAAAATTTAACATCAAAATAATCCTGGTAACACAAGCATCTTATTTGCATTCATTAGTGGTTGAAATATTAAGAGAAGGTGTGGCACTAGGGACATAAAGTGCATTTTTGCTCTGCACTGCAAATATTACAAATACAGCTAAGCTAATACCTGTTTATTGGTAACACGCCCTAACGTAAAATTGCTTATCTATGGCCCATTGTGCCAATATTCCCCCGCAAATGTCGTAAGTATAGCCACCGATTTGCTGACGTCAAAATAGTTGGGTACATGACAATATTCCATCTCTGAACCTCCTAATTGCTACAGTCTCCTGAGCAGAAACATAATGCAGTGCACTTCAATCCAGCTTGCACACATTTGCAACGGCAAACGCAGCAATGTTTGCACTTGCAGCAAATAAGTTCATTATATCATTTTGCAGCCTCAGCAAGTGATGTCCAGATAAGGTGCCATTCTCTTTTCTTCCTGATCCATCCCCAGTCCAGAGGGCTTGGTAACTGAGAATTCTGAACCAAGGCCTGACTCCAGCAACGTGCTTGGTAACAGGCACGCTTTATTTCCTGCTCCAGTGTTGCTTTTGTTGGTGGAATATTTTCCAGAGTTCTGGACTTCTGTATGAATAGCTGCTTTGTAGCTTCATTCACCTCCAGGCATTCACTGGTTCTGTCATACATCAGAACAACGAAGCGTTCCAGCTGTATCAGGCACGTGTCACTCATTCTCCAAAAATGTTTGTTATTTCCAAAAATGCATCACTGACTTCAGGAAATACCTTCCATGTTTCCGAGGCTGTTTTATTTTCGCCAAAGGAAGACACAGTATTGTAGCCTATGAAAGCATGGAATGCCAGCAGGTTAGAGCATGTCTTTGGGGTTAGCAAAGAAACAATTTCATGAATGGCTAGGAAACGAGAGTTCTTTCCAGTGCTGAATGCAATCCACATCTCATCGGGCTTCATCTGACTAAAGAAAGTTGCAGCCAATACCACGACATCCGTATTTACTGTGAGAACATGCCTGCCTGACATGTCTAGCGCAAAGCATCTCGCGCAGAGGTTGTGTACACTAACTTGCCTTCATCGACTGTTAGACAGGTGACATGTTGGGCAAGGAATTTGAATAGCTCTGTCTCATTGTCATCAACACGGAGAAAGTGTTTCCAGCTCTTGGGTATCGCAGTAGAAAGGGACACACGTCTTCTGACACCCTTTCTCCTCTTTTGTCTGGTTGTCCCTTTCAGACAGTCTGACAGATACACATGCCAGACCACATCAACACGGCTAGTTTTATCAATTTAGGAGGATATGATGGTCTAAACACAAAATCTGCATACTCTTGAAATGTTTTTGCTGTACCAGGATGTAGCATATGAACAACAACACTACCATCAAGAATTATTGCATCCACTTCAGGAGTACTTTGTTGCTTTGATGCCTCACAAGATTCAAAGCAGTGTAGTAAATCCTCTTTGGTCCCAATTCTTTGTTTACCTCCACAAGATAGAGCTGGTGGGACTGCTTGGATCTCATGAGAAAAAAGTTGATCCAGATCCCTACCCCTTGTTTGGCATGCTAGAGTCTCATGAAAGGCCACAATCCTTCTTCAGTGCTGCAAGCTGCAACTTTTCCTTTGAAGGAGACTTCATAGTAGGACGACTAAACAAAAATAAGTTGTTTTTAGACAGAGTCTCAGTTACTGGCTTCAGTGACTGCTGCAATCTCTCTTCCACTAATTTTTTGTATATTTCCAGTTTAAGACCTTAATCTTCCTGAAAGTTTCTACCACAGATGATCTATGATATTCTTGGTGTCAAGAACAAAAAGATCATGGCTTTCTTCAAGGAAGGGATTCCCCATATCATCAATTACTGTTACCACGGATGTGACATCTTTTAAGAAATTTTGTTGAACTCCTGGCTGCTGATTATGGTGCTGTTGCTTTGCTGTAACAGAATGTACTCTGTCACCTTCAAATTCTTTAGTGATTCGAACAATTTAAGGTCCTGTCACAGTCCATCTTCTTAGTACCCCAGGGTTTCCGGTTAGGCCAATTGCTCTCCCAGATTCTTTAACAAGAGCATTATTTTGTTCGTGGCACTGGTCTGCTGCCATCGCAGAAAACTTATTGCTACTTTTGTAAATGACAAATTTCCTTGCTTTGAATTCTGCCAGTACACCCGTTTGTTCCTCTGACAGCATCATCACGTTAAGGATTTGTACGGACAGCTTCCTTGAGTAAGGCGTACGGTCCATTGCGAAGAATCAAGTAACAATCTCTGCCAACAATTCCACGTTCATGTCAAAATTGCCCTCACGGATTGATCGAATATACACCAATAGAAGAAGTTTTAACCACAAGGTCTTCATCCAACAATCAAAGTGAACACATTTATTTGCTAGCATTGAACATCGCTCTTGGAAAGACAAAGCAACCTCTTTATCAGCCTCGTTTTGATTGGGACCAACAGATATAGACACGCTGAATAAATGCATACAGACATGCAGCTGTGACTTCATGGGCATGTCGGGTCTTGGTCACATGAGTGGCCTTAATAAATAAATCAGCAGTTCCAGAGCTTGCAATTTCCGCTTTCACAAGAGCATTAGTCTATCCGCTGTCCTCGAGCCAGTGTCCGAGGAGCTGAAACAAAAATCAAAGTGTTTTTTACTGCAAACTCTAAACAGTAGTCGGCATAAATTAATCTGATAAAGGGTTTCATAAACGTGGCTTACCTTCAAGACAGCCATGTCTACGTGCAGACCCCCAAACATGATCACAAACTGGTCTTCTCTACGAGTAGCAGGCCATGACCATTAAATCTGTTTTGCAAGTGCGAACAGCGGCTGATCTGCAGCAAGAACAGGAATCTGTCCCGGATTTAAATACTGCTCTGGTGTCTTTGCTATGTCCATAGAATGTCTATTTTCCAGAAACAAATGTAACAGTGCATTGATAGCCGCAGGTGGGATCTCTGTTGTCTAGATACTTGCATAGTATGCAGATCATGACACCCAATTATCCTTGGTTATATTTCCTTTCTTCAAAGCTTTCAATACTGCATTCAGTCAATCATATTCATGTGTTACTGCACTGGAAGCTGCAACTAGGTTGGCAGGTTCATTAGCCCTCGGAATCGCGGTGCGGTGAACTGCTTTGTTTTGACGGCTGCTGGTGGAATGCTAGTATAGTCTGATGGCAGAAAATTGACTGATTGCGTGGATGATCTTGATGTGCCGATAATTTCCCGACCATGGTAATACCCACAGAATGACTGTGATCAATGTTGCATGAGAGATATACCAGTTTCATCAAAAAATCCTTTGCTGTTGCTTAGCTAGGGTTGTGGTCAATGTTGTCCACTGCTGCAATGTTAAACAGACCGCCACCATATTTGGTGGACACACAATCTTTTCTATCTCATAGCGTTGGCAGATACCATTGGCAATATCTGATTGAATTTGGAGGACACAATCATATGATATGCACAATCCAAGATGAAATAAAGTGTCCACCAGTGATTTGCTGCGCATTACTGCATAGATTTTCAGTCCCAGGTAAAGAAGTAGTGGAATTTCACGGTCATGTCTGACATTTACTGATGGCTTGGAATTACGAGATTGTTTCACACTGTTGAAAACCCCAGTTATGACACCAACAAAGCAGCAGTTGTGGAGGGATTGCTGGCGAGCTGTGTCTGGTGTATGATGTTGGGTCCATCCTGTATCATATTTACTAGTTCCAACAGTCATTATAGCACAGAGTCACGTTAACATTCATGTGAGAATGAACCATCAAACTGCTTTATCTCTATATTAAACAAGTTTATTAGAAACAACAACTGGCCACCGCAGAGGTTACCCGATGGATACGAAATATGCGCATAGGCACACCGTCCGCTATGATGATGTGCCGTACACTGATGTGCTAATGCACACTACAAGGTATTCAAGTTAATACATATGCCTTCTACCGAATATTTTTCAACCTTTCTAAACTTAAAACAACTTTGATCTATCAGCAAGATGCAGCTTTCACATTTGGAGAGTGAAACAAATTTTGGGATGCAAGAACAAGATCAAATGTTATATAGCCGGCGATTAGTTGTTGTGGCGGCTATAGGATTTTGAGTGACCTGTGGAGCCTCACACGGATTTGATTGGTGTTCTATTTATTGGTTGCAGAACTTGTACCGTTTTCTAAAACAAAATACAAATTTCGGCGCATTAAATACGATACAATGTTATAAATAATAATTACTATTGATATGGCGAATCGAAACTGAAGTGAGGATTTAAACGTTGAACATTATAAAACAATCTGGGATAAACGCAATATTCACTTACCGGCAATTCCGGCAGTCACAAATTTTGATTGATTCGATTCGACAAATTTTGTATTACAGTTAGCGCTAATAACTATTGACCTAAATAAACAAGCAAAATCACGGTAAATAGATCACCATTGAATTCAAGGCTGCAACTAATGTGACACTCTGAAATCAAACACTGCTGAACTTAAGAAACTAAAGGCTAATTTGAGCCAACGAACACCAAAGCGAATGGTAACGGCAGTGCTGATTACACAATACACAAGGAAGCGACGCGTTTTATTTGCAGGCAGGGTAATTTGAATGATTGTGGGCAAGGCGTTAGATATGTAGACTTTACAGGGGGCATAAAGTTTTTTGAGGTAAGATTAAATGACAATGGTTCGAATCCCGAGTGTATCAAAAATTTAAGCAAAGTTTGTTTGGCGCTTACATGTTATACCACCGTATTTTGTCTCAATAATTTTGTGCTTCCTTTCGTTTAAAAGACCTCTCTTTTGTAAACAATTTGGTACCAAATTTATTAAAGTCAGACCGCTGAAAGTGGGGTTATGGCTTCTCAAAGTTTGAGGGTCTGGTGATTACGGCAAATCTTAGGGGGACCACAAAAAGGGTCCCAGGAGTCCCCCAGATCTGAAAAATTGATGCTTCCACATCTGAACATAAATTTCATACCATATGCTAACACTTCTGAAAATTTGGTGCTTTTATGAAAAACCGCATAATTTCGTATTTTTTTTACCTTAACCACTGCACTGTCCTAAAAGTATTTTTCTTCTCTATTTCGCTTGCACGCATAAAACTGCTCTGTGATTTCATAATATATCTCATACTATTAACACAAATCTTCACTACCGCAGATCATAACATCAAGATGTTTTCAAAAATTGCACTCTTTTGCAAAATCAGTTTATTAAAAAACTGATTTGTGACCTCATTTTTCAACTGATTTCCAAACTTTTTCCAACAAATTAAAAGCTATTTCAATGCGATTCCAATAGTATACAATACGTACAATTAATATTAGTTTTTATACTGAAAAAACTGAACTTTAAGGCCTGTAGCCTATCTTTCTACCCTCCCAAAAAGTGGTAAGCTCAGTAAAAACAGGTTATTTTAATACAAAAACGTTATTGTAAAGTACTAACAATTACTGTCTTTCGAAAGCTTGGGAATTTGCTTTGCAGCAATATGTAACTCCAATTACTTAGGGCTAACAATTAGTTTATAATGGCTGATCAAAAATTGGTTGCCACACCTCTTGTTTCATTTTTGGTTGAACACTTATCCCATTTGACCAAACATATTTGCAATTGTTAGACAAAGTTTGTTCTTTGATACATTTTGACTACTTTTCCTCACAAGCATGGTTCTTTTGCATTATCTGTGGACTTTTTCAAATAGATCCATCAAAAACTGAAGTCTCCAAATGTTTATGAATGTAGCCTACCGGTTAGAAACACACAAAATTATAGTGCCTGCATTTCACAAAACTGCAATTTCTAGTAAAACTAAGTCCTTTGGTACATTTTGTCTATTCTTTCTCGATAGCATGAATGTTTGGCATTATCAATCAAATTATTCAAAAAGATTCATCGAAAAATGAAGTCTACAAATTTTAATATGTAGCATACTCTAAGCAAAACACTTGGTGACCACCCAAGAAAAAAGCGAGGGAGTAATGGTGGTCCTTTGTTATCGTTTGCAACAAAATTTAAGTGTAGAGCTACATATGATCTAAATGTTGAAGCAATTTCCTTTGCAATTGGGCGAGGCTGCCACAGCACCCAGCTGATTTGATGTTCTGAACCACGACTTTATCAATGGGCGCCCCGCTACTGCTATAACTAAACTGTGAGTGCTTCATTTCGAATTAGTTTGCTCTTTGCATGGCGGCGTTTATGCGAGGGCCAAGGAACATAAACGCAGTCAGAGACGTTAGTTTGTATTGATTCGCCTACAACTCTACAGTAACGAAAAAGTGGTAAGTAGCGATTTTAATAATAATGGCTCAAAACGCAACGCATTAACATTATGAATAATAATGTTAAATGACATCGCAATGCTTGCCACTACATAGTGAGAACAGCAGTAGGCAACAAAATTATTCATATCATTTTGATAGCAAACATAAACTGTAGAGCCCATTACTGATATTTGTATTTGCAAGGATATTGGTATAAAACACTAATCTTCATTTAGAAGCAGGGAGGTCTCAATTAGGGGCAAAATTAAATGTAATAAAGTCCCAAATTTGAGAAAATAGGAAAATTAAACAAAAATAGCATCAATCTGTAACATTGGATTAAGAGGAAATGTTTTTGTTTAAAAATAGCGTAATAAGCACCTATTGCAATTGGGTTGTATGACTTAAAGGAAAGGCAGGATCCCTTTTCATGCTAAGACCAAATTAAAGCAAACAGCGCTGGCAAAAATCTTAATGTCATAAATATTAATTCAAAAAAGAGAATGTTACTAAATCATTTCGTTTTTGCTCTCATAAATGTTTGTACTGTGAAGCTGGCATAGCTGCTTTAATTCATACCTTTTAAATCGGCACGGGTGATAATATGCCCTGCCGGGGTAAAATCGCACCATACTTAGGAGAAAAATGTTTTCTATTTTGCTTGGTAATAGCTTTACAGGGCTACGCTTTGCTTGACTTTTAGCTGATTCACAGTTACAGTGCATTTGCATTGTCTGTAAACCCAACAAATTTTAATACCGAGAACTATTTTATTACTTGCACGAAAATGGTTGAAGGCACACAGTTCAGTCTTCATGTCACTTCATGCTCCTTTTGAACAAAAAGAGGCCTACCTCAAATATTTCTGAGCGTTTTGTTTGAAAATAACTCGGCCTGATGTGCGCCTACTAAAATATGGCGAATGATTTTGTGGAAGCCATAGCCGCTTTTGCCGCTATGCCGGAAACAAGACAACTAGCGCAGCCAAAACAACTCAATACCACAAATATGAATAGCCGTCGAATATACATAGGAAATGGGCAGCACCATATCGCAAAATAGACTTATCACTAAATAGTTATTTGGGTAATTGTAAAAGCAACCACCATTTCGCCGCTACCATCAGTTTTGATTGTGTTTCAATTTCAATCTCATCTCCCATAAGTGTTAACCATAATTTGTGCCAAATCATTTCACCTCCCGCTACTGCTCACACAAAAACCCCATGCGTGAAACCGGCGCAGGCGGTTGAACCGAAATGCTAAACCCTGTCATTACTAATAGAGGGCCTCTGCCGGGCGACGCCGGCAGAGCCTGCTAGTCTATTAGTAAATGCGAAAGAAAAAAAGGTCTTTTTTTCGAAAAACAGTTTAGCAAGTTTCGGGCTTCTAACAATTCAGATTTACAAATAAAACGATTACTGCAAAATAAAACAACAGATTACAACGACTATACATACATAAAACTATTCTTTCAACCCAAATTTACTTATTCGTGGCATGATTCATATCTGTTTTTCCTTGCTTAGGTATGCTTATAGAAGTTAAATGAGTCCTTGCTTTTCCCAAATTTTCAGGTTTGATCCCAGTGGATCTATAAAGATATAATCAAGCAAAATCGAAAACATATCCCAAGTATGGTGGGATTTTACCCCGGCAGGCATACTATCACCTGTGCCAATTCCGAACGTCTCAATTAATGTAGCGGCGCCAGCTTCACCGTACAAACATTTGTGAGGGCCACAACGAAATGTTTTAGTAAATATAAGCCATAGTTTCTGAACATGTAATGGTGATCATGTTGGTCTATTAATCAAGGCTGGAAGTATTCAAAAAGAAAGAATGATGACACAAACTACCATTTGTAATTTTTAAGTGTAAGGAAAGTGAAACATAGTCAAAATTTATGGCATCGCCCAAATGGTCGTCGCTTTGACTCATAAAGAAATGAGCTACTTAGTGGTAGGCCTATTTGACGATTTGGTGGGATTTATTTCGTATTAATATTTGTGACATTAAGGTTTTTGCCTCTGCTATTTGCTTTAATTCGGCCATGGCTTTGCCTTAATTCATATAACCTACTGCAATAGGCGCTTATTGAGCTCTTTTCAAACAAAAACATTCCCTATTAATTCACTGCCACAAATTGATGCTAGTATTGCTTAATTTTGATTTTTTCTTAAACTTGGGATTTTATTACATTTAATTTTGCACCCTTATCCAGACCTCCCTACTTCTAAATGAAGATTAGTGTTTTGTACCAATATCCTTGCAAATACAAATACGAGTATCAGTAATGGGCTTTACCATTATGTGCGCTCTCAAATCGATAATGGATAATTTTGTTGCCTGCTGCTGTTCTCACTACATGGCGACAAGCATTGCGATGTCATTTGACATTATGACCACACAATGTGTTTTAAGACATTAAAAGTATGGCTTGCTACTTACCACTTTTTCGTTACTGTAGAGTTGTAGGCGAATCAATACAAACTAACGTCTCTGACTGCGTTTATGTTCCTTGGCCCTCGCATAAACGTCGCCATGCAAAGAGCAAACTAATTCGAAATGAAGCACTCACAGTTTAGTTATAGCAGTAGCGGGGCGCCCATTGATAAAGTCGTGGTTCAGAACATCAAATCAGCTGGGTGCTGTGGCAGCCTCGCCCAATTGCAAAGGAAATTGCTTCAACATTTAGATCATATGTAGCTCTACACTTAAATTTTGTTGCAAACGATAACAAAGGACCACCATTACTCCCTCGCTTTTTTCTTGGGTGGTCACCAAGTGTTTTGCTTAGAGTATGCTACATATTAAAATTTGTAGACTTCATTTTTCGATGAATCTTTTTGAATAATTTGATTGATAATGCCAAACATTCATGCTATCGAGAAAGAATAGACAAAATGTACCAAAGGACTTAGTTTTACTAGAAATTGCAGTTTTGTGAAATGCAGGCACTATAATTTTGTGTGTTTCTAACCGGTAGGCTACATTCATAAACATTTGGAGACTTCAGTTTTTGATGGATCTATTTGAAAAAGTCCACAGATAATGCAAAAGAACCATGCTTGTGAGGAAAAGTAGTCAAAATGTATCAAAGAACAAACTTTGTCTAACAATTGCAAATATGTTTGGTCAAATGGGATAAGTGTTCAACCAAAAATGAAACAAGAGGTGTGGCAACCAATTTTTGATCAGCCATTATAAACTAATTGTTAGCCCTAAGTAATTGGAGTTACATATTGCTGCAAAGCAAATTCCCAAGCTTTCGAAAGACAGTAATTGTTAGTACTTTACAATAACGTTTTTGTATTAAAATAACCTGTTTTTACTGAGCTTACCACTTTTTGGGAGGGTAGAAAGATAGGCTACAGGCCTTAAAGTTCAGTTTTTTCAGTATAAAAACTAATATTAATTGTACGTATTGTATACTATTGGAATCGCATTGAAATAGCTTTTAATTTGTTGGAAAAAGTTTGGAAATCAGTTGAAAAATGAGGTCACAAATCAGTTTTTTAATAAACTGATTTTGCAAAAGAGTGCAATTTTTGAAAACATCTTGATGTTATGATCTGCGGTAGTGAAGATTTGTGTTAATAGTACGAGATACATTATATCATCACAAAGCCAGTTTTAGCGTGCACGGGAAAAAGAGAAAAATAAATGCATAGAGGGCCTAAAGTGCTTAAATAACGAATTGCTCGTAGCATTGTCAAATACGCTTTTATTGTTGTAAAGTTGGTTTTATCGAAAGCACCTTATCAATATCTTCTAAATGAAAGTTTAATCGCGTTTGTGCTAGGAGTACTTTTTGAGAAAGAACAAAAAACAGATTGTGCAATGAATCGTTGATTGTGACGTCATTTTCGACCTCCAACAAGTGAAAGCTTTTGAAATTTAGTACCGTATTTTCCGGACTATAAGCCGCACTTAAAAACTTAAAATGTGTTTTCATTTAAGGGGTGCGGCTTGTAGTCAGGTGCGGCTTATAAGTTAACGTTTAAAATCTTAAAATTTTTTAAAACCAGAAAATTTTAAAAAACCTGAATCTAGTAATGGCTAGGAACACCAGTCCATTCAATTCATGTTTTAAGTTTCCATTTGCTAATAGATAGTCTTGTTTCGTCATAATTTTCATAACAAGTTATAAAATGCTTGAATATTTCTCTAGCTTTAAAAATGAGGCTTATAGTCCGGTGCGGCTTATACGTTACTGTTTTTTTCTGGGAAAAATTGGTGAGGTGCGGCTTATAATCTGGTGCGGCTTATAGTCCGGAAAATACGGTAAGTCGGAAACCAGTTTTCTTTTGAGCAAAAAGCAGTTGTCCTTTGTCAAATAATGCAATTTCTAAAAAAATTTTTGATTTTGACGTTACGAATTCGGAATACCTCTATGACACTTACCACGGGATGGTGATCAATTGTACCAAGTTTGATGCTTGTACCTATAGCAGTTTTAGAAAAGTTAAAACAGACAGACAGAATTGTGCTTTATATATTAGATTTGTGACTCATACGCCTTTTCTGACATCACAATGGTTGACCACGTTACTAAGTTCCAGTGTATTCTAGTGAAGCTTGTTTCTTTTCAAAGATTTTTCTTTTTTTTTATTATTATGAATTACGTAATTTATTAACGATGTTTTTTGTGTATCACGTGATGTTCTAGCATTTTCTAGAAGCTCTTATTTTTGTACATAAGGCGGCGAGATCTTTTCAATTTAGAGAGTAGTTCAGTAGTGGTAGTTAGTGACAGGTAGAAAGAATAGCAAAAGTGCGATGCTCTGTAGTGATTGTTGTGACAGGAATCAAGCGATTATTTTGGTGGTTTTAGTTTTGGTTAGTCTTTGATATTTATATAGTAAAGTGCTTTAGTTTCTGTATTTGGCAAGCGAAGGAATTTAAAGTTTTTAAGTAGTTTGTGAATATATTTGTTTTGTTCATGATCGAGAAGTGCGTCTGTTAAAGTATCTTAGTGGAAGTCAACCTATTCCTAGCTATCAAGATGCAACCAGACTTAATTATTCGAGCGATACTACAAGTCTTCTCAATTGTAAGAAGTAAATTAAAGAGTGAGTTAGAACGAAAATTCTATTGAAACGCGACAAATCATAATGCGTAATCAGCAAGGACTTGAAAACATTTGAGGGGAAATCAAAATTAACAACGTCACTTTGTCAAATCGCACCACATGGAAGATATTTTGGTATTTTGCTTTACAACAGCTTTATGGAGCTACCGGGATCAAACCAAACATTTGGGGAAAACCAAGGACTCTTTTAACTCCCAAGGTTACGTCAAGCAGGGAGAAAAGACATGCTACATAATTCGAAGCCAGCGAGGGCTTGAGAAAGTTTAAAGGAAAATCAAAAGAAAACGTCACTATGTGAAATCGCACAACACGAAAGACATTTTTGCTATTTTGCTTCAGAATAGCTTAATATCAAATAATCTGTTCCCCATTTCCAAACTACGGGAAACGCAAGGCTCCTTTGGGTTCGTGTCAGTAATGAACAGGGCACATAGACCTAAGACAAAGCCGGGATCTTGAAATGAGATATTCTATTAGGAAAAGCAGCACAAAAAGTCGTGAAAATCTTACGTGCAGAAAACACATAAACTTTTGGTAATTGTTCACACAAGATCCTAATAGGTAAAGCCGGCTTGGCCAGCTGAACCGACGCTCTCAATCCTGACGTTAATGACAGTGGCTCTACGAGTAACTCCGTCGTCACTCGTCTATACTATAAAGCAAGGATTTTTTCTTATGATGATATGCTACGTGTTAAGGTGTTATGTCTATACTCTACAGCATTGTAATAAAATCCCAAGTTTAAGAAAAAATCAACATAGAACCATACCCACAACAATTTATAAAACTGAATATATAGAGAAAAATAGCAGCTTTTGTCGCTATGCCGAAAACTAGACCAATAGCGCAGCCAAATTAGGGACTTGATGCCAGTAATATAAATAGGAAAGGGGCAACACCACATCGCAAAATAGGCTTACCATTAATAGTTTATTTCCATAATTACGAAAGCAACCACCATTTTGCCGCTACAGTCAGTTTTGATTATGTCTCAATCACTGCTCCCTCACAAGTATTAACAACAATTTGTGGCAAGATTTTTTATGAGCATTGCCAGTCATGATTAAGAGAATATGATGATCACAATTTCGTGTACACGAATTGCGAAAGTGCATAAAATTCATTAACTTTTCGCTATTGCTCACACAAAATTCCGATGGGTTTAGCCGGTGCTGGGGGTTGAACCAAAATACCAAACCCCGACATTACTGATGGAGGCCCCTTCCGGGCGACACCGGCAAAGCCAGCTAGTTTTTTGATAAAAAGGATGAAGTTTAAGAAAATGTGAGGTTTTCAACAACTTTTGAGAGAATTGGTAAGGCTAATATTTGCCTGTGGTTGTTGCATCCACCTCTGTTGCAATTTTTGTAAATTGGAATTACTTCAACCTTTCTTAAAGATTTTGGTAACCGGAGTTAATCCCACTGGCGATGCAATTGGCTACCGATTGGCAAAAATTGAAATGGGATTCCGCTTTAACCAAAACCAATTGACGCATTCCCACTTGTTTAAATGAGTTTACAACGTGAGACCAGAATGTTCTACTTCACACGTTACTTTTATTCCTTCTCTCCTCCCCCCCCCCCCCCTAAAAACTGCCATCACTATTGATCGAGCAGTCATGCAGCAGACAGAAAAAGCCTAAATTGGATTAGTCATCGTTGAAATTGCATAACAGAATTGTTTTGAGAATATTTTAAAATAGAAGGTATTCAGAGCGGAAGAAGGTTTGAACCCATTCCAAAACGAGTAAAAACAAATTTTTGAAAAAATATTCCTTTTTTCTATCACCTAAAGATGTTTTTTATAACTTTTTGTGTTAGTACTAAACTCTCTTCGAAAAAGTTTAAAAGTGCAATTCTGTTAGTTGCTACAGGTTGTTTTGTCCTACTTGCCAAATGGTCATAATGCTGCGATTGGAATTGCATTGAAATTTGTATTCCTCCAAAACTTTTTCAACATTGTTGCTTCCATAAAGTTTGCTCAACAATGACAATGTTTTCTTTTCGTCTCGAGTTTTACTATACACAGATCTAAAAAGAAAAAAAAAAACACTTCCAATGAACTAAGTCAAACTACTGGTGACTACGGCTAGAATTGGAAGGGATATAGCTTTAACCAATCCCTCTCTAGAATATATTAAAACTTTTTTTCAAAAAACTCTTCTTCCGCCAAAACCAAAAAATTGCCTTGTTTGATTCGAGAACTCTTTTCAATTGGCTTAAGCATTACTTTTTCTCAGTGAAAACAATCTCAAATTTTAAGAAAACAATCTCAAATCTCAGCAAAGTAATGGTTGTTTTTGTAAAAAACAACAATGGGTTGGCACAAAGATGCTAACTTTGCAATCGATAAATTGGTTGTTGAACCTCTTCATAAAGTTTAGTGCTAGCAGTATAGTGCTGTGTTCATGCACCTTAACTGTACCCTTTGTTTCAAACGCAAATTGTCCAAGATTTTCTGAGTGACTTTTAAAAAAGTTTCTCAACTAAAACTCATCTTGATTTCAGGGGTGCTCACTTGGAGCAAAACGCCCCTTTTCTTTTTTGGGTCCAATCTCTCTACCTATTTTCCATTTAGTAGGAGTGCAGTAACTGATTTTTGAAAATTAATAAATTAAATAAAAATCAAGCCTACTTGGGACTATATGGCATCCATCTATAGTACGCAAGAAATACAACACAAGGAAGCGAATTCATGGCAAGAAGATAGGGCCATCCAAAGGCGGTTCCAAGAAGCTAGAAAAAGATTGAAGAGTTATTTAGCTTCAATAGAAAGCAACTACGGCCAACACCAGTTGCACTAAAAGATTTTCACGCATTTGAAGTCACGAGATAATTGAGTTACGATTCCACTACTTCAGAGTTACCTATTCGGAACAATGCTGCGAAAGGTTTACTCGATTTACAAAAGTTGGCATTCAGCCTTGAGGTAAAATTTGTATCGCCATAGCGAGCTTTCTCCGAAAAAAATGTTTTTGTAAAGTTTATTTGCCTTTGCGAGATATTGATGTTGAAAGAGAATTTCTCCAGTCAGCTCAACTGTCATCTGTTCCTAATTAACGAGTTTTTTTCCAATACAAGATCATTGGAGGCTATACCTGATGGAAGATCATGTGTATTATTTCATTAAATGTACCAGCATATAATTTTTTGCTTCAGAAATTTGCATCTCTCTGGAGCATCATGTTTTGTAAAGTGCTCTTTTCTGCAAGTTAATTAGCCTTTCTCCCCAAACTGATTTCTTCCCTGTTTTTCACCGTGTCAGTCTAGTAATTCTCCTCACTCAGAATGTCGTGAGAAGCAACTTTTGTGCTCCTACCATAGGTCACCTGATTGGTGGACTACCAAAATATGCCTATAGTGATGACTGACTCGATGTGGCTGTTGTTTTCTTTCAACCTGATCAGCATGTTTCTGCTGTACCAGTTTGGCTGGACTTTTGGCTTGAAGACGAGCTGTTCAACTAAAACAACGGTTTTCAAAATGGGAGAGCGTTACTCTGTTGGGTGCGGCGCGTAAATCGAAGAGAAACAGTTGCTTTTGATAGATCGCTAAATAAAAATTTTCAATCTGATATTAGGCTAAGTCGATTACAAAAAGTGGCCGATCACCAGTTTGGGAAAAACAAGCGATTTCAAAGAGTTTATTTTGCGAAAAACGGCCTTCAACCCCAAATCGCACAAATTCAATGTCAAAAAAGAGCTTGAGCCGCAAGTTTTGGAAAAACTTACGGTTTCAAAAAATCAATCTCCAAACAAAGGTCTTTAACTTTATATCAGGTAAATATTGGACCAAAAAAATTGGTAACCACTGGTTATGAACATTTTGCAAAGTGCTGTCATCCCAAGTAAGAGAACGGGTAATCATTGATCGGAGTGGTTTCGAACTTCAGCCAAGCGAACAAATCCCACCTGTCTCATTGATAGAATTTTATTTTGTAATTACTTATTTTGTCTCGGAATTGCGGTTTCTGACGTTCATTTTTAATCCCACGCTTTGCGATGGTAATGCAGTCACACCAAAATATTTCGAAATGGTTTTCACAAATCTCTTTTTTGGCATTCAGCAATAGAGGAAATGTGGTAAATGAAATATAAAGGGTGCGAAGTTTTGTTAATCGTGATCAGTATGTCATGGCAATCAAAAATCGTTGCAGTTAAAAAAACGCCAAAATTTTCATTTTGATAACTCAGTGCTGTCAGTTGTTCAACTTGTATTGCAAGATAGCTAACTTGTGTTTTATGAGAATTATGTTAACGTTGCTGTTGTGTTAAGATATTCCTAATTTTTTGTTAAATAAACCTGTTAACCCTGCTCTGGTACCATGGGGTCAATAGGACTCCAGGCTCATTTGATAGGTTAAATATTCCAAACTTTGAGATTATAAGGTTTCATCTCGCTTTGTATTTTCTTTACAGGTTCTTGTCAACTGTTTCTATTCATTCAATCTTACTTTCAATGTTGCCTTTTTTGTAAATTTCACATTTTATTTGTTTGAGGTCATATTGGTCCCATGAAAAAACTATTTACATCGTTGATTGTTCCTCAAGCTAAGCGCAGATTGGTGACCCCGCAAACACCTCAGGTTATGAAACAAATCATTTGCAGCTGTGGAATTTTACCAGAAGCACCTCTAGCTGTTCAAAACATCACCCAGCATTGTCCATCAGGGCGCAAGAGATACTTTATTTGTCCGAGATTGAAGAACAAAAAGCACAGACTCACCTGCAGCCGATATCATAACACCACTTGCGAAGAACACAGCAAGATGGTCTGTTAACAGTACCAGAAGTAAAATATTCGTGTATTGTGCACTCCACTACATTTTTCGAGCAATAAACACAGACTGATAACAACCTGAGTTTTTCTACTGGTGGCAAAATGTATTTTTAGTAATGGGGTCATATTGACCCCAAGGTACTGCTAACGTGATTTTTTGAAGGTACCAGAGCAGGGTTAATCAAGGCCATGTTTTTGTTACGCTTCATAACAATCGTGAATCATCATGACTATACATCATCAAAGCGTTTTTTCAAAGAAAGTTTAATCTCAATTTGCCCAAAAACTTGACCATTGTACGAAACTTTTCAAGTTTTAAATTAAGTTTTAAGCGAAAAACGCCGCGTAAAAATTAAACAACTGTAGGAAAATTAGCCTGGGAGCAGTGGTGGTCAAGTTTGCGCGGCAATACCTCAAATGCATCCGGATCTGTCGATAGTCGTAAAATTCAAAATATAACCCTGTTTATCCTGATTAGTTTATACTTTTAAGCTTTTTCGTGTTGACCAGAGAAATGTAAATCATTTGCAATTTTTTAGAAAATATCTTAAATGCTATACATTTGAAGTGTGTATTATCATTTACAGTTTGCTTTATTTACATTTGCGAGCACGTATACATCTGCAAATAAAGTAAGCTTAACTCTTTAAACTTATGACAAAGTAGAATGTCTTGATAGTGGGCTTACATTGCTATGTGAGTGAGTATTAGTTGGTTTACGTTAATATGTCGATGTTTTGCCTTACCTTTCAGTTTTTTCTTTTGTAGATTTATCGTAAGTCCATGTTTATGTAATAAATTGTGACACTTGCACAAACATTGCATTCTTCAATTATCCAGTACCATGAAAGCAACGATAGCATTTCTGAACCTTTTTCAAGAGCACTTTGCCAAGCAACTGCTCTATTTTGAGATCCCATTTAGGGAGATGGGAGGGAGGTCTAGCCGGGATAGCAGTCTACTGGAGAGCAGTTCAAAAAATTCAGAAAAACTGGGTTTAAAGCATTTTTTGTTATTTTTAAAGTGACACTTTTCGACACCACTGGTTTTACTAAAAGCAGATCATAAAAACTTATCCCTATTTGAATCGTTAAACGTTTTCTAAGTTGGAACTTGCATGTTCACCATGGCATGCTATGTCCTTAAGAACGGCGCGATGGCGTAGTGGTTAGAGCGTCCGCTTCGTAGTCGGTAGACCTGGGGTTTATTTCCTAAGTCAAGTCATACCAAAAGACTTTAAAAAATGGTATTCACAGCTTTCCTGCTTGGCGCTCAGCATAAAAAGGGATAGTGTGGAGAACAAGCCGGCAAGCTTGCTTGTTGTGTCCTTGGGCAAGGCACTTAACGGGACGCCTCCACCTTTATGTGACAGACAGGTGGCCTCCCCGTACTTCACCGGGTTACAGTTGTGAAGTTGCGATCCCAGCATGTCGTAAAAGACGACTCTTGAGTACCCACCAGTGGCAGTCCGCCTTGTTGGTGGTGGGGCTACCAGTCACTCATGACTGGTTCGAAATGGGCTGCCATCTATCCCCTAGCCTAATTCAATTAGGTTGACGGCATGAACCTGAATTGTCGTTCGTGTCGTAACTCCATCCCGTGGAAGAGAAGGGGTAATCACAACAACAACAGCAACATGTCCATAAGGCCTCAATATTTCATATTTTTACCTACCACTTTCAATTTTTTGTTTGCTGTTTGCTCAAAAATCAAGAAATAAACAGGGCACGCCTTTTAACTGAAATAAAGGGTATTTCGGCCGAGGGCTTTAGCTAGGATCGCTTCTTAATTTTTTACGTGCACTAGCATTCTACGCAATACGTACCATGAAGAGCTTCTGACTGCAGCTTAAAATTGATTTTTCAAATAAATTAGGAATTCTAGACAATGGAACTCAATCCATGAGGGAGAATTGGAAGAAACAATCAGGTACGTGCAGCAAAGAGACCCTGCATGTATTAAGGTCCAGGAGCCCGATCTCCTAGATAAATAAAAGGTAAAACCCCAATCGGTTTGTAATCAAAACCTGTTGTCGTAATCAAAATGTTGGTTCGATCATGTCAATTTATTTGCTCAATCAAAAAATAGAAACGCCGGTGAAGTGTATGTCTTTTGCAAATTGAGCTTTTATTATTTTAGAAATATTTCGTTAACCATAAATTGTTGGTTGTCATTGTTCTTGGTTAACACTTTAACTAATGTGACAAAGTAAAAAGATTCTTTTTTTTGTATTGAATTGTCCTGTTTATCCTCCATTCACAAGAAAGCGAATTGTATCGCTCTGTTTTGGACCGGACGTGTGCACTCGCTTGGAAGTTGCCATTTCCAAGGTGTCTGGGCCACCTGCCTTCCACATAAAGGCAAGGGCGTCCCGTTAAGTGCCCTGCCCAAGGACACAACGAGCGAACTTGCTGGCTTTTTCTCCACAACCTCTCCTAAATCCCGAGCGCCAAGCAGGGAAGCTGTGGATATCCTTTTTTAAAGTTTTTGGTATGACTCCACAAAGGGAATAAACCCCAGGTCTACCGACTGCGAAGCAGACGCTCTAACCACATTTTTCTTTTCAAAAAAGTTTAATTATCTCGTCTGCGATTGATAAAATGCTAGAGGCTGATGATCTTGTTAGTAAAGTCAGCGTTTAATTTTATTGCTTTAATTGAGCTATGAATCATCACTCAATCAAATCTTTGTCCTCGAAAAAACGGTTTAAAAGCATCCACAGAGATGCAGTATTTATGTTGTTTTCCTTTTTGTGAAAAAAAGACGCCATTTCGTCAAAAAAAAAAGAAAAACAGTATGGGTAAACTGCATACTTTTCTCTTTTTTGAAATCAAATAAATTTAAGCTAACTGGTGGAAAATATATTGAGGTTACTTTGAGTAAAAGTTGTTCTTGGTTCTCCAAAATTTGCAGCAGCAGTAAAAGTTTTTCACCAAATCAGTTGTTTATGTATTGATTTCGGTGATGTTTTATTGTAATCAAGAAAAATTGAAAATTTTGAAAGCTTTTCTTTATGCAATGCTACATTGGGCCTTATTTGTTGCATATGAAGGCAATCAGGCACAAAAAATTTTTAACTTATACAAAAACGATTTTACTAAAGTAGCTGAAATTTAAGCTGGATTGCAGCTGTGATCACTGTAAGAAACAGGAACGCTTAGTGTAGAACCTTTTTAAATTCTAATAATTCGTATGTAAACCCGCTAGGTGCCGCCGTCACCCTTGTGTGAGATTTTTTGTATAGAGTTTGTTTTGGTCTCTTTTGCGTGATAGCGGTGTAGAGGTTGGAGGCAAAACTTTCTCGAATCGCTGGGATCTTGCAATTTGTTCATATTTGGTGAGTGATTAGGTATAATTGTTTTGTGATTTCGTTCTGGTAGTTACTGTTTTTTGACCGCGTGTATTGCCACTATATTGGAAGAGAGTTTCAATTATCATTTAGAAGGCGTGTCGTTGTATGACCACGTGGTGCTAGTCGTCGGAGCTATCAGCATAAAACATAGAGAATTGCCTTTTCTATCGATTGCAGGTCCAGTAATTAGAGATCAACCTCACCCGTTCTCGAGGTAGGCTACCAAGGGAAGTAACATTCATTCGAGAAAAGTTTTAAGATAAGCCTCTCAGTGTCTTAATTTACTAGGCTTGGTTTGTTCTACCGCACTTTGAGATTTGCTGGCACCCTATTGAGATTTACACAGACCATTGTTCAACCGTGACGGGCCCGGCCATTTTAAAGAGTACGGTATTTGCGATGAATATGAAGTCAATTAAGGAGAATGACGACAAAGAAAGTTCAGTCGCCATTGATCATCAGGGCAGTGATAAGGCTGTGCTGAAGCGAAAACTCATTGCTATTCAAATTAGAGCATCTGCCTTGAGAAGACAGCTGAACGATGTCCTTGAGAGTAATGATAGCACGATTGAGGTTGTTAAAGACTTTAATAATGAATGGAATGTGTGTTTTGAATCAGTGTCATTAGTGCACGCTGATATTCTGGCATGTGGTGAAAGCATTGATATTGACGACCTCGATAAGTTGGCCTGTAGAGTCGAAGATGTGTTATTTGAATTAAAAGGCGAGTTAAGCAAACTGAGAAAGGCACAAAATTCTAGGTCAAGCCCAAGAGGACGACGATCTAGCAGCCCCGCTTGTAGCGAATTTTTACGCATTCCGGTAGATAGCAAATCTGGTGAGGATAATTGTGAAAATGAGTCATCGAGCACGAAACACAATGATCTTCCACCGCCACTTCAGCCCAACTCTTTACGTATGACACCTAATTACGTAATGACTGATTCGAGGGGAGTTGTTGGAAAATTTGATTCGCGACCTCTTCATTCTCTGAATCCAGAAGCTGCTCCGTATTGTGGCAGAAATGTTGGTCATCCATTGGCAACCGTTGATAACATGCAATTGCCCTTACCACCTGTACCACGTTTAACTCTGGAAAGTTTTAAGGGCGATATAGTTAAATACTGGGATTTTAAAAAACGATTCAAAAGGCACGTTGAGGATGTTTATCTCAGTTATGATGACAGAATGGCCTTTTTGGACAGCTTATGTGTAGGCAAGGCTCATGAAGTAATTGCTGGCATAGGATGCTTACTTGATAGCCGCACTGCGTACATGAGGGCTTGGGATCGGTTAGATAAAAGGTTTGGTGATGTTAAAAACCTTGTGCAGCATCTGCGTGGAGAGCTCCTCAACGGTCCAGCAATAAAGGATGGAGATGCCGAAGGATTGCTGAGGTTTGCCGATCGAATGTACCAATGCGAGGTAACTTTTGATGGTTTAGATAAAATGTGGATGTTAAATTCTCAAGATTTGATGCATGATTTATTTGGAAGATTGCCACATCGAATTAAGGTGCAATTTGTGACTATTAGCAGTAGTGGCGATCTGAGCTCCTTTAGTGATCTTAGAACCTTGGTGGAGAAGGCGGCATCTGAGGCCGATAGTGAATATGGTAGGCTGTTGTACAAGTTCAAGACAGGTCAAAGCAGTTCGAGGCCACAAGACCGTCCTACTAAGAATCATCGTTTGTGTGCAGCTCAACATTCCGCTCATTCGGTGGTAGAGCGTGTAGGCTCTACATCCCAGCCTTTGGTTTGTGAATGTTGCAGTGGATGCCATAAGTTGTGGAAATGTGCATCATTTGAAGCCAAGACTGTAGAAGAAAGAAGGGCATTGCTAAAAGAGAAAGGGTTGTGTTTCAACTGCTTGCTCTCTGGACACAGGGTGTCCCAATGTAGGGTTAAGATAGTTTGTAGGAAGTGTAGTAAGAGACATAATACCTTGCTCCATTGGGATTGGCAACCACAGGGCCCTTTGGAAAAGAGTGTAGCAGTTTCCTCAACTGAAGAAAGGGAAATAGAACAGGATTCAGGCTCGGTGATTGTGCTGCTACGCAGCAGGATGATTGTTTCTCTTCGCAGGGAGGAGTATCTTCCATTTTGAAGGTGGTACCAGTTAAGGTGTGGGCAAATGACCCCGGTGAACATGTTCTCACATATGCGTTCATAGACGAGGGGTCCAACATAAATATGTGTTCAAGCCATCTAGCTAAACGGCTTGGGGTCTCAACATCAGCAACTAACGTCAAGTTGCTTACGAGTAACGCAATTTCAGTTTTGGATCGAAAAATTGATGACTTGGTCATCCAGGGGGTAAATGAGCTTGAGGCCTTCAGAGTAGGAGAGGCATTTGTTGTTGACAATGTCATTGATGTAAGCTCAAGTATACCTACCAATGATTTGGTACAGCGGCACTCACACCTTCGGAGATTGAAATTTCCAGAGTTGGAAGAAGGAAGGGTAGACCTTCTCTTAGGCTGTGATATGCATCGGGCATTTTTGATTAAGGATGTTTTGGTTGGAAACCCAGGCTCACCATGCGGATTGCACACGGCGCTTGGTTGGACCATTTTTGGTACAGACAAAGGTAATATAGAAGCAGTGGGCTCACCGCAGCTTATGGTTAACTTTATGACAACACTGGGAGATGAAGATAGATCGTGTGAGCAGTTGATAAAATTGTTTTCTCAAGATTTTGATGATATTGATGAAAATAAGGACGATACCTCGCTGTCCCAGGAAGACAAGCGCGCTCTCTATATCTTGAATGACACTGTTGAGAAGGTGGATGACCATTTTTCTGTTGGTCTTTTGTGGAAAGATGATTTGGAAATGTCATCAGATGGTCGAGCGTTGGCTGAGAGACGTCTGAAAGGATTAAAAAGGAGGTTTGAAAAAGATCCTGATCTATTCCAGAGGTACTCTGAGAAGATGTCGGAGTATATTTCGAAATATGCTGAGCCGGTCTGCGAAGAAAGTGAGCAAAATGGTCGTTGTCGCTATATTCCTCATCACTGTACTGCATTGGAGAGCAAGTTCCGAGTAGTGTTTGATTGCAGCGCTCGCAGTGGGGATGGTGAGTCACTAAATGACAAGTTATTACCGGGACCAGACCTTGTTAATAGTATAGTTGGAGTGTTGATCCGCTTTAGGCAGCATCCGGTTGCAGTTGTGGCGGATATTAAGGGAATGTTTTCCCAAGTTATAGTGGAGGAAGCTGATAGGGATGCCCTTAGATTTCTTTGGTATCCGGATGATGATATCAGTCAGGCACCAGTCGTCTATCGCATGAAGACTCATGTCTTTGGTGCTAAGTCATCGCCATGCTGTGCTGCTTTTGCCCTTAGGATGACGGGGAGTGAAAACGCCACTGGTGCTAAACAAAATGTTGTAAACGCGGTAATGAAAAACGTGTATGTGGATGACGTGTGTGTTTCTTGTGTTACAGAAAGCGAACCAAGCGATTTAGTACACCAACTTCGCCAGTTATTGGCTAGTGGTGGTTTTCACTTAACGAAGTTTGTGTCTAACAGTAGAACCGTATTGGAACAATTGCCGCCGGACGATATTCTTGGAGATGTGCATCTCTCCGAAGAGCTGTCTGTTCATAAAACACTGGGCATGTTTTGGGACGCGTCGTCTGACCAACTGAGAGTAAGAGTCAACATCAAGAAAGGGCCGTGTACAAGGCGAGGTTTGTTGTCGATGATTGGGCAGACGTATGACCCATTGGGGCTTATACAACCTTTCCTGTTGCCTGCTAGGAGGTTACTCCAACAAGCCTGTGCATCCAAATTGGGGTGGGATGACGATATCAGTAATGTGCCAGGCTTGGAGTCAGATTGGGGTTGTTGGTTTGCATCTTTGCCAGAACTGGAACAGGTGGTCCTGGCCAGATGCTTGGTGCCTGCGGATGTCATGACTAGAGTTGAACTTCATACCTTTTCGGATGCAAGTACTGTGGGGTATGGAGCGTGTACTTATTTGCGCAGTGTCTATCAAAATGGTATGGTGCGTTGTTGTATAGTAATGGGAAAATCTCGTGTTGCTCCTTTAAAAAAGATTTCGATTCCGCGTCTGGAGTTGGTCGCGGCAGTTCTTGCTGCCAGATTAGGCAATTTGGTTCGTAAGGAGCTAGATATCACTGTTGACGAAGTGTATTATTGGACGGATGCTACTGTAGTATTGCGCTATATTAATAATTCGTCATCGCGTTTTGAAACCTTTGTTGGCAATCGTATCGAAATATTGCATACACTTACCTCCGTTTCGCAGTGGCGTTATGTTCCCACTGAAGTAAACCCAGCCGATATGGCTTCACGGGGGATACCACCTAAGGAATGTAGTTTTGCAAAATTGTGGTTTGATGGACCGTCTTTTTTGAAATGTAATTGTAATGATTGGCCAGAACAGCCAAAATTTCTCGTTGAACTGCCTGAAAATGATCCAGAGGTCAAGAAGAGACCCAAGAAATGCTTTTCCCAGAGACTGAAAGAGGAAGAAGAAGGAATTTTGCGTTTGTTTAAGCATTACTCTGATTTCACGAGGTTACAACGGGCGGTATCTTGGCTACTACGCTTCAAGACGTATGTTCGATATAAACATTCAAATTACGGCAAACCCCCTTCTACAGGGCCATTGACTGCCGATGAATGCGATGATGCCTTTGACGTGATCATTCGGTCTGTCCAAGCCAATTCGTTTAAAGAAGTAATAAATATTCTGCCGAATCAGTCCGAGTTGGATGATCCAGTAAATCCTGTGACTGAAGAAATAATAAAGAAATCCCCTGATCTTCAACGCTTGCAATCGCTCAGTCCTTTCGTTGTGCGTGGAATGCTTCGCGTTGGAGGAAGACTTCGTAAAGCTACTCTTCCTTATGAGAGGAAGTACCCGTTGCTGTTGCCTCATCAGCACCCAGTAACGGATTTACTGATCAAGCTACACCATGAGAGGGAGGGACATTTGGGAGTAAACCATGTATTGGCGGAGTTGAATAAAAGATTTTGGATAACGAAAGGTCGGTCTACTGTAAAAAGGGTTGTAGAAAAATGCGTGCCCTGTCGATTTTGGAAAGCGGGGATCGGAACCCAGCAAATGGGTGATTTGCCTCCAGCCAGGATTCAAAGAAGTCAACCGTTTACTACAATTGGGACTGACCTGATGGGACCAATCATAATTGCTGTTGGTCGAAGCAGTGTAAAACGGTATATATGCATTTTCAATTGTATGGCTACCCGAGCAGTGCATTTTGAAGTACTGCCATCGTTGGAGGTGGATGCATTTCTCCAAGCTTATCGACGGTTTTGTAACCGCCGAAATGTCAATCCTACTACAGTGTATAGTGACAACGGCAGTAACTTTGTCGCAGCGGAAAAGGTTTTGCGGGAAAAGGTGAAGTGGAACTTTAACCCTCCGCGTACATCACACCAAGGTGGGTTTTATGAGATATTTTTTAAACTATTTCGGAAGATATTTCGTTCCATCACCTCAAACTGTACGCTAAATGAATTTGATCTGCTTACTTACGTTGTGGAAGTTGAAAGGATTCTCAATAACCGACCGATAACAAAGTTACCCGATTCTCCGGATGATTGGACAGCTCTCGCACCTAACTCCATTCTGACGGGATCTCTAGCTGAAGATGTGCAGTTGGGAAACTTCCTGAAGGCTGATGCTTACCGTAGATCATGGAAAAAAACCGAGTACTTGGCTAACCGGTTTTGGAAGCAATGGCTTGATCAGTACCTGCCTTTGCTTCAGCCCAGACAGAAGTGATTTCGAGCCTCTTCCAACCTGCAGCCGGGAGATTTGGTCTTAATGATGAATGAATCTGTACCCCGAGGGCAATGGCCGAAAGCAATAGTAGTGGAGAAATTGCCTGATAAATGTGGCCTCGTGAGAAGAGTGCGCTTACGGACGTCGGATGGATCGGTTTTCACGAGGGACATACGAAAGCTGTGTTTGCTTGAAGGACAATTACAGTGACTCTTTGTTCCGAGTATCTAAATTATTTGTGTGTGCCGTAATTTATTTTATTCCGTGGTGTTGATTTGTAGCATAAATTGCAGCGGTCGTTTGTTCCTGTTTCCTTCTCTTTTTTTTTATAAGGCATTGGATAGAACCTGCCTTATTGGGGTGGGAAATGTAAGAAACAGGAACGCTTAGTGTAGAACCTTTTTAAATTCTAATAATTCGTATGTAAACCCGCTAGGTGCCGCCGTCACCCTTGTGTGAGATTTTTTGTATAGAGTTTGTTTTGGTCTCTTTTGCGTGATAGCGGTGTAGAGGTTGGAGGCAAAACTTTCTCGAATCGCTGGGATCTTGCAATTTGTTCATATTTGGTGAGTGATTAGGTATAATTGTTTTGTGATTTCGTTCTGGTAGTTACTGTTTTTTGACCGCGTGTATTGCCACTATATTGGAAGAGAGTTTCAATTATCATTTAGAAGGCGTGTCGTTGTATGACCACGTGGTGCTAGTCGTCGGAGCTATCAACATAAAACATAGAGAATTGCCTTTTCTATCGATTGCAGGTCCAGTAATTAGAGATCAACCTCACCCGTTCTCGAGGTAGGCTACCAAGGGAAGTAACAATCACATTTTATCAAACACTCAAATAGTGTGTAAATATATTGATTAATAATTAAGATATGCTAATTAAAAAATTAGCCGGCCTGATCAGCTGCAAGTACCCTGCTTATACAAGCAATCGCACCGCAGGTGCGATAAAAGTTAATCTTTTGCTTAAACTTAGCTTAATTTTAGAATTAAAGCTTGGGGACATGGCCCTTTTCTTCCTCTAAAGTTTTAACACATACATTTGAAAGTAATCCATGAAAAATAATAAGATGAAAAGCACTTATCCTACATTACAACTAGAACTGCTACTAGTTACTAACTAGCCAATATACATACAGTACCTGAGTTAAACCGAAAAAATTACCAAATGTTATCCCAAAAGTAAGGGATATGCCAAACAATCCTCCCATTGTTCCCTTAAGTCTTGGAATTGTGATGTCATTGACATAAGAAGGTCCAATTCCTTTAAAAGTAAACATAAATTTTAAATCGTTTTTTCGAGAAGCTCTGAGATAATTAAGTTTGTACACTTCAATCTTAAAGATAACTGGGAAGGTTTGCCTGAGCATAATCAGGAACAGATCCACACAAAAAACTTCAAGAAGGCCTCATTTTATTACGCTAAATCCACATGCGTTTCTGGAGATGATCTTTGTTTTTGGAGTCCCCATAAGATTCGGTGACAATTAGGGGTATTAACGTGCCCAGGGACAGCCATAAGTGACTACATGTTTTCTTTGTTGTGTATTTGTTCTGTTTTGATATAAATTTTATTTCATTTCCATTTGTTTTCCAGATAGAGTATTCTCATTATATTTAAGTAGTGTATATGTTAAATGTACGTTAGATATACTTATAAGATATATCGTGATGTCAACACGGTCAACAATAGAGCAAAAGATTGCAGTTTTGCATTGTTTCTGGAGAGCTGAGAACGTGACATTTGTCCAACAAAAATTTCGCAAGCAATTACGGTCCTGGCCACTCACCCACCCAGCGATTATAGGTCTATTGAAAAAGTTTGACGTGACAGGAACAATGGAGGATTTGTCACGCTTAGGTTCGCCAGTGATGTTAACGACGGCTGAGCATCAAATTGAATTGGTGGCCTTGATTGCGCATGTCCTCTGAAGTCAGCCAAAAGGGTATCCACAGAGCTTGGGGTGTCACAAACTAGCATAAGATGTATCCTAAGAAAAGAGTACTACCGACAGTACCATCCGCGCTTCATTCACGCACTCAATGTTAGAGACCAGGACAAGCAGGTCGGATTTTATGAGCAGTTTCTTCAGATGGTCCACCGAAGAAAAGCTGGCAATCGATGGCGTTTTGTGGTCCGATGAGACAATTTTTAAGCTGAACGGCTACATCAATCGTCATAAATGTGTTTACTTGGCGTCCGAGAGTTCGAAGGTTGCCATTGATCTTCATGTATACTTTTCGGGCGTGTTTGGTGCATCATTTTATCAGAAGGCATCGTTCGCCCGCCCTTTTTCGACCTAGAACAGTGATTGCACAAACTTATCTGGCTATGCTACAGCAGCGGCTTTTGCCTTTTTTTATAACAACAGGATAATGCTGAAAATCTGTACTTTCAGCAGGGCGCGGCGTTTGCCCGTTATACTACGTTTATGCGAGCCTGGTTGGACGAAAACCCGAATGGTTGACAGACTGACAGGTATTGTCCGTTGGAGTGATTGCCTAGCCAAACCTGACCCCTCCTTAATCTTTCTTGTGGGGCCTCTCAAAGGCAAAGTCTATTCAGCAAACCCCCGTATCATTGCTGAACTGAAGGAAAAAATCCGAGATGCCATTGTTCAAGTGCAGTTGGAGCTGTGCGCCATAGTATTCCGCTCAGTCCTAAAAGATTAGCAAAGCGCGTTGGACTCCATGGAGAGCTCACGGAGTTTGTGAACATCAAGTTTTTATGACGAAAAACTTAACTGTACCCTTTGTAAATTTTTATATTATAATGGTTTATTTCTTTTGCGTAATATTCATAACGTTAAAAAAATTTGCATTGTTACTTATGGCGGACCCTGTGCATAGGTAGGGGTAAGTTTGAACAAAAGACTTTGCCTTAGGAAGGAACAGCTTAACAAAATTTGTTCACCCAAAACTGGAAAGTTTCCTAAGTTGTAAAGACCTTCATAAACATTGGTTGGGACAGATATTATATATTTTCTTGAGTGTGGGCTATTAGTTAAAATACTGTAAAACCTCGATAATTTGATCTCCCACTAGCTCTCGTTTCAATAATCGGGTTTGCAAGGTGTATGGTTATTTTAATTTACTCAATGTCCAATTTTTTATAAACTTGGTGGAGATAGAAAAACTCACACACTGCAGATTGAAAAACTCTGAGGCTACTTCTGGTAAGGTAACCTTCAAGCACTTCCCTATAACATCTAAGATGAAATCTGAAATAAACCGCAATAGCTGTTGCTTTAAAAATTTCACTGCTGACAAGGGCTAAAAAAATATATCTGTTCTCCTCTTGAAGCTTAAGATTCAACTTTAAATAATTACTGAAATGTGTAAAACAGCCAGCGAAAAAAGTTGAACTACATGGATTAAGCAAAAGTCTTGATCGGCTGTTTTCATCCAAAAGCATTATCAGCTTTACGCAAAGCTTCCTTCCCTCAGCCTTTTAAAAACATTGTCTTTGCTCAACCATCTCACTTTATTAGGAGGGAGTAAATTGCAAAATTTGAGTCGAACTTTTACCTAAGCATTTTGCTGTAACAAACAAAATTTTAATTTGCTGGTCAAATTCTTCAAATTTAGCTCCAGTCTTTTTCGTCACAGTTTACGGCATAAACATTATAATTAAGATTTGACGCTTTAAAAAAATTACCGCAGAAATGCTCAACTTAAATCTTAGTATTGCTATTGCCACTCAATAATAAAATTTCATCCCTCAACAAGAAGATTCGCGCAAAAAGTTGAAAAGGTCCGTATCTGGATTGCTATCCGCCAGATGGTCACCAATGATGTAGACTGATAAGTCTTAGAGGTGACTAACCTGGTCTCATCGTGTTAAGAACTGAGAATTAACACCCACTCCCAGAAATGTAAGTCTTTGGTTAATGTATAAGTGAGTATTTTGAAAAAATGAGCGAAGGTTTGGGTCTAGGGTCTCCTAGCAAAGCGCGTGCGGAGATCAAAGATCTTCGGCAATACTATTTTTTTCGAGAATGGCATCTAAAAAAATTGCAACTCTGCCTTATAAAATCAATTTCAAAATACTTGTTACCTTCTGCCGCTTCAACAACAGCAGAATATTTGAGTCATGGAGGAGGCACGAGCTGCTATCGTTTCTTTTCTCTTTGGTTTCAAAGCTTTGACTTCAAGCTTTCTCAATCTAGTTATTTTTTATTGAAAAAGCAGAAAACTGCAATTTGAAACATATTTCAAAGCATTGCCCTCTTCAAATTAGTTTATTGAATACTATTGCCTCTAAGAAACATTCACAATGCGTTTTTGGTGTTGGTTGGGTGATAGTAAAACCACTCAAAAATAAATATATGTTAGCAATGGTAATATACATACCAGCTCCAATAGCGCTGTAGAATCCGAGCATTGTGTTTCCAACAATCAGGGCCTCGTAGGATTGCATTGCTTTTGCGAGAGAAACCAACAGCGTGCCAGACATGCAGATGACCTAACAAGTTAAGTGTTTGGGGATACAAAAACACACACGTAGATTGTAAGTTGGCTGATACACTGCAAGCAGCCTTGTTTTTCTTTTGGCAATCAAAATAATTTTGTTGGTAGCTTACGA
The DNA here is from genome assembly GCA_963675345.1 of Trididemnum clinides. Lineage (NCBI taxonomy): Eukaryota > Metazoa > Chordata > Ascidiacea > Aplousobranchia > Didemnidae > Trididemnum > Trididemnum clinides. The sequence goes on along the minus strand of OY776293.1, from coordinate 19,454,582 downwards.
AAAAGAAAAATGGTGATGTGTCTATAACTCTTTTTCGAGATAAAGGCACGATGGGAAAAAAATCTAATATCCACAGCAAAAGCTTATTGCCACTACAACGAGAATGATAAATTGGTCTGGAGAAAAGCAGCGCCCATTTTTAATTAGTAATGAATACAGGCTAGTGGGTCCCGGTCACCAATTAAGCACACTGTCATTAATGAATGTCCACTATTTGTCTCGGGTAGCTGAGTGAGCAGCTTCATCATTCCAACTGGACCGAAACTGGTAAGTCATAAATTGATCAACACTATTGATGTATCCAATTAATAATCTAGTAAGTTGCTTCCAACCAACATGCTAGTTTTTGTTTTTGGCTTTGTCTGGTGACTTTAGCTTAAGATGTGCTGTAAATGGCCAATCCATAAACCAAAGATTATAAGTAAATTGCCAACCCACAATTTTAAATTATTTGTAGGGAGGTCGTAATTATAGGTGTAGTTTATGAAGTCCAAAGATTGAGAGGAAATCAATAGAAAAAAATACCTCAGAAGGTATTTACATCACTGTGTGAAATCATATTCTCCAAATACACAATCGGGTCTACGGAGGAAATGTTTTTTGAAAATGGATTATTGGACTAACTGGTGATCGGATGCAAAAGGTATACCTGTAGCGGGTCCAAAAACTTGTGGTGGGGAGGGTGAAAAGTTTAAATTGACGTATTATTGACGAAAGTGATGACCTTTATTGGAGATCAACTTTTTCGAAGTTCAATCTTTAAACGAAGTTATTTTTCGAGAGACATACCAACAAATCAGCTCAAGAAATAAAGACCAAGAAAGGCTTTTGTTCTGTTACCCCAACTACGCACATAGGTGCGTACCCGGTATCACAAACATTATTACGAGGGGGTTGCACCAAGTAATGGTATAAGCCTACTATCAAATAACTTATTTCGGTAATTATAAAACAAAAACCATTACGGCGCCTACTCCCAACTTTGGCTTTGTGCACTAATACTTATTGGAAGGAAGGCATAGAATTTGCGAATTGTTTGAGTTTGTGAGCAAGTTCAGCCTCAATTCTGTGCAGCGGTTTGACTATATCGAGTTTAGGGCTATAGAAACGATGCCCCTATTTACAACAACTTATTGTTACTAATCTCAGAAATGTTGCTTAGGTGAAACTGACGTAGCAGGTCGAGCCGATATTTTTTAACTCGACATAACTGACTGGTAGCCCAGCAGGGCGATGCCAGCACAACCGGCTTGTTTCTATTTAAATCGCAGAATCTTAGTCAGAATCATCGGTATTAAGCAAATTTTAAAGATATTTGCTGAGGTTAAGCCTACATGATAATCTTTATCAAAAGGTACTAAAGAATTCAAGCCAAAACAAATAAATTTTTTGATAGGGCAATTGCCCCCTTTTCCCCTCCTCTTGCATTTCCCTTGACAAATAGCTGATTTGAGGACAAACCAACGTATGCCTAGAAGGATAAAAAAGAAAAAGTAAACCTTGGAGAATATTTCAATTGACTTCTGGCGCTAAAAACTTTTCCAAATCAAAAAGTATGACAACTCGACGTACTGATAATAACTTACTGAACTTTGCCGGTTTGCATTGAACAGTAGTTCGTTTACAGTTGGACTTCAAAATTCGAACCAAACCAAAACTTTAATGGAGGTTTTACAGAAAAATTGTTTAAACTTAAATTCAAAACTGTTTTTTATGATAGCTTATTGCATTCCAATTCAAAGGACATCAAACTTTTAGCGTCTACTTAAGCAAAATTATAACTACTCATGTAGCGTTAATCCTAACTTAAGCTAATCAAGTAAAAGTAGAAGTAGACGAAACTATTCAAGTAATTAGCCCGTTATTGAAAAACCTGCCTAAGTAGAATTACTTCGTTGCTGACCATCTCTGCACCAGTTACCCTAAGTATCAAAGAGCGATACGGTGTTTTGTTTAGGTGTGATTCAAAATGCTTGTTACAAATATTACAAACTAGTGCTTCACCTGCGTATACAACATCGATTTTCGCTGCCCAAATCTGCGCACTAAAGGGCTGATAAATAAACACCCAATAGCTCCACCAGTCGGAAAACCGGACGTCGTCAACGACCACAATAAATTGACTTGAGAATCCGCCAAATATTCGCCAAAACGTTCCTTTAATGAAATATCAAAGTCAACGGTGTCTTAAGAATGTTAATTAATGTTCCAATATGAAATATTTACTGTTGTTGTTACTAGATGACTGTAGTTTTAAGTGGAAACAATTACTGCCAAAGGAGTACCTTAATTAATACAGTAGGCGCCGCTTATTATGACCACGGATAATATGACCAGCCGCTTATTATGACCAATTTGGTACGGTCCGGAATTTCTCAATTAAAAATTCTCCGTTTAATATGACCACATTTCTTATAATATGACCAACATTTTCTCCATTTCTCTTATTACAATAGAGTATTTTTTCCCGCCATGCATTTATAACTTCGCCTTTTGAACATGCGTGTTTTCTGTTCGCATGCCTTTTCTGTACTGTTTCAGTACTGTACTTTGTTTTACTGCCAACGTCACATTGTTACATCAGTTAAACGATGAATTTGACGGTGTTTGGATTTCTTGTGGCTTACGGCATCGATTCAGGTCCGGTTATGATGGCTTCGGTTTTTATGACCATTCGGATATTATGACCAAAATGGTCTGGTCCCAAAGTGGTCATATTAAGCGGCGTCTACTGTACCAGTTTAGTTGAGTTTGATAAGAGGTATGCAATCTATCCAACTCCGATATGGTTGAGGGATTCCGTTGCTTTTCCTAAGAACTTGGTAAGGTACGATTGATGCAAACTAAATTGCCTCAAATTGCACTAAAACAGGCGTGGGCAAACTTTTTAGTCGAAGGGCCGCATTGACCATGCAAGAGTGGCCGAGGGCCAGCGCTTAAAATCTTGCAATAGCTGTGTAAAATGCAAGAGCTTGCAATAGCTTAAAATCTTGCGATAACCTCTTGCAATGTCGTAGTTTATCACCCTTTATTTGGACGGAAAATGCGTCAGTTCAAACTAAGATTAGCGTAGCGGCTCTTTCGATGATGACTTCTAACGTTTCTGCCTCTTTAATACGGCAAGTGTGGTTACCCCTGTCATATTGATTTGGATATATGAAAGTTTCTACAAGTGTGGGCGAGTCGCACAAAATGCTCTCGCGGGTCGTAGTTTGCCCACCCCTGCACTAAAAGATTTTATTTAAATTAACACTAAAGATGTTATTTCAGTGAAATCCATTTGTTTTGTTGTATTTTGAATTTTTATTTTAAGACGAATCTATTCAATTTATATAAATCGTACCAACACAATATGATAAGAAAAAATTTTTCTAAAACTGATATAAAACTATAAAAAAATAGCTCCACTGGTAACATTTAGACTAAAACTTAAAAAACCAGCGTTTGGTTAGTCAAACCAGCATTAAGCTCGCCTAAAAGTCGTTTTGAGTGCTAAATTTACCAGGAAAGTTTCTTTGTTGTTTAGTCCCGTTGGACAAATTAAATTGATTAAAAAGATAAAAGGTTCCTAAAAATTGACTCTATTGTGTTTTTGAAAAACTCTACGAGGCTTGTGCTTATGACCTCTAGCACTGGTTGCTAGTCTTTAGCCACACTGAGTCACTGCGACTAATAGACTGCTAGGCTCCGCATGCATGGTATGCCAATTGTAAAGTACGCGACAAAGCAAAATTTTTCAGTAATTAGGACCAAACATACTACAACGAAAATATTTTTCCTTTCCAAAGACAAATTGGACTGCAGAGAAAATATTTTTACTTCCCAAAAACATATCAAACTGGAACAAAATCATTTTTCCTTTTTAAAGACAAATCATGCTGCAGCAAAAACACGGCTAAGTGTCTCCTGTAAAATAACCCTAGACTGTATGTAAAATAATGCAGCGTGCAAAACATGTTCCAAAACGGTAGTGGTTTTTCGAAAGCGGCGAGATTCGGTTGACTGCACAGCTAAGCCTAGGTCAACCTATGAGCAACCAGCGCACTTTACAGTAAACCGAAACCCATCGTTTCCAAACTGCCTAGAATATTTCCGAACATGTTTTCCTAGCTCTATTTTACAAGTAGCGTTGCTTTGCAAACGGCACTTTACCGTGTTTTCGTTGCAGTATGATTTGTCACTTCATCGTATTTTCGCTGCAATGTGATTTATCATGGGATAGTAGTAATGGTTTCGTTGCAGTATGATTTGTCTTTGGAAAACAAATAATGGTTTCCGTTGCCATATGATATGTCTTTGGGAAGGAAAAATATTTTCGTTGCCCTACGATATGTCCTAATCACAGCAAAATTTTATTATACAATTGGCACCCCAATACAAATTACGGTAAGACCGCTCATCAAAATGTGCAAAGGAAACTTGTTTTTTCAAAAATTAATTACTGTAAGAGGTGTATCATTTTCGATATTGTTATTGTTTGCGTAGTTGTTAACCGTATAGCCTGTTCCTGCGCTGAATAAACTAAACTATCACTTATCTGGCATTTGATTATTACTTTTGCCGAATTTGATTCCCCCACCTTGTATTCTCTGAAGACTTTTTTCCAGCTGGCCAAACCCCCTAACCAACGTCAAAATTCGGGCTTGTAATATTCGACAGCAGTAAGCTTACTTCATAGGATTCGTTGTAAAACTTTCTAATCAAGCTGCCAACGGAATTTAGAGAACCAATACTGAATCCAAATTGAAATAAGAAAGCCATGGGAGTGATGACTGCTGGAATGATCGCATAAGATGTTGGTCTCTGAAAAATAGATTTGACATAGCATTGAAAAATAGTTTTGCCAAATGCTTTTGATGAAAGTTCCATCAGTGGCTGTGACGTAACGGATCAAAAGAGATTTTCTCTCTAGTAAAGGTATAAGAACACAATATAGGGCTGGCCGTAAATGTTGTTACTTTCTGATCCAGAAAAACGAGAAAATTATTGAAACAAAAAAGTAACCATATTAAATTTTTTTAAATAAATTGTCTATCCCAAATTGTTTTAAAAACGGACTTGGCCTCTCTCTCTCCCTCCTTATTCTTCGAATCGCAAAAGAACTCCTATTTAAGTAACACGAATCAGTTTACAACATAATGGTAACCTACCTTAGTTCAAAAAAACAATTAAATACGCAGCATCTTATAGATTATTGCAAATATATTACGACAAAAATACTTAACTGGTTTTTCATCGCTTTTCTTTGCTAGCCCGTCAACATTCATTTTGAAGTTGAGTTATTATGTTTACGTTATTGCAAGCAGCTGTTTACGAAATAAATTTTTGGTTGGATTGACGTATCAGCTATGGTAACCTCACACATAGTTATCCAATCATGGTTTTATGTGACGTAAATCTCTTACGTTGGGTGAGCTGTTGCTTTAACTTTCATCTAACAAAATCCAACTAGCGCAATTGCCTATACTTTACGAACTTACGAATGTTGCATTTACGAAGTTAATGGCACAATGAAAGTTGCGAATTAAAACCCTAAATAACTTTAATGTAAAATTGAACAGAATGTTTAAAACAATGGTTCATACCTGTGGTATGTATAACAAGTTCTTTCAAACGGTAAACGAATACTTTTTGTTCTTTCTTTACATACAATAGTGTTCATAGCTTTTCCTTTTACTTGTCGAGTTCTTACATGTATAGTAATGCAAGAGGCCAGCGATGCACTTTGCAAACTGCAGACAGTGACACTGTTTCGACCTATCAGGTCTCTTCAGTGCAGTTGGTGACCAATAAGAAGCTAGAGGCTTTTAATAAAGCATAGCTTAGACCGTCACACTTTTTTTACCAAATACTAGGTCCACTGTAGTGGATGGTCTGTCAACCTCTGCGAAGCCGTATCACTCGTGAATGAGTGGCGGATGAGACCTGATAGGTCGAAACAGTGTCACTGTCTGCAGTTTGTCGAGTTCTATTTCTCAATTTCTGCACTTCCATGTGCAATCTTATGCAGATGTAACTGTTGTTTTAGTCCTTATAAAATGTATCGGACGTGCATTAGGCAACATCTCAATGATGGAATTTTATTTTCAGATCGATCAACAAATAAATGCACTGCGTATTGCGTGACCTTGTGCGACAGTCAAAAATAGGTTTTAGGACATAATAAGGGAGTTTAAAGTGTTAGAATAAACCCCTTCTTCTTGATATGTGTAGGCTAGTGGAGATTTCAGTGACTTTGAATAGCCGATTCCATATCAAATAGGCGTAGTCGCATTTTTACTTTGTCACAACCATGTGACTATGGGCCACGGGCATATTTAGAATTATTTTTTGTTTCAACGCGTAATTGCGTCGTCAAAGTAATTGAAACATAAGTGCAATTGCAAACAAAAGCAATTTGGGTTATAAGCGATCCCTTGGAGTTCTACCAGTTTTTAGAAAATATGTATCTAAATCTTATGTTCAGTTTAAACATTGGAATAAGAATTTAAATGAAGAAGTAATTATAACTTGTGATAGCTTATCTTCACATGTGCTTTGATTTTTGTCGAGTATAAGAAGGTTATTTTAGCCACTCATTGAGGTCCAGAAACCAAACTTTCAATTAAAAAAACAGTTGTTTTAAACCTGTGGTTCCCAACCTTTTTCTGATCTCGTATCACTGGAGGGTCCCGTTTTCTCACCGCGGAATATCTCGTTCCAGAAAACTCATTCGCTCAAATATCACTTCCATCACAAAGAGAACACATCAATAAAGCTCAAATTTAGTAATTGCGATCGATGCATTCCGATCGCGATGAAAGAATTTTTTACATACCTTGGATCAGGGTTTAAATGGAGTAAAAGTTTTTTTAAACAGAAATAAATAAAAATTAGCTTGACTCAAACCAATCTGATGAAGAAAATAATATAACAAAAGCACGCGGAAAAAAGGGTAGTCTTGCGCAAAATAATTGCCTGAAGAAAGCAAAATGCACTCTATGTCAGTCTTTTTTCTTTTTATTTAATTCAACAAAACTTTAGCAGTGATCTAAGTTTTTGTAACAGATATTGCTTCGTTTACTTTTCATCACTCACTTAATTCTTTTGGGCAAAGATTCAACAAGCCTTTGGCCGACCAAGGAATCTGACCGACTCTCACATTCCTTGCAAAGTTGTTTGCACAGTCCATGGCAATACTATTTAGAGGAAAGATAAAGACCGATACCTCTTCGCAAACCGTATGACAGAAGCCAAAAACGAAAAATGAAACATCTTTATATCTATTCGAAAAACAAAATGGGCGAAATTCTCGATTTCGAAAAGTTGATCTCCAACAGAAAGGTCTTTTGAGTTTACAAAAGACAAAATCATCGATTTCAACATGTATGCTACAGAAAAATTTTTCGATGCTTGTCACAAATTAACACTTTATAGCAAGATCAGCACTCTTAATGCATGGGTCCCTTCCCTCAAAAAATAATTCTAAATACGCCCGTGGCCCATAGTCACATGGTTATGACAAAGTAAAAATCCGACTACGTTTTCTTGATATGGAATCGGCTATTCAAAGTCACTGAAATCTCCACTAACCTACACTTATCAAGAAGAAGGGCTTTATTCTAACACTTTCAACCCCCTTATTATGTCATAAAACCTATTTTTGACTGTCGCACAAGGTCACGCAATACGCAGTGTAACGGGTTCGTGGCACAGAAACCCTTGGGGTAGTCTCGGAACCCGGGACAGGTTATTGTGAAGCTGTTTGTAACAAAGAGATGAATAGATGAAACGCGCTCTTGTTTGAACTTCTTCTCTACTGTCACCAAAACTTTCGTGAACAAATCCTTTGATAAAACTTGTATTGATTATAAAGAACTGAAATTTGAAATTAAGATATTACAATTGACAGACAAGATGGGATGGTGGTGGCGTTGCTGGCGATGTTAGCGTCGGCGACGTTGGCGTTGTTTGGGGTTTCAAACTATTTTGACTCCCAAATACCTTCTTTACTACAGCTCCACAAAGACGATCAACAAAAGAACAACCTATGTAACTTTATCTACTTCGTTTCTTACAAGCTTCTTTTGATAGTTTCGTCTTCTACTCAAACGTGCAGGTTTGCTAAACAAGGTATTACTTCCTGCTACGTGTCTGGTTGAGAATGACGCAAAATGTGACAAGAAGGCAGTTACCGTTGCGTCGCTTGAGGGTCAACTTTGCCAAATTCAACAACTAATCACTAAAAACGATGCCTCAAGTGAAACAAACATAACAACGACACAACTCGGGTTCAAATCACAAATTGGCTACGCGAAACGATAGATTTAAAGCATTAAATGTTGCCAAATATTGTAACAATATTTATACGCAGTGCATTTATTTGTTGATCGATCTGAAAATAAAATTCCATCATTGAGATGTTGCCTAATGCACGTCCGATACATTTTATAAGGACTAAAACAACAGTTACATCTGCATAAGATTGCACATGGAAGTGCAGGAATTGAGAAATAGAACGCGACAAGTAAAAGGAAAAGCCATGAATACTGTTATATGTAAAGAAAGAATAGAAAGTACTCGTTTACCATTTGAAAGAGCTTGTTATACATACCACAGGTATGAAGCACTGGTTTATCTCCCTCATCATCCAGTAATTTTTGAAATCATGTATTTCTTAATTCCGCGTAGTTATTGCAGCTGCTTACTCTTGCAGTCTTTATGCGTAGGATTATACCTGCATTTTGGTGCTGATCATTGGCCCAGCAGACCAAATAAGTTTTTATTGATCACCCCTTAACACAAATTCTTAATGCTCTGTTGACATCAAGAAGAAAAAGCATTGCGGTACTGTTGTCAGCAAACCTGCGCACCTGGTGGTGATATACTACGAACTCAAAGCCATAATACGGGACAAGTTTCATAAAAGTAGAGAAAAAACAAACAAAGAAAATCTACTTTTTAAAAAGTGTTATGCTGACTTTAAGCCCTCGAATTGATTGATGTTTAAATTTTTGCTCAAAAAAATCCCAAAAACTGACTAAAATTGTCTGCTTTTTTGCTTTTCCCAATTGGCTACGCTAATGACTATTATAGCAAACTGACGTATTAAAAAAAATGCTCGATTGCAATTGAAGTTAAATTCAAGTTTACATAGATCATAGAAAAGCTTTGTCAACACTTGCAGCTCTAAGTTCTAATTCAATATGGAAGAAATGCAAACGCTTTTGCCTCAGGTCTTATTGCCGTTCATCAATCTTCATTACGTTTTAATTTAACAAAAAAATTATACAACTTTATTCATCACTTGGCATTTCAGAAAAGCGGATTTAAATTCATCTGGGTGGTAAGCTCATATTCTGATTTGAGAATCGTTCCAATTGGCAGCTGCTTCTTTTTTAATCGTGTTTAAACGTATCAACAATAGCTTTATAAACTCGGGAAATACAAGTCTTCTTCCAACCTCTAAAACCAGTTAAAAATTTTCCCCAAAAGTTTCTTGAATATATGACGGGATTAGCTACAATCTGCAGTTGGTCGTCGTGCAATTAACTAGAATCCTTGATTTTTATCCCATAGAATATAATGGAATACTGGGGAACACGCTTATTGCACCTAAAAATGCCATTCCATACCCCATCATAATAAAGCAACTTCTAAAAATTGACGTCGGGTGAGTTTCGAACCTGAAATTCGCAGCATTTTCCATAATGATTGGAACGTGAAGGGCACTCAACCACGTGCCGAGCCGAGTGGTCGGGTGTTCTTCACGAGGATGAGGCAAGTTGAGTCCGTTTGAAATTGTAAATTTGCTAACAAATTACGATTCGTCGTCAAATAAATCAACTCAATATCAAAGAAAAAAGTAAAAAGGATGAGAGATACACAGGTGAGGAAGCAATGAAGAAACTGAAGGTTTTCTGATTAAGTTCTTTCCTGATTTTAATCTTACAGTGATTTAGAGCAGGAGAGCAGCGACGTAAACCTAACGCATAAAAGCGACGATTACTTGCGCTTGGCGGAATCACAAAATGCTATAAAAAATTACAAATGGACTACCTTTGCTAGGTTCTCAAAAAGAAATGTTGCTGAATACGAGACTTTACCCCTAGAATCTCCAAATGAATAACCACGATTTTCAAAAGTACCTAAAACGCATTGGATGTGGCTTGTACTCGTTTAAAGCGGCTATGAGCTTAATGCATTTCACAAACAGAGTTTTGTGCCCCTTTGAAAAATCTAAACCTAAAATTAAAACATAGTCTATCAAAGTGTAATGTTGATTTGCTGGCCACGAAATATTATCTGTATTTTATTGTCTCATTGTTTTCTTCTTCATCAAATGATTTGCTAAGCTATTTCTTACAAATTACCGTTGCTATCACATATTCAACCTTATATGTTTTTATTAAAAAACAAACGCTTGACGAAATGTAAAAAAACTGAGGCAAGTATTTTTATTCACTGCACCTAAATAATTATATAAATTTTAGGCTAATGCAATTGAGTTTTAAAGAGTGCTAATGGTGTTTGCATATTCTAGGTCTTAACCTATAGGCAATTTTCCATCCGCCTCAAATACCCGCGCTTCTTCTCAGCTGCTTTCTTTTCTACTTTAATTCCTTAGAATAGGTTCACTATTCTTTGAGCTACTAACGTCGCTAAGGTGCGTCGCCTTCACCCATCGACCAGTCGCGCCATCATCTCCTCGTCCTCACATATCCTTCTTTTGATTTCTAAGCCTTCTTGGCCACCTCTGCAAGTTAACCGGGCTCATTTCTCTCTCTCCTTCTATTAACTGGCTCTCGGTCTCAAATCCTCGTTTCCTATTTCAAGACTGTTAAGACACAAGCTGAAACTAAGACTTTCCAGGTCCTCCTAGAGAGACTTCACATCCTTTCACTCTATCTCCTGATCTCTCCTTCTTAATCGGGTGAGATTATGCTGGCTTGTCCCTTTCTCTTCCCTGAAGCCTCATTTTTCCCACTCGTTGTTCTTTATTTTCAATCCATCTCTTTCCTGACAAGGTGCTGATCTCATCCAGTTTACTACACCAAATTCCAATTTTCTGATTGGGATTGATGGCTTTTTTCCTTCGCCTTTCGGAAAACGAGTCTCCGGCGTCTTTTCCAACTGTTCACTTTGTGACATCAAAGTCATTTTTTCTATTTGGCAAAATCTGTTAGCTTCATTTTTTCTGCAAAAATCCGCTCTATTATGCCAGCTTTACTCGGGCCTTGGCAATCCCAACAAGTCTGTCACTTCATTGTTCTTCTCCTTTTCTGAGACTATACCTCCGTCCTTGCTGTGCTTTCTTTCTTACACTCACTGGCATATATCGAAGAAACATTTTAATCCCTCTTCATCTAGGTAACATTGTTTCTCAGGTCACTCATTTCTTCCAGGCAACAACGTGGCAGATGAACTAGCCACACTAAGTGCTTTGCTTTAGCCATTCACGGCTCGTGCAGCCTTTCTTTTTTACCTCTTGTATTTACTCATGTCTTCTTTTAGGCTGCAGACGTACAACCTCACATTTTTTCAACACACAAGTACCCTCAATCTTCTTTGAAGTACTTATATTTCCTCACCACGCTCTATGTGTTCTCTCTTTCCTTCCTTGCAATTAACACAGTTATCTTTTGAGTTTTTTTCTCTCCACAATTAGAAGACTTAATAAAGCTTGGTGTTGCATCAGTGGTCACTCCACCCACAACACTTCTCAAAACTTCCTGTTCTGTCCTGCTACAGACTCTTTATGCTGTACTATCTTTGGCAGCGTTTTCTCTTTATCCAACTTCTGGTGCAGGTCGAGTGGACTTGCTCTGAACTTTGGGGACTATGGTCGTTCGACATGTTGCCGTTCCAGGATAGAAGTCGGATAAAAATACCAACATCATTTAGCTGTTTGCTTACCTAGCAAGTAGAGATTACGTAGAAATATACTGTAGCTGTTTGCCGTGGAAAAAAATCACTACCGGTGGGCCTACTATCGGTTAGCTCACTGTGTTTTGTTTCTTTTTCTTGAGCATAAGCTCATACTCTGTCTGCAGTCTTTTATCATTCTGAACCACCGTGACAGTAGACTGCGTGGCCCCGCCGCCAGTCTGCCACATAGAAATGGAAAAATCTCGTTGAGTGCGCCTTACTCGTTGAGTGAAAAATCTCGCCTTACCCAAGGGTACAACAAGGGAACTTGAGGGCTTCTTCTCACAGTCTTTTTGGTGCTGTGCGCCAAGCAGGAAGCTGCGGATCTTTTTTCATTTTCCTGAGCCGGGAAGCTTTATTTTTTCATCAAGCCGTGCTCATATCATACATATAGCCAATCATAAAAAGGCAAAAAGATCTTTTTGTCGCAGTCATTTACGAAGAGACTGCGGAAAGACAACGAACCATAACCAGCAAATATGAAGGTGAAATTGATACAACTTTTTTAAATTGCTCTTGAAAATAAACAATACACTAGAAAAAGTGAACTCCTTTTTTAAATATTTTCTCGGCAATTTATTGAAAACATTAATTTTATTGAATTAAAACATCAAATCAAATTAATTAAAATTAAACAAAAAATTAAAATTAAAATACCTAATTTACTACAAATTTCTGCCGAGATACCTTAGACTTATATCAACACTTTTACAAAATATCTAAGATATTGATCGCAAATTACAGTTTATGAGTTTATATCAAATTCAGAGCAACGCCTCAAAAATGTAATGCCAGAGAAAAATTTCTCTATTTTAGTCTATGCTCATTGTGATCTCCATCTTCTTTCGCGAAACAACAAAGCAGTTTCTTTCACACAAATGCCTTTGCGATTTTTTACTCCTGATATCTTCTCCCATGTCATAATTATCTAGTATTTTACATCTTTTTAATCAATTTTTCTCACATTTCTCGATAGCCTTCAGCATCAAAAGTCTCATGTTACGTAATCCATTAGAATACAGTCATTCCTTTGTGGAACCATTTATTTCATGAGATGAATTCTGTATAGCATCTCATTTTTTGTTGCTATTCTTGTTTAAATCACACTTACCTGTATACAGGTGATGACAATAAAATTGAAAAAACTTGTTCAAACAATGTTCAATGCAAGTGATCTCTGACATGCTATAGTTCAAAGATCGGTATTGTGTGCGTGACCAAAATGTAGCGTTTAGGGAAATCATAAAAACAATTTGGCGGGGGTGGCGAAAAAGAGGGCATGACTGACCTTAAAAAGATGGCAGAAAAAAAACATATCAATTTCACAATGAATTGGCGGTAGTTTCTTTTTAACGCTGTGTAAGGAACCTGTGCGTGTCTCATTTGCGGTGCGACTGTGGCAACGGCAAAGCGGTTAACGTAGAGAGGCATTTCTAAACGTGCCACACAAGCTACATTGCTAACTGCCCCCAGGCCAGCGCACTACGAGCAGAGAAAGTCTGCGAGTTGAAGGCAGCTTTGAGCGAACTGTTGTCTCTCCTCACTAGACCGCTGAAAAGCTCCCAAAAAGCAATCAAAGCCTCATTTAAAGCAACGTAATTCTTGATTAGAAAAACAAGGCCTTTTAAAACGGACCAGTTGTCAAAAAAGCAATGATGCTCATTGCTGAAAGTGTGCTTGAAACGAGAAATATGGAAGCGATGTAATCTCTGTTCTCTCGGATAATCACCTGAAGCAACTACAACCGTAAGAAGAGTGCAGGCAATGTCCAAGAACTTGGCCAACCAGCTGAACCTTGATCTAACGCGGTGCAAATGGTTCAGCATCCAGCGTATCGAGTTGGTGGACAGCAGCAGTACGGTGCAGCTGATGGCAGCTATGTCGATGGTATTAAATGATTTCTCCACAAAAGAAGTACTTCTTACAATTCTGCCCTTAAAGTCAACTACGAGAGGAGTTGATATCTATAAAACGGTGAAGGCGTTTTAGATGGAGAAAAAGGCACCGCTGGATAAGTTGGTATCATTGACTATATGCATGACTACTTCTATGATCGGCCGACACACCTTTCATTGCTCACAGCAAAGATGACATGGAGTTCCCAAGCTGTTTGTATTATTACTACAACATCCACCAACACGAGTTGTGTGAAAAAGTGATTAGCTTTAATCACATGATGACCCCCATCGTGAAGATCATAAGCAGCATCCGCTCCAGAGCCAAACAGCACAGAGCATTCTAGGTAGGCTACTATTGGAGAAGCTGTCAGCTGAGTATGGTGACCTGCTACAACACACAGAAATCCAATGGCTTAGAGGAGGACAAATGCTGCTTTGTCTTTTAACACTTTTGAGCGACATCAAAGAGTTTGTGCGGCTCAGAGGGAAAGACATCTCGCTGCTGGAGGACACTGACTTAACACTTGATCTTGCATTTTTAATGGACATTTCTGGGAAACTGAACAGTTTGTACTGTAAGCTGCCAGGCAAAGGTAAGACTGTTGCTGATATAAAAATTGCTTTAAATGCATTCAAAGCCAACAAGAACATTTTCTCTGTGCATTTACAGAGAAAAAAGAAGCTGCACTTTCTCCTGTGCGGATGGGGCTGAAAGAGGGAAAGAAAGAACGTTGTTGATACCTCCCACGAAAGCTTTTAATCGTGTTTCTACGATTGGTACTTTTTGAGTAAATTAAGAAAACAAATTTTACTATCCATTGTTGTTTATGAAGACACATGGGATGCTAGAGAAGTGAAATTCGTTAAAGTTGGTCAGTTGGGTATTGGCTTTCGTTTTAGCTGAATACCATGTTCCTCCTCAAAAAATGCGATTTTTAAAAAATTATCTTTGATTTCTAAACACTCTTATGATCTCATGATACTCACTTTGCTTGTGATCAATCGTGCCAAGTTTCATGCTCGTAATCCAGTAGTTTTGGAGGAATAAGAACACACACACAGACAGACAGAATTGTGCTTTAAAATATAGATATGGGGGTTTCCTAAGTACCGACTGCCAAGGCTGTTAATTTGCCCGCCGAACTGTCGTTATAATTATAAACAAATATATCGTATTTTAGCAATAAGCGTGCGCTCGATGAAGTAGCGCAAGAATAGTGTTTTCCAGTGTCGAAAGGCTGAATTAACTTGTGTTTATTGGAAAGTGGGGTAATGAACTCTTTTTCGGAGATTACTATACTATTTCTATCTTTACTCCAGTTTAATAAATAATTCAGAATCTTGGCCCCCGAAGCTTTAAAAATTCATTAATGTGGTCCTTCGTTAGAAAACTTTAGAGACCCCTGGAATAGGCCACTGCTTTACCGCCTTCTTTAAACCGGTATAGACTGTTGTCAGTCTTTAAACCAGCATAGACTGTTTAGTTTACATGTTTTTAAAATGCTCTTGTTTTAAAGTGTATCACGGTCCTCACTATCGCGTTGAACCTCGGTTCATCTCGTTTACAGTATTCTCACTTAACTATAGGCGAAAAACAATGAATTTTGAGTAATCATTTACTTTCGTACTAGAGTTGGACAATTTTTCGTTTTGATGTTTAGCGAACATCATTTTATGTAGCAAGGTACGTTCAACACAACATGAAAAAATACATGATTTAAGTTAAAAACAATGTCGGTTTACCTTTTTTCGAAAGAGCCTGTATCACTTAGTTTTGATTTAAAACAAATGGTATATGGTAGCCTGCTGGTATATGGTATATGGTAGCATATTATATTTATTTGAATAAGATCTATTGTATTTATTTGAATGATTTAGTGGATTAACTTTTTTTGTATGAATAAGGTCAACTAGGCACTTAGTAGTGCTACCATGAGACAAATTTGATTTTGTTAGTAAATACTAAGCGACAGACAGTGAAATTCGTATTTATATTTTTGAGGCCCAAATTTAGTAAAATTTATAATTGAGATCACTTACAACGGAGTAGTGCGGAAGACTGGAAATGAATCATCAATATACTTGAAAACGCAAACCTTCGTCAGAAGGTTATCTCTTGTAACTCTGGTGCGTGACCAAATTTAGCAAGTTATTGTTGGGGTTAATCAATCTGTGACGTTACAATCAGTTTCCATGTACTAGAACTTCCATATAAAACCGAGCAAACGGCTATTTAATGTTAAGTCTACATTTTGTTGTAAAGTGTTAATTTCATTGTGTGTTAAATGTAGTAACTACAACAAAATGGCATCAACTTGGCTTCGTGTTTTCAATCAAGATAAAAGGACAAAGTTTTAAATACAGATAAATATTCCAAACCAAAGTATTTCGGTGAGTAGGTTACTTTTAGTAAGGCTTCATGACTTATCATACTTTTTTCTGCGACTTTTTTGGAGCGTAGCCAACAAATATTTCTCAATTCGAAAATTAGAAAAATGTACTGAACAGTGTCAAAAGTCAAAAATAGCTCATACAATTATTGTCCAAATGCCTATTGCAGTTTGTAATAAGTAATTTATAACAGCGGTAACATTTTTTGTTATTTTGTTGCATTTAGATTATATTTGTCTTTAACAATTCAATGGCGTTAAAAAGTTTAGGACGATTATCCAATAAAGAAGAGCAGAGCAAGTAGGTTGAAGTTTGTAACTAAAAGGTGGTGCTGTAAATAAACAGGTTGAAACAGCCTGTCATTTAGCTGAGGTTACAATGGTTGAAGCCGCCTACTCAGCGACTGGTAAAAAACGACTAATAGCTATGCAGGTGAAATAGAAAAGTTTGCTCAATGCAGGCGATTAAAGATGATCTAATTGCCACGTTATCTAATTACCAGCCGCGGATTAAATATTTCTGATGTAGGACTTTAAAGATACAGGCAAAGTAGTTGTTGGTTCTCTACAGCTGACCCTGTTGATATGAAGATAAAAGAACACGAAACAGGTGACACACATAAACACATAAATGCAGGCACGAAAAGGGCAACATGGCACAAGTTTACATACCAATGGACTCAAAGTTAGAGAACCGCCGCTAAAAACCAAGTTCGCCAATTTGGAGTCTTTCACAGTGTATTGAAGAATGATGCCTTGTTGGAGAATGTCTTCTTCCAGCACCATTCCACACATAAATAAAAATTATAATAAAATGTTGCACCAATACAAATTTAAACTGCGTACACTTATGACGGACTTTTACATCCAACAGGAGAATTTATCCCCTTCGCAAAAAATTTGTAATAATATTAGTTTTCCAGAAATTTCTTATATTTCCTGGCCTGATAAACTACGTATTTTTGAAGAGATATTCCTTTGATTGATGCACTTTCTCAGGGTAGTAGAGAAATAATAAGCCGGAGAATTATCCTCCCCATACCCATTTAAAAAACATTATACGTAATCGAAACTGTGAAAAAAATTAACACTTGAATACTTAAAGACCATATTTGGTGTGCATTTATCAAATTGGAAAATGTTTTTCGAAATTGCGTAAATATCATTCCTTGCTTCCCTCCTCTAATCGAAATTCTGGCTACCCCCTGAATCTACCCTCCAATTAATTTTAATATTTGTATGAACATGCAGTTGGCCATCAAAAAATACTTTTTAACTATAGATACGCTAAAAACTCTTCTTGTTTTTGTAGATGGAATGTGTCATCCAGCCGATCGACCTCTGCAGTTCAACACTTCGATGACTGTCGCTTGTACCAATATCAACAAGCAAAACTTGCCGCAAATAAATACAAAAATGAACTCAGTGAGCTTAAAAGCTTTTATGCAGGCGGTAAACTTATTACAAACGAGCGCGATCAGGATCGGTTAAAAACGAGCCTCTGTCGAAAATTATCGTCACTTCTTTCTGGCAAAGTTTTTGGATTTTCCCAAAAAACCTTTACCTTTTTACGGTGGAAATGTTGTGACTAAGGTAAAACATCCATCCTTGTCCCCCAAATTTATTCTAAAATTTGGGTCTTTGAACACAACAACGCTTTAATGACGTGAATTAAGAGCAAACTTTGAAATTGATTGGAGGAGAAAAGTTATTTGCATCTTTAGAAGAAACAATCGTTTGCGAGAAATATTTTTGGACTGAAATTTGCCGGACAGTTAAGCCCATCCATTCCCCTTAAATAGTCCTTGGCGTGGATAGCTTTATTAAGTCTAAAATGTTTAATGATTATGATGTAAACAAGAACCGCCCGCGTTTTTGATGCCAGAAAAAAAGTATTTTTAAAAAAAGTGAGGGCTTACCCTTATTTGACCCAGGTTTCTCAAATCACATATTAATTGCAGGAACACTTCATAAATTTTACAAATTACGTAGACCTATAGGTTACTCGTAGGCTTAAAACCTAAATGAAATTTTCGTCTTTTGATTGTTTTTTTAACGGTACTAATTTGATTTACAGAAGCATTGGCAGACATCAGGAAACAACAAAAACAAACAGAGAAAAAGATAAGAGATGCAGATGAGGCAAAATCCAGTAAAGTTTTGTTTCCCTCAAAACAATTCAAAAGCTCAAAAGAAAAAATTCGAGGTAATACCTCAAACTGTCAACACTGTAATTGCTACAATTTGAAACAAAGCGTCGAATTTAGAAAATCTTATAGTTTAATCTTCTCGAAAAGTTGAAGATTGCTGTTGTATTTGCAGTTTTGTTTCCCTATGTCTTTCTCCCGATGAGGGCTAACCTACATTATTGTCAGGGAATTGTTTAAGCTACTACAGCCAAAAGAATGGCTTTGTTCTGCAGGATTGGTAAAAGATGCATTCTTTCGCAGATCAAAAATCCATTCGAGTTCTTCCTGGTGACAATTTTAAAGTTTATGACAACGTGAAACAATTTCAGGTCTGTGTTGTAAATTTGTTATAATAAGAGTTGCGTATCGATACCGAAAGAAAGAGAATCAACAAAGGAGCAAGGCCAATATTAAAAACCTCTCGTGATCTTTTTGCTACAAGAAACACATAATATCTTTCATTTATAAATATTTGGGCGTTCATATCACTCTTTCCTCTTCGATAGGATCATGCATTTTTTCCTGTTTTTACGTTCAAGAATGTGCTATGCTACGAGCTCTACTGCTTTTTGTGGTACCAACTTTTGGTCTCGGCAGCGGGTCTAAAATTCTTCCCTTATTCTTTTTGTTTCTCGCTCTGTCCTTCAACTTCTTCCATTTTTCCTGTTCTGTCTAACTTCCAGGCATACCCAACAGGAACTCTAAACTCTTTTGGCTCAGGCTGTTATGGGTCTCTGGTCATCTCTCAAACAACAACCTGGCAGCCAGGCAAGATGCGCTGGTTGGACCATCCGTAATCTCTTGCAGGTTGCAGTAGTACTTTCTTCGGATGGTAGGCCTACTGTTTTCTCAAAAATTTTTGTTGCTTGAAAATTTTCTTCTGTTTTCACTGAGACATTGTGGAGTCTCGTCACACTCACTGCGTCCTCTCTCGTCTTTACTACAACGGAAACAGCCTTAATTTGAATTTCTAACTTCCAGAATCAAGAATCTTTTGTAGAACGTCTAGATCAGGGTTCGTTAATCATTTCTTAGTCGCCGACCAAAAGTAAATTTTGGAGGATCTCGGCGAACCGAGTAAATTTTCTCCTAGAAAGTTTATTCCCTGTACTATTTTCATGGCGTTAAACATAGGGGATATAGGGCAATTTAGAGCGCGTTGTTACAATCCGTAATTCATAAGTCAGGAATTTGCTTTTATGGTGTGCGCGTTATTTCAATTCGTTTCCTTCTCTGTTTTTCCCCAACAACTTGATTGAACTGCAGATTAGATATTTATTGACAACGAAGCACTAGTGCGATACTTTACTTTATGCTTGAAATCTTTTAAAGTTTAGGTGATAAGCTGGCAGAACCCAAAAGTCATTAATGTGGCGAAAAGTGAATTTCGAAATAGTCAAAAAAACATGTGGGGCTTTCTATTCTTCAATTTTGTTCAATTACCGTAACTTTTTTGCTGAGATGGTTATTTCAAAAAATACCTTCTCTCCTTGATCAGGTTTAAGAAATTTGGTGGCATAGCCGCTTTGGTCATGTCTATGTCAGGAGCAGAACATTTGCAAATGGTCTTTAGTTATTCGTGTTACCAACTTAATTTTGTTGTGTTTCACTATCAAAAATAGATGTTTGCACGTTTAAAAAATGCCTTCTGCTTACGAAATCAGTCAAGTTGGGTGATAAAATATTTTTTATTAAGTCAAGCAGGAATGCCGCCATAGCATAAATTTTGACTCTACGATCCGATCTAAATACGAAAATTAAACTCCAAACGTGAAACTGCAAGATACATGGATGCAATCTTTAGAAAATTATTGAATCGTAGAATTTCCCATCACCGGGATGCAATCTTTAGAAAATTACTGAATCGTAGAATTTCCCATCACCGTTCCTGTTTTTACTTCCAAAGAGAGGTGTTTTGCTTTTTGTATCGGTATTTGCTTTGTAAATTCAGTTTGTAGGCTCTGTTAGGAGTTAGTTTCTATTGCAAAGCAAGCTACAACAAAAAATTACTTATTGCTGACGTAAAAACTTTTCTATGCAGTTGTGGTGTAAACTCTAAATCACCTGACAAAACTGTAGACTAAAGGTGTATGTAAACAATTAGTTTTCCGAGACAAATACATAAGCTTGCAAAACAAATCGTTGATTGGGCTTACAGACGATTCAGCTCGACAGATAGATAGATATTCGCACGCGGGCAATATCGGTGTTATTATTTACTGAGGAGCCGCCGGCAGGATGATTTTCCTTGGCTGGCCACATTCGGCCCGCAGAGAGTATATTGCAGACCCCTGCTGTAGGTAATCACTCGACCCCAGAGGCTCCAAGGTCTTCCGCCATACCCTCATCCCAAAGATGAGGTCGAGTGACCACAAAACTAAATCATTAGACACCAACAAACCTTCAAAGAGCTCACGAATAAACGTTCTTAAAATTAAGTAACTTCATTAACAATAAAAAGTCGATAACTATAAAGAATATCGAAAAAAAACAAATCACAAAAGACTTTATATTTGGATGAATCTTTTTGAATAATTTGATGGATAATTCCAAAAATCAATGCAATTGAAAAAGAATAGACAAAATGTACCGAAGTAGTTAGTTTTTGTAGAAATTACAATTTTTTGAAATGCAGGCACCAAAATTAAGAGTGTTGTCAACCAATAAGGCTACATTTCATAAACATTTAGAAATTTCATTTTTTGATGAATATTTTTGAAAATGTGGACAGATAATGCCGAAGAACCATGATTGTGAGAAAAAGTAGTCAAATTGTACCAAAGAACTAACTTTGTCTAACAACTGCAAGTTTGTGAGATCAAGTAGAATAATTGTTCAGCTAAAAATAGAGCATGATGTTTGGCAACCAATCTGTAATCAGCCATTATAAACCAATTCTTAGCTCAACTAATTAAAGTCGCATATTGCTGGAAAGCAACTTTGTAAACCTTGCACCTAATTGGTAAAGCAGCATACCAGCGAAAGGGGCATTAGGAATTCATTAAAATGAATATGCAAGAAAACCATAATGAGTATACCACCTAAACAATTTAGACGAGACCATCCCTGGACGCCTTTCGTCCTTTTGGACTCATCAGCAGGGCCCGTCCCCTCACAAGCAAAAGTAATCTACTCATTAACGTTACTCGAGCAAAATCAAAACGAGCAATGCACACGCAGAAGCACTAAGACTTCAACCGACGACGTATCGCATTGCTTAACAGGGCGGGTTGACGAATTGGTTGGTTTGAGCTGCATATCCACTAGGAGATCAGTTAACACACTGATCTGAAAAAGCAGATTAAACGCTGCATATATAGCCTAGCCCCTTGTCTTTGCAATGCCACCACGCTCGCGGCGAGTGCGTTGACAATTGACAAGGTGGGAGCCGGGCGACCTTTGATAGACGTGTCGAGCAAATCCATGCCAACGAATTTTCACTCTATCTCACTTCGCAGTAAATTGGGCCTCCTACAGTGAAACGGGCAAATCCATGCCAACTCTTTTCAAGTAGGGAAAACTGTAGGTTTGAAAATTATAGGCGAAGATGAAAATTGTAAACCTTGCACCTAATTGGTAAAGCAGCATACGAGCGAAAGGGGCATTAACAATTTATAAAAAATAACTATTGCTGCTATCTATTTTAATGATATGGTAACCACCGCAAATAATCCACCATTAGTGTTCATGCTATTGATGTTTCTTGATAGTTAATTGTACAAACTTTTAAGGAAAGAAGATGAAAGATGTTTTTCATTTAGGCAATCACGGACACTTTAAAACCTTTTGCATATGTCATAGTCAACAGAAAATAATTTTTCATTTTGACCAAAGTGGTAGTTTATGAAAACTGAAAGCAATCCCAAAAATGTGTTTTGTCGCTCAAAAACACCATTTTGCTACGGTTTGATTACCGTTTTTCCACTTTTAATTAGGCTGTAAAATGCTACAATCCTAGTGGAGGATGCGGAGAACCGCTAATGAATGGAAAAGGTGAAGCTTTGACGAAAAGATACAAATCTGTTCGCGCAATACAAGGCGCCACAAACGACGGTAGGTCTATGTCTTACTGCTGCTATAGATACTGACAAAAGCGAAAGACTGGAGTTAGCTAATCTGAGAATAATATTATAAAAAGCAACTTATTTCAAGGTGCTCGCTAGAGAATATTTAAAAAACGAGCTTCAACGGCATCACACTCTTCGTGCAGCCTGTCAGCTACTCCGTATATTTTGACATATAATATGTTGTAATAAGTTTAGCAACTTATTTGAAGACGGTAATCGAGAATTTTCTGAATAAACTGCGAGTTGTAGGCCTACCCACTTTGTGGTTGTTTACCTTGAAAGCAATTGATCGAAGACCAAAAGCACACCAAAAACTCAATCATGTTTTCCAGAAAGTCTGTTGAGTGTTATTTCGAATAAGAAAGAGGAAAATCGAAAGCTTTGGTATCCTTTGATGAAGCGTAAAAACTCTGGCAATCTACGAAGAAAAAATTGCAACGATAAACCATTTGAAGCTAGCTGCAGAACCGATATCACAGTAAGTGATTAAGATTTGCTTTTACTGCTAAATCTACCAACATATGATGGTACAGATTAGTAGCTTGTAAATAGAGACAGACGTCACCTCCTCTTTCTAATTTTCTGGTTTTGCTACAAGTTTGCCGATCCTCTAAGAAGTTGCTACTAGATCAGGGGCGTAGCATGGATTTTGGCCGCTACGTGTTGAAAACAAAAATGCAGCCCGATTTCCGTTCAAGTAAATCATAATTATCCGTGTTTGAAAGTTGTACTTACAAACAAAGCTAAAATTTTGTCTTTCTCTGTGCGAAATAACTGTCTTCTTCCAGTGGCAACCTTGTGCGGACCGCACCCTCTTTGCTACGCCACTGAACAACGGCATCCACTCTTTTTAGTAAGGTGCAGAATGTTTATTTTTCTACAAGAACGAGGGAAAACTTCCTATTCGAAAAGAAGCACAACAGTATATCCGGAACGAGTTACAACATGAAATCGTGAAGCAAAAACTTATAAAAGAAGAAGAAAGAATTTCTTATTTAAAACCGGTGAGAAAGCTTTTTTGTAGATGTCGTAGGCGAGCAGTGAGGTGGTGCTGACTACAAAATGCAGTTTATTAGTAAAATTATGGCGTAAATACCTGTTGTTTTCTTTTAGTATTTTGGGGAGTGAACTCGTGTGCATTTTTTTTATATTTGGTGGCTGTATTTGTGATAAAAATGCATTACGCCGGCATTGACAATCTGAAAACTTTCTAGTAGGTTTGAACAGAAACAGAATAAAATTACGCAACTTTCAAAATTCATTTTTATTTTATTTTAGTTTGACTCTATATATCCGCGTCACTAAGTCGATGCGTTCATACAGAGTCGGCCGATAATACGGCACCATTTTGCTAACTGTTTATAAAGGTTCTCTATGAAAAATAGCATCATCCTTAATTGTTTTTTGTGAGTGATACTTATGCATAATGCGCAAGCGTGTAAAAATTCATATACTGGTAAACATTCTAAAGTACCACGAAATTACAAGTATGAAACTTTTGATATTGCAACTTGCAATCACGTTGCATCAACGAAAAATCACCTTCAAGCAATTGTGACATGAAAGGTCGTTTCTTCTTCAATTTAGTATCTTTTGTTGTGTCCACCTTTTTCTGAAACAAATAATTGTACTAGAGATCAAAATGCATCGACTCGAAATTGCTTTATTGATAAACAGAATGCTTTATCCTCTTGACTAATAGCATCTTTGAGTCCTCGATGTTTTTAAATTTCCCCATTTGGTGAGAAATTTCCTTCAATATTTTGTAGATGCCTAAAATTCGCTGGATTATTCTAGACTATTGAGTGCAGCGGTTGTCGAAGAATTTTAGCAACCTGAGGAAAGAATTCACAAAGAGCCCCCTAACTGCCCAAGTCCTCGATGAAGACTTTTTTTGGAGATCACCGCTATTTGGGAAAGATAAGGTAGCTTATCGGTCATTTCTGGAAAGGGGGGCCCTTCATTCTCCAAAAGGGGGTCCGAGGCAGCTGCTCCACTTGCCTCAACCAAAACCCACCGTTGAACGAGCGACCACATGTCCGGCTGAAGTAGCGCTAACTGCTGTTGCTGGTTCAAAAAACTGACAATATTTTTTGGTGCGTCAGAATGCGCCCAGTTTTGCTAAAAAATGAGGTTGATATCCAATAAGTCAATCTACTTTTGGTATAATTGCTCCTATCAGTTTCTAGCGGTAACAAGCAGTACTGACCTTACTACCGACTCAGTGAAGTAGATTAATGTCTTGCCAGAGCTTTTCAGATATGGCCACAGACACCATTAAACGATTGTCACGAATAAGGAAATTTGCCTTGTAAGCGTAGTTTTTATATATGTGTAAAGTGCTGTATCATTTGTTCGCTTGGCTACTGATTAAAAAAAAGACCTTTTTCCTCGCAATTGATTTGCTGTAAGTACGCCTTTATTACGTCACAATCGTGTATGACATAATAAAATTTCCAGATTGATCTAGTGATTTTAGCTTCTTCGAAGAACTTCGTTAACCGATGACATAACTTGAAATGCTTTTTTCTTTTTTCACGTGATTTCGTTCTAGCGTTTTCTGGATTGTTTTTTCGATTTATATATAAGGCGAAGGGATTTTAGAGTAGTAGAGAGAGTAGAGTTAGAGTGTAGAGAAACGTTGTAGCGGGGAGAGAGAGAGATTGATTGACAGAGTAAAGGGATATTGTTTTTTTGTGATAATTTATTGTGGATTCTGTTGACGTGGCGAATATTAACAGTTATTGGTGGAATTAGTTTTGGCGGTTTTCTGTTTGTGTAGTAAAGTGATTAGTTCTGAGATCGTTGAGCAAAGAAGCTTGAAGTCGTGAAGTACTATTTCTGCGAATACATTATTCTATTCTTAACGTGGTTTAAGGTGTTTTTAGTGGAAGCCAATCTTTTCCAAGTTTTATTAAGTTGCAGTCAGACCTAATTACCCGAGCGATTATCATACCTCGCCTTAATTTTAAAAGAAATTTATGATTGAGATAGAACCGAAAATTCTATATTACATTTAAAACGCGACAACAATTATTATGACGCCAAAATGATCATGCAGAACATAAAACTTCCATTTAGTGAACAAAAACAACCGTATTTTCAATCTCTGTGACTGCATTTTACAATACCAATGCTATTCTATAAAACGTATCCTGTCTATGTTTATGTGTTTATGTGTGTGTATTTGTCTATATTAAATCTTCCGAAACTAAAGGGCGCACAAGCATAAAGCTTGGTACGATTGATTACCTTCCCGGGGTGAGTGTTATAAAAGGGTATGTGACGTTATCATGTCATTAGGATCTTAGGTAATACATCATTTGTATGTCTTGACGGAGAAAAACAGATTTTACTGTAATGAAAGACTTGCCCAGACAATAAGCCGTAAGCATTTAAATGAATTTCACTCATGATTTTTTTTCTTTTTTTTTTTTAATGCACTTGAAAATAGCTTTGTTTTGTCGTAAGGTTAAGTGATGCCTCTACGCTGTCTACTCTCACTTCTCCGAAAACAGCAGCAGGCAACAGTTGTACTTATTATCCGCTGCCATTTTGAAGTCACATGTAAATAAGAAAGTCTATTGCGATATGCTGCCTGTTGAAGTAGAATAATATATCACAAGCACTCACATACCGGTAGAAATCAAATTTTTGATAATGCAATGGCATGCCCCAAAATTATTACAACTCAACTGTAAATAACTCCGCGTTAGAATAACTTTTAGTACAGTGATGTCACGCCCTTCAGAACTTTCAACCTGGACGTTGAACCGAATTCGCACCCGTATTGATTGCTTATTTTTACTAAACCCGAACCGATCCTGCACCACCGTGTTTACGAAGTATTGTACCTAAACTGGCACTAAACGATAAAAATAAACTTTATGAAATCTAAACTATAACCGGAGCGTTATTGTTTAAACGGTTT
The DNA here is from genome assembly GCA_963675345.1 of Trididemnum clinides. Taxonomy (NCBI): domain Eukaryota; kingdom Metazoa; phylum Chordata; class Ascidiacea; order Aplousobranchia; family Didemnidae; genus Trididemnum; species Trididemnum clinides. The sequence goes on along the minus strand of OY776293.1, from coordinate 19,428,200 downwards.
AACTTGTTCCGCAGGTCCATTTAGAAAACTGGCAAGTATAAGTGCTTTGAAAATTTTCCATAAAATTTTTAAACACCTGCGTGTTACATCTTTTTGAAGAAGAAATACCGAAAAATATCTTTGGCTATCTTTTAATTAAAATAATTTTTGTAGCGATTTGCAAAAGATTCCATTTTTTGGCCAATGCTTTAATTTGAGGTAGAAAAGAAATCGTTTTTGTTTGTTAAACTTTTCCACGTTTAGGCTACAAACTGCAACAGAATCCTCTCCTTATTCATGTCGTTGCGAGTATATACTTTTGATGACCTATTCATTTATCCATGTATTGCCCTTGCCCTATATATCTTATTGCCCCAGTCCTATGTTCTATTGCCTTACGTCTTATCATGTCGTTATGTCCTATTGTCCATGTCCTATTTATCCATGTGTTTATTTATTTATCCATTTAATTGTCTATTGATTTAACCATATAGTTTTGAGTTTATAGCCTTTTGATTACCTATAGCAAGGATAAGTATTGTGCAACTTCTGACAAAGCAGGGGCAAATATACAGATCAGATTAAACCACAAACTGAAATTTAAGGGCGTAGCCAGAAAAAACAATCCAAGGGCAAAATTTTCCACAAATTTTTGACTCATGAAAAAGAAAATTTGTCCAAAAATGATCCACGTTTTTTAATTTTTAATTGATATTTGCGTCCTAAGTAGCATAAAACAGCCCTAGTTGTTAATTATAATTACTTTTTTACAAACAAAATCACGCAATTTTGTCTAAGAAAATCTTATCGACACCCAAAGTTTGAAAGAAGATTTAAAGAAAACAATATTCTATAAACTAGAAAAAGTGTTGTTAATTTGCTTGAACATAGCTTAATGACGCCATCGGGTCTGAGGTTTTGAGAGGGACTAACGCCATTTTTCCTTTTCCCTGAATGCGTTTAACAACAAAGCTTGTATTTTTTATGAACTATCTGTCAGTGAATATAAAAAATCAAACTGTTTTTATAGAAAATCGAAGAAATTAACAAAAGCGATGTTTGTAGTTGCTTTGATGTGAGATTTATAGCTTTTTTAAAGCTATTCTTCACTTAAGTAAATTCAAGGATTTCTTTTCATTTAAAAATCTTAGCAATATGCGAGCACAAAATTTTGGTTTTTCGGTCGAATTTTATATATCCTTGACCTGCGATGCATGACTTTGGCTGCAAATGAAAGGAGTTTATTACAAATGTTTTAGTGACGCTTGAACTAAAAAAATTGTTACCTCAGACAGGTGATATGACTTCAGTACTTGGGCAAGGCCGAGTTGGAAGACCAGAACGTCATCCACTGACCGGAGCCATTCTTCCTTTAAGACGAAAATTTACGGACATAACTTTTCATGTAAGATAACAAAAAGTTAAAATTTTTCGGTTCTTGTTTCTAGGAATCAAAATTTTTCCAAACGAAATAATTTTTGAATTTTTTTCAAGTTATTGAAAGGGCACGGAGACAAAAAGCCTGCAAGCTATTTGAGTGATTTGATAAAAATGGCCGAAGAAAGACGAGCAATGAAGACTCAAGAATCTAAGAAAGTTCTGAACAAAAACAGCCAGGTAGAATGTAGGCTTTTAGTGAAAATCTTGTTTTTTTTAAAACGGCTTGTCCATGGTTGAGCACAAATAGTAGAAAATCAAAAGAACTTTTTCAGCGGTATGTCGCCCTAATTCACTTTGGAATTAATAGACTCACTGTAGGTTAAAACTCCAAAAGCAGTGGCATATTTAAAAGTTGCCTTTGCAAAATCAATTGTTTTGAAAGTTGGTAAAGTAGGAACAATTTTTTAAGTAAATAATTGTAGTTGCTTCTATCGCATTTCTTTACGTTTGAAGATCGATTGTCAGTTATATTCAAAAATAGCTCGACGCGTAACTCCTATTTCAACTCTTTGTTCAGCACAACAAAATTTTTAATTCCTATTTTGATCGACCCGGTTATGGAGCTCCGCTTAACAGCGGAGTACTGCGGAGAAAATTTAGCGACTGTGGAATACGAGCTTCATTGGGAAAGGTCAGAAAATTTTCTATTCAAATAAGTTCCGTGAAAAATAATACTTTGCCAGTCGTTTATTCAAGAATTATTTTTTGTGGAAGAAGGTCACATGATCCATTTTTGAGAGTATAAACTTTTCGAAGGCGAGAATTTTGTCTATTTTTGTCTCAAAACCAATATAAAGATCTTTGTTGTGGATAACAACCTTTCCGAAAAGTTTTTACACTTTTGCTTCTGTCATACCTCAAGGGAACGCCATCGCCCTTAATTACTCTCCCAATTACGCAAGTAAATGCAGTTATTGTCTAGTGTCCTCAACGAAGTGATTTGTGTAAAAATTTTATACATAAAGAGTTTAAATTTTTTGTATTTTGCAAAGTTTTTCTTTGCATATAATATCTGAAAGCTTTTTCGGCAGTTACTTCCTTTCAATATCCAAATAATAACTGCAAATTAACTCAGTTTTGAATGTTAAGATGGGAACATCGGTAATAAGAGAATGCGACAAACGGAAATCGGAGTGTTGCGAGAGAACATGCAAATTGAAAATGGATTCGAAGGAGAATTTTGGAAAAAACGACGATTTATCTTTCCAAAAATTTAAATCAGAATATCGCCGATCGTTTTAAGTGTTTCATTCGAATTAAAACGTTATAAAACGGAGACGTACAAGGCAGTGTTAAAGACGTTCAATATATCAGGAAGGTTTCAAAAGTTTAAAGCAGGGGCGTAAATTCTGAGATATGCACCCCCCAATGATGGCAAAGGAAAATTGCTTCCGCAGATTGCTCAGCAATGGGAAGTCTTTTTACGACTTTTACGATGCCGATAGTTTTTGGAGATGAGAATCTTAGATATTGTTATAATTACACGTTTAGCGTTTATCCCCTTTTCCCCAATGCTTATGAATTTACGCCGTCAGTTTTGTGCGTTGAATTTTGTTTCCACAATATTTTGCGGTACAGCACAAAGTTAATTGTCCTTCTGATGGCAACACTAAGCAAATGTTCCAACTTTCCTACAAAAAGCCTGAGCTGTTTTGCAATGACAATCCCTACATAGCCTCAACTTCATAAAGCACTCCCTTTCAAAAAAATTGTGACTGCGTTGTCTTACCTGGAGTTTTGATGACAAGCAAGCCATTGCTAATATCATTCATTGCATAACGAATTATCATAAACTAAAAGCAATTGCAGAATTACATTATCTTATTGTAGAACAGTGATCAAACAAGTTACAAAACAAATTCGTTGTCAGCCATTAAACTGCTCCAATTTTTGCCTTCAAATCCTTTGAGAGTTTGTTCGAAACTGACCAGTTTTTTTGTATCTTTAATCTGGGGGCCGAGGAATACGTGTGGGATAATTTTGGTCAGCTAAACGGGCTAAATATCAATAGACAAATGGTGAATCTTGACACCCAATTTTTAAGAAACCAATTTGTGATGGCAGTGCCTTTACAAAACATATTAGACCAGTGTCGTACCGGTTATGATAAAAATAGTGCGTGAACGCTAATGGCAAACAAGTTGGTTTTCCGAAAACTGAGATCCTCACCGACTAGAGAGCAGCGTCAAAAATGTTTCTTTTAACTCTTCCTTTCCTAAAAATATAGAAGCACGTTTCCAATCCAGCATTAAATATGGAAATATTTTGCCACTTCACAGCAACTCTTTAAGAAAAAACTACCATTTCCAAAACAAATTTTCAAGGTAATTTGAAACTATACGTAAAATTGTTTTTTAAATGATTATTGAAATACGCTCTTACGTTCACGTGTTCTACATCAATAAATATCATGTCATTGCCACTTTTGACTAATGTCAGATATTTAGTCACAACTTCTCCTTCAATCTCATACGTAACAAGAACTGGCTTAAGGAGAAAACAGAACTGAAAATTTGGGCTACAAAACATTCAAAGTAACTTCCAATTTAGATGTTATACCCTAAACAGACAGTGCATAGCGCCATAAACACTAGGTGACCTTCGTTTTTGACGAAGGGATAGCCAAGATGATGGATGCAAGCTGTAAAGATAAAAATTGTTTGCCAAAGAGTATAGCCAGTAACCACAGCATATTTTAATCCTTTTTATGAGCTTCTTCAAACAAGTAGAACTACCTGTACTCATGATGATTACAACTAGGAGTGTAACCAGAATTCTGATTTAATGAGTGAAAACAACAAAAAATTGTTAACTACAAATTTTTCAAAAGGTTCTCGAGCGTCAAATTTTTTACGACATCCTGCATTTTTACAACTTTGTTCATAAAGCTTTAAAGCATCATTATTTTAAGAGGAAAGTGCTCCTCCTGCTACCCTACGTCCCTGGCTTCAAGTATCGTCAGCACCTGCAGCAAAGAGCTACTGGTGGCCAATCATACTTTATTTTACATGTGAGACTCGAGTCAAATGAATCTCCACAGTTCCACAAATTTTTTTTTCTCGTCAGCCACAGAACTACATCTCCGAGGAAACTTGCTATCAACAGTAACTTTGTTGCTTTTGGCTTCAGTACCACAAATGAAGACTTTGGAATGATATTTATGTCTAATTATCTCAACAATTGGGTCAATATTTAAAACGTTAAAAAGAATGTACAGCGGTATCTGTAAAACACCGATCGTTTTTAATGTTCAACAAAAATATGGCAATGCTACTCACCTCTATTATCCGATGGTAATGTATCAAGCGAATTAACATTCGGACGTATCTTTTAGTCCAATAATTCTCAGGATTGCTGAGCAATGCTCAGAGTGGAATTCAAATCCACATCTACACCAACATCAAACAATGGTTATGGCTTGTAGGGGCAGAGCATGACTCAACTGGAGTCAGCGCCTTAGCCAACTCGACCAGTCCAGCTCGGCGGCTGATGTAACCAACTCTACTATTGGGACGATATCACCTTACTGGCATTTAGCCTTTATGAAACATTTAGCGATTGAATTAAAGTTGTCCAAAACGTTTAAATCCATTACATCAAGATACCCTTAAGCACGGCCCGCATTATGGCCTTAAAAATTGTCTGCAATTTGCAAATCGAGTTTGAACGTTGATCCTCAACAAAAAGGTCTGCATCTGTACGGTCAACAAACAAGCGATTTGGATTTAAAAAACGGCCACAACTGCTTTCAAAAAGTTAATTCTCTAAAAATAGATCTTTTTTCAAAAGGAGATTCTCAAAACGGTTTGCTAAAACCAATTGCCATCTGAAGGCTAATTTCGAAAAAAAGATCTTCACCTAGGCAACGGTCAATAAACATTGACTTAAAACGTTTGAATTCTAAGAAGTAGTCTTTTTGCTACCCATCAAGACTTCAGATTAGAAAAAAAGTGGTCCATACTGTAAAAACTCTGTTTAGGCCTACTCGTGATTCAGATTTAGAACACTTATTTTTGCTCCGCCTGCTAAAAAATGGTCTCTCTTATTAGGAAGATTTGGTTGAGAGTTCCTAAGTTAACTACAATTGCAATCGATAAAAAATTCTATATCTTCGGTCAGAAATATCACTGGCACTGGCCTCACTAAATCTATAACACCAGTAATAGCTTTGAAAGTATCACCTCAAAATCAAAAATTCCTTAACCCTTTGCGGACCAACTATACCTCAGGGATGTAAAGCCTTTTTACGTAATGCGGACCAAGTACATCCCTGGGATATACTTCGCAACTGACGCCTCTATCTGGACCAAATACATTACAGGGATGAAAAATCGGTGTATGCGCTTCACAAAGATTTCGGAGTATGCGTTTAAAAAAATTTTTTTATCGACTTTTTGGAAGATCAACTACATTCGGCTTTTTGTCCAAAAACCAATAAAATTAGTTTGGTCCTGTAGAGCTCGAAATGGTCAAAAGACCTTGGAATGCAAAGGGCTAACTTTGAAAAGGATCTCCAAAACAGTGTCAAACCCAGAAATTTCCAACTGGGTGTCCATACTCTCCCAAGAGCTTACGAGATTTTTCGGAGCTCTACAAAAGAAACTATCAAGGTGTCTACACTGTAGTTGTAGCAAATGATATACAAAAGTGGGAGGGCTAAACACCAAAAAACTTAGGTCGTAAGAAATTTTTTCTGATATCCTTAGATAGCAATGGCCAGTTTTGGTGTTGGGGATCCATGCCTTTGCTTCAGTCTTTAAAAGGATCCATGGTATCAAAAAAGTTGGGAATTACTGCTCTAATCTAAATCAAGTCCAAACAGTACTACTCTGCATGATACCGATAATAATTAAAAATTTGGTCAACTATTTTTGTTGATGTCGCAACAACATATTATAAAATACGGTGCTGTTGTTGTTGCCCCACCCCTTTTTCGAGCAAAGAAATGACTAAGGTAAATGGAGCCCCAGAAGTCTGGCAACAAACCAAGATCTGGATAAGAAGTTGTAAAGAAAAAGTCACAAAAGAGGAGGCTGCGTAAAAAGTATACGTAGCAGGTCAAAAAACAATGAGTTATGCCCCGAATTGGATGATCGCATACTCTGCCCAAAAATTTTTCAATTCTAATGTGTTCGTTGCAGCAAGACGAATCAGAACACCGCGGCCATGACCAAAAGCTTAAACTTTTTATTGCATACTAGGGGGACCGAAGTGTTGAAAAATTAGAGATAGTACACATGAAGTTCGAAACATGAGTTAGCACGACAGAGCAAGGTACTGTGGATGGCTAATATTCTAATACAGTGCACCTCGTCTGGTTGATTCATTGGCCGTGTGATCATCTGGAAGATAAGAGAAACCGGACCCTAATAGTAGCTTGGGAAAAGTGGATATCATCTGTAAACAGTCTTCCGCGTGATGTGATCACTAAAACAGACTTGTAACCCTTGCTGGCACTCAGTCGAAAATGCTAAGAAAGATTTTTCTCTACAAAGCGGCATTTTACATGGATAGAGGGCTGGATAATAAAACAATTATTTACTATTTCGAAATTTGAGAAAACACTATTTAAAATCCTCCCAGACTATATTGACACATTGGTACGGTACTGCAGCTTTGCTACTGCGACCAAGTCATTAGCGATTTCATAACCGCAAATTGAAGAGAGAAAATCTTTGTTCGTGTCGATGAAAATTGATAAACGTTATTTGTGCTGCACCGGATGAAAGTGGTGAAGCTGTTAACGTAGCTTGCCAAAGAAAAAATGACTGGCACAGTCAGTGGGTTCTCCTCACCGCAGTTTGTTCTGGATGGTGGTATCAGCATCGCTGGTTTAACAAGGCTGCGGCATATCGTTAACTTGTTTGGCATGTTCCTGATTGCTAATATGATGGACAAGATAATGCCTTATACAGGCGGTCGTGTCCTTTACTCAAGGTAAATGAAGTCCAACAATCATCAACAAAAAACATTACAGACAAAGACTATGTGTTGGATTGAATCTCTACCGGAAATTCTTGAAGCGAATAAGCATTACTTCTTATTACGGTAAAACTACCGTGAGCTAATACCAGTTGGTGGCAACTCAATGGCTATAGTACCGGGATACACCAATGCTTTCGCATATTCAATTTTTTTGATGACTCTAAGCGTAAGAAAAAGCAGTACGTTTGGTTCTACGTGATGTATTATCGCAATTAATAACATTAGTTCAATGTGCCCAACTAACAAAGTTGATCAATTGAACATACTGTCATACACGCTTTAAAACGGTTACACATAAAGCGCGCTTACTATTTTACAAAGCTTTAAAAAACAGCTAAAATCTGCAAATAATTTGACACATCTTAACAAGCATGAAAAAAGTATATGCGCGGGACCAGAAAAGTACTTGAGGCCAGTGGTCTTCAACATGTAACGGCAGGCGACCAAGACAAGGTTTGAACTTTAAAAGCATATCCACTCGACCATAAAGCATGCAAAGTGTACATGTAAGAGTTGGAAAACAACAAAAAGTCCCTTTCAAACTTAAATCGAACACCAATTTGATTGACAGAAAGATTATTCTATATACAGTTATGTCATAGGTTTCATCCACCAGAAATAAGTGCACCCGCGTCTGTAAAACAAATCATTAAGATGAATCCCGATAAGTTCCTCTCTTTAAGAACACAAACGAGCTTTACGGCTCATTTCCACACCGCCTCTTTTGTACCGACTGCAAGCAGGTAAGCAATGAATATTGTTTTTGGCGTTACGTACCACTAGATAAGTGAGCCCAGGTACATAAATTGTGAGGCGAACGCTCTAAACACTACACCACCGCGACGGTCGAGAACATGTGTAACCGTGGTTTACTAAGAACCACAGCATCGCTGTTTGTCGGTTTTTGAGGCGCGGTGCATGATAGCGTACAAATGTTACTCCAGAATTGAAGTTTCGACCAAACATAATGCATTTATTTATCAACATTCCTGTAGTAAGGGGGATGTGCTTTAAACCCTTGTAGGCTAAGCCAAACAACACAGATTGCGCTACCTTAGTTACATCAGGACTGTTGTTAACAGTTGACTGTGATCTTGACCAGGAGTGTTGTAGGTTAGAAACACCGTAACCATACATTTTTGTTTTGAGCTTTTCAAAATACTGTAGATTAGGCTGCATCATCTCCATGAAGCGATGGCAATACTTGTAGCAGACATGTAGCTAGCGTGGATGACGGGGAAAAAACGCTATTTTAAGTTAAATAGAGCTAGGTAATGCAGCTTTTGCAGCTTCTAAAAGTTATAGGGTAAAGCACTCTTGCTATGTTGAGTACGTGAGCACGTCAAAGATAAGTCGATATGTGGTTTAGTGCGACGTTGAAAAAATACATGAATTTAAAAGATAAATTGATGTATAATGTAAACGTAGTGACATTTGCCAAACTTTGTACGGTAGTACAGTAGGGCAATTTAGCACAGACCGCGAGTGACAACAATTTACGAAAATTTTCCGTTTAGCGCAAGGAAGCGTAAACTATCTTTTCAAAAAAAATAACTCGCAATACAGTAGACACGGAACAAGAAAATCTTTTATTATTGAATGGCCCAGTTCTGTCAGAAGGCGATCTTTTCGTCGCTATCTGTGATGGAGACTCGACTGCTGCAAGAAATCATTAAAAAAACGGGATACGCTACCCTGAAATCTGCACAACTGAGATGGGGGAAGGCAAAGTTTCCAAGACTGTCTAGCGAGTCCGATAAGAATTTGCCAGATTTTTTTGTCAGTAATCAATCTCCGTGCTTATAACACTTAAGAATTTTCTCTATTTCAAGAATGGTGCTCGAAGTTAATAAATATTCGAAATAAATTCGAACTCACAAGTACATTTAAGTAAAACCGAAATCGATATAAATAGCCAATGGGGAAAATTGTGGACTGATCAAATAAGCTAAAAAGTTCTCATAATTAATAGTTTCAAGAATTATTTTTTTGATAAAATGACAGACCATTAACAAATCACTTTTATAAAATGCAATTGCAAGAGCTGAACATATTAAACAGTTTACCGCCGCGACAAGTCAGCAACTGTAATCAGTAACATTGCACACGATAGGCAATCAAAAACTTGCATAATCGTTAAATGAAAAAACAGTGACTAATACGTGAACCTTCAGCAATGAGCAAGAATAAAATATTTTTTGACCATTTGATGTGCTTGAGTAACAAATCCAAAGAACCTCATTTACTATTTTTAGATTTGGCGGTATTGCCTGGAGCAACTGCGCGGATAGCATACAGTTTACTGTCGTCTTTAGTTCAACGGTGACAATTAATAATCTATAAAGTAATAAGACTGGTTGCACGATTGATGCAGCCAATGTCATATTTGGATGAGTCAGCAAAGGATTATTTTAAATGTATTTCCATACAGACGACCGTAACTTTTAGGTGATAATTCGCCCGTAAGCTAAATGTAAATCGAGAGTTTAATGTCGGTTTTCGATGGATTACTCTCCCGTCAATCCATTAATCAAAACATATAGTCGACTGGCACTATCTAAAACCGAACCACCGGCTAAATTATCAATAGCAGACATAGCGGACGAAGTCAGTAAAATATGTAACTTTCGCGTTTTTATAAAAAACTAGATTGGCTGTGCAGTCAATTCCTGGAAGAACAATTTTTAAGATGGAAAAAGTTTGCAATAGGTAGGTCGCAACTTCATACCGAATCGAGCCTGCTCTGAAGTATGATTGTGTGTGCGTGTCTGTGTGTGTGTGGGGGGGGGGGGGTGGTGGGTGTCGAATTATTTTGGCAAATTATTCAGTACAAAGCTTGCAGCTTTTACCGTCCTTTTTCAGAGCCACTTTGGTGTTGCTTCGTTTACTAGAAATAAACCAAAGGTTTATCAGCGGCGTAGTTAACCATTGAAAATTTATAGCAACTTCTTTTCCTCGTTGACAAATTTCCATTGCTTTCGATTTGCTCCAAGTTGTTTCGGAAACTAAGTGTTCACAGCTCAAAAATTCTTCAAAATTACTGAGATTGTTTCTTCCAAGGTTGGAAAAGAGCATCCTGTGTTTCGCTTTGCAAAAGGTCGTGACCTTTTAAACTAGCTGGGTTTTTTCAATCGTTATTGTTGTATCCCATTTTTATTCAATTTGCCATCAAAAATCGGGACCACTGAACGAGTCTCTCTATACCAGAGATAATATTCAAATTGCTCGCAAGCTTTCACTACACACATGCTCTTATCCGTTCTCAAGAAAATCGTTAGCTGAACCAAGGGACTACTGATGATAGGCTTAATAAATTCGGATAGCATCACAAGCGTTTAAATAACTCACCGTTTAACTTAGGCCAATTCAACGTGCTACAACATGTGTACCCTTATAATGACATATGGTAAATAGCGAAAGCGCGAGAATCAAAAACTACTCTTGAATCGCATTAAATTAATACAACTAGCCGTGTTGCTCATAAGCTGGTCATAAACTACAGTATTTTACAAATATTTTTTTTCTGAGCAAACCAGAGCAAAAGTTTCTTTAACAAATGCACATACGATTTTCTGAATATGTTCACACTTGTTTCAACTTCAAATCACAAGTGGCTTCCAAGACATGCAATGTCATGGAAATGTCAATTTATAAAAAGTTGACCTTTCGGAAAATCTACGCAAAATCTGAAAACTTTTCAAAACTTTGCCCAGTCTAGCGGCCGAGTTACGCTGCAAGCACTCTTCACACTTGCATCCTCACAACAGTTTCTTTTAGCTTTGGTATTTCACTCCTTTTGATTTGTCTTTTTGACGCCCGGCCATCATTCCGAATCATCAGGGCCGACCAGTGTCTGCATGGACACTCTCACTTATCTGCATCCCGAGCATCTTCAAGTGTCAATTTCTTCTTCTCGTGTCATCCATCACAGCCTTTTTCCAAGTTTTCTTTGGTGGGTCTTTTATTTCTCACTCTTTGCACAACTGTCTTCTCTCGGAGCTCTTCACACTCTTTCGCTCAAGATATCCCAATTATCTATCTCAGTTGATGTGGTCTAAGTTGTTCATCGATATTCTCAACATCTACCCATTCCGTTACGACACGGCTGGCAATTTCGTCTAGAAGTGTCTTGACACACATCATCTGAAGCATTCTCATTTCCGTCGGCAGCATTCGCCTTATATCGGTCCCTTCAGTGCCAAACATGAAGCCCTATAGCACAACACGCTTCTCACACGTGCTGTATATAATCTTGCTGTCAGTTTGAGAGCATTCAGCCACAAAGTGTAATCGACGTTCCTTTAACTTTCTCCATCCAGCACGTATTCTAGGCGTCACAGCCTTACCAGCACTGTCTTAAGACTGTTGTATTTCCCACGCATGTCATTCAGGAAACGAAATTCTTTAACAATCTCAATCTTATCGCATATCATGGCTACTACATACGACATACCAGCAGAGCTCAAAATGCTTTCAAAAGGTGTTGCAAAAGCACGCGACTGCGGTTCACTTAAATCAAGTGATGCGACGATGTATCAAGTGTGAGGTACTGTACTTAAATTTACGACAAAGGGGCGAGGATGAAGCTTGAGCAAATGATGTTTAGATCTGTAAAATAGTCAGAGCACAAGAAGTTGATATCAACCAATCATGAACAAATTCATACGGTAAACATAATGAAACGCGGACCGTTTGCTTCAAATTCACACGACGAAGACACGGGTTGAACATCATTGCTGTCCACATTACCTCTTTTATAAATCTAAGCTGTTAATTTCTGGCCTGCTGACTTTTGTTCCACCTTAAAATTTAGCGTTATGAACTTGATAGTAACCAACAGGCAAACACGCTTTTTGGTCATGCGAGCCAGCAATTCAACTCGATTTTATGCACTATATACCGCGTTTTCGCAGACTTAGACGCACTGATTCAGTGTATATCCACCACTACAAACGCACTTCGCAGCACTTTAAACAGCGAATGCCCTTCCTGATGAATGGCAATGGTGTCTTTATGAAGTTTCGAACTCCACATCTTTTTTTCACAGTCCGGATTAATTGCCATTACATGATAGCAGCTAATTTAATGTGTATTAAACCTCACGAATCTCTACTCGCCACATGGAAACCAGAAGAAAATGTTAAAATGTATTTTCCCCATCGCTCCGCCTTCGATATCCAGACACGCAATGCTAAATCAACCAGCAATCCAAAACCGGAGAACGCAGTTTGGAAATATTAATAGAATGAAAACAAGCCGGCAGTATGAATGTATTATTAGCAGAAGTATTTTTTAAAGTCTAACTAATAAGCAGCATAGACTATCACGTGGCACCATTTTTAATGACAAAGCTAACAATGATGCGCATTTACAAAGACCTACAATTTCACGTTAAGGAAGGGGCCAAGATGTCTACATAAGACATTCACAAGGCACAAAAGCTAGTAAGTTTTTGTATAAAGTGACGCTTGGACATCAACGAAAGAGCTATATCGAAAATTGAGTTAGTTATTTTGTTGTATCATCTCTTTGTAAGAACTTAATTAGACTCTTTGTGTGTTACTTAGTCCCAAAGGGTGCGACTAATTTTTAGTTCTACGAAGCATATTTGTTTCAATAATTGTCTTTGTTTATTTGGTGAATAATTTTTGTTTGGACCAGTTTTTCAGTGCAACAAAAATGGCTTTATAGGTGTTGTAAGTACACAATTGCCGCTTCTCAGCTCAAGGATCTCGGTAGGCTAAGAGTCACCTGGTATCTTGCTATTGATTGGGCCCGCAAGCAGGCAGGATCGAACAGCTTCGTGTTAACATGGCTATGTGACAGCCGAACTAAATACTGACGAACCAACGATAGCTGTGGCTGTTTTCATCATCTCGATCAACGCTCGCTGAATGCTGCCGTAAATTTGTAATGTAGCAATGAAGTAGAATATTAAGAGTCAAATCCAAAGCACAGAGAACAATTTACTGCACGTTGCACGTCTTGTTTTAGCACAACCCTGTTTTACCTTTAGTATATCGCATTATCTTGACACGTCACGGCCTGATTTAACACCTGAACTGCATCATGACGTCCGATGTTCATCAGAGCGGAACGAAGCCCATCCACCGTACCGTGACGAGCCTGAAACAATATCCCATTAAGGTTTTGATATTTTTAACAGCATAATTCCTTTTAGTTATCGCTAATGATAAATGTCTCAGTGGATAGGAAAATAAAATACTGAAGATATTCGATCTAGAATACCCTGAGGTACGATGGAAATAGTGAAAATCTTCACAAAGGAAAGCGTTAGTTGGAAATATGGCAAAATGATATTCATCAGGAGGATAGCCAAACCCTCTTGGCAAAGCGCAAAAAATACAGAAAATCTAGCTTTAGCTGATTGCCTGCGACAGTAGGCATGGTATGACACATCACTTGGATTTTCCAACAAAATTTACATTTACTGGTAACGAATAACCAGACAAATAAAACTACTGTTATACTCAAATATCCTTGAATGATATAAGAAATACTAGTACACGCATATTTTGCACTGAACTGTACAGCAAATAGAGACAAACTGCAAAAACAAGTGCAAGTTCACGCTTCAGGAAGGACAAACTCAACCGTGTGATTAAGCCCAACTGGATCATGGTTTACCAATTATACAGCAATACAGTAGCGTTCACGACCTGTTCAAAAGCTCATTTCGGTCTCATGATCCTCCGCTCTTCATGTCCTTTACATCAGATACGACATGTTAAAGTTGTCGGCGACAACTCATCACATTAAGACGCTCGTCTGGTAATCAAAACCTCAAGTTCAATTCCCTCTGGATTTTTTGTCCTTCGAAAAGCTCTTGCGCACATTTAGCTTGCAATAGCGAGTTCATGCCGGGGTGGATCGGTCGCGCCCTTACACGTATCTTTAATAGAAATTTCTTCTGCTTAGCTGCAACGCTGGTGGGAGAAACTCAGTGCGCTAACAGTAATGAACTATAAGTTGGAACTGTGGTAATCGCTTCTAAATTTGGCATAAAAGTTTTGGAATTCGAAACTCCATAAAAGCACCATTGGTGTTCGCCGGGAAGGGCATCCGAAATTTAAATTTCTGCGTTGCTCCAGCAATAAGTCTAGTTTGAAAGCGAGCTGTAGTGGTAGACACACGCTGAATCAGCACGTCTTATCTCCGCAAAAAATGCGGAAAAAAAACGTAAAACCAAACCTAAACTGAATTTAAACGCAAGTTCAGGAACAGCACAGTCTTGACTTTTTACCAAACGGTAACGTAAAGATAGCCAAGCACTAAACATACCCAGTATGCCTTAAGCAGCGACTCTGTCGGACTGTCAGCAGCGGAGAGTGGAAATTCACTGAAAGGCAGTTGAAGGCGTTCGGCCAGTTCAAACCAGTTAGAACAGCTTTGTTTGTAATCCAGTAAATTGTAGAGTTTGTGCCACCAAGTTGGAGCAAAATTAATTTCTACCAAAGAAAATTATTTGTACTGTTTTGCATCCTGGAATCGTGGAAAACGGCATAGCAGTTACACCAAATCTCACACCAGTATTTTTTCACCTTCGGATCTACAGCCTTTCGGTGATCCAACACCCCACAAATACTACCATCTTAAAAATGTACAGGCTAAGCTCATTACAAAATTAAAAGTTGCACGACGGATCTAAACATTAATAGCTTTCAGAAAATGGGACACCATCTTCGTTTTTTTTTTCATACAACGAAAAACGCGATCAAACGCAAAGGTAGTAACGCTTGTTTTGACATAATGAAACAAAGACTGCTTCTCATTACTTACGTTCAAATTCCCTTGTCGAGTTATATCAAAGACTTTAGAAACAGTTATCATAAATTTTTTGCTAGGCGTTAAGCAATTACGGCATTGTGAAGAATGAAATTTACTCAGGCATGATTAAAAAAGAGCGCAATGATTCTTACAGCCTGATCATATAGCCAAAGTTGGCACTAAAACAACAACAATGCTTTACATTCGTCTCAACAAAAACGAGTATATACGCTTTCCAGTGCTAACTGACACTAATACTGAAAAAACACTAACAAAGGAAATATGCTAATCATATTCTGATGTACACAACTCAGAAGACAGAAAATGTTATTTAAGTCTTCATGTTGAAATGAGAGCACTTTCAATTTATATACAAGCATGCAAGACTGCCGATTCTGCCGAACACCCCCGAGCACTTTAACTTCAATACAAACCTGTTTTATCTTCATAGTGTGTTTCCTCCAATGAATGTTTTTCTTCCAGAATATTCCGCATCTGTGTTATTTTAACATCACATGTTATTCCTGGCATCAGATCAAGTGTTGGCTTCGTAACTGTTCAAGACTTGCCCGAATGGCTCAAATGATAAAAGTGAGAGTTAAGCGAGTTAAGCCAGCGAGCTTAAGCAACAGGCTTGGAGACGCACTCATGCGCGCAGTCAGATGACAAAAGCTTAAAGTGATCTTAAATTACATCAAATCACAAACAATAGAATGGACTTCTTCACTTCCTTGGAACATGGCTAAGGTGTGAAGCGGGTAACCTGGTTCACAACACTACCATCAGATTGGGAAAGCAGCAGTTTGTTTACACCAGTCATCAATCGGTCCTGCGACCGACAATGTGGGTTTTCGCAGGGCAGTGGCCAACATTCGTTTCCTACCGTATGCTGGGTGTGCAGCTCACTTTCCTAATCTGGTAGTACAGCACCGGAAAGGTGTGTTCGTTCTTGCCTTTATCCATCCGAAAGGTTCCGCTAGTGATGAATGCGTTACAAGCGTTGGCAAACAATTTTTTAGCTATTTGGTGGTTCTGAACCACTGCATACCTTTGAGCAGGTGGTGAGAGACATGGGAGTGATTTGTTCACCTTGATTTGAGCTGTAGCTCGCTTCTACATCTGCTCCATGAGCTAGAAGCAACAAGGCAGTATTGTAACATCCGTTTGCAGCAGCTGCATGAAGAGGAGTGGATCCAGCGGCAGAAGCAAGATTAACATCAGCACCACACTGAAAAACAAGATTATCGCTATCGGTATCTGCTGTCAAGGCTACCCGATCACCCTTCCAAGAAAGGCGGGCATGGTAGGCAATCGTGAAGCAGGTTAAAGCCATACATATTAGTCGCCTCAAACTCCGATACGAAGTCTCTGAAATTGAAAAAGCGGAAAACTGCATGATTTTCACATCACTACGGTATTAGTATCGGAATTTAAAATGTGCGATGGAGCACAATGAGTTTCGCGTAGTTGCTTAGCTGAAATAAGCCTTTTGGTAAACTAAAAATAATCTCAATCGGCAGAAATAGCTTACCTCCTTAAGCCATTGATTTTGCAATAAAGGGTCTCTACTTCAACACCCACACAGGGTCTTTGCTGTCGCCATGGGATGAGCACTTTAACGACATTCTCCTTGTTTGCCAGTGTTAAAATATATCTATACAACCGTAAGCCAACAGTAATAGCAAGTGCGAAAAGATTTCACCCGCAAGCACATTCATGATCACCTTCTGGTAAACTTGAAATAAGCTGTATCAGGCTGTAAGTGCGATGCAGAGTTAAAACCAATCAAACTACGCATGAAAGTGTAATATTTTGATCAATAATGCGCAGCGTCACCTTACCTCTTTAACTAGACATCGTACAGCGGAATGGTGTTGAGTTTCCACAGCTATGTAAAGAGGTGATTCCCCTCGCTTTCCCCCACAGCAGTTCACGTCGAAATGACTATCACGTAATATTTTCAAACACTGCTGGGTATTTCTCGATGCTTTAACGGCCAAATGGTAAGCAGTGAAGCCTGGAAAAAGGTTTGTGTAAATAACAATTGCCATAGTCCACCGTTAAAACAAGACCAATTAAAGTAATGTGGCCAATTCAATAAAGGTACGCCTGAAATGCCAACTAAAACATCAAATAGTAGGCAAGTTTAAAACATCACACCTTGCAATATAAGATTGTTCATGGCAATTTAACAAATCGCCTCTCTCCCAAAACGTTATTAAGAAAATAGTACACTTTAAAAGCAAACGAGCCAGCCATGGCGTTAAACGGCTATCAGAGTAACGGACCATGTAAAACTCAAGCAATAATAGCAATGATTGTAAAATAATTGTTTTTCTATACTTCAGCAGATCACCTGATAAAACAATCAATTAATTGAGATGTAGAGCACTTTTTTCACAGCAATGTTACCTTTATTGTTCTTTGTATCTATATTTCGATCGCAGATTTGTTTCGAACGAAGCAGACGAGATAATATGTCAGCGTCGCCGCAACGGCTCGCCACATGCACCGCGTTGTTTCCATTTCGATCTGGAATCAATGGATCAGCTCCCGCTTTTAAAAGCTCCTGAAAAACAGTTGGCAGCAATGAAATTAGGCGCATGTATTTATGGGGAATTCGACCATCTCTAAGTTAAGAGATGCATTGGTTTTGACATCATTGAAAAGTAGCAAAAGCATGCGTGTGCATTTCAGGCGTAGACTGTAATGTTCCTGAACACCATTATATCGCTTAAAGACTGTTTTGCCTCGGCAGCGCATTGACTGGAGTTTTGTTTCTTTTATTTCGCCACCAGTGGTAAAACGAGTATTTCCAAAAAACACTGCATGCAAAAATTCTTTGGTGCATGCTTGTAGCGTGTGCGAGTGCTGGAAACCAGTCCTCGAGCCGATTCAAACGTTGTTGTGACTGTGAGGATGGAACTTCCGACTTCGCATTGAAAACCAATTAATATCGTACAGCGAAAGTGCAAGTCCATTTCAAACCAGTCGCGCATGCAAAGTGCAAACTGGTAGCTTCACCATCAACCAGGTGAACTACCATCCGTCATTTACTTACAATAACAGAGCTGACGTCCCCAGCAAGGGTGGCGATTTGAAGGGCAGTTTGTTGACAAACATTCGTACAGTTTAAGACGTCATCGCGGTTGACCAAGCCCGAAACCAAGTCGAGTATCGAACAAAGGACCTCAAATTGTCCGTATGTCACAGCACGATGAAGAAGCCTAGAACGTAAAAATATGTTGGAATTCTTCAGAGCAAAACCATAAGGCTGGGAGTTCGGTGCCTTCCCTAATCCTTTACCTCTCCAAAAAAACTATTTTTAAAGCCATACGAGACCTTGTACCGTGAAAGCACGCAACAGCTAGAATACTGCATGAACACTTGACATCGACAAAAGCGCTAAATTTCCCAGCATAACATTCATTTTCGCATCGTGCTCATTGAAGCGCGCAATACGTCATATCCGGAGTCAATCACTACACACGAAGTATTACAAAATCATTTCGCAACGCGGTAAAAACCCGTCAAGAACTTACGTATCGCCTTGCTGATCTGATACAAGTACAGTATGACGTTGAAGGCAAAGTAAAGAGCGCACATCGCCAGTAATCGAATACTCTTGCATCGCTGAGACCACATCGCTCGACTCATCCACAGCAATGTTTACTGTTATCAAAAACTATGATATAACAATTAAAATAAGATCAAAGTAAAAACAAAACTTGAGCTTTCCTTCGGTCTCTACAAACAACTGAAGGTGATGTTTATTTGCAACGCTGCTAAAAAAACGCTTGTTTACCTGTTTGCTTTGTCTCTATGATGTCTTTGGGCAAGGCGGAACTCTCAGCCTATAAAAAGCAGTTGATGACAGACAAAACAATCAATCCTAATATAATAACTCGAATAAACCATAAGACGGTCACAATGATTCAAAAGGTTAACAAATGAAACTGCTTATATTATGATAAAGTGAGCAATTAAAACTTTTAAGATAACAACTTAACGAACGTTCAAGAAACTTGATTAAATTTTGTGTCATGTAAACGAAAAATAACACGATAATGTATGTAACGAACAATCAATAAAACTGGTTAAACGTAGGAGCAATTTCACGCTGAGTTACCTCTACAGCAATTTCTTTCAACTGATCCTCAATGACTTCGCGGTCGCTGTCATCGAATGAATCAACATTCAAATTCAGTTCATTTAACTTTAAGCTCAGTAGAGCAGCATCGGGTTCGATGTCTGGAAAAACCAAATTTAATAGAAAATAATTTAATGTCGCACAGATTTTTCAAATTCTGGGGCCATTACCGCACTAGACTGCAGTTTAGCAACAGCAACATATAAGAATTGAAAAGCACATTGAACTCCTGTCAACACCAGCTAGCTGCTGTTACATCGCATTGGTGTAAGAAGTCATAAACGTGGTGTACGATTGTGCGGTGCACAATGTACGTGATACAAAACTTAGCGCAAAAGATGAACGCTCTTACCTTCTTTAGTGTTGTTTGCAGAAGCAACCGTAGCAGGAACCTAGACAGCGGAAATGAAGCGTTAATATAAAGTTCGTGACATTAATTCGGGGATAGTTCAGGGAAATTTTGTGCAGGTAAACAACAGTATTGATTGGTGAGAATAAAAATCTTATCACGTGACAAAAACATAACGCTCTATTAACATATTGCTAAAACAGCTATGTTTAATGGTACAATCTGCACCAGCACTAACCAGCTGCAAGTGAAACAACAGTTATGTAGCAGGAAAGTACATCGGGCCTAGCCAAGCCGTGAAATTGCTATGCATGCATTACTTTCGGTCTTTTGACTTATTAAGTCAGGCGAGTACTGACCCTAGCTACAGAATATCTAAACGCAGTCATCAGGAATGTTTAAGTACGAGAGTTTTACTTTAATGATCTTCATTTGCAGTCGCTATAATTTGAACATGCATTAGTAGTTTGACTTACTTCTTCAACAGGAATTTCAGTGACTGAGCCACCGTACAATACGCTAGCAAAATCGTGCTCTATGTGAGAAGCTTCCATCTGAAAATAACATCATCAACTTAACTGTACAGTAGAACACGAAGTATGTCCAACAACCACGCATTTCCATAATGCAAAATAGTTTGTCAATCAGCTGGTTGCTTTATCATAAGCATTTCTGAAAACCAGTAGTTCAGCTTTTCAAGTAAAATTATCTTTATGGCAACTGTTTACAGCTGAATGAACCTTGCTTATTGCAACCTTGCATACACAGCCCAATTCTTAGTTGCTAATATTTTGACCTACTGAAAGATTTTATCAAATGCCACTTACTTTTCCACCATCCGTTTCAATATCATTTTGTTCAATATATTCAATGTATTCGTCCAAGAGTTCATCTGTACTTGGCTGTGACGTCATATCAGAGGATGACGTCACAGCTGGTTGTGTTGTCGCATCAAAAGATGACATCACGCTTGGCTGTGGGGTCACAGGCATAGTTGCTACGGTTGTGATGTCATTTCCTGTCAAACAAGCGCGAGAAACCCACATGAGACTTTCCCTTTATCGAAAGCAAATTCTTTACTAAGGCAAAATCGAAACGATTTTTATAGCTTCGAGGCATTACTAAACGTCAATAACTGTCGACAGCTTTAAATATATCAAGCGACATACTTGCTTTGTGCATAACTAGTACAAACTGTAAAACAAAACGTCACGCCAAGGCTACTGCAACTAAAAAAAATGAAGAACATACAATATTGTAATGAAGTTTTGTAGCACTAACGCTACTTATGAGCAACGTTTTTTACAGCTCTGTACAATTGGCGAAGGAAATAAACATTTAACAAATTTAACCAGTGTAAACAAACCTGCAGTGGTGCCAGGTGAGTCGTTGCCAGGGATAATTGCTGGACTGTTGATTAGCATTATCTGAATACAAAAAGAAATAACTGACTCAAGTTTATATAAGTAAACAAGATTTTGGAATAAATTTTAAGAGCTCTGTAACATCTCGCCTATATACTCATCTAAATTGAGCTCCAATCAGTAAAAATGATCACTTTTGCGTGATATTGCATGCATCGCAAAAAAGATTGCAACTGAATTTTCTGTCGTAAATGGTAACAATGAAGCACTCGATACACAGTACCTGCGCTAGAGCCGCTTGCGGGATTTCGTCTGAAAGAAAGTTGAACTCAAAACGATCTTGGAGATCTTGTAGGTTAGTAAAATGATTGTCGATTTGTTGTTTTACGTCGCTTCCAGCAGGCTTGTCACCGTGTGATGTTGGGAATGCGGAAGTAGACTGTAGAAAGCAAATTAGATATTAGTATTATTTGCTTAAGAGAGCTATAACACGTAACAACGTGGCAAAAACCTACCGGAAACTGCAAGGAATAACATGAGGCACTGGATGGTGGAAGCTCCGTTTTCACCGAAGCTACTCGGGTTTGCTGCAAGTAAATGAAACTGAATTAAAACCTCAGCCAAATCGGCAACGATCGTTCAGCAAGATAATGGTTTCAAAATCAAGAGGTTGCCAATTCTTTACCGTTAATTCTGCGTTAATGTGCAGACAAAAACTACTTTTTAGCCAGTTTTTATGCATGTGGTAGAAAAGCAGCCATAGGGCTAACAGAATGGGTGATTGTAGAGTAGGTATAAATACAAGTTATTTCATGTACAACTGTCGTCATTACTAAGTGATTGAAAGTTAACGATCTAACAAACACTGTTACCTCTCAAAATAACTTGGAAGTCTTAAAGATGAAACAAAGCAGATGTAATTAAATTTCTTATGTTCAGTTACTACTATATGTACTTTATTTGTATTTATTTTCACACTTACTGAGCTGTGAGTTGCAAATAATCGACTTGGATCGATTGGGCCATCCTGCGGATTTTCAGGCTGAGTGGAGCAAAGCGTTGTCTTTTTCACGTTGTCATTTGAGCTACTAGAACCATCAAACTGAAATCCTCCAGGCACGGAATTACCAGACGCTCCAGAAGAAAAATTGTAGCCTTGAAAAACATAAGTGTGTTATAACCTTTGTGCAGCATGTAAAAAAAATCAGCCAAAATACTACGTTGTGAAGCTCTCCAACAGTATTCGTATGCTTAACACAAAATCAAAAACATTACCGTGAGCATTGTTTCCTTCCAAATGATCAAGATAATCTGGAACCACCTTGCGACGTTTTCTCTCGATCAAATCGAAATCTACCACAACACGTTATTACACAGGCGTGCCACTCGTAGTTTGATACGTAGCTAGTATATTTTACGCTCAGCCTTCATACACAGTTTAGTACAGGGCTACTCAACTGGCGGGCCGCGGTCCGAATCCGGACCTTTGAGGTGTTACAGCCGGACCTCGAGCTTCAGGATGAGTAACAGCAAGAGCAATGAGTAACAGTTGATAAAAAACGGGCGCTCAAATTCAGTTCGAGACCTTTTTTTAGGTAGAATTGATAACCTGCAGCGAAATAGTTGGATTTTCGGCAGCCAAACAGGTGATGAGCTTTTTTTTTTTTGAAATCCGTAGGCGTGGGTGATCTCCGAAAAAAAAAAAAAGGTCAGCACCTGTTTCGCTGCCGAATATCCAACTATTTTTTTGCAAATTTCTGCACAATTCTGCTGGGCTCGACCTCAGCAAATACTAAGCTTCTCCGACTGGACCTTCATTACAACTAGTTGAATAGCCCTGGTTTAGTATGTGAAGCGGTTTGTATAAAGTAACAGCAACATTATTCGGCAAACGGTGTGAAAGTTACTAGATAGATGTAGACAAACAAATGGACAAAATATCACCACAAAAATCGGGAGACTACGCCACTTACGTGACGAAGCTATTATGACCTGAAATCTTGACATGTCGTTCAACTAAATACATCCAACAGTGCGATCTAAGTGTCTGGCTACATGGCAGACAAGTAGTAACACACATTACAAGCTTCAAACAGACTTAAAGGCAGTCTACTATATTTTGTATTTAGAGACACAAAGGATACCGCTGAACAGCAATTAATACTTCTGCAGCAGTACTAGTCTTAATTGCTTAATTTTGAGTAAATATGACAAGAATCTATAAAACATTAAACTAACTTTACAGGGGATCCATATAACATCATACATAAAATAACTGCCAGGCGCAAAATCGGAAGGGTAAAAGTTAACGTCCACCTACCATTAAAATAACACACCGCAACCACGTTATAAAGCCTAAACCGATCTTACACCTAACATTTTTCTGTTAAAACTACAGCGGATTTTTTGTTCTAAACATAAAATCGATGAAAGTAAAAAAGAAAACACCTGTTTTGTTTGGTAAGTAAGTGAACGATCGTGGTTCAGAAACTTCCTGATCTGACTTTCTTCGAAGTTGAACCTGAAAAGCACCATATCATAAAGCTTGAAGTTTCCGTCTGCGTCAATAACACTACGGTACAGTAGGCTAAGATGCAAATTAAGTGCAAGTTATAGAGTTGTTCATTATGTCCGTTCAATGCTCCTTAATCCACGATATGTTACTTATGCTACATTATAATTCCACAATTAAAAAGACCTTGTTAATAGCTTAGTAAAATAAAAGCTTTTGGCCGAGGGCTGCTCAAAAAACATAACAGCCATAAAAAAATCTAACACTCTTTTAGCTTAGCAGAACAAATGAAGTTTTATTGAATGTGGTGTTTTACAGGACTTTGCACTTTACGACAACTTATATCTTAATGTCAACCGAAAACCATGCCAATGATCTCAGTTTTGCATTAAAAATTTAAATACAAAAATTCACAAAATAAATGCTTTATCAATTTTTTTACGAATTTGAACAAAATGCGATCCTTTGGTTACACGGTGCACACCTAAATGGGCCTGTAAAGGACTCGAAAAGCTATCGTCCCATCTCCTTGCCTTGTGTCCCCTACAAGATCCTCCAGAGGCTCACACACGCTCGTGTTGAGGCGATTGTTGACCCACTTCTCCCTAGGGAACAGGCTGGGTTCCGACGGGGAAGGTTAAGCGTGGATTAGACTGTTTTGTTTACTCATAACATCGAAGATTCGTTTGAGGCCAAAAAGAAGGCTGGTGCCGTGTTTGTCCATCTGACAGCTGCTTACGACAGTGTCTGGTACCGTGGTCTCACCTGCAAGTTGCTTAGGCTTCTACTGGATAAGCACATGGTCTGGATAATCATGGAACTTGTCCGAAATAGAAGCTTCACGCTCACTACTGGTGACAGCAAGCAAAGCAGGTTAAGACGTTACGAAACGGCTTCCAACAGGGATCGGTCTTGCCCCTCTCCTTTTCAACATCTACACATACGATCTGCCTTCCATGACTTCTCAGAAGTATGCATATGCTGATGACTTAGCATTGCTGTATGCTTCGCGAGATTGGAAGGCTGTGGGGGACACCCTAAGCCAAGACATGACTACATTTTCAGCTTATCTCCAGACTTGGAGGCTGAAGCTCAGCAATACGAAAACGTGACGGTGGCCTTTCATCTTAACAACAGAGAGGCCAAACGTGAGCTTAATGTTTACAACAATGGCAACCTATTGCCACCCTGCCTGGTCCCAACGTATCTTGGGATAAATGGACAGGTTGGTCACTTTCCGTCACCACCTCGAGACTTTTCATGAAAAACTCTCCACTTAAGTCGTGCTGTTGAGGCGACCCACGGGATCCGGATGGGGTGCAGGTGCCAAGACATTGCGCATATCTGCTCTTTCCTTGGTCTACTCCACCGCTGAGTATTGCGCACCAGTTTGGTGTCGTAGTATGCATACTTGCATGGTTAATGCATTCTCAATGATGCTTTGTGGATTGTCACTGGATGCTTATGTCCCACACCAACGGAGGACTTGTCTGTCCTCGCAGGCATGCAGCCAGCTAGCTCCGCCGATTAGAAGCAACACTCTCCTAGGCAAATCGTGCTATCCATGACTCCGACCAAGTACTGCATAGACAGTTGGTTGGGCAGAAGGATGTGCACCAGGGGAGACTTAAATCAAGACGCCCATTTGTACCTGCTGCGTGGAAGCTATTAGATAGTTTATCTGAACTGGACATCCGCATGAAGCAGTGGATGAAACATAAATGGAACGCAGACTACTTGGAGAGTACTTCAAAGGTCAGTGTTTTCATTCCCATGGTCAGTTTAAGGCCACTTGGAAGGAATCTGCCCAGGACATCTTGGGTAAGGCTCAATCGCCTGTAGACTGGTGTAGGGCGTTTTCACTCGTCCATGTACAAATGGGGTTTCACTCCATCACCGAATTGTGAATGTGGCGCAACTAAGCAAACTGCAGATCACGTTACAATTTCATGTCTCCTACCTCGTGCACTAAGAGAAACACGAGGTCTACAGGTTTTGGATGATGCAACTCGATGTTGGCTTAACACCATCCCTGCCAGCATCTAATTTGGGCAGCGCAGCAGCTCGGGATGGTAATAGGATAGACCCTTGGCCCTGGCCTTAAATTGTACTGCCCGGACTGAGTTTGGGTGCCTGACCAAATGACGACGATCTAAACAGGATCCCATTTGCTGCCAAATGCAAACAAATATATCGCAACTGATGGTTGCCAAGGTATTAGTTACTCGACTCTTTTAAATAGTTGTTGATGAGGCCTAAAGTTCTTGACTGGTTCTTCTGATCGACATTCTGGGGCTACACTGAAAGATGCTCATCCTTTCAATTGAAATTGATAAGCGTCCAGTTCTCTTTCAGGAGCATAAATAAGCCCTTCTCTTCTTTAGATCTTGGATGACAGTTTTATGTGGCACGCCTGTCCGATAGCTACTATCAAAGCTTGATGCATAAACGGGCAGTGTTGAGCATGTCCATGACTCATTCTTATCAAACTCTCAGACACAATATGACTTCTCACAAGTAAACGTCGCTATCAGTAACTATCAATGAAATACGTACAAAACACGTTTTACACAAAATATAAAACACTCACTATGACGTTACAATAGCCTAAAAAGAACACAGCAACAGAAAACTGCAACATTTATTCTATATTTCAAACGGTACCAATTTCATCTTGCTACTCTGTAGTTCCCAAGATATAAATTTTTGTGAAGTGACAGAGAATTATGAAATATTTTTCACAATATAACTGTAATCAATTACAACTTACATTTACATTCACAGGTTGGGTTATAAACTGATCTTTGTACGGCGGTGTTCGAAAAACAATTGCAAACTGTCTATGCACATCAGTGGGACAGAAGTTACCATAACCTTCCCATACTTCAACGCCTTGAGGATCTTCTTCAACAAAACGAACTTGAATATCGTCTAAATAAAGGTTGATGCTATTTAGATTGTAATCACATTTCATTACTCCCGTTATACTACGAAAAGTAAAATCTATAAAGCTTTGTATGAGAAGTTCATGCAGAAGCAATTACTACTCAGCAGCATAACCATTGTTGGGATTTAACTACAGCCTCCAAATTTAACATCACGCGTAGCTTCATGGAAGGTCACCCTCACTATAATATGAACTTGCAACACCAATCTTTCGATGAAATGCAATTGACTACGACAAACCTTTTTGCACTTTATCACAGAGTAGATAGACTTCATCACCACCACTAGCACTTCCAGCATTACAATCCATGCGACAAATTTTCAATGTGGCTGCATTAGGTGCTTCTGTAATCAAAAAATAAGCTGAACAATATCACCACGACAGCAGATAAGAAGGAAAGTAATTCTGGCTTTATCCACAGTTCACCTAAAATCCTAGGATCAACACTTTCATTCTATTCCATAAAGGTAGCAATACAATGAATTTCACTGCACATGGGTGTTGAAAGAGACCGTACAATCTGTAACAAAATCAGAGTTTACTGCTCGATAAACAACTTACTGCTATCGAAGATCGCATTAGATATAATTGGTTTGAGCATGATAGTAAAAGCTCCTTGACTGTCTGGAAGATATGCAATAAACATGAGTCGTACAACAGAAAGATCAATGGATTTTGCTTCACTTTGCGCTTTGGCAGCAATTCTTTTCTTATCCTCATCTGAAACGTAATAAACAGCATTGATAAAAGCAGCAGCAGTTATGAGAAAAATTCATCTTTTAAATCCGGATTTGCCCAGTTAATGGAGGTGACCAGATTACGTATTCCCTACAATGAAGTCGATAACTTCAGGTAGGCGAAATGTAAGTGTCCTAGGTTGTACGTCTCACTATTTTTTTCAGAAGGCGACATCAGATCATACATAAAAATCATACAAGTAACGCTTGAAAACCACAAAACACTGATTATACAAGTTCCAACTGAAAAATACCCTTGATGTTCCTTTGCACTTCTTGGGGAAACCCATCATTGATTGAGCTTAATTGCATCTCAGCAGCAATGTACCTTTCTTCAAGAATACTTGCAACATTTTTCTTTGTAACATGCTGAATACCAAGATTAGGAAACCTAAAAATAGTTTTATTGGAGAATAATTCGGTAACTTTAATGTGCAAGCTTTATCCTTAGAAAAATATATTTGAGCTTTTCAAGCTATAGTTTTAACTTGCAACTGAAGCATGTATTGTTTGTAGAATCTTAAATTCTTTCTTACGACCTTTTCCATGGACTTAAATTCTGAAGAGGAAACAAGCATTCAAAAGCAAATGCAAATAATTTTAACACACGGAAAATTTTGCATATAGCATAAACCGAAACTATATCAAGGCCAGTTGACTTGGACCCTATAATAACATATACCCCCCCCCCACTGTTCTATTTTGAACTTTGAATCCCAAAAATGGATCGCAGTGGTAGAGACTTTTAACTATTCGTACGTTGCAGTCATATCTTTTGGTCCACATTGAACTGTACATATTCCATTTTGGCACTGCTTTCCAACCAACGAATGTGGATGAAGTCTTGGATTTTCTTCATTAGTTACCAGTTGAACCACTATTCTTGCATATCCTTGATAGTTAACGATCTGAAACGAAAGTCGTGTTTCAACAAACTCCAAACAAGATGTATTTCATCTACATTTTCAATAACCGTCATTCCAATTAAAAAGAGCTCGTTAAAAAACGTCATTTTTTTTGCAAAATACAAACTTTGCACCTTTGATGCTTTTAAACACAGCAATTATATCAATGCAAAAAAATCTTTAATTGCAGAAAAGCTAATCATTATGGAGTACACAACTTTAAAAATAAACATACCGGTATTAAAACAAACCTTAACAGCAGGAAAAGTTTTCTTGTTTTTGTCACTGCTTGCTCCTGGGATGCCGCCATGAGATGGGCCTTCACAAGTGTATCGGAATCGAAAACCACGAGATTTGGGGTGTTCAATAATTTCGAGCTTGGGTTCCCCGTCAACCTATAAGGAAAGCATCAAATAAAGCCATGCTTGCGAAACAGATTTTCCTACATTGATAGGATAGGCTACTAATATTACAGAATGAAACAATTGACCAGTCTGTTGTCAGCATTGGCAAGTGCTGTACTACCAGCAAGTGTCTTATTTTCAATACAATACCAATAGTGATAGCAAAATACTAAAACGATTTTAATTACATGGTGTTAGCCTTGGATAACTTACACCTAAAATATTTGATGAAGCTGTTCATCGAGCATTAAAATAAAAACTAATCAGTCACTATCGGTTTTATTGTCGAGTGATACCCATACAAATTTGTTTGGTGAAGCCTTTACGTACATTAAACAAATAGCCTAAATCAAGGGGTTCCAACAATACGTGGGTGATAATCACGTTCCAGTACGAGGCCACATTTAGTATGTACTTTATATCTATATAACTATCGACAAAAAAGTTCTAAATAAAATTTGGGAAGGCCAAGCAGATAAATAGTGGTATAATATTTTTATGGGCAGTATGCTAAGCCTACAAAATAACGATAGATATTCTAAACTCCATTCTACCATTAAGTTAATAAACACCTACTTCTTCAGGGAACATTTTTGCAACAGGAACCTTTGCCAATTTCGTCAGTACAGCAGACAAAGTAAAGTCACAGGCACTAATAAAAGTTGTCCCCAATCGCTCAGTCGCACTATTAGCTGATTATCGCAAACAGTGCAGTGTTATAGCCTACTCACAAATATTCAACACGATAAAAACTAAAATGCAAGATTCAAAAGTGTCAAGTGCTTATAATTGAGATTTGTAATTATATGCTTTCACCGTATCTAGTTTGTGTGATATTGAAGGCAGGAGTATTTCTTTTTGCTGAAGGAGTTAAGGAATACACATTTTACTCGCTGCTCACGGGAAAACCTTTTATGGATAACAATAGAACATTGTGTTTAGATTCTTATGGAGTTACCAATACCGTCGACGCAATGCATTTTCATCACAAGCAGCGTAGTCAAGCAGGAAAAATTGCTAGAAAGTGTTTTCACGACACATAATGTAGTCATAGTGAAGTTTGAAGACACAATCATTGTCAGCAGCAACAGCATTCATGTTACCGACAACTTGGTGTGCACCAAATAACTTTATGAGCTAGAGATAAGGACAACACTAAAATGCGGAAAGTGAATTCACTAAAATTTACACTAGCATGTTAAGTCATTGAATTACAAAAACACGAAAAGCAATTCAAGTATAGAAACACGCAAACTTAATGAAGAAATCAAAAACCAAAAACAGTACTAAGAAATTAAATAAAATTAGACAATTAAATTGAATTAAACCATGCATCTCTATATTTAATAATAAGTTAGAAGATAAGTCATTTGATTTCCGTAATTATCGTATTTCTGCAATTTAGTTGGCTTTTCCTTACTTCTGTAAAAATTTCTTTATTTTTATAACAGCTTCCGCAATTCTAAATTTAAGCGTTTCTCAGATTAATTGTATCCACATTTTAAATCTAGCTAATTACTTTGTGAAAAGTCTTTAATAACAAGTGTATCAGAAAAAGTTGTTACGTTGTGCAGAACAAGCACTTGCAGTCATTTGAAAAGCAAGTGACATAAAGTTGTTTTGGACACAAACACGAAACATTTATCTAATTTGTTTCGTGGTTGTGTCCAAACCAACTTTATGTCACTTGCTTTTCAAACAAAACGAATGCCAAAACGAAACGAATGGTGCAACAGACTGTGTCTTGAACTTAACATTGAAAAACTGCAGGAAAATTCAGAGCATTTTCTAATCATGTTGCTCGTGACATGGTCAAGTAAAACTGGAATTTGCATTGAAGCTGTCACTTTGAGTTTTAAACTACAATTTGCACCGACTACAACAACATTCATCTGGGCGATTGCTGACTTAACTTTTCAGTTTCTACGACTTTTGTTGTTTGCGTGTGATGATTTGAATAAATTGTCATTTCATATACCAATTGAGGGCAACCAAACTACGAAAACACAAAAAATACTAATCGTACGAGGTACTACAGAAGTAAAT
This sequence comes from Trididemnum clinides, assembly GCA_963675345.1. Classification (NCBI taxonomy): domain Eukaryota; kingdom Metazoa; phylum Chordata; class Ascidiacea; order Aplousobranchia; family Didemnidae; genus Trididemnum; species Trididemnum clinides. Next base: position 19,397,594 of record OY776293.1, on the reverse strand, counting down.
TTACGGAAAACTAAGGACTTGGGCACACTAAACTACGAAAATAGAAAAAATACTAATCGTACTTTAGCAGTAAATTTGCAGAAAACTAATGACTAGGGCAAGTTTGCATTACACGATAAACAGAAAAAATGGATCTAAAAATTTAGAAATGTTGACTCTACTGACCTAACCATTAATTGACTTTGCCAATGAACTCCTTTATTGAGTATTTATATGAAAAGAAACAAACCAACAAAAACACAGCCAGAGTTACTTTCCAAAAAAATTAAAATGCACAACAATGTAATGTTTGGCATGGTCAGCCTTAAAATTCCCGCCTTTAGCAAGAAGCTTTCCTAGCATTGAAAAACTGCTTTGATTGATAGCACTGCAGCACAGTGATTCCCAACGAGTGGGTCGCCTTAAAATTTTGCTTGTTTTTGTAAAAAAAAAGGCATAAGCTATTGTTTTTGAAATAACTTATTTATTGTTAACAGTATCTAACCGTTACGCATAAGCCCATAGCCAGTGGAAAAGCGAGGAAAAAAAACATGCCCATCAAATTTCTTGTAACAGATCAAGTATTGTGGTTTATTCAATCATGCGTAGAAGCTCACCGTCTGTTTGTCAACTTTTTTCAGGTTGGTCTACCGCTACGAATAGACTGCTTGACCCCACCACCTGTCTGCCACTTAAAGATAGAGGAATCCATTTGTTAAAGATTTAAAGATTCACGTTTTAAAAATTTCAAGAGCTCCTCAAACCAATCAAAAAATAGGATTACACGATCCTTAATACATCATAGTTTGATATTTGCTTGCTACTACTAGTCTACTGCTATTAGTGAGAGAACCTGTTGTTAAATTTCTCAACCATACCACTGTTCACTGTTGTACCCAAGAACACAACAAGCAAATTTAGTGACTTTTCTCCACACTTTCTCTTTTGCATTGAGCGCTTAGCAAAGAAACGTTGAACTCCCTTAAGTCCTTGGTATAACCAGACAAGGGAATTAGATTCATGTTTACCAACAGCAATGCAGACCCTTAACCACCACACCACCAAGTTGGTCTAATATTAAGGTAAACTAAGTTTCACAAGCGTAGTCCTGTTTCAAATTTCCTTAAACTTGAGATTTTGTAGGCAGTGCAGCTCGCTGCGATAATGCATTGGCTCGTAATTGTAGGATTGCCGTTCAATGCCAGCATGGCTTTGCATTGTTGTTGGTGATGAACCAGAGGCAAAATTTTCACCAGATGCCGAAGGCCAGTACCTTTGGCTAAGCTATTACAATGGACTTCTGAATGGTGATCTGACCAAGAAAACTAATGAATTCTGACTGGTGATTGGACCAAGAAAAATAAAACATACAACCAGTAAATGGCTGAAAGTGCAAAATTATATACACAATAAAAGCTGTGAAAGAATTTTTTTGAAACAAAACCACAAAATGTTTAAGAGTAATCTAGCATACATCACTCCGGCTCCTGCTGGAGCCACTCAACTCCGGTACGGAGCGTGGCTACTGGCAACTCTAAAGCAGGTCTCAATGCCAAGATGTTCTATTCACAACCTCAGACTTTCCCGCAACCAGAGGAAAAAATAAAAAATTTTTTTAATTTCCCCTAATTTGTTGTAAATACAGAAAAAAATTTGACTATTAAATTTATCCACATAAAATTCGCTAATACAAGCTTCAGTCAAATGCACTTCATGCTACTAAGGATGAAAATGTAATTAAAAAATCTAAACAAACGTGGATTGGAATATCACAGTTTTGGTTAAACTTTCCTTTAAAAACAAGTTTTGAAAAAATTACTCTACACCAAATTTTATTGTGCCTACACTCTCGCTATGATAATAACTGTGTAATACCATGATGAAAAACTTGATAATGTTCATTCTTTGCTGTTATAAAAAGTTTTCACCACATTCTCTTTAGCATTTAAAGCATATCCTTCCATGATGACATTTTATAAATACTAATTACAATGGAAACTGGTTTCTTTAGGATAAGGTTGGAAACCACTGTTGAGCAAATAGCATTTAGCTGGTGAAATGTTTAGCTATTGTTACTATTTTGAATGCCACTTTGCTGCTTTATTTTTGTGGTGCAACGTTTAACATTCTTCTTCAAAGTTACGTTCCTGAATGACTCGAGAAGCCTCCTGAATACTGCACTTGGTGTTTTCCACTACTTCAATAAGCCGTATCAAATACTCGTATCTAAAGTAGTTGAACAGCTAAGTCAAACGTTTGTGATCTAGATTTTGCTTGTGTGGCAAGTACCCCAAACACTTCAAAATTTTTCAACATCACTTGTACTTCAGACTAGTGTTTAAAATAATACAAGGCAGCTTTTAACCAGCTTCCCCATGGGGTTGCAAAAGCTCCACCGGATAACATATACTGTAGTAGTGAATTTGGCTTGTCTGGTTATGTTTTTAACAGTAGCTGCTTTGAGTCTTGCTAGTACATAATCAACAACATGAAATTAAGATTTTACCTTCATGGGCAAATTAAGCAATTAAAGAGCGACGCAAGTAACATGAAACAAGATACAAAGATTTAAGTGGGGTTCCAGCAATAACTGCATATCGTACAGCAACACACAACAAAAAACAGAGAATTACGATTACTATCTAACAATCCGACAACATCGCATCGTTAACAGCTTAAGATAGGCTTTTGGTTGTAGGCAAAGATGTTAAATAATTGGCAGTCGTACATGTAACATATGTAGGATAATTCTAGGTTTTCAACTAGAACGTTTTAAAGTATTGCATACAGATAAAATGATTTCATTAACAATAAGAAAAGTTTTCTATCATCTAAAGCAGTTTTGACGCATAGAATTGTGTCCTTTCCAAATTTAAGCACTGTTTTTCTACAACCCCTTTCCCAAAGGTAAACTGTGACAATTTCCTAAAATAAGTTTCTAATGGGCTTGTTGTTCAGTTTATAAAACCGAATAACAGCAGATAATAATGCCTTGGTCACCTTTTCCATACAGCTGTGATCATTCCTGTTTAAGTTTGAGAACAGTGTGGGCATTGCAACTCAGATTTATTGCTTAATACTTTTTGGCGTTTGAACGTTTTCCTACTTTCACGCAGAAATTGCTCAGTGCACTTAACAGTATAGCTGCATAATTTGCAATATAAGTTGGGTCACCTAAAGCATCAGCCGTATTGTTTAAAGCAACCTGAGTGCTAATTTTAACTAAAGTTAACCCTAACGCTAACCCTAATCCAAAAATGCTAAGTAACAATTCCGCTTTCTGTAGTATCCAATTTCACATATACAAAAAATGGCTAAATCTTTAGTAAACCCTCCAGGTCATTGTTAAGATTCTTTACAAATTCATTTGAAATATCTTCAAGAATAGCTGTAACTTTTGACATACTAAAAAAATTTTAGAAAGATATTTAAATACAACTATCATTGCTCTCAAAAACCTGCAATTTCATTAAAAATTGCGAGTATATGCATTACACAACACTGGCCTACTAATATGTGTTACATACACATAACGAATTGATTGGCAAACGGCTCCATGCTTATTTTAATATTTTTCTGACGGTGGTACTGACTAATTTCACTGGATGAATGCGTCCACTAGCTGGCATTGACGATAACCATAAATAAAAGCCAGATCTGTTCTATGCCATTTCAATGTTCCCTGCAAACTAAAAACTTTTTATCTCATCGCTGCAGTTTAAAAAGTTTATGCTGATGGGTTTTGCCAATGAAAATGCTTTTCACGACCAGTACACTAATATGTGTTATTAAATTAAGCATAACAGCATCCTAAATTTGTCAGCTGCAACGATGCCACGACCGAACCACTGACCTGCGGATCACGTGACCTACTGCTGGTATTTCAGTGATCTACTTGTAGATTTGTTATCACAGTATCAGCTTCTTGAAATTTTCACTGTGAGGACTTTTTTAGAGCTTAAACTGCAAAATTTGGCCGAGATACAAGTTAAGACCTTTTTTTTACACATTCGGCTGGAACAGCTGGGAAAATTGGGCATAGTTAGAAGAGAAGACCTTGTTTTCAGGGGGTGTCAACCAAAAAGTTGTTAAATCTATGACCCACTTTTCCTTTTTTCCACGTCAAAATCTTATTTGTGACCCATTTAATGAAAAGGTTTTGCCATCCCTGTGCTATGCACCACGTGGTAATTATTTTATTTTGTTTGGATCAGCATGGTCCCAATACAGGCCTAAAGAAAGAGTTTATGCTGCCCGCAAACTTTTCGATGGTCAAAAAACTTCACAAAATAATTTGGTAGAAGGGCAGAAACTCAAAATTTGAGCAGTTGTGGGGAAACTTGGGTGATGTCTTATTTGGCCCGACAGGAAGACCTTTTTTTAGAGACCAACGCTGCAACAACCAATTAATTTCTTTTTGACTTGTTGAGATATATTTGGACCCGCTTTTTGTATATCCAGCAAATCTGTTGTTTTTATCCATAATTTTGTTGAAGTGGCCGGCAAGTTGTCACGTTTTTGTAAAGTAGCCTATAGGTCACAAGTAGTCAGACCCAGCTGGGTTGGATAATGCATCAATCACAATAGCAAGAATGGAATCTGTGCAGGAAAATAAAACATGCTGAAATAAACAGACTGAACAGAGCGAATATGCCATTGCATATTTTATCAGTGTACAGAATCAAACGTCTACTCTATAAAAGTGCGATTCTGTGTGCAAGTGTGCTTTAATTCCTCTAAAACTTGGATGTACAAACATCAAACTTGGCAAGATTGACCACCGACCCAGTTGAGTGACAAAAAGGGGTTTGTGACATCATTATCAAAGACAATTTTTTTAAGTTGCATTTTTTGGCTTAAACATAACCCAGTACCCGAATTATCAACTTCAACAAGTTTCACTTCTTTAGGATCTCACATAATGTCATAATTAACGATTAATAGTAAAATTTTTTTTTTTTCACTTTCTAAAAAAGTACTGATCGAAGAAACAGGACTACAAGCCTTTTGTGAGATATTGAAAAGGTGCTTTCAATAAAAAGAACTCTATAACCATTAAAGTTCAATTAACGATGCAGCAAGTTTCATTTTTTAAGCATTTTAAGCCTTCTAAGCAGGTTTCTTGCTTTTTTCTGCCCGCTTCAACTTGCTTTATGATATTATAATAATGCTATCTGGTACAATTAACACAGCCTTTCACTACTAGAGATCATCATACGATGTTTTTCAAAAATTGCAAAACTTTTACAAAACCAGTTTACTTATAAGACTGAATTGTGAACTCATTTATCAAATGAGTTTCTTGGGCATTGTCTGTCTATATTTGCAAAAAGATTCATCAAGAAATGAAATCACTACAAATTTTAAAAAGTAGCCTACTGATCAAAAACACACAAAACTTTAGTGCCTGGCTTTACAAAATTGCGATATATAAAAAAAACTAAGTTCTTTGGTACATTTTCATTATTCTTCCTCAAAAGCATGATTCTTTTGCATTATCCATCAAAATTTTCTGAAAGATTCATCCAAAAATGAAGTCTTCAAATATTATAAAAAATACCATACTTCAAGCAAAAAAATGGCAATTCCCCTACGAAGTCATGGAGGCAAAGATGGTTCTGTTTTGTCTTTTACAACAAAATATTGGTGTCAAGCTACATATCATCTAAATGTTGAAGCAATTTCTTTTCCACTTGGGTGAAGTCAACACAGTCGGCTGATTTGATATTCTACACCTCAAAATTACTGATGAGGGTGCTGCTATTGTAATAACTTAACCATACGTGTATCACTTCAGGTTAGTTTGCTTTTTGCCTAGCTGCGTTTATGCCTGGACCAAGCATATGCCTGCAGCCAGAGACTTTATGTGGTACAAACAAGCATGCAATTATGAAAAACTCGTAAATAGTGATCCTAATATCTAATATGTTATTCATGAAAATAAATATATCAGTTGCTTTGGTGCCTCTCTTACTCCACGACTTTGAAATTATGCTTCTTTGCACTTCATTAGATGAATAAATAATACCTTGTGAAATCATTGGTTGTTTCAATTGTACACAATTTCAGTTCCCAAGTGCCAAACAAGGCATGCAAGACATGACCAAGAAGTCAACAAACTTTCAAAGAAATATTGTGACTCTGCACAACTCTGCACTACTTTCTCCCACAATCTTGATATTATCTTCCATGTACTTCATCAAATAAATGTATAAACAATTGTGAAATCGAGGGCTGTTTTAATTGTGAGCACATCCAGTTTCAAAGTGCATCTACGCAAGAAAAATGGCAAGCAAGATTTAGCCACAGACTCAAAAAATTTTGGATAAGATATAGCAGCTATATGCAATCCCCTACAATAATTTTTTTAATTGATTTATTTAATCACCCTTGGAATCTATTTTGCTTTTGAACACCCCTGATTGGGCAATTTGTCAAGGTTTTCAAACATGTTACTTTGGGTCGTTTGTGATTGGTCAATTTCTAGGACATAATAAAAATGAAACTTACAAAAATTTAATCCTCAGTGTACACCCCTTTACCTCTTGTATACTTGCCCCCCCCCCACAGTGTACTCTACTGCCATGTAATTCAAGAAAAAAAATAAAAATTTTACTGCCTATCTCTGAACAACACTAAAATACAGAAATATACAGAATTACAGAAATTCTTACTAAAATTTAGAAAAAGTATTAACTAAATCATAGAAACATAAAACTTTAAATAATGCTTAGTGTAACATAACTCAAATAGGGTAAAATGGAGCAATCCCTGACATTAGAAAATATCAAACATTCTCATGAAAATTCAGACATAGGCAAAAATATAATTTTATAAGTTGGATGTAATGTACCAAGTGCTTCTACATCTGAGTATATATTTTTAATTAAAATTGCTTTTTTCCTTCCAAACCGCACTTTTGGCCAACCTAGAAAAATTGGCGGAAAAAATGTTTCTCCAATTCTTTTACTTTTTTAGTTAGCACTAGTAATTTTTTCCTATTTCCCCAAACCAAGAGCAGTTCCTTTTTTAAAATGAATTTCTGTATTTCAGTATTTTCATGTTTAATATGAATTTCTACATTTCCGTAAATTTCTGTAGGTTAGTGCTGTCCCTACATTTTCCAGAGATGCCAACCCTAATTCCAAAAAGAAGAAAATGTGAAGAATAAACTTCTAACCAAGGCATTTGGACAGAGCAATACTAACTATTGTACCACTGCAATGCTGAGTACAACACAGCAAATGTGCTTATTTAGCAAACGACACATTAATGTGTGTAAAAAAATAGCCTGTGGGTGTATTGTGCCATTGACAGCAAAAAACACTATGAAATGTTACCTTAATCTTTTTATGACAGCTGATTAGGGTGAACTGGGGTAATTTGGGACAAATTACTACTTTTCAACTTTAATCCACCATTTCAATTCTTGCAAACCTTTTATCTAACTACTGTTTTTGAACATTTGCATAATTATTTACCACTTGAAAACACTGTATGTTTCTGTGACTTTTGGATCTAAAAATATGGATTCTGAAATTGAGCAGGTATTGCTCTCACAAGTTACTGCTGCTTTATATATGGGATAGCTTAATTTGGGACAAAGTTAAAAAGCTTAAAAATGCTGGGGGTACTTGAGGATAACGTTGTGATGTTTGAAGAACTAGGTTGATGGCATTGTGGCTTTATTTTCAAATTCATATAATCTCAATCTAATTATAATCCATACTATAATTTACAGTAACTTTTATTGGTTAAATTTTAGGCAGTGGCTATTTCGCCGTCGACGGCAATTTGCCCTTGGAATCTATTTTGCCGTGATCATTCACGTGTGTTTATATAGCCAAATTTGCTATTATCGCACCAGTGACTCTGTGGTGTAGTGGATAGAGCGCTGGTCTTGAGATACCAAGGTATCGGGTTCGAATCTCAGCTGGCCAGGGCTTGAAAAGAAAGGCAGTGTACACTGAAGGGGCAGGCCCGGTATGTAAATGTACGGGGCAGTGTACACTGTAAGGGAGTGTGCAGGGTGGGGGATAGAGACCTGGGGGTGCAAAATTTTTTTTTTTGGTTTTTAAAATTGACCAATCAGAGACGACCAAAAGTCACATGTTTAGTACGTCATTAAGATTGACCAATCACAAACAACTCACGGCAAAATAGTCTCTGAGGGTAAATTGCCGTCGACGGCAAAATAGCCACTGCCTAAATTTTACTCTTGGTGAAAGTGTCACTAAGTTTGTTGCATACTAATACATTTGCAAAACATCAGTATGTGCACAGTTATGCTAAACTAACTTGGTTGGAGTTAGAAAAAATTGTTCATAATTATGCAAGATTGAAGTCAGCATGTTTCTTTGATTTACTTGATTATATCAGGCAGTGGCTATTTTGCTGTTAACATTTTACCCTTGGAGGCTATTTTGCCATCAGACATTTGCAACTGGTCAATTTTAATGACATATTTACCATGTGACTTTTGGTTATTTCTGATTGATCAATTTCAATAATGAATTTAATAAGTTTGCACCCCTGGTGTACACTTTCCCACACTGTACACTCTCTTCAGTGTACACTACCCCATACATTCACATACCAGGTCCCTCCCTCCAGTGTATACTTCCTTTCTTGAAGTACACAACCAGTGAAGATTCCAACCCACAATCATCACGTTCCAAGGTAGCTCCACTATCCACTACATCACAGCATCACTGCCAAAATTAAAGCACATATGACTATTTAAATGCACGTAAATGGTGACAGCAAAACAGCCTCCAAGAGTAATATGCCATCAACAGAAAAATAGCCCCTTCCTTTATATCAACTTGTCCCAAATTACCCTTGAACACCCAGTTTACTGGCTCCATTGCTATCCACTATCCATTACCATTACCTGACCAAGTGCACTAGTTTATTAGTGATCAGTAACTGGATCAACTACAGAATTGCTCATATAGTTGGATATGTGGAATTGGTCACCAGTAAAACATAGAACTGCAAAGCAGTGTTGAAGGTTGGAATTAGGGTTAGAGTTAGAACCAAGATCAAGGTTACTTCAAGCAATACAACCAATTCTGTGGTAGACCAGAGTAATCAACACTCCTAGTAAAAAAGCACAAATGTTTGATAAATTATCTGTCCAAGAGTCAACATGGCTAAAAAGCAATCAGGCCTAGCAGTCTGATTTACAGATATATCGATGTCAGCATTTGTTCTATTCCATATTTGAATGTAACAAGACCTTACATAGGCCATTCTAAGCTCTCCCAACTCTCAATTTGCAGTAGATTGAAAAAAGCTGTTTGATGATCCTACATGTAGCGCTTTTTTGTTTGTTACTCCAGGCCTCCCTCTTGGATGTATTGGACAGAATCGCACCCCCAGTGTACATTCCACTGTATATTCACATACCAGGCCTCCCTCTTGGATGTATTAGACAGAATCGCACCCCCAGTGTACATTGCACTGTACATTCACATACCAGGCCTCCCCCTCCAGTGTACACTGCCTTTGTGCAAGTACCGTGCCAGTGAAGATTCGAGCCCACAACCATAGCATTTTAAGTCGTATTCGATCCAAGATGGCAGCCTGGAGTAACAAACGAAAAAGTGCCCAAAATTTAGCATTTCAGCTTCAAGGCGAGTTTGATAGATTTTAAATCTAGTCTAGCTTACCCATCAAAACAGCCGCTGACCTCACTCAAACTAAATACACATACTAAATCAAAATATACCCAAAAAAATACATTTCCACAAAAAAATTTAGGTACATCACCTTTACTATCATTCACAATCATCTAAGAATTCAACACTAACTTGTTAGCGAGGTAGTTATCATGGCGGTGTCTTACCATGGGCTTTCCCCACAAAAGCAGAGACTATTACGATTGGTTGAATTCATCATGTGATAAGGGTATTTTTAGAAGCGCGGAAAATACCAGTTCCTCTTTGTGCAATGACGTCAAAATTTCATGAAAGATAAAGCTCGCAGGAGAAAATAATGAAATAAGAATTGATCAGTCAACTTTATATTGGGTAGCCAACGGCAAACGAATAGATTACTTCACATTGTTGGATGAAACTGCAGACCTTTAAGAACTTTGGTTTACCAGCTTAAAAAGGAATGGTCCCAGGTAGGATCTATTATTTTTATCGTAGAGGAGATTAAGGGAGCAATGAACTGTCGAGCAATCTCTAAAGCCGTCGCGAAACTAGATTATCACCCTTCACCTCCGCAATTGCAGCATGAGCAAGAGCATATATTCGCAAAGAATTGAAGAAGCAAAATTTTACTGATTTACTGCTTAGGCCAGAGGTCGGCTTCTTATATTTACGAGGTTTGTCTAAAAGTATCCGACGCTTGGGCATAAAACACAACACAACGAAAATCACAAACTTTATTTAATCTCTTTTAAAATACCCTCCTTGCAAGTGCACACACTTTTCCCAGCGCCTCTGACATATTTGGAAGCACCTCTTGAACTCTTCCTCTAGAATGCTCCTGAGCTCCGCCACCGTTTTTCCATAATGTCCTTACGTAACTGAAATCTACTCCCTTTTGACGTAGTTTTTAACTAGGAGAGTAGCCAGAAGTTGCATGGTTCCAAATCAGGAGAGCAAGGAGGCTGTCGCACAAGTACCGTATTGTTTTGGCCAAAAAACTTTTGATTGCATGGACGGAATGAGCGGGAGCACTGTCATGGTGAAGCTGCCAATTCTTCCCTGTCTACATGTCTGACCGCTTTCTTTACGCAGCATCACGGAGGCGACGTAAAATCTCCAAGTAGTACCCTGTATTGATTGTTTGGCCTTCTGGTGCGTGTTCGTGATGCACTATGCCCGTATCAAAGAAACAGGTCAGCATCACTTTTACATTGCAGCGAACTTGGTGAACCTTCTTAATCACCTCCTCGTTTCGGCTTTTGGATGGCCTGCCAGAGCGTGCCTCACTCTCCACTGATATTCGACCGCTTTTGAAGCGATTGAACCATTCCTTTATTTGAGTTTGACCTAAGGCCTCATCTTCAAAAGCTTGCTGAATCTTTTATATTGTTTTAGTTTGATTACTACCCAGCTTTTGGCAGAAATTGATACAATATCTTTGTTCGATGCTGCCTGTCATTACGTTTGCGAGCAAAAAATCGAGGATCATGCACTATACCACCGCACTAAATGCTTTAAAAAAGAAAATGACACTAAATATCGATTTGAAATTTTTTATGCCTGGGCAGTAATTGTGACGTTGCAATCCGCCAAACTACTTTTCTGGCGTGTCATTGTTCTTGGCAGGAGGAGATAGGATTGGATACTTTTCGGATACTTTTTTGTAATTATTCTTTTATTTTATTTGTGTTAGACTCAAGGTCGATAGCATCATTACTAGCGTATTGTTGTATTATGCAACACAAACTATTTTGAATTGTTAATGGCTTTGAGTGCCAAGTAGTTTTGGTTTTGTACTATGTGAATTGAATAGCATCTGATTTGATTATCTAACAGTGACGGGCGGAAGTAGGAGCAGTTTACATGCCTTGCTAAAAGGGGATGGGTTTTAAGGTTGTAGATTAATGGTATTTAGTATACAAAAACGAGAAAAACTTTTCATTTATCTTTTAATTAAAAAGAGCTCTATAGAGCAACAAACTGAAGAAGGATGCAACCTTTCATTCAACTTGCACCTACCAGACTAATGGTATGGTAAAAACGTTTCTAATTTTTTTACTATTGGAAAATGTTTTGAGAGCATGCAGTTTGCTTGTGGGTGCTATTGCGTACCACTTGCCGACCCCTGACTTCGGCTTTGCGTCATATGGCTTTGACTACACTAGCCTAATTATGATTGATTTTGTGCTAGTAGTACCCGTATCCACATGCTCTACCTACTACATAAACTTAGAGTTGTTCCTATCGAAATAAAGTTTGATGGAACTTCGCAACAACACATTAATATAGCAGTTTACGCACTGATTGCAGGGTTCCTAAAAAATAACTTAAAACGGCGCAATCTGAAGCTGCGACTGTTGCGGAGGCTAGAGTTGGCCAAAGGCCCGTCATTTTGGATTAAATATAACATTGAATAAGTCTATAGGCTACCTGCAACAGTTAGCTATATCGAAAAATTTTGCCTCAAAGACGAGAGCTAGACTTTTTTTATCGATTTAATATGGAGATAAGCAGGTTGGTTTAGTCGTAATCATGAATCACACTTGCGATCATTTTTAGACAAATATAAGTCCAGAGACGTAGCAGCCGCCCCCCAAACCCCCCAATTGGGGGGGGCCCAGGCCAACTTTGGGGGCCCAAGTTAGTCTGAAATTGCTTTTTGGCTACGTGAATATTTTCAGTTCAGCAGACTTGTTTACAACCGATTTAAACTGTAGGAAGAAATTGGCTTGTGACATCATAAGTGAATGCAACGTCATTTTATCTCGCAGAATCTAGAATATTTCGATTGATTTTCTGGTAGAATCTTGAATATTCGATTGACGTAACAATGCCGTTGTTACGCAACAATCATAGAATGGTCTGGAATTCTGTTTGGCTATAAATACCGGGACAATATATATATATACTGCAGAGTGCAGATAAAGTATTTTATTGACATTGTATAGAATGAAACGTTCAAAAAGTGGTGCTCAAAAGAGAAAAGAAGCAGCCACTGCTCGAGATGCTGTAGCGAAATTGCCCAAGATGACAGATTTTTTCAAGATTACTGAGCAGAGTAGACCTGGCACTAGTACCGAGAGGGATGAAGAAAACTATAGTGTACAAGAAAAAGAAGACTATGACGATCAGCATCAAAGTGATTGTGAATTTCCAGAAAATGTAAGTTGTGATTTACCTGCCAATACGCAACCTTCAATATCAAAAATATCTGAATCTCAATTTACCCCTATCCCTGATGACCCATGTAAATGGCCTGAAAGTATTTCTGATGCTCAACGATGTGATATAGTAAAGCGTGGACCACATCAACTAATAATGAATTTTCCATATAATAACACAACTCCAAGGCGACGTTTTTCCTCCAACTATTATAAACGTGTGTTACCTAATGGTGAAAGTGTTTCACGGTCGTGGCTAGTTTATTCTGGGGAATCAGATCAAGTTTTTTGCTTTTGTTGTAAGCTATTTGGAAAAACACTAAGCCCCTTTTGTAGTGGTATAAATACATGGGAGGGTTTTTCGAAAAAACTGAAAGACCATGAAAACGGCATTTCCCACCAAGAATGCTGCAGTCAATGGATGTTGCTAGCTGAAGACATAAGAAATTCATCCACTATCGACAAACGCGAGATGAATATTTTTTTCAATGAAAGACGTTTTTGGAGAAATGTTTTAGAGAGACTTATCTTGTTTCTATCGGAAAGGAATCTTGCTTTTAGAGGATCTGAAGAAGTCTTAGGATCTCCTCACAATGGAAATTTTCTGGGTATATTTGAGCTTTTGGCAAGAAGAGATCCGATCCTAAAAGAGCTTCAAGGCAGAATCAAGAATAAAAACACTAACGATCACTATTTGAGTCCTACCATACAAAATGAACTAATTGAATTGCTAGCGACAGAAGTTGAAAAAGAAAATTTACAGCAATTGAAATTGGCAAAATATTTTTCTATAATTTTGGACTGCACTCCAGATATGTCACATCATGAACAAATGTCTGTCATTCTCCGTTATGTACTATGTAATGAAGAAGCTGCTGTTGTTAAAGAAACATTTTTTGGCTACTTGAGAATAAGTGACAGTACTGGGAAAGGCTTGTTGGACGCTTTCTTAGAAAAAGCGACCGAACTGCAACTCGAATTGTCTGATTGTCGAGGTCAGTCATATGATAATGGTGCTAACATGAAAGGAAAACATACTGGGGTCCAAGCAAGAATGCTAGACATCAATCCCAAAGCTGTTTATGTGCCCTGTGCAAACCATACCCTTAACTTAGTTGTTGTTGACAGTGCTAATTCATCGACGGAAGCATTGACATTTTTTGGAGTACTTACAAGGTTGTATGTGCTGTTTTCTTCCTCTGCTCAGCGTTGGGAAATTTTGAAGAAACATGTGGAGCTGTCCATAAAGTCACAATCTGATACTCGTTGGGAAAGCAGAATTAAATGCATCAAACCTCTTCGATACAATTTAAAAGAGGTGTTGCTGGCACTGAAAGACTTGGAAGCCATTTCCATAGAAAGAAAAGATGGAAGAGCTGCCTCAGAAACAAAATCGTTGATAGCTCATTTATCAAAATGGAGTTTTCTTTTGTCGGTGTTTATTTGGTATGATATCCTATTCCAAGTCAATAAAGCAAGCAAGATTCTTCAATCGTATGGAGTCTCCCTTCATACAATGGAAACGGAAATCCAGGCAACTGAAAAGTTTTTGCAAAACTATCGCACAACGGGTTATGACAGTGCCGCAACATCTGCTGTTGAAATAGCACAGGAATTGGATATTGATCCTTCTTTTCCTCCGTCATGAAGTGGAAAGAAAAGAAGATTGTTTGATTACCAAGGTGAAGAGGAACAACGAGCTACTCCTGAACTGAAATTTAAAAGCAACTTTTTCTGTCCATTAGTAGACCAGGCTATTATGTCAATAAAGGAGCGCTTTAATTTGTTACGTGAGGTTTCTTCCGCCTTTTCGTTTTTGTACACACGAGACAAACTTTTGCTTGTGCAACAAGAAAATGCTCTTCTTACTTGCTGTAAAGAGTTCCAAAAAAAGTTCGGTGACATTGATTCTGATGAAATGAGCGCTGAGCTACAGCGGTTTGTTTTAATTTTACAAAAAAAACGCAATCTCATTACGGCTCAAGACTTTCTGAACTATCTTCTAAAGACTCATTTATTTGAATTGTATCCGAATGTGTACATCGCACTTCGAATCTTACTAACTTGCCCCGTGACTGTTGCCAGCACTGAAAGAAGCTTCAGCAAATTGAAACTGATCAAAACTTTTAATAGAACGTCTATGACAGACAGTAGACTATCTTCATTAGCCATGTTGTCAATCGAAAATGACTGCGCCCGATCTCTTGATTATGACAATGTCATAACAGCATTTGCGAACAAAAAGGTTCGCTCCAGACTATTTAAATGATAATGTGTTTTTATAACTTTTTCATGTTTTTCAGTGTCATTGCTTTCGTTTCGCAGTGTCTGCATAAATGTCCTACTGAACTCTGGCATCGGTGCCGAATTTTTTATGACTTGCACCTTCGGTATCGGCATGCTTTATTCTGACATTAGCCTGTTTACTTATGTACAAATTGTGGTGTATTTTCTTAATGCAGCTTTTCAATTTTACACCTCTAAAGTGATATGACCTGTGCGCAGGGGCTCTTGCGCTTACTTTGGGGGGGGCCCGAAGTTGGAGTGCTACGGGACTGTATAAGTCCAACACCATTGCACTAGTCCAAGTTTAAGTTCTCGTCCAAGTCCAGCACAAACTTTTGCTAAAACCAAAATTTATTGACACGAGAACAAGCACCTTTTGACGCCCTTGGAAAATTGAAACGACGCCCCAGGCTGTCGAGTCGCGCAGTTTCAAAACCTCTGGAAGAAAGAATTAGTCATGGGTTAGTGACAGACCTAATATCAGCGCTTTGCTCATTAAGCCTAAACAAGAATTTCTCACAACATGTATTTTAATGATCATGATTCCGCTAAATTAAACTTGGACTTCGACTTGTTAGCAAAAGCTGCTAACCAAAGTCCAAGTCCGAGATTAAAATCAACAAATCCAAGTCTGTTATTCCAAATCCAAGTTCTATCATCCCTATCAAAAATCTTTCAACGCTAGTACCGTATATACTTGAGGCTACCTTGGCGTGACACTTTGTTTTGAATTGGAGGAGCTGAATGAGGGTGGGCCATTAAGTTTTACCCACAAACTTTCAGCAATTTTCAGCTTTGAAACAAAGACCAGACCTTTTTGTATAAAAATCAAGTTTTTTAGAGTAGCTTTTTTGCTATTTTACAACTTTTTTCCATATGTTTTCCCACCTTTTCAAATTTCTGGGAGCTGAAAAAGTCTGGAGGGCTCGAGAGCCCTCTTACTTTTACTCCCGTAATAGGTTGCAGGCTTGGGAGCATCAAAGAAGCCAATATGCGATCTTGATATTTTTTTTATTGAATCCATACCGGTCCTATAAAGCGCAATTCCGTTTGTGTGTAGGAGGGTATTTGGGGGATATTTTTGTGGGTGTGGATGTGTGTCTGTGTGAGCGTTTGTCCGTGTTGAACTCATCTAAAACTATTGAGAATACAAACATCAAACTAGGCACGATTCATCACCTCTCCTAGGTGACTGACATAAGGGGTTCGTAATGTCATGATGACATCATAATCAAAGACAATTTTTAATTGGAATTTTTTGACGGAGGAAGACAATTTCAAACCAGCCCCCAACTTACCAACTTGCAAAAATTTTACTTGGAGTATAAAATAACGTCCCAGTTAACGCTCGATGGCACAAGTTGTTATCAGTAGGCTACTTTTCAAACACTGCTCACCGTAGAAATACAATTAAAAGTTTTTTCAGAAGATATTAACAAAGTGCTTTTGATAAACAAAAATTTATAACAGTTTAAGCTCATATGATGATGCAGCAAGAGTTTCTTTTTTAAGCATTTTAAGCCTTCTAACCATGCTTTTTTTTATCCTGAACGCTTTGAATTAGCTTTTTGATGTCATGTTACTGTGTGATACATTATTGCAGTGAAAACATCAGCAGGCAGCAGCTACGCATAGTAATTTATTGACTGTTATTTTGAAAGCAAGCAACTGATATGCTGCCTGTTGAAGAACAGTTTGATATTAGAGTATGAACGTAGTGGTAGGTCAAAAAACTGTGGTTTGGTAGTGCAATGGCAAGTTACAATACTTTTGTACGGCGGTGTGGCAATCTTGACTCATTTTAACCTTAAAGACGTAATATTCAAGTAAGGCAAAATTGAGCACATTGGCGATTTTTTACGTGAAATCTTGCAGGAATTACAAAAATCATCCGCATCTTTGCCACAAAAGCCTGGTCCATGGATTATACTCCTAAACCATAACATAACTTATTATAGCTTAGTGAAATCCCTCTAAGTGCTCGACTTTGGGTTCAGGCACTTTCCCTGGCTGCGATTATGTCAGGACCTAGCAATATACGTGCAGCCAGGAATGTTAAATTGTACAAATAGCTCTATTATTATGAAAAGTCGTTAATAGTATACCACATATTTGATAGCTTATTTCAGAAGTTACACTACAAACTCTTTGGCCATCCCCCGCAACTTTACATTTATGCTTCCATACAAGCGTTGCAATATACGGACAAAGATTTGTGAAGTTATTGGCTGTTTCAATTGTGATTAAGTCCACTTCATGCTGAAAATAGGGCAAATAGTACGTTGCTTGGGACATCAAAAGCTTTGGGAGAAATACAGCGGCTCTGCACCACCGTCCCCGATGTTTTGCTACTCGATTTTTATGAAGAACATGGTAATTTTTTGATTTGGAACAACAATTGGCTATGTCAGAAAAACAATAACTTTCATTACTGTGCTCACAACTACCCATACTCACAACTATTAAATAGGAAACATCACTTCCGGTTCGTCTCCTATTTGCCTGGCTGCGTTTTTGCCAGGACCTAACAACATTCGCGCAGCCACATGCTTTATGTCATACAAATAGGCATACAGTTACGAAAAATCCGTAAGCCTAATAGTTTATTTCTGAAAATACAAATCAATCACTTTGGCGCCCTCCCACAATCTTGGAACAATGCTTCCGTGCATTTTATCACAAGAACGCAGAAAAGTCGTTGACTGTTTCAGTTGTCAGTCCAGTTTCAAAGTACGTTTATGCTGGAAAGTGGGTTAGCAAGACTTAGCATGAGACTCCAGAAGCTTTTGGAAAAATGTAGCGGCTATGCGCTACCTAGTACAATGTTTTTTTAATTGATTTGATTTGGAAACGAAAATTGGCGTGTCAAAAAAACGTTAATTTTTTATTACTGTTCTCACAAAGATCAATTGGTTGAAGCTGGCGCGGCCGCCTAATCCGATATTTTTAACCTCGACATTAATGATGGGGCCCTGCAATTGCAATAACTCAACTGGAAGTGCTTCAATCTTGGTTAACATGCTCTTCCCTGGCTGCGTTCATGCCTAGACGAACCAATATATTCGCTGCTGCAGAATTTTGCTCATACAAATTTTCCTACAGCTACATAAAAGTTGCAAGTATAATAAGCCTCATGCTTAATAGGTTATTTCTAAAAATACGTATAATCACTTTCGTGCCCTTGCACAATTTTGATATCCTTTCGATTCAAACGCTTGCTCAATTTTACACATAAAATTCGTTAAGTTTAAGGATGCTTGTGATGAAAACAGGCCAAATAAGACATTGCCAGGGACTCGAGAAACTTTGGAAACATACAGCGACTAAGCACAACCTCCCCACAACATTTTTTAATCGATCCCTCTGAGAAAACAATAGTTTTATTTCAAAGAGATTTGGCTACGTCAGAAAACATAATCATTTTATTACTGTTTTCATTACTATCCATTGGGTGAAGCCAGTGCATTCGGATGAACCGATATGCTTGACCTCGATATTACTGATAGGCGGCCCTGTGGTCGACGCCGGCAGAGCCGGCTATTAAATTATATGAAATAGAGTTCAATCTGTACATACGCTTTAGCCCCGAAATTACCTGGGGTACAAATATGAAGCATGGCACGATATATCAGCACCTCGTGGTGAATGTCATAGAAGTGTTGGTGATGTCATGATGACGACATTGTCCAAGATAATTTTATATATGCAATTCTTTATGGAGATAAGCGTTCTTTCTTCAAACCAAAGTCAGTTATCAACTTACCAACTTGCAAAAGTTTAACTTCCTTAGAGTTTAAGATGATGTCACTATTAACACTTGATTGCAAAATAATTTTTTTGATTTTGTAGAAAAATAATGATTGCAAAGACGCGCCCAAAAATTTGTGGGAGATACCAACTAGCTGCTTGTAATGAAGAAAGAATTACAAAATTTAAAGTTTGTTTGACAACGCAAAAAAGCGATTCTTTTGAAGGTTTTTTCATTCGTAAACAACCTCTTCCCGGTTGTTATTTTTTTAAACGCTTCAACAAACCTCTATGATGTCATAATGCTGGCTGCTACGATTTCAGTGAAAGTAGCAGAAGGCAGCAGCTGCACTTCTATCCACTTTCATTATAAAAGCAAACGTGAATCGATGATATGCCGCATGTTTAAGTAGAATAATATTTGTAATTGATAGGCTATTTGTATATAAGACTAATCTTTGTTTCAAAGTAGAGATCAATATTAGAGGCGCAGTTAGATATAACAAAATCCCAAGTTCAAGAAAAATTTGAAATGAATAATAGGCTCATCAATTACTCAAATTGGACCTGAAGGAAACATTTTTTCTTGAAAATGCCTTCATAAGTGTACTAGGATAGAGTCCACAAATTTGAGGGAAGGCATGGCCCCTTTTGTCGCTATGCCGGAATCAAGAAAAATTGCTGCCCGGCCAAAGAACTTAATATCACCTGCATGAATACGAGCGGGTGCGCAAATCGTGAAATAAGCCTGCCACAATATAGTTTATTTTTGTAGTTATAAAGGCGACAGCCATTTTGGCGCTTCCATCATTTTTGACTTTGTCTCTCTTGCACTTTTTCAAAAGAAAGAATAATCGTTTGCAAAATCATGCTTTGTGTGTATCAACAGTCTTGTTCAATAAAGTGAGATCATCATCATTATAGTTGCAGGAACTATTGCCTCCATTCACTACGTTCTTCATTACTGCTCTTACAAATATTTCTGCTATGAAGCCGGTGTAGCTGATAAAACCAATACTTTTTAACTCGGGATAGCTAATGACAAGCTCTGCCGGGATAAATTCGCAATATAATTGGGAGAAACATTTTTGCTATTTCGCTTGATGATAGCTTCATAGAGCTACCGGGATCAAAGATAAAAACTTGAAGGCAAAATAATTAGATCCATTATAACTCCCTTGCATAGACTTAAACCAGTGGTTCCCAACCTTTTTTTAGTCACGAACCCCTTTTAAATAATTATCAAGCTTACGGACCCCTACATTTTCAAAACCGACTCTAAACAAATAATTTGGTAAACTACGCTTACTTTTACAAACTGCTAATGCTGATCTGCTATTAATGCTTGGCATTAAAACTGGGAGAGGTTGGGACATCATAAACTTTGTGACATAAAGGCTGGTTCAACGCGTAATTTCAATTTCTGAGTTTGGATAAACGTCACAATCAGCAAAAAAGATACTGATTAGTGATTACACAATATTTAGCCAAAAACGGAAACAATTTATCCCACTGCACTACATTATTTTCGTACGTACAAGTTGCTGCCTAGTGCCTACATTAACATGAAATTTATTGAATATTGTTGATTAATTTTGTCAAATTCCAATGCACTGGCGGACCCCCAGCAAGCTTTTCACGGACCCCTTGGGGGTCCGTGGATCCCTGGTTGGGAACCACTGGCTTAAACAGAGAACATTAGACGCGGCCAGCTATGACTTAGAAAGTTTAAGCGGCACTCAAAAGAAAACAGCATACTTGGATGAAATCGAACTTCCATGGAAGACATTTCTGCTATACTTCCAAAGTAAGGCAAACGCATGTACCCTTATGGCTATGTGTAAGCAATGAATAGAGCGCATAAATCTAAGGTGTAGACTGGATCTTTAAGTCACAAATCTAATTACGAAAAGAAAGTCGTGAAATACGTCTACTACAATACCCAGCTTTTGTATTTTTCAAAACAATTGCTATTTTGGTGCTGACATCCTCTAGTTTAACTTCGATTTTATCCCCATTGACAATTCATTTAAAGGAACAGAAATATTGGTATTATGGGAATAAAGTCTATGCCTATCCTGCCCAAAACGTTTTTGACTCAATTACTTTTTTAAAAAATATTTGATTTAGAAACAAAAATTGGTTATGCAGTCAACCACAATATTTTCATTGCTGTTTTCAAAACTTTTCTTTGGGTAAAGCCAACGCAGCCGGCCGAAGCAATATTGTTGACCCGAAGTTACTCATGGGAGTCCTGCGTGCGACGCCGGCAGAGTCGGAAAGTATCTTAATAATGTCCTGCTGTATACTCTCTTGACATGTCGTGTCGCAATACTCATGAAATTATTGCGCAAGCAAATAGATGTCATAATCTTGGTTCCTTGTTTACGTTATTATTATTGTGACTATGATGCAATTTTTATATCACTTCTTTTGTGACGTAGTCTTGATGATGCTTCTTCTAAAATGAACATTGAATCACCGTTAAACTTAATGTCAATTGCTTCTTTCAGTCAATTCTTTTTTCTATCTCAGAGTTGGTGCTCTTTATTTATGATTTAAAAAAGTAATACTTTTTGAAACTTACTTCTCAAGTATTACAATTGTCCCTTATGAGAGGACAATTGCAATACTAGCGTGGGGCAATTGTTACTATTTTTTATCGTTGCAAATTAAGCATTTCTTCTATGCAATAAAACAGATTTCTATCTGCTTGAGCGAAGGTATGCTTTAACTCCTTCAAAACTGCAAGACGTACAAACATGAAACTCAACACGATTGATCAGGGCCTCGAAGTGAGTGGCATGAAGGAGTTCGTGACGTCATTAATAAAAGATTGCTGTTTTAGAATTTGCATTTCTAGACAGAGGAAAACGTATTTTCCTCAAACCAAAGCCAGCTCTCAACTTACCAACTTTCAAAAATTTTTTCCTTTTTCTCGTGATAATCCTTGTTCCTCAAAGGAGAGCAATTATTTTTGGGGGACAGTAACAAATAAACAATTTGATATTAATAGACCTATGATCGACGTTTATGTAAACAACGTTAAAATTAAATTTCGTATCGATGCTGGAGCGGACGTAACCGTTATTTCAAATAAAACGTTTCAACTCTATAAAGATGCTGAGTTGTCAGAATCATCACAAATTTTAACTGTACCACAAAGCCACAATTTAAAGGTTGCTGGTAAATTCAATGCAACATTAGCCGTAAATAATTACTCTTCTACAAAAAATATTTATGTTCAAAGATGTGAAAGATCTCACTCAGCCTTTGCTAAGCTGGCCTGCAACCAGAGCTTTGCACATTTTTGCTGATGTAAATCCGATTTTTAACGTTGAGGAATCGGTTAAAAGCTTTTTCCGGTGTTTTTTTCAGGTTTAGGGAAACTTGGTGAGGTTTGCACAACCAAACTAAAACCAAATGCGGAACGCTTTGATTGGGGACACCGAGACAGGTTTACCGACCCCTTGAAAAAGCGGTCAAATTGGAGTTGAAAAACATAGAAGAGTAACGTGTCATTTTCAAAGTGAAAGAACCAACTGATTAGTGCAGGGGAATGGTGGTTGTACCGAAATCCAACGGCAAAGTACGTATTTGTGTGGACTATACTAAATTTAACAAAAGTGTATGTCGGGAATTACACATATTGCCTACGGTTGACGAGACTCTTTCAAAGTTGTCGGAAGCAAAAGTATTTTCAAAGCTGGATGCAAATTCCGGGTTTTGGCAAATTTCTTTGGCGAAGCAATGTAAGCATCTTACCACATTTATTACATCTGTTGGGTAGGTTTTGCTTTAATCGACTTCCCTTTGGGATATGTTCGGCACCAGAGCATTTCCAACGGCAAATGTCTCTCGTCTTCCTGACGTTTTGCGTGATATGAATGATGTAATAGTGTTTGGGGAAACGCAACACCAACATGATGAGCGTTTAATGTGGTTTTGCAAAAACTATCTCAAGCTGGTGTCACACTAAACAAAAAATGTGAATTTTCCAAATCTAGTGGGAAGTACTTGGGCCAAGTGATTTCTAATGAAGGGATAATAGCAGACCCAAACAAAGTTTCTTTCATTACAAACATGGATTCTCCCACCGACGTGAGTGGCGTTAGGAGACTTTTGGAAATGATAAATCAATTGCAAAAATTTCTCCCTAATTTAGCTACAAAGTTGTTTACGTTCAGGGAAAATTGTTATGTGCTGCTCACACTTTATCCTATGCGTTTGTTTTTGTATCGAAACTACAGAAAATGAATTGTGTTTAGAAGTCGAAGCTCGTGTTGACCAGGTTGTTGCCTATTTACCTGCATCTAGTGACATGCTTCAGAAAATTAGTGGTGAACAATTATTTGACCCGATTTGCTCGCTTGTAATTAAATATTGTAGCAAGGAATGGCCTTTACAGTCATAAATTAGCCCCGATTTACAGCCATATACTATCATATGCGTAATGATTTTGTTTATAAAAGAGGCCTTTTGTTGAAAAGTGATCGAATTGCGATTCCAATGGCGTTGCAGAGAAATGTTTTGAACAGTATTCACGATGTTCACCTGAATATTAAAAAATGTAGAGCTCGATCACTATCAGTTTGGTGGCCCGGAATGAGTAGGAATATTGAATTTTATGTAAAAAATTGCAGTCTGTGTGCGCAACATCAAATTAATTATACAGAACCGTAGTTGAAATCTGTATTGCCAGATCCTTCTTGGCAAAAAGTAGCTTGTGATTTGTTTTACTTTAAACAATCATATGTATTTACTTGAGCTTGATTATTTTTCTCAATGGATCAAATTTGCGTTACTAGACTACGGAACAAAATCCGATGATGTAATATTACATTTGATATCTATGTTTGCGAAATTTGGGATTCCGAACGAATTCGTTTCAGATGGGTTTTACTGGTTTTCTTCGTTTACTTTTCGAAAGTTTGTCGAGTAGTATGATTTTGTTCATATTTTTAGTTGTCCAAGAAATGCCTTGAGCAATGGAGAAGCCGAAAGAGCAGTGCAGACTATCAAAAGTCTTTCAAAAAAGTAAACCAATCCTTCTCTCGCATTGTTGGTATATCATACATCAGGGGTAGGCAACCTTTTGAACGCAAAGTGCCAGTTTTATATCATGATGTTAGCAACTTCGCGAGCCAAACATTTTTATGTGTTTGATTTGCACAGTCAACTACCTGATTTGAATAGTAAACGGATAAGAGATAAATTTATTTAATTAATTTTATTGGATAAAGTCGAATACAGTCGAAAGACTCGCTTTTTAATGAGATCCTTATCCTTGCTTTGCCTTGCTCAGCTCAGTAATATTGGGACTAAATGTGAATACTTTCAGTTGAACACATAATTCCTAATGATCTTCCATAAGTCGGCTGCGATGGGGACTGCGAATAAACTTCATGTGTGAAAATATTTTTTCACACAAATAAGTGGATTCAAATGCAGACAGCAAAGCTATTGCCATCTTCTTCAGACTGCTAAATTTCTCCGGCAAAGATTCCCAACATGTTAAAATGTTTTTTGCTTGTTTTCAATCGTTTCCAGCGATTTCCGCAAATCAACAAATTTCGATGTCCACAATAAAGATGCTTTGAAATCGATCAGCTGCATGTGGAAATCTTCAATATCCATCCATTCAAATGCAGATAAGTTCAAGTCTTCGCTGCTCTCGGGCTTGATGAGAAAAGAAAACAACCAATCAAAATGTTGAAAATCTTCAAATCTATTGCAAAATTAAGTCGTTAGATCCCTCATGTACATATTAATTTCAACTGAATTAACTTGATGATCCATTGAGAAAGCCTTTAGATGTTTAAAGCAGCGAAAAGTGGCGGTTGGGATGTCCAGTGTGTAGACATCCAGTTTAGATACAAATCCTTTCCTACCTCAAAAAGACACATCGCTGTTTGTCCTGTACCCTGCAGACGAAGATTAAGTTTGTTAAGGTGCTGGTGATGTCCGCAAGAAACATTAGTTTTACAAGCCACTTTTCATCCTCCAGTTCGTGGTAGGCCATTCCTTGTCCTATCAAAAAAGCTCTTATCTCGACTAGACATTTGACGAATCTTAAGAGAACCTTACCGCGACTTAACCATCTGACACTGCAGTGCAGCGGCACATCATTGTATGCACTTTCTATCTCTTCAAGCAAAGATCGAAACTGTCTATGTGTTGTAGCAGAGTGCGTGCAATAAGGCAACTCACTATTTTTGTTACTGTTGACATTACAACATTCAGAGCAGAATTAGAAATCTTCGTACAACGATTTTCTTGATGTATAATGCAGGGTAACTTTATAACAGGGAGCCCGATCTTTTGCTCAACAAGAGTAACAAATCCACGGTGTGGTCACATCATAGCACGTGCGCCGTCTGTTGTAACTAACAATACCTTCTTTATATCAATCCCTCTTTCCTCAAAATTTTTGGTGAAAGTGTCAAGTATATCTTTTTTTAGTAATGCGATACATAGGTTTCAACCAACAAAACTCTTCATGTACCTCGCCGTTACTGCAGTACCTAGTTACAACTGCTAAACGTGAATTGTCGTTTATATCTATGTTTTCATGAAGAGCTACACTGAAAACATTTGCACCTTTTAACGAAACAGTTTGCTGCTCAGTTACATCGGTAGCCATGTTCGTGATACGTCTCTCAACTGTCCCAGGAGAAATAGATATATCCTTGATCCTCGAAATTATGGTGCCTTTGTTTGGCAAATAATCAAACAACACTTCAGCACAATTAAGAAAAGCCTCCTTTACAAACACCCCATCAGTAAATGGTTTTCCATTTTTAGCAATGGCCTCCGCGACTTTGTAGCTACCTTCGATTGTTCGATTCGTGCTACGAATCACTTTCTTGAAAACGCTGCTTTGCTTTTTGTAGCGAGATCCTGCCTTTTTCAGAGATTCGATCTTCTCTGCATCGTCCTTTAAGAATTTCACATGCTTCGTTTCAAAATGTTGCTTTACGCTTGATATTCGGCAAACGACATTTTGACAACAAAGAGCACACACAGCTTGGTCGTCTAGAGAAACCAATTCGAAATCTGTCGTCCAGAATTCTTGGAAAGATCTCACATCTAATTTAAGTATCTTAGAAGATCCCATTAAGTCTGATTTCATAAGCCTAAATCTGTAAATTTTTCTGCTGAGAAGTTTTAAAAATCAATTAGCAAACAACAGTAAGCAGGCAAACATTTTATAAAAAATTATTCAAACGCTATCAGCCACACATTCAGCCCTCATCAGGAATGTACATAACTAACACCACTGTTCAGCAATAGCAACAGGTAAAACGAGCATTGCTACAACTGTTGTTATAATCAGTGATGTGGAAGCGGAAGCGGAAGCGGTGGAAGTGGTTCTTTTTCTGTGAAAGCGGAAGCGCGAAAATTCTACCACTTCCGCTTCCACATAAGTTATTTCACTTAAAGAGTAACTTGGCTAAAAAGTTTTGTCCATTTCCAATGTAGGTTAAACCGTGAAGTTGAAGCATAGTCTGAATAATCGTGCGATATCACTAGCGCGCAAGAGCAAGAAAAAGTATAACTAGCATCACATTTTGTATCGATTACGGATGAGAAAAAGGTAGTTTGGACAATGAAACGTAGCCAATAAAATGATAATTTGATTAAACTTAACTAGCCTTGGTTGGGGCCAGGGGGTTGAAAACGTGAAATTTCTCACGATGGAAACAATTTGATCATTCTACATCAGTGCTCTTCAACAGGGGTTTGCAATACATGCAGTTGTGTTTCGTGAGTTTTAAAGGTTGCGTTAGGGATCCGCGAAGGTTCTTCGTTTATTAATAGTATTTATTTCTAATTTCAGTATATTGAATTCTTATATGTAATGGTGTTTCGAGTATGTGAATACTTAGTAATGGAATCTTGTGATAGCAAGCTGCAGATTGTGACATAATTCTGTTTACAACTTTAAAAACGTCTGAATTTGCAAACTCCCTTTGTTATGTATTAGTGCGTCCGTAATTTCACTTTGCTGTTGTTGTTACCTGATCCCTTTCGATGGATGGGGGCATAGCGGAAAACCATGTAGATCCAGAACTCGGGCAACTCCTAGGGGCCTAGACCAGAGATCGTAGAGAGTCAGAGAGTCGCTCAAGAGCGAGCAGCGCTAAGAGTTCGTAGCTGGACAGTGCAGAATCAAATAAGAGGTGTCTTGGGATGGGTGTCCACAGGGGCTGCATGAAGGGTTCTCGATTCCGCCAAAACTAAATTGATAAGAGATTAACAGTAGGCTGTGTTCTTTGCAGCGAAAACCAGAGGGAACACAGCGAGCCTGACGAGGGAGCACAAGTTCCTCACTGGAAATCGGGGGAACCTGTGTGTCGAAGAATTTAGATGAGACCGTACGCCTTCAGTCTGAGAAAAGATGAGGGTGGATACGAGAGACAAGAGGAGAGAGACTATAAGGAATTACAGAGGGGACAAGCAGCGCTGTCCGTCTGGCCAGCTAATCAGCCGCGTCGTTCCCCGGGAGAAACGAGTGTCCGGGGACCCATTTTGGCCTTATAGAATAGGAGGAGAAAGAAGATAGTTTCTGCCAGATCTGCCAGAGAGTTTGAGGTAAAAGGAAAGATGGAGGAGAGGACAGAGCATGAGTCAGATAGGAGGAGAAGAGAAGTGAAGTGGCAGACTTTTAAGCGCTGCCGAGACCAGCAAAGAGCGTGCAGAATGGCGCCGGCTTCAGCGGAAAAATTTGAACATACTGGGCCTGCTGAAAAGAAAAAGGTGGCCTCAGTGCCAAAGAGAGAGCAGCTGGCAAGTATGCCAGAGCCGTCTTTGCTAAAAGGGAAAGGAACAGAGTCGTCTGTCCAGAGCACTAGATCGTAGAAAGGACATTCAGTGTCAGAAAAGTAAAGAGGGCAGCAGCAGAGGAAAGAAAAAGAGGCGAGTATTCCTCTGTAGGGGACAGTGAGAATCAAAGTAAAAAGCAAAGTCATCCCACAAGCTTTCTGACAATTGAAGGAAGGGGACGTTAGTTGGAGCAAAAGATCGGAGAAAGAGGGACGGTTTGTACAATTGATAGGTGATCAGAACCCAGTTCCTGAAGCACCTCCCAGGAGCAAGAGAGGAGGGAGCAAAGGAGATGTCAGAAAAGGAGCGACTACGAGAGGAGCGATGGAGAAGTGTAGGTTTGTCAGGGTCATTAAAGAGGTCAGAGGAGATGACCCAATCAAATACTTCCTCCCCACAGGGGTCGGAAGTGCCTTTTGAGTCCCAGAGGAGATGATGGTAGTTACAGTCGCTTAGAATGATGAGATTTCTAAAGATGGGAAGATAGGAGGGAGAAAAAGAGTCGGATCTGCTATCTCTCGGAGAAGAGCGAATAGGCGGAGCATAAACATTTAGAAATCAAAGCGAGGAGGAGTTGTTTATAGAAATGTTGACCCCTACATAATCAGAGTAGAGGTCCAGTGAAGAAAGAGAAGCGGTAGAAAGTTTAGAAAAGGATAAGCCCTGCCTGACAAAATTGATAATGCCGCCGCTAGCGTGTGTGGCATCAGTAGAAAAGTACCAGACCGGGAGTGGGTATGATCAGATTGCAGAGCAGAGAATCCAGGAATGTGGAAAGAGGAAGATAAAATAAGGTTAGATTTTTGGATACAAATAAGGTCAACGGGATGAGACAAAATGAAGTGGAGAAGTTCAGTGCTCCTGGCTTGGATACCCCCAGCATTCCATTGAAGAACCCTGAGGGAGTCAAGGAGGAAGACGAAGCAGGAGGTAAAGATAAACAGCCAGGAGCATGGGGCGGTTGTGAGGGTGCAGGGGGAGAAGATATGAAGTGAGCGGAAAAAGGATAACAGGTTTGAAGGCAAGGATGGGGCGAGAGTGCTGCATTAGCAGAGGGGGGCTATATGGGCCAGATTGAGCTGTGGAGGAATACAAGCTGGAGAAGTCCGAGGAGGAAATCACGCTGTTGGTAGGTATGAGATCTCTAGAAGCAGCAGAGATGCAACAGGGAGGGTAGCTCCAGTAGTGAGAGCTGCCTATAGCTCTGAATCTAGAAAAGGAAAGCAGTAAGCACTTTAAATGGACCCATTTGGAGTAGGTGCAGCATTGCATCAACCTACCTCGCCAGGTCACATTTCCTGCGCACAATGAGCAGCCAAAGACAAGGCAAGGTTTAGGATAAACGTTGCCGCTCTTCAGGAGAAGGATGAGAAGACGGGAAAGAGAAAGGCAGGAGAAGAGAGAAGATAAGAGGCCAATTTTAAAAAGACTGTGTGCTGCCCTGCTGCAGTCGTTCAGGGGGCAGCACGGCGAAAAAATGGTTTGTGTAGGGGGAGTGCCCGGGGTAACTGGGACCCTCGAGAAGAGTAACAGACATTTCGACCCAACCCAGACGGGGTTGGGGACCGCACCACCACGTTTAGGCGGCTGTTAGTTGGTGCAGTTCAATTTTGCTTGCTTTATGTACTGTATATACGACAGAAATTTCGCACTTCACTATTCAGAAAGATTAGAGTCAATACGTGTTTTGGGGACAGACAGAAGGTCTGTATTGATGATTCGAGTTAAATTTAACTCAAAGTCATACGGTTTAGATCTGAGAAGCATTAAGTTAACAGTTGTAAAAGTGGTTGTAAGTAGTGAAGGAACTTATAATAACTGTTCATTAATTATTTTTTGAAGTGAAGTAACGAAATATTTGATTTTTTACAAGCAATTTGTGATTTCTAAACTTTTGTTTCTGGGGGTTCCGTGACAAACGCGAAAATACATCACTTCCGCGATGACAAAAAAGTAACCGGTGCGATGGCGTAGTGGTTAGAGCGTCCGCTTCGTAGTCGGTAGACCTGGGGTTAATTTCCTGAGTCAAGTCATACCAAAAGACTTTAAAAAATGGTATTTACAGCTTCCCTGCTTGGCGCTCAGTATAAAAATGGATAGTGTGGAGAACAAGCCGGCAAGTTTGCTTGTTGTGTTCTTGGGCAAGGCACTTAAGGGGACGCCTCCACCTTTATCTGGCAGACAGGCAATGTTGCCAGTTCCGCGGTAAAACCGCGGAATTGGGCTAGTTTTGATTAGGCGTTGCGGGAAAAATTTAGCGGTCACGGGTTTCGGTTTTTTAGGCTATTTTTAGCCATCTCGTTCCGCTATTTTGAATTAGTTTTTGGAATGACAACAAGTATAAAAGTGTCAGATAACGGTGTGTTATATGGAACTCGATACCGTCTGTGGCGTATTTTCGTAATTCAAACAGCCTGAAAACGGGCTCAACCGACATTACCACCAAAGATTGCTCCTCAGTTAGGTGAAAAAGACACCACCTGGGAGTTGATGATCTTTTTTTTTTGAGATCGCCGTTCCACCGAAATAAAAATTACCAAAACGATCACGGCAACAGCAGCGTTGGCCCGTCTTTTTGGAAATCACGCAGAAGCACAGACTGACTTGGGAGACCAAATACTATGCTGATGCCGGGCCTGGACTGTTCTCCCAACGACCCTGTATGCCTAGCTTTGCAAACTTTCGGCAAAATTTTAAACGGTCAAGCGTTGGGCTATTTGGGCTAAATTTTAAGTATCATTTTCGCGGGAAACTTGAAGAAAATCTGGCAACACTGCAGACAGGTGGCCTACACGCACTTCACCGTGTTACAGTTGTGAAGTTGCTAACCCAGCATGTCGTAAAAGGCGACTCATGGGTACCCACCAGTGTTAGACCACCTTGTTGGTGGTGGGGCTACCAGCCACTCATGACTGGTTCGAAATGGGCTGCCATCTTTCCCCTAGCCTAATTTCAATTAGGTTGACGGCATGAACCTGAATTACCGTTCGTGCCGTACCTCCGTCCCGAGGGAGAGGAAGGGTAATCATAACAACAACAACATGACAAAAAAGTTAAAGAGCACTGTTCTCCATTTGACACAAGTCCTAATATCTGAGAAAAAAGAAACACAGAGTACTTCGGAACAATAAGCTTAAGCAAAGTACGTAAAGTAATAGCATGGATAGGTTTTTGTCTCCTCAAAATGATAAAGTGTAGGAGAAAGCAAACTACAGACCCACAAAACTTGAAAAATTGTCAACGGTCGTTTTCTCGTTTTTTGTTAGTGGATGCGGAAGCGGAAACGATAAGTGTGGGAGCGGAATCGATAGACGAATTAGCCGCTTCCAAATCCCTGGTTACAACTTATTATCAAGAAAGTTAAGGCGTGTCCACACCACAATTTCATTTATTCTTGCGCTGTGGCGTATCTTTGTTTATTTTAATTTGTTTGTGCTAATGGGAATTGGCATGAACTGGATTGTGTTGATTGGCTCAACACAATTGGCGAGCTAGTGGTGAGTGTGACTGGCAGAGCCACAACGGACATCGCCGACATAGAAATTGTCAAGTGAATTACATGCTTGATTAATTTTAAGGCTGTTGATTTCGTGGAGTGCAGACAGTTTAAGCTTGTGAGTGCGCCGGACACGCCTATAATGTAGATTTTGCGTGCGCGCCAAATCACTTGGCATGCTATGAAAAATCCTCTCGCGTGCCGCAGGTGGTACGCGTGCCAGGGGTTGCCGACCCGTGTTCTAGTGAATCCTGGTTCTTCTCGAAGATTTTTTTTATTTTTAATTGCCGATTACGTCATTTATTGACGGTGTTTTTTTTTCTGTGTCACCTGATGTTCTAGCATTTTCTGGAAACTCGTCTCAGTAGATAAAAGGCGGCGAGATTTTTGCGATTTAGTGAGTGGCAGAGTAGAGTGTAGTGAAAGTAGGTTGTTCTGTGGTGATTGTTGTGACAGGAATCAAGCGATTATTTTGGTGGTTTTAGTTTTGGTTAGTCTCTGATATTTATATATTAAAGTGCTTTAGTTCTGTCTTTGACAAGCGGGGGAATTTGAAGTTTTAAAATGGTTTGTGAATATACTCTGTTCTCGATCAAGAAGTGCGTGTGTTAAAGTATCTTAGTGGAAGCAAATCTTTTCCTACCTATTCAGTAGCAACCAGACTTAATTATTCGAGCGATACTGCAAGTCGCCTCAATTTCAAGAAGTAAATCAAAGTTGAAGTAGAATCAAAAAATTTCTATTGAACGCGACACTTCACAATAATATTTACCCAGTAGTGTTATCTGAGTAGAAACCAGCCGACTCCGCCGGCGTCCCCCTAGCAGGGCTACCAGTTGGTTATGTCAGGTTAAAAACATCGGTTCAGCCGGCTTCAACCAAAATAAAATTTTTGAGAGGAGCATCAATAAGTTGGTACAAACAAAGATCTTAACTCTATGTCCCTAATCCCGATCATCGCACTTTCAATTAAGACTACTCTTTCTCAAATAGTTTCCATAATTTTACGAATTTAATCTGTCCCTTTCATGGTTGCCGGGACACAAAGGGCCGTAACAGTTTTTGTTTTGCGATTATAGAAATAAGTTATTTGAAGGTACTCTTAAATCACGAATTGATGCAATCTTCCTCGTAATGTTGTATGTGACAGCAAGTTTCTTGGCTGCACTATATGTGTCTTGATCCCGGAACAGAGCAAAAGGGTTAAACCTAAGTTGCAGATCCTGAAAGGATAGGGGGATACATTCCTTCCACCCTCCCAGCCTTGGTTTCTTAAATTATTTGTTTGTGTTTGTCTCGAAAAACAACTGTTTCAAAACTTGGTCTGCGAAAGAGTCAAACTCCAAAAAAAGGTCTTCATCTCCAATGATAATACATAAATTGAAAGTATTGAAAGGACGCTGTAGTGATTAATGCTTTTGCAAAAGTTAAGCAATGAAATTTTTTACGTACAACTTTCAACTTTTTTGTAATAGTAGGTCTACTTGTAAGACTTTTAAAGCCTCCCGGCAGAGCGTATGTACCTCGCTCCCGGAATGAACGTGCCCATGGGAAGGTTGATGACCCGTGGCCCAGATTCCAACACCTACCACTCAATTCTTACGATAAGTTAAGTTATAGCTTAAGTCAATAACCTATCAACAAATATTTTTGTGCTAAACAAAAAGATATTTTTTCTGAATCCTGCAAGATTTTACATCAAAACTAGGCATTTTGTTCCATTTTGCTACACTTGATCAAAATGTCTTGGGGGGGGTTAAGATTACTCAGTCACTTGACATGACTGTATTTCAAAGGTGTTCTAACGTGGGGTCCATCTGCAGTTCAGTTATTAGAATTTTCGCACTTGCCATGACATTAGTAAAAGCCTGATTCAAGCCAGTATGTTATTGCTGTAATATATGGTTTCACTGCATGTCAGCTCTTTGCTTTACCATTTACGTTAACTTCAACATGACAGTGGATATAATTAGCAGAGCTGCTGCCTGCTGGGATTTTCACTGGAGTGATATTAGGCAAGATTATGACGTCATTTACCTATTATAACAAAACAAAGCGTTTTTAAAGCGTTCAAGACAAACAGAGAAAAAGCACGCCTAAAAAAACTTTCAAATGCTTAATCGTTTATTGCATCTATATTTTGCTTTTGTCACCAGGCATTTTGTAACTTCTCAATATAACTCTTCTGGTGTAATTGAAAGTTATAATGATCTTTATTTAGATTTAAAATCTACATAAAAACTATTCGAAAAACTAAAATCAGTTTTTCTTCGTGAGGAGTGACCAGTTCAAACACAGACAACGGTTACAAAATCAACAGAACGAAAAGGAAAGAAAGAAAAATATGGCAATAAACAACTGCAGCAGCGACAACTGGCCGTCAAAAATTTATAAATTTGTACAATTTGGGAAAAAAACTGTTAATTTTATCGCTAAAAGTAAAATCAGTTTTTTGTACAGTGTTCCTTCGCTACTTCGCGGTTCAAGTTTCGCGGCTTTAGTGCATCACGGTATTTTTTTTGATTGGCTGCGTATCACATCGCTGATTGTCTGCGCATAATCACGCCATTCTCGTTCACCTTGCTAACTGTGTCTCGGGTATCTTAGGGTTGTAAGTGTTGTACAGTACATTATTTGTGATTGCAGAACTCTACTGTTAACCCTTACAATGACAGTAACGAATTGTGTTCAGAGTAAACAAAACAGAAAACATTTCTAATTTTCCGTGTTTTTTATCCTTCAGTTTTCAAAAGAGCAAGCATTAATGAATACAGATGTGCATGAATATGTGTCGAAAAGTAAGCGTTCATGTACTGTATACCTATATTAGCCCAAAGGCGCCGGGAATTCTATGTGTGTGTGTGTGTGTGTGTGTGTGTGTGTGTGTGTGTGTGTGTGTGTGTGTGTGTGTGTGTGTGTGTGTGTGTGTGTGTGTGTGTGTGTGTGTGTGTGTGTGTGTGTGTGTGTTTACCCCTCCTCTTCCTCGGGATGGAGGTACGGCATGAACGGTAATTCAGGTTCATGCCGTCAACCTAATTGATATTAGGTTAGGGAAAGATGGCAGCCCATTTCGAACCAGTCTTGAGTGACTGGTAGCCCCACCACCAACAAGGCGGACTGCCACTGGTGGGTACCCAAGAGTCGTCTGACATGCTGGGTTAGCAACTTCACAAAGAAAAATCCGGTGAAGTACGGGAGGGCCACCTGTCTGTCACATAAAGGTGGAGGCGTCCCGTTAAGTGCTTTGCCCAAGGACACAACAAGCAAGCTTGCCGGCTTGTTCTCCACACTATCCCTTGTTTATGCTGAGCGCCAAGCAGGGAAGCTGTGAATACCATTTTTTTAAAGTCTTTTGGTATGACTCGACTTAGGGAATGAACCCCAGGTCTACCGACTACAATGTGGACGCTCTAACCACTGCACCATCGCGCCGGTCGGGAATTCTATAGTACCACCACTCCGCGGTCTTTCACTTATCGCGGTGGGATCTGAAACGCATTTAACCGCGATAAGCGAGGGAACACTGTATATCAAATGATTCTACAAACCGTCTTTTCTTATAGTCACTTTCAATAGCTAAAATTGCAGAGCTTTCCCAATCAATCCGGTGTCCATTTAAGCAAACATGTTTCACTAGTGCAGGTTTCTTTTTTAAATCCTCATTTGTTAGTTGGGCAATTATATCAGGTTTGACGTCCCTTTGATGTTCTTTGCGTCTTGTTTTAAATGATCGACCAGTCTCCCAGTGTTACTGTAAACACCTGCACAATCTAAACGTGGAATTTTATATACAACACCGCGTTGATCAAATTTGTTGATTTTATCTTTTAAACTTGGCAGCATGTTTCCCATAGTGCGTAATGGTTTTGTTGCGACTTCGATTTGATGGTTTTTCAAAAGACGTTTCAATCTTTCAGTTATTCCAGGTATAAATGGCAAAATAACCAATCCAATATGTTTTTCTAAAGCTTAGATAGTCAGAAAGTGAAGTTTATGGGAAGCACGTTGTTAATATCTCTTACAAAGCTTTCAACCACGTTCCTACGGCCAGTGCTTTTTGGGAAATTAAAGAAAACAATACAAGAGGCCAGCGATGCACTTTGAGCAAACTGCAGAAAGTGACACTGATTCGGCCTATCAAGTCTCTTCAGTGCAGTTGATTACCGACAAGAAGCTAGGGGCTTTAAATAAATCATAGCTTAGACAGCCACGAAAAGACTTGATCGATCGAAAGAATGCCACTGTCTAAAAACAAATTTTTCAACTAATTGTTAATTATGACGTCACTTTACTTCCTAAAAAGGTAAAATCTGTTCAAATTAGTTAGTCGGGTGCTGGCTTTTGTTAAAGCAAATAACCGCTTTTCTCCTTCAAGAAATGCAAATTAAACGAAATTGTCTTTAATTGTGAGGGCATTATAAAGTCACGAACACCATTATGACAGTCACCCAGAGTGCAAAATTATAGAGAGTGCTAGTTGCTAGGTAGAAATTTTCTGACAAATCTTCTGTTTAGAGGGATCTACCTCCAACATCGCTTTAAGGTAAAATGAAAAACTTGCTTAAAAATTATCACCAACATCTTACTGGATAGTATAACATTTTATTACAACCTGTGACCAGTTTTGACTTTATTGGGTCTCATCTGGCGGGTGTAAAAGACACACAATAATAAAAATGTATAGCACAACAGATTTTCCATTGTGTGCAAAAGACTACGCAATACAACAAAATACAGTAAAGTATGATCAAGTCTAAATAATGATCCCACACTAATACGACATAGGAATGTGACTCTTTGTCCATATCATGTGTGTGTGTGTGTCCTTAAATGAGACCCCCTTGATAAAGGTATTACTGTATTGTATCATGTTGCACTGTATTATCGTTTGGCACACAATGGAAGATCTGTTGTACACAAAAATCTTGTTGGTAGTGCAGAATTTTAATATAGCTTTGAAAAAAGCTGTTTGAGCCATAAGCTTTTTGTGACCATAAGCTTTTCATCAGTGGTGGTATTGCGTCAAAAGGGAAGATCCAGAGTGAATAGGTGTTTTATGTGAATAATTTGGACGTTAGGCAATCAAGAAAAGCCAATGATAGCGCTAGCATTGTAAAGCGCGCCAAAGAAAAATTTCGCATTAGCGAAATGCTAGAGAAAGCGAGATAGATGCAAAAATGCAAAAAGCAAAAGAGATGCAAAAATACAAGAGGCCAAATAAAAACGCCGCGATGTTTGCACTCTCAAACTCTTTCTGTCAGCATAACACCGGGCGCCGGGTCTTGATATAAGCAGCCTCCAAGAGATTGAGATGGAAAGAGCTGCGTGCTGCGGCAAGCATTGAAAACCGCTTATTATCATAGTTTAATGCACATTGATCATTATCTAAAAGATGCTGATCAATGGCAGAGTCACAATCCGGTTTGGTGTCGTTTCGTTTGTACGATCTGTGTGGTTGAGATCGGCGTGGATAGGTCAATTGCTATCTTAAACATTGCGGAACATGTTTCTTGATGCGATCCTGTAGTCATTAAGATGTTCGCCCTACATACCGACTATCACAGTGGCACTTATATTCATATATGACAAAATTTTTTTGAATGGTAGGTAGAACATCCTTGCGGGCCACAGGCAGCATGCGCTTAGAGGTAAAGACCAAGCGGGTGCTGACGGAATCATAGCAGCTTTCCAAGGCGGTCTTGACTTCTTTTTCCAAATTTGTGGAGGGCTTACCTATCCTAGGGACCCTCAAGTACACAAGGGACTTTTCTGGGCCGAATCGCTTCAGGGTAGAGAACTGAGCGATTTTCTTGGCGATCTGAGCATTGATGATGTTTTTAGGATAGCCATTGTCCAGCAATATTTCTTGCAATGATATTCGAAACACCTAGTCGCCAACGTGTGTTGGCATTGGTCCAAGGGTTGCAGAAAGGAGGCTATATCGCTACCAAAATTCCTTTGATGCGATTAGACGGTTATTACAGTATTCCATTTTCGTGGGAAAAATTTTTCTCCATGGGGGCGATTTCATATTTTGGTAAAGATATTTTTTTATCAATTTTCTCTCAAACTTTGGATTTCATTAACTAAGTCCTCCTAAATACCGACTTCTCAGGTCCTAAATTATGATTACGCTTACTCACAAACAGTTAACATTTTCAGAAACTTTTTTACATTCCCTTTACTAAGTGCATGTAAGTAAAAACTCAAAATTTTGAAAGGACCCTAAAGTGTTTAATTTGTTTACAGGATTAAGCAGTAAGCCTAATGGACCTGATATGCTTATCACTTACAACCTTTTCGTAATATTAGACCTGGTTATGACCTAAAGCTTTTGGCTCCGCGTATATTTCTTGGGTCTTGGCAGAAACGCAGCAGGGGATAGCGAATTGCCGGCTTGCGGCATTTACAGTACACTTACATCACTGGATTAGGTTGTGGCTTAAGTCGATAATCTACCAATCCGATTTTTGTGCTAAAAAGGAGGATAATTTTTTTTTAATTGTTCAAAATTTCATAGTAAACCTTGGTATTTTGTTCCAGATTTCTACAAGTGATTGATATGTCTTAGGGGTTAAGTTTGATTAGGCGCGAGAATTTAATCTACAAAGGTAATCTAACTAGGAGTCCATTTAGATTTATGTTATTACAATTGTAGTACCTGTATTTGCTATTGCATTATTAAAATAACCACATTAAAACCGGTATAAAAGTACGGTATTATACATTATACGTCACCAGCCAGTAAATTAGTAATTGGCTTTACTATTAACTTCTGCTTTCAAAATGACCGTGGGTATTAAGTGCTGCTACTGCTTTCCTGAGGCGGTTGCCAACAACATTGTGCGTCAATTAGTATTATGACAAAAGAAAATTGTAACAATAAGTTGGTAGCCGATAAACGGTAGCACCGCCCCCATTCCAGATCGTCGTATCTTGAATTAAGATTGTTTTAGCTCAGAAACTGACTATTAATTCACTAAACTCATCCCTTTCCTCCAATAAATGCTGGGGTACTAAGTCAAATTTGTGTGCCGGCGCCGTAATAGTTTTTGTTTTACGATTACAAAAAATATCTCAATGATGGATCCAGGGGAAGATGCAGGAATGCATCTATCCACTAGCCTTTTTTAGTGTTGATTTGGTGAAGTTATTTGTTTGTCTTTGTCTCGAAAAAGAATTTCGATGAAATACTTGGATTTCGAAAGAATTACCTCCACAAAAAGTCTTCATTTCAAATTTGGATAGATAATGCGTCAACTGACACTTTTCTCTGTGTCGATCAAAACCTTTTGGATTAGGGTTGCCATACGTCCAGAAAATTCTGGACATGTCCGGAATTCAGGTGTTCTTTCCGGAATTTGCTCAAATGTCCGGAATTTTTTTTAATTAAGCAACAGAAAAAGCAGCTAACAAAAAATTGCAATATTAGAATCCAATAGTCACCACAAGTGATCAGTCTGTTTGAGCGGGATACTTGGATTGAATCAACATTGCCGCAATTAGAACAAATGGCAGTGAGACAGGTGATGACCTTTTTTTTTGGGAGAACACCTTTGTTTACGGTAACACAATTCGAGCTCCAACATCTCCGACCGTTATATCAGAGCATTATTTACTTAAATTGGACCGAAAAAATATTTGTTAATAAACAAGTGAACTAGTAACAATTTTTGGCGGCGTCGTGGCAAAGGTAACAAATTTCAAACTTGCAAGTAAGAGGTAACAACTTTTTCCCAAAAGTTACAACGCTGCCAGCCCTACTGCCAATATCTAAAAGAGTGAACGGTTGTGTCCGGAATTTTGCGATATCAGATATGGCAACTCTATTTTGGATCCTCTTCTGTTAGCCAATACGTCTTGCATAAACTCACCCGGTTGGTCAAATAATTCATTTTTAAGAAAAATCCCCCTCCATAACTATGATTGTACATTAGATGACAATCATTTCACTCAGTGGCGTAATCCCACCGACGTGCTTTTTCTGTTGATTTCCTCTCAAAGTTTGGATTTCACAAACCATACCCATAATATCTAGGCTGGCCATTTTTTTGAAATGCAAAACCGGGACGCATATTGCAGACTGCCAACATGACGCTACTAACATTCTATATTATATATCCGGTATAACTGAATCACATTACGTAAGTGTACTTTAGATACAATGAAATTGATTTTTTTTGGCAAATCACCAGTTACAGTAGCTTAATGGTATAAAATACAGTACAACAAAAAGACCGAATTACGTTTATCAACAAGTCAATGATAATATTTATCTGTGCCTAGCACCTTTTTCAATAGCACAACGTTTGATTTTATGTTCTTAAAAAATTCATTACATATCAAATTAATATTACTTTTGCACTTGAGGAGAGCTTTGACATTTTGTTGGTGCATATTGCTTCTGTCATGAGACCACATATTTTTCATAATTGAAAAAACTTTTTCGACAGGTGCTGATTTTCCAGATAAACAAAATACGAACTTGACCAGTTTCTGAAAGTTTGGAATGGGAATATCTTTATCCTTGAAAGCTTGGAACAATTGGGTCTACTTTTGCTCGAAAGATATCGGTATATTTTGCCATCTCTCTATTCTGTCGCTAGCAGAGTTGTAGTTCTTTACCAGAACGTGCTCATCGAAAAGGGATTCGATATCAATTATTCTTCGCAAACACGCAGTTGATCTTTTCTGCAGATGTACATACAGGCGGCCAGGATGTCTTCGCTTGAGTTCAGCCAAAGATGAGGTGTAACACCTTTGTAGGAAACTCGATAGATATCCAGGTATGATTCATATTTCTCGTAAAAGCATCCAGTTTCATTTAGAAAAAAACTTGCATTTACTGCTCCATCTTCCTCAAGCTTTTCCCATATACGCTTCGCTTGGTGAGGAGCAAAGTTACTAACTCAATTTCGTCAACTGCAATTCTGTAAGAATAATCACCACATCCACTGCACTCGTTTTTTGTCTCTCCAACTTCAACATTGTTTTGTTGAAGTACTTCAGCTGTTCATAAACGAACCAGAGATTGAGTTCTTGGGTTGGATTTTCAAAACATTGGCGAATGATGGTTGTTCTGGCGAATTAAAGTAACTTTTCAATGCTTCAAACATCTCAAGAACTCGCTCCAAAGCAGGTAGCAACGACAAAAATCTGGTATTGCCGTGCTGCAAAAGTGGTTGGTACTCAACATCAGCAAAATCGCAAAACTCTTTAAGTTCGAAAACCCGAACAGTGTAAATGTGAAAGAATTTATAAATCTTTACAAGGCTTCCTACGCATATTGGCAAAGTATCCACAGCATGCTGAAAGCAATTGTGTACGATGTGAATTGTACATCCGATGCCTACGAGGTCTCGTTTAACATTATCCTTAACTTTATAGAATACATTATTTTGTCCTCTTCTTTTGATACCGCCAAAGTTAGTGTTGCAATTCTCCCCACAAAATCCAATCAATTTATCCTTAAGTTTTGTTTGGTCTAAAACTGAAAACAGGTATTTACTTAATATTTCAGCTGTTTCTCCGGGAACCGCTTTTACTACCGAAAGCTTTACCTCAACGCCACTTTCTGGTAAAAAGTGGCGAATCACAATCGGCACAAGATTTACTTCTTTCATGTTCGTAGCATCAACTGTCACAGAGACAAGTTAAAAGTTAATTCGATCTAACTCTCGGTGAAGTTCATCAGCACACATCGGGGCAATGACGTTAACAACTATAGCTTCACACTTAGTTTTCCCTCATGAGATTTAGGTTCGAACAGTTTTGAGACCAACTTGGAAGTATAGGTTGGCAACTAAGTTCTTGCCGTTTTTTAAATATATCGTGTTTTGAAAATTTATTTGTTTGAAACAAAGATCTTCATCCGCGTAAAACGATGTTGTGTGTATGGTGGGACTGGGAGGTGATTATTCATTACGAATTGTTGGAAAGAAATCAAACAGTCAATGCGGAACTCTATGTTCAACAGATGGAAAGACTCAAAATGGCTATTCAGGAAAAGAGACCTAATCGACAGCATAATGTTCTTTTAACGCATGACAATGCTCGCCCTCATGTCGCAAATATGACCAAAGAAGCTATTCAAACACACGACTGGGAGGTGCGGCCACATCCGCCA
Source organism: Trididemnum clinides (assembly GCA_963675345.1). Classification (NCBI taxonomy): domain Eukaryota; kingdom Metazoa; phylum Chordata; class Ascidiacea; order Aplousobranchia; family Didemnidae; genus Trididemnum; species Trididemnum clinides. The sequence goes on along the minus strand of OY776293.1, from coordinate 19,356,311 downwards.
TACTCACCTGATTTGGTATCAACAGATTTTCACCTTTTTCGACCACTTTCAAATGCTATGCTTGGGGTTTCGTTTAACAGTGATGCAGAATTGAGAGCTTGGTTGAATGAATTTTTCGAGTCAAAATCAAATAATTTCTACCGAGAAGGTATTGAGAATCTTGTTGAACGTTGGGAAAAAGTTGTAGACACGAATGGAGAATATATCATTGATTAAATAGTTGTTAGTTATTATTTTTCTTTTAAAAATGTATTAAAAGAGTGTATAAAAATGTTAATAGATTAAAAAACGGCAAGAACTTAACTTCCAAGCCAATACAATCAGAACTTCTGAAACTTTGCCTGTGAGTAGCAGTGTGATTAGCAAAAGTTGCTTCTTTAGCAGCTAAAGCTAGAGCAGCATCGGAGCCAATAATTTTGAAAAAAAAGAGGTCACTCAAGATGAGGATGCGGCTGCTTGAAAAGAGACTTTGTGCTTTTTGTTTTTGAAATGGTTGTTAACGGCTGCACGTCTACCATGGGCTTTTGAAAATACAGAACCACAACGATTGCACAGCACGTTACCATTTCCAGTGTCTTTCAGATAAAGAAATTCTCGCTTCAGCCCATCTGCAAACTCACATTTTCTTTTGGGCATAATGTCTAATGGTAATGCTAAAAATTAAAAATTAATCTAGTTACTGTTACTCTATCACTAACTGAAATTTCTCTTCAAAATATAGGTTACGCGGTTACATCCACCTCTGTCAAGTTTTTCCCAAAACCCGCGGTTATGTCTTAAATTGGATTAGCATTGACGTTTCACCATATTTATCTCTGGGAGCTTTTCGTGGAATTCTAACGAACAGCAAATGGAAAAAACAAGACCCAAAAATTAAACTGGAAAATGAAAATATCGACAACTCGTTAGCCACTTAGCATCTGACACTATCTCGTAAAAGAAAGTTGACAGGATATACAACTTACTACTTATCGGAAGCAGGTTCGGCTAAAGTTATTGCGAGGCGGTACCTTCTCGCTAAGCACACGCTGCCTTTCTCAGTTTCTACGTGACCTTACATTCTAACTATCGTGCAACTGCGATGAAGAAATTCTAACCTCTCTGCAGACACTCAATCTGTGATGACACAAAGCTAGGAATTTGTGCCTTGCAAGTTAATATAACAGATGGCTCGTTTGTGTAATCGACATATTAACAAAAGCAAATTTTGAATCGAAAATTCCGGGACAAAGTGGTAAACTGGGCTGAACACCGGGACCAAGGCAAAAAAACGGGACTGTCCCGGCGAAAACGGGACGTATGGACACCCTAATAATATCCATTTCTCTAATAAATTTACGCTGTGCTTACTCTTAAACAACAAATGATTTCGAAAACTTCCATGTGTTTAATTGACTTAATGCATAGAGGCATAAATTTAATGTTGTGAAACGATGGTGAAATGATTGATTTATTTAAATTAAGCCATGAAGTATGATAGACCTTTTTCGTAATTGCAGGCCTGATTATAAAACTATAAACCACTGGCTGGTAGTACGTTTCTTTCTCCCGACATAAACGCAGCTGGTAGAGGGCGAAGTTACAAGTAGCGCTAAGTCCAACATCTGAAGTCGAGTCATTACATATCACGTTAACGTAGGTAACGTCTAAAGCAGATAACTCTCCGACAGGCTTTTTGGGCTGAAAAAGAAGATAAATTTTTTTGCAAATCCTGCAGGATTTCACATGAATACACGAATTTTTCTTCCAATTTGCTATACGAGAAAAATGTCGTGGTTGAGAGCACTCAAGCGTGCGACATGACTGTACTACACAAATGCATTGCACGTAGCATGCAGTCCACCTACAATCGGTCATCATAATTTTCCTACTTGCCATGGCATTCTCAAAAAACTGATTTAAACTGGTACGTCAGTGTTGTAATATGTCATTGTACTTTAACACGCAGCATATCCTTTTTTATATTATTTTAGCAGTCTCGATATTGTAACAGACTTCTTATACTCCACATCATATTTTAACAGACTCCATATCCGAAACCGCAGTTTCACCCTTATCACCGGTTCTGAAAAGCTAAGCAGGCTGCAACGCCTTAAGAATGGCGTTCCACAGGAATTAGTTCTGGCTCCCCTCTTGTTTAATATCTACATATACGACCTGCCAGCAACAGTTACCAAAAAGTTCACATATGCAGACGATCTAGTGATCTTACAATCTGCAAGCTACTGGCTGGAGTTGCAGGAGACTCTTACTCAGTACATGGTAACCCTGTCTACTTATCTCCGGAAATGGAAGCTCAAGCTCTGTACAACCCAAACAACTAAACAGCCTTCCGCCTTTACAACCAGGAGACACGACGTGAACTTAAAATCCCTGTCGAAGGGCAGACCCTATCTTTCTATGCTGAAGCGAGCTACCTCGGCATAAAGCTGAATAAGGCACACACGTTTCGTCGACATTTGAAGTCACTGCGCAAGAAGTTAGCAACTTGCGTTGGGTTTTGAGGCGACTAGCGGGATCAAGTTGGGGTGCAAGTGGCACAATATTGCGCATAGCCACCCTTGCTTTAGTCCACTCTACTGCGAGTACTGACCGACAAAATTTGTGGGATTCTCTCAAACCGGCAGTTGACCGAAAGCAAAGGAAATTTTGCAGAACAGTCAGTTGTCCGACAACAGCTGTCAGCTTCCCACCCACTAAAAAATATTCAGCAGTCACGGTCAGCTTTCATAAATTATATGAAATCATAAAACAAACACAATAATCGGTTTCTGCACCAGTTCTTTTTAATTTTCCTTGCAGGCAACACCTTATAGCAAATTTATTCCATATAACTATTATCATAACGTCATACATATGTCTGCTAGGATAATTCACTTTTGTCGGTCAAGTAACGCTTCCTCGTCATGCGTACCTGTTTAGTGCCGCAGTGCTCACACTCGCCTCATTGACAAGCCGATAAATGACGCCTTGCACATAGTGACCGGATGCCTGCGTCCCCCTCCAATGGACAACATCTTTGTTCTAGTGAAGATCCAACCTACTGAGCTTGGCCGCACAAAACCCATGCGGTTTCTAACTCGTCGCGCCCAAAAGCCAGAACATCTGCTCCACAATAGGCTTGCGTCCTCATCTTTTGTGCATCTGCGACAACTAAAATTGAGACACCAATTTGTGCCTGAAGCACTGAAACTGCTGAACAATCTCGGACAGCCAAGCACTAGTGTAGCACAATGGGCGGATTACAATGGAACATGAGTGGTGGGAAAACGCTTCCCGACTTCATTCATTTATTGTAGACGTCAGTACAATATTCCTTCCCAGACGTGCTTGGGTCAGGCTTAATCGCCTTCAAACCCGCGTCGGGCTATTCCGCTCAACAATGAACAAATGGGTTAAAGCTTACTGCGGCTTGTGAGTGTGGTGGAAAGGAGCAAACAGCTGAGCACGTGACAACAACCTACCCTATCTACCTCCATTTAAATGGAGCTAGTGCTCTTTCAACTAATGACAAGGGCTCGGTGCCTTGGCTGACAGACGCATGTCGGCCATTTAGTGAACTGCCTTCTGAACATCTTCCCCAAAAGAAGACGAAGGCAGCATATCAGTAACAGATTTTACAATTTACGTTTGATTTCAAAAATGACAGTAGTTAAACAGCAGATAATAAATGTAGTTGGTGTTATTTTCACCGAGGTGGTATCAGATAGCACTATGACGATACAGTCCTCTCCACTGAAGCGTTCAAGAAACAAAGAAAAACCAAGCTTAAAAAAGGCTTGAATGTGTAACCGCTTGTTGCAAAATTGATAAAGCTTAAATTGTCAAAAAAAATTAGCTTTACCTGAAGCAACTTGTAAATATCACCGGAAAAAGCTTTCAGCCGTGTTTATGCGCTCAGTACTTTTAGAGATGCAAAGAAAACAAATTTAAAATCAATCGGTAATTTTGACGTTATCTTACATTCCAAAAGAGTGATATTTGTTGAAGTTGATAAGTTAGATACTGGCTTTTGTTTAAGCCAAAAACCAATATCCCCCATCAAGAACTGCAATTTTTTAATAATGACGTCATCGTGACACCATCAACCCCCTTATGACGCTCACCCGGAAATGGAGATTGATCGTGCCAACTTTTGTGCTTGTACATCCAGCAGTTTCGGAGAAGTTGAAACAGCCAAGCAGTCAGAAAGACCGACAGAATTGCACTTTATAACATAAAAAGGTACTCAATAGTAGGCCTACCAACACTTAAGGTAGTGTTTAGGGGCGGATCCAAAAATTTCTCTTGGGGAGAAAATAGTTCTTAATTTTAAAAGATGCTGCATACCATTTTTTGGAAATATTGCAGAGCATTGTCTCTAAAATTTGATTAATAATTAATTGATGGGTGAAAAATATGTTACTTGGGCTACTTTGGCAGGGAGCAATGTTAAGGTGGATGTAATAGGATGAAGTAAATCAGGCTAGCTGTAAGTATTTCAGAGCGGGTGTGTGCAACCTCTTGCGCAGGAGAATCAAATACACTTAGTTTTATTTAACCGGATAGGACCGTGGACCAGTGTGCACGGGCAGATCGAGCCTTTCCAAACTGAAAACTTCTTTTTGTTAGGGGGAGGGGGAATCAACTACAAACGGACGAAGTTTTCACATTGATGATCTATTTCTGGCAAATAAATTGGTCGGGATGAGCCAAAAACCATGTCTTTCGGTGGGCCGCACGAATTCACCTTGCAGACCACAGGTAACACACCATTGCTATAAAATTTTATTTTTTCTTTGCGTGTGAGCTCTTTCGAAACTACTTGGCGCAAAAACAAGAACCTTGACCCCACTGATTATCACTTGGAGTAAGTGTCATTACTCATGAGAGGGTTCGTGATGTCACAACTAAAGATAATTTTTAATGTACTCATTTCTTGATGAGAGAAAAGCGAAGTTTGAGTCAAACAAAAGCCAGCACCCGACCTAAGAACTGAGCGTAAGATTCGTCATAATGAACGTTTTTTGTAGAATTTGTTTCCCATATTTTCTCAAAAAGCACTAACCATAATCGCGGCGAGAAGCTTTTTTGGGATATGTTGGAAAGCTGCTTCCTATGATTTTTCTGCAACAATATGAGCTTTATTGACGACGAGCAATTCGTTTTTAGACATATTTTTCCGTTTCTTTTTTGTGAAATCTTTTACCATTTTGGCAGAACACCACCATCTGTAGATATTGTTCACTGTTATTTTGAAAACAAACGTAAATTACTGATATGCTGCCAGTTAAAGCAGAATGATATATTACCAAAACTATTAAGCAGTGTTTTGTGTGTGCATGCATGAGCAAACACCTTAAATTTTCCGAGACTACAGGGCGGACAAACATGAAGCTCAAAACGATTGATCACTGCCGTTTAGTGAGTGTAAGGGAGTTGGTGACATCATAATAACGTTACAATTAAAGATAATTTTATTTAATTTGCATTTCTTAAAGGAAGAAAATTGTTTTTTGCTCAAACGAAAGCCAAATCCAAAATTACCAACTCTGGCAAAAATTTCACCCCTTTAGTATAAGGACGTCAGAAGTAATGCTTGATAGCAAATTTTTTTCTTCATTTTCTCAAAAATTACCAGCCCTAGAAGCGCGATCAAGAGCTTTTTTGGGAGATATCAACGAGATAATGTCGATGAAAACAATTTGATAACAATTTGAACTGAATTGGCGATGCAACAAGAGATTCTTTTTCAAGCGTTTTATGCATTATAAGCATACATTTTATTTTTTGAACGCTTTAAAAGAGATCTATTTTGTCATAATGCTGTCTGGTACCATTGCGGTGAAAACAGCAGCATGCAGCAGCTGCAATTATTATCCACTGTCATTTTGAAAGCAAACTTGAATAGTAAAGCTTATTACCGATAGTGCTGTGGCAATCCAAAGTAAGGTGCCCTTCCCAAAAGTTTAGAGTGGGTTCTTTTAAACGAAGTGTTGGTGAAGGACGGAAGAAAAGCCCTTTATATGTTATTTTATTTGCAAAGTTAAGGGTACTGACTTTTTCTTTAGGGGGATCAATGCATAGAGAGCCTAAATTTTTGCGTTTGCAGCCGCAAACTCAGGGTGTTGATCTCTTCCATTTTTCGGAAATCAATTGATTTTCAATTCTTAGTCTACCTGTTCTTTAAGAAGGGCTCTTATCCATGCCCTGCCTCCTTACCCAACTAGGGGGTACTAAGGGCGGTTACCACGGCCCTGATTACCGATGTGCCGTAAACTAAAATAATATATAACAGTACTAACATACCGGTATGTCAAAAAATCTGTTTGGAATAACTTTGCACAGTCGTCTTCCGCCTAACTAATCTTACCCTTTGACATATTAACCAAGTGAAGCATAGCTAAACAAAATGCCCATTATTGATCTTAATTCTTGAAAGAATTACAAAAAAATCATCCATCTCTTTAGCGCCAAAACCTGATTGATGTTATCACAAGTTATAACCTTACCTATTGTAGTAACTTAAATATAAATGGTTGACTTTGTGTCAGTTTGCTTTTCCCTTGGTTGCGTTTTTACTGGGACCGAGCAACATAAGGGGAGTCAGAAGTTTGAGAACGTAGGTCGTACATGTAGACCTACAGTTACGAACAAGTCGAAAATTGTTTAATAGTTTATTCCTACAAATATATATCAATAACTTTGGTGCCCTTCATGCACTCAGTAAAATGAATGGATAGAGTTTGTGAAATCGTTCGCTTTTCGAATGGTGAGCAAGTTCAGTTCCTAAGGCTGCGATCGTACATAACCTCTTTCGCAACGAGGAATAAAATTTCTTAACGACATTTATAGGAGGTTTTGAGGCGAGGCTTCGCTGTTTGATACCGAGTGGAAAGAGAGCGCCTGTTTGCACTCAGAATCCAGCAGCGAAATCTCTTCTCAAAACCATCTCTAAATATCGATAAGAAGTTTTATTCCTGGTTGCGAAAGGCGCTATGTGCGAAGGTAGCCTAAGTGCACCTATGCTCGAAACAGGGAAACTATGAGGAAGCCTGGACTTTAGAAACTTTGAGGAAAATCACAAGAAAACATTCCTTAGTAAAATCGTACCGCATGCGGGGAAAGATTTTTGCTATTTTTCTTGAGATACTTAGTCAGACCTGCGAAGTTAGGATTAAATATTTGGAATAAGACATGACTTGTATTAAAACCATTGGCTTCGTTTATGCATAACACAGAGCACGTAAGACGTAACCACGGACTTAAGATCACTAATATGAATAATAAAGAGAGCGCATCAGGTAGTAAAATCGGCCTATCACTTAATATCACATGTTCACGTTTGTGAAACGACAACTACTTTGGCGGAAGCCTCTTTTTTTAATTTGTGTAGCTGTAGTCACTTAGACTAGCCACAGAGTGATCACGATGAGGGGAGTAGCGGCCATGCCCAACTCCCATAATGCTTTTTCGAATCGATTCTATTGCAGACTTGGAATTGTCGACTTTTAATTCTCGGGATTCCGAATGAATGAGTTTTCTTAAATTCTCGCGTCAAGGATTTTGTGATGAAGCTGGTGGCTTGGCTCCGGCAGTGCCCGTCGAGCGAAAGGCAGAGTAGCTGGTTCTCGGCGAAATTCAGCAGATTCGATACCTACAAAATTTAATACTTTGTAGGTTTTTCTTTGGTGTGTGACACAAGCATCCTCTCACCAAATACAAGATGGGGTTAAGTACAACAATAATCCGGTGAGGGTAAGTGCTTTTGCACCAAATAGGTGTTCAGTATTTGTCGGTAAAATAGAATAGTACCAAGGCAACTGTACGTGGAGTATCAATGAGATATAGCCTACTGTAGAGAGAAAGAAAGAGAGTTTAGTGCCTGTGACTCACCTGGATTCCATCAGACGCTTTTTGGATAGCTTTGTGGGAAGTGCTTTCAAGTGTCGGTGATAACGTAAGCGACTTTTTCCGGTTTATCTTGAGATATTTAGGTTGGTGCAGAAGCGGTAACGCTTGTCGATGATGTTAGCAAAAAGCCTAGGTTTAAGAAAAGCCATTCAATTGTATATTAATTTTTCTGTACCAATGCTTCAACCGGGTTAGAAAAGTTGAAGTCGTCCACCCAGCGAGTCGTAAAATGCAAATAATGGACAACCTTGCCAGTGACAATGGTCTAGTAGTTACGCGATGGGTCTGTGATTGCGAAGTCGTGCGTTTTCTGCCTGACGGGAATGCTCGGAATTTGCATGTTTTGTTCTTGATGTTGACTGATGGTTTGGGACCCTGAATACAAAAATTTAGTCCGTAACGTGTACACTTGGGATTCATATATTCTGTATTTGATGTTGATGGTTGATGTTATAAGACTCTAAATTCGCAGGTTTTGCCCATTATCGGAACACTCGGGATTTGCGTGGTCTGTATTTCATGTTGCAGACATAATGCAACTTTGAATTTACCGGTTTTAGTCCCTGACAGAAACGCTCGGAATTAGCGTGCTTTGAATCTGATGCCAACTGATAGTGTAAGACTCGAAATTCACAAGTTTATTCCCTGGCAGGAACACTTGGAATTCGTGGGTTTTGTAACTGATGTTGACTGAAGGTGTAAGACTGGAATGTTGTCAGTTTAGCAATTGAAGGAAGCTCTTTGGCTCTTTGGGTTTTGTATCTACTGTCGTCTGAAGCTGTAGCACTCTGGATTTGTGGTGTTATCCGTAAGGAGGGCACTTGGGATTCATGGGCTTTATTATCTGATGTCAACTGATGGTGTGGAGCGCGGGATTTGCGAGTTTAGTTCCTCGGGAGAGCAGTTGGAATTCATGGGTTTTGAAGGCCTGCTTGATGTCGACTGGTGGTGTTGAGCTCGTAATTGGCGAGTTTGGTCCCCAATGATGTTGATCTGAATTTGGTTCATCGGTCCGTCAGTTTTGTGCCGCACTGCTTTTCTTGCGCCAGTATGTTTGTTTTTTTATGTTTGCATCTTGCTCTTTTGTGTTTGTATTTTTTTTCAGCAGCGCAATTGTAATTGGTTTGCCTGAGGCATAAAAAATAGGCCAGCTTGTAGCAGTTTGTGCATTGGTCACCCGACACTGTTGCTCATATAAATAAATAAAAAAGTTAGTTTCTTTGACCAATTTTCTTTTGCAAAGATATAAAGAAAAGGTAGTCATATCTTGGAGCAGGGCCTCCTCTTTTCCATGTTTTTTCCAAGTGCATGAAAGTCAGACTGTCTACAAAAGTACGATTTGTTATGACAGTCAGAGATAAGTTGTAGGTGTAAATGTTTAAAAGTGGTAGGAAAAATGTCTTTGTGGAACGTTTTTGGGGCTGTGTAATTTGCTCTGCTACACGCTTCCGCTGATGAGGGTGATGTCTAACTTTTGGCGAAGCTCGGTGATCACGCAAACCATGTGCCTACCTGGAAGCAAGCAGAAAATCTTGTAAACCGCCGTGCCGTGTTCTATAGGCGGGTGTAAGATAAAGAAATGCAGAAAGGGCTATCTGTTTGTGCCTCAAAGCAATTCTCTACGTCTTCGATTCTAAGAATAGCCTGACCACTTGAGGACTTCCCAAATTGAAATTCAGCTAGTTACCGAGAAAGAAGTGGGTTTTTAACAAGTGTAGATAAAATGCTCGAAAATCTAAAAATAGTTTAAGAAAAAAACATTGGTCGATAACTCTTGGAATACCCAAGCGACTTGCGAGCTTGTAGATTGCAACTACCGGTACTATCTGTTCTCCAGGTTTTTGGAATCGCGAGGTGACGAAAGAATAAAGAAAAGAATTCAAGTAATTGGGGCCATAGAGATATGAGCAGTCTTAATGATTGGAAAGTAGTTTTTTCCAAGGTAAAGTGAGTTTTTTGAAGAAAGCGACAAGAACTCACTGTTTATGGGCCAGTTGCTGCATGATGTTTTACTTGGAAGTTGTAAATTAGCCCCTTTCCATCTAGTTGTAAGAATAGGCACAATGGTGCTTACTCAAACGCGCTGACAAAGACAGCTTCCTTGATTCCCACGAGGAAAAAGGGAGCTGGAGAGTGACAGATTTTGTTTGATATTGTTTGATTCTATACGCTACTAATAAAGAATTTAATATATTCATTGGTAATTGAAGGTCAACGAAACAAGGTACAATTAAATATTTAGGTGTATATTTTGATAATCAACTGAAGTGGCATAAACACATTTCTTATTTGGAAACAAAGCTGGCATGTGCATATGGCATTTTGTGTAAATTAAAAAATATTTACCGTCAGTTGCGTTATTAACTGTCTATTGCAGTGCTGTGTACTCGCATCTTTTATATGTAATTACAAGCTGGGGAAGCGCAGCCTCATCAACTTTAATTAAACTTCAAGTTAAACAAAACCGGTTGATTAAAATTATTACCTACAGCAGTGGTAGGAGAATCAAATTACAACCGCTATATCGCAAAACTTCTATATTAAAAGTTAGGGAAGTTTTTCTCTTGGAGGCAGCGAAATTCATAGAAAATTAGATTTAAAGAAACTCCCGACGTATTTCATTCGTCTATTTAGAGAAATTTGTGACATACATCATCATTTTACTCCCATTTCAATTTTGTACCTTTTTAGAAATAATTACGCTAGAACTAACAAATCTATTACAATTCTCGGTTTTAAAATTTGGAATTAACGTCCTGAGCGATATCAAAAAAAGGCTGGCAAAATTGCATGTTTTAGTAAATTGCTGAAAAAGCATCTATTAGTAAACAATATTTGGTATGCCACGCTGGACCAACATTGAATATTTGACCTATCCCAGACCAATACTGTGTGTGTGTGTTGTGTGTGTGTTGTGTGTGTGTGTGTGTGTGTGTGTGTGTGTGTGTGTGTGTGTGTGTGTGTGTGTGTGTGTGTGTGTGTGTGTGTGTGTGTGTGTGTGTGTGTGTGTGTGTGTGTGTGAGTGTGAGTGTGTGTGTGTGTGTGTGTGTATGGCCATGCACGTACTGTATGTGTGTGTATTAGGGTTACAACTTTTTAACTTTTTTTTTCAAAACTGATTTCCTGTGGTGGGAATGAATGAACTTTTGCTTATAACTGCTGAAAATGATGTTTATTTTGTTGAGCCAACAAAAAAGGTCACGCATAAACCACTTTGAAAAATTCGAGATTAGACCTTACCGTTATGTATAAGAAATGACTGTATAATACCATGAAAAGATAATTCCGCCTTCTTTAAATGAAGAAAAATGTAATAGTGACATCATAAACCACAGTATCATTCACTTCAGACACATTATATTTCAGAATTAAACTTTGTTTTGAAACTAAAAATTTGTTTCTATTCATATTTAAGCATAGAATTAGCAACTTCTAACAGTAATATCTTATCCTAAACTTTGAAATATTCAAATTACCGGCAATACAACATGTACAAGAAAAATTCAATTGCAACAAACAAGAACAAGGAAACCTGGAGAAAGAACTTGGTGCAGTTTCAACAACCATCAAGAAGAGGCAATATGGCAATATACGAAAATCCTCTCAGTGATCGGAACCGATTGCCCCTGAAAAGCCACGTGATGGGGCGTTTTAAATTTTTTCAGTCCACTGTTAAAGAACGGAAGAAGAGGATCAGTCTAATTGCTGCGGAGGTAAAAGCTTTATGGAGCACAAAACTGAACTTCCCCCATGTATCAGATCAGGCCATTTGCTCAAAGCTTGAAAAGCTCTTGCTTGAGTACGACTCTTGCAGAAAGAAGAGTGACTTTGAGTCATTAGATGAACTGTTTGACGTGACTAAGGAGAAAGGCGAATGGCTTTGCAAAGAGGATAAGGAGCTATACAAATTGCAAATCCAGAGTAAAGGCCAGGTTGGTTATTCCACTGGCAAACTTGCTAGTGTTCAAACTATCCACCCATCCAAGCGAAGGAAGACACTCGAAGCAAGTTCACCAAATTTGGCAACTGCAAGCAGTTCAGTAGATTTAGTTTCTTCCGAAAGCAGTTCCGACTCATCTGATACTAGTGAAGAGAGTTCTTGGGAAGACGAAGCTGCACCATCAGCAAGCAAAAGAAAGCATGACTCTACCGGCGTGGCAAAGCGGCTTGTTATAAGCTCAAAGCTATCAACCCATAAAACATCAAAGCTGTGTCATCAGCTTTCTGGTGAAGGCATTGACATACCAACACCAAGTCAACAAGGAATTCATAAGGCTCTCTTGGAAGAAGCAGAACAACTGAAGCAACATTTGATTAGCACACTTCATCGTGAAAAGTGGAGCTTGCACTTTGACGGTAAACGAATACAAGGCATTGAATATCAAGCTGTTGTCTTAAAAAATGCAGCTACGGAAATCAAGTTGGCTGTGCTTCAGTTAAAAGATGGTACAGCTGCAACCATTGCAAAGGGGATCCAAGGTGTCTTGGATAACTTTAACTTGTGGGGATCAATCTTGATGATTGTTGCTGACACGACAAGCGTCAACACTGGAAAGAAAACTGGAGTGGTCGTTCGGTTGCAGCAGATGTTCGAAGAGAATGGTAGTTCCAGGCCAACGTTTATCAGTTGCCAGCATCATGTACTTGATCGCATTCTTCGTCTAGTCATGGACGATGAGCTGCAGGGCTCAACCAAATCCCCAGACATCGATTATTTTTTTGTGAAGGATTTGACAAGCAGATATGATCAACTAAAGGAAGCTTTCAGCAATGGTAAAGCTAAGATCAAGGAAACAGGTGGTTGGAGAGATGACATGAAATTTTTGTACCACCTCACACGTGTCTTTCGTCACATCATGGAGAAAGATGAAGTCCCTTTAGTGAACTTTCAACAGATTCCTAACATGAGCAATGCACGCTGGAATTCTCGTGCCATCCTGGTACTCCTTGCATTCATTCTGATGCCTGAAACTCGAATCAGGCTTCGTAAAATCTGTTCATTCGTTTCTTACCAATGGGCTGACCATTGGTTTAGCAACCACTTGTTCCGCAATGAGGATTTTGATGAATTATCAGATGCTTTGGATGGATACCCAAAAGGTCTCAAATGCTTAAAAAACCACTGGAAACGAGATGACTCACCCATTAATATTGCTAGAAGCAACCAATGCTGCGAGCGTGCGATAAAAGTTATGTAACAGTTGCAGGCATTTTGCAGAAACACGGATAACCTCTCCCTGAGATTTATCCTTTCCAATGACATTAATTTGTCCAAGTGACTTCTTTGTTTGATTTTTGAACCGTAACAATGCAATACATGCTATTCTTTGTTTCTTGTATACAACTTGGCAAAGGCTTTGTATGTCTTTAAGATCCAATCAAAACACCAAAAAATTGCATTATTTAAAACCATTTTGTGCGTGACCTTTTTACATCAAATGTGAATAAAAATTGGATTTTCTTGAATCTTTTATAAAAGTTCATCAAGTTATAATACAGGGATAGGGGGTTCTGAAAAAGTTGTAACCCTAGTGTGTATATATACGTGTGTTTATGCTTGTGTGTATGTATGTATATAGATATGGATATACTTAGGATTATGCACGAGTATGTGTTTGTATTTATGCTCGTTGCTGTCTTCACGGCAACATTTTGTGCTGGTATAATTTTATTTGACGGTAATCCTTTTTGTTTTTCTCCTTTTTATACATTATTGCCGCAAGAGAGGAGACGCGAACTCGGCGATCTGCCCGTCTGTGTGAACAGGCATATGGTCTTTTGCGCTTCCTCTGTGAACATGCATTTCATATTTTTATATCGTTTTTTGTGCACACGTGTGAATCTTGCGCAATGTCCATGTAAATAAATTATTGTTGTTGTCTGAGGCGTTGTCGGGGAATGCTAAATTCAGAGCTGAGATCAGTGGCAGCCACAAAATTTGCCTCAATCAATCGGAGCCATCTAATATCAGAATTAAATCAGCTTTGCTGTACTTAAGCTAGTCGTGATGTTGCTGTTGGTTAGCGGCAATTTAGTCTTGCTTTGATCAGTATGTAGGCCGAGAGATGGAATGAAGAAGTTTAGGATACTTTTTTCCGAACTAAATAAAGTTTTCAGCCCAGTCTTTTTGTTGGGGTTAAAAAATACCCACAACTTTACGTGTTATCTATCAAAAATAGATCAACAGTACACTATAACCCAAAAGAAGGAATCTATTTCAGAAAAGTTTTTTTTATCAATACCAAATAGCTTAGTTTAAAGATTTCTGATAGAAATCAGGTTTTTACCCGACAAAGAAACCACAACTACACTGTTTCCCAAGTGGCGGGTCTGCCCATTTTTTGGAAATTTAATTATCTACGTATACACAGTATTTTAAATAAATACTGACCGAAAGACTGTTTCTATTTTTTTTCCAGCAGTTGAAATTCCTTTCGAAAGTAGATTTTCCGACCATGTTTATCCTGTTTTATGCGGTGATATGACTAGATTTACTGAGAATCAATCTTGTTATCTAAAATCTGCAAGTTGAGGGCTCAGAAAAGTGTTAATTTGATTAATTTAAGTGGAAACGAATAGAGCAATTGCTTGCTTATAAACTTACCGTTTGTATTCTAACCATGGCTTGCGCCAAATGCCAAGTTTATTTCTAACGGCATGTTTCCCAACCTTTGTTCGTACATGGCCCAAAATGAGTTTGGGTGAAAGCGACATTGCCTACTAGCGCTATCTACGTTATGGTAACTATTATCTACTTTGTTGTAGAGCAAACACACATTATTATAAAGCAATAATTTATTCCAAAATGCACTTCAGTGAGAGACTAGCTGCTGAATACAATAAACCAGTTTCTCGATTCTTGAATGCGTTGAAAAAAGTGCATATCGGAGACGATTTTCCACATCTAATCGGTTTCGAGTCTTGATTTTCATCTGCATTAAAGTGGAAAACTCTGATTCTCATAAATATGTGCTACTGAAGGGTAACAGCTTCGTAATGCATTCTTTAGCGGCACGCGGGTAAGAAGTGCACATCTTTGCCCAAAACTCTTGTTTATTTTTTTTTTATTTACTATATTTATCCTCCATTCACGAGAAAGCGAATTGTATCGCTATACTTTGAACGGGAAGTCCGCACTCGCTTGGGAGTTGCCTTTTTCGAGGTTTATGGGCCACATGTCTTCCACATAAAGGTGGGGCGTCCCGTTAAGTGCCTTGCCCAAGGACACAACAAGCGAACTTGCCGGCTTGTTCTCCACAACCTTCCCTAAATGCCGAGCGCCAAGCAGGGAAGCTGCGGATGCCATTTTTTAAAGTCTTTTGGTATGACTCGACAAGGGGAATGAACCCTTGGTCTACCGACTGCGAAGCGGGCGCTCTAACCACTACGCCATCGCGTCGGTCAAACTCACAGATTAATAAAGTATCAAACATATCTCTACGAGTAGACTCAATTTTAAGGTCAACGAGTTCATTCTGTAGGTCATCACGGACTTCTTCTACTGGAACTGAAAAAGGTTTCCTCATCAACTTCAAATCTGACTCCGATATTTCTGAAAAATATCTCAAAAAATTCTTTTTGAAGGCTTGTTAGGTACACCAAGATTTCAGATGACAAAGCACCATCTACATCATCAGAACTCACAGATGAAAGGGCCTCAAATTTGCAAAATTTCCCCCTTTAGCTTTTCTTCTCCGGTTCTCAAGTTTTTGCACAAAAAGCATTCAAAGCATCAATGAAGTCAATGATTGTCGTTTTTTTTCCTTACAGCTTGAGATTTAAGTGGTTCAGCTGGTCGAAAATATCAACAAGATAGTCTAAATATGATAGCATTATCCTTAAAGTTTGATCCCAGTTCGTGTTGTTTTTGCATGACTAAAAGTTCCTGTAATTCTTCTCGTAGTTCAAAAGTCTGGCCACAACGTTTCCCTTTGACAACCAACGTATTTTTGTATAATAAAGTAGGTTCAAATGTTCTGAACCCCAATCAGCACCCAGCTTTCTAAAAATTCGAGTGTTCAAAGCCCCGCATTTTACGTAGTTTACTGTTTTGATAACTTCTTTATGAATATTGTGTAGAGGTTCTGGAAGAGTTATCGAAGCAAGAACTTGCCTATGTATCATGCAGTGAACAGTGATGACTTTAGTTGAAAGATTTCGAACTAGTGTTTGGAAACCACTTTTTGCTCCTAACATTGAAGGTGTACCGTCAGAACGCACACCACAGAGATTTCCCACTTAGGTTATCGCATTTAAAAACTCTGACATCTTTTCCATAACATCGACTGAATTCGTATTTGTCTCTAATGCAGAACAAAATAAGAATTCTTCTATTACGTTAGTATATGTGAAGTATCTGCAAAACACCATAAGCAGAAAGCAAGCAGAAACGTCTGTACTTTCATCAAGTTAAATAGAGAAAAGACCAAATTGAGCATTCTTTATATCGGAAATCACCAATTGTTTTATGTCGTCTGTCAAATTATTAATTCATCCATCTCTATACACTATTATTAGAAACTTCTTTTCACTTTTCTGCCCAAGTACACTTCTAGCCATTTCTAAAGCGCAAGGCTTGACAAGGGTCTCACCGATAGTATACGGTTTAATTTGCTTTGCGATGATCACACTGGCTACATAAGAATCCTCAACAAGTGTTTGGGATTGTTGTCGAAATGCTCCACTTGCATCCAAGCGCTGACGCTTCACACAAGCTTTTTTTCTTTTGAAAAACTTTGCATTTTTATGTTTGTGTTCGAGATGCAACTTCGGCGGCCTCAAAGAATGATTACCAAGAATTTTATACCACAAAACACACTGGCTCTTTTCTTCTCCACTATCATGAATTGACGTAAATCCATATTTAATGTAATCATGACTAAACTTCCTTTTCGCCATTTTCTATCTTTGAAAAATAAAGCTTTCTGCAAGAATTTTGGCCAAAAACTTTAGTACTGCCAAGAAACTGATTTTAGGCTTTATCCCAGGTGGTTGCAGCGCTGCTATAGAAGTAGAGTCGACAATATGAAATAGAAACGTCATTATTGCAAAACAATAGCTTTGTGTGCAAAACAAGATATTTGTTTGTGTGTACTGGACAAGCAAAAAAGGGATTTCGTTTGTAAATGTTAGGAAAGAAAATTGTTGTACAATTAGTAGTCATCTTCACGGATCACTTTTTTGAGTTTTCAAAACACAATCATTGTAAACACTTTTTTACCTTCTTCTGCGGCCCACTTGGAAACTATGCCATGTCCACTAATTGGCCATGGCCTACTGGTTGGGAAACACTGTTCTAAAGCTTGGAACTCATGCTCTGACAAAGCTGAAACTGACATTACGTGGCTGGATAAACAAGGTAATGTCGACAGGCATTTAAGCTATTGGAAAGAGGATTAAAATAGTTTGGCGGCCAGAAATTATCTAAAGGAAGCAAATATTTAAAGAAGCCACACAGGCATATAAACAGGGTAACAAACTGGGCAGGTCGTCGTGTGTATGGCATTCATCAGATTTTCAAGCTCAACCGGTGCTTGAAAGTGTCTTGATTTCGAGTGAAAACATTAGTTTAAATAGAATTGCGACATGAAGGCACCTTACGTAACCCCGAAAGCGGGCTGAGTCTTTCTTAATAAACTAAAATTTCCTTTCACTCAGAAAATTTTTCTTGACTAGTATCTGGTGAGGGTAATGGAAACATTTTTGATAAATCCCTTCTTCATCAACTACGGGAAAGCACTACTGCGAATCTTTTTTCCATAGATTCATATTTAAGTAAATCCTAACCAAAAATTAGTATTTGTGTAAATCAATCTCACCCAAAATACCAGACTACAAACTTTATTTATATGCTAAAAGAGGGTCTTGAATCCCTTCATTTTACCTCTCGGCCGAAATACGATTTCGAGTTGAACCTTAGCAGTAGCAACATGTGCATGGTCTGCATATGAGTCGGCTGGCGACAAACGACATTATTTAAAGACGTCGTCAAGAGAGTTTATACTTTAGTTGAAGTTTCCTTGAGATAAGGTTAACGCCAAACAACGTTGCGTAGGCATAAAATATAGACCATGCGTAAACGATGGCGCGACTGCCTGAAGAAACGAGACTTTATATTCAATTAACCTAAATTTTTGACGCACTGCGGAAGGTAAAGAAGTTCGATGATTTATATCCTATAGCCTTCAAATGCTTACAAATGAGGTGGATAAAGTCTTGATCTTCGTCATTTCTTTGACAAATCTCCAATGATATTAGATAGTGCCACGTGATCTGAGTGCTTGTGATGTGCGCGCACACACCTAACGTCAGCTGTCTCTTGCTGTGACGTCATTCACTTAAAACGCCGGGCTACCACTTACCAGATATTTGTTTGCTGAATATCATACAGTAGTCAGGTATAGCCGATATTGTTTGAATTAATTATATGTTGTTTGAAAGCTGCAGAGACATCTAAATTTTTTGAGGCGATAGAGATTGATAAGTGCTACCAAGCCCGGTTTGAAGTGTTGCGAACTATCATTTTTGTCGATTTTGTGGATCAAATTTTTGATCGATTGCAGTTTTTGCTTTAAAAAAGTTATCGCGGTTAGACACGTAACCCGAAAAACTTTGTGATCGAATTTTAGCCTCTACCTTATTTTACAGACGTTCACATAGTCCTTATTGTCTTCAACTTCAAAATTTGAGATTGCATTTCTTCTTCCCCTCTTATGTTTCCTTCAATCACCCGTGTGTGTTAGCATTGAAAAGGAATCCAGGAAGTGCTTATGAATCCGGGTTTTTTAGAGAATCTGTATTTAATTCAGGTGGCCCGACTTTTTCTTAATGCGGGCTTCCCAATTGAAATTCAAAAAAAATTTTTCCGGCACATTTGGATGACCTCTGAAAAACGCGATTGTTTTGACGATAATCTATTGCCGGACCTGATTCAGTTTCTCCACGCCCCTGGTCATGTGTACCAAAGGTGATCATTGTGCGAACGGTTTTGTCATGTATGCCCACCAGTGCTAAAGAATCAAGCAAAAATGTTAACAGTAAACGATAAGTGGTACCGACCGATTGGTACAAGAGGTCTGTAAATTATTGTTACAATTTCAAAAATGTAACAAAATTTTATTTTTAGAGCTATTTTCATTTGATTTGCTACATAGCAAAGGGAAATTCTTCAACTTTTTTCTCTCTTGACAGCCTACTTTTTGAAATAATTTGGTTTGAAATTGTATTTATTCAGTGACAAAACAGAATCTTCTGAATTTAGCAACGAAAGTAAAGTTTATGAAAGTGAAAACTTTGCAGGAAAAAGCCAAATGCGTTTGCTGGCCTATAGAAACGAAATCAGACATCCAAGTCCAGAGAAATTTTAGACGCAAATACAAAAGAGACCCACCTGCGAGGCCTACCATTCGATCATGGCGTAGAAGTTTATGGAGACTGGTGATTTGCTAAAAAGAAAGGGAGCCGGCCGTTCCCAAATTTTTGAATGAAACATTTCCAAATTGGTACATTGGACGTGATGGTCCCATCTCTTGGCCTTTTCGTTTCCCCTACTTTTGACCGTTAGACTTTTTGTTGTAGGGTTATGTAAAAGATATGGTCCTTCGAACCAAAGTGCGAGACATTATTGATTTGCAGAAACGAATAACTAAAGAAACTATTGCAGTTACTGTACGCCTAGATATGTTAGCAAGAAGATGGCGAGAAATTAAGCAACGGCTGGATATCCTTCGTGCCAGTGAAGGTGCACACGCAGAGGTGCACTAGTACACCTAAAAAAAGCTTGAAGTATGTCCAATTACTATATCACAAAGCGACTGAAAATATCTCAAAACGTCAAAATTTTATTGAAGTTCTGAAACTGTAGCACTAACTTACGGACACGTTGTATTATCTTTTGCTTTTATTGCGGATCACTATCCGTTTCTGCTGACGTCAATCAGCAGGGCTACAATTCAATTATGTCAAATTATTATTTATTGGTTCAGCTGACTTCCACCAAACAATATTTCAAAAAGCAATGACAAAAATTTGGTATAAATAGGGAACTATGCCTTCAATCGCGCCTATGCCTTTAATCCCGATCATCGTACTTCGAGTTAACACCAATATTACTTACAAATCTCTATGTCGTTTTACAAATTATATCTGCTCCTTCCAATAAATGCAGAGGCACTTAGTCAAGTGTGAGGTGGGCGCCGTAAGGATTTTTGTTTCACAGTTTCTGAAATATGTCATTTGGTGGTACGATTACCAACTCGGTGCAACCACCCTTAATAATACTTGTGACACCTTGTTCCTTAGCTACCCCTATGTATCTTGGTCCCGGAATTGAGCAAAAGAGACTATACGTACCCCTAAATGTGTTGAATCCGATCACCCGGTTGGCCTGATAATTCAATTTTAGTAAAAAGTCTTCCTCTATTGGTACAATTGTATATTTGATGACTATCATTTCTCACAGTGGTGTAGACCTATATTGACCTACTTTTTCTATAAATTTGCTCTCAAACTTCGGATTTATAAACAATGTCCATGATACCGATCTCCTGCTATTAAATCAACACTGTGCTTGCTTACAAACAGCAAATAATCTTACAAACTTTGATGTCTTCGTTTGACTAACTGCATAGGGTCATAAATTGAAAGTTGTGGAAGGACATTGAAGTGATTGGTGTATTTACAGAAATTAAGCTATGAAGTAATAGATTTACTACTGCATACGATTTTTGTGTAATTGTTAACCTGGCTATAAAACTTAACGCCTCCCGACTGTGGGTATGTTCCTTGCTGCTGATATATACGTTACTAGGGAAGATTGAAGTGGCCCGGACACCAAACTCCAGTATCTATACTTGAGTTATTAAAATAATTTAGGTCATAGTTTGAGTCGATAAACCACCGACCAGCATTTTCGTGTTAAACAAGAGGATAATTTTTCTAAATCCTACAAGATTTCGCATTAAATCTCGGCGTTTTGTTTCACTTTGTTACACATGATGAAAATGTCTTGAGGGTTAAAAGTACTCGGGCGCTGGACACGACTTTATTACAAATGTATTCTAATGTGAAGTCCACATTCAGCTCAGTTGTTCAACTAATCGTTAATTATGACGCCATCTTAACTTTTCAAAAAAGTAAAAATTTGTTGAAGTTGACGATCAGATGCTTGCTGTCGTTTAAACAAAACCCGTTTTCCTTCGTCAAGAAATACAAAATCTAAAAAATAATGTGTAATTTTGACGTCATCATAAAATCGGGAACCCCGTTATGACACTCACCCAGGGATGGAAATCAGTCGTCCCGAGTTTAATGTTTGTACGCCCAGTGTTTTCAGAGAAGTTAAAATACTCACACACACCACACTCAGAATTGCACGTTAAAGTACAGATACTCGATACAAGCGTGATATTGAAACCTTTGTTTGAAGCAATAAAATTATGTTTACGAGTCTGACGACTAGTGCTGAACGCGCTTAACCGGTTTCTACGAGCGCAAGCTCAAACTCTTTGTGAGTCGTACAACTTAAAGCAGGGGTTCTCAACCTTTATTCTCTCATTTACCCCTTGGCAAATTTTAAAAGTAAAATTTACCCCCCAGATTTTTTTGTATTTTAGCTTCTACAAATGCCTATTGTGGTAGGTAAAAGTGTGAATTTTTTGCTAACAAAATTTACCCCCAGGGCAGGTCAAATTTACCCCCGGTTGAGAATCCCTGACTTAAAGGAAGGGCACTCATCTTGGCTACAAATATCAGCTTGGCCATAGATTAATGACTTACAGGCTAATATGTGTATTCTTATGCAGTTTAAACGGTTCATTACTTTTTTCTCATTTTATTCTTTGACATAGGATAGAAAATTATTTAAATTTGTTAAAATGACATTTTCCTGAAATAATCGTCAGCAAGCAGCTAGCAAAGATGAGGTAGTCATTTTTTTGCCTACAGAGTATTTAAAAACGGTTTAATTAGCTTAACATTACGTACCTAGTTTCGAATGTTCTTAGATGGTTGTGACATGATCAGTTATACACTAAAAATAATGTATTTTAGCTTTTGGTTCGAGAAAAGTTAAAAGGGATGCGAGCAGGCGCCACAGTACTTTGTAAAAAGTTTAGCATTGTAGCTTCAAGACTCGCCGAACGGCGTTAGCAGCGCAAAAAATTGTTAAGTTATTCAGAGCTGCTTTAAAACATAATAATTTATGTTTACTTTAAATAAACATTTATCAGATTATGCCTTCCCAAGATTGGAACTCAAAAGTCACCATAAATATCGAATGTGTGATCGTTGATCACAGTCGCAATTATGGCTGATTTGGTGCATGCCACCACTTTTATAGATCGCTGCCAGCGAGAAGCTACCGCTGGCGCACAGCCTACATTTCTTTGTATGACTGGAAAGGGACTAATTCCAACCAAAATCGCTTTAAACTCATACAATGGGCCAGCGATACAATTTGAGCGAACTGCAGGCAGTGGCAATGTTTTGATCAACTTCAGTGTGCATCACTGATGACCGACTTAACAGCACTCACAAGATCTGGACAAAAATATTTCCCCTTTTCGAGCCAAACTGAGGTGGCTTAATGGGATCTAGTTTATTTAAGCCCACTCCCTGGCAGGGTCCCTGGACTCTAGCACATTTAGGCTACCGCTTGTAGTTCTAAAAGGCCGAATTTAATAGACAACATAATTTTTACAGTGAATCTTCAGTAGAAGGAAAAAGAAATTTCTTTGTAGCGCCAACGTTCCATAAACAGCTGAAAGATCTCGCAACCTCTCAAGGAGAATGTCTGGTGTTGGAATGCAGAGTAAAGGGGGTGCCTCCTCCGCAAATCACTTGGAAGAGAGAAGGGGGTGTGATAGAAGATTGTCCGGACTTCCGCATGCTCCACAAAGGTGACCTTTACGGCAGTCAGTAGGCCTAACATCACTGTCAAGAACTATATTGACTAAAGAAAGGACGGCAATTTTACCCCAACCGTCAAATATAAATATGTGAGACCGAATGAGCCACTTTAATTTGAAATGATTGCTTTTTCAAATCAACTAAAATTTTTTTCAATTGCTCCTCAGACGTTACAACACTGTGCAAATTAATTGCCCAAAAGTGTATTTTGATAATAAGCTTCAAGTTCTAGTTAAATACTAACTGTTAAACTGGATTATACAGTATTTGTTCGTTTTTTTTACATTTATAGTCTCTGTGATGAAACAATAGCCTTTGTATGAAATAATTGCATGTTTTAAAGATTTTGATAATTTTACTGTCCTGCAATCAATCCGGCTGAGTAACAATTCAGTACCAGCTTTATCGCAGAAATATTGTAAGTCAGTTATAGTAGCAAAAAACAATCTTTCAAGTTACTCCAAGAAAACACTCTCAAAGATAGTTGCCTTAAGTACCGGCAAGCATGTTGAGATGACCAAAACTGCGATTGCAAAGTTAATTGGAGTGGACTAAGGTACGGCGTCTCGCATTGTTAAGAAGGCTGCTAAAACTGGGAGTCTCCCTCCAAGCGGAAAGGTAACTGTGGGCGAAAGCGAAAGAAAACAGCAAAAGATGACAGTTTTATTTTGTACCAAAGTAAAAAGGACTCAAAAAAGAACAGCGCTGCACTGAAAAATGATCTGGCTTTAGCTGGATTTGAAGCTTCATTCACGTAAAGTGTATAGAAGGCTCCCAGAAAATGGTAGTCTGGCTAGAAGACCTCTAAAGAAGCGGATATCAGCCGCCAGCATCTAAAGCAAAAGATACAAATGGGCATTGAAACATAAAATAAGAAAGTGGATAAATGTCGAAAGATTTTGTTTGCAGACGAGAGCGATTTCTATGCCAAGATCTGCGTGGTCGGTTCGTTCGTCGATCTTTGGGTGAGAAGGTCCATGAAAAGAACATGATTTAAACAGTCAAACAACCAGAAAAAATTTTTCTGAGATGGTTTTTCTTATCAAGGAGTTGGCTCTCTTCGTTTTGTTCATGGAATAATGAACTCACAACAATATATCGCAGTGCTATATGAAAAAGGAATTCCAGACTTACAAATGTCGTACTCAAACGGATCTGGTATTTTCCAGCAAGATTGGGCTCCATGTCACACGCCCAAAAAAGTTATGAAACATTTCTAAACTCATAAAATAAAAACCTTGAACTGGTCTGGGAACTCATCTGATCTGAACCCTGCAGAAAATCTTTGGGCAATTGCAAAGGATTGACTTGTGATAGAGATTGCGCTACCAAGACCAGGTTCATTGACTCTGTTGTTCAGATTTATTCAGACTCTATTATTCAAGTATCATGATGAGTTAAACGCGTGATTATCCGAAGGTCAGTCGATAAGTGATGAGACTCTTTCAATTGCTTTTGGATTTTTGTAGCCATGGAACTCAAATTTCATATGATGATTATGAATGGAGTTGTTGTCTTATTTACTAAAAATCTTGTTTATTTTTAGCATACTGTAGGTGTGACGATAAATTGAAATGACCGCGAGGCTAGCAAACAGCTCAGGAACAAAGAGGAAAAATTAGATTTCTGCTAGCTGAGGATGTAAAACCACGCGAGATTCTCTCCAGAATGAAAAATCAATATGGTTCTTCCTGTATGTTTAGGGTAAGCTTTATAAATGGATGAAAACATTCAAAGATGGACGCAAAATCATAAGTGATGGCTCAAGAAGTGGGAGACCTGTGGATGTCTCTACCCTAGATTTAGTACTGGAAGTTGAAGACATGATCAGATCTGATAGAAGGGTAACTTTAGATAAAACTTTCACGAAATTGAACATGTTCCATGACACAGTTTATTCAATGGCACATGAGAAATTGCATTTTTCAAAAGTCAGCTGCCCTTGGGTTCTTAAGATTTTAACGGATGATCACAAGATGCAGCGCCTCATGGCTTCCAGAGCATCACTACACAGATACAGAAAAGAGGAAGATAATTTTCTGTCAAGAATAGTAACAAGAGACGAAACTTGGGTCTTTAATTAACAAATTTCGGAAGCCTTTCAAAATGAAAAACCCAGGTATCGTCTGTTGTTACTTCAGGACTGATGAAGAAGTAAAGGCTGCTGTGAGCAACTGACTCAGCCCGCAGAATTCTACGCCAAAGGAAAAAAACAATATAATATCAAGATGGGGCAAGTGTGTTGCAAAGGAAAGAGACTCTGTGGGAAGATAAAAAGCATTTTTTTAATTGCCAGTTAACATAAACTTGAGTTATTAAAATAGTCTCATTACTTATTAACTGACTCCAGTATGTTTTTTAGAAAATAAAGTAGGTAAAACCGTATTTTTGTGCTTTTGTTAGCATTATGCAATTAATTTGCACAGTAGGTATAGGTAAAAACAAACAAGATTTTTTCCTTTGCCATGGTGATGTCAGTATATAACAATAGATCTGTTGTTCCGAGTCCGAAATAAAGGGATCGGTAGTTCCTTTTATTTCCGCATATCTTTGCAAAATTCATCTCGATCCACATGATCGAGTCGGCGGCATCGAAGCGTACCCGACCCTCGCCTGCGGCGATTCGGGCTCTATATCTGCAAAAGAATCTCGTGACCTGCACAGAGAAAATTAGAAAAGCGGTGGCAAAGCACCGCTATACCAAATTTCTTTAGACCGTATGCAAATAAAACTAAGAAAGCAAACAAGTAAAGCTAACAGTCAAGGTTGTAAGCTTTTTAGATAGGGGTCGGGTACGCTTCGATGCCGCCAACTCGATGCCAGGCCAACTCGATGCCAAGCCAACTCGATGCCAAAATATATAGTTAAACTTTCAAATTGTTGTTTACTAGTGGAGTCGGCATCGAGTCGGCGGCATTGAGTTTGCCTGGCATCGAGTTGGCGGCATCGAGTTGGGCCATTTCCGCAGGCGAAACTCTGGCGAACCTTACTTTAATGGGCCCTGACTGTTGCAGCTAGCTATATTTTTCCGTAATTTTAGAGATGATTTTAAATAAAATATGCTAGCAAATAAAAATTGTTTGTTGCTGACTGATTTAGATTTTAGGTGAAGTAGCAACTCTGGTTATCGGAGAAGCTTTTCCGGAAGACACAGGAATATTTACATGTGAAGCAAGCAACAAAGCTGGTACAGCATCAACTGCTTGCAAAGTTGTTGTCAAAGGTAATGTGAAGGCCTTGATTCCTATTATTGGCTACAATTTATAATAGCTTGAAAGTTACGAGTGCTTCATTTTAAAGCAATTTAAAATTTAGCATTCCTGAAGGTTTGTGCATTCTCAAATAATTCAAAATTTGCCTTCTACGCAATCGATCTTGAAAAATGTCTGGTTTCATGTCGCCTTGATGATGATGTTGATGATGCAGATGTCATGTTTTTAGAAAGATAGTTGGCTTGACTGCGAAACTGAATCTAAGCCTAAAGCAGACCTTATAAGATTACACATCGCCGCAAGTGGCCACCGCCATCTGAAATACCCGGTGGCCTAGCCAGAAGCAAATTTTGAAAGGAGAAAACTTGAAATGGGTCGGATGATCTTTTATTGAGATCTACCGTATATTTTGTAATCCCCAATTTTGTCAATTTCTTCTTCAAATTTGTTGGATGACCTTTTCTGATGTTGACGTTTCGCTGCCGTAATAACTGAAAACGCCTTCATTCCTTGATTGGATTCAAAATATTGGGGGGAGCCATGGCGTGTGTCCCCTTATCCAAACCTATGGCAAGGCCACTTCGTAGTTATCATACATGGATTCCATGAATATGAACCAGGTTAGGCTGCAGTTAACTGGTAACGTTTTGTAGATAGATTTTGATTAGACAACTGTGACTCTACGACTCTTTGTCATTATGAAAAAACCACCTGTTTGAATCATTTATCGCTTACTGTTTGTAAATATAGTTGATTTCTCAATTACACTGAATCAATTTTGCTTTTCTTTGTCTTTAAAAGCAAGAGCTAAAGAATAGAAATAATTGCAATAATCGGGTTGTGATGCATAGATCTAGAATAAAACTAAGGCCAAGACCTACATATCATTGCTTTTAGTGCGCATTGATGCGTGAAGCATACGCTGCCAGAAGCAATGATACAAACGTAGTTTTTGCGTGACGATAGTTGTTTCCTTTTTCGGCGACAATGTTTGACGTGATGCCTAAGATTTCAGTCAGACAGCCTTGTAAGGAAGCAAGATGAACCGCAATTGAAATTGCTACTTCAAAATCATACATAGCTTTTGGTCAGAGACAGATTAAAAATACAATTCTTAAAGAGAGTCGAATGTTTTCAAGAGTGACTGGCATGCATTCCCTTCTCCAAAAAACACTCATCGATAGAGTGTTGTTGAACTAAAACATCGAATAGTAAAACGTTGGAGAAATGATTGCCATCTATACGCTGCGCAAGTAGATTAGTTCATGCAGATATTTTACGAAAATGTGAGATGTAGAAGGCTGCTGATATGCTCATCTGGTCAACCCACGCCTAAAACCTTTGTTTAACATGCTACGTCACCGTTGAGGTGGTTCTTTTAATTGACACGAGTGTTTTCAAACACGAGAAAAATGAAGTGTAGGTTTACAGTGTAGTTAACGCTTTGTATTCAAGCTCAAGTATGTCTTGGCAACTAGCTTAACAAGATAAATTGACTGATAGCAGCTAGGGCTGTTTGTCAAGTTCAGCTGACTAGCTGTCATTTAAAAACGCGAGCTAAAACTTACCGGCCGCTAAGTAGTTATCTATGGAAGTACGGAAGCCCTTTTCAATTTGGTTGGGGGTGGACAGGCCGCAGTTGTCCTAGGCGTTTTGGTAGTTATTATTTTGAGTAAGAAAAAGACAATCTTTAGAAATAATTCATAAAACAATGTTTTTGCTTTTTTTGGTGATTTGTTATGTTATTTTAATGGGTGTTTACACTACTCTTACACATGCGTAATTGTCTCTTTACTATTTGATTTCAGGAGTTGGTTACCATACTGTATCAACAAAACAACCTGCCGGAAGCCATCTATATTGTCAACCTCGACCCACCCAAATCCTGCCAACGCAACAGTAAGATTTTTAGGTTTAAACCGTTTCAACTTTGTCTCAAGCACGTTATCTGCACAGAAACTCATCTTGCGTGATAGCGTCAGGACATACGTCATCGCATCCGTCACAGCTTACGTCATCAAATCATATCACACAATTCAATCTCTCACCAAAGAATCCGATTCGAGAAAAAAAATTAGTTCCTGAGAATGATGGTAGCGTTCAGAATTTGAATTCCATTGCAACATCGTCTCAAAGCTATCATAATAAAACGCAATCATTTGACAGGTATTGATTGAATGCATGACAAGCATTCGACCAGGAACGTTATAAAGCATGCTAATAGTCAGCTTTTATCGCAGACATAATTCAAGCTCGACATCTCCAACAGCCATGACTGGTTTGATGTTCAACACCGCACAACATTTGTACGTCATCTCTGTGCTACTGGTTTGATTGCTGTGTTTGCTAGTAGCGTAAGCATGTGATGCAAATCGCCCATGTCTTATTTCGAAGACTTACTGTCACAAGTGGTGGTTACACATCATCAATACCCAAAAAGTTGCTTTTGATGACAACAGTGTGAACTTTAAAGCGAATAGGAGTTTTTAAACGACTGTAATGTTTCTATTACTAATTGTGAAAAAGTCTTTTCGCTTTAGAGGAAAGTTCTTTTTTTCTGGTACCTCCACCTCCTCCTTCTCTGAATATGGCCAAGCTATATCCAATGCATCATAACGCCTACTTTATTGTAGAAACGTAGCTGAAAATCAAGAATTCAAAGAAGAGAAAGATCAACTTATTAAGGAAGTAGCGAAAAGTTTTAATGACCCGCAGAAATACAAACAGGTGGGTCTCTGGTCGAATCCGACTTGTAGGAGCAGAGCTGGCGTGAATGCATGATTTTATTTATTACTTGAAAACTCTGTTGAATGGTTAATTCTGGATTCCACTTCCTTATCTTACAAGCGTGCTCTGGATTAGATTACTTTGTTTCATTTTTCTAAGTAATTTTGACCCACAACGAGCTTATTTTTGACAAAATGAAGCAAACAGTTTCCAGCTTACTCTCGTTCACGTGCACAGCAATTGCAGTTTCTGGAGCAAAAACATTAAAATGGTACTCACAGACCTCCTGCTTGACGCTCATCTCATGAAAAGCGATCGGGAAAGCGATAAACTGTGGCAGCTGAAAAGCTTAAAATAAGGCATTTTCAGCCATCATTTTGTGTATTTTCATTCCACGAATTTTTCTCTAATGGTAGAAGATTTACAGAAGAAACGCACTGTGAGCCGCGAAGTCGCTTTTATTCAAAGAGATATCGAATTAAGAGATGCCGAATCTCCAACTACGAGTTCGAAAGCCAATGCAATTGATGACCAGGTACAAAGAATTTTTGTGAAAGCTCTTTTAATCTTTTTTTCTTCTGCTAGGATATTTCTGAGAAAGACAATTATATTCTCTATTCTCCGACTCTCGCTGCTATTCTTGAAATCGAGCCTCAGGTATTCTTTTCTATCTATCTGAATGCTTTTACTTGTATGTAATTTATAACTGTACTTTCAATCTATAATGCTTTGCTTTGTTTTACTATTGCCAACATTCAATTTTAAACTTGCATCAGAGTTAAATATTGATAACTTAATTCTTTTTTCGCTTCATGCCTGTTAATTATTCTTTCTCGTATTGCACATTGCCGTTTAATTTTTACGCAGTTTCTGTTAAGATTGGTCTACCAGAACTTTTAATGTGTTTGTTTATTTATTATCATATCACTATGCTCCCCTCCTTTCCCTTAAAAACTGTTGCTGCTTCGCCTACAGCATCGTTGTGTTCAGACCCGCTTCGTTGTTATCGGTACTTTTAGTGCAGTGCGTTTCTATCACAGTAGAGCAACCAAGCAAGGAAAATTAGCGTGTCTTTATCAATTGCACTGCAAGGATAAGTCCATGCGGACGTTAAACCCGCAACTCATCGCGGGCACTGACCTATGAAGAAAACAGCAGTTTTTGTCATACTGTAGGCCTATGCGTAAAGTCATACCCTCAATTTTTTCCTGCATCTCTGCAACTAACAGAGACTTCACACTCATGGAAAGGCAAAGTTTATTCAAAGGGCGGGGAAAAAATAATGGAAAAAACATAAACGTGCCATGTATACATGCAGTTTCTAATGGCGGCGACCAAGTGTCAAGTGGCCACCTTTTTACACCTTTTTTTCTTTTTTCGACAATGTTGTCCTGTGGGATATATTTTAATTGAGAACTTAATATTAATTATGAAAGGTTTGGGCGAAAAATTGCATCGATTTTTAAGAAGCTTAAATCTCTAGCAGCATTCATTTCCCCAACAACATTTTTAAAAACGCACCCGGATAATAATTGAGTTTCTTTTACAAAATTTAGTTATTCATTTACTTTGTTGCTCCTAGGAATACAAAGTTTCAACATTTGAGCAACGCCTCATGAACGAAATTGAGTATAGGTTAGAACAAACGCCTCCAGTACATGAAAACCCAGAAGATGGAATCTTTGAGAATATTCCAGAATCACAACAGGTAATGTGATATTTACCATTTATCAACTGTTCGTTTACAGACCTCAAGTTAGTTTGTTATGACACTAAAAGAACTTCAAATATTATTGGCGATAATTTTAGCAGCTCTTGTTTATTATACTTATCCTCGGGACAGAGGCGAGGTCTGAAACGGATACCCAGGTGCACATTCCGCGCACAATTGAAATCGGGAGTTCATTTTGAACCAGCAACAAATACAAATCGTATACGGGTAGCTTCACTATTTACAAAATTAATTGCCAGCGATGGACCCTTAAAAGTCGACGTAGGACTTTCTGTGTGAGCAATTTCACTACTTATATCTCGTGCGACACATGTAGAACTTTTTTGATCATGGGCCGAAATTGCAAGCTTCTTCCACAAACCATAGGAAGACGGAAAAAGAATGAATGACTAAGTTAAGGCTTCAAGTTATTGCCTAAGCAAAGATATTAGTGGAACCGTCAAAACAAAGGCCGTAACTGTTTCAACAATTGGTTTTGTGAAAAGAGAGGAGATCTCACCAAAAATGTCACCAGCAACACAAAAGAATAAATCTTTGAAAAATAAAGCTTTATTGCACGTTTTAGGTGGTAAATTTCCATCACAAAAACGAGGGATGATTTTCCCTCCTGTACATACCTGACCAAAACGATTATGCTTTGCATGTTTTTGTTCAATAGCTTGCCGGTGCCGCCTCGCAGGGCTGCCAGTCAGTTCTTTCTGCTGTGAAATATCGGTTCACCTGGCTTTACTTAAATAGTATTTCTGCCACCAGTGACAAAATTCGTGTAAATGAGAGCATCGCCCTTAATCCCGATCATCGTACTTCGAGTTAACACCAATATTACTTACAAATTCTCTATGTCGTTTTACAAATTATATCTGCTCCTTCCAATAAATGCAGAGGCACTTGGTCAAGTTTGGGGTGGGCGCCGTAAGGATTTTTGTTTCTCAGTTTCTGAAATATGTCATTTGGTGTACGCTTATCGACTTGGAGCAACCACCCTTAATGATACTTGTGACACCTTGTTCCTTGGCTGCCCCTATGTATCTTGGTCCCGGAATTGAGCAAAAGAGACTATACGTACCCCTAAATGTGTTGAATCCGATCACCCGGTTGGCCTAATAATTCAATTTTAGTAAAAAGTCTCCCTCTATTGGTACAATTGTATATTTGATGACTATCATTTCTCACAGTGGTGTAGACCTATATTGACTTACTTTTTCTATAAATTTGCTCTCAAACTTCGGATTCATAAACAATGTCCATGATACCGATCTCCTGCTATTAAATCAACACTGTGCTTGCTTACAAACAGCAAATAATCTTACAAACTTTGATGTCTTCGTTTGACTACCTGCATAGGGTCATAAATTGAAAGTTGTGGAAGGACATTGAAGCGATTGGTGTATTTACAGAAATTAAGCTATGAAGTAATAGATCTACTACTACTTACGGTTTTTGTGTAATTGTTAACCTGGCTATAAAACTTAACGCCTCCCGACTGTGGGTATGTTCCTTGCTGCTGATATAAAGGTTACTAGGGAAGATTGAAGTGGCCCGGATACCAAACTCCAGCATCTATACTTGAGTTATTAAAATAATTTAGATCATAGTTTGAGTCGATAAATCTCCAACCAGCGTTTTTTTGTTCAACAAGAGGATAATTTTTCTAAATCCTACAAGATTTCGCATTAAATCTCGGCGTTTTGTTTCACTTTGTTACACATGATGAAAATGTCTTGAGGGTTAAAAGTACTCAGGCGCTGGACACGACTTTATTACAAATGTATTCTAATGTGAAGTCCACATTCAGCTCAGTTGTCAGAATTTTCGTACTTACTGTGGTTGCATTATTAAATGTCAGATTTAAACCAGTGTATTGGTCCTTGATATATGATTTTACTGCACACCAGCAAAAGGTTTTACTATTTACGTTTGCTTTCAACGTGACAGTGGATAATAAGTAAAGCTGCTGCCTGCTGCTATTTTCGCTGAGGTGAGACAACATTATGACGTCACTTACCATTACGAAAAAACAAAGCGTTTTTAAAGCGTTCAAGGAAAAAAGAAAAGAAGCATACTTGAAAAACGCATAAGCGCTTAATTCTTTGTTTGCATTGTGGATAAGGCTTTAAGCTGTTAGAGAATTAGTTGTATTGGAGGCGCATTGTTATTATCTCCTGAAAAGATTTCTATGGTAAATATTTCTTGAGAAAATACAAATAACAAATTTTATAATCAATGGTTAATTATGACTTCATCTTGCTTTTTAAAAAGATGAGATTTGTCGTAACTGATAAGTCGGGTGCCGGCTATTGTCTAAACAAAAACCCACTTTCCTCCGTTGGTTAATTCAAATTTTGAAAACTTATCCTCAATTTTGACGTCATTATGACGTCACAAACCCTCTTAAGACACTCATTCGTGATGGTGATCAATTGTGGCGAGTTAAATGGTTGTACCCTCAGTGGTTTCGGAAGAGTTAAAACACACTCGCAGATAGACGGAAGCACAAACAGAATTGTAATGTGTAATGTAGATACTTTGATGCATAATCAAGTCAGGTATTTTAAAGACAACAGAAAAATTCCTTTGTCGTGTTTTAGTCATTAAATATGCATTAAAGGCAAGCTTTCAGCTTAATGGCTTAGCTCTGCTGTCTGATTTATTCATTACTACAGACTAACTGTAACGTAAATCAAACGAAATGTTTATGTAATTAATCTTGCGGTCGCGCCATAAAGATGCTCCAAAACCTGCGCGCTCGGTCTGCGTTTGCGGGTTGTCTGATATTAACAGTGACTCACAGAAAGTTTTCTTAAATTAACTTTGTGGGAGTAAATTTTTTATTTGTGTTTTTACTTTACAGAGCAAACCGGCTTTTGTAACCAAACTGAAAAACTTCAAAGCCATGGACGGAACGTCTACGAAATTTACGTGCAGGGTTGTTGCTAAACCCAATGCGAAGGTGAGTATAACTGGAAATTGAATATGGATCAAAATATTGGGCCCGGTATTAAGGTCTACAAAATCCCGAGAAAAAGTGTACAGATTTGGAAAGGACTGACAGGTTTCTCGAGGCTATCAGTAGCATTATACGGTGAAATACATTATCTATTAACGTCTGAAGCATGGATTCTGTCTGAAGTATGCAAAGCATCTATAAATGGTCTTTGTATAATATTGTTGCTGAGTTCAGTGAATCACTTGATAACGTAATTCGTCTACACTTGACTGTAAATACAGGAAGTGTGTATTGGTTTGAACTTCTAAGTTCGTACCAATTATACGTCTATTTATAATTGTGCTATTTATTTTATCGCCAATGTATAACTGTAAATGTCAGTTCTTTCACAGCGTAAATACTATATTAACCTCCCGCAGCTTTTGCAAACAAGCTAAATTTATACATACCATTAGCCTAAATAAAAATTTCGCACGATTATGACCAAAAGCTTTTAAATGTCTAAAAACCATGTAAAACATTTCATCACGTTTGGAAAAAGCAGCCATTGCTAATCTTTATCCCCGTCCTAAGTACGTTAGGCTACTGGTTATGTCTACATAAACAAATGTTTATCATTTTCTGTCGGATATGAAAAGCAGCGACAAGTTGGTTTTGTAAGTATAAGATTCATAGTTAAATTTTTCGTTGATGCACTAAATTTCACTTTTTCAAGGTTTTCTGGTTTAAAGACGGCAAACAAATTTCGAAGAAATCGCAGCATTATCTGCAAAGAACAGATGGAAAAGGAGGGCATGAACTTTATATCCCCCAACTCCACATGGAAGATGACGGCAACTACACGGCTCTGGCCACTAATCCTCAGGTACTGCTATTACCGCACATTAGCTTGTTATAGTAGTTATTGATGATCATAGTGATATTTAAATTAAGGTTTACTTTTGGTCTAACTTAAATCTTGAACAGTGCACTTTCTATAGCGTACGCTAGGCTAAAGTAGAGTGAAGCTTGTGGTATAAATTTTGTTCAACGTCAATACTGGTGAAATACATACAGAAAAAATCTATTCGATGTACACTGGCAAACGGTAAAAAAGCAGGTCTCGTCTAGCACTGCCACTACAGTTATTGACAGTATAAGGTATTGATGACATGTAGTAGTAGTACTAGTTATTCAGTTTTTATCCGGTGTTGTTCCCTTGGCAGAAATGGCTGGATTCACCCACCCCATTCGTTCTGCAATTGCTTGCACTCCGTCTCTCCACTTGGCTTGATTCAGGGCATCCTCCTTCTTCAAACCAATCTTCTCTGTCTCCTCCACTTGCTTTTTCCAGGTCTTCTTCGGTCGTCCTCGTTTCCTCTTGCCACTCACTTTAAGATCCAGAGCAACCCTCAAAACACTATCGTCATCCCTTCTGGGTATATGTCCATACCATCTGACTCGATTCGCTGTTGCTAATCGGTCTATAGTTTACTCAACCCCAACATGTCCATCTGTTCTTCAGTCGTCTTTCTGTCAACAACTTTCTGACTGCACATGGCTCTCACCAAAGCTCTCTCCGTTCTTCTTAAAATTGCTTTTTTATTCTCTTTTAATCACCATGCCTCGCTTCCATACAGTATTGCTGATCTTACGCAACAACGATAAACTTTACCTTTTATTCTCAGAGAAAATCTATTTCCAAGCAATAACTCTCCACACTCCTTGAATCTTACCCAACCGATTCTTACTCTTGTTGTGACTGCCGCTTCACATCCACCACTAGAATTTAGTCTGTCTCCCAAATAACAAAATCCATTTACTGTCTCCACTTCATCGCTCAACTTCTCGATCGAATCTACCGTTCCTTCCGTTATTTCTTTACATTTCAAGCAAACAAAATGCATTGCCAACCTGACGGTAGCTCTCTTTATTTTTGCACAGCTGCCATGAACCCAGTTTCCACATTTTGTGCACATCACTGAATTGGCCATGACTCTCTTTCCACAAACTCCACATGGATCTATCTTGCTTTTGAATAGTTCTCCTTCTGACCCGCTTACCATCAATTTTGTTATTCTGGAGTTGACCTTTTACTTTCCAATGCACCCTTCCACTTCCAAATCCTTTCCTTTAAATCCTTTTGGCTTTCGTGATAACAAGGTCATCTGCATACAGTAGTTCATTAACCACACCCCTTCTTGCATTTTCTGTAATTACGTCCATAACTATTGCAAACAATAGTGGCGACAGCACAGATCCCTGATGTACACCAACTTTTACTTCGAATTCCTCTGAATATGCAGATCCCACCCTCACTCTTGTTTTTGCACCATCATACAAGCTCATAACTGCCCGAACCATTAGTTCTGATAGATCCTTCTTTCTCATGTTCCACTCCATCACTTTTCTTGGCACTCTATCCAAAGCTTTTTCCATGTCAACAAAACATATATACAGCTTTTTGTCCTTCTTTTGATATTCCTCCTGCATTCTCCTCATAATGAATATCCCATCCACTGTTTCATTTCCTGGCATAAATCCAAACTACATTTTATTCAAGTTCACTAGTGTTCGTATTCGCCTCTATAGTACCCCTTCAACAATTTTCATGTGATGTTCTAGTAGTTTCACTCCTCTGTATGATCCACAGCTCATCATATCACCCTTTCTTTTAAAGATAGGCACAATCACACTAGTTTTCCACTCATCAGGCATTCCTCCATCATCCAACACACGCTGACACAGCTCTATCATCACTTTAACTTCAATTTCGCCACTTGCAACTATCATCTCCACACTTACTTCAGATGGTCCAGTTGCCTTCCTTGATTTCATCTTGTGCATTGCTTTCACAATTTCAATGCGAGCCACTTTTTCCGCTGGTCTTTCTACTACATCAGTTTCCACCATGTGGTCCCATTCGTTCTCTTCATTCATGATCTTTTCCATGAGTTCCTTCCAAATTTTTGCCCTATCTTTTTCAATAAAATCCAATCGTCCATCTCTTCTTCTGAAGCATCTTCCTCCTTCCACATCCTTCCCTTCCTTTTTCATTCATCTAAGGAAGTAGAAAATACTGTTAGAATTCTGATATAAATCATTCAACTCCTGATTGGCTTCCATTCTTATAGTTATAGCAACAATTTTTCTCGTTTGATTTCTTAAACGTTTGTATTGAGTTTATTTTCTTCTGATGGAAATCTTCACAGTTCTTTACAAACGCTGCAACTAATACAATGGGCTGGAGCATTTTAGCTTCTATTTGTTGCCATTCTTCCTAGTAGGCGCAAGTTGTGAGGAGCCTATGCTTCAACAAATTAAAACAAAATATTTCCAAATTACGCTTGTGGAGTGTGCATGTTAAGTTAATGTTTTCAAGACAGTATATTTGTTTTTTTTTTTCAATGCAGCTTAGTGTTTCAATTTTTAAATGATTTGTTTTTTAAAGGGAACAGCTTGTAGTAGTGGTTATCTTGGTGTAAAATATAGTCGAAGGTAGGTCAAATTATCTTTTCAAAAAAATCAAAGCGATTTAACACTGAAATTGCTGAATTTGTTTCTTACTGACACTTTTGAATTTATCAATCGAATCGTTGATTTAGGGTCGTGTCAGCAGCACTGGCAGGCTCGCTATGGTTTCTAACAAACGCAACGCCGTTGCCACCAACGTCTCTTCTGCTACCCCAACGATTTCAAAACAAAGGTAGAATTTTTTGGATTATTTGTAAACGCCAAGAGCTTTATCTTGCAATTGGGGCGGAAGGCAAACAATAGCATATAAAGTACGCCAAAACAGTTTTTAAATGCTTCATAAAGTAAATTCTAGGACAAAAGTAAGGCTTCTTCCTCCCTCTCCCCACAATTAAGCCCCTTAATCATTGCATGTTTTATGATTTCTATATTTACAAAGTGGTATTTATTAGAAAATCTTCAAGTACCTGTACGTTGATTAAATAGGCGTTTGTACTTGACATTTACTTTGCTGCACTGTTTATAGTGTGTTTGCAAATAAGAGTATGTGTGTGTGTGCGCGCGCGCGCGTGCACAATAAACACCTCGCAAGTTTTCTTATCAGTTCACCTCACTTTAATGTTTCTTCACTTTATCATTTTTTGTTTAAAAGCAATAAAAACTGGTATTTGAGCTTGAAAAGTATAATGTTGGAAAAATACTGTTGGTGGTTTATGCAAGCAACTTAAGGAGGAAAAAGATGTGCCATGCCCTTGGCTTAGCTTGATTTTTCTACTCAATATTAGTTATGCTGATTTTTAATGTAAATATAAGCTTGAATTGAGTTAATTACAGCTCACAGTATCATCTTATTTTCATTTTGCTGCATGCTTTTTTATTATCTTTTTTTGATCACTCAACACAGTTTAACTAATCCCCGCATGATGTCGCCATTTACCTCATCTGTTCGCATGACGCAACCACAGACACCTTCAAATGGAGTGACTACGTCATCCGCATCACCAATGTCCAAAATGTAAGATTTCAGAGTCCTTGTTTATTGACATAAAGACTCTAAAATGCCTATTTTGGTTTGTGGTCTTCTGCTCCACCTAAATTCACTCTTTTTTGTAAAATATTGAAAGCAGTGCTGTTATTAGGTGACGGAGGGGAGCGTTCGCTCCCCGTGTAACTATTTTCGATAGTCTCACTCTAGCATTTCATCTCCAAAACAAAGTTTTCGTTAATGAGTGGTAGCTGAAAGTCGTTTTTTGCATTTGAGGTAACGATTTGGAGGGTGAAGCGAGCTTTAGTGATCGCCCACGGACAGCAAATATGCTGACGGTATCGCCCACGGACAGCAACTGCAAACGATACGAGTTTATCGCAATCTTCTCCACACAAGAAATTTTACCACTAAAATTTGTTTTTGTGATGTTTCAAAAGGGCTGACTGCCAAAATGCTTTTGATTTTTTACCGATCTACCTTCTAATCGCCACCGTTACAATTCTATTCCGTAGAGTTCCAGAGAAAGGTCAATTAGCTGATGATGAAGAGAGTCCAGTCGAAAAATATTATCGACCAACTTTCATTCAAAAACCACAAGAAAACACAAAAGCGGAAGAGGGAAAACTTGTGCGATTTGACGTTAAAGTGAGAATTTCTTTGTGTTGCTGGGAGTGATCGCGATCTGCTGATGGCGAGTTAGAAACTACCTTTATGTTGTTTAGTTCAGAAACGATGTAATTTACTTGCGGAGAGGTGGATTTATTCCCATGCTCAATTGGTTAGAACTCAAAGTTAAAGCTGTTCAAAAATTATTTTTACAATCAAACCTGTAGGCCCATTAAAACTCAAGTTTTAATATTGGAACTATCTGTGATTAGAGAAACCCACTTGGAAATTGTTTTAAGGTAACTGGACTACCACTACCGAATTTGGAGTGGCTCATTAACGGAAAACCGGTTCGTCAAGACGCACTTCACAAAATCCTAGTGCGGGAAAACAATGTCCACAGTCTTTTATTGGAGAGAGTATCTCCTATGGATGAGGGACAATACACTATCAAAGCCTCAAATGTTGCTGGCACTGCTGTGGCTCATATTCAACTCCATGTTACACGTAAGTTATGACATCTCAATAGGGTAAAAAAGAGGATCGGGTGTAGACATCAAAATTGGTATTTTGCATTGGAAAAATTTACGGTTTTTAAGCACTTTTGGTTGATTTGGCTTCTGACCCTACTCATGATAGTTTGGTCTACGAGTTTTGCAACTCGAGTTGGACTTGAAAACTTCTACTCCAAGTCTTTTGTTTCAAGTTGGCGTGTGATTCAAGTCTTGAATTTTGATTATTTTTGAATTTAACATCTGCACGAGGTTTTAGCCAACAAAGTGAACTGTACTTTGTGTTTTGAGTTAATTTTATATTACCAATTTCGGTTTGAAACCGGACTGCAATTTGAATTCTACCCAAGTTCGGTTTCAAAAATGGGGCCTGTTGGTTTATCTACATAAAGGTAAACCCATATATGATTACAAGTTTTGGAAATAAGAAAGTGAGGCTTCCATTTCCCGGTGTCCACGACCTTGATGAGAGTAGGTAAACCAGTTTCTTTCTCTCGACCGCATTTTTCTTCGACTGGAATATCTACTCGTGTTATTTTAGCTTGGGCTGTTGTTGCAAGCTGTTTTTCAAAATTCCACACAGCTGGCATTCGAACTGGGGGCCTTAAAGTAGCGAGTCGTATACCTCAACCACTATACTGTCAAGCTCGCTGCATAACTGTTACCAAATAAACATTTTTTCGTTTTGTCAAATTTTAATTTAGGGGCTCTTTGAAAATTACTCAAACGAGTGCTTAATACTCATAGAAATTTTATAGCTAGCCTATCTGCTATATTTCTCAACACGGTATCCCTTAATTTTAGGCTATTATTGGTTGATAGCATTTAATCATTGCTAAGGTTTGCCGCGTTATTGCAAACTGAGACATGCAACCAAACTACTGTTATCTGCAGCTCGCGAACACTTGAGCCCTCCCGCTTTCATTCAGAGGTTGGCCGGACACTGTGTGGCTGAGGGGGATGCTTTCCGCTTAGAGGCGCGTGTACTTGCCTCTCCTAGACCAATCATATCATGGAAGAAAGACTCGGATCAAGTGATGCATGGCAGCCGAACGCAGTAAGAGGCTATATGCTCCATTTTAATGTGAAAGCTTAATGTACGGGGTGTTTCATAATTCTTTGAAGTCTTCAAATTTATAACGAAAATTACTTTACATGAACAAAATTTGAAGCAATTTCGGTCAAAAAAGTCTTTTTTGGAAGTCTATTTTGTAGGCAAAAACAAAAAGTATATTTTGGAAAAATGCATCAAGAGAAACATGTTCTACGCAAAATTTCCGTCATTCATATTTCGTAATTTGGTTTGCTCAAGCATTAGACTCTTTAGCACAACCAGGTTTAGCACTCCGTTGAACAGAGGCATGGACTCTAATCACTTGTAGGCCAACGTCCCTCTTTACACAGTCAAGAATTTTGTCGTCAGCCAAAAATTTTTCATAGCGTTTTGAATAAAACTTTTCTATGAATCTTTTTCTAAGCGCACTTGAAATTTCCGAGCAAAACGTCGGCAAAGATTTGTTTAGCAATTGACTTAAAACCGATATTCAACGAATTTGATTTTTTTGCTCTTTAGAACTGACCATTCTGAATTTATGACAGAGCAACTGTTGCAATATTAAACTGTAAACAGTATATTTAGAATATAATCATAAGCAGGCAAAAACAATTGCACTAGATTAATGGTTGCTGGAATTTTTCGAAACTTCAAGGAATTGTGAAACTTACTGTAGTATAGCGGTCGTGGTGTAGGGGTTCCAGCCCTTGAAGAAAACAGTCGTGAGTTCAAAATTCAAAGCGTCATTAATATTCTTCATCAGATATTTGGGTGTTTTATTTCTCCAGTAAATGTTGCTGGTTTTATTTTCTGTAGTAAAATGTTTTAAATGTTCTAAAACGAGTGGCCAATGGCTGATACACCCTGAACCAGCAAGTGCAAAGCCTGCATCGGTAATATCCCAAACAAAAAGTACCATAAGCTACTTTAAGCGATTTGTTTTTGCCTACTTATTGTTGTCATTTAGTGGGCAAATGTTTTTTTGCTGTGTTACGTTTGGAAACAACCAAATGTTTTTGAAATTTAAAAAGTCAAGAACTTTTATAAAAGATTTATGCGTTTAGATTGTATGAGGATGAGTCTGGTTACGTTTGCCTTCAAATCACGCAAGCAAGACTGAGTGATGCAGGATGGTATACGTGTAGTGCTGCTAATAAAGCCGGAATATCAAGTTGTAATTGCAAGTTGGATGTTTACTGTAAGTGCCGGTTAGAGATTACGTTTGTTGTACAATGTAGTCCACACATGGTGTTTGCTGATTTGTAATTAATTTTAATACTCGATCACAGAAAAAGTAATGGCACGCTAATAACCTTTTTCGATGATTTCGACCTAAACTATAATTTTATAGTAATTTTGGGAGCTGTAGGTAATCACTGATCATGTTGCTGTTATGGTGGTGGTGGTGGTGGTGTTTACCTTTCCTCGTCTTTGAGATGGCGGCACAGCATGGAACTGTTATAATTCTATTCGAACCAGAAACCTCAAAATCAGATTAATGGATAGCGGCAGTCTATTACAAACTAGTCATCACTACAAATTGCAAACTGACTGCCATACCATCAAGGCCGACTGCCATGGATGGCTATCCAAGGATCGCCTCCTACGTTATGCTTGGTTTTCAGCTTCACTCTTTCTAACGCGGTGAAGCAGGGCTATTTGATGATCATCGGCTAAGTTGTCTTTATCTTACGGTCACGGGAAAATCTTTTGTTATGTACATTACAGAAAACTTTCAGTTGTCATTATTCTTGATTTTGGAAAAAAAGACCCGTATGCCAAAACTCCATTAAAATACAATTGTTATTTTTCGGTACGGTATCCGGAATTTAAATGCTGTGTGGCTCCAGAAAGAAGTTGGGTTCAAAAGTTACTGACTAGTGGCAACGC
This sequence comes from Trididemnum clinides, assembly GCA_963675345.1. Classification (NCBI taxonomy): domain Eukaryota; kingdom Metazoa; phylum Chordata; class Ascidiacea; order Aplousobranchia; family Didemnidae; genus Trididemnum; species Trididemnum clinides. Next base: position 19,314,390 of record OY776293.1, on the reverse strand, counting down.
ACACTAAACCTGCTCCTACAAGCCTTGCAAAGCGAGGAAAATGGATGTAAATATAGTTCATTTAACATTTTCGATGCTGCTGACTGCTTTGAAATTATCGATGCTGCTGACATCAAGCAATGGAACCAAACAAGCAGAAAATACTACATAAAAAATCTTTCTAAATGATGAAACAGTGCTCCTATCGCGAAGTTAAAACGCAAAACCATGTGATTGGTGTTATAACAAAAGAACGCTCCTACCCAATGGATTATCGGCTGAGTCACTGTCATCCGCTTAAATTTCCTAATTGATTCGGCTTTGTTGGTAGAGGTGGAAATCTGACCTGTTTAGTTGTCGTAGTAAAGGTTGGTTGTAGGCTTGTGTTAAATATGGCTGTGCGAGCAGTACTGACAACTCCGAAGCGGATTCGAACAGAGCAATGTTCTACGCATAACCGCTAAGGTTTCCTCTTGACCGGAGGATGAGTATATGATAAGTAAAGCTAGTATTTTACTTTTTCTCGTTTTTTCAGCTCCAACGGCCAACGTTGCAGTCACCAAGCACCGTATTCGCACGCCACATCGTTACGCCAATCTTGCTAAAGTAGCTGGCGTTGACATGCGGGAAGCTTTAACTCCTGATGCACAAGCTCACCACAGGCTGCCAGAATCCGAAGACTTGTAAACTTGTTGATGAATTTGCTGTTTCGTCAGCTTCTCGCACTGAACTATCCCTCACGATTGCTGTAAATATTCTCTACCAAGTGCATGCTTATCGGGTTGTTGCTTTTTATTAAAATTTTGTCTCAACTTCTGCTGGTCACGCTTTTACATCATCACAGTCAGTTCAGGCTAACGCGATGCATGCTGATTTTATTTTCGCGGACCACACGAGAAGCAATTGCAGCGGTCGTACAAGACTCTTGCACATATAATAGTGACGAAACTCTTACAGGATGCCGCACGCGGCACGAGCTTGACAATTCATTTCGTCTTGGGCTGTTTTGCACCTTTGATTCTTTGAAAAAAATTTGTCACTGTTTTTCACAACATACAACGCTGCCATCGCGTGTTTTAAACGTATGATCACTCGATCGTGGTTACCATGGAAACGGCGCTTCAGCTCACTCGACAATGCAGCTGACCTAGTATGCAATGGACAGCTTGCGCAGATATAACAAAGTGTTGAATTTCGATCAGGCGAGAGCCATCCTCTCACTATCGCTTTTCAAGAAGCTTACTTGTCTCGATTTATATAACATTGTGGTTCTTAATTTTTTTCGTTTTTACCCATACTCAGCAATGGCATAACCTCTATTTCCCTCAATCTTAATTGAATTTGAACCAATTTTACCGGTTCAGCCATGGATTCAAACTCATGCTTGAGAACGAATGAAGCACTACGTGAGTTGATTTAATAATGGTCAGGAAGCTTTGTACACAAAAACAAATCATAATGTCTACCCAGGTTGATTTTCAAATAGGAGACCAAAAGAATGTAGGCTTGCCACGACCTTCCAGTCTCAACGATGCCGCATAAGAAAACCTTAGGCCTAATTTGATTTCTAATTATCGATCTGCAATCCGCTATTTCCCGGTGGTCGAAAAATCCTGAACTGCCATAACCGATAAAAAGTTTTTATTGAACAAAATATAATCATTGTTCTCGATAACCAGTCATTATTGAAATACTAATATAACAATTAGCCAAAGATATACACATTAAAACTTAATCAAAGGCACTGCCTTTATGTTTGCAATATGCATAAGAAATACAGTTGTAATGCAATCACGAAAACACAAATCTCGTTAACCTTTACTCGTGCATAGACATGTGGCAAGATGTGTTAAACTGCTAACAAGTCGCAATACCTTTGAAAATGGTTAACCACTGACATGGGTCTCCAACATAGCCCATAACTAATTTCAAAATGAGGGTTGCATCATTGTTTTAAAGGTAATTATAGGCTGTGTTGGAAACGTAGTTAATGGATTCGAGAAACATTGCTACCTGCTTTAAACTTTGGTACATTGCAAAAAGTGTGCAAATTATTTTCAGACACTTTTGGATATGATTACCCTCTCCTAAATGGTGTAATGGTTAACGAGCCTGGCTCTTAACGCAGTAGGCGGGGCAACTGCCAGGTTGACTCGAACTCTAGGTCAAAATTAGGTTTATTAGCAGGTTAACTTCTAAAACTCGATTTTTCGTAAAGATCAATTTTTCGAAAGCGATCGTTTTCCTTAGGCGACGTAAACCTTTCTTTTGAATAGTTTTAGAAATCGCTTGCCGAAATCGATGTTTTCACTCTTTTCCAAGTTAAAAACCTCTTTAAAAGATCAATTTTTCAAAATCAAAGCTTGTGCCTGTTAAGTCTAGGGGAGAACATCAGCAGATTTCTGGGTCCCGTAAATCGAACTTGGTCCTAAAACAGTTACCTGTGCGTATCCCATCAATAACACTAACAGCAGGTTGTTGGTTCAACCTTTGACTGGGCCATATCAAAGACCATCTTTAGGTTGGCAGACAGGGAACGGGGTTGAGCAATTAGCCAGTTGCTATGGCTCAGTTTGACCAAAAGCTAGCAAACAGCATGAGTTGATAAACATGAATGAACCGCATTCACGTCTATTTGCCCCTCACAAAAAATATACATAGAAATATTGCTTAATACATTGAACTTGAACCGTTCCAACTTTAGTAAATAATAATCAAAACACATTATTATGGTTAGCAAAAGCAGTAATGACGTAACAAAAAGAAACAATAGTTAAAACAAGTGAACTTATACAGCAGTGTAACGAAGTCATTGATTGAAAATAGGACGTAGAACAGTGCTGGCCACTGAACGCAATAGGGAATGATTTAAAGTTGAAAAGCAATAACAAAAGCTACATTGGTTAACTGCACTTTGAATTACAGTCCTATCTAAGAGCGCTAAAAACAAATAACTTAAAAGTATGCCAATAAACGTAGCAACAAAAGGAAGTGATGGTCCGGTACTTTGAATCCAAAATAGAAAGATTCAAATTAAGCAATATTTCGTAATACCATTCACAATCCAGTTATGGTAAATACTTTCACAGTTACTTCACTGGTGTCCAGGCTTGGTTCGAAGCTGCCTGTACCATCAGCACAGGCACAGTGCGTTTCTATCACAAGCACTGCTACCAAGCAACCAGGCACGGGAGATAGCAGTAACGTGCCATCAACTGGTTGAAACGCTTAACTGCGCGACCAGCGACTTTTTACTATGGGCTATTGATTATGAATAGTGGTCAGTGTTGCAAGATACGTCAATCAATCAATTGATTGATTGACTGTGAACGAAGTGTTCCTTTCCATTAATATTTAAACACACTAGAGCATAAGCACAGTGGAAGAAACAGCTAGGAGCTGTTGCGATCTTTAGCTCCGCCCTGTTTGGCTCGAAATGAATTTGTTCTTGAATCGCTGTTAGCTCGCGTTTCAAATCTGCTTTTTGCACTTAGGAAGTTCGCGTTCTGATTCGTGACAGGATTCGGTTGGCTTTTCTTTTCACTCTTTTTTTTGTCGTGTCGAGCAAATCGCTTGCTCAATCGACTCACTATGCCTTTTGAGATTGGTGCTGGTTCGCCAGCTTGGCGCGAAGAATTGGATCCATCGTCGGCAAAATGATCATTCATCTCGAGTACTTTTGAAGCCTGTTTCTGTTTTGATTCCATCGTAGATAATCCGCGTCGTTTAAACACGGGAGTAGATTTTGTAGCCGGCTCAAGCAACTGGTTTTCAGTACGCGCGCGAACTCGACTGTTACTGTAGTTTTCTACTGATCTGGTTGGCGAAGATGCGGAACTTTTTATACGAAAAGAAAATATTTTTCCAGTTTTTTTTTTTAGCTGAGGAACTCCTGAGTGCGGCTGGTTGTCAGTTGAAACGTCGTTTACTTTTAACCTGAACGAAGAACTTCGAGGTTTTGGCGTCATTTTCTGAAGTCGATTTAACATTTTTTCGGTTTTCGACTTCGATTTTTTCGGAGTAGTTTCTTCTTTCTCCGGTTCAATGATTTTGGGAGGCTGTTGCTCCCCAAACGAGTCAGAGGAAACAGAAGCGGTGGTTCTTCGGCTTTTTTGAAGACTACTAGTAGCCCAACCTCGACGAATTTTCTTGCTTTCACTAGGTTTGGGGATTTGTCGACATGATATAGATCGACGAACGGCAGAGCTGGAGACACATGGAAGAGGAGGTAAAAGTTCCGTCAAACAGGGGTCACTTTGAGTCATTTTGGAAACTTTCTTAGGCTTTTTTAAATCAATAACAGTTACAGTGTAACGGCGAGGGTTTTCAGTGTCAGTTTGGTCCAGATTTTCAGCGGATTTGCTTTTACATAACATGGGAAGGCTGTGAGAAAGACTTGCTTCTTCTTCTATAACTGGGGACATGATTGGAGCAGAAGACAAAACTTCACACGATGACAGGCGAAGGATTTCGACGCGGCTTGAACGACGAAAAGAAAGGACACCACGTTCTAGTAAAAAAGAATATCAATTACTTAGTGAAAAGTAATTTCATATAAAGATTTAAAACTCAAACATGGAAACGTTTATGAAGTAGCAGAAGAAATGAAGGCTACCCGAGCACAACAGGAATATTGGAAATTATTTGCTGCAATTTACAAGCATTTTGTTAAAGCCAGCATGCGGTTAGCATATCTGATGAGCCAATCAACTTCTTTAATTGATAGCAGAAAAAATGTGTTTCTGATATCTTCGAACAAACTGTGTTAGTATGCCTGAGGCAAAAGCCTAAACACAATTCGTAATATTAACAAGCTGCAGTAGAAATAGCTTTCGAGATGATTTAAATTTGCAGAAGACTTGTCACTATAAAAACTTGCAATAAACTTAAACAGAAGATATCAATCAAACAACAGTCAAATAAGCTGCAAATAAAAGCATGTCAAAACGTTAACCTTGCTTCAAGCTGGGTTATAGCATGCATCCAAACCTTCGGTGACCGCTGCTTTCAATCGAGTCTGTATGAAGAAATAAACCAAAAACATAAAAAGAAAAAATTTTGAAAAAATCATTCAAAATAAAATATAAAATCAAATGTAATAGTCATCAAAACAAAATAACACATTTGCTGTTTAAAAATAAACAAAAACAAGCCAAATATCATCATCAGTAATTACCTGCATGGAACTTAGCCAACGGCGAAAATGGGAAAGATTTACCTGTAATCAATATCAATTAATTATATAAAAGCGAACGCATACAAAACAAAGCAAGCTATAAATCAAAATCGAACCTGAATTAAATAACACATTTAACACCAATCTTCTTTTCACATCTATAACTTACCTTTACTGGCAACCTTACCTTTTTCGTCTTTCACCTGTGATGAAAATAAATTAGAAATTATGTAGAAATACTTGAGCAATTTGTTATTTTCAGAATAAATCTAGATGGCAAAGTTGTTAATATTTTATTGAAACATGAGTTGCTAGTTGCTAGCCAGCAATTTTCAAGGTGATCTCCTATCAAGAGGGATCTGCCTCCAGCATCAAAGTACAATAGAAAAATTTGCTCAAAAATGATCATCATTTTTGAGCAAATTTTTCTATTGTATTTTATTGAAATTTTGATGTCAACTGGTCTATTTTCTATAAACACTTTTTTAGCAATATTAATGAGATCAGTTAGGACTTTAATGTTACTTAAATACCAAGTGCAACCTTGGCACTAGCGTTAATCCTAACACTAAAACAATTTTACGCACAAGATTGTTTTCAGGAGGAGAGAAACAAAGGGTTTAAGTTACCTTCTTTTCCTGGAAATACTGTCTTTTCAGCATCTCAAATCTTTTCGACAAAAATTTTTCATTGCATCCCACTCTGTTCCGCCACCAACTACTCAAAATCGTGCTAAATACGCTTACTAAGCAAGCCTACCTGTTCTTCGGACTCGCAAATAAATGCAATTTTTTAAATCTTTAAAACAAATCAACATCAAACAACCTGATCTCCTTTCTTTTTCTGATCTTCTTGATCTGTTTCACTGTCAGCTCCTACGTAAACAATAGTCGAATGAAATATAAATGCTTAGTTTGTTTGCATAAAGCATCGCCAAGTTAGGAAGACAGGGAAAGGCTAGTGCTTTTTTATATCTGAATAGTTGCTTAGTAGTGGTACACACATAGTATGGGTCTTGAAATTAATGAACTGTTTTGTCAGAACTGCATTGCCAAATGGCTCAGATTTAGATTTTTGAATCAGTCTTATTCATGCTAGAAGTATGAAATACGACCATGTAGCTTTTTGTCAGTCAAAACTTGTCTATCTGTCTACCTGCAAATAGAAACTCACCGGGCACACCAACTGCTTCTACGTCACGAGGGTCCAGCTGCAGCGTTAATTGGTCGCCTATCGAACCAGCAGTTCTAATATTTGAATTCAGAAAATCTAAACATTAACAAGAAAACTTTCACAACTGTGAACGACTCCATTAAGATTCTACTTCAGGATAATGCCTCGTTAACAATGTTAGCTAAATCGCTTTTCAAAAAGGTTTGACAGAGAAGCCGAACGAGATTTTGGATACAACAAATGTTAGCTAAAAAACAGGCGCAACAAACTATCATGGGAAAGTCTTGTGCAAAAGATCAGATCTTCATTTAGAGGTTTTTTACCAGTATAGATAACCTTGTACTCAGCCTTATATTTGTGCTTTTGTTACTTAATCCTTCGTGGGGATTGGAATAGGGAGCGGGGTACACCCCACACCTTGCACCAACAATGATACACACAGAGGCACCCAAAATGGAAACGCGTATTGAGTTCATAGCAGGACATGACAAAAGGAGGTAAGATTGCCTGAGTCAAGTGAAAGCAACGCAGCAGTGCAAAAGCTGTGCGTCTCGCGTCAGAGACAACCACCGTGGTAAGATGACGTTAGATTTCGTGAAAGAATGCTCCAAATGAAGGATTGGTTAAAAATACAACTGGCCGTTACATACCTGCAGTTGGGAGGAAGAAACTTCCTACGAACTTAGCATGCGACCATGAATTTCTCTTTGCACTGTTCTTCTTTTTTCCATTCGGAGACGCCAAACGAAACTTGTTGGCACTAAAAGCATAATTATTGCTAAAATTGTGCAGTAATAGTGCTTTAGCAATAAGCAAGAGGATATACTGTAGGTGGCAAAACCATCAAACTGTCTTTAAAGATGACTACGGAGAAAAATTTCCTTACCTACATGGCTAAAACATGCGAAGATGTAAGTGACGGCCATGTTTGTCAAAGTTATTATATTGAAAGTGCAAGATTTATGCGACAAATTGCCATTTTAGCTACTAAGACCATAGAGCTAATGTAGATCTTAGTGTACTATCATAAAGATTAAATCATGATGCAATGGGAAAGTAATTCATCTAAAACCCTGATTAAACCCTCGATTATGACGTCAGCCTCAATGAAAATCTGTTAACTGTCACCACCATAAAACGACATAAGTAAAAACCGACTTTAGGTAAGATTTCCCATTGATAAAACAATATACAAGTAGACGCATCATGATAACATGGAAAATATTTAAAATAAATACAATTATCCGTAGGATAGAGTTTCCTAAGTTGTCTGAATTACCGACGCACTTATCTCTTGTGTAAAATTAAACAACGTACAGCATAAATTGATCTCAAAAAAAAGGTTTGTGAACAACAGATGACCTCCAAAAAAAGTTACTAATGCGAGACAAAAAGCTCTCAGAGCAGGTTGATTTCCGTAAAACTGATCTTACTGCTGCAGTGGCTTTCCCTCAGGCAATGCGGTTGGAAACGCTTCTTGCAATCCAGACCATTCAACAGAGCTCGAAGAGTTATGAGCTGAAAAACAAGATTACGACTTGTACCTTTAAATGATAATGACCGCCGCCGCAATGTAGCGGTAATTTCGAAACGAAACGTTAAAGTTTGAATCGCGATTACCACACCATAGCTACTGGTCTGAAAGGGCATTCGATATTCAAAGAGCTGTTGCTGGTAAAAAGTCTAGTTTATATTGGTAGCAGACACGCAGTAAACAAAGATACGTCAGCCCCGTAAAAGGCGAAAGCAACGTGAAATTCGGATTTTTAAATGACGTAACCATATCCCATGTCTATGTTCTCGATACTTCCGAGCCGAATCGGTGTTTCGTCATTAAAAAACTAAGTAAAAATGAAAAGAGCCACACACTGTTAAATCACGGCTGTCCTAACAAAACCACAAAGTTAGTGTCTTGCAGTGTCTGAGATCGCACGCCAAACAACAGAATCAAAAAGATGTAGTTTTGTTTCAACCTGAGATTGCTTTGTTACAGAATAAAAAATACAAGTCTTGACAAAATCGTAACAAAAGTCTTGACAAAACCAACCTGATATTCCACGTAAATGTTTCATATGACTCAAGCCAGAGGGAGCTGTAAAAAATATAAACATGTTTTATAAAATTGGATAAAGTAGAGCTTAAGTTAGTTTACTAATCACACTTTGAAAGGACTACAACTAAATTGCTCGGAAACAGAAATCAGTTTGATTTGCCAAAAAGTATCTCCAGATTCAATAATGAAAATTTTGATCACCAAAGAATTGAGACTATGCTCGTTACAGATTTTCCTAATTTAACTTGGTATGATGTAGTAAATAGCTTATGATGGTAAAAAGAGGAAAAAGGTTATTGGAAACCTAACTCCAGCAAAAGAAGCATTCACAATAAAAGCATGCTTTCACATTTTACCTGCCGCTACGCTAGGCAACGATTGATGAAAATCAGCACTAGCTGACTTGCTGCGGTTGTGCGACCAGGGAAGTTTTACACCTACAAACGAAAACACTTTATAGCAAATGCAGTGATTAAGATGTAAACTGATAATTGGGATACCTAAATAAAGAGTGGACCAAGTAGACGTGGTTCAATTTTCAGATAAACGTATTTACTAAAGCAGTGTAGGCAGAAGTTAGTGTCATAAACTTTTGAAGCCATGGGACAACTAACATGTTGAACCAAATGTACTTGTAGCACAGATCTTGTGCTTAACTAACAGTAAAATAAACCAAATGCATTTGTTTCACAAGTGCTTTTAGCCAATTTTTTTTACGTGTAGTTAAGCAGATGGTCCACAAAATACCATATTTTGTCAGAGTCATTTCAATTGTAATTGTTTATTTACAATAAACTGACTCAAAAGCTCCTTAGAGAGAGATCCAGTTTTTTAAATCCGGTTTTGTCCGCGTTAACGCAGGTGGCCGAAATCACCTCGTGCTTCTCGATAGTTCGTAAACACCATTACGCCACTTCACTCTGTCAATGGCATCCTCCCTTTTCAGTCCAATGTGATTGATATGCTCCTCTACTTGTCTCTTCCACGTCATATTCGGTCGCCCATACCCTCTTCTTTCTGCCACTTTAAAGTCCAACGCTTTTCTCAAAACATCACCATTATGCCTTCTCAAAACATGCCCATACCATTGCACTCCACTCGCTCTGGCTAGTCCATCCAAAGTATCCTTTAAAGTTTAAACCCAGCAAACTCAGGCTCCTTGTTTTCTCAATCACCTTAACTCCACACATTGCTCCCATCATGGCTTTTTCAGTTCTCAAAATTGCCATCTCATTCTCCCTCAGACCAAGGGCGTAGCCAGAAAAAAATTGAGAGGGGGCCAAATTTTGCAACTTTTAATGTGACGTCATTTACTTATAACGGCATTTTGCCTTTCCTGAACTACGCTCGTCGCTACTAAAAAAATTGCTGTACAAAACTGAGAAAGTGCGAATGCGATTTCACTGATATAATGTGGTTTTATCAAGAACGGCTTTAATAGTTCAACTTCAATTGTGACGGATAACGCACTATTTAAGGAATTTCAAGGAAACCACTCCCACTGGTAAGTTGAACATTCTGATAAAAGAAGCGACGTCTTTGTAGTAGTCCCCATCGCAATAAAACAAGAAAGCGCTTAGCGAGACCCTTATTTCTTGCCATTACCATAACTTGGATTATCAATTCATCACTCGACTGCGACATAGAAGAAAAACTTCGGCGATGTTTCGTGTGTAAAACGTACACATCTTGTTTGATAACATTTGAAAGTTTAAAAACTTATGAAGTCACGCCCGACCCATCCCCTTGCTAAAAGTCAACAATAAACTCTAATGTACCTGCAGAGACGCAAAAAAATTTATGTTTTCATTTTTTTGATACTGTTTTGTAATTTGACTTAAAATTCAGGGGGGGCCATGGCCTCTTTGGCCCCTTTGGCTACGCCTATGCCTCAGACACCACGTCTCGCTCCCATACAGCATTGCTGATCTTACAAAACTCTGATAAATCCTTCCTTTTATTTTTAACGAAAACTTTCTCCAATAAAGTAACTCCCCACATTCTCGAAATTTTATCTATCCAATTCTCGTTCTTGCTGTTGCCGCTGCTTTACTTCGCTTCCTGTCCCCCAAATAACAAAAATTCTTCACAAGTCAACCTGGTCGAAAAATGATATTTCTTCACCTGGTTCCACAACTCCTTCCTTTGTATCAACACATAGTTCACAAACAAAATCTTTTGCCAGAGTTGAAGTCACCCTCTTCATTTTCGCGCATCTACCATGTACCCATTTACTACACTTTGTACACATCACCAAATTTGCCATCACCCTCTTGCCGCACTTGGCACATGGATCAACTTTCCTCTTGAGTACCTCACCTTTCGAACCACTCACCATTACTTTGGTTTTCTTGAGGTTCACCTTCAGCTCCTTGCTTTCAAATGCCTCTTTCCATTTTAAAAACTTCTCTTTCAACTTCTCTATACTTTCACTCATTAAAACCAAGTCATCCACATACAAAATTTCATTCATCAATCCTTCTCTTGGATTTTCCGAGATTACATCCACTGCAATTGCAAAGAGCAGTGGCGACAACACAAATCCTTGATGTACACCAATTTGTACCAAGAATTCTTCAGATAACTCAGATCCCACTCGAACTTTGGTTTTTACCTTGTGATTGAGGCTCATCACCGCTTTTACAATTACTTCTGGTAAACCTTTCTTTCTCATTACCCACTCCATCACCTTTCTTGGAACTCTATCAAATGCCTTCTCAATATCCACAAAACACATGTACAAATTTTTCTTCTTATCCCTATATTCCTCTTGCATTCTTCACACTACAAACAATGCGTCTGTCGTTCTTCTTCCAGGCACAAAACCAAACTGCATTGAATCAATATTTACTTATTCTCGAATCATTGTCTCCAGCACTCTTTCAACGATCTTCATCGCGTGCTCTAACAGCTTTACTCCTCTGTAAGTATTGAAGTCTCTTACATCTCCCTTTTCCTTGAAAATTGGTACCAGTACACTTGTTTGCCATCCATCTGGCATTTCTTTCCCATCTAACATGCATTGGCAAAGTTCCACCATTACACTAACCCGTACTTCTTCTTTAGCAGATATCATCTCTGCACATTCTTTAGAGGGTCCAGCTGCCTTTCCTGGTTTCATCATTTCTATTGCTATCGCCATTTCTTCGTGGGTAACATTCTTAATAGGTCCCTCTACCATACTAGCTGCTGTCACGTGATCCCAATCATTCTCTTTATTCATGATCTCCTCCATGTGATTTTTCCATATTCGTTTTCTGTCTTTTTCGCTGAAACGTAACCTTCCGTCTTTTCCTTTCACGCATCTACCTCCTTCAATACCTTTTCCATCTTCTTTTTTCATGAACTTCACCATTGTAAAATGTTATTTGGTTCAATTTTGTTAACTCTTTTTCAGCTTCTTTCCTCATAGAATTAGCAACCATTTTCTTGGTTGAATTTTTGATATTCTTATATTTAACCTTGTTTTCTTCTAATCGACTTTTGCAAATTTTTTTATATGCCACTTTCTTTTGTTGTATTGTTTCCTTCACCTCTTCATTCCACCACCATGAACCCTCATGGTTTTATCTACCTTTCTTCTTTCCACATTCTTCAGCACAAGCTTGCAGCATACTATTTTTAAAAGTATTCCATAGATTGGGTGCATCAACATCAACCAATTTCTTTACTCTTTCTTGAAATCTTATGTTGTTTTCTTTTAACTCTCAAACCCTCCTGCTAATAGTTTGTTCGTTCTTCACTACTTTCTTTAACTTTCTTTTGTTTATGACTGTTACCACCAGCCGATGTTGCAATTTCCAGGGGATGGTTTTCACGTCTTTTAAATACTTTCTATTGCTTTTACCAACCAATGCAAAGTCAATCTCAGTTTCATTTTCACCAATACTGTATGTTATATTTCTCTGCTTCTTCTTTTCGAACCATGTATTTGCCACATACAACTCCTTTTCATCACAAAACTCGAATAGTCTTCTTCCCTCAACATTTCTTTTGCCAATTCCATACCCACCATGCAACCCTCAAAACCATCAATCAGTCTCCCAACATGTCCGTTGAAGTCCCCCAGACCAAGAACCACTTCACTTGGGTTTTGCAAATCCCACTCACTTGCCATGTCATAATAAAATTGATCTTTCTCGCACTCTCATCTTCCAACCTGGGGAGCATATGCACATAAAACTCTTATAACTTACTCCTCAAAAACCAGCACCATTGCCATCACTCTGTCACTTTTTCTCCGAACTTCTACGACCTTTTCGAAAAGTTCTTCTTTTACTAAAATTCCAATCCCTCCTATCCCATCGTTATTTCCAGACCACAGCTTTTATCTTTTACCTCCGCAATCAACAAATCGAGATCCTTACCCTCTCCATCTTACTTCCTGTAGACAGCGCATATCCACTTCTCTCTTTCTTAACTGTTCACACACTTCCGTACCTGTTCCACAAAAATTTCCGTTTCTTAAAAGTTCAAAATTTCTGTTGGAAAGTATCTTTTACCCACTTAACTTTTTTCCAAACAATGATAAAAGCTTGATGTGAATTTAAGCGTATGGAATGCTTTCATGGTTGTTTTAAGTCAGCGTACTTCTATAAAGTGATATTAATGTCACCTACATTTCAGCGTGCTGTTCTACGCAAAGAAAAGCATTTCCGGAACAAAAAAACTAGGGGAAGTATATCGTTGGAGGATTGAAATTGATTACCAGTTGCATGCATCAAAACCAACTGATGGAAAATAGTGCACAAAGCTGCGTGGACGACAAAAGAATAACGTCAAAGTGCAGCGTTTTATTAAGTTGAGCAACTTACAGCAAAAGCAGCAGTTAAACAGCAGCAGCAACAATACTAAATTTTTTTTCATCCCAATATCTATAATTTTTGAAGACTGTTACAATTCTATTGTTGCATGGTCTTCACAGTGCATCACAGTGTGATGTATTTTGCATTATTTGCAATAAAACGTTAAACTGGGTAAAGAGCATTTAGAGTTGCTAGTTATAGAAGGCTATATGTAGCAGTTTCGGTGGTGTGGTGGTAATGGTTCTTGTTTCGAAACTAACGACCTGGTTCCAAACTCCATAAAAACGTTATTGGTTTTCATCAGGAAAGGTCTGGTTCAAAAACGAATGAATATGTAGTCTACTGAATCTGAAGAAAAAAGACGGAAAGTTCAGTTTGTGTGTGAAAGAAATATCCTACAGTGGCGCCAAAAAAACTTTACATAAAAAACTTACGAATGAATTCGATTTGCGGTTTCCGCCGAAAACTGTTGGGTAACACATGAGCAACATGCATTGTCAGCTTGTATCAGACATTGCTTCACCACATAGCCATTGCTCAACCAGCTCTTCGTTTTCTTACTGCTTGGTGATTTGCATGTTTCTACAACTAGACGGTATTTCTTTTAATTTGGATTCTTGGAAATTTTTATCTTATGATACACAACGGAAGAGAAATCTTGAGTGTGATTTTGCTAGAATACTCAAGGCGAAACTTCTCTTCCATTTGCAGCCTCTTTCTACCCATGGTGTTTTGTGAGACGAAAATTACAAGAATTTATAATTTCAAAAAATATAAAAACACTGTACGATTGCGGAGTTGTACAATTTAGAAAAACTATCGAGTCGCCACATATTGAGCAAAAAATATGTGGCGACGCATTGCCTGATACAACCAAATGACGTATTTCTCGCGCAAGATTTTTGGCGGGAACCCAAAGTTAAATCCATGCGTAAATTTTTCATGTAAAGTTTTTTCTTGCTTATAGATGTAAAAATTTTGTTGCCGCCACTAGTGTGCATTAAGCCACTCCAGCGAAACATTGTTGATAGCATGAGCACAATTTTTTGTCCCTTTCTTCCCACTTTTGCAGGGCTTGGACACTGCTGGCTCAGTGTGTATGCCACTATGCCCTCGCTATCAGACCAGACCGAAACAGCTCCTAATTATTTGACTAGTGATTACTTTAATGGTATCTACTATTGGCATCAAAGTAAGATCATGTGATGCAAAATAACCCATGTTGGAAATTTTACCGCTCATTTACCTTGTATCACTTCATAAAAGGATGTCGTGATATTACTGTGGTTGACATTTATAACAGAAAGTTAGGAATAGTAATTCAAAATTAAACTACATGAAATGAAAAAAAAATTGTCTGCTATTGCACAAAGTAGATGGTATAACAGATGACTCATTCCATAGATTCTGATTTTATGGACAGCTGCACAATTACTAATTTTCTTTATGAGACCAGCAACCTTGCTTATCAGGCTAAAACAAAAAAAACACTGTCATGGCAAAAGTGTAATTCATCACATGAAATGGAATAAGCGTTATGCTGAATGGGTCAGAAATGAACTATTGTTAATGGTACCAATCGAAAAATATGATTAACAAAATGCACCAAACTTCAAAAAAGTTATTGACTTGGGTATTCAAAAGGACCGGAAGTTTGTTTGCTTGCAACACAATCTCGACGCGAGTCATCTATTAAGAAAAGTGCAAGTCCACATTGTTCAAAAAAAAAAATTGTAAAGTAAGGAAAGGAGTAATGAGTAAAACCAAGAAGCTGGAGGCCAAAAATATGTTTATCACTACGGCTGTGATGCAAAGTGAAGACAAGATTGACGCTAACAATGAGTTTGATATTGAAGCTGCTGTTCAGAATGAATCCAACGAGGAAAGCAAATCTGTGATTGATATTGGAAGTCAGATAAAAATTAAAGCTGCTACTGTGACTGAAAAAGAAGTAGAAAGTAGAGGCGTGTTCCAAAAAGAAAATAAGAGGAACTTGAAGATACGATTGAGATTGAAAATGAAGTGGAAAGTCACGATGTGAATGAGACTGAAAATGAAATGGTAAGTGAAGATGCGATTGAGACTGAAAATGAAGTGGAAAGTGAGAGGAGATTGAGACCGGAAATGAAGTAGAAAGTGAAGATGCGATTGAGAAGGCCAACAAGGTGGAACGTGTTAACAGTGAAAAAGCAGTTCAATGGTCAATTGTCAATAGTGTAGCAGTAAGTGACATGGCAGATCAACAAATTATTATTCATAGAAAAGGTAGCTAAACTTTGATGAATATAGTAAGTAATGTCCACTACATTTACAAAGATGATTTATACATAGGTAGGAACAAATTTATTGGTCGTTATTTGATGTTAGCTTCTACTAAACATGATACATAAATAACAATTGCATGTGTATGTAGATAAGGGTACCACTTTGCTTGGTCGAATATGTCACGGAAAAATTTGAGTGAGGAGGAGGTAAGAATAATCGTAATAGCCATTGAGCAACATATTGACAAGAGTGGGATTTAGTCAGAATCTGAGGTTGGTGCTATTTTGAAATGGAAAAAAAAAGACTTGATTTTATGTAAAAGTATGTATCGCTATAGGTTGGCTACGACTGTAGTTTTGGATTAGTTGGTAAAAAATTTTTAAAAACTGGGTCCGCATTGGCCTTTTCAAAGTAGTAAAATGTTTCATCAGTATTGTGTTTAGAACGAAAAAAAGTCAGATGGTATGAATTATGAGAAATGTAAAAAAGCTAAGCTCAACTCTTGGAGAGAAATATAAAACCATGACACGAAAAGGAGTAGAAACTGTGCCTGCCAAGACATATGTTGGTAAGCTTTGTGGTAGTTTTAGACAGACGAACTCATTTTAATGAATTCTATCAAAAGTTAGCTAATCGACAAATCTGTTTTATCAAAAATGTAACCTCAGCACTTGTTGCTAATTTCTTTGTGTTTGAAAATATAACTTTTTTTAGACTGCAATTGAACCTGGGTCAACACTGACTGCAAGCTATTCAGCCATGGAGAGAAAAAGCATTTTAGAAAAATTTGGGAGTTGGGAGATTTTGATGCGCAGAACCGTAATTCGACTCGGCATGTTACTATAACACCGAAAAAGACTCAAAAAATGAATCCAAGTTCTTCAATATTCCAACCTAACACCAATTAGGGGAAATACTATGTTGATGATAAAAAAGTTTGCGAACAAGTGTTTTTACATACTGTACATATAGAATAAGCTCTGGTCGGTTGGAAAGGCTGTTAAAGAAAAAGATTGCTGGAGAGGTGATGGAGAAAGACCTAAGTAAGCGCGGAAATCGCTATTAAATTGGAACAGATGTACGAGATGACTTAATGTTACTCATCAGCGAAACTCCAAAATATCGCTCACGCTACAAAAAGCAATCAAGTCAGAGATATTTGGCTCTGGATATAAAAAAAATGGACGTGTACAATATACGGAAAGAAAACTCTTGAAGCTTTTCTTCACACGAGCGGTTCTTAGGCTTTTGGAAAAGTAAACTAAATTTAAAAATTCACCGACCATTCATAGATTGTTGTTCAACTTGCGATAAGTTAAAGCGCAGTGGCAAAAAAGATGAGCTGCAAGCTCATCATACGCAAGCTGTAGAGGCAAGACAGCAATTCAAGGATGATTCTGCGCTGCCACAGATTGTCAGTTTTGACATGAAGAAAACTCAGCCTTTGCCCCATCTTCAAACGAATAAGTTTTTATCTAAGACAGTTGTGGCTGTACAATGAAGGGTTTAACCATATTTACAAAAATTAAGAATATATGTGATGTTGGACTGAAGATGTAGCAAAGAGAGGCAGTTTAGAGGTCGCAAGCTGCATGATGAAATTTACTAATGAAATAGCCGTTGACCGGCCAGGGCTGATACTTCGATTGGATACATGCGGTGGCCAAATCGTAGTGGCAATATGACAGCACTTCTCATATCTGTTGCATATGACAGCAGCAACAACATTAAGAAAATCTTGAACAGGCTTTTGTGGAGTGGCCATTTTTATTTACCAAATAATGCCGACTTCAGCCATATTAAGAAAAAGAAGAAAGCTTTGGGGATTCATGAAGTTGAGGAGTACGTTAGGCTCATAAAGAGTGCTCGAAGAAAAACAAGCATAACCTAACGTTGATGCAAAAAAAATAATTTTCTTGACATTGATGTGCTAAAGGAACCCCTCGTCAACCGGCGTGTAGAAAAAAATGGAGGCATTCAAATTTAATTATTCAATAAACGGTCTATGAAGCAGGTCTCGTTAAGTTTTCTTTATGATATCAAGTCTGAAGCTTCAAGGCGAGTTGATCTGTTACGCCCGAACGTGTAGCTAAAAGCCTTTTCTGATCTTAAAGCTGCATATCCTGGTCATATTAAAATCAACTTGCGCAAGTACAATGATGTCATGACACTTCTCAAATATATTCCACCTATTTATGACGATGCATCAACAACCGCAACACAATAAAGGCAATATTAAAGAGCACTTCCCAGGAAAAGTTTGGAGATTTTTCTATAATGTGTTATTGTTTAATACGTTGAGCCATGATGACATAATTTTTTAGTGTCACTTCTGTAGTAGCCCATTGGCTTAGGTGTAGGAACAGTTTGACTATATTTTAGCTGATTAGTCACAATTAGACTACGATTTGAATAGTGGTTGTTGCAATCACCAGAATTTTTATAGTCAACCTTATCTTACATCTTTTTTATGCGTATGCTAAAGTTAGCCACTGCAGCAGCTACATAATCACAGTATTTCTTACTGAAACTCACTTTCTTGTGCACTGTAATCTACGTGTAATCGCAATACACATCATATATAATGTCTCAAGTCCACTGTTTAAGGTTGTTTATTGATCGTTTTTCTACTTGCAAGACTGTTCGACGTCAACAAAATGTACATTTATCTCATGTACATAAAATATTTTGTTTAACTCGGCTGCAGCAATGGGTTTGTAATTAGTCAACAAAACAACAAACCGTTAATTGATAAGCAATGCGAGTGTTTTTTTCTCGATCAAAATCTTTTTAAACGTAAATCTGCTGATTTGGTCCATTACAATTTCTGTTAAAACTTCGAATTTTTATGAACCAAATTGATTTGGCCTGTTGCTGGACTAAATACTGTACCATCTGCATTTAAAGGTGTATACAAAATCAAAAACTTTTTCTAAACATTAATCTTGCCCTATCAGTTATGAACAGTAGAACCTGATTGATTACTAAAATGAACATTGTTAATTCAATGTTAATAAAGCTGCAAAATCATAAAAATCTTTGAACGTAATTTTTTCAAAATGTAGTTTTCGACTTGGTCCACTCTTTTTTAGGTATCCAATTAGTCTTCACCAAAAATCGAACTTACAAACTACACAGTATTAAATATGCAGAGCAGAAACTAAACAATAACAAACTGATTAAAATTCACTGCTTTTCTTTGTTGCTGCTGTAAGGCTATTTTTCTATTTAATTCTTACTACTGCCTATTAAATACAGTTATGGGTTTGAAAATTGCCCGAAGCGTCGAAACCTTGCATTTAAGTCATAAGACATTAATATAGGGTATGGAATATAACTAGAATAATTCACCTTCATTGTAGCTCGGGACTTTTAACACTGGAAGCAAATCATTCTAAGTGTAGTAAAAGCAGTACAATATAAAAGATAACCGTTACCTCGATTTTCTTTCCCGTTCACAAGATCATACGACTGACAGCGTCTGTAACACAAGGACTTTAAACGCATTTAAGACTTTCGTGTTGACAGTTGTGGTGTTTACATAAGTAGAAGCATTGCTTCTTTGGCAGAGTGCAGCTCGTTGCTCGGAGACCAAATGTCTCCCACTGCTTTTTTTTCCTTCCCTAATCTTGGCTATGCCACAGTTACTTAAATGTGATTAAATACACTCAGGTAACTCACCGGTCTCCGGAAAACTTTTGTGCGGTTCGTTTTTCCCATTTACTTAGCTTCTTTCGGAAGCTATCTTTGTAACTTTGGTCGTATTTTTCATCACTGCAAATCAAAGCAACGTCGTTCAACGTTAGAGCAACATATTTTAAAACTCGAAGCCAATTTAAGCACCAACTTGCCGTAATCATAGTCGCTCACAACTATCGAAGAAAGCACAAAGATATGTAAACTGTAATTAATGCAACATATAGAGTTAGAAATGATTTGGCATTTTACTTCGTATAGTCCTAAAGCAAGGTTGGGCTATTAACGGACCGTAGACAACGCGTTTCTTTTAATAAACATTCTGTGCACTATCTCAAAAACGAAATTAAAAGTAGAACATCAAGAATCTGCTTTGAATGAGGTACAACACACTCTCGCTTTGCTTTCTAAACGTATTTTATATTATCTACTTCAGTACTGTGCTTACAACAGGACGTATAAAAAAATTGTATTTCGACGATTTTTCAACTTGTGGCCGCTTATTTTTTGATTTACCTAACTGCAATGAGCAGAGTATAAACCGGTCAACTTACGAAGATTTGCGGTCGTTTAGAGGAGGAGGCAGAGTAATTGTTGATCTAGACCGCACTTCTCTTCGTCCCAATTCAAGACCAATATCCGACGTTCTTGATTCATCTGAAGAATAACATTGCATTGACTGTGGAAGAAACTGCCACATCAGAAAGTTTTCTAGTCAAACTGCTCCCTGCTGTGTAACTGTGTATTAGGTGTCCACTGTTCACCTTTCTCCTCAATCGTATAGTTTAGAAGATCTACAGAGTGTAAATTATCTACTAAACATGAAACAACATTTTGTTTTTAATTTTATACTCCGAAGGGAGGAAGGGGGACATACGCATCACAAAATTTGAAATTTGCTGTAACTACGTAACCACGGTACCAGATTATTATTATAACAATTTTGAACCATTTGTTTTCTGCTGGCCTACAATACAATACACGAGACAATTCTTTGGAGAAATGCGTGTGTTATTTTTAAAAACTTGTAAGCAGTCTCCAGTTACAAGTATGCAATAAACGTGGCTTGTCCGCAAGGTATGCCGAGAATTTATTCTGCTAAGATTGTAAAAACAAAACTGATTTTTCACAATGTTCAGCCATGCACAACTACCATGTTGTTTATAGCGAACATTTTGTTTTGTTGTTACTTAAGGACCAACTTCCTTATTACAAAGTATAAATTAATATAGGAAACTCCTTGCTGAAGAAATATGACGTAATATGAAAATTAATCAACATTGCAAAGATTTGGTACTTACTTGCACAGCTCTTTACAGATGATTGCCACTGCGCAAGTTTGTTGCTGAAATCGGTATCAACGTTACTAAGTAATGAGTCGAGCGTGACGCTAGCGCTCTTCAAATGGACAGCTGCGCCCTAAAAACGCATCGTGGTTTAATCACGATGACGATATCCCTACTTTTCTTTCGGTGGGAAGCATATTGTGAAAATGATGCGACATCCAGGCCAACGCGACCACGACCAAGCAGCAAACTATTGATTGCAAATATCAATCTTTCTGCTGAGTTGCTGATTGCGAAACTGAACTATTTCGAATCTAGCAAAGCACGAGCTGACAAACACATTAATATTTAAAAAATGAATTTCAATGGATAGAACTCGTTGCAAAAAGCTAAAGCTAATGATTGTCCTGTGTAATTTTCAAACCTGTCGATTTTCAGCTTTTATTGATGATACTACTTGATCCTTAGACGGTTGGTGGTCTAGACTTCGTCCCGGGCCCTTCCAGAACTTCCACCTTCCTTTAGAAGACAAATCGAGGTCATCCCGGGAGTATGGACGCCTCCTGTTAATCAAAACATGTATGTATATCGCTTTTACTCTTTACAGTTCCAGATAGAAGAAATTAAGCTAGTGCTTTAAGCAGAAATTATCCCAGAACTAGCAAATAAATTCATATCTTAAGGGAGTGATACGTATGCTGCATGTATTTCGGATTCTGTGCATCTAGGTTACAAGTGCAACAAAAGCAAATCTTTACGAAAAATAGCATTCTTGGTAACGATACCATGAATCAAAACTACCCCTATGTAATTGCTGTAGAGCCAGTTTCAACAAAAAATATCTTTTTAAACCACAAAACGTGATCAGATCTTCGATACTAGTTTACAAACACCGAACCTCAAGATGCCGATTGCTAATGAGGTTTTTAATGTAACCTTACTTGTATCGCTTCAAACTTATGTTCGATATCGTTCGTTTGTTGTTAGGCCTTTCCGCAGTGGCGTAAGAAGGGAGATTACTTTCGGAATGATCTACAATTAAATAGTTATATTATGCAGTAAATTTCAAAAGCTTTATATAAAGCTGCTGCATAAATTTCAAAAGCTTTATATACCAGCTTTTCATAACATTACTAATCGATAGCAGTACCGAGTTAAACGGAAAAGACAAGGATCATAATCACCCATTTTAAAGATTTCATAGTAATAAACATTTTTTTAGGACTGTAAACCTCAATACATATTGGTGAAGCAGCTGTTTTCCAGTGCCGTAATTGAGGCAATACTCACTGGTTATATTTCCAAGTATCAATGGTTGGCTGATTCTCTTAGGATCGGTCAACTTGTCAAAGCTGGCTTTACGAGTTGAGCTAAACATAACATTAAACACGATATCAGGAACAACATCTGGAATCTACAGAGCTGACTTCCTCTCGCAAAAGTGTGGTTCGAAAAGGAGTGTGTAGTGGTAGACAAACTCTGAATAAGCACGTCTAAGCAAGCGAAAACGCAGAAAAATAAACGTGAAATCGACTTTTATTTATGTTTAACATAATTATCCACCCATTGAATAGATACTGAAGCTCTTCAAAATTAAATTAACAATACCCCTAAGAAATCAAAAAGTTTATTTATCACCTAAACACCACAAAAACAATTTTAATAGCAAATATTCAAAAGAAACCTTCTTTCAGCCGAATCGATCAAGATGACATTTAACCTACCCATCGCACAGTGGATCTGCCAAGCTATGAAAACTCCAAAGTTGAAGCGAAACAACTACGCAAGAGCCGAAACTGCAAACTGTAGCTACGTCAGCTTGTTTGCTCTTAAAGAGTGCTTAAAACGTCTTAATGTTTTCAACAAATCCGCAGTTATAACATCTAGAGGTAGGAAATTCAGTTATCAATTCAACTGTCGCACTAATAAGAAACATATTAAGGAAATATTTACCGTGATATCACATCTTTAAACCTATCAACTGGATGAAGGCGTTTTGTTGAGTTGTAAGGGTTACAATCAGACACTGAACTACTGTGGTCAGGAAGGAGCTGGCTCTGAGAGACATCTGCGTAAAGAAATAATGAAGTGATGTGTCTTTCAAGCCCATTATTTTCAAAAAAAGGCGAGGGAGCATTCCTAATGCTCTATACCCCTCACAATTTTCATCTAGATCTGCTAAATCAGATGGTTAAACCCAAGATACATAAAGCTCAGCTGAGCAGTTCTAGACCGGTCATGCCACTTTTTAAAACAAAAAACTTGAGATGCAGTTTAAACCGTTACTATTAGAACGCCTTGCGGTTCTGTGGCACAAGGATTATAGCCACTAAGATTACTGTTGCCGAAAAAACAAGTTCATGGCTTTAAACGATGTAAAATATATACAACTAGAAGCAGATATTTGTCACTCTTAGAGAAGTTTACATGCAACGGCTCAGGAGAAAAACGCTGGAAAAGGAATTTCTTAATTGCAATATTTCAGTACAAATATGCGTAAATGGCGCTAATAACCATTGCAAAACCACAGCTAAATTACTTCAGAAACTGCCAGCCGTCAGTGACAGGAAATAAACGCCTTAACCAGTACTGCATACATTTCGGTCACGCTTAAGTAACGTAGCGTGATGCCAATCTTAATCACAGTTCGAAGAAGTTACAACAAAATGCTAGATGCATCACTGCATATACTATACTCGGTGATTTTCAAAGCATGGATCACAGCAAGGTGACAATTGCGCAACCCTTTTAAAATATTGTATTTCTTAAGTTGAAGACTCGCTTTTAAGTTCTTAACTGCAAAGTTTTTATAAAGCTAGGAATAGTAATTGTGGTTCTTAATGAAAAAGCTCGCGACATGAAACAACTGAAAGTAACAGAAAACGCTTATTAGAGTAGTAATGCTAAATTACTACATAGACCAATAGTAAAACAGTCAGACAACAAAAATCGAGCAGCCTACTTTTTTCTTGTTTCAAAATTTTAACTTGACTTTCGAGATCATGAACACGCTTCACCAGCGCTTGATTTTGCTTTCGTAACTGACCTGGAAACAAAACAGTGAAATGGTTGAACGCAATGTACAGGAAAATAACTGGTCTTTAAAAAGTGCTTAGCTTTAAAGAGATTTCTAAAATACGAAACACATCAATGGAAAACGTTTTGAAAACGACAGAATCGTAACCAATTTCAACCCTTATTATGCCCAAAACCCGCGCGTTGAAGGATAATTTAACACAGTAATTGCAATCGAAATATCACAGGTTGAAATTTAGAAAATATTTGCGGTAAGACAAGGATTTTTTAAAAGTCTTTGGAAATCACAAAGTTCTTTTGATACTTTATTTCTATATGCATGGTGTCCAGGAAGTTGATTCTTCCTAAAAATGGGTTCGTAAAATCAAGGTAATCAAGAGCGCTGATGAAATAAGCCGAATAACTAAGTACTCGGGACTGTTATCATATTGCACATAATTCCAAGTAAATAATTGACGCACACATTTTTGTTGATAAATTTTGGCTTTACGTAAACACGATTAAGACTATAAATCTATGGTTACAAAACGCTACACATAAATTTACGTCTTACCAATTTGTTCAAATAGCTTGCAAACTTGTTCCAAGTGGAATAGGCCATAATCAAGATCTAAGCAAAGCAGAGATAAAAAAGCCAACGGCAAATAGTTGAAATTACTTTAAGGTTAGCTCACAACAATTAGACAGATTTAAGAAACAACTACCTTTGGACTTGCTTAAGCGTGACTGCGATAAATCTGGCATTGTAAAGACGACAGACTGTGTTCGCTCCGAATTTTTGCGGCTGTTAAATTTAGAATTTTCACTCGATTGATTAGCTGTAAAAATATTAACGTTTTAAAAACTAACGAAACACCACCCATCTATCTATCAGATTAATAACCCGATAACCGATCTCACTGTTTTTAACTTTTATCTGAATCAAGCCTTTGCACAAAACCAGCCCAGACAGCATTGCAGCTAGATAGTAGGCAAAAAATTAAGCGCTGCTGTCTCCACCACCATTTAAAGAGGAGTTCCTAACCTTCTTGCTGACCGTATCCCTTTCTGTTGTTGGAGCATTCTTCGTACCCTCAATAGAATTCATTAAATTCTTTGCTAATGCAAACAACTCCACAAAAGTACACTTGGTGCTTGAGGAAATCTAATCTCGTTCCCCAAGGGTGCGATACTCGAGTTGAAAAGCCTTGATCGAGGGAAACAGATAGATTTAAATTATGAGTTGAATGCATCAACGATCCTAATGACTTACCCGAAGCTACATAAACGGACGCAGATTTGTCAGTTCGACTTCCTTCTGATGACGTTTTGCCCAATAGTCGATGGTGGTCAGTGTAAGGATCATCGATGGAAACGTCGCGGTCTGACATGAACACGTTACACGAACCTGGACTTTGCAGGTCGTAACTGATTGACTTTTGGTGGCTAACCATTGTTGGTATTGAGGCAGAAGTAACAAAAGGTTTGGAATTCGATCCTGACTCGTACCCATTCTGTGTGGAAACGACATCTTTATTAGCATCCACAAGCTGGCTCATCGAAAGAGATTTTCGTAAACTGGGATCTGTGAAAACAGCAATTGTAAAACAAATACCATTGCGATAAGCCAATACCACTTGAATAATGTCTTGTTTGGTTATCTAAAACAAATTTGTAAACCATCATAAGTTATGGAGCGACTGGCATGGTTATTTCAAACTACTGAGTGCCCGGCAAAAAAACCGGTAATTTCAATTTATCTGGTACAGTCAAACCTCAGTTTTCGAACGTCTCGGAGTTCGAACAATTCGGTTTTCGAACGGAAAATTTGAGATGAAAATGACTCGGCCCTCGAACAAAAATTCGGTTCTCGAACAATTCAAAAGAAAGATTGACCTGAACCAAAAAGACGGAGAATAGAAGAAACGCCTTTAGAGTTACCAGAAGGTTTTATTATAGGAGATTCCCCTCCAACAAATAACTCATCCCTTTCTTCCCATCACTTCGCATCAAAAAAGGTGTACATATGTACAATACAGTACTGCATTATTATTAATTTACATCAAAATTACTTGTTATGTTTTTCGTTTTATTTACACTTTTGTGTTTTATTTACTCTTTGACTAAATAGTTTTATACTATTATATACAGAGTATAGTGTAAGCAGGCAAATAAGTTATTCTTTTGGTACATGGAACGAATTAATCTCTTTAACATTATTTGTAATGGGAAAATATGATTCGGTTTTCGAACAAATCGGTTTTTGAACAGCCTTCCAGAACGAATCGTGTTCAAAAACCGAGGTTTGACTGTATTTATAAATTACACCTATTTATTCGTGCAATCTCTCGACTAATACTATCTTGATTGCTGTCATCTCGACTTCCTTTTCTGTTCTCATGCTGAAAGCGGACACTTTGAAGACTTCTGAATCGATATCACTAATAATCGTTTTTTTCGAATATATTTTGTACTTTTGATAATAAAATGTCCTTAAAAAATTTATCATTTTTTTACCAGGCACCTTGTACAAAATAGACTTGGCCCTTCATTTTATTCATTTTAGTTGAATTCCTTCATAAATTTTCCACAAAAAGTTCAAAATGGAGCAGACACACTTTTTTTTCTTCAACGAGCTTTTGGCACGATATTAATGATGAACTCACAAAAAACATTTTTCATGTAAAAATTTCATCACGTAACACGACATTCCACTGGTCGGAAATATGTTACATGCGATCTTATAAATGGACACAAACGCCCTTAAGACAATGCCTGTATTTGTTTGTAAAATCTATGTTCTCGACAAACGAAAAATGCCAGCTGTATCGAATTGAATGCGCTTTCAAAGTCTTGCACACCAGATTATGCGATCATGTATAAAAACACTAACAATTGCAAATTTTTTCGAAAATGAAACCATGGAATGGTAATGGCAACAACAGTCACTCATATACATAATGCACTACTGACTTTACACTTCCTAATTGCCTTCGTAGTTAGATACTATAAGCTTATTATTTATTACCACATCCCCCTTTCTTTCTCTCTCCTTCTTGTTGTTTTGCTTCAGTGGTCGCTTCCTCGACTTCGACCATCAATGCATGCAAAGTCGCAAGTGCATCTTGACGATTCAATTTCTGTTCGATAAGAAAATCACTATTTAGTTTTTACAATTAGGACCCTTTGCCACCCCATTCATACTTGCAGTCATGACCAGCGTTTTACTTTTTCGGTCATTTTTGAATCAAACAACGAAATAAATTTAAAATCACCTAAAAAATACAATTTTGGTCATTTTGACTGAAGAAATATTGCAAAGCCGCATTGCTTTGTAATCGTATTTTCTCCACTTTTCCGAAGCCAACAAGCACAATGCATACATTCGATTGTCGGTTTTTCAACCTACTTCTTCATTCTCTAGGACACAGTACACAATATACGTTTTTGCAGGGCTTTTTGCTCTCTTGCACGAAAATTTTCATTCACTTGGAAATTATATATGATCTTTTAAGTTTAAGGGATGTTGCTGCTCGATCATCTCATTTAGTCCGTAAAGTACGCAGCAACAGCGAATATGCTTTTGCGCTGTTGCGTGTACTTTGTGCTTTTGCACATAAAAACGTACAAAAAATTGTTGAAAAAAACTGAATGTTCACACAAGGAATATTGTGTAACATCATATATTTAATATAGAAGCAGATAAAAACTGCGGTAATAAAATGCTTGAGAACAAAAATCAGACAAAAACGTAAACTGTGAACAACCACCTTCTGCTATTGTTGTTAATCGACCCATTCATCCCTGGATTACGGCATGCGGAATATCATGGAGCCCTACAACTCGGGCAACTCCCCAGGGCCTGGACCAATGGTAATAAAAGAAAGAGTCGCCAAGAGCGAACAGCGCAAAGAGTCCGCAGCTGGACAGTGCAGAATGAGATGGGAAGAGCCCTGGATCGGAAGATCGCAAACGCTGCATGAAAGATTCTCAATTCTGCCAATTTAAGCAAGGTAAGAGTTTAGAGTAAGCTGTGTAAGTTGCAGCAAAGACGAGAGAGAACACAACGAGCGCGACGAGGAAGCACCTGTTTATCAGTGGATACTGAGTGGACCTGAGTGTGGAAGAATTTTGATGAAACGGACGTCAACAGTCCAAGAGACGAGATCAGTGGGCACGATAGGTAAGAGGAGAGAGATCAGATCGGACAGTAGATGGCTGGAGCCTCGTATAGCTAACTCATAAGTCGTGCCTTTGCCCGAAAGAAACGAGCAACTGGGAACCAATTGCAGCCTGATAAAACAGGAGGAAAACAGCAAGGGTAGTTCCTGCCGGATGTGGCAGAGTGTGAGATAGAAGGACGAAGGAGAGTGTAGGAAGCAGAACGAGAATCTAAAAAGAGAAGGGAAGTGACATGCTTGTTGGTACTGCCAAGACCAACAGAGAGTTTGAAGAGTAATGCAGATTTCAGCAAAAAAGCTTGAACCCACTGGGCCTGCCCAGCAAGAAAGAGTGGTCTCAGTACCACCAAGAAGCACCAATTCGCAGGAATGCCAGAGCCTCGTGTGCCAAAAGAAAAAGGAATAGGGCCATTAGTCCAAATACGAGATCGTGAGACGGGAGAGAGTCCATTAGGGCGAGAGCTACACGTTGGCGACAAAGAGAAGAGCTACAGAATGGAGTAGAGCGAGCTCTACACTGAAGAAAGATGGGTTCCGAGAAAGTAGGCGACTCTTTCTTGAGCGGTGGCGGTGGAAGAAAGGTTGGCAACAGCCGCAGGAAATTCACTGGAGGTGAGAAAACTCAGAGCAGAAGGCCTGACAGTGCTCAGATAAGTAGCCTATGGCTCTGCCATACAAAATCTGTGGCTGAAAAACTGAAAAGTGAGATTTCGTATAGTTGGCAGAAAACAATGCCGACCCCCTGAGAGTAAAACTGTTGGAAAAGTTAGGGGAGGAAGAAGCACAACAAAGGACAGGTCGAAGCAAAGAGTAGACTGACTTGGAACCAGATTTAGGTGAAAGAGAGAAGAGCATGTCTCATGCCATGCTAAGTCTCTTGGCCTTGGCTTTAACAATAACGAGCGAGGCGTGTTGAGAGGCTTAGATATATGTCTGTTGCTTTTCATCACTTCTGAGCAAAAACACAAACCTAGTGTTTTTCCTACACCGCCTCTTCCACTACAAAAGACCACCAGATTTGAGATAGGCATCTGACGTGGCCAAAAGGAATAAAAGATTCGGCTGCATTCAGCGCCAAAGAGGTAAAGAGGGCAACAGCAGAGAAAAGGGAATAGTATTCCTCTGATGCAGGACAGTGTGAATTGATGTAAAGTGCAAAGACATTCCATTGAGCTTTCTAGAAATTGAAAGAAAGAGGACGCTCATTGGGCAGGAGAAAGAGAGTCAGTAAAAAGAATCGGGAGGTGATGAGACCCAAGTCCTGGAGCATCTCTCAAGAGCAGAAGAGCAAGAGATGAGGAAAAAAAGTGATGTTAGGAGAAAAGCCACTGCCTGAGGAATAACAAAAAATATTGATAATGTCAGTCATTGAGAAGGTCAGAGGAGATGACCTAAATAAATACTTCCTCTCTACGAGGGTCTGAAGCACTTCTTAAGTACCAAAGGAGGTGATGACAGAAGTCCTCCAGAATGAAGAAATTCATCAAAAAGGGGAGAATATAAGAAATGAGTCATTTCCACTATCTGCCGAAGAGCGAATAGATAGAGCTTAGATGTTTAAGAAAGAAATAGAAGTCATTTACTAAAATGTTGATTGACATGTAGTCAGAGTAGGGGTCAAGCGAAGAGAGGTTGAGAGTTGAGAATAGGCCATCGACAAAAATGATGATGCTGCCATTAACATGCAATTCATCAGGTTGAAGAGAGCCAAACCGGCAGTGAGTGCGATCAGATCGCAGAGCATCTAGGGATCCTGAAAGATAAAGATGAGCTGAAGTTGGATACTGGATACAGATAAGATGGACTGGAAAGGTCAAAACGACGAGAAAAACTTGATTGCTTCTAGCACCATTTTCTCCTCCATTCCATGGGAAAACCTTGAGCAAGTCAGCAGAGAAAGCAGGAAGCGTAGAAGAAGAGCTAGAAGTGGGGGAGAGTAGGAAAGAAACAGAAGGAGGGGCTAGTGACAAGAAGGAGAATTGAAGGTGAGGAAGAGGAAAACAGCTGCATCGGCAGGGGGGTTGGGAGAGTGTACCATGCAGGTATACATGCTGGAGAGCTCGATAGAAGATAGCACAGTGTTGGTGGACAAGAGACATTCAGGAGAATCCAAGATGCAACAGGGAGGGCAGCTGCAGGTATGATTGCTACAATGGAATTTAAGCTCCGAATAGGAGAGGAACACTTTAAATGTACCCAATTCATTTTAAGCAGGTACAGCGTTGCACTGACTTGCTCTTTCACGTCACATTTTTAATATGTGATTTAATTTTATATTGTATGTAATTTATTTCAACAAGGAAAAAAGCAATGTAGTTTTAAATATCGTTCTAATATTAAATTTGTCTGTTTTACGCAATTAAAATCAGAAAAAAAGCACACAAAATCATTTAAATAATGTAACTGTAACGAATAACTGTAATCCCAGCAAAGCAGTATTATCCAGCCAACAATGTAATCTAACAAATATAAGCTAATGAGATGATTGAGACTACTTTTTGGCAGCAATCTCATCAATACGAGGGGAAGCATTTATTATTCGGGATATCTTGTTTCTACAAATGCAAAAAACCAATTGATATTTCACATTTTAAGCAAAAGTGATCCAAAAAAATGTACCCGTTTTGAAATTTACGTCACTGATTTCAGTTTAAGTGTTTCCTTGTTTTTCAGCACATCGTATCTTGAGCAGTTACCATTTAATGTACGATTACTGTTTTTGGAATATTAGTAGTATGAGTAGATTCAGGGTTTTTTAAAGGTGTTTAGAGACCCAATTCAGGTGCCTAAAACGCCTTAAAAAATGAAAATCGAGTCCCTAGAATCAGAGAAAATTATGTCTGTGTGACAGAGCGGAGGTCCCCAAACTGGGGTTCACGACGACTGTACAAGGGGTCCGACTACAAAGTCCCATAAATTAACTTTAGTGAAGTTATAAATATGAACTCTAGCCTGACGATGAAATGGATCGCGTGTGACACAACCACGGTAACACAACAGGCGTTGACCTTTTTATTTTTATTTTTTCAAAAACACCTCCAAATATATACTGTTTGGGGTCCCTACAGGTCCATATCGGGTGCCTAACATTTTCCTTAAAAAAACCCTGGTAGATCTGCAAATATTCAATGAATCAAGATAATTGAGCTCTTTTTGAAAACTACGTCAATACCCTACCACTCAGAGAACGCCAAAAAATGAAGTCGAGATCAAAGATCAAATCCCAACCGGAAAGAATATTCAAAGGATAATTAAACAGTGGTGTGAGACTGGTAGTATTGAGATAGACATCAAGGTCATGGTGGCACAAAAGTCACAGTCAGACCGCCAGAAAAATTCATGGAAGTTTGAAGCAAGATAGACGAATCTCCTCCAAAATCCAGTCATAAGCTACCTCAGGAAACAGGAGTTTCAAGATCATCGGTGCTGCAAGTATTTCAAGATTTGAAAAGGCTCCCATACAAAATCCAAGTTTTGTGGAAACAAACCCAAAAAAACAAGCAGGTAAGATTGGAAATTTCCCTGAAACTAAGTCAATGCATTGAAAACGATGCTGGGTTTTTACGATCGTAAATAAAATTTTTTTAGTGACCAGGTCCATCGCCACCTAAGCGGGTATGTTAAGAAACATTAACGTTTTTGAACAACATGACAACCACATCAGCATGTTCAGCCAGTACAGAAACAGTCATTGGGTGGTGTGCAATCGGCAAAAAAAGAGTTGGTCCATATTTCTTTGAGGATGGCAATGAGTATGCCGTGACGGTCAACAGTGATCGTTACATTGCTGTTATTCAAAAAAAGTTCATTCCGAGCTTGTGCCAAAACCATAGATTGAATATGAAAACTGTTATCTTTCAGCAAGATGGTGCACCTCCCCAATGCTCAAATAAAACTCTTGAATACCATTGCAACTATTTTCCAGGACGCCTGATATAAATATGACGAACAGATTTTCCATGGCTCCCATATTTGCAAGATTTGAATCCACCAGTTATTTGAAGGAACAAATTTACGTTAATAACTCCAATACCTTCTACTCACTGAAAGCAAACCTTTGCCACAAAATCACACAAATTCCTGCTGACAAGACAGAAAGAGTGATCATGAATGTGAATAAGAGGATAGCATCTGTAATCCAGCAGCGAAGAGAATGGATTGAACATCTTTTTTATTAAATTTTACAGTAAAACAACTTCAAAATGATTTTGTGATTAAAAGGTTCCAGTTGTCATGTTGAGTTTCAGTGTGAGTCAAGCAAATAGTGGGGCATGTAAAATATTTTAGTAAAAACATTAGTCGCTACAGGCAATAAATCACAAAATATTGCAACAACAAACTGGGTGCGTTTTTTTGGACCACACTGCACTAGCACTAAATCTACTCGTTCCTTCAGAGCAGCGTTCATTAACTATACTTAATACTTTGTAAAAATTAACGTAGATTGTAGAACGGCTTTGTAAACAGTGGTTTCTTTTACATTTGATCCATTAGTAATAATTGGGCCGTTATTTATAATGATTTCGGGCTGTTTCTACTTTCTAGAAAGTAGCATCCATGATTTGTATTTCGAGTATAAGCCAATTGTGGTCATAAGAGAAAGTTTTCCACGTGCGAGTCAACTTTGGACTTAATAAATAAACTAACAATGGCATCAACCCCCTTCTGCTGTGTCGAGTTGTTTTCTATCAGAACTGCGGACTGATAAATATGAGTTATAATATTACAACTGCACGAAAACACCAATGTCAAGTGGGCGTTAAACCCATGTCATTTATAAACGAGTGGCAAATAACCCACTATTCACTTGGTTCATAATTGCAGGATTTTCTTCTCACTACTTTGTATTTGTCAGTTCATGTAACAACAAGTATTCAACATACCTGTTTACCTTTTAGCAGGCCAGAAAGTCCGAAAGATTTTGAGTTTTTAAGTAAAACAATGTAAGTAGTATAAACTTAGCAATTTGTTTCATATAACTCTATGAACAATGCGCTATCTAAAACAAAAAAGACATATATGAACCCCTAATAGTCTTCAACGTTCGCAATTTTTCCTTTCGTGCTAGTTTTTCTCTCAGACGTAATCTACCCCTTGAAAATTAGATATGTACCACTGGGGGCACATCAACCCCCGGTTAGAATCCCCTGATTTAAATCGACTGTGCAACCGCAACATAACTGCGATAACCTTTTGCACAACTGCAGTAAATTGCCAATTGCTCGCGTTAAAATGTTGGTACATCTGCGCAAACACGCTGATGGCAACACAGCTGAAAAACGCAATTTTCAAATTCTTAAGTTTTTTACTATCGACAGCACTGCAGCGCAATTGCTTAAACATGATTAAAAACCGGAGAATCCGAATTTTTGATTTCAGTCATTTGATTGAACTAAAATTTTGAAAAAAAAACATAGGTCGCAACAACAAATAAATCGCAAACTGAATTGGTGAAAAACTTCATCGAAATGACAAAAATACCCCCGATAAAACCTGGTCCCTCAAAAAAATATGCCTTGGTTTTAAAGGTAAATACTAGACTAGCAAGTCATTGCCAACATTATTTACGCTGGAGCGTGTCGTGCTTTATGATGCTTTAGGCATTTATCCGCTCATTTGGATCACAATAATAATAACGACAGGAAGGCATTCGCTAAAGCAGAAAACGAACTGCTCATGTCACTCGCTACAACCAAGCCAATAAACAATCAATCACACCAACCGCAGATTCAATTGAATCAACATTGTGCTATATATCAAAACGTGAAGAAAATCAAACCAAACATGCGAGTTTTAACTAATCGAAGCCAACATCACAAAAGCAGCCTTTCTGCTGAAATTCTGACATCTTGCGAACACAATAAGACCAACATCAAGTGCGCCCAACTTTAAGGTTAAGCAAACTTCAAAAAAAGGTTTGCCATTGCTGAAATACAAATTTTAATATTTTTGATTCCAAACCAGAAAAAGTTCAAAAAAAAGTGCCTTGTATTGTATGAATCGTACATGCATGTGCCTTGACATAAAATTATCACATGCCCACATAAATATCAGATTTCCAATAAAAAGCGGTGTGTGACAAGCAGTTAAACTACAATTCTATGTTACCTGTTTAACGTCAGTTTTGTGTTCAGATCTGCAAAAAAAGATAAACTTCAAATAAAATTATATTTAAATCCTGCGCCAAGGCGTCAAGCGAAAAAACAGCAATAAGAATACATTATAAAGCTTACTACACCAAGCAACTAGCGTACTACCTAACTCACCGAGTTATTTTCACGTTAGCAGGCGGATTTAGCGTTATATCATCCAAAATGATTCCTTGACGACGAGAACTCTTCAGCGATATTCGTCTTCTAGAACGTCTTCTCACAACAGAACCCTGTACCAAAAACCATAACCATTTCAAAAAAGGGAATTTAACAAACTTCAATAAAAAGTAATTTCAATAGCAAAAAGCATGTCACTAGTACTACAGAACCCCAGTTACCAACCAGTATACTTAATAGAGACGCCAAAAACTCCCAGATAAAAGCGTATCAGTTAACAGTACTCTTTGTCTCTTATCACTTAAAAGTTTTCTTTGGTATATTTATACCAAAGCATCTAAATACAAAGATAAATCCAAAGATGAATAGATGGACAAATGGCATAACTATTGTAGATATGTGATCATACAAGTATTGCATTACAGTACTGAACATGATAATTACGGTATTCAAAATGCCATTAAAACGTCATGATGTAACCGCTCACTGGTGAGGTTCCATTCTGAGAAACTTCTGACGGCAAAACTCTGTACGATGTTCTTCGCAAATCTTTTTCGGATAAAGATGAAGATCGTCTTGGCATTTTGTTATGACTTTCATCAGAAGCAGAAGAATTGCATCTATAATATTGAGATTGTCACCAACATAGAATAATCAACTGAAAGTACAAAGCTATGACAAACAAGAACAACTTTGAAAACATATTATATATTAAACGGTAAAGCATAAAACCCATCACTAATGCAGAATTTAGAAATAAACAATTACGGCATATACCAAACAAACAAAAATCCAAAAAAATTAAAAAAGATGTACGTACAGATTATATATACAGTATATAAGACTACGATACTTGCTACACAGCACATCACCCTACAGTGTAAATAATTACTTACAGCACGCCTTCATCAGAGACATGAAATCCACTTTCTTCCAAAGCTAAATAATGCACAGCATTGAAAATCTCAAATACAACAAAATAAATGGTATTGCTATTGACCAGAAAAATTCACTTCCAAAGAAATTACGCATAGGATTTATTATACTAACAGAAATTACAAAAAAACCATTGTGGTAATTAAATGACGACTACCCTGTGAATAGATCACAAAGCTACAGATATGAAACCATTTCTATCAATATTTTTATGAAAAACTATGTATTCAGAAAGTACATCATCTGACCAAGATTAGACTTTTTCTTTCTTCGTTTCGACTTTTTTCTAGTTCGAACTTTTACCGAACCCGCTCTATCCACTGATACAACAATTGCTTCTTCACCAGCATTTTTTTCACCGTTTTTGGCTGTAAATTAAATATCAAAATTATTTTAGAATACTAGTCTTGTAGTATTTACGATTTGGTAGCACATAGGTCTTTGCACAGAATTTGGCATACTTGGACCTAATTGGTAGCATACGAGGATGAGCAGAGCAAGTAACATTACCAATATATTCCCATTTAATCTACAACGTCCTAGCGTTATGCTCTTTGAACGCATTTGTTAAAGTAAAAACATGATTTGTTACTTTACTCTGTGAGGTGACAAAGATAGAGTGAAGTAGCAAATTGGGTTTTCACTGAAAAAACGAATTATAAATCAGTTAGGTTTTGGGTTGAAATTGGAACAGATTAGGATTCACGTACTATTATTAACAATAACTCCATTCCCATAGGCTTTACGGGTATTTCTGGCAAACGATCAAGTATGTTTTTGCTTAACAAAAATTTCCTTTGCTTGGTAGACTCTAGCAAGCAGTAAATTAGTCAAAGATATCATTGTCATGCAAGCAAGTACATCAAAAATCAAGAAACTCCAGAAGACATTACAACATTTCATGTCTTTAGCATAAAGTTGAGGGTTAAAAATACAATTTATGTCACAAAAAGCAAACTGCATATTTATGCCAACAAAATAAACAAACTCTGCTACGTAATCATGTCTGATCATTTGATATCTAAGCAGTATTGGAATTATTTTTGTTTTTACGCAGCCATGAGCAGTGTTCTCCCCTGAGTTTTTGAAAAATCAGCATGCATCCAAATATATTTACTATGAGCTAGAAATTGAATGCCCTGAATTCAAATTCAAGCTAATTGCTTCTCCAAAATTTTTATTCGTTTTTCAAAATATAAAATTTAGTGCCTTTCATTCCAAATACAATGAAGAATGCCAAAAAAAAAGTGCACCTGGTGTTGTTTGCATATATGTGCTGTGATATAAAGCTGGCATGAGCCCACATAACCAGCCTACTTGTTGACAAAATTGGCTCAAAAGAAACTATTGCCTTGACTACATGTACAGCAAAATCGAATTACATGATCATTTTTTGGACAGTAGTACCAAACAAGCATAGTAGACCTGTAATATGCCTACTCTGCCTGTAGTATGCCTACTGTAGCTATACTATGCCTATCATTCCTACAATGCCTGTACTATGCCTACTATGTGTGTACTACACTTACTATGCCTATCTATAACTAACCCTTTTTGTACCCTAGAAAGCGGTTGTTTTAGCAAGGTCTGTGTTGATAATCAAATAAAATTGAACATGTTATCATTGCTATGTTTTGTAGTATTCTCAATAAATCGATGGTTATTGTTTGTT
Source organism: Trididemnum clinides (assembly GCA_963675345.1). Classification (NCBI taxonomy): domain Eukaryota; kingdom Metazoa; phylum Chordata; class Ascidiacea; order Aplousobranchia; family Didemnidae; genus Trididemnum; species Trididemnum clinides. Next base: position 19,277,884 of record OY776293.1, on the reverse strand, counting down.
TCTTTGCCAATAAATTACAAAATTTTGGAAAATAAGTTATTCTTTTGACTTTTTTTTGGAGATCTAAGATTTTTAAAGTCTGCATTTTAATATTTTCCTTCCCAATTGGAGATAATGATTTTTGTTTTTTGGGGGAAAGGGATCAACATTTTGAAGGCTGTTTGTCAAAACAAAGGAGGATGTCATGTCATCTAAATGTTGCCCTTCATTATACCTTTAGGTAACAAACTTTAGTTTTTAATTGAAATAAATTTTTAGCATTCAAAATGGGTAACACTAAAATACAGGAATATAGATTTTAAGAAATTCATACTGACATATGGAATTACTGAATCACAGAAATAGGAAAAGTTACTCTAAAACCAAGAATTATATCATGTAAATACAGGAATTCATACAAAAATGTAGCAAGGTTTAACCTTGAAAATGCAAAAAAAAGTACAGAAAAAGTAGAAATATGAAAATTTACAGAAGTCAACAAAAAACTAAAAATAAAACTACCCAATTAGATAAAATTAGACAAATAACTTGAATAAAACTGCATCTCAACATTTGTAGCTAAACTAGTCTCAAGATTTGTCATATAATTTCCATATTTTAACAAGTCCAATAATTCAAGTGGTCCTTTCAAGATTACAACTTTTAATGGTGCTCTTTAAACCACAGAGCATTTATTGCTTTTCATTACATCACAATGTTGCTCACAATTTCTAGGCATTAGTTGTTAGTGCAAAATAACAGCAAGTCAAGTATAACTTGAAGGCATTTATCATCAGCATTATGATCTGCTTTAATGACTCTGCTAGTACTACCTGATTATGGTTTCAAAAGAACAAATTACAGTACAGCATACAATTTTGAGTACAGTACCTTAAGAATCAGCCATCATGATTGAACTAACCCTAATTGCAACTCTAACCTACTAACTAATCCTAACTCTAATTCGAAGTTCTGCAGAATCTTGTGCTGCAATGGTACTACTGCCAATTTTTCAGGATGCCTATATAGTTTACACAAAAGCTATAGCCTACTGGTACCTGCTTTAGTTGGCGTTTGGTCATTGACAGTTGTAACATAATAATCCACACTTGTTTCACTATCCAATACAGAATTTTGATCCTCTGATCTTTGATTACTCATGGCCAAATTTTGCAATAATCATTCACGAGTGATAAGGCTTTGCAGAAATTTCATATACATTGACAAGTCAAGAGGTCAACTTTGTAGATGCACAATTAATTTCATTTTTAAAATGTACCTGTGTTTTGCAGGTTCTAAAAAAGCAGTGCAGTGAATGCAATGTGGGCAAAGAAGCCAATGCATAATTCTGTAATTGCCATAGGCCTATTCAAGTCTCAAATAAAACTTCCATTTTAGGAGGCTTTGATAGAGCTTTTAGTTCAGATGCAATGCAAGCTATCAATTTTAACCATGGCTGAGAAATTCTGCATTGTTTTATATTTCATTTACAACAATCTGACAATGCCACATTGCCCCTGTCAGCCTGTTGTTGCAAGCCAAGAAGGAGATTTGTTGTCACTATTTTTTGGGTCTGGTCCAGTTTTGACCTTTATTTTTTAGGGCAATTTAAGTCTATCACCTAAATACCAGCAATTATGACATAAAAATTGCACGTGTTATTATGTGGATGAGAGGGATAAGGGTTTAACTGCTAACCAGACAATTGCCAGCAATCTTTACCATAATCCCTGTGAAAGAATAAGGCAGTGGCTATTTTACCGTCGACAGCAATTTACCCTCAGAGACTATTTTGCCGTGAGTTATTTGTGATTGGTTAATCTAAATGATGTACTAAACATGTGACTTTTGGTCGCTTCTGATTGGTCAATTTTAAAAACCAATTAAAAAAATTTTGCACCTCCAGGTCTCTATCCCCACCTTGTACGCTCCCTTCCAGTGTACACTGCCCCATACATTTACATATCGGGCCTGCCTCTTTGGTGTACACTGCCTTTTTTTTAATGCTCTGCCAGCTGAGATTCGAACCTGCAACCATGGTATCTCAAGACCAGTGCAGTATCCGCTACACCACAGTGTCACTGGCATAATTATAGCAAATACGGCTATATAAACACACGTGAATGATTACGGCAAAATAGATTCCAAGGGCAAATTGCCGTCAATGGCAAAATAGCCACTGCCAAAGAATATACAATGTAGAGGCTAGAGTGTGGCACCAGTTTTTTAGCTTTCAACACTAAAATGCTGACAAACTGTACTTCCTTTAAGAAAGCTCATTAGAGATAACTTCTGCAATGACTCTGCGGTGTAATGGTTAGTGTCGTCACCTCTGACTAGCATGGTCAGAGATTCAGTTCTCAGTTGGGCCGTTCCACTTCTTTTGGTGTAGTTACAATTAGATTGGTTGGAGGAAGCATTGCAATAATTTTTTTATAATTACATGACAGGAGGGAAAATTACTGAGAGGGACTGGGTATTTAAAATGTAAGGGGAGGTATACACTACAGATTAAATGTTTGCACCAACCAATAACATTTGTTGCTAGCATTTTAGGGTTCAAAGCTAAAAATGCAGTGCCAGCACACTCTAGCCACTGCCAACAAGCAATAATGGTCAAACTAAACTGACACTCTATTCTCAATACTGTAAAAGCACAACACTACTTCTATTATGTTGCAGGGTTGCAAGTAAAAAATGCATTGTGGCAGCAGTATCAGCAGCCTAATCCTGAAGCGGTCAGAACAGGACTATGTTTTTTTTGTACAGTTTAACTTATCAACTGACCAAAGCTTGCTGTAATCCACAGATAAAAATAAAGTTTTAATGCTGATAAGATCTTTTATGTTTTAAGGAACCAAACAAAAATCCAAAATAATGCTTTATTAAACATAATCAAATTAACATAACAATAATTAACATAAACAAATCCACCGAAGCTTTTCGTCCCCTCATGGGGACTTCATCAGGGCTAAATAAAAGAAAAGAGAACAAACTTTTACTCTTAAATTAAATTTAATATGGTATTAAGATACTAGTCATTGATAATACAGTTAGTAACGTTTCAGCATTGTACCGCTCAATGGAACACCTGTAAGAGCGACTTGGATTATGTTTAATAAAGCATTATTTTGGATTTTTGTTTGGTTCCTTAAAACCTGGAAGAAAAGTTCCCCCCTATCCGAAATTTAAGATCTTTTATGTAATTTGATGAAAAAATTGAAATAGGACAGTTGCCGCAAAAGGTTGCTCTCGCCATCATACACCTAAATAACGCAACAAGTTAATTTACAGTGTTTACAAGTTTGGTGCTGGCTTGACCACATATGCTGCGAATTATGTCGCTTGCGCCTCGTCTGGTTGTAGTCATAATTGTAATGTAACTTAATTGCTGTGAAGTTTTTGTGACTAATGAATATTATGACGTTGCTCTCCACTTTCCTAGGCTTTAGGCTCAAGCACCATCATATCTTAAGCGTCCGCTGTTCCGTTCAGAAAACAAATTTTCTAAAACTTGCGAACCATTAAAAGATCATTTTTGTGTCGCCAGCGGCATGAGCAAGGATTTAGCTTGGTTTTGATTATTTCCAAAAATACATGTATTCTATCTGTGACTTTGGAATAGGCAGCATAACCTATCTATTACGAACATTTATCTTGATTGCGACAATCAAACGATACATCACACAAACCCATTACCTAAATCGACGAGCTAATACTATAAGAATGAAAATGGAAACTGCTGCAACTAGCAAACAATCTCATCGATTGCCATTGCTAGAGAAGACTAATTGCAGAGCTGTCCCAGCTGTGTGAATATACCGGTACTTAAATTTTTTTTGTCGGAATTATGTTCAACGCCAAACACGCAATAAACGGAGATTGTGATAAATTTTCTTAAATGTCTAAAAAAAGAATTATTAAAAAGCAATACCGGTAACTTTAAAAAATAGACAGTTTTCCAATCCGCTGTATAGCCTAGTTGGTTGCAAAATCAACAGCTTAAGCGCACCCTAGCTAGGGGAGCAAAAGGGCCAATGCTTACTCTAACTTTTTGAATCAAATGAAGAAATAAAGATGTAAAGACTACAAAACATCGACGTCACGAAAATAGGATATTTACTAAATTTGAGATAGCCTATATAGCCTAAATTGACAAAATTTGAGTCACTAAGGTCGATCTCCGAAAAAATCATCAACCAAAATTGAGCAAGACCAAAAACTAACTTTTTTTTTTCTTCATCTGAAAGATTAATTTTAAGTAATGACTAAAGTGGCATTGCCATCATTTTAAATCTACAAATATTGTTTCACAGTTCTTGTCAACTAGTAATCAAGATATTTTTTTATCTTAAATTGGGATATGATGTGTACCAGGTCTATAGTCAGCTTGATATTGTTGCATTCCCATTTATATTTTTTGCAGTTTCGTGTTCTGTTGGTGACGTAATCGCTTGTTTTTTTCAAAGCTAAGTTTAAATTTGATCAAACGTGTCGGCAATTTATTGGCTCTCCAAAGTAATGCCAAATTTGATCAAAATAAAGTAACGTACTAGTACGAAGCGAAAGTGATTTTTCTTTCTGTTTCACCTTGTGTAACGGTATGGAGGCGTGTGGAAACTTTTGTTATAGATGATTTTCCAACGAAACTGATCCCATTAGCATATTCATATTTATAACTTACTGGTACAAATTAAGTGATACAATATGAAAACAAGCCTCGAGATTATGAAAAAACCCAAACTCAAACGGCATGTAGTGAGTTCGTTTATTTTTGTAATTTCACTAAAATATTACTAATTCTCACTCCGTATAGAATTTGCTTTCTTTTATGGGTGATAACAATCGCAATGATATTCTTGCAAAATTAAAATAACGAATAAGCGACGCGGAAGAATAACTAACAATAATGATATAAGCGAGCAATGCTAGTGTAGGAAATAATTTCCTTGAGCAAGAGCGTGCTAACTGAACCCCAATTGCTGGAAACTATGGCAGTCACAAGGAGGAAGGTGCGACAGCAAAACTTTATTGCATCAATTTACGCAGTTGTAGCAACAATGGAATTACGTCCGTCTGTCACGAAATCCAATGAAGAAAGAGAGCTGAAAATCTCCAACCGCATGGTCGGCAACAAAATACTGCACGCGTCACCACGAACTAGGTCGCTGTACACATCGAAGTAAATCAGAGCACTGCATACGTCACATGGACGAAAACAACGGATAAACTACATGATGACGGGAAATGGAATGGGACTATTTGGCGCCGCCATTTTGGCGCCGAATATTAGGGTTAGAGTTAGATTTTGGGTTAGGATTAGGGTAGGGTTGAGACTAGGGTTAGAGTTAGGGCTAGGGTCAGGGTTAGAGTTAGAGTTTGGTACTAATGATTCCCTAAGAACGGCAAATATTCGGTGCCAAAACGGCCGCGCCAAAAAGTACCATACCTTACAGGATGATGTTGGTGAATGTTTTTGAGAAAATTTTCTTCTTATCTTAAAGCAGATTGATTCACAATGTCAACAAGGCATCACATTCTTAAATGAATTATATAGTCACTCAGTGGCGTATGCAGAAAGTTTCCGAGGGGAGCCAAAGTTTCGTCACAATCGTGTGACATCACAAATCAACTTCATGGGAAGTGCCGCAGGCACGACCATTCTAGGGTGGTCCGGGGGGCATGCCTTTGTGTTCATTGCTTTTGCTAAAACTGCTTGGTTTTGCTTTACATTTTTTCATCTTTTGGGTCTGAAGGGGAGCCATGGCACAGTGGCCTCCCCTCTCGGTACGCTAGTGTAGTCACTCTAAGTGGTAAGCATAGGGTATGACAAGACATCTCTTGCAAATGTGCAACTAAAATATTGAAGGTAATTTTTCCTAAATTTTTCAAATACACCGCCATTGCGCAAGGTGACAATTACACACCAAATGTAAGCCTACTAGCAATGGTGAATTAAACATATCAAGGGCCTGAGGTAAGAATTCATGAGGGGTACCTAACTGCTCAAGTTCTCATTAAAGATCTTTTTTGCTTTTTATTATTTTGGAGATAACCACTATTTTGAAGGACTAAATTGCTTATCGAAAAGGAGGGAGGGGACAAAGCAGCTACCCATTGAAAAAATAGTTTTTATATATGTATAGTAGGTGTAATCTGTCGTTTTGTTTTGCCGTGATTGTTTTATTTGTAAATCTGAATGTCTTAACCCTTTAAGGATCATAAGATTCTAATTGATAAAATTTGAAACAATTCCATAATTGTTGGTAACAATGGGAAAATAATAGATTTTAGAAAATTGGTTATTGCATCATAATCGCATAACAATTAACAATCGTGGGACATATATGTCCCAGTATCCGTCAAAGGGTTAAGTCCTAAACTTGTTTTTATATCTTGGCTGTTTTCGAAAAAGACCTTTTTTCGCATTAACATTTGTAACTCACACGCCTCTTACGTCATAATGGTTGACGACGTGATGAGTATTCGAGTAAATCTTGTTTCTTCTCGAAGATTTTTTTGATTGCGGATTATGCAATTTTATTGGCGGTGCTTTTTCCTTTTTTACGTGATATTGTTCTGGCATTTTCTGAAATTCTTGTGACAAAATCTAAAAATAAAGAAATCAAACAAACTAAGTTAAAATAAATATAAGTAATTTTGTTTAGAAAAACCCTGCTATTTGTATTTTCAGGTTGCTTTTAATGATTCCGAAGTTCAGGAGCGCTTGGAAAAAGAATGGCAGAGAACAAGAAAAAAATTGTTTACGACTTACTGCAGGTTTTGATTGTGTTTGTCATAATGGAAAGCAAGTGACAATTTTGAGAGGCCATGGGGATGAAAAAAAAAAGACAATCTTCGAAATTATGGTTGATAGGGCGTTACATCAAAGACAAACACTTACTTAACTCCTGAATCGACAACAAAATTCAAAACGAAATGTTGAAGATATTATGGCAGACGGTAATGCTGAAATTAATTGCAAAAATAAAAACGAACTCTGAAATTTTTTTGAGTTTAAATGCAGCAGGAAATAACAGCAGAAGAGCTACGTCTTTTTTTTGTGGCTGCCAAAATTTCGGATTTATCTAATGAAGAGCAAGTATAAGCATCTGCATTCGATATTGTGTAAATTCTTTTCACAGCCAGATTTTTCTCCAATTTTTTTAAAACTTGTAAGGGAAGGTTTCACGCACGTGATCAAACGTCGTCAAAATGCGCTTTCGAAAAATGTGGCTGACCATTTTCAGGGTTTTTGCCATGAATAAAAATAAGAGTGATACGGTTTTTTGTAAATTAAATGCATAAACTAGAGTCTAGTTTATCTGGTTACTGAACAGTTGTTAAATGAACGTCAAATATACTGTTTTACTGATGTTATGGAAAGAATATAAAGACAAAGTAAGCTAAGAAGTGTTATAGTTTATTTGTTATTGCTACTAGTAAACCTAGTTTTGTGGACTAAACATGCATGTTTATTTGTTGTGAGCTTCTTGTAGGGTTTCATATTCGAATAATTAGCGTATTTGGGAATACGGAGATTAAGTTAATTGAAATGTGCAACTTCTATAGCATATTTAGTTGTATAAGCAAACTGAATGGTTGTAAACCTAAATTATACTGTGGCCTGGATGACAGGGAAGACTACTGTAGCGTGTGCCAAGTATTGGATTAGATATTGATGATCATAGTGATTAATCCAAGTGTTGGATTAGATTAATCATAAGTCCGTGGAAATTTTTTTGTCAATAGTACTTGCAGACCAGTTACATTGATCTCTCAACAGTGACAGATTAAGCTTTTTATGGGCCTGAGACTCTATGATAATCAAAGGTCTATTTTTCATTTTATTCGTTGCACTAAAAACTGATCACAATTGAAACGAAAAACAAATACTTAAACAAAGTATTTACTTAGTGCGCACACATCCAAACACACATTTTTTGGATTTAGACAATGCAAAGCTTTTAATAATGTCATGGGTGTCTATTTTTTTCCAAAAGTTCGTTTTTAATGCAGAGTAGAGCTAAGAAATTCAACCTTTTCTAGCCAAAGACGAACACAGTTGATTTTTTCTCTTTTTAGAACTGAAAATGAGCGCTCATCCGAGCAATTGAAATCATCAGACAAAGATACAGCCGGAAAACAACAGATACGTTAGGAAATGCATGCATGAATTCATTTTCATTTATGAACCTAAACGTCTGAATTTTTTGCATTTGCTGTCAAAGTGGTGTTGTTTTATCAGTGTAGATAAATGAATTATCTCCTCAGGCAATGACTCCTCCAGATCATCTGAATAACATTAAAGTAACGTTTTCGCACATGCTTCAATTTTACAGTTAGACATGGTGTTCAATTTCATCAGAAACGAAAACTTTCTTTGAAGATGGTTGTAAGCTTCTATTCAGGTTTTCATAGACGAAAGAATTTGGTCAATGATTGGCAAATATGAGTCTACTTTGAATCTGCTCGATGGATCAATGTAATGGTGATAATCAATGTAATGTAAGTATTTTCAGTGTAATGATGAAAGCCACTTAATACTTGACCTCTTCCTTTTTTGAAATTGGTGTCTTGGAAGTTAAATAAAGTCATATAGATCCTGAAGCAAGTTTGTTGCCCCATTCAAAGTCATTTTGCTGTCCTGCAGAGCCTGACTGGTCTTATGAAACTGTTCCATTATGCACGACCATACCTCAGTAAAATACCAGTTTCAAGCTTTTCCGTTGATGAAACAAAACCCCAGTCTGTTTCTTTAGTTTGATATTTTTCATCACTGTCATCACACATTGCCTTCAAAACTAGAAGAACCGCTTGGTAACCTTTAGTGCATGTAGAGCATCATATCGCGCCTCCCAATATGTATCAAGCTAAGGCTTAATTGTTGGACATTGAAGTGGTTTCAGTGCATCAGTAAGGAGATTCCACCTGTGTGTTGAAGCTGAAAAGAACACGTAGAGTCCTTGAACAAACATGAAAAAACGGACCACGGATTGGCAACACTCAGCAGCACATTTTCCTACAAGATTCAAGGAATGTGCTACACAAGGAATATATCCGCTTGGTGGTTGCGTTCTTTTATTATAGCTTGCATTCCTTTATATTTTCCGCTCATGTTAGAAGCGTTATCATAAGATTACCCTCTGAGATCTTCACACTGATCTCATTGTCTTCTATAAACTCGAAAAGAAAATTAGCCAATTGGTGACCAGTGTGTCCACGTGCGGGTATAAACTTGATAAATTGTTCCACGGGACCATCAGGTAAAACATACCGAAAAATTATTGTCAACTGGTCAATATTTGTGATGTCAGGTGTTGAGTCCACGGACACTGAATAATATTTTGCTTGTTTTATTTCAGAAATACTAATATCTAACACTTTTGTTGCAATTACGTCAATGAATTTCTCGCACACAGTTGATGAGAAATACGAAACATGCCTCTTGCCTTTGTTCACTCTCTTTTGAATATGCTCAGCATGGGAAAGTATCGTATTCTGCCAACAACTCCAAAATTACCATTTTGTGGAGAACCAACGAACTGACTATTTCCGTGGAAGGCTAGCCCTCTCGATGATAGGAATTTTATCACACCTAAAACTCGAGCCAATACTTTGTACCAATATTTTCTGTCAGATTTTTTTGCTCTTCCAAATCTTTGCAAATGCTTACTTTTTTTACTCTTCGAAAAATATACAAATGTTGAAAGATATGTTGAAAGTATGTTGAAAGATAACTTAAGTGTTTGTTAGAAGATTCGTGCTTGGCCAGGTCGCGTGATGTATGCTTCCAGTCGCCATAACCAACTGATGCCAGCATGATTTTTTCAGAATCAAACGCAAAAAGTTTGCAAACAAAGCAGTAAAGTATTTTGATGAAGGTGAATAGCACAATCATTCGCGTTTTACTTTTTCGCCGTTCAATTGTTCTCGCCAAAATAGCGATTTAGAACAACGTCGTTTGAATTTGTCGCCAGTAAAACCTGCCTTCTGAAGTAGAAAAATCTGCATTAAGATATTGAAACTCTAAAATTCCTACTTGGCAGCAGTAATCTCCGCGATGGTCAGAAATTACTCCCCAGCATCCATCATCCATGTCGTGTTGAATAGTTTCTTTTACCCTAAGAGCTTCATCCTCAGCAACGTTAGATAACTTGATTTGTAAATTTGGTTCCAATGAAACAATTTGTATATTTGGCCCTGGCTCTGCAATTCAGTCACTCGAAGATGAACACAACACAGTTGCATTACTGGACGTCGTTTCTACAATGTTGCTTTTTGGTTCGCTTATATGAAACAAATCAGTCCCTTTTTTTGATTTTGCTACAACTTTTTTCACTTTATCTTCTGCCTCTTTTCTAGATTTCTTCTTTTCTCAACCGCTTTTATACTTCTTCATTTTTATTTTTAAATTGGCTAAAGTTTTAAGATTAGAAGCGTTTAGATTAGTTAATGTTGGTAAAAGTGTAGTTGGCTACCCCCCTAAAGTGGCTATTCCCTATCGATTTCAAAACAGCCATTTTAGACCTTTTTGATTACAATATATGGGAATCCTCTAATAAATTTTTGTTGTAAAATTTAGACCTTCGCTTACTCAAGAAATGGTCCGAATTTATACATTTGAAATTTAGCTTTGAGCGAAATCCCAATTCAAGGGAATTTGTTTCTTAAACATACTTTTGTAATATATTTTTTCTTTAGCAGTAGTTCCCAAAAGCTAATTATTAAAGGCGCCTTGAAAAGTTATAAATACTTGCGGTGCACTATTTAAGCAAAAAATACCATGAAATTGTATCTCATCCATTTTCATTATTTAAAATGCAAAAACATTGAAAATATTTAAATTAAAAAAAGTAAAAATTTTCAAGTAATCACTTCTAAATGTGCCTCCATTTTATATCAATAACGATATATTTTCAATAGCAAAAGAAAAAAATAATTATTTTCTTTTATGTTTTAAATATTGAAAAAATATCTTGTGGAATCAATATGAATTTCATTTAGCTATTGTAAATAATTTAGAAGTAATTTTTTATTGAAAATTTCAAAAAAAATTCCATTGAATTGGGATTTCACTCAACTATTCCATCTGCTTGTTTCTGGTCTAAACTATTTGGTAAAATTTCATCTGCTTCCTTCTTCAAATACCGGACTGTAGAAAATATACTTGCTTTTATTTAAACTTTTTCTAGCCTTACTTTTCTTACCCAGCATAAACCTGTCTGCATTTTTTTCAAAACTTCAAAATAACTGGCAACAATTGAACATGTCAGAGCCTTAGAAAAAGCATTGTTACGGAATAATGTTATATTTTGTATTATGACTTCAAAATGGGTTTACATTTTGGTTGCAATGTTTTGTCCAACAAAAACACAATAAAAATAGTATTTCCTACTATGACACAGTTTTGCTTGTGCTTTGCACGATGACGAGGCTTCTAGTGAAGAACGCCTTGCCCATGATACTTCTAAATTACACCTTCATTATGTTTTGAAAGTGATCGTATCAGTAACTTTTGTTGAATATTGTGTCGAACCCTTTTTAATTGTTAAATTTACTGTCCACTATCTGGGGCTAGGGAGGTGTTCATATTGTAATTTGTGGCGTGGTATGAATTAAGTTTCCCTCGCAGCGTAAGTGCGGTAGAATGTTTAAGATGTTAGAGAGCTGCCGTACCATATTCCAATAGTAATAATAGATTAACGTATTTAGGAACTCGGCAAAAACGTTTTTATTGTAATTCTCTGTATCTGTATGTATCTATAGTTTGGATAGTGATTTGCTGTTGACTAATAAAGCCTATTCAAGATAATAAAGGTCTCAGTTGTAGAGTCAAATAAAAACTCCCGGATTCCCCAAAACAGGTAGAATCACTCAAATATTGACATCATAAAAACGTTTATTTGAGTTTTGTTTGAATGCTGATAGGCTGAAGCCTTAAATAAAATTGTATACTGAATATTGAATGCTGATAGGCTGAAGCCTGAACTAAAATTGTATACTGAATATTGAATGCTGATAGGCTGAAGCCTTAAATAAAATTGTATACTGAATATTGAATGCTGATAGGCTGAAGTCTGAAATAAAAGACGTATGGTAAGCTGAATTTGTAGCTTAATATTGTGGTGATTACTGGCTTTAAAGAAAGCTGTGAAATAGTGAACTGATTTGTTATTGCTGAATATTGAACTTGTAAAACAGACTTTAACTTTGAATGTGAATTTGACTTGTTAATTGAATGTTGCATCAACAAGACATGACTGAGTCTGATAATGCTTCTGCTGTTGAAAATATTTGCAATGTTGTTGGTGACAATCACACAAACCTTGACAGTAATAGCTGTAAAGCAGTTGAAATCCCTTCTGAGAGAGACCTAAGAGAACTCAATAGAAGTTACAATAAAATTGTAAATGTATTCTGTAATATTTCACATGATACAATTGAATTTGAAAAGTTAACTGAGGTCTTCACTCAATTAACTGAAAAGTATCATTGTCTGTACACAGGTTTAGAACTATTTGTTAGCAGCATTAAATCAAATGAAGAGAAAGCTGATGAATATCGAGACAAAATTATCTCAATTGATACTCAATACAAATTAATGAAAAGGACCTTTGAGAATGCTAAGAGGGAGCATGATAGAGAATCACTTAAACTTGTAAGCGATTTGCAAGTGACAGCTAAGAAAAACGTTCGCTCTAAAAAATCATCTAGGTGCAGCAGCAGTATTAGTACCAAGTTAACAAGTAAAAGCTCTATTTTGTCGTATAGAGGCCTTTCTCCTAAACAACGAGCAATGGTTGCAGAAAGTAAGCTTCGGATGATTGAAATTGAAAATGAGGGCAAGCTACGAGCTGCTGAAATTGAACTGCGAGCTGATGAAATTGAAAATGAGGGCAGGCTTCAAGCTGCCAAAATTGAAGCCACTTTAGCTAAAAAGCTAGCAGAGCCTGACAATTATTCATCGGCTGAAGAGCCTGAAGTTGTTGTTACCCATGGCTGTTCAAACAAGAAACACAGCATGGGGAATCATATTAAATATGATGATGCTGATATTAACGATGCAAGTGTACCTCATGATGTGGTGCATGGGGGCAGCTCAAAATATGGTGTAAATGTAGATCATAACACAGAAGGTGTCAATAGCACAGCTGTTGGACAAGGGATTCAACCGTGTAGGCCTACTTCTTATCAGATGAATGATGTTGACTGTTGTCTTAAAAATACAGGATATGGTGTAATTGGTGATAGCTACCTTGCTGGCAAAGTCCTCATAGAAAGTGGGACAAAGGTACAATTTGATGGTAACCCTAAAAATTACATCACATTTAGGCAGAGTATGGACAGAGTGCTGTCTATACATGGTTCACAGTATGGACTGGTGTACGATATATTGCAATCACGATGTACAGGAAAGGCTACTGAAGCTATCAGATTCTGTGATAGAATTCAAGATCCAGAACTTGCTGTAAATACAGCACTGGAAAGACTGAAGAAATATTTCGGAGATGAAACTGCTGTAGTGGAAGCTCATGTTGCCAGTGTTACAAAGGGTGAAGCTGTAAAATGGACAGTTGACTCATTTCAGTCATTTCTTAATGAACTAGAAGACATAAAATTGCTATTATGTGATGATTCTAAGAAATCCATTATGAACTCTCCTGGTGTAATTAAAGGTATAATTGCACGGTTGCCCAAACGCACCCGGGACAAATTGGTAAAAGTCCTATGCAAAAGCAATCAACATTTGCCTAACTTTCAATTTTTGCTAGAGTTTGTACAAGAGCAGCTGAAATTAGTTTCTCATCCACTGATGCAAGATGATACATTTGATGCTTACTCTAAAACTGTTAAGAGTAATAGAATGAAGTATGGGACCAAAAGAAGCACTAACAAGAGTAACCAAGTTGAAATAAATGCATACTCTCAAAAGGTTGATTTATCTACATGTGTAGTGATAGGATGCAACAAAAAATGTGCTCATCAACTCTGGGCCTGTGACAAGTTTGCTTCCTTGACTCGAAGAGACAAATGGTCGATTGCAAAAAGAGAAAAATGCTGTTACAAATGTTTAGGCAATGACCACAAAAGAACAGAATGCAAAAGCAAATACTGCTGCAAGATATGTAAGAGTTGTGATCATCATTACTTACTTTGCCCAGATAATGTTGAGAAAGCTGTAGAAGAGAATCAAAGCAATCAACAAGCTTTTACTGTGAATTGCTGTACTACTGATGACAAGGGAAATAAGTCGTCCCTAATTAAATCTCATAATGTTGTCTATGATGAAAATATGAAACTGTTACCTGTACTGCCTATAACGGTAAGCAATGTTGTGACTGGTAAGAATGCTGTTGTAAATTGCCTTCTAGATACTGGTTGTGATACCACTATGGTGACGACTAGGCTAGCTAACATGTTGAAAATTGAAATTGAATCCACCACTTGTGTGCAAATAGCCACTGCCAATGGCAATACGATGCATAATGCTGCTAAGATTGATATTCGTGTTGGTGGAGTGTCTAATGTTGACCGATACTTGTTAAAAGATGTAATTTGTGTTGATAATGTTGCTACTCACAAAAATCCTGTGAAATGTGATATGATAAAACTCATAGATATTGCTCAGTTAGATGATGTGAATTTATCAGTTGTTGAAAACAAAAATATTGATGTGTTAATTGGCATAGACCATGACGAACTGCTAGATGTTACTGAAATTAGGCGTAGTTCTCATTATAAACTAGCCGCTAAACTGACAAAATTAGGATGGGTCCTAGTTGGCCATATGCAACCATGTGTTGAGCAGAACATTGAGAATAATCGAAGCATCACTTCAGTTGAATGTGAGTCTATTCATGCTAACTTGTGCTCTATTAGTGCCAGTGATGATATGTTTGATGTGCCTAGTTTGGTATGCAACGGAGATGCCAACAGTTGTGAATTGCTTCATGCACAAATTAAACACTATTATTATGATGAATTTAATATTAATGCTGATGATGGAGATAATGCCCCATCTGTTGATGATATAAAATGCCTCAATATTTATGAGAGCTCGATTACTAAAGAGGAAGGACGGTATTATCTAAAGTTGCCATTTAAAAATGATGCTGTCAAATTGCCAAACAATAAAACCCAGGCTGAATCAAGGTTACTACAACAGAGGAAAATGATGAAAAAAGAATCTGTTCTAAAGGAATTCTATGTAGAAACCTTTCAGAAGCTGATTGCGACTAACAAAGTAGAAGCAGTAAATGTTGAAGACGAACAAAAGAGTAATCGCATTTTTTATATCCCTCATTTTGTCACTAGGCAAGCAAAAAAAAGACTTGTCTATGATGGATCTGCTCAATTTCAAAATGTGTCTTTGAATTCTGTTTTGTATAAAGGGTGTGATAACTTGCAAAGACTATGCGATGTTATTCTGAGATTTCGTCGGTTTAAAATTGCCTTTAGCCATGACATAAAAGACATGTTCATGCAATGCGGCATAGTTAAGCGAGATAGAGACTCGTTACGCGTGTTGTGGTTTAAAGATAATGACATCGATAATGATATTGTTGAATATAGATTCAAGCGCCTTCCCTATGGCTTGAATTGTAGCATGTCAATGGCTGACTACTGCTTGAGAAAGACTGCTGATGATAATATTGTTGGAGTATCGGCTGCGGCCATTGAAGCCGTCAAGTCTAGTTTCTATGTTGACGATGGTTTGATATCTTGTAAAGACGCTGATAAAGGTCGAAAATGTGTTAATGAGATAATTGCTTTGCTGCAGTCAGGTGGGTTTGATTTAAGAAAATTTGTTTCTGAAAATAATGAAATATTATCTGATATTGATGCTGACAGATTGCTAAACTGTAATAAACCAAAGGATGTGTCTAATGACCAACTGCACGAGTGTAAAGTGCTGGGCATGCAATGGAATCATCGTGAAAAGACCCTCTCTCCTAAGGTTAATTTGAAAATAAAATCAGAGACTAAACGGGGTTTGTGGGCTACAATTGCGCAAGTTTTCGATCCCATTGGAATTTGTGCACCGTATTTGTTACCCGGCAGAAAATTGCTTCAAGAAGTTTGTGCCGCAGTTAAAGAGTGGGATAGCCCAATATCTCCTGACCTCCTTAAGCGATGGCATAAGTGGGTTTCAGGATTGCCTTATTTAGAGCGTCTTGTGATACCAAGGTGCTATTGGGGCGTTAATGTTGACTGCTACGAATTACACACATTCTGCGACAGTTCGAATAGAGGAATGGGTTGCGTTTCCTATCTGAAAATGACAAAAAACACTGTTGTCAAAGTTGCCTTCATAATGGGAAAGGCAAAGGTTGTTCCGATTGATACTACTTTGAGCATACCTAGACTCGAGTTAATTGCTGCGACCCTTGGTGCGAAGATGCATTGTCACATAAAGAATTCTCTCCAGTTGCCTTTGCGGAACTGCTGTTTGTATACTGACTCCACAGTTGTTATCGACTGGCTGCACAACACTGATAACAGATTGAAAAAGTGGATAGCTCGAAGAATTGCTGAAATTCATCGTTATTGTGGGAGTGATAAATGGTTTTATATTCCTACAGCTCACAATGTCGCTGATTTATGCAGTCGGGGTATTAACCCGCGTAAAGCTGACCCAGATTGTGTATATCTTAAAGGGCCTAACTTTTTACAAGAGCCCAATTTACACGTTGCTTTCGCCGAAATTGGCGTTACTGACGCAACGATTCATAATGCTAATACACATATTGTTCTTACTGATTGTGCTTGTGACTCGTCTTCTATCGCTAATGATAACCTTCATACCAACACTAAAACTGTGCGTCCTATTGATAATGATGAGTTGTTTGTTACTAACGACAATCAAATTGTTACTGGTGATATCAACATTGATGAGGATAGTAGTTTGCCTAAATCTATCACCATAATTGCTAAATGTAGCTCTAATTATCTTAAATGTCTTAAAACTATTGCATACCGATATCGTTTTGTTGTATTTAAGTTGCATGCAAAAGGTTTAAAAAATACTGTGCCGCTTGAAAGAGGTAGTATCAATTCATCGGAGTTGAAACGTTCCATGATTGACGTAGTGCGACTAGCCCAAGAAGCGTATTTCGGCAAGAAAAACATTGCCAACATTGCTTTACGCAATTTTGCTTATGCCTTGAAGCATTGCGAGAAAAAATATTACTCTAGATTGAACGAGTTGAAAAATTTACTGCCCTTTTACGATAGCTGTGATAAAGTGTTGAGAGTGGGTGGCAGAATCGTCAAGTCAACACTGCCATTAGAAACAATTCATCAATTAATATTGCCCAAGTCGCATTTTGTTACTGCATTGATTGTAAAATATGAGCATGAATTGTCAAACCATTTCGGTGTTAATTATGTTCTTTCACAAATAATGCGTAAGTTTTGGTTGTGTGGTGGTGTGTCGACTATCCGCAAGTATATATCTGATTGTCTTTATTGCAAGATTAGACGTGCAAAATGTGTAAACCAGGTTATGGGTGACTTACCTGCATGCCGTGTAACTGTTCCTAAGTTTCCCTTTGAACACACTGGTGTCGATTTATTTGGTCCATATTCAATTAAAATTGGTCGTAGTGTCGTTAAAAGATGGAGTGTTCTGTTTATTTGTATGGCTATAAGAGCATGTCATATTGAAGTTGTACCTGATTTGTCTACTAGCTCATTTATTCAATGTTTCTGGCGATTTACCTCACGTAGAGGAATGTACTGTAGATGCTTGTATTCTGACCAAGGTTCGAACTTCAAAGGTTGCGAATCCAAATTTAAAGAGCTAATGAAACGTTGTAAAATGAATGGCTCGTTACCTGAAACTGTTACAAGTTTACGAGATCTTGATCGTAATTATATATCACAACGTATGCTGCGCAAAAATGTTGACGTTTGTTGGAATTTCAATGTACCAAAAAATCCTCATGCTGGAGGAGGCTGGGAACGCGCTATAAAAAGCGTCAAGTATGTTCTAGCCGCAATATTGCATAATGGCTTGGCAGGATTGCCAGCTCTAAAAACTCGTTCTCCCACTGACTATGAGTTTATGACAATTATGTGTGAAGTTGAGGGAGTTCTAAACTGCCGACCGATCACTAAACTTAACAATTGCATGGAAGATTGGCGAGCCTTAACGCCTATATTGTTGCTTACTGGCAACCTATGTCCAGATTCTCCTGTGAGAGAATTCAACAAGAGCGAAATGTATCGCAATAATTATAAATATGTTGTTGCTGTATCCGAGCAATTTTGGTCTCGGTGGATTGCTATGTATGTGCCTTGGTTGCAAATCCGACATCGTTGGCATGAAGTGCAACCAAACATTCATGTTGGAGATTTGGTGCTGCTCTTGGAGTCACAGACTGAAGGTAGACGCGATTATCCAAAAGCATTAGTTATTGAAACTTATCCCGACGCGCGGGGTTCCGTCCGCAGCTTAAAAATAAGAATGAGTGATGGACGTACGTTTACACGAGATGTGCGTAGTGTTGTACATTTGGAAGGATTTAAAAATGAAAGTTGATATTCGTCATTGTGATATTGATTATTGCTATTCATGTAAAGTTGACCCAATATTTGTGATATTACGTAAATTTTCTCCTCACCAGTTTACGGATTCGTCGTAAATTTAGGGGGCAGTGTTGAATATTGTGTCGAACCCTTTTTAATTGTTAAATTTACTGTCCACTATCTGGGGCTAGGGAGGTGTTCATATTGTAATTTGTGGCGTGGTATGAATTAAGTTTCCCTCGCAGCGTAAGTGCGGTAGAATGTTTAAGATGTTAGAGAGCTGCCGTACCATATTCCAATAGTAATAATAGATTAACGTATTTAGGAACTCGGCAAAAACGTTTTTATTGTAATTCTCTGTATCTGTATGTATCTATAGTTTGGATAGTGATTTGCTGTTGACTAATAAAGCCTATTCAAGATAATAAAGGTCTCAGTTGTAGAGTCAAATAAAAACTCCCGGATTCCCCAAAACAGGTAGAATCACTCAAATATTGACAACTTTTATGACTTCATTGGCTTGGTATAGTGGTGCAGCCCCATCAGCCCCCGCCTTAATCTGGCCCTGTCTCTCAGATGTAATTTTATGAACTTCACTTTTCCTAAACAATTTTTTCTTTATTGCCTCTGCTGCTGGACCAAGTAGGCCAGGAATAATCAAAAATTTAAGGTACCGGCAGTACCTGATTTAATAATGGCTGAATTTGCTGATGTACCTGCGGGTATCTAATTGGCATGGAGTTATTTTTAACAGAGGAATAAATGATATTTAGATGATACTTTCCTTAACCCTTTAACACTTTGACTGCCATGTCACCACTACTTGAGTTCTGCTTGATGCGATATGCTTGGGGACGTGTGAAGTCATTGTTTTTGACTCATGGAACCTGGCAGGCATGGTTTAGGTTGGTTGGTAGGGTTGCATTTGCACTTCCCCAAGTAATTACACTACGACGTGTTTCGGCAATCTTACACTCTCCTGCCGTTTGGCCGAAGGCCGTAGTTGCGGCACCACTTCGGGTAGATAACTCGTCATATTTCAAAAGAACAAGTATGTATTTACAACCACCTGCTACATATAGTATAGTACAATTTATGCCATCAACGTTGTCAGCATACAGTCTAGATAGCATTCAACATAACATTTAAAGTTAAGAAAAGGTAAAACGATACAAAGTAGAGACATAAAATTCATTCATTAGCTCTTTTATGTAGCTTGGTGAAACAAGGGATGCACATTGCAGGTTTTCCTGCCCATGAAGAGCAATAATATTTTGATTTTGGATTCTTATTTCTTGCTTCATCTCTTTCTTGCTGGGCAATGATGGTTTGGTAACAGATTTTGCATGTCCTGAAGATTTCCTTGTCGTTTTGCTCATTTATTAGAGTTTCAGGAACATGGACTTGACCTTGACTAACTCGTAACCTTTTGTGCTTTTCTATTGTTTTGCAGTCAAGCAGAGATAACGCAATGGCTTCTCTGAATAGTCTCATTTTGATTTTTTTCCTTTCACTTTTTCAAAAATTAGACGCGTATTGACCACAGTCAAGCCGAGAAGTAGTTCGACACCGAGCTTTCGATACCACTTTTTCCCTTTTGCAAGATCGTAGCGTACGAGGCCATTTGGTCTGATAAATCTATTCCACTTTTGCCTTTATTATATGCCACGACTGCTTCTGATTTTTGTTGCGTTGCCGTGGAGCACCGCCTCTGATTTCAATTTCCAGTCTCTGGGGCATTTAATGGGCCGGTAACATCCACACCGGTGTCTTCCTCTCCCTCTTCTTCACTTGATTGTCTTTTGCTACGCCTTGTGATTTCCACACATACTGGCTTGTTTTTTGTGGAAAGCATTCCAACGTCTCTGGTATCCTTCCACTTAAGAACAACAATGCCATATTCATCTTCTCTAGAGATCATTTCTTTTTTTTTCAATTTAGCAGCCATGATTTCTTTGGGCGTGTTCTTCTTTGATGACCTCAAAGTCCCAGCTTCTGCAGTTTTCTGCTGCAGAAAACTAACCGCTAGTTCAGAACTTGTCTAAAAGTTTTTTCACATACAATATCCGATCTTCATTCAGAAGACCAATCATCAACTTCTCACAAACTTTCTTTGCAATGCCCACTTCTCTCACTCCTGTATCGGACTTTCCAGCATATATCTCCATGTTATTGGTGAATCCATTCATGGTACACAACTTGAAAAGCTTTGTGCTGTATTTGTGGGCTTTGTTGGGGATATACAGTCTGAACTTTAACCTACCCCTCCATGGAATGCGAGTTTTATCGATCACTACATCCACTTTTGGAGAATAAACTGCCTTGTATTTTCTCAAGAGCCTGTCCATTAGTGGCTGAATCTTCCACAGTCTGTTTCTATCTTCCAACTCCACATTGTCGGAGAAGTGGATACAATTCAACAGCAGCTCAAATCGGCTGCGGCTCATTTTGCCGGAAATTTTGTTCTTGTAGAGTGGAGATTGACTACAATATGATCCTATTGTTGATTTTCTGTTCAAACCCATCCACAACAGAATTCCTAAGAATGTCTTGATTTCATCTTTGGTTGTAGCATTTCATTTTTGACGTCTTGCATGAGAAATCAGAGAGTCATTTGTGATTCTTTTTGCAGTTGTTCGGTTGGCATAGATTTTTGTTTGATCAACCAAATGTTGTAAGACTTCATCATCCACAAACACACTCAAAGCTTCCTCTGGTATAAAGCTGTCTAATTCATAATCTATTCCCTGTAAACCCTCATTTTCTGTAAATGCAAATGATGCCTGCCTCCTACTGTAACTAGACCACGTTGGGCATGAAGCTGCAAATGCTGGTTGTGATAGTTTTCAGTGTCATCCTCCTCTGCCTCGGTCTCTTCTTCCATAACAGCCATTTTCTGTAAAGCTTTCCCTGATTGCACATCTGCTTCATCATTATGGCTATCCAGAAAAGGATCATAATTAGGATCAGCTAAAAATCCTGGCAGAATAGTATTCATAATATGAGTTTGAATCGCTGCTGTCTAGTATAGCTGTCACGGATCGAACACTTCTTAAATTTTTATTTTGGCAAATGTGCTGTTTGCTCGAATTCAATGCTTGATTTTCACTCTGCTGGAGACCTTTAGTTTATGTGGTCCAAAACTGTCTGCCAGCTGTTGGATATTTGTTTTTAACTATAAAGAAAAACCAAATGTGCTAATTAACTATTTCGCCGTTTGTCTGTTCGCTTTGTTTTAGGAGTATTTATTTGCACAAAGACGAACCCCCGTAACTGCCTTCATCAAATTTGGACATACGTAACAATTGAATGCTTTGTTCTGCCACCAGACAATCTAATCGTGTCTTTACTTTTCGCTCTACGCACCACTTAATTTCGAAACTGTGATCCTACTGTTTAACTTGCGAAATGTGACAATTGGAATCTATAGAACAAGATCTGAGAAATTCCGGCTTGATTATTCTAGAAAGTTTACTACACGTGGCCTGTATCGTGAATTTTGATTGGCTGTTGCTACCGTATATAAGGCCTAAGAGCGTAGTTCTTCGGTTCTGTAAAAAGTTTGAACCAGAGGAAATAACAGTGTTTTGCTGCTGACGACAATCTTGAAAATTAATAATTTGCGTGGGACCTCAAATAGTTCAGTAAGTTTGTATGTATCTTGCATGTACTTAGTAAGTTTGAATGTGAATTGTTGGCTTGCGACGTAGTATTTGTAAATTTTCCATCACAACATATGTTACACCGTCGCAACGCCGTTTTTGATCTTCGAATTTGCATCGAAATCCCTATTTTTAATATGTCTACATTATGAAGTTAGTTAAGTGTTTATCGTAGCTGTTTGTTTACACTTGCATTGTGTTTTAGAAAACCTGTCGCCCTATCAAATATACCATGTGGTCATTTTGGATATCGGAGCTGTAATAAAATTTCGTATCTCAACATCATCACTTTGTGGACACTTGATTTAGCGACTGAGTTTGCGGCTATTTGTCGTGAATTTCCCTATCCCAAACCATATAGCCTGAGCAGCAGCTATATGTAAGTTTTTGAACTTTTTGGAAAGCTAATCTTGAACATTGAATACTTCTTCGTGAACAAAATTGGTTGCTGTTCCCCCCCCCCCCCCAGTTCTCTTGTTCTTGAATCTGCGACGTCATATAATGGCTTCTGCAATGCAAAAGGAAGATCTTGCCCAAACTGCACTAACCCAATCAACCCCAGAGGATGAACCGAAGAAAAGTATGTCGCCTGCAGCACCAACGCCTTCAACAACCAAGGATCGAGTCGACAAAAATGATGAACGAAGTGAGCGTTCCAACAAATCAGCTTACAAGCCAAAGGCGCCCAAAAGCGAAATCCTGACTCGATCCAAATCAAAGAAGATGGCTGGCTCTTCGACATTTCCTTCGGTCGCACCATCATCCCACCACTCAAGTACCTCCTGGCGTTCAACGTCAAGCCGGAGCAATTGGTCGAGATCATCTACAAGCAGCGCAAGGGCTCGCAAGGCAGCATTGGAAGCCAGAATCAAGTCGCAGAAACACATTGACGAATTGAAGCAGCAACAAATGCAGCAGCGCCTTCGCCTGGAAGAAAAACAGCTTACCCAAAGACGTCATGAAGAGGAAAGAGAGTTTCAACTGATGAAAGAAAGAGAGCATCAAGACATGATCTTCCAACAACAATTGGAACATGCTCATTTACAAGCCGAATTGGATCAGGTCGATGCGGAGCTAAGTAGTGAACTTTCTAATATTGGTTGTGCGGATAAACGTAAATGTGATACTAATGTGCTAACATTTGTTGTTAACGATAACGTCCCCCATGACCACCCCGAACAAAGCAAATCTACAGTGGTTGATATGGTCGGAAACAATGCGGACGCTGCAATAAATATACCTAGCACTGCTAATGCCTCAAATAAGGCACTCACCAATTTGCATGATAATCGTGTGAAAAGTGACGTAATTAAATCAGGCCTCACTAGGAATGCTCGTAGTGGCATGCTCACTGATATTAATAAGCCCATGGATTTGAAACCTAAATTTGAAGTGCCGCTCGTGAAAACCGTGCCTGATAACGAATCTTTAATTTTAAGACCTGTGGTTGACGTGTCGAGTTCCGTTTCCGTACCAGTGGCAGTGCCTCGTACTTCGCCTAAAGCTAATGGCGATGCTAACGTAAATTGTGCTAAAATGGTCTCAAACCTTAACCCATATAGTAAGCCGTTTGAAACTAAGACATTTTATGTCCCTAAGGCTTCTAATACTAACGTGCTTGGTTCTAATGGTACTGGGAATACTAGAGTAATGTCTCAATTTAATTGTGATGCGTCAATACACCCAGGGGTTTACGTGCCCACACAAAGCGCTATGCAG
The DNA here is from genome assembly GCA_963675345.1 of Trididemnum clinides. Classification (NCBI taxonomy): domain Eukaryota; kingdom Metazoa; phylum Chordata; class Ascidiacea; order Aplousobranchia; family Didemnidae; genus Trididemnum; species Trididemnum clinides. The sequence goes on along the minus strand of OY776293.1, from coordinate 19,253,990 downwards.
ACACCTACCTTGTCCGACAATGCTAATCCTATTAATCCAGCTAATGTTTTGGCACATTCCGACGATTCCCAACATAACTCATATTTTACTAAATTACCTACCCTTAAGGTAGAACCTCCGTTTTTCAATGGTAACCCAGCTGACTATTTTAGCTTCATTAAGGCCTTCGACGTCTTGATTGATCAGCAACTGACCGACTCGAATAGAAAGCTGTTCTTTTTGTTGCACTACACTAAGGATATAGCGCACTCTCTGATTAAGGGGTGTCAACATATGCAAACAGCAGAACGAGGTTATCAGGAAGCAAGAGGGTTGTTGCAGTCGTATTTTGGTCAGAGGCATAAGGTCATTGAAGCGTGCACTAGACCTATTGTTAAAGGACCAGCGCTTAGCGAGAATGACCATAGAAGCCTGATTAAGTTTTCAGCGGATTTTACCTCTTGTCTGATAACTCTGCAAGGAATGGATTGCTTGAATCGGATGGACAACATGGATATGGTGACAAAAATTATGAATCGCCTGCCGCAACCCTGGATACCTGCCTGGAACCACGAGGTGGACCAAATATTGCACAAACAACACCGAGATATTAGTATCAATGATCTCGGTGATTTTGTGCGACAGAAGACTCGAGAGAGCACCAATCTTTCTCAAATACCCACCTCCTCCAAGTCGTACAGTAGTCAGGAAAACAGTACCAGCCGAAAAACGAAGAACTTTTCCACACAAGTAAAGAACAGCAAAGACACACACGCAGCCAAGTGTCTCATGTGTGAAAAGGAGCACTTCCTAAACCAATGCAAAAGGTTCCGAGACCTTAACTACCACGAGAGGATAGAGTTTGTCAGTCAACGCAAACTCTGCAGAGCCTGCCTAAAGGAAGGCCACTTTGCTAAGTTCTGCCGCCGCAAAAATGAGGCTTGCAAAAAGCGTGATTGTAAGCAGTTTCACACAACACTGCTGCATCCACCAGACGAAGATGAATCAAATCCTGCTAGCAAGCCCGTAAAGGATGGTGAGAACGAGAGTTCCAAGACACCTAAGCAAGTGGTTAAAAATGGACTCATCAATCTGCCGCAGATGGAACAAAGTCTGCTACCCGTAGTACCGGTGAAGATACGAAGAAAAGGGTCTGCTGAGTTAGTTATCACCAAGGCTTTGTTGGACACTGGCAGCACACACTCCTTTGTCACTGAAGATCTTAGAAAAAAGCTAAAGATAGAAGACTGTGAGGAGGTCGGAATTCGCACCATCACGCTCAATAAAGATCAAGGACATCAAAAAACAAAGATTGTGTCTAATCTGGAAGTGACTGACATGGACGAAATCTGCTGCATTCCACTGAGCTCACTTTACTCCTGCAAGAAACTGCCAGTTAACCATAAGGACATCCCAACTCAAGCTCATGCAGACCAGTACGCTGAATTTGAAGATGTCTACATCCCGGAAGTGAAATGCAAAGTTGGTCTATTAATTGGCAATAACAATCGAATGGTGATGCAACCGCAAGAGGTCATAAGAGAACCGTTTGGCAGCTATGCGATTCGTACACCTGTGGGATGGACATTGAATTGCGCAGGCGGTCGTTCGGATCACGTGACTAGCCTTTTTGTCAGGTCCTCATTCGACAGTCAGAACCACCCTATGTGCTCTCTCTGCACCGATATCATGGATTCCTTGGTAAACGGAAAGGAAGAGATGTCAGTCGATCAACAGCGATTCATGAAAGCCGTCAATGAATCTACCAAACAACTGGAGGATCACCATTACGAAATCGGACTCCCGATCAAGTATCCAAATCTCAAGCTACAAAACAACCGAGTTCAAGCACTGCAGAGAGCGAGTCATCTGAGGAAGAAATTCAGCAGGAATGATGGATTCTACAATGACTACAAAAGGTTCGTTAGCGACATGATAGACCAAGGTTACTGTGAGAGGGTTGAGAAGCCAGGGCCCGAAGGTAGAACATGGTTCTTACCGCATCACGGAGTTTACCACCCTGAAAAGCCAGGTAAGATCAGAGTGGTTTTCGACTGCTCAGCTCAGTTTAATGGGGTTAGTTTAAATGGTAACTTATTGCAGGGACCGGACCTCACAAATAGCTTACTGGGCGTTTTGATGAGATTTAGAAGGGAGCTAGTGGCAGTTCAGGCTGACATCAAGGCCATGTTCCATCAGGTAAGAATCCCGGTTGAAGATAGAGACCTGCTTCGTTTTATCTGGTGGAAAGATGGAAATATAGATGAAGAAATTGAAGAGTACAGAATGACCGTGTACCCCTTCGGAACCGTGAGTTCACCTAGCTGTGCCAATTTTGCTTTGAAGCGTGCAGCTTCCGATCACAAGCAAGAATTTGACAAGAGAACTGTGGAAACAGTGAAGCGCGACTTCTACGTTGATGACTGCTTAACTTCAGCTCCCACGGTCGAAACAGCCATTGAACTGGTACATGAGCTTCGCGATCTGTTGGATAAAGGAGGTTTTTGCTTGAACAAATGGATAAGCAGTAGTCGAGAGGTCATGGGTTCGATCCCTAAGTCAGAGTGGTCTAAGGAAGCTTTAGATTTGGATTTAGCTAGTGATGAGCTACCCACAGAAAGAGCTTTAGGCCTGCAATGGAACGTGGAAAAAGATTCATTGACATTTAAGGTTCAAAGAAGAGACAAGCCATGCACTAGAAGAGGGATTCTGTCAATGATAAACTCTGTGTTTGACCCACTGGGTTTTGGAGCAGTGGCAGTTTTACCCATAAAAGTATTGCTACAAAAACTTTGCCGTGACAAGTTGGGCTGGGATGACCCGATTCCCCCAAATGAAAAGGGGAAGTGGTTAAACTGGCTCGAGCAACTTCCTAAATTGAAGCTCTTCACATTGCCAAGATGTTTCAAGCCTCCCAAATTTGGCAATATCGTTCACGCACAACTACATCACTTCGCAGACGCATCAGAGGGAGCATATGGATCGGCCACTTACTTGAGGATGATCAACAAAAACGGTGAAATCCACTGCTCCCTCATTTTTGGAAAAGGTCGACTAGCCCCTCTGAAACCACTAACCATTCCAAGATTGGAACTATGCGCTGCAGTGGTGGCCTCCCAGAATGACTTGATGATTCGCAGAGAACTACAAATGCCAGAGTTGGAAGTCCAATCCGTTTTCTGGACAGATAGCGTGACTGTTCTATGCTACCTAAACAATCAAAGCAAGTGCTTCCACACCTTCGTGGCCAATCGAATTCAGAGAATCAAGAACGTGTGTGACCCCTCACAGTGGCATTATGTTCCCTCCAAAGATAACCCAGCCGATCTACTTACACGTGGACTGACCATCGACGAATTTTTAAAATGTAATCGGTGGAAAATTGGACCAGCTTTTTTGTGGCAGCCACCTAATTACTGGCCTACAATTCCTCAAAATCCTACCACACCAGAGTTTACAAGCGATCCGGAAGTAAGAAGAGACCAAACCCTTATTTATGCCGTAAAGGTGCAACCAGACATCAGCCTTTTGGATGGACTATGCAGGAACTACTCAAGCTGGCATAAAATAAAGCGAGTTTGCGCTCAGGTGATTCGTTGCAAAAACATTTGGCTTGGTCGATCGCATTTAAATGTGAAGGATCTTCTGAGTCTTGAAGAGATTCAGGAGGCGGAGTACCTAATTTTCCGACACTTGCAGCGGCGATACTATGGAAAAGAGATCGAGAAGTTGCAAAGAGGTGAACAAATTTCATCTTCAAGCTCATTGCGCAATTTGGATCCGTACTTGGAACATGGAATGCTAAGAGTTGGTGGGCGACTACAAAAGTCAAGTCTTCCACATGACAACAAGCATCAGATCATTCTGCCTAAGTGTTATGAGAGTGAGCTTATGATCAGAGAGCAACACGAAAGACTAGGCCACACGGGACGCCTACACGTCATTGCTAAGCTAAGGGAAAGGTTTTGGATAGTAAGTGTTAACTCTGTGGCGCGCTCTGTGCTGTCCAAGTGCGTAAAGTGTCGCAAGATTCGAGGACAGGCACTTACACAAAAAATGGCTAATTTACCCGAGGAAAGACTTATTCCTGATAAACCTCCCTTCTCCTGTGTTGGAGTGGATTTTTTTGGAACATTTTTGGTGAGGCAGGGCCGATCTAAACTAAAGAGGTATGGAGTACTGTTTACCTGCTTCACCACCAGGGCAGTACACATTGAAGTGGCATATAGCCTGGAAACCAGCTCGTTCATTCAAAGCCTGAGACGTTTCATTGCACGCAGAGGCCAGGTCGCGGAACTTTGGTCTGACAACGGGACTAATTTCGTGGGGGCCCAACGGGAACTTACCCAAGCCATTGATGATTGGAATCAAGCCCAGATAAATGATTTCCTTTTGCAACGCAACATCAAATGGAAGTTTAATGTGCCCAGAGCATCTCACCATGGTGGTGTTTGGGAGCGACTCATTCGCTCTACTCGAAAAATTTTGACTGGCATATGCAACGAACAAATTTTAACTGACGAGAGTTTACTCACCCTCTTGTGCGAGGTCGAAGGCATAATAAACAGTCGACCTCTCACCACTTTAACGGATGACCCTCGAGACTTAAATGTATTAACAGCTAATCATTTGCTCCTCTTAAAGGAACAAGTTTCCCTACCTCCTGGTAACTTTTCAGAAAAGGACAATTTTGCTAGGAGACGTTGGAGACAAGTGCAGTATCTTGCAGATATATTTTGGAAACGTTGGACTAGAGAATATTTGCCATTGTTGCAAAAGCGCTTTAAGTGGGTCAACACTTCACGCAATGTCACAAATGGGGACATAGTTCTTATAATGGATAACTCACCTCGTAGCTCTTGGGTCATGGGCCGAGTAATCGAAACCTTTCCAGACAAACAGGGTCTGATTAGAAGCGCCAAAATACAAACCCAGTTTTCTGTGTGTGTTCGTCCAATTTCTAAGATGTGCGCATTGCTTGAATGTGATAGTGTATGATTCTTATGTAAATTAAATTGTATTTTTGGTGTACATTTTTGCGCCTTTGTGTTAAGCCTTGTGACCCCTCATCGGCTTAAGGGGGGCGGTGTGTCACGGATCGAACACTTCTTAAATTTTTATTTTGGCAAATGTGCTGTTTGCTCGAATTCAATGCTTGATTTTCACTCTGCTGGAGACCTTTAGTTTATGTGGTCCAAAACTGTCTGCCAGCTGTTGGATATTTGTTTTTAACTATAAAGAAAAACCAAATGTGCTAATTAACTATTTCGCCGTTTGTCTGTTCGCTTTGTTTTAGGAGTATTTATTTGCACAAAGACGAACCCCCGTAACTGCCTTCATCAAATTTGGACATACGTAACAATTGAATGCTTTGTTCTGCCACCAGACAATCTAATCGTGTCTTTACTTTTCGCTCTACGCACCACTTAATTTCGAAACTGTGATCCTACTGTTTAACTTGCGAAATGTGACAATTGGAATCTATAGAACAAGATCTGAGAAATTCCGGCTTGATTATTCTAGAAAGTTTACTACACGTGGCCTGTATCGTGAATTTTGATTGGCTGTTGCTACCGTATATAAGGCCTAAGAGCGTAGTTCTTCGGTTCTGTAAAAAGTTTGAACCAGAGGAAATAACAGTGTTTTGCTGCTGACGACAATCTTGAAAATTAATAATTTGCGTGGGACCTCAAATAGTTCAGTAAGTTTGTATGTATCTTGCATGTACTTAGTAAGTTTGAATGTGAATTGTTGGCTTGCGACGTAGTATTTGTAAATTTTCCATCACAACATATGTTACACCGTCGCAACGCCGTTTTTGATCTTCGAATTTGCATCGAAATCCCTATTTTTAATATGTCTACATTATGAAGTTAGTTAAGTGTTTATCGTAGCTGTTTGTTTACACTTGCATTGTGTTTTAGAAAACCTGTCGCCCTATCAAATATACCATGTGGTCATTTTGGATATCGGAGCTGTAATAAAATTTCGTATCTCAACATCATCACTTTGTGGACACTTGATTTAGCGACTGAGTTTGCGGCTATTTGTCGTGAATTTCCCTATCCCAAACCATATAGCCTGAGCAGCAGCTATAATAGCTTTTATTACATCCTGATCCAGGTGTTTTCGCTTGTTACTTATTTTAGGCTATGCAAAATTTTATTTTACGGTAAACCTTGTACAGTATTTTGATGCACAATACCTATAAAAAAATAAATTAGGTTTTAGCATAATCTGAGTAATCTTTTAGTCTTACTGGTTAGTGTATCCTAATCGCTAAAAGCAAAGATTCACAAATTAGCAGGCATGCCATTGAAAGTTTTTTTCGAAAATACTTGCGTGTTTCCACCACATACACCACTCTTGCGCAAGTGACAAGAACCTGCAACCTATCAGCTAAATACCGAATTTTCTAATGCTGACTTCTATGCAATAAAATAAGCTGCACGTGCTGTCAACCACGCTGTAAAATCATGGAAGCGTAACAAGGTTTCCACAACAAAAAGGCAAAGCCAGTTGAGGCGCAAGAGCAAACTCGGCTTGGTAGTGTAGCCTGCTAGTTTGCAATAAAAAAGTAGAGGAAATGAAATGGAGTTTTTTATAACTGACTTCAAAATAGTGGTTGCAGTAGTTTGTTATGAGCGGTGATTTTTGGAGTCGGTTATTTCACTAAATATCAACCTTGTAACATTTTACATGACTCAAATATAACTAAGATGTATATAATTTTCTAAAAACTAAAAACAGAAATAAATATAATACGCTACAGTCTTAATCTGGTGTCACCAACAGTTAGTGACATGGCTTCTTGGGCTAACAAAAATACTGCCCCTCACCCCCAATTTCACTTACTATCAATGTTTGAACGTTGTCATCTGTTCCCGAATATTCCACAAATTCTATATTTTTTCATCACCTCAAAAAAGTGAACTAATTGAAGTAAGTTATTGTTAAAATTTGGTGTCACCAATAGTTGGTGACATGGATTCTTGGTTGCAGATGAATATTTAATACCACATTTTTTCACAAACTACATATAATTCGACTTACTGGACGATACCATTCGTTTTTTTGGCGAAGGCACTTTTCAAAAACAACAAAAAATGAGAGTGGCCCCAGGTGACCCTGTACCCATTTTAGGCTGGCAGTCAAAGTGCTAAGTGCCAGCGTGTTTTTGCAGAAATTTCCAAAAAAAGTGCTTTTCTAAAAATTACTATGTCTCAAAATCTACAAAAGCTAAAGAAAAAGTGTAAAAATGAAAGTTATCAGAAAAAAGGTGAGGTTTTCATATATCCGGTCCTTTTTGTTAAATATGCTAAAATACATAAAAAAATATAAAAAATAAAAAAATTTTGATTATTGATATGTTAGGGGGTTGCCCCCACTCCTCCTGACCCCCATCCCTCTAACACTCTCTCTTTAACTTTATTGTATTGGTGCCATACAACTGCCATGGATCATGTCAATTTCATTACTTGTTAAAAACAAAAGGATTGGTTTCAGTGATATAGTAGAAGTATGTATCATTTTTCAAAAAAATTTTTTTTCAAATTAAATTTTCGGAAAAAATCAAATGCAACCACCCTTATTTTTTGTATTTTATGTCAAGTTTATGTAATAAGTTATCCAGACATATCAAGATAATGAAATTAGACCGACAGTTTAACTATTTTTTCAATGATTCAAACATATAACCTTTTGGGCCACTGTAGTGGCTTTTGGCACTTAAAGGGTTAAGGCCAATTTTTTTGACCAATTGGCACACCGTACCATGTTTAGACAAGCCAACTAAAAGGTCTAATCCCAGCCAAATCGATTGTGATGAAATTTCTGTTTTCGAGTAACTATGTTGTAATAATTCATTCCAATTTTTAATTAATCTTTCTGGCAAAGCAGCATACGGGCGTAAGGGGCATTAACAATTTATTAAAATGAATATGCCAGGAAACAATAATGAGTATACCACCCAACCAATTTAGACGAGACCATCCCTGAATTTGTCAACCCGCCCTGCTAAGCAAAGCAATACGTCATCGGTTGAAGTCTCAGTGCTTCTGCATGTGTTGGATTTTTTTTTTTAAGGATAACGTTAATGAGTGGGTTACTTTTGCTTGTGACGGGACGGGCCCTGCTGATGAGTCCAAAAGGACGAAACGCGTCCAGGGATGGTCTCGTCTAAATTGGTTGGGTGGTATACTCATTATTGTTTCCTGGCATATTCATTTTAATAAATTGTTATTGCCCCTTACGCCCGTATGCTGCTTTGCCAATTAGTTGCAAGGTTTACAATTTCCCTCTTCGCTTAATAACTTTCAAATCTATAATTAATCTTTCATTAGTTCAATACCCCTAACGTCGGTTTCCCCCTATATCTTTAGAGCATAAATTACAGTTTTTGGCCGGGCACTTTTTTTCGCGCCAAATGTGTGACGTCATATGAAACCTTTCTATACCGACTCAAATATTTAATTTCAATTAATCAAGATTGGGCTGTTGAGGCTTGTCCCGGATATTTCTGGCCTTCCTGGTCAGGGTTGTAACGGTGCTAGTCACATGCCTGGGAGAGTGATGGTTTGCAGCGAACAATATTGAAGGAATATTTGAAGACACTAAATTTTCACTGTTTCGTGATCAGTCGAATTTGGTTCGTCAAGACGCTTGCACTGAATTTTCCATGGTGTTCTAGCGCAAACATCTGACCAGTGGCGTGCAGAGGTCTGGTGATGCCCGGGGCCAACTGCTTGATTGTATGCCCCCTCCCAAACTGTCAAGTACTCAAGGATGAGACAAAGACAGAAACTTGAAATACGTAAAAGCCAGTGTTGAGAAAAAAGTTTCGAAAAATTAAACTAAAATATATCAAGGAGTATTTTTTGTTTTGATGTGTTAACTAAAGGCTACGGCATATATTTATAAGAAAAATTCATCTGGTGAAGAGTATGCATTAAGGAAAAAAACATTGCACTTATGCATGCAAATAATTATCATATAGGTCCATCAAAATGATCTATTAAAAATAAATAACTTCGTGAGGCATAACAAGAGTTGTCTATTTTTTTTTTTTCTATCAGAAATAGTATTCGAAATTGTACAAGTGCAACCATGTAGTTTGATGCATTGCTGGCTTGCTGCCCTTAATATTTTTGTGAGCTATACAATAAAAATGCTTTAAGGACATTGTTTAGTGAAAGCAGACGAAAAAGTAACTTTTTTTATTAAACTAGAACAGGTGATAATGTGAACAAATCAATTAGACGCTTACACTTTACGATATTTTTTTCCCATACGAGCTCTTCTATCGGAGAATATTTGAACTACCTCATTTTTCACATTTGTTAAAGGCAATTCTCTTTCGATGCTGATTAAAGCCAAACTTGTTAGACGTTCCTGTAGCATAGATGATCTTTTACATGTTTTTATCAATTTCAACTTCGAAAATGACCTCTCACAGCTTGCAATTGAAAATTCGATGGTGAGCAGTAACCTTTTTGCAATACATAAAAGTTGGGAAGACATCCCTCCCAAACAGCATTAAACATTCAAGACCATGTTTAGAATTAGAGGGAACTGCATTTCCTCTAGCTCGAAGGAGCATAGCAAAGTCAAGGTAATTTTGTGTTTGATTTTTCTACAGTATATAGCAAACTAATTGAAATTTTGTAAATAATAATTTCAGTACCAAAGCTGACGCTGCAGGAAATTTTCTACGAAGCATAGTTACACGATCCCCCAGAACTAGATCCCATCAGATCCATGCAGCAGGTGTTAGTAGACTTACGTACAAAAGAGCATATATTTTTAACAATTTAATAAAATGTAATTTTTGTAATTTCACTCTTTTGATGCTCCCCTACCTTGGATGACCTGGGCAGTCGCCCCTTCCCTCTGCATCTGACTAAAGTCATGGTTAAAACGACTGCTCTCCATATGGCGACTAGTCACTTCTATCATAATATTAATTTAATTAATTGATGTTAAGACACGTAGGCTAACTGCAATCAGTTGAATAAAATACCACTTTCACGACCTGTTTTGTTCCTATTAGAACTCGTCAGTTGGACTCAGGTATTGAACATGAAATGCTTCATGCGGTACCACTCCGCCATCGGTCCTTTCAACTGATGCTGTTAATTTTAAGCTTATTTATGGTGCACGCTCACTACAGTGAGCTTGATGCGAAATATGTTTTAATTCCCAGCCAAGCCAGTGCTTGGCGATCATGGGGGAGGAGCCTGGCGATCATCTTGCTCAGGCTAAGGTTAGGACGCGAACACAAAACCTCTCCTAACCAAGGGAAGTGAAGGTCGCGGTGCATAGTGTACCAGCATGAGACCTCCCCTTCCCAAGTGTGTCTGCAGCCACACCTTCCCGTTGGTCCCCCCGTTGTGTACAGAGTTGACTGCAGAGGCGTCTGAGTGCCCGGCGGTATAACCGGGTATGGAGGGGCACATCTCCATACAACAATAGCCTGCGGCACGTGATTGCCCAGCTGGACGGGAGTCCAGGAAAGCGGATGAACCTTTTTGGTCAACGGTATTCGCAGTCGAAAGAAGGCAATAGCAAACCACTTCCGATCATTCCCTGGCGAGTCATTCCCTGCCAAAGTCAAATTAAAAGAGAACCAAATAACGGCGTCAACAGGAGCGTGCCCAACTCAGGCAATGCTGCTTCGCCCTGTAGGGACTGATGTTCGTCAGGTCACACCCGACCGTCAACCAATTACTGTGCGAAAAAGTGCGAACGAAGAAAAGGGTAAAATTCGAATCGCAACCTGGAACGTACGAACTCTAGCACAAAGAGGCAAAATAGAGAATTTAATCAAAGAAACAAAGCGAATGAATATAAATGTCATGGGTGTGACTGAAATGCGTTGGAAGGATCAAGGACATATAACAAATAATGGATATAAAGTGTTGTGGTCCGGTGGACAAAAACTCGAACATGGGGTTGGTTTTGTGCTAGACCCCTTGGCGTTTAAAGCATTCAAAGGATACCTTGCTGTATCAGACCGCATAATACTACTAAAAATGAAAGGCCCACAACGTGATCTGAACATAATTAAAGTATATGCCCCCACAGAGGCAGCACAAAACGAAGAAATAGACGAATTTTATGGCAAGCTTGAGGAAACACGCAGAAAATGTAAAACTAATGAAATTCTAGTGGTTATGGAAGATCTAAATGCAAAGGTTGAAAAGAACCGCGATGGAAACACCGTAGGACCTTTCGGTCTAGGTGTGAGAAATGAACGCGGAGATCTGTGGGTTGACTGGTGCAGAAATAACAAGTTGATGATAACAAATACATGATTTCAAAACCACCCAAGACGTTTGTGGACATGGCAATCACCTGATGATACAACTCGAAATCAAACAGACTTTATCGCCATATCTGAACGTTACAAAAATGGAGTGTTGAATTGCAGAGCTTTTCCAGGCGCTGATGTTGGAAGCGATCACGTGCCGGTATTAGCAACTTTACGCGTCAAGCTCAAAACTTGTTATAAATCGAAGTTGGACTATAAAAGCTGGACTATAAAAAATGTTTAAAAGATAACGCAGTACGAATGAATCTACAACGGCACTTCAATAACGAAATCAGACGTAGCCATGCTAACCCCCCTGCGGATAATTTAAACAAATTCTCTAACTTTCAACATGCAGCAAAGATAGCCATACAAAATTGTTTAATTTTGGAAAATAAGAAAGAATCTAAATCATGGATAACCGAAGAAATCATAAATTTGTTTGAAAAAAGAAGACAACAACACCGAGGATCAGACGAATATAAGAGAATGGAGAGAGAAATAAAAAAGAAGTGCACAAATGCTCATGAAGATTACCAGACAGAAAAGTGTAAGATCATAGAGAAATCATATAACTCAAATCCGAAAGTAGTGCATCAAAGAATCCGAGAAATCAGCAGTAAGAAGTATTATAAAACAACAACTGGATGCATCAAGGACAAAAATGGAAACATCCTGTTTGAAGAACAAACAATAAAACAGCATTGGACAGAATACATTAAGGAACTTTACGACAATCCAGAGAGAGGCAGGAAGCCAATCAAATTTAATAACAATTTATCTGGACCAGAAATCACAAAGAGTGAAGTGAGAGAAGCTATATCTAGCATGAAAAACGGTAAGGCCGTAGGTCCTGATGAAATACCGGCAGAAGTCATCAAAGCTCTGGGTGACTCAGTGGTGGACGTGCTGCATGATCTTGCAAATACCATCTACGAAACGGAGGAGATTCCGGAAATACTACAGAAATCGGTTTTCATAACAATTCCCAAGAAAATAGCTGTGACGGAATGTGAGAATTTTAGAACAATAGCAATCATGAGTCATGTTATCAAAATCCTCCTTAAGATCTGTGTTCTTCGAATGAAAAATAAGATTTACCCAGAAATAGCCGAAGAATAATATGGTTTTCAACCAGACAAAAGCACTAGAAACGCTATATTTTTCCTAAGAATATTATCTGAGAGAGCAATTGAAATGCAACAAGACATGCATATTTTCTTTATAGACTACAAGAAAGCATTCGATTGCCTAAAGCACGAGATAGTACTGAAAAAAATACAAGAGGTGGGCATAGACGACAAAGACCTAAGGATTATTCAAAATCTATACTACAAACAAGAAGCTTCAGTACGAGTTGGGAACGCAGAAACAGAGACAATCCCATTCAAAAAGGGTGCACGACAAGGATGCGTAGCTTCACCGGATTTATTTAATCTCTATCAAAAAATGATTATGCGTGCTACAATAAATATGGCCGGAATCAAAGTTGGAGGTATAAACATAAACAACATCCGATGCGCTGACGATACAGCACTCATTACAACTTCACAGGTGAATTTACAGAGACTGGTGGACAGAGTAGTTGTGGGAACTACTGCTTATGGTATGGAAGTGAACGTAAAGAAAACTGACTGCATGGTGATAACCAAAAAGGAAAGCGTTCCAGAATGTACAATTACAATCAAAGGAGAAATGGTAAAACAGGTGAACAATTTTTAATATCTTTGATCAAACACAACATCCGATGGAAGATGCGTGACTGAAGTGAAATGTCGTATCGCGCAAGCCAAGCGAGCCTTTGTTGATCTGGACAATACCCTAAAGAACAAAAAGATGTCAATATGGACAAGAATGCGGATTTTAAAATGCTATGTACATCCCATTTTACAATATGGCTGTGAAGCTTGGAGCTTGAACGCGGAACTAAGAAGAGCGATCAACGCATTTGAAATGTGGTGCTTGCGTAGAATGCAAAGAATATCATACGTCACCGGAAAGACAAACGAAGAAATATTACAACAAACAGGAGAGAAAAGAGAGCTTTTGAAGAATGTAATAAATAGACAACTGCAGTTTTTTGGGCACGTCATGAGGAAACAGAAACTTGAACATGTTGTAATATGTGGAAAGATTCGAGGAAAATGCGCACGAGGACGACAAGGCCTGAAATTTATGGATCAATTGAAGGACGTGTTGGGTGGATCGACTGAAGAGTTACTGCGGGCCGTGAACAATCGAGACGGCTGGAGGAACAAATGCTGGGAAGCTGTCGAAGGCTGGCCTCAGCCATGACACTTGAAAAAGAAGAAGCCAGTGCCTTTATTACGTTATAATACGAATTATAGGAGCTGGTGTTAGCCTGTTTAAGATATTAATTTAAGTAACTGATGTCAAGGCATATAGGCTAACTGCAATCAGTTGAATAAAATACCACTTCCACGACCGGTTGCGTTCCTATTAGAACTCATCAGGTGAACTCAGGTGATCGTCGGTCGGACTCAGATTCATGTGATCGTCGGTTCAATACCTGAGTCCAACTGACGAGTCCTAATAGGAACGAAACAGGTTGTGGAAGTGGTATTTTATTCAACTGATTGCAGTTAGCCTATGTGCCTTAATATCAATTAATTAAATTAATATCTTAAACAGGCTAACACCAGCTCTTATAATTCGTATTCTATCATAATAGCTGCTGAACGCAGATGGCGATGCATATATCTCGTATAAATTCAAGTATTGTTGGTGACCTTCTACTTGTGGTTTGTAGTTGAAGTTGCTACACAATTCCCCTGCTCAAGCACGCACTGCCAGCGGAGACGTGCGAAACGACGGAAGAAGTTGCTGAGGTTGCAACATGTCTTCTTCGCCAACGCTGGGAGAGTGAGGCTTGCCTGCCGAAGTAAGTGAGACCTGGGTTCATTCCCTAAGTCGAGTCATATCAAAAGACTTTAAAAAATCCAAGTTACTATTATTGCTACTAGCAATACACCATTGAACATTATAATACAATATATTTAGCAAATTCAAACGTTTTTGGCGCTACATATCGCCCTCATCAGGATCTATACATAAATATTTACAGCATTAAAAGTTTCGTTGAACGAAAACACAAAAAACACAAAATAACTTGAAAATAGGCCTGATAAAAAACAGTAAAGCTTCATTCGGCGGTCTCCGTAATTGTCTGGTCACTGCTGACAAAGAATCTGATAATAGAAATAATTGCCTGCTAGAAATTGATCGGATTTAAGGTTTGGTAAATAATTGTTTCAAATGAATAAAAATTACAGTAAAGTTCGGTGCAAAATTGTTTGGTTAAATGATTAAATAAATATCTTTGATTATAACACGTTTAGTAAAAATGACGCTTCATTTGAATACAGTTGTTTGTTTAGCACAAGGTTACTTCTTTTGATCACCAAGGCTTTATGGATTTTGGCTTCGTAGGATGTTTGGCATTTTCTAATTATTTAAAATTGCTTCATGTTATTCGGCTGAGTTTTGCACGAACTGCATTTTTTTTATGCTCTTTGATGGCACTTTTACCTGATCTTGAAACATTTAAGTGTTCCCCTGCTCTTATACTCAAATGTCTTGCGGACGTACCGATGTACCTGACGTTCGCATCACGTGAACAGGTAAACTTATAAACGACATTTGAGTTCAAAATCAGAGGAGTTTTGCTTTTCAAAGAGAAATATTCCCGCACTTTTGTTGCTTTGTAGACGATTGTAATTTTAGTGTCAAACCGTTTCTTTATTAGTGATTGAATTTTGTAGACCGAATTCTTTTTTGAGATTTTTCCGAGGTAGGGAATGATAAAAAGATTGATAAATTCTTCTTCGGTTTTACTGTCTGTTTTTTCATTTTGAAATTGGCATAAAATTTTGTCAAAAAAAGGGATTGAATAACCGTTACTGTAAAAAAGATTTTTCAAATAAGCAACTTCTTTATGGAAGAGATAGTCCGTTGAACAGGTAATTTTTGCTCTATTGAGAAGACACAAGACCTGCTCCAAATGGGTCCATCTAAGATGCTCACAACTTTCTCTCTCCAAATTCAGAGCTCTTGGCAGCTCTCACTCTTGGAGCTGCCCCCTGCTGTGTCCCCACTCGTAACACTGTGACTCTCTCCTCTAACTTCTCCAACATGTATACCTCCACTGTACAATCTACCCCCTCTGGTAATGCTGCACTCCCGCCTAACCCTCGTCTTCAAAACTCTTATCCCCCGTTAGCCCATTTTGTATCTTCTCCCTCTGCCGCCTTACCACCGACCCTTGCTCCTGGCTGTCCTTCTGCGCCTCCTGCCTCCTCTACCCCCTGACTCTCTCAGGGTTCTCCAATGATCGCGCCATCACCGGCTGCCTCTCGTCCTCCCCTATCTCTCTTTTTCTCTCTGAGGCTTCTTTACCTCCCCTACGAGTCACCCTGACTCATTTCACTCTTTCATCTTATGAGTGGGCTCGTCGTCTCCCAATCTCTTTTCCCATCTCAGGTTTGGCCACACATGGAGTGAAACCAAGACTCTGCAGATCGTCCTGAAGAGCTCTTGCGTCCACTCACCCGCTCATGCTTCCTTCTACTTGTCCTAGGGAGGCTCTTCTTGATTGCCCTCCCATTCCTCCTTGGAACCTGCCTTCCTTCACGGTGAAGTCCACTCTTTCCACTCCATGCTCTCGCTCTGATCCTCCTCTCTCACTCGCCCACCTTGACTCTCTCCCCCTTCATGATCTGGTACTCTGAACTGACGGCTCTGTTCCTTTTCATTTTGGCAAGGGGGGCTCTGGCGTACTTGCCAACTGCTCTGTCTGTGGCATGAGGCCACTTTTTCCTTTTCGGCAGGCCCAGTATGCTCCAGTTTTTCCACTGAAGCCTGCGCCATTCTACACGCTCTTTGCTGGTCTCGGCAGCACCAAAAAGTCTGCCACTTCTGTTCTTTTCTGCTACTATCTGACTCTCGTTCTTTCCTCTCCTCCATCTTTCCTTTTACCTCAAACTCTCTGGCAGATCTGACAGAAACTGTCTTCTCTCTCCTCCTGTACTATCAGGCTACAATGGGTCCACGGACACTCTTTTCTCCGGGGGAACGACGCGGCTGATGAGCTGGCCAGACGAGAAGCGCTACTTGCGCCCTCTGCAATCTCTTGTAGTCTATCTCTCGTATCCGCTCTTTTGTTGGACTGGAGGCGTACTGTATTATCTAAATTCTTTGACCCACAGGCTCCCTCGATTTCCACCGAGGAACTTGTGCTCCCTGTGTCCTCTCTCGTCTACGCTGCAACGGACACAGCTTTCTGTTAAGTTCTTGTCTCTCTAGGATTGGCAAAATCGAGAATTCTTCCTGCAGCGCCTGCAGACACCTCTCATCTCATTCTGCACTGTCCAGCTACGGACTCTTTGCGCCGTTTACTCTTTGGCAACTCTGGCTCTTTACGACCACTGGTATAGGCCCTGGGGAGTTGCTCGGCTTCTGGGGCTCCATGTTCTTCCGCCATGCCCCCATCCTTCGGAAGGCGTTGGGTAATCAACAAGCAGAAAGGTCGTTTTCTACACTACGTATATTGAAAACATACTTGCGCTCTACCCATACGTAGCAACCCTTGAATGACCTAGCTATTTTGAACACACACCACGATTCCTCTGAAGGTGTTGATCTCACCCAAGTTGCAAATGAATTGTCTAGAGAACTAAATTCCGTAGTAACAAGCTTAGAGTGAGTTGGAAATACCATTTTTTCTTTACTGTTAAACTGCAACAGAAAATTATTTAATGTCCGTACGAATAACCAAAAATATTAAAAGAAGTATAGCCGTGTCGACTTATAAATACGAATATAAAAATTCACAAATGACACTTGTAGTCGACCAAAATCTTTTTTTATCAACAGATTATTTTAAATAAATAATTATTTATATAAAATTATTATTTATATAATGTGGATGTACATGTGGATACTCAAAAATATTAAGCTCCTTTTTGCTTTGCACATTGCTGTTTTTGTGACATTGTTGCTTGAGTGACTGACAAATCTAACCTTAAACATTTATCATGCCAAACACTTGACGATTTTTGTACAGTATTAACTCTTCGTTAGTACCCTGGGGTGGTTGAACACCCCCCAAAATCTTTTTTATTATAATTTGAGTTGGCAATACTGACATAGACTATCTTCTAAGTACCTTCCTAAATAAGTGAGAAGATAAAACACTGAGAATTTCATAATCCCATACCCTACACAGTGGGAAATAGAGATTTATTGTGGTTTGGGGTGTGACATCACCTCAAGCCACTAAGCATGCCATTCATTAGTTTTCTGAATTTCGGCGTTATGTTTACCTAGGAAACTTGCCTATCCTAACTTAATGATCCTTGAAAAATTTATGTCAAAGCAATGGCATATCTACTTATTAGTTTTCTGCTTTTTTTAGCATTTGTGGATTTTAGGAATATTACTTTCCACATCAACAAAAACTTTTATAATTTTTGCAATGTCAAAATTTAACTATTTTCTGTGACTGACTTAATCTGATACGAAAGTATTCTTCAGTATCAGTAAATGGAAATTTGTTTACTTATTGGTTACTATAAAAGCTTACAAAAGAAGCTGAATGAAGATCATGTAATGATAAGCAACAGAACATGACTTTCAAGATTGGGGTGTTCAAACACCCCAGGGTGCTACCGGTAACAGTGTTTCAAAGTGTGAGGGTACCAACGCAGGGTTAAATTAAATGCTGCATCAGAATAAGCATACGACAGACTACTGTGCATCTTCAAGAGAAGTAGATCGGTCTCGAATCCAGCAGGCTGTCATTGGGCTTAAGCACAAAAAAATGGGGCATAAATCTAAATTATGCTATATTTGCGACAGGCTAATTGGTATATATTACGAGGACAAACGTGTAAATACTTGGAGGTAACAATTGCTAAGTTAGGCGTAAAGACGGTAATTTTGCAACCTAGATTTCTGAAGTAGTTCATAAACAATAACTTAATGAAAAATTTTTCCCTCTGAAAATTGCCTCGTTCAATAAAATATCGACGCCTATTGGAGAAGTCAAAGATTTGGTGGGCTAAGCTTAAAATTGAAATTAATTTCCACGAAAACATTTGTGCTTCCACATAACTAATTTTGTAGGCCACAATAGTTGATCTTGCTTTAAAATCGCACGAAAGAACAAACTCAGACATGATAGAATTGATATCCACTAGACTGTTTTCAAACTGTTAAAACTCTACCATATCTTTTCACTTCTATTCTTAGAACAAGATAGATTTGGCTGACTAGATTTAACCAGAGATAGTTAATTGCAAGCTAACAACCTTAACTGAGAGAGAAATAAACCTGTCCACCCAGACAGGGCTGTTGAGAGAACAGTCCGTGCCCCGTACAACATTAATTCCGGGTTCCTTAAATAAGGATCTGGCTAAGCATAAAATTTTCCCAGAGAACGATTGTGGTTGAAATTGCCCGCACCGCGAAGCATAATCGCTGCGTCGGTTAGGAGGCGGTGACCTTTTTTTTGGAGATCAAACTCAAATAGTAGCTGGTTTCGATTTCCATGTCGATGAGAAATTTCCTGAAGCCTAGATACCAAAATCAATACACAACGCGTGACAAGCATAACCAATCCACGTTGCGTTTGACTACAGTGCAGAACCCTAAAGGATCCCGGGCGTGGATACTCTGTACCCCCTCTCAACGGCTCTGCAACCAGACCAAAACTTCAAACAAAACTGTTGAATGTTTTGACGATTAGCTAGGCGTGAAGCTAAATAAAATAAGCACACGCGTAGGCAATTCCTGTTCAGTTACTGCTGATTCAATTGCCGTGGTGTAGCGGTATTGCAGCTGGCTCCGGAGTAAAAGGTCAACAGATCAAAACTAAAGAAACACCATCGGTATTTGTCGGAACGGGCATCCAGAATTTAAAGTGCTACGTTGCTCCAGCGCAAAGTCTAGTTCGAAAGCAAGTGTGTAGTGGTAGACATACACTGAATCAGCACGTCTGAGCCTGCGAAATGCGGGAAAAATGATGTAAAATTGACTTTCATTACTGCTTAATACGGATCAGGCTGCATTATTATGATCTAGCAGATTTGCATAAAAACAGTGGCGTACTCCGACCTTTTCATCATGCTTTCGCAAACACTCAGTCAAAATTTAATAAATAAAATAATGACAAAGGTACAGTTGATTGGAGTTTCATAAGTTAATTTTTATCATCTGGTCGTTGAAATAGCGTTAGTCGGTAATACTGCAGCAGCGTTGTTTTGGGGATAACGCTTCGAAATTACCAGTAAGATTATTGTCGACGCATCGTATTTCCACAAGTGCAAACAAGCAGTGAAAAGAGGTACAGGCTTAAGCAACTTTCCCAACTAGTCATTACAAGGTGGACGCACGCACCAACTGGACTTGATGAAGAAAAAATTTATAATTTGAAAAAGCCAACTCCTGGGCTCAGTTTTTAACTACATTTAATTGTTTATTTGCCAAGTCAGAATTTCATTTGAACATAAGTACACTGCAAACAACAAACCAACATAACACTAAACAACACCAAAATATAACTTTTAAGCAACATAAATACTATTTCATTGATTTCGTTTTCCTTGAAACAGATTTTCAAAATTAACTTCAAAAATCAGATATTGAAAGATCATCACTACTATCTTCGAAAAGTTGGCTGTTCTGTAAAAATATTTTCGTTACATTTTCCACCCACCTTCATCACCTCACACAGAAATACTAGTTAATTTAAAACTACTGCTGGTATTTCGCTAGGGAGACCAATAGTGTTCTGACCAGGGATGTGGAACCGGAAGCTGGAAGCGGTCCTTTTTCTGTGGAAGCGGAAGCAGAAGCGCGAAAATTCTACCTCTCCGCTTCTACATAAGAGGGAAGAATGGAGGGAGAAAAGAAATTGGTTCTGCTATCATCCTTCGGATAAGAACAAATAGGGGGAGCATAAACATTAAGAAATGAGAGCCAGGAGGAGTCGTTTAGAGAGATGTTGACCCCCACATAATCAGAGTAGGGGTCAGGCGAAGAAAGAGAGGAGGTAGAAAGCTCAGAGCAGGATAAGCCCTACCTGACGAAAATGATGACGCCGTCGCTAGCGTCTGTGACATCAGTAGAAAAAATACCAGATCGGGAGTGGGTGCCATCAGATCGCAGAGCAGAGAATCCAGGGACCTGGAAAGAGGAAGATAAATTTAAGTTAGATTCCTGGATACAAATGAGGGAAACGGGACAAGGCGAAATAAAGTGTTGCAGTTCAGTGCTCCTGGTTAGAAGACCCCCAGCATTCCATTGAAGTACCCTCAGGGAATTAAGGAAGGGAAGAGGAAGCAGAAGGTAAAGAGAAACAGCCAGGAGCATGAGGCGGTGGTGAGGGTGCAGAGGGAGACAATACAAAGTGGGCGGAAAAAGAATAGAAGGTTTGAAGGCGAGGGTGGGGTGCGAGTGCTGCATTAGCAAAAGGGAGCCAAATGGGCCAGGTTGAGCAGTGGAGGTATGCCAGCTGGAAGAGTCCGAGGAAAAAGGCACAGTGCTGGTAGGTGTGGGATCTCCAAAAAAAGCAGGAACGCAGCGGGGAGGACAGCTCCAGGAGTGAGAGCTGCCAAGAATTCTGACTCTAGAAAAGGACTGTAGTGAGCACTTTAAATGAACCCAATTAGAGCATGTGCAGCATTGCACTGACCTACCCCGCCAGGTCACATTTCCAGTGCACACTGAACAGGGAAAGACAGGACAAGGGTTAGGATGAACGTTGCCGCTCATCAGGAGAAGGAGAAGAATGAGAAAACTGGCAAGAGAAGGGCAGGAGACAGGTCGATTTTGAAGAGGCTGCGTGCTACCCTTCTGCAGTCGTTCAGGGGGCTGCACGGCAAAAAAGTGGTTTGTGTGAGGGGAGTGCCCAGGGTAACTGGGACCCTCGGGAAGGCCAACAGCCATTTCAACCCAACCCAAACGGGGTTGGGGACCGCACCACCATGTTAAGGCGGCTATTGATTGGTGCAGTTCAATTTTGCCCGCTTTACATGTTATATACGACAGAAATTTTGCACTTCACTATTCAAAAAGATCGGAGTCAATACGTGTTTTGGGGACGGACCGAAAGTCGGTAATGATGATTAGAGTTAAAGTTAACTCAAAGTCAGAGTTAGTTGAGAATGGAGAGGGAAAATCAGCGCTATACGGTGTAATTTGTTGTTGTGACGACAGGTTATTGTCGAGAGCTGTAATATGTGGTCATACGGTTTAGATCTGAGAAGCATTAAGTTAACTGTTGTAAAAGTGGTTGTAAGTAGAGATGGAACTTATAATAATTGCTTATTTGTTGAAGTGTTTAATTGGTTTTTGGATTTTACTAACGAAATATTTGATTTTCAGGCAAACAATCTGTGATTTCGAAATTTTTGTTAGTGGGGGTTCCGTGACAAACGCGAAAGTACATCAAGGATTTCGCGATGACAAAAAGATTGAAAAGCACTGTTCTACATTCAACAAGAGTTCTAATATCTATGAAAAAAAAAACACAGAGTAGTTCAGAACAAAAAGCTCAAGCGAAGTAGGTAAAGTAATAGCAATAAATGAAGATTTTTGTTTTCTCAAAATGATGAAGTGTAGGAGAAGACAGACTACAGACCCAAAAAAGTTTTTAAAAATTGTCAACGGTCGTTTTCTCGTTTTTTGTTAGTGGAAGTGGAAGCGGAAGCTGTTGAAAAATAACCGCTTCCACATCCCTGGTTCTGACATGGAGAGTTAGGCTCCAAGTGTCCCTTTGAAATTGAAAATAACAGCTTTTAGCAAACATTAGTTGAGGTAAAAAGATATATACATGTATAAATATACAGTATATGATGGAAACTTGGTCATCTCCAAAAATAGTGCCAGACAAAACGAATCACTATTGTCGACTTCTAAAATGTATATAAATCAGCCTCATGGTCTATGTATTTCCGAACCACCCAATCAAAGCACAACAACAACAACAACTACAGTAGACACCGCTTAATATGACTACCTTGGGACCAGACCATTTTGGTCATAATATTCGAATGGTCATAAAAACCGAAGCCGCCATAACAGCACCTGAATCGACGCCGTAAGCCACAAGAAGTCCAAATACAGTCAAATTCATCGTTTTACCGAAGTAACAGTGTAACGTTGACAGTAAAACAAAGTACAGTACTGTAACAGTACAAGTGACGGTTAAACTAAGTACAGTATGTAACAATATGTTGGAAAGACGAAATTATAAGTGCGTGGTGGGAAAAATACTGTACCATAATAAGAGAGATGGAGAAAATGTTGGTCATATTATCCGAAATTTGGTCATAATAAACGGAGAACTTTAAATGGAGAAATTCCCGACCGTACCAAATTGGTCATAATGAGCGGCTGGTCATATTATCCGTGGTCATAATAAGCGGCGCCTACTGTAACTACACGCCATAGCACCGATTATGCATTGCTGATCTTACGCAACTTTGATAAATCCTTCCTTTCATTTTTAACGAAAATTTTCTCCAATAAAGTAACTCTCCACATTCTTTAAATTTTATTTATCCAATTCTCGTTCTTGCTGTTGCCGCTGCTTCACTTCCACCACTGGCTTTCAACACGTCCCCCAAATAACAAAAACTCTTCACAAAGTCAACCTGGTCAAAAAATGATATTTCTTCACCTGGTTCCACAATCCCTTCCACAATAAAAGCATGGGCCCTTGAAGAACTCTCCAAGTAGTCCGCATTCCATTTATGCTTCGTCCAGTGCTTCACGCGGATGTTCAGTTCAGACAAACTATCTAATAGCTTCGACGCAGCAGCTACAAATGGGCGTCTTGATTTAAGTCTCCCCTGGTGCGCATTCAGCTGCCTAACCAACTGTCCGTGCACTACATAGTCGGAGTCATGGATAGCACGATTCGCCAAAGAGAGTATCGCTTCTTATCGGTGGAGCTAAGCTGGCTGGATGCCTGCAAGGACAGGCAAGTCCTCCGTTGGTGTGGGACGCAAGCATCCAGTGACAATGCGCAAGCGTCATTGAGAATGCTGTCAATGAGGCGAGTATGCGTACTACGACACCAAAACGGTGCGCAATACTCGGCTGTGGGGTAGACCAAGGAAAGAGCAGATATGCGCGATGTCTTGGCACCAGCACTCCATCCGGATCCCGTGAGTCGCCTCAACAGCGGGACTCGGGTAGAGAGTTTTTTGCGTAAAGCCTCGAGGCGGTGACGGAAAGCGAGCAACCTGTCCAGCTTTACCCCAAGATACGTTGGGACTGGACAGGGTGGCAACAGGTTGCCATTGTTGTAAACATTAAGCTCACGTTTGGCTTTTCTGTTGTTAAGATGAAAGGCCGACATCAGCGTTTTGGTATTGCTAAGCTTCAGCCTGCAAGTCTGGAGATGAGCTGAAGGTGTAGTCATGTCTTGACTTAGGGTGTCCTCCACAGCCTTCCAATCTCGAGAAGCACAGAGCAATGCTAAGTCATCAGCATATGCATACTTCTGGGAAGTCATGGAAGGCAGGTCGCATGTGTAATGTTGAAAAGGAGGGGGGCCAAGACCGATCCCTGTGGAGGCAGTTTTGCAAACGTCTTAACCTGCTTTGCTTGCTGTCACCAATGGTGAGTGTGAAGCTTCTATTTGGGACAAGTTCCATGATCATCAGGACCATGTGCTTATCCGGTAGAAGCCTGAGCAACTTGCAGGTGAGACAACGGTGCCAGACACTGTCGTAAACAGCTGTCAGTTTGAGAAGCACGGCACCAGCCTTCTTCTTGGCCTCAAACAAATCCTCGATGTTTTGAGTAAGCAAAACAGTCTGATCCACGGTTGACCTTCCCCGTCGGAATCCAGCCTGTTCCCTAGGGAGAAGTGGGTCAACAATCGGCTCAACACGAGCGTGTATAAGCCTCTCGAACACCTTTTAGGGGACGCAAAACAAGGAGATAGGACAATAGCTTTTCGGGTCCTCTACAGGCTTCTTGGGTTTAGGGATCGCCACTACCAGTGCTCTTCTCCAGACTTTTGGAATTTTGAGGTGGCGCAGGCAGGAAGGAAGAAAGCCACAGAACCAGGACTTCAGTGCAGCTCCAGCATGGGTTATTAGCTCCGGGCAAATAAAATCTGGGCCTAAAGATTTTCCTGGTTTCAGCTGTTTAAGGGCAGCAGGGAACTCCTGAAAGGTAAAACTTTCAGAGATGTTCGATGGACTTGTTGGAGAGCCCCGGCAAGGATCTGACACTTCTTGCTAGACGAATCGAAATGACTCACGGTCATTACCCTCGTATCTGCCGTTTCTAATCAGCTGGGATGCAATAGCGTCAGCTGAGACGGCATAGTGACCAGGGGAGCGCTGTGATCTACCAGTTAGGTTTTTAATATACTCCATGTTTTTCGGCTAGAGTGCGAAAAGTCAATAGTCTGAACTGCCTCGGACCATCGATCTCTGCGTTTCTTGTCGAGCCTGAGGAGCAGGGCAGTGGCAATCCCGTTAGAGTCGCTACCTTCAGGCGACTGCAGAAATGTACGGTAGAGGTTCTCGCACTCAGCATCCCAACACAGTATGTGGCTATTTCGACAACCGCGTGGGATAGAATTTTTGGCTGCTGTTCTGGTTACATTGCAGAAGTCCTGATAGGCCAAATCAGCATCAGGTCGATTTGGTGGCAACAAACTCTTGGCAAGTTTGTTGGTCAATGCATTGCAGTGGCTCCAGTTGGCCTTGCAAAAGTTCCATCGCTTAACAGGCTTGCTCAGAACAGGCTGAGCAAGTCTTGGCGGAACAATAAGCGAGGGTCGATGTTGTGACCTAGGGAACTTCTCTAAGATTCGTCTGTCAGGTACACAATGTCTGGACCAACACTGACAAATGTCAGATCAGGGTTGGTGCCAGTGTTCCGGCGCCAGAATGAAAGGTAGCCACATCCTTTGGGTCATGAAGAGGGACAAGGCCGTTAAGGCTTGCCCAAGCAACAAGGCACTTTCCATCGACACTGCTGGTTCTATAACCCCAGTTGGCATGTGGACAATTAAAATCGCCAGCATAGAGAACGGGGTGAGGGAACACTAGGAGATCAGGCGCTTGCAGTCGCGTAGGTGGAGGTTTGTAGACATTGACGATTCTATAACCATCAAGGTCCACGCACAATCACTCAGTCCCCGATGTAGTTGGAGACTGATCAACAGAGGTCCATTTTAGACAGCCATGAAAAAACGTGGCAAGGCCATGCTTCCTGCTTAAAGAAGACCCAGCTAGTGCAAAGCCTGGTATTGCTAGCTTATCTGCACAAGTGCAGTGGGTCTCCTGAAGGAGAATGACGAGTGCCTCATACTGAACAGCGAGATGATGAAGTACATTTATTTTGTTTGCATTGAGGCCTTCGATGTTCAGCTGCAAGACTGCTGGCCTTCGAAACTTGTTGACGGTGTGCCCTGACAGAGGCACATCGCCCCACCCTAAAAAGGGCGTTTGCCGAGTAGTAGGCCCTGACTGAGCATCAGGGTGAGGGGTTACCCTTCCAGGTTGGCAGGCTCGGTTTCAATCTGACATTTTCGAAAGACGTACTAACGGCCCAGGCTACGAGAAAGCACCTACCATCTCGACCATACGACCTCCTTAATATGATTTTTCCATATTCGTTTTCTGTCTTTTTCACGGAAACCTAACCTTCCGTCTTTTCCTTTCATGCATCTATCTCCTTCAATATCTTTTCCATCTTTTTTCATGAACTTCACCATTGTAAAATGTTATTTGGTTCAATTTTGTTAACTCTTTTTCAGCTTCTTTCCTCATAGATTTAGCAACCATTTTCTTGGTTGGATTTTTGATATTCTTATATTTAGCCTTGTTTTCTTCTAATCGACTTTTGCACATCTTTTTATACGCCACTTTCTTTTGTTGTATTGCTTCCTTTACCTCTTCATTCCACCACCATGAACCCTTATGGTTTTATCTACCTTTCTTCTTTCCACATTCTTCAGCACAAGCTTGCAGCATACTATTTTTAAAAGTATTCCATAGATTCGGTGCATCAACATCAACCAATTTCTTTTCTCTTTCTTGAGATCTTGTTTACACGTTGTTTTCCTTTAACTTCCAAATCCTCCTGCTAATAGTTTTTTCGTTCTTCACTACTTTCTTCAACTTTCTTTTATCTATGACTGTTACCACCAGCCGATGTTGCAATTTCCAGGGGATGGTTTTCACGTCTTTTAAATACTTTCTATTGTTTTTACCAACCGATACAAAATCAATCTCAGTTTCATTTTCACCGATACTGTATGTCACTTTTCTCTGCTCCTTCTTTTCGAACCATGTATTTGCCACGCACAACTCCTTTTCATCACAAAACTCGAGTAGTCTTCTTCCCTCAACATTTTGTTTGCCAATTCTATACCATGCACTTCCTCAAAACCATCAATCCGTCTCCCAACATGTCCGTTGAAGTCCCCCAGACCAAGAACCACTTTACTTTTTGCAAATCTCACTCGATTGCCATGTCATTATAAAATTGAACTTTCTCGCACTCTCATCTTCCAACCTGGGGAGCATATGCACATAAAACTCTTATAACTTACTCCTCAAAAACCAGCACCATTGCCATCACTCTGCCACTTCTTCTCCGAACTTTGACCTTTTCGAAAAGTTTTTTTCACTAAAATTCCAACTCCTACTATTCCATCATTATTTCCAGACCACCACAGCTTATATCTCCTACCTCTGCAACCAACAAATCGAGCTCCTTGCCTTCTCCATCTTACTTCCTGTAGACAGCACATATCCACTTCTCTCGTTCTTAACTGTTCACACACTTCCGTACCTGTTCCACAAAAACTTCCAACATTCCAACCACCAAATCTTACCTCAAAGTTCTGTAACTCGGAAATTCTTTGCACTCTTGCCCATTTAAGAGCTGCCGGGGACTGTGGGCCAATTTTTTTACAAACTCTTTCATGAGGTAATTTTTGGAGCTTTGTTTTTTACAGAGAAAATGTCCTTGCTTACCTCCAACCTCAGTTTTTAGACAGGAGGGGTCCACAGCCTTAGTTAATATAAACTGGTATCCAAAAGTAGCCTTTTACGACATGCTGGGTTCTATCCTCGGTGAAGCACGGGTACGTACGTTGTAGTCAGTAGCAAATGTTTTACCGCAAGTTATGTGATTGGGATCAGTTTTTTATCTGCAATGGGATATGGAATATTTAGCTACAAACAAACTGTTAAGTGCACATTAACTTTTCGAATAAACTGTAGCACTTTTGTGTCTGGACTTGCATAAACGCAAAACCTGGTTATGAAAGGTTTAAGTGTACCAGCTGCGTACATCGTCTGGCGTAGATCTAAAAGCGATACAGTTTACTCGAAAAGTTAATATGCGTTTAATAGTATATCTATCTCGTATATCGACTTTTGTTTTTCCGGACTAAATGTTGGGGAACCGGTCTGGATAATGAAAAAGTCGAGATAACGCAAATGTGTATACTATACTGTATACCAGGGCTACTCAACTGGCGGACCGCGGTCCAAATCCGAACCTTTCGAGAATTAAAACTGGACCTCAAGCTCCAGGAGAAACAGCAGGTGCAGCCACGGGTAGCGGAAAAGCCCATGCTCATTTTACCAAACTTTGTTGACTTGTTCTCAGTACTAAGTTATTTTCAAACAAAATGGCAAAAATTTTCGCGCCTTCGGCGCAAATGCACATCTATAGCGTTGACTAACGGCACCTTTAAAAGACTAACAAACGACACGGTCAGCATTAAAAACAGGAAAAAATCTTATTTTAGAGTGTTGAAGGTCTCTTTGTCATGCTCCTCTTGTCCACTAAATGCGGCTCTGCAATTAAACTGATCAAGTGTGGTAAAGTTCAAAGCCCAGACAATATCTCGACAGATATATTTTGAAGCACTGCGGCCACAAATGTGATACATGGCTTTAAAAATTCTACACTGCCTGCGTCACCTCCCAAACAATCCTCACAATATGGCCACCGGCCACAGTTATCTCGGTACCAAAACCTGGCAAAACCCTTGGTAGTTGAAAGGGCTTCCCGCCCATATCGATGCTGACGTTTCTTACAACCTTTTCGAGCCGTTACTCTTGAGGCGTCTAGAACCTGTTTTTGACCCCAACTTCCTGACAAACAAGCTGGCTTCAGGCATAGTCAATGCATAACCGATTAAGTGTTTAAACTATCCTATGACGTTTTGAAGTTTTGAAGAATTTTTTTGGAAAAAACTGAAGAAACGCCGTTTTGAAGAAATCAATAAATCAGGCATTGTATGGGCAGATCTTACTGCCGCTCACGGTCGCCTACTGTATGGTACAAAGACCAAACGCCTTGCCACCGCCTTCGATTTGCTGTTACTTCTATGGACCACGTTTTTAGAGCAGGCTAAAAATAAGAAATGCGCTTTTTTTTACAAAATCAGCAGAATAAACTTCACTAAGTTTATTATATTTTTGATTTCGATGATAAGTGTAGAGTGTGTAGATTAAGAGAAAATCCAAGTATTTTTTTGTATTTACTGATAATGAGAGCTTCGTTTTTGTCATTGTAAGTCAAAAATTTTACTGAACCTCTGGAAGTACTAAACTTATCCAACCGGATCCCCGTTAAAATTAGTTGAGTAGCTTTGATGTATACCATGCAAATCAAATGAAATAACCGCCCTGAAAAAGATAATAGACGACAGCACTATAATTTCGCTTACATCAAAATATTTACATGATTGGGGGCTGGGATGTACAGTAAAATGTTTGTAACTTCACATAATCATTTTGTATGCAGGGTAAGTTACAACTGGGTTGCATCTTACAAAGATGAACTGAGGAAAATATTGACTAAATTGGGCATAATAAAGATGAATCCGGTTAATTGCATATCGGACGATTGCATAATATGTTTTATTGCATAAGAATTGTAAATCCCAAACCATAGCCTATCTTTTTCTAAAAAAAATGGTCTGGTTGATCGCATCGGCTTACTGCACAATTCGTTTAAGTACATAGAAATAAAAGCTGTTTATTCCATTGACCAAAGTGTTGGTTGCAAAATCAAGTAACAAATATCCGTCTTTGGCAAAAAGTTTTGGCATTCTTCAAAGACAGACGCCAATTATGAGAGCAGTGGGAGCACGTAGTGCACTGTAAAAAGTGCTGCAAGAGTTTTTTGATCAATTTCGGGAGACATCTTTCTTGCGTGCAAAATTTGATTACAACCTTTGCAGAATTCCTTGATCTTGCAACAGATCTTTTTAGAGTGTGCGAGCACAAATTCGCACGTGTACTTTGCAATTGTCGGTAAGCGCTGCCAATTTAATTCTTATTACCACGCCAAAAAATAAAGTGTTAAACGCTCTTGATACAATTCGCGACGTCTGCAATGAGAAGGCACAGACATGGACACATTTTTCGTTTAGAAAAACAATTACAAGAGACCATGCGAAACAACATTAAACAAACTATAATTGCGCAGCGGTACTTTACGTGATTTTAACAATGTTGCGTGCAATTAAACAATACTATTCCTTCTGCAGTGCTTTATTTGTGTTTATACTAATTTTGGATACACCCATAATCCGCTTAATCGCATAAAAAAGTTTAGCAAATTGATTATGCAATTAACCGGATTCGTCTGTATTTATGACGTGATGAGGTAAATATGATATCAATATGTTGTTTTTAATAAAAATTTTTTCTGTTTTTGCTGAGTGTTAAAGAATGGTCTTTACATTAGAGAGAGTTTTTATGGTACAAAGTGTGTTAAATAAAAGAGGAAAGTATTCTCAAGAAGTTCAGGACTTGTTTGCAGAAAACTCGGACAATATGGCGTACCTCATCGACACCGTATTAGTGCATGCTTACACAAATTTAAGAAAATTGATAGCGTCTCTGACAAAATCCGTTCAGGTAGACCAACGGTCATAAATGAAATTGTGTTGCAAGATGGCACCAACAAGTTTCAAAGAAGTCAAAAAAAGTCTTTGAGAAGATGGTCTCAGGAGACAGGTATTTCTCTTAAATCAGTACCGTGCTTCACCGGTTTTAAAGAATAGTGAGGCTGTTTACCCAGCATGTCGTAAGTGGTGACTATTGGGTACCTATCAATTGCAGTCTGACCATTAATGGTGGGGTTGCCAGCTTAATTGCTTGGTTGGACCACTCATGTCAGAAAACTGAGGTTGAGGGTAAGCAAGGGCATGCTCCCCATAAAAAAAGTTTGCTCCAACAAATCCCATGTGGGCTGAATCCGGCCATCTCTGCTAAGGGGACAACACCGGATAAACACTGAATTACTACTACACGACATAAGGCAGTGCACAAGTTAAAATTTCGGCCTTTAAAATTTTTGAGGTGATATAAACAAAACTAATTTGTTTTTCCTGTGTCTTTGAGATCAGTTTTCACTGTACTATTACTTTTCGAACAGCCTGTAGAACAGCGATGTGGAGAGAAGTTGGTGACTTTTGTTTTACGGCCACTGTCCAATAAACGAGGGTCGAGTGTAATAGTCATCACAGCGCACCAGGTCACAAAAGTGTATTGTAATAGTAACATATGAATAACTAAGTTGCTGCAAAACGAGTAATCCAGGAAGGTAATACCAGTAATTTGTCTCTAAAACTACTTACTCAACTTAGATCTAGAAGTACAGTATGTTGATATTATAATTTAACATAGCAAAAAAACGCCGTTTTTTAAACTGTAAAAAAGTAGTGTTTTCTCATTTCACCTTAAAAATAAAGAAGCCTAGGATTTCAAGTGCTACTTTGACATTTCGACGCAAATGTCAAAAGCCCGCAGTTTTCTTAGCCCCACTATCAGTAAAAAGCTAAGGTATTTCCGGACATGTGAATCGGCTAACTATACATACCATCAGTTCTCTTTTACAGAGCTTCGAAGAAGCAGTGATTTTATCGATGACATTCTGCAAAAGAACTGTAAATTTGATTTTGAAAAGCATTAGGAATACCAAGCTCGCAATAAAGACAAGGAACTCCATTTTGATTTTCAATTGCCTCGTAGTCCACGCTAAGCAAACATACTAAACATAATTTAGATGTATAAGACTGGCAATTTTAAAAGCATAAAATATCAAAAAACCAGAACTCAATTGTTTCAAGTTACATTTTCGAAGTGAATTCGCGTTCAAATTACCAACAATTTTATCATATCAAATTTTATCCGCATAAGCAGAGAAAACAAACATTACCAAAAAAATAAAAGAAAATAGGCCATAGCATTACCTTCTTTCCGGCAGCTCGAACGTTTCTGAAAATTTAATAGGATTTATTGGGTGACGGTTTTTAGTTTAAATCGATTGTAACCTGCTTCCGTAGTGTAGATAAGGGGAAGCGAAAAGCCGCTTCCATTTTTTTGTGATTTGACGTCGCATCGGGTGTGCTTCTTGTCTACCCCTTTTTCTTTTGGATAGACATCCAAGTTCACCAAGTTCATGCCAAAAAACTGATTGAAATTAGTCTAGGAAAAAGCGACACTGCACTTTGGATTAGTCGGAACCACAAAATGCAGACTGATAGCCCAACCACTAACCAGGCCGTCTGCCATTAGTGGATGCCCCCATATCACCTATAGTGGCATGCTGATATCTTCACCGCCTTAACCTGACGAAGCACAGGGAGCCTGGTATGTTTGTGTATCTCACCGAGTAACTGATTCGCCATTTTCCGTAGCCAGAAGAGCTCCACTACTTCCACATTGCACTTTCTACAACAAAAACAAACTGAAGAACCGTTTTTGCTTAGGGTAGTGTTTGAGCGTAATCAGAAGCGTGCTTTTCTTAATTGTCAAAATTTGTGTTTCAACATCGATTCGAAAGCAGCAAAAAAGTGCTAGTATCACTAAATTAAAGCAAAGTTGCTTCTATTATGCCCGAACATCCTGCAAATGAAGTACACCTACAGTGTATGTAAGACCAAAAAAAAGTCTGAAGCCTTGTCTTATTTTCATTCTGCCGCAATCGGCCTCACAAAACGAACTGTAACATAAGTATCCTTACATTTTTCTTCGGTCTTGCGGTGGCACACCGCAAGACCATAATCTTAATCTAATAGAATGCAACTACACAGTTAAGAGTTTTTTATCGGTAAAGGTTTACAAAAAGCATGTGGAAAAAATTTATAGAATATCTTCCAAACTAAAAGGAAGAATTGTAGGAAAAAAATTACATGTTTGTCAATATTATATAATTGACAAACATGTTTGTTATATTTTATAAAATGATAAGTCCTAACAATGATCCTACACCACTATTAGGGCTTACCGATGTGACTTGTTGTCCATGTCATGTGTGTGTGTCCTTAAATGAAACCCCCTTGATATAGGTATTGCTGTGTCATATTGTTTTGTATAGCATCTTTTTTGTATCCAATGGCAAATTTGTCCTTTTTCAGCACGTTTATTATTAACTGTTTTTACACCTGCCAGATGAGACCCAAAAAGGTCGAAATCAGTCGCGGGTTTTTGACATGATGTAATGGATTGCTGTAAGGTACCGTATGATGTTGGTGATCATTTTTGAGCAAAATTTCTATTTTACCATGTTTGTTAATAAATGCAGAAAAGCCAGTAAATAATTGAAACAAGATTGGAAACTGGAAATGGGTCATATCGAATATCTGTTTAAATAATATCGGAGAGAGAATATTCCGGAAATACATTTCCAAACACAACATTTTCATTTTGCTAAATATGTTTAAAAACTGTAGAAATTATAAAAGGTAAATTTTGTTCCCAGTTTTTGGACTCGCCCGATATATATTTACACTCAAACAACGAAAAACGTTTATACATTCTATTTTTACTAAGATCCTCTTCGGAGACACACATTTTGATATTTGACGTCAAATTAAAAAAAAATTCATCAGACATGCAGCTGCAAAAAAATTTTCGTATTGCAGGGGTTATTTAATTTTTTTCTCTTGGCGCCCTTTCAAAACTTATATTTGCAGCATCCTTGCCTAGTCACATCCAAAATTTGCTCATTTTAAGATAAAAAAGCTTTTTTCTAGATCAACTATTTGAAACCATTTGTTTTAACCTACTCGTGGCTCAAGCCGAACTATGATGCTGACTTCACCCCCTTTCAAATTGAAGATTTTTTTGCTTATCAACTAACTATATACACCTATTTCAGATCGATTTATGCAGCGCCCCTGGCAGTCTACCGGCGCCAACTTTGGAAACCGCTGGTTTACAGCTTTAACAGTTGATCAAAAAGAGCTTTACCATTGGATTGATCGGTGATCTGACAAACCTGAGTAGCAGTACATTTCCTTTTTCCAGCAATTCGTTTTCGCTTAGAATTAACTTTGTTTTTGTTATCCAACAACAGATAGTTAGAGTTTTCCTTTTCTACTGAAAAAACGCCATCGCAATTTTCCCAAGATCGAGCGTTCTGTAAACGTATTTGGTCTGCAAATATCAATAGAGTCGAAGGCCAATGCTAGTTAGCTATCTATCTTTTGATCATGGAAAAAATTTTTACACGTAAAACTCTAGTCAGTTTTGCGCTCCGCTTTGGAACCACCTTTATACTATTTCCACAGCAGTTTTCTACCCCAATACAGCCAGCAGCACATGGCTGCAAGTTTTCTTACTAGTTGCATACGCCTCATCTTTTTGATAGAAAATTTCAACAATTTCCAAAGTACAGCATGCTGCATTCGGCACACAGCATCGCAATCGTCTAAAGAAAATCGTCGCAAAGCGCTGTTTTTGAAGCACATACTCGTGACTGTTCCAATAATTGAGACTCTTATGCAAAATCGAAACCTTATTGTTATTTTCAAACATGTTACCTTCATCGAAGCTGCCTGAACTGACTTAATGGAGGTAGTGGTAGGTGCCGTTGACCTGCAACAAAATAAAGTCAATGCCAACAATTTCTCACTAAGCAAGCTTGTATTATTTTTCTTTCTAACGTGAAATTGAACATGTAGCAATTTACACCCATATCGCAAATTCAAATCACCGAAGTAACACTAGACGGATAAATTAG
Organism: Trididemnum clinides; assembly: GCA_963675345.1. NCBI lineage: Eukaryota > Metazoa > Chordata > Ascidiacea > Aplousobranchia > Didemnidae > Trididemnum > Trididemnum clinides. Next base: position 19,219,654 of record OY776293.1, on the reverse strand, counting down.
AAAAAGGCAGTCTATCTAAAACCCTCCTTGAATGCAAGAACTGCTATCAGCATATGCTAGTAATTGCCACTTACGACGTGCTAAACGAGCACTGAACGGCATCTATATTTTCCTTTGCTGAAGCACGTAGAATAGAAGTGGCTTACATGGAAGCAAAATGGACTTAAATTATGAAATAGATCTTATGCGATACTCTTTTGTTAAATTCTTACTTTTGTTGGTCATCTGATTTCAGGTTTTGATCAGCTATTGATACACGCTGTAGCACACGATTACTCACTGAAACAATACGATGTAAAGAGTCATGAAAAGGGATCTGTCAAAAACCTAAATCTAGCCCTAGATTATGATATTGGTTTCGAACAACAACACTGATGTGGGGTGGAATTAGAACCTACCATATGCACCACCTACCCAGAAGAGTGAATCCAGTCTTTAGGTCACGAGACGCTCTAAATGAAAACATGGCTCGGACCACAGCACAACGATTAGCTTTGCAAACATCGGATAAATCAGTGGTTACCAACCTTTTTTAAAGTATTTCTTCCTGCGCGTTTTCGATACCTGCGTTGCTTCTGTTTAGAAACAACATAAAAACACCAGACTTCGTAGATTTTTTGCTTCCTATTGTGCCAAGCCGATATACCTTAATGTACACGCAGCCTGACATAAAAACAAGCTATAGTCAACACCAAAGCAAAGATCAATACAAGGAATAACATCTTCGAATGATTGGTGGGTGGTACAAAACTTTAATATCGCTATTGATATCGACTGTCTCATAGTCTGCACTCTTTTTCATGAATAAGTTTCGTCTAGCTCTCTTCAGGAGTTGTGACTAAAATGAGACCTGTGGTAAACGGCGAGATATTTATGTAACCTGTTGCGTTCGCTGATCGGTGGAAAATATTGAAAAGTTTCCCCCGCATCCAAATAAAATGGGAATGTTGAACCATTTTGATCAGAAACGTTTTGTCATTGTACGAATCAATGATGTGATAATTTTGAGGTGTCAACGAATTCTTTTCGGCGGTAGGATTTAGGTTTGAGATTATTGGTGAACGTAGCTTCTAGTGCAGATAAATGGAAATGCGTTCTTCTTTTGGCCAAGATGGAATGTTTGTCCCCATAAGTTTGTTACACTGTTTGTCTTCTGCACTACAAGCTACGTTTATCAAAGTTGAGCATTGCCGCCAAAAAGAATTCGCTCACACATTTATCACATTATTGATTCGGACACTGTCGAAGCGTTTCTAATCAAAACGGCTCAACACTTTCATTTTATTCGGACGTAGGAGAAACTTTTTAATATTTTCCACCAATCAGCGAACGCCACGGATCATATAAATATCTCGCCATTTACTACAGATCTCATTCTAGCGATAATTCCTGAAAAAGCTAGACGAAAACGTTCAATATTTCACTTATTCATAAAAAAAGAATGCAAACTATGAGATGGTCGATATCAATAGCAATAACAGGTTCAGAAAACTTATCAAGATGAAATGAGGTGCCAAACCATTTGCAATTACATCGAAAGCTTTAGCCTTGCGCTATTCAACAGTGAAATATGCCTGTCCAGAATAGCGAAAATCTTGCCATGCCAAAAATACTCAACTCAGCCCTTAACAACACCTATAGCCTAAGCCTACTAATTAACTCCAAAAATCTCCACATATTAGTAAGCATTGCCCCACTCAAGATCAAAAGAAAAGTTGCCAGTCGTACGGAACGTCTAGGCAAACCAGCGACGACAGACATCTTCTGCGAGGACGAAGTGCAGTGAAACGACTGAAACTAAAGAAGTTTTCTCAGTCACACCAACATCACCTTGGCTAAATCACTATCAGAAAACCGAGCATTTTGAGTGAGGCGGTCGACCAAGATCCTACTAGCCATAACGTGAGAACCACTCCATCTGAATTTCAACCAGAGCATAATGCAATTTGGGTCAAATGGAAATGCTGGAATTGCCTACAAAGCAGAGTAGGTCGCAACTAAGGAGCCATGAAAAAGTGGGGCTATTCCACAACCTCAAACTCCTGCGAGTGTGACACTGCATCGGAGAACAGCCAACATCTCTCTTGCCCCAAATTACTAACATCATGGTCTACTAAAGGTCTGGAACTGTACAATACGTATGCACAATGCACGAAGCAGTGTTCAACATCATGTGACGCCATAAACGGTAACCAGATCTTTTGCTTCTTGAAAAGCAAATGAGCAAGATAAACTACGTCAAAATATGCAGAAGAGAAAACAACAGTGCCTTTACAAACACGATTGCTTTCTGAAAATGTTCTCTTTAAAATTTTTAAATTGTATAAAATTTTGCAAGCTTTTGATGTAAAATTTTAGTGGCCTCGCTTTTGTGCCTACCTATATTAGCGTGTGTACTCATCTTGCATTAAGCGATAATTAGTGCCTTCTTTTGGGATACGATCTTTTTTTGGTAGTGCACTTGTAATGTACGCTCCTAAACAGCCTCCGAAAAATTGTTTCTAAGTTAAGTGAAAGTGCTTGTCGAAAAATGAGAAGTGCCCTTCATAGCAAAGCCTGTTTCCCAGCACTCAAGATCTTTCAACACCTCTGTGAATGTTAACACATTTATTGCATTAAAACTAAGCTAAGCTAATTCGTGGAAAAATCCTGAAACACAAATGTCTATGTTAACTTGTATGCCCTAAAAGGTGGAAATTTCTCCCCAAAAAATATGAATTCTTCTTTGAAGAAAAAATCCTCTGCGATTGAAACCACTGAGCTAAATAATCTTTACACCTCGAAAGGATCAAGGGCGCTATCAAGTCGTACTACAGAGCTGATTATTTGCGAAATCAACCGTTGACAATACCAAGTTATCGCTGGGGACCTAGTTCTTCACTATTGAATAAATCATGAAGTTCACTATCGCGCGAGTTAATGATTCTCAAACTTTTCTAACTGCTTTTGCTTGCTTGAGATGATGGAAGACTCTTAATACGGGCGTACAATGAAATTTTTAAAGAGGGGAGGGAAAAAATATTTTCTTTTTTTCCAAAACTTTTGTTTCGGCAATTAAGTTGAGTTGAGGTACTTTTTGCCCTCTTTTTATAATGAAATTTTATTGTGGTGAGGCCTGTAAACATAGTCTAAAAATCAAGGACGAAAAATAGCTGCAAATATCACGAATATAATTCACGAACCCCAGTTTGGGATCTAGTGGTATAGATCAAGGGTGGCCAGCAATTCGATGGCTCTCCACTGGTCCATCGCGTCTCATTCTGTTTTGGCTTGACAAAATTTCTAAAACAACGCGTTTTTTATTTCATTATCCAGAAAACAAAAAACTTTTCCATCTATTCGGATATATTCAAGTACAACTTTAGGAAGTGTAAAAGCAAAATATCTGCTTGAAAGCTCGTAATCCAGCTTCTGCTATCCGGAAAATCCCTGATTTGCAAAAATTTTCGAAGATGCCATTTTGAACCAACTCAGCGGTTAGAAACTGTAACATCACGTTGTAATAGCTTTCGAACGGTGTAGAGTAAGTAAGATGTTCCGCCGCGCAATCTCCGCTTGATTCTCGTCCTCTCTTACATCTTATTGTTTCTTTGTTACCCATACCGATCACCCGTAGCATTTTATTCTGTCTTTTAATGACCAGGCTCTGTCATTACCATACTCTTCTTCTTTTCACTATCGGCTGAACTCAAACTGAAGTCAAGGCTATCAAGAATTTCAGGAGGGCCTCTTTGCCAACCCACCTGTCCTTCTACCTTCTTCCTCTGGGCGGTTTTATTTTCTTAACCTTTGTCTTTCAGAAATCTTTCTTTCAGCGTCGTGAAGTTCATTCTTCTCATCCTTGTACTTTGGATTTGACCCTTCGCTTTCTTGTTATAGCGCTGCTCTTGCTTACTTTGACTTTCCAAATTTGAATTACAAGTTCTGTCCCTTTCTTCAGATAAGGACTCTTGCTTCGACATTGCGTTGTTGTTGTTGTTGTTGTGATTACCCCTCCTCTTCCTTGGGATGGTGGTACGGCACGAACGGCGATTCAGGTTTATGCCGTCAACCTAACTGAAATTAGGCTAGGGAAAAGATGGCAGCCTATTTCGAACCAGTCATGAGTGACTGGTAGCCCAACCAACAACAAGGCGGACTGCCATTGGTGGATACCAAAGAGTCGTCTTTTACATGCTGGGTGAGCAACTTCACAATTGCAACCCGGTGAAGTACGGGTAGGCCACCTGTCTGCCACATAAAGGCGGAGGCGTCCCGTTGTGCCTTGCCCAAGGACACAACAAGCAAGCTTGCCGACTTGTTCTCCACACTATCCCTTTTTATGCTGAGCGCCAAGCAGGGAAGCTGTGAATGCCGTTTTTTAAAGTCTTCTGGTATGACTCGACTTAGGAAATGAACTCCAGGTCTAGCTACGACGAAGCGGACGCTCTAAGCACTACGCCATTGCGCCGGCCGATATGTAATCTCGTTCGCCTTGTTGTGTTGTGTTTCCTTTTTCCAATATATTTATTGGACACGGCCAAAATAGTTTATATCTCACACTTACGGCAAAAACTTCATTTGAGTTGACTTGATTTGTAGTATATGGTGAGATGTTGTATTTTAGAAGATTCATTATTACAAGAAAATGTTTTCTCAACTTCTAATGTGCCAGCTACGCAAAATGCTAAGCTACTTCGAAAACTATTTCAAAAACGATTATAATTGGGGTAATTTGACCCCACTGGTACAAACTGCATAATTTATCACTGGTAGACAAAGTATTAATGAACACCGGGTGAAAAAAGTTTCGATTAAATTTGCAGAAGTTTAGTAAGTCTGGCAAATAGCACTTACCGATACAGTTAGGAGTAGAGCACTCTGAAGAAGACCACCAGGTTTGACCTTCATTGCCTTGGTTCATAGGAGTGTTTTCTGAAAATCATTCACAACAACACTGTAGGCTTATCTGTAGTATGCCTACTGAAAAGCATATTCTTTAATTAATTAGAAATAAAGGACAAATCCAATTGAGTATTAAAAGAAAAAAATAAACCAAAAATCTAGCCCAGTTTTAATTCCATGTTTTTGGAAATCTTCAAAAAACGAACGATTTTAAAATTGAAGTTAAGAGAACCATAGCGTAGCAAAGTATAGCACAGACAAAATAGTAAGCATATTTATTTAAAAGCTAAACGTTTTCGCCAATTCATTTTGCCCACCTCAAATAAATTATTTTGATCTTTGCTGTATCAGCAAATTCTACCAGTGAAAAGTATTATACGAATTCTAAAGTTAAGACGTTTTTTTGACTCACAGAGCAACTAATATCACGCAACAAAAAGTCAGCAAAGTAAATGACAAAGTAAGGTACTGACGCAAATATTAATACATGAAACTTTAAATTTATGTGATAATCAAACAAACTAAAAACATTGAGCGAAAAAGAACAATCGTTTGCACATAACTGAGAATTTAATCGAGTATGTAATGTTTCTTGAACTTTGCTTGATGGTCGGCATTACACTGTCTAATTAATTTAAAAGAACTATCGTTAAGATTATTGGCTTTGCAGCATTGACACGAACTGATAATGCTGGGTTTTTGCAGTTTTGTTGAAGATTAAATTCAAGTGCTCATGTGCTCTGGTGACCAAGTGGCGGGAAGTCATACCTCTGTATGACATGTTTGTATCATGCAAACTAGAAAATATATTACACCACGTTACACACCAAGGTGGAAGGGGTACTTGACTTTAATTGAAAGCATGATTCAGTTTTTCTCTAAGTTCTATAAAATACAGCTATGGCAACATTGAATTTATTTCCAATTAATTTAGCGACTATTTTATTTGTACTTCCCTTTGCTGGAAAGAGCAGAGAAAAATAACATACAGCATTGGTGAAAATGAAACTGAGATTAACTTTGTATTTGTTGTTAAAAGCAATAGAAAGTATTTAAAAGACGTGAAAGCCATCCACTGAGAATTGCAACATCGGCTGGTGGTAACAGTCATAGACACAAGAAAGTTGAAGAAAGTAGTGAAGAATGAACAAACTATTAGCAGGAGGATTTGGAAGTTAAAGAAAAACAACATGTAAACAAGATCTCAAGAAAGAGTTAAGGAATTGGTTGATGTTAATGCACCCAATCTATGGAATACTTTTAAAAATAGTATGCTGCAAGCTTGTGCTGAAGTATGTGGAAAGAAAAAAGGTAGAAAAATTGGGTTGAAAAGGGAGGATGCCATTGACAGAGTGAAGTGGCGTAATGGTGTTTACGAACTCGTGAGAAGCACGAGGTGAATCCAGCCACCTGCGTTAACGCAGACAAAACTGGATCTCTCTCTCTTTGTTTGCTACGCTACGGTTTAAAAAAACCTCTTCGCCGAAATTTTACGAAGAGAAAACAAGAAAAAAAAACGTGATCAACGTTTTCAGAAATCTCGTTCGTTACTAGGCCAAGCTTTTATTGGCCTAAAAACATAAAAAGTTGTCCTAAAAATTTACAAAAAAATGATTGCATTGACCTACCATTAATTGATATTGCTATTGAGCTCTTTGATTGAAAACATTAACAAAAACTAACAAAAAACTCAGCCACCTTTAATATCTGTACTCAGTTTCTCTACAACTCAGTTACATTCTCTCTCAGAAAAGAATTGAATCGCACAAGCACGCAATGTTTGACACTGGCAGCCCTAAAATTCCTGTCTTTAGCATAAAGCTTTCCTAGCATTCGAAAACTTTCACAGAAGCAGCTGTGGGTTGACAGTGCTGTATCACAAAGCATTTTGGAGAGGTCACGGTTATGCATTCTTTTTGTGATGTAACCTATAATATCACAAGAATCTTCTTCGACGTTAAGTTCTTGAATGACTTGAAAAGCTTAAGACTGTACTTCGTGCATTCCACCGCTTTAGTAAGCCCAATCAAACATTTATTCTGCTGTTTTTATCTATGTAGTTAAAAAGCTATCAATCCGGAAAATGACACCTGGCGCACAAACATTTTCTCATAAAATGATACTAATCATAGGGTGCAGCTAATTTTCACGTCACATTGTTTTGTGTAAAGCTAGATTATTAGGAAAACGTTTTAGCACTGCAGTTTTGTATAAAAAAAATTTTGAATGATTATAGGAAAAATTGTGCTTTAATCCAGTTCTATGCAAACTACCGTCAAATGATGAAAAATGATGGCTGTACGCTAGAGTGACCCCGAAAAAATTGTTTTGAATTTTGTTGTGACCACCTTTCCATTTTTTTAGAATGCCTAAAACATGTTACTGCGCAAAATTTTGTTAAGATTGAACAAGGTTTAGAGGTGCCACAAAGCCAATGAAGTTTACACTGAAGGCAGAAAATTAAATGCCGTAAAATTACTAGCTGTTTCACGACATTAAAAACAAGGCAATTTTACAACTCTTTATATTCATAGAAACGACAAAGATTACTTGTCTGAGACTATCTAAACAATTTTGTACTACGTTACAACGACTTCAAAACCTCAGTGTTTATTCTATGGATCAGCTTTAATAAGATCTTGTTAGACCAGCAACAACAATCTTTTTTGTTGCATCTGCAAAGTTTTTGCGATGATCTGCCACTACCTGAAAGAGGTATTGTCGTTGTGTTTTATCCTTTGTGATAACATGGATGTACTCCTGAATTAGAGCCACTCCTCTCACAGCTGTTTTTTAATCACTCTTAACTGTACTGCTTTCTTTTTTTCTTCAATGCAACCATCATTTGACATCCACATTGCCTGTGTTGATGACAGGAAACCCGTTGACAGATTGAAAGCTTTGAAAAATTGCAAAAACTTTACTAACACAAAGTCTTCTACCTCATTTTTTCTTGCATCGTCTAGTTGGCTTTTACCGCACCACTATAATTCCCTGGTCTTGCAAAATTCTTGACCATTTTTTGTTTCCTCTCAAAGAACTCATCAAAGAACGCAAGGGCCACAACTTCTTCACTTATGTACCAAAGATGATTGAGAAACTTTGTGCAAGGCAACCTTGGAGAGGCATAAGCTTTCAAATTCTTCATAATAGCAAAATCATTGGCTGGCGCAGAAACTGCTATTGGTGCATCGAACCAGACTCTGAAATATACCAATACTGTTAAAAGAACAACTTTTGCAAGGCCTTTTTGTTGCTCTGCTGTCAGCCTGATTTGTTCCCGCAATATCCAAATCTTGAGCAATTAAAAGATCTAGCTCATCCAACTGCTCTGTGGAAAGCCCCGAGCTTTCTGACAACCAAAACACCCCAATTAGAAAGATTATCAGTTCTAGAAATTCCCGGTAATCTTCTTTAGGTTGTTGTGTATGGAAGAATTTCTTTGGAGACATCTACAGAGAATCACGCACTAGTGCGACATAAACTTCCATAAAAGGTTCACTTCATGCAGGTTCATAATTATCTTGCTTGAGATGCGGCCAGCACGCCTGAAACTTCTTGAAAATCTTGATTTCAGATTCAGAAAACGGTCCAAATGAATTATTGAATACTGCTCCAATCATTAGTTCAAATATGTGGTACCGACATGCCAACCGTAGAAGCTTCTTCACTAACTTTACTTCAAAAAGGTGACATTCTTCATTCTTTGGTCCTGTTGCTCCTAGTTGTATCGAAATTTATTGCGACAACTTTGTCTCCTGGTTCCCATCATTCAGGGCTTCTTTGACTGCTAAAGCCATAGATTTTCTAGATCCACTTGTCAGTTTTGATACAGCAAGCAACTTTTTTGGACCACCATATGATACAAGCACTGGTAGCCTATCATATTTGTTCTGACAACCTGCAGTGTCTGGAAGCAATTTTCCATCCCAATGTACAACAGCATTAACTTCACAATCAAGAATGTAAAGACTGAAATTGTCCTCAACAGAAGCAGCAGCTTTTTGTCTTAATGTTCTTCTGGGCTGATGGATAATTTTTCGATTAATCGTTAATTCTTCGACACTATGGCCTAAACTTTCAACTGTTGCAGCAATGATATGAACAGCTGCTCTATTACTGACCTTGGTTCGGTCCTGAGCATGTGCTAGAGATGGAGAGATTAGGTTCTTAGCTCCAGTTATTGTGCATCTCCGTTTCATTGGTGACTGCATTGTTGAAGAGCTGTGCTGCTCACGTAATTCAGTATTTACAGACTCTAATGATGATGTTGAGACATATTCTCCATAGCATGCTAGTGCTGCAGAATCTGATACTTTTGCCTCTTCAGCCCGAATTTGCTCCTCTTGCTTACGCTTTGCACTTTGTGCTTCTTTTCCAGCAAGTTCCTTATCAACCGGATGGAGGAAACCTCTTCGCCCATGTAACAATAATAATCTCAGGAATATTCACATTATTATCCCGTGTCGACGCAGTTTTCTGTTTTGGTCATTATTTCTGGTATTTCCCCGTATACAAACCTTCGCTTGTGTATTTTATTCTCAAGGTAAATTTGTTGGTAGTTGTTTCCTGTACTCCCCCCGTAGACAAGCCTTTTTAACTCTTTTGCTCCCGCGTGAAAAGCGAAAAAAATGTCCGTAAGGTGGTAGCGCGAAAAACTGTCATAATCAATCATAATTAATCATAATCATGTACCTCAAGTTTGTTTGTAAATCATTACTCAGCTGTCTACTTCTACATTAAGTGTGATATATCGTTGAAATCTACATTTCTTCAGGATTTCAAATAGAAAAAAAACATTTTTTTGAATATGCAAATTTTATGCAAATGAACCCCCCCAACTGGGGGGTAGTTGTCTTCAAAATTAAAGAGATACCCTCACCTCAAAAATCACTACAGATTTTATTTTCTACCAATTTTTTTAGAAATGGTCGCAAAATGATGCTAAGGAAATAAGCTTTCAAGGTACATCAATCAAAACTTACCTAAAAGCCTAGGTTTTCTACAATTTGCAATTTTCTGAGGCACATGACCTTTTTTTTGACCGGTACCGACCGGTACCAAATTTTGGTAGTTAAATTCAGTACCTAAATTATGATCAGTTATTATCTGCTACAGGTTAGCCTAAACCATGTAACATTATGTATTTTTGAACAGGGAATTTCTTCAAGATTCAGAAAATATCAAGTTTAAATAGAATATGCTGTCACTGACAATGAAACAGCCGCTTGTTTACACCCTTCCCATTTCTTGAGAAACAAGAGGGATACAGCAAACTTTGATTTAGAGAAGCCAAACTTCTGCTAGCTTTTAAACTTGTATTTCGCTTCTTGTCTCATTGGAAACTTGATACAAAATGACCACTTTAGTAGTGAAACATTTGCAATTTATTTTATCTTTTTATAGGATGTAGTTTTTCTAAAAGTTATAATTTAGTGAAGGTAAATCAAAAAATTTTGGGGGTTTTTGAACAGATATGATGTACAGTACTCATTTTTGATCAGTAAATATTATATACAACTTAGTCTAAACTATTTAAAGTTATATATTGCTGGAAAGCAAATTTCCTAAGCTTTCAAATGAGACCGGTATTTAGCAACATATCATATTTTTTACGCACTAAATTTACTTTTATCTACTTATCATTCAAATTTGTTTGGGGGGGTTTTGAGACCCCTAAAACATTTGGAAATTTAAATAAGTAAAATTTATTATTATCGCTTGAAATTTTGTCAAATGATGCCCCAAAAGAGTAGTTTTCAGACTGTGTTAATGATAAAGGGTTTGGTATTGTGGTAAAGATGTCTTAATTGGTGTTTGGGTTCTTCTGCAACTGGGTTCTTGGTGTTTTTAACCCTTTTTGGGTATAAAAATCCAAGAATTAGGGCACAAATTATACATCTTCCGATGCGTGGGGAAATAAGCGTGATCTTTTGAAAATTTTATGAAAATCGGATAAAAAATAAAGTCACAAATGGATTTTTTATTAAACTAATTTTGTAACTCAATTTAAAAAAATTTGAGGTAAACACTGAAAACACGAGATCATCAATCGATGATCGCGAGAGCGAAAGAGTTAATTGATTTTATATGCGTTTTTATTGGTTGTTCTTTGGGTAGCAGCTTCCGGTATTCCCCCGTTTTCAAACCTTTTCTTGTTAATTTTTAGTTTCTAAATTTTTTTTTGATTGGCTAAAATATTTGGGAATGTTGTTTCGGTTACGTTCGAATGGGAAGCAAATATATACGGGTGGGTCATTTTGAAAAGAACTCAGAGAAAGAGATAAAAGCAAACAGACGACAGAACAGAGAAGAAAGAAAAGAAGGAAGAAAGGTGAAGAATTATAAGGCAAGGGCCAAGTACTATTAGAAGGAAGGGGGACTATCGGCTGCTACAGCGTGGTGTCCGTGATTGTCGGAGTGCAACCGCTTATGCATTAATATAAGTTGTGGTGTTAAAGAGTGGACTGCAACTTAGCTTCATAACCGTAAGTCCTTAGGCCGAAGGAAGGGCATAGAAGGTAGTCGTTGCACTCTACCAAGCTAATCTTCTAGTCGTCGAATCGTCATCTGCCGGTCACTAGGGTACAGGGCGGGTGACTTAATCGTATTCGGCAACAGTCCATCTCTTTGTGCCAACAGAAAAGCCTGTCTTCTTAGATAGCAATCAAATCCAGGGCTTTTGCAAGTGCTGTGTCAAATAGTTTGTCAAAATCTGCTGTAAACTTCTCTTCTTTATCTGTGTATCAGTTTTCCTTAAAGCCTGCTTTTGAAGCCCTTTCGATCGCAGAAACCACTTTTCCACTCTTTCTCTTGCATGTATTTCTGTGCGTGTTATGATTCTAGCTTTCTCCCAGAATACGCATATTGATTACTTCTTTGCAACTTTTCTTTAATGGTAACCTTTTCAACCTTATGGAGATAAATGAACCCGCTAAGAACTTCTCTTGCAGAAGAAGCTTTTTCCCAGACAGTTTCTTGGAAGTGGGACCAATTAATCAAACACAATTGTCATTTCTGATTTTGGGCTTTGCACCACTGCTACTATGCCTGCTTGCATTACCCTTCTTAGACATCTAAAAAACAAAGCTAAAATTATTAAGAACTTGATTAGCACATTGTTTAATAATCCTTTAGTTTAGTATATAATAGTTAACCTTCAGCCAGTCAACAAACTCCTTGGAGCTTGCCTGATATAAATCAAAGTACTTTACCTTGAGTCACACACAGAACACAAATGTTGAGTGACGAAAGTGCAAAAGGCTAAATGTAAAGGTATAGTACATGTAAAACCGAATTCTGAACACAATATATCTACAGTGAATGAAAGTTAACCTTCAGCCAGTCGATAAATTCCTTGGAGCTTGCCTGATATAAATGAAGTGCTTTATCTTGAGTCACACACAAAACACAAATGTTGAGTTACGAAACTGCAAAAAGCTGGGTGCTAAGGTGTAGTACCATGTAAACGAAATTCTGAACACAATATATCTAGCATCAACCTAGGCTGCCACAGTTCTTCCTGTCTTTTCACAAAAGTGGCATACTCCCTCTTACAACTGCAACGCTTTTGAGATTTTGGCATATCTTATGCAACAATCAACGCACCAACTAGTTATGGTGCATTTTTCTGATTTGGAACCTCGTGCGGCAGCTCTAAATATAAGCTAATTTTTTTTCTTAAATTTTGCTTGTTACCTTCTTTTAGCTAACGCAAAAAATGGCAGGGTGGTCGGCATGTTACGGGAAAAAATTTTTTTCTATACATTTTGAGACCATCCTACAATACGTTGATTCAAGTATATCAATCAATGAGACCGTGGTCCCCGTTTTTTCTAAAGCAAATCCTCATTCCGCGGCTCTAGCTTCAATAATGCCAGCCTTATCTGACTGCCTGGTTCAAGCGTACTTCCTTGCTTTGTTTTCAATGTTGATGAGACAGAAAAGTTCTGCTCGTAAAGATGTATTGTAGGGAACGGCAACATTTCATGGCGTACTACTCTTGATAAACCAGGACACGCACCGATCTGTCGAAGCCAAAAACCTGTCAAGTCGTTGGCATTACAGATTGTTTTGGCTCCAACATTTGCCTGAAGATCTATAAGCTCATCAGCAAGTTGGTCATCTTCTTACACTTCCGCAAAAAATGGTTGTTCTATCCAGAAGGCGACGTTTAGTTTCTCCCCAAGGTAATGCAAGAATTTCATTTCCAATTTTGTCAAATGTTGCGCGATATTTTGAATTTTGAATTAGTTTGAAATTCGCCATATTTCCTTTGAGCACTCGTTTTTTCGACGTCAGTAGCATATTAATGAAGAAATAAACTTTCTGAAAATAGACAATTCCATTAGTATTTGATCCTTGCAATGACAAATTAAGCTGACTAACAAGTCCAAAAATATCAGCCAGGTAGCATAGCATGAGCAGAAAATTTTCATCTTCAAACTTTTCTGTTGCCTTGTGGCTACTTTCTTGCAAGAACACAGCTACTTCCTTTGACAGATTCACAACTCTCTCCAAGACCGGCCTCGAAAAAGACATTTGACTTCTGCGTGATATAACAGCATAGTGTGTTCCGATCCCATTTTCTCGCAAAATGCTTTTAAAAGCCTATGCCGAAGCGCCTTTTCTCGAATGAAATTCACAATTTGTACCACAGTGTACAAAACTTCCTTCAAAGACTCAGTAAAGTTTTTGAGGCAAGTGCCTGGCGATGGATAGCACAGCAAGTGGTAACAACGTCTGGGACAATCTTTTTGAATAAACTCACGAAACCTGACTTGTGTCCTAACATAGAAGAAAAACCATCGGTGCAGATAGAACCGATTTTTTTCCAACTGATGCCATTTGCTTTGAGAAAATCATTCAATAGTTAAAACACGTCAGCTACTGACTTGCAATAGAAGCTTAAATGGCTGTAAATTTTCATCTGCAAAAATGGAATTATAACTCATGCACTGGCCTTGTAACTACACCACTTTGCCAACTCGCCTTTCCAGCCTCTCTTATTTTCTGTCGCCATGTTGAAACACTCCAGAAAAAACAAAAACTAAAAAGCAGAGGCCTGTGAAACATAATACACGAAATAAGGATAAAATTAAAAAGCATCGTTACATACAGAAAACTACATTTCAACTAGCCTGCCTAGAAAGCACTACCGACTAGGTACAAAATTTGATAGCCACGCGGAAACGAATCAATCACCAGCAAACAAACACCTTTGTACACTCCAACTTAAAGCCTCAGTAGTGCAGTCTACTAACCCCCGGCCTACTAAAGAATAGATATGCTATCTGATTAAAAGAAGTAATTCATTGAAGGCAAATTAGCTGGCTTTATTCTCTGCATGCAAACCAGTTCGCATCATCAAAGTCTGAGTGAGTTGTATTCATCACGATCACATGACATTTGTGACGTAACTGTGTGCAAAACATCAAACAAAAGTTTCTGTATAGAGTAGACGTGTTGGTCGGTAGTAGCCTGCATCCACTTGAATAACGCAGTGATGGTACCTTGGTGACTAATGATTTTTTCATTATTTCAAAAGTATTCATTACAATGTGCGTGAAGGTCATATGTTATGTTTTACAGAGACGACTTATGATCCATAAAAATTGCTTCCGTGACCCACCTCCTGGGTCATGACCCATAGATTAAGAATCACTGCCCTAGACCCTTCAAATTTTCCCTAACTGTTTTTACTTCAGGCAAGTGTTTCGAATGGCATACACTGGCTTTCAACCAGCTTCCCCATCGAGTCACAACATGCTGTAACCGTTAGTGGCACATTTGATTTGTCCGGTTTTGTTTCAACAGTAGCTGCTTTGGTTTTTACTATTATTTGATTAACATCATGAAACTGAGATTTGACTTTTATTGCGCAATTATGCGACAAATGAGCAACGCGCAAATATCATAGAAACAGTTTACGACAGGAGTGTGCAACCTTTTTTGCAGGTGGGCCAAGTTTTTGAAAATTTCGCTGCATTTCTACGCTCAAAGAAGCTTCGAAGCAGCTGCTGGTAGCAAAGTTCAACCAAAAACGTGGCGAAGACCTTTTTTTCTCTTCGGAGATTAATACTTTGAAAGCAATATTTACCGTATTTTTCGGACCATAGGGCGCACCGGACTATAAGGCGCAGTATCAATAAACGTCTTTTAACGCGTTTGTTTTCATACATAAGGCGCTCCGAACTATAAAGTGCATTTAAGAAACAAAAACTCGACGCATTTTATCGGTACCGTACTTAATTTATGATCAAACAATCAATTGTTGTGTTCGCATGGCGTGAGAAGTGTACAGCTAGTCGCTAGGTACCGTACATGTTGCAATACATGCGCGACGCACGTGAGTGTTTACATGCGTAAAGTGAAAAGAAGGATACACTCGTGAAGGGACCGAGAGTAGGTGAAGAGAAAAAACACACTCGTAAAAGGAATAAGAGTAGGTAATTTGATTGAAAGAAATGAAGTTTGCTCTTAAAAAAGAACGAGTTAAGGTACGTACAATTGCGTTGGTAGCGCTTATTCCAACATAAAATTTGTTCAGAGCTTGGTGACAAAGCGCAACCTGATCCACACATTAGACGCACCGGACTATAAGGCCTACGTTCCATTTTTGAGAAAATTAAAGGATTATAAGTGCGCCTTATGGTCCGAAAAATACGGTAAGCCGAATTTTACGAGGACCTCTTTTTTAAAATCGTTTATTCCAAGATGTGATAGATAGGCTTGCTATTCAAGACCACAAAATTTCACGTCACCGGCTGCAGGTGGCACATTCATGGTTTACGATAGAGATTTCTTATGGTTCCAGCAGAAGGAAGAAAAAGTTACAATTTGTAATTCTAACCAAACCAAAATTTGTAATTCTAATTCTAACCAAACGAAAGCATCACACACTACTTGGGATTTACTGGGTGATTTAAAGACTACGCCAAAATCATTTCGCAATTTTTCAGGTCTATAGCATTGTAGTGAAATGAATCAGAGGCTATTTACAGAATTCGGCATTGATTTGCCCCAATTGGTTGGTTGGTTGGTTTATCACTCCTCTTCCTTGAAATGCAGGTACGATGCGAACGGCATTCCAGGTTCACGCCGTGAACCTAATTTCATTAGGCTAGGGAAAAAGTACCAGCCTAATTTCGAACCAGTCATGAATGCAAATTACTGACTGGTAGCCCCATTACCTAGGCGAATTACGATTGGTGGGTACCCAAAAGTCGCCTCTTACGACATAATGGGTGAGCAGCTTCACAGTTCTAACCAAGTGAAGCACGTATAGATCCGCCCAATCGTGAAAGCATTCGACAGTGGGTTCAACAGTTCAACAGAGTGCAAAGGAAAGAGGAAGACTACGTGTTTCAGAAGAGCAAAAGGAAAGGATTTACGATGGGTTTACGAGGAGGCCATTTAAGTCTACACGTCGAGCAAGTCGTCAGCTTGACGTCCCTCAAACACTGCTGGCGTGTGTTAAAAAGGCGATTACACAAGAGCTACACAAATTCAGCCTTGTCCAAGCACTAACTAATGACAAGGTGATGCGAAGGACATTCTGTGAGTCAATGCTGGAGATGTTGAAAGATGATGAAACCCTCTTTTCACGTCTAGTTTTTAGAGACGAAGTGACTTTCCATTTGTGTGGGAAAGTCAACCGTCACAGTGTGGGCATTTGGGGAACACATCACCCAAATGAAGCAGTTGACCATAAAAGAGATCTCCCTAAAGTGAACGTCATGTGTGCTGTGTCTCGAAACAAGGTCATTGGTCCATTTTTCTTTGAAAAAAACACCGTTACAGGACCAACCTATTTCGAAATGCTCCAAAACTGGCTATTCACTGTACCGCAAGCAGACTCGAATGACTTAATTTTACAACAAAATGGAGCAATGCCCCATTGGCATCTCAGGGTTCGAGCTTATCTGAATCAAAAGGTGCTTTAGCGATGGATTAGTAGAAGAGGTGATAAAGACCTCGCTACCCAAACCTCACTGAGTGAGACTATTTCTTGTGGGCGTATGTTATAAACAAAGTTTATGTTCCTCAACTTCCAGAGCAAATATCGATGACATGAAAGATCGAATAGCAGCTGCAATCAAAACGATGGACCGCGACATGCTGAGGTACGTTGGGAAGAATTCTTGTATCGGCTTGATGCTGTCCGTGCAGCCGGTGATGGCCTTATTGAGCACTTGTAAAACATGAAATAAACGTGAACGTCAGTACAACACATGTGTCCAAGCTAGAGTTTTGTGATAATTTTCTTTTTCACATATCCTGTGATGATTTCGGGGTATTCTTTTTCAAACCTGTACAGGGTGGGCCAAAAGTTTTGTTACCCAGTAGTAAAATGCAACACATAATGTAAGGCAAGTTTAGTTTGAAAAACTTAATTTGGTTTTAGGCTTGTCATCCAATTCAGAATTGCCGCTATTTATCGGTCAATTAAGTCCGTTTGTGCCTCCATCGTTGTCATAACATATGTTGACTCGACGCAAAGTTTTCTCAAATATTCTCCTACGCATTTAAGGCATAACATCGTTGAAAGCGTCTGTAACTGATTGCTTCAACTCATCAGTGTTCGTGTAGCGCTGCTGTACAACTTTTTCTCTTATGAAGCCCTATGAAGAATTGTCTCATGTGGTCAGATCAGAACTTCGAGGCCGTCAGTCCAGTAGAGATGGCAAGGTGGCAGATCCACGGCCAAACCAACGACTGAGAAAACTTCGTTAAGATATTCCCTTACAGTTACTGCAAAATGACCTGGCGCCCCATCTTGTTGGAACCAGACATTACGTTCAATCCCAAGGCTTTGCAGATGTAGTATGAACCAATTTTTTAACATGGCTAAATAATTAAGATGATTGACAGTCCATCAACGAATTATGGTCCAAACAAGTGTTCGCTATTCATTGCTCCCCGTATCACGACATGTGGAGGATGATGTTCCACTTCTTCACAATAATGTGGGTTCTGCTTGAACCAAAGCACAATGTTCCGAGAACTCCGGTATATAGCGCATTCATCAATGAAAATGACTCTTCGAAATTCCTGAAATATTCTTCCACATGCATCACTTTGGAGGTTTAAATCGTCGTCTGACAGCTCTTGAATAAACATTGGCTGATATAGAAACAGTGTGAGGTCAACTTTCACGCGCCTTCATAAAGTGTTGCGTGATATTCTAAGCTCTGGTGATAGCTTCCTGCTAACTTTTTTAAAGACTTGTTAACTGCGTTGTCAACTTCATGGCATTGAGTTCCACTTGATTGTGGTCTGCTAGTTCTTGGTTTATCCTTTACATTCCCAGTTTGGAAAAGTTTGCTTTGGTTTGTTTTGGTGGAGCTTCTTTTCTGAATCGTTGCTGGAAGTCATCCCGCATTGTCGCATTGACTTTCCTCTTTGAGGACGCTCATGGACTCGGACACTTGCAATAATTCTTTCTTCCAAGGTGTAATCGTTTGCGTCACACATGCTTCAATTGCTTATTCCAAAATAATCTCCACAATTTTTTAAATCGCTGCAACTAAAAGAATTTTAGTTTCACAAATCTGAAAACTAAACAGGTTTGAAAATACCGAAAACACAACAAATTAAATTTTTCAAAGCAAACATACTTCAGGTGTTGCATTGATTTTATAGGGGGAAAAGGACATTTGTTCAACTCTGTACTGTTACTGGTAGGTGTAGATGTTAAACGTTTGCGGTCTTTTATGTAACCGATGTAAAGTCCTTCTAGGTTTTTCCCTAAAATGCTTACAGAAAAAGTTAATGTACCAGATAAAGTGGTTTGATCTACAGCCAAAATTTTTTTAATCTAAAGCAGTTTTAATTTTAATATTGTCCCTTCCTCATTCAAGTACAGCTTTTCTACAAGTAATTTCTTCCGAGGGTAAATTTTGATCAATTTCTTGAAATAGGTTTGTAATGTGCTTGTTGCTCAATTTGATACATGGGAACATCGGCAAACGAAAAAGCCACTGCCCACATTCTCCACACAGTTTCAATCACTGTTCTTTGAAGTAGTTTGAGAATAGTGAGAGCTTTGCAACCCAGATTTATTGGTTAACGGTTTCTGGTGTTTGATTGTCTTCCAGTGACACTCAGTGCATTTTAGTGCATACGAGCTGCACAACTTGCAATACAAGTCATTGCTAGGATTCTTTGGAAATTCGTCCGGACCATCTTGAATGCTGCAACTTTTGACGTTTTATTTACTTTTAAATATTGTAGGACTAATAACAAAAATGGTGTATTACTTGGCTGCATTGTTTTCTGATGCAGAGTGACAATTGAGCTTTGATATAGAGGTGAACGTTGACAAGCTGCATCACAAAGCAACGGTTTTGACGAACTTTGAGTGCAACGTAACTGTTCCAGAAGATGCTAGAAACAAAAGAAAAAGCAAAGTACTTAACACTTTCACCGTTTAAATCAAAATTGCTATTGACATAAATGATAAAATAAAACGCTTCCGCGAACAAATAATTACACAACCAACATAGCATCCAATACGTTCTTTTGAAGATTTGTTTCATAGAACTTCTTTGCACATACGCAGAAAGTTGGGCTAAAGATTAATTAGCCTTGTAATTAAAAACAGGATGATTTATCAGCATTCTGAGAAAATCAGTTAATAGAGTACAAACCTCACATAAGTGTCTTAAAAGCAACTTAATTTTGTTGTGGACCCTGTCTGACAATTTTTTTTTGACAACGAAAAATGTCAATTTTGACTTTTTGCTGACATATTACAACACTCTATGCGAACTCAAATCTAATTTTTTCTCTGAATAAGCAACCAGCGGTTGTTATATTACGATTTCGGAACTTAAAAGATTTTAAATCTTATTCCCAGATCTCTAAGCAAATCGGGATGTTGTTGCAGTTTAATACTATATTATTTTCAGTCCAATCAAATGCAAACTTTTCATCGAGAATTAATACTTCCTACGTCATCAAAATGGTTGTACACAGCACTTCATCTATTTTGGGACATGATAAAGTGCACAAAATATTTGTGTTCTTACAGCTAAAATTAAGAAATACAGTTATGCTTCAATTTTCAATATTACGTTAATTATTTTTGTCAATAACACCTTGCTGGACTTTAATGCGATCTGCGTCTTCAAGTGTTGAAAAGACCGGTGCGAATCTATGTTGCTTAAAATATACTTTGGAGCACAAAAGATTAAAAAATTACCAGTATATATTAAACAATAGGGTATTCTAACAGATTTTGCCAGATTCTTGAATATGTGAAATTGCCTACTGAAACGCAGAGATTCCGAAAAATTGTGGGTCACCGTTGGGCTTAAGGTTACTTGGAGTTAGGTACAGTTACAGTTGGACAGTGGTTCTCAGACTTTTTTTGATGGGACGCATTTCAAAAAAAAACTTGCTGTACTTTTGATGCAGTATACTACAACCTGAAGTTTTTATTTGCAGCTCAGCAAGATAAATGTGACCCAAGATTAATACAACTGTAGATATACCTGCGAAATTTTGTTTTAGGCCTTCAACGTAAAATTTTGCCTGTACTTACGAGAATGCAACATCACGTCGCGTTTTCATATCTTTTACTGAGTGCCGCAATCCTCATTTGTGCAATGTATTCATCAACCAACAAGTCAATCACTGTATTACAATATTGCAGATACTAAAGTTTTGTAATCCAGCAATTCAATGTAGCCTACACGTTAGAGTATAATAAATGGGTACCTTACTAAACTTTCTGAACAAATTAGTGGGATAAATAAAAGAATTGTTAGCACAAAACCAAATTATCGTCCACGCCCTTGCAAAGTTAAAACAATAACCCAGGGCGTTGCGTCGCACAATTTCAGAACCACTGAATTAGAATTAGCTCCGCGGAT
This sequence comes from Trididemnum clinides, assembly GCA_963675345.1. Taxonomy (NCBI): domain Eukaryota; kingdom Metazoa; phylum Chordata; class Ascidiacea; order Aplousobranchia; family Didemnidae; genus Trididemnum; species Trididemnum clinides. The sequence continues at coordinate 19,198,892 of OY776293.1, read as the reverse complement.
AAAAAATACGACAAATTCTGTAGGAAACCCTTTAATAACACTTAAGCATATCAACACTTCGGTGTAATACGTCATTTTTAATCTTACTCAAATGCATTTTGAAATGCTTAAAAAGATGTGGAATCATGCATTTTTAAAAAAACAGATATTACGCGCCAAATCAGAGGTTCCTAAACTTTTTGAAAGGCGCACCCCTTGACAATGTCAACGAAAACCTGAGACCTACATTACACGTGAAATCTTTTTTTTGAAGATGATTTTGTTACCAGTGGTCGCCATTTTTCACATTTGCTCTCCACAACAGAGAACATTTTTTTGGATAGTAGTTTCTTCCAAGTGCTCATTACTTGCTCTTCAAATCCAAATGAATACCTTTTTTGTGGAAACCAATTTCTTCCAAACACTAATTTTGACAAACTTTTTCTACCTCTTTAAGGCCCCGAACCGCCCTTGCAAACCTTCCTCTTCTCAAAAGAACCCTTTCTCTAAACGTTAATTACACTTTCACACGATTGCTAGAAATAAATACAATAATTAAATATTGCAATTTTAGACCTAAAAGCTGCAAGACCTTACTTCATATGCCTTGTGTAATTCAGTAGTCTTGCAAAGCGCATTTTTGATTTCTATAAGCTGCTCATTCAAATATTGCAATGACCTTTGCACTTCTGTAATTTGAACTTGTTTTGCTTCTTTATCATCTTTTAATTCGTTTTTAATTTCAATAAACTGCAAAATATATGTCATTCGCAAGTTACTTACGTAAAAAAAGAGGAGTCATAATCACCTCGTTACAAAAATTGGAATATTTGAAGACATCTTTTCATTGATTTGCAGCAGCAAACCGTTCGCTCAAGAAGTCACATACATATCTCTATAAAAGTGTGTTTTTTACACTTTTAACAAAAAGGAAAATACAGCAGCTAAGCTGCAAGCGTACCTATAAGCCTAATCATGTCATTCCATAGATTTTTTACACAAGGGAGAGCTAAACTTTTCCCACAATATGGCCCTAAGCCGGACGGCAAAACCTGGCGCTATTCAACAAGCCTCAAAACGAAGAGAAGTCAAAGCTGAAGTAAAAGTTGCTATTGAAAGGATGCAAATAACTACGTTAAAAAGGTTGTTGGCGGTACCGAATTTTAATGTAGCCTTGAAAATAGCTGTTTTAGCCATCAGCTTTTCGTGACGCTCTCATCAGTGGCGATATCGCGTCAAAAGGAAACAGCTACAGTCAGTAGTTTTACGTGATCAATTTGGACGATAGGCAATCGCGTTGGCACTGTAAAGCGCGCCAGAGAAATACAGGGTGTACCAAAAAAATGTGTACACTCTTTGAATCGTTATAACTTTATCAAGTTATTGATTTTGAAGTGTAAATAAATTGATATAAGATACAAGAGAAAGAAAGTTAAAGAATTTGTGAGTAAAATAAAAAAAGCATATTACATTAGCTTCTAATAAAAAAAAAAGACACTTGGGGCCATTTCAGAATGTCTACATAATGACGAGTTCATAAAAGTGCTCAAACTGGTTTCCGTTCTGTTCAATACGCTTCTAAATATCTTGGAGATGGACCTAGAAACGTTCAGCAACATTTTCTCCGGTATTTGAGTACATTGTTTTTCATTTGCTACTCTCATTTTAGTAAATGTTTTAAGTTTCCTGCTGTAAACAAAACCCTAACACTAAGAAGTTCACAGGTGTCAAGTCTGGGGAACTAGATGGATATTCAACTGCACCTGTAAAACTTTTGACAATTTTGTGTTCGTTTCTAATCTAATTTCTAAAGTTCTTTTTATTTTCTAATATTGTTTCGATTTTCCACCGTAGATTTAAACCCGGACCGTTTGCTATTGTGTTGGCTACAGTGCCACGCTAACCTGCGAGAATTGTCGCCTCAGGCTTGCGTTGGTTCACAATTAGGAAGCGCTGGATTTTTTGCTTGGCTTATTTAGTGTTAGTAGTAGCTGCTCGTAATTATTGCATTGTAGGAGAGTCTTAAAGAGTTTAGAAATAGTATTTTTTCTTATGACATAAGAAACCATTAACTTGGAAGTTTATTTTTAGATATATTGATCAGTGATTATTTGTGTGTAACTGCTAATTGCAACCCCGTATTGACCGAGTTGAGTCATAGTTTTTGATAACCGCTTGTTTCTTGATCGTCAAATTAATTACTGGAAATTTGGATTCACTCCCACCACCCTTAATAAAATTGGATTTGGAATAATCAGCATTTGATGAGATTAAGACAGCGCGTCAATCAATCATTAACTTTGAAATTTCCCATGTAGCATTATTACTGCTACAGTACCTCTTCCTCCAAATCATCTGTTTTGCATATTTTATTAAGATTTGCATATTTTTTATATCATGATGAAAAAGGGAGGCGAACATCTTTCTAAAAGTAAAACTTGGCATCTCGACATTGTTCTTGTCAGCTCGATATAATAAATTCTTGTAACAGGTGGATATAGGATGTATACATTTTTTTGGGACACCCTGTAGATTTCGCAGCAGCCAAATGCTAGAGGAAGCACAGCAAGAGACCAAATAGGAACGCCGCAATTATCGAAAGAGTTTGAGAGTGTAGACAAACTCTTTCTGTCTACATGACAGTGGGCGCTGAGCCTTGATACAAGCAGCCTCTAAGAGAATAAGGTGTAGAGCTGGGTACTGTGGCGAGAATTGAATATCAGCACCAATCAACAACCACCTCAACGTGGTGGTGTGGTCCCCGACCACGTTTGGGTAGGGTCGAAATGGCTGTTGGCCTTCCCGAGGGTCACAATTACTCGGGCAGCCCTTCACTCAAACCATTTTTTTGCCGTGCTGGCCCCTGAACGACCACAGATTGGCAGCATGCAGCTTCTTTAAAATCGGTCACCTGTCTTCTTCCTTCTGCCTTTCTCTTGCCCGTCTTTGTCTTCTCGTTCTTCTTCCATTCCTGATGAGCGGAAACGTTCATCCTAGCCCTGGTTCCATCTTTCCTGGTTCAGAATGCACTGGAAATGTGATCTGGCACGGTAGGTCGGTGCAATACTGCACCTGCAGTAAATGGGTTCATTTAAGGTGCTCACTACTCTCCCTCTCTAAATTCAGAACTCTAGGCAGCTCTCACTCTTGAAGCTGCCTCCCTGCTTCATCTGAAGATAACATTGTGCCTTCTTCCTCGAACTACTCCACCTTGTATATCTCCACTGCTCAATCTGGCCCTCCCTATGCTAATGCAGCACTTCCGACTCACCCTCGCCTTCAAACCTCTTACCCCCTTCCGCCCATTTTGTATCTTCTCCCTCACAACCGTCTCTTGCTTCCGGCTGTCTCTCTACACCTCCTGCTTCCTCTTCCCCTCCCCTGACTCCCTCAGGGTTCTTCAATGGAATATTAGAGGTCACCGACCCAGAAGAACTGAGCTGCTACACTTTCATTTGTCCCATTCCGTTGACCTTATTTGTATCCCCGAATCTAACCTTCATTGATCTTCCTCTTTCCGGATCCTTTCCAGATCCGTCCTGGATTCCATGCTCTGCGATCTGATTGCACCCACTCCCGGTCCGGCGATCTTTCTCCTCATGCCATGCATGCTAGTTATCATTTTCATCAGGTAGGGCTTATCCTTTACTGAACTTTCTACTTCCTCTCTTTGTTCGCTGGACCCCTACTCTGATTATGTAGGGATCAGTGTCTCTTTAAACAACTCCTCCTCGCTTTCATTCCCTAATGTTTATGTTCCCCCTATTTACTCTTCTTCGATGGATCGCAGAACCAATTTCTTTTCTCCCTTTATTCTTTCTTCTCCAGAAATCTCTTCATTCTGGGGGACTTCAATTGCCATCACCCCCATGGGACTCGAAAGGTATTTCCGACACTGTGGGAAGGAAGTATTTGATTGGGTCATCTCCTCTAACCTCCTTCCCCTCAATGATCCTAATATACCTACTCTTCTCCATCGCTAATCTGGCAGTCACTCCTTCCCTGAAATCGCCTTTGCTCCCTCCTCTCTCGCCCTATCTTGCTCGTGGAAGGTGCTTCAGGACCAGGGTTCTGATCACCTACCAATTCTTCTAACTAACCCTCTTTCTCCAATCTTTCGCCCCAACGAGCGTCCTCCTTCCTTCAACTTTCAGAAAGCTTGCTGGGATGACTTTGGCTCATTCTTTGACTCCCACTGTCCTTCTGCAAAAAAATACTCATCTCTTTCTCTTTCCTCTGTTGCAGAGGAAATACTCATCTCTTTCTCTTTACTTCTCTGACACTGAATGCGGCCAAATTTTCCATTCCTTTCGACCGCATGAAACGCCCTTCTAAAGCCTGGTGGTCCGCTGAAGTGGAAGAAGCTGTTAGTGAAAGACGTAGAGCTTTCATCGCCTTTCACGTGTCGTCCGTCAACGCCAAGGGCAAGGCTGAGGCATGGCAGACGACTTGCTCTTCTCTCTCGCCCAATTCTTACCCTAAATTTGTGTACTCTCTCAATCGTTCTGTTGCTGGCTCCTCTTCCTTATAGCAAAGCCAGAAGCTACTTTCTGAGCTCCACCAAACCACGTGCCCTGAGAAGTCTTATTCGTCCTTCTGCTCTCCTTTCTCTCCTGCTGAAATTTTTTCGGCTGCCTCCAACCTCTCCCTGTCCACTCCCACTGGCCCAGAAAAAGTTGCCTATCCCATGCTAAAGCACCTTCCTCGCTCTGGCATGGATTTTCTTCTTTACATCTTTAATCTCTCCTGGACTTTGTATTCCTTTCCTTCCAATATTCCCATCCACAAGATGGGAAAACCTCTCGACTCTCCTGCTTCCTTCAGGTCTATCTCTCTCACCTCCTGCGTATCAAAGCTTTTTGAATGCATCATTCTATCCCGTCTACTCTTCTTTCTGGAATCTAATTCCATTCTTTCTCCCCGCCAGGCCGGTTTCCGCCTTGTACGGTCTACTCTAGATCAAATTCTGTACCTTGCTCAGTCCATTGCCGATGGGTTTAACAAACCAAGGCCGGGCTCTTGGACGATCCTGTCTACTATTGATTTCTCGAAAGCTTTTGACTCCGTCTGGCATCCTGCCTTTTTCCACAAACATATTTCGGCTGGCCTCCCTCCTTGCTTTGCTCATTGGACTCAATCTTTTCTTTCTGATGGACGACATTGTGTGGTTTATCAAAATCACAAAAGCCACTCCTTTCGAGTCCATCGAGGTGTTCCGCAAAGATCCGTTCTTGGCCATGTACTTTTCTCTCTATTCATTAATGATCTTCCGGCCTCTCTGCCTTCTTCCGTCAGCTGCTCTCTTTACGCTGACAATTTGGCCATTTGGTCCTCCTCCCCTTGGTCCCCACTGCGGTGGAGGCCACACAAAAAGCTCTGTTTCGATTGGAGTGCTGGTTTGAGTACTGATGTCTTCCTCTCAATCCGAGCAAATGTGAGGTCTCCTTCTTCTCAGTGGATTCCCACCAAGCTAACCTCCAGCCCAACCTCCTCTCATTCAACTCCCGCCTCCGTTTCAACCCCCCTACAACTTTTCTTGGGGTCACCTTCGACCGCACTCTTTCCTTTTCTAAACATGTTTCTCTGCTGAAGGCCAAGTTTTTCCCACGTCTTAAGGCCTTACACTGTATCTCTGTTTCCTCATGGGGCCCCTCTAAGGAGTCCCTCTCTCTTCTGTACTAAGCTTTTCTTCGGTCCCTTCTCACATATGCTTCACCCGGATGGTTTCCTTTCCTAAGCACTACCAATTTTGCCAAATTGGAATGCCTCCACTGAGCGGCCAGTTGCGCCATCACGAGCTGCCTCTCGTTCTCCCCTATCCCACTTCTTCTCTCAGAGGCTTCTTTACCTCCCCTACGAGTCACCCTGATTCATTTCACTCTTTTATTTTATGAGTGGGCTCGTCGTCTCCCAACTTCTTTTCCTATTTCAGGTTTGGCCAGACTAGGAGTAAAACCAGGACTCTGCAGATCGTCCTGGAGAGCTCTTGCGTCCACTCACCCGCTCATGCTTCCTTCTACTTGTCCTAGGGAGGCTCTTCTTGATTGACCTCCCTCTCCTCCTTGGAACCTGCTATTCTTCACTGTGGAGTCCACCCTATCCTCTTCATGCTCCCGCTCTGATCCTCCTCTCTCACTCGCCAAGGTGCGGCTCTCGCTCACCTTGACTCTCTCTCCCTCTTACAATCGGGTGCTTTGGGCAGACGGCTTTGTTTCTTTTCATTTTGGCAAGGGCGGTTCTGGTGTACTTGCCAACTGCTTTCTCTGTGGCGATGAGGCCACTCTTTCCTTTTCAGCAGGCCCAGTATATTCAAGTTTTTCCGCTGAAGCCTGCGCCATTCTGCACGCTCTTTGCTGCTCTTTGCTGGTCTGCCATTTTTCTTGTTCTCCTCCTACCTGACTCTCGTTCTGTCTTCACCACCCTGTCCTCTCCTGTATCTTTCCTTTTACCTTAATCTCTCAGGAAGATCAGGCAGGAACTGTTTTCTCTCTCCTCCTGTTCTATTAGACTACAATGGGTTCCCGGACACTGATGAGCTGGCCAGATAGGGAGCACTACTCGTGCCCTCTGCTATCCCTTGTAGTCTCTTTCCTCTCTCGTATCCACTCTTGTCTTTCCTCTGACTGGAGGCGTACTGTCTCATCTAAATTCTTTGACACACAGGTTCCCTCAATTTCCACTGAGGAACTTGTGCTCCCTCGTCACGCTCGCTGTGTCCTCTCTCGTCTACGCTGCAATGAACTCAGCCTTCTGTTAAGTTCTTACCTTTCTAGGATTGGTAGAATTGAGAATCCTTCCTGCAGCGCCTGTGGACACTCCTCCCAGGACACCTCTCATTTCATTCTGCACTGTCCAGCTACGGACTCTTTGCGCTGCTCACTCTTTGGCGACTCTCTATCTCTCTAAGACCACTGATACAGGCCCTGGGGAGTTGCTCGGGTTCTGGGGCTCCATGGTATTCCACCATGCCCCCATCCCTCGGAAGGGGTGGGATAACAACAGCAACAGGTTGAAAACAGTTTGTCGTCAAAGTTTAATGCACATTGTTCATTTTAGAAAATTTCTAAAATTTTCGCTACGGCGAAATCGTTCTTTGGCGCGCTTTATAATACTAGCGCTGTCATTGGTTTGTTGTGATTGCCGACCGTCCAAATTAATCACATAAAATACTTACTCATTCTAGGTCTTCCCTATTGACGCGATACCGCCACTGATGAGAGCGTCACGAAAAGCTTATAGGCAAAACAGCTATTTTCAAAGCTATATTAAAAGTACGTTAAAAAAGATCTTACGTAGTTAAGGTGTATTTCTTTTAACACCAACCTTATAACTATTTCAAAAAAGAGAATAAACCTTGAGACGTTTGCGCAGCAATTGACAACCAATTTAGATAAGAAAGCAAGTTCTGCACCAATCAACAGCCGCCTCAACGTGGTGGTGCGGTCTCCGACATAATTTCGGTTGGATCGAAATTCCTGTTGGTCTTCCTTAAGATCCCAGTTACCCCAGGCATTCCCCCTATACAAACCATTTTTTTCGCCGTACTTCCCTCTGAACAACAGAAGAGCACCAAGGAGCCTCTTTAAAATCGGTCAATTGTATTTTCTCCTCTTTTTCTGCCTCTCTCTTGTCCGTATTCTCATTCTTCTTCTTTTCCTGATGAGCGTCAACGTTCACCCTAACCCTGGCCCGTCTTTCCCTGTTCAATGTGTGCTGGAAATGTGACCTGAAAGGGTAGGTCGGTGCAATGCTGCACTTCCTCCAAATGGGTCCACTTAAAATGGTCACCACTTTCTTTCTCCAGATTCAAAGCTCTAGACAGCTTTCACTCCTGGAACTGTCATTTTATCGCATCTCTGCTCCTCCTGAAGGTCTCACACCTACCAACACTGTGTCTTCCTCTTCAAGATCCTCCAACTTGTATACCTCCACTGTTTAACTTGGTCTATCTGGCCCATCACCGCTCTGTCAATGCAGCGCTCCTGCCACATCCTCGCCTTCAAACCTCCTGCTTTCCTTCTGCCCACTTGGTATCTTCCACCCTCTGCACCCTCCCCACCACCTCATGTTACTGGCTGTTTCCATACCGCCTGCTTTCTCTTCCTTCTTGACTCGCTTCGCTCAGGGTTCTTCAATGAAACGAGTTTTCTAGCCAAAAGAGCTGAACTAATCCACTTTATCTCGTTTCATCCTGTGGATCTTATCTGTATCCATGATTCCAGTTTCAGCTCATCTTCCTCTTTCCTAAACCCTGACCGCTCTGCTCTACGATCTGATTGCACTCACTTCCGGTCTGGCATTCTTTCTCCCGACCATCTACACGCCAGCGGTGGCATCATCGTTTTCGTCAGACAGGTCTATCCTTCTCTGAAATTTCCACCTCCTCTCTCTCTTCGCTTGGCCCCTACTATGACTATGTACAGGTCAACATTTCACTAAACAACTCCTCCTCGCTATCTTTCCCTAATATTTTTGCTACCCCTATTCGATCTTCTTAAACTGTTAGCAGAACAGAGTCCTTATTCCCCTCCGATCTTGCTGTGTCCTCTCTCGTCTTCGCTGCAACGAAGACAGCTTACTGCAAAAATCTTATCTCTCTAGAATTGGCAGAATCAAAAATCTTTCATGCAGCGACTGCTGTCATCCAATCCAGGACACTGTCCTCAATCCTACACCGTCCTCATCCTACACTGTCCAACTACGGACTCTGCACCGATCGCTCTTTAGCGACTCTCTGTCTCTCTACGAAAATAAAAGAATAAAGGTTCTCAACCTTTATTCTTTTCGTTTCCCTTGGCATATTTCAAAAGTTCAAAATATCCCAAAAATTTTTTTATATATTTTTACTTTTACAAATTCCTATTGTAATAGGTAAAAGTGAGAATTTTTTTCTAACAAAATTTCCCTTCAAGGGGTAAATTTCTTCCCGGTTAAGAACCCCTGCTCTACGGCCTCTGGTCCAGGTCCTGGGGAGTTACCCCGCTTCTGGCCTCCATGGTCTTCCGACATGCTCCATTCCTCGAATGGGGTATGGTAACAGCAACAACAGTACAACAAGTTAACACAATACAAACTTTGTCATTAAAACCACGAGCATGTGCTTGTTTTAGCTCTTCGCTGAGAGATCTAAGTGACGCCATAATCTCCGACGCTTCGCTTTTCCTCTGCTCTTCACATGTCAATAGCTACAATAACATATCAACTGTACATAAAAACCATGACTTGTAGAGTCAAATACTTGAATACAGTGATGTTAAAGCATCTTACGCTTGACCTTTATAAGTTACAAAAAACACCTAATACTTTAATTTTCTATTTATAAAGTTTAATGCATTGCATTCGAAGACGTCGTCCTTCGAAGACTGCTAAACGTACAAGACATGTAAGGCATTAATTTTTCAATACCCAGGCCTGTTTTCAAGTTTCAGCAATCTGCTTTAATTGCGAGGGTTACCTTAGCAAATTCATTGGTTAGTAGAATGTGCCAAGCAGAAAAAATATTATACAATTCCCAGGGCATAACAACGCAGCCACCATGAAGTTTGAATGCATGACTATTCAACCATTCGATCCTTCTCCTTAACAAACAACCAAAGAAATATTCGGACTGCTACACAAAACACCTCACGTACGTACTTTTCGGTTCGCACTATCTGAAGTAGTCTGAATTTTTTCAAGCAGTGTTGTTTCCAAGTATTCCTTTACTGTAAATAAATAAACAAACATATTTAAACATTATTGTGTGCCGGTAGCTTGTAACCTACTCCTACCAAGAAAATGGTTTTATAGATAAATTTTGAACAAAGCCACAACTATAAATCAATGAAAAAAAAGTTAATTTCCTGTCTCTGCCAATCATATCACGTTGTGGACAACAAAAATAATTCTTAATACAAATTCGGTAGAGAGGTGACTTTTAAATCCTCGTTGCTATTATTGCTACTAGCAATACGACTTTGAACAGAAAAATGAAAATGTATCCAACACTTTCAAACGTTTTCGGCGCTACATATCGCCCTCGTCAGAATCTATATACAGATGTTTATAGTGCTAAAACTTTTGGTGAACAAAAACACAAAATAGTTTGAAAATAATCATAATGAAAAACAGCAAAACTTCATTCTGCAGTCTCAGTAATTGACTAGTTACTGCTAACGAGTTTGATAAAAAACAATTGCCTGTTAGGGGATAATCGGATTTGAGATTATGTAGATAATGACATAAAATGAACTAAGGAATCACAACAAAGTTCAGTCTAAAATTGTGGCCGGTAGTCAAATGTTTAATAAATGTATGATTAAAATACATTAGGTAAAAATGACGCTCCGTTTGCATACAGTTGTTTGTTAAGCGCAGGGTTACCTCTCTTGATCATCAATGCTTCGTTGATTTTGGCTTCGTAAGATGTTTGACATTTTCTAATTATTTCAAATTGATTCATGCTGTTTGGATGAGTCTTGCATGTGTTGCATTTTCTTACATGTTCTTCAATGGCAACTCAACCTAACCTTGAAATATTTAAGTGCTCCCCTGCTATTATACTTGTAAATGTCTGGCGGACGTACCAATGTACGTGACGTTCACATCACGTGAACTTATAAACGACCTTTGAGTTTAAGATTAGAGGAGTTTGGCTTTTCAAAAAGTATTCCTGCACTTTGGTCGCTTTGTAGACGATTGTAATTTCAGTGTCAAACCGTTTCTTTCTTAGTGATTGAATTTGAAAATCCAATTCTTTTGAAATTTTTCCGAGACAAAAAATGAAAACGATTGACAAACTTTTTTCCAGTTTTATCTTATGATTTTTCTTGTTATAAAATTTTGTTAAAAAAAGGAACTGGATAGCCGTTACTGCAAAAACGATTTTTCAGGTAATTAACTTCTTTTTGGAAGAGACAGCTTTTGCTTTTCTTTTTTTCTTTTGGGAGGGATCCACATTTTCAGATGCTGGCAGTGATGGTACTCAGCCAGCATCGTGTCGACATCCAAAACCGTCAGTCCACGTATTCCTGTAGGTGCCCGATGTACGGGGCATGACAGAATGATGTGTTCTGCGGTTTGCTCTACAGCGCCACACTCGCAATTCGATGTAGGAGCAAGGCCCCATTTGTGCATGGACGACTGAAAACACCCAACACCAGCCCTCAAGCGGTTGAGCCTGACCCATGATGATCTGGGCAGGCCCATCCCCATTGGCCTAGTGCTTGTCCTAGGAATGAAAGCACGGAGATCAGATGAACACTCCGAGTATTCCGTGCTCCATTTAATGTCAGTCCATTGAGCTGCACGAATATCCAATTCAGTTAGATCTTGCAGTAACTTCCGTGCAGCGGGCACAAAGGGGCGTCTAGATTTTAGTCTCCCTCTGTAGCTGTCTGGGGACCCAGCCAATAATTCATGAAGAATATGGCCAGGGTCCAGACTGCCACGATATGCCAGGGAGAGTGTTGCTCCTAATCGGCGAAGCTCAGCCGGCTGGATACCTGCGAGGACGGGTAGATAGTCTGTTGGAGTTGGACGCAGGCATCCAGTGACAATGTGCAATGCGTAGTTGAGAACACTATCGATGAGGCGAGTGTGTGCACTGCAACACCAAACTGGTGCACAGTACTCCGCAGTAGAGTAGACCAGAGATAGGGCGGCTGTACTCAGTGTTTTAGCTCCAGCGCCCCAACCTGAGCCTGCAAGTCGTCTTATCAGTGCAACGCGCGTTGTTAGTTTTTTGAGCAGTGCCTCAAGATGGTGACGAAACGTCAGTGATCTGTCCAGTTTAACTCCAAGATAGGTAGGGACTGGACAGAATGGCAGGCGTTTGCCATTGTTGTAGACACTAAGCTCACGTTTGGCCTCTCTGTTGTTCAGGTAAAAGGCCGTCGTCACCGTTTTAGTGTGGCTGAGCTGTAGCCTCCAAGTCTGGAGATATGTTGAGATTGTAGTCATGTCTTGGCTTAAGACCCCCTCCAGGTCCTTCCAGTCATCAGAAGAGTATAACAGTGCCAGATCATCGGCATAAGCATACCTTCTTAATACCGTTGAAGGAAGATCGTACACATAGATATTGAAAAGAAGGGGTGCCAAGACCGATCCCTGTGGGACGCCGTTTTTCAGACGTCGCAACCTGCTTCGCTTGCTGTCACCGGTAGTAAGGGTGAAACTTCTATTCCGGACAAGTTCCATGATCATACGAACCATGTGCTTATCCGGGAGAAGTCTCAGCAGCTTGCAGGTGAGGCCACGATGCCAGACAGTGTCATATGCAGCTGTCAGATCTACAAACACAGCACCGGCCTTCTTTTTTGCCTCGAAAGAATCTTCGATGTTTTGTGTTAGTAACACAGAGTAAGGAGATGGGACGATAGCTCTTTAAGTCCTCTACAGGTTTGTTTGGCTTTGGGATCGCAACTACAAGTGCTCTTCTCCAGACTTTGGGAATTTTGAGTTGGCGCAAGCAGGAAGAGAGGAAGCCACGTAACCAGGACTTCAAAGCAGTTCCAGCATGGATTATAAGCTCCGGACAAATAGAGTCAGGGCCCGGAACTTTCCCTGGCTTAACATGTTGCAGAGCGGCAGCGAATTCTCTGGACGAGAATTCTCTGGACGACGAGAGCTTTTGCTCTATTGCGAAGACAAAAAATATGACCCTTTTTTCCGAATTTTGGGACAAAGAGCATTGAAGTTTAACTATAATGCAGTGTTAGGTTTACTCCACGTCCAGGAATCAAATATATACGAGTAATTTTGATATTCACATCCAAAAAAGGTATTGTACCTTTAGTTTGTTTTAAAGTAAACCTAATATTGAGGTGCTAGATGTTAAGCTTTTTCTGAAATTTGGTGTGATTCCTCGGTTCATTTCATACGATTGTTTACATAACCTCAAATCCGATTAACTCTTGACAAGAAATTGTTTCTTTTATCTTGTTGATGGTACAGAATTTTAATGTAGCCTTGAAAATAGCTTTTTTTACCGTCAGCTTTTCGTGACGCTCTCATCAGCGGCGGTATCGCGTCAAAAGGGAACAGCTAGAGTCAGCAGTTTTATGTGATTAATTTGGACGGTAGGCAATCACGACAAGCCAATAATAGCATTAGCATTGTAAAGTGCACCAAAGAAATAGATTTCACACGCTAGAGGAAGCACAGCAAGAGACCAAATAGGAACGCCGCAATTATCGAAAGAGTTTGAGAGTGTAGACAAACTCTTTCTGTCTGCAGACAGTGGGCGCTGAGCCTTGATACAAGCAGCCTCTAAGAGAATAAGGTGCAGAGCCGCATGCTGTGGCGAGAATTGAAAACCGCTTGTCGTCATAGTTTAATGCACTTTGTTCATTTTCTAAAAGTTGTGACCAATGGCAGAGTCACAGTCCGGTTTAGTGTCGTTTCGTTTGCACGGTCTGTGTGGTTGAGATCGGCATGGACGAGTCGATTGTTGTCTTAACTATTGAGGAATAAGCTGCTTGATGCAATCTGTATCGTTGAGAGGTTCGCCCTACTATCGACTATCAAAGTGCCACTTGTATTCATATATGGCAAAGCTTTTCTAAGTGGTAGGTGGAACGTCATTGCGGGCTACTGGCAGCATGCACTTTGACGCAAAGACCAAGCGGGCGCACACGGAACAATAGCAGCTGTCTTTCTTTTATCAAACTCTTTGTTAGCAGTAACTAATCAATTACTGAGACTACAGAATAAAGTTTTGCTGTTTTCATTCACCGAGTTTTAACTTTATAAACATTTGTATATAGATCCTGATGAGGGCGATATGTAGTGCCGAAAACGTTTGAATTTGTTGGATACATTTTCATTGCTCTATTAAACAATGCATTGCTAGTAGCAATAATAACAAAACAACGATAATTCTTGTTGGCTTGTGCTGTAAATTAAACTTGAAACATGCTCGCAGCACCGATCTAAGTGTCCAGCAATAGACTTTCAGAGCTACAACTCAAAAACCATTTATTTTTTTAAGTTTCAACTCTTTCGCTACCACGTAAATAGCGAAAAAAATTTTCGTAAGGTGACAGTGCGAAAAATTGTCATTATCAATCATAATTAATCATCATAAAATACCCCACGTTTGTTTGTAAACCATCACTCATCTGCTTACTTCTACATCAAGTGTTATATATCGTTGAAATCTCTATTTCTTGAAGATTTCAAATATAAAATCCAAAAATTTTTTTTGTTTGAATATGCAAATTTCCCCCCCCCCCCCACCACCAATAGGTGCTGAGTTGTCTTTAAAGTTGAAGTAGTACCCTTACCTCAAGATCACTAGCGATTTTATTTTTCTACCAAATGGTCGCTCGATGATGCTAAGGAAATAAGCTTTTATGGTATATTAATCAAAACTTACCTGAAAGCCAAGGTTTTCTACAATTTGCAACTTTCTCAGGCCCATGACCTTTTTTGACCGGTACCAAACGGTATCAAATTTTATTTGTTAAATTTAGTACCTAAAATATGATCAGTCATTATCTGCTAAAGGTTAGCCTAAACCAGTGGTCGGCAATTTTTTTTAACGCAGCCCAGATCACCCTTCAATAGGTATTGAAGGCCCACTACATTTGAAACCACGACTACAAAAAGAATAACTGTTGAAAAAAACGCCAATGGCTTTTATTGTATCAAACAATCATGCATGCATTATTCAATACGATTTAATCAATCAATGCAATTTTTTATATTGCTTGCATTCATTTGCAGCAAAATCAGGCAGAAAGTTTGTCGTTGTTGCAACGAGTAAGTTCTTTAAGGTTAGGATAGGTCGAAGCAAGCAGTTTCTGCTAGCTGATTTTATACGTTTCATTGCCGAAAAAGACTGCTCGCACATATAAGTAGTGCTAAACATAAATATAATTCGGTTAACTTCTTTCTTCAAATGTGGAAATAGTTCATGATCAATGTCCTGCCAAAATTGCATGACAGATGTAATGCTAACATCCTTTTTGGGGGCTTTGCTCTGTACATCCATGTCGTATTGAAGTTGCAGTAATTCCATTTGAAGTTTAGCTCTTACGTCATCTTCTTTTTGCCTGAAGTCGCTGGTATCAGTATCAAATGGATTACGAAGGAATTTTTCAGAAAAACAAAGGTCATTAAATTCAGAAAATTGACGTTCCATTTCTTCATACACGTGATAAAGATTTTGTGCATATGCCTTCATTTCTACTTTACAAAACTGTGCGTTTTCATCAGCTACACGCAAGCTTGGAAAATGAGTGGGATCGCCATTTTGCAACTGTCCTTTGAAGAGAATTAGTTTCCTTTTCATTAAATTAATTTGATACATCATGTCGCATAAAAAAAGGTCTTTGCCTCGCAAAATCAAATTTAATTCGTTAAATTTTGACGTGATGTCTGTCAGGTAACCCAGTGTATATTTAAAAATAAGCACGTTGTTTAATGCAGGAAATTCTTTTTTTCGATCAAAAAGTTAAGTATCTGAGGCAAACACTCACTGAATTGTTTCAATATACAGGGTGGGCCATAAATAACGCACCAAAGCATATAAAACAATTCAGATAATAATAACAAACGTTTTGGGCCATAAATAACGCACCAAAGCATATGAAACAATTCAGATAATAATAACAAACGTTTTGGGCCATAAATAACGCACCAAAGCATATAAAACAATTCAGATAATAATAACAAACGCCATCGGCACCAGACATTAACACTAATTCAACTCGTTCTTTAATTGTTAAGTGCATACCCTAAAAATGATATAAATTTTTTTTAAAAGGCAAATCATAACTAAAAAACTTTGATTGAAATTAAATTTAACAGTTATAGTAACTGATATTGAAATTAAATTTAACAGATACCCAAAAAAAAGATATTTACATTATTTCACATCACAATTTATTTTAAATCTTTGGTGCGTTATTTACGGCCCACCCTGTATAACCTCTGGATAACCATCGAATCTCAGTATGCAACAGATCACCATACTCATTGTCATATTTATCAAGCAAAATACGCAGTTCAAGGCGATGAAGTGGCTGTGCACGAATATAATTTACAATCTTTACCACAGTGGTCATAACGTCGTTAACTGCAACGTGTTTTGCTCAAAGGAATGGTTGGTGCAATCAACAATGATATGCTTTAAAATCAGACAATAGGTTGGTTTTTCTTAGTAATGCAATTGCTCCTTTGTTTTTTCCAACCATGGATGTGGCTCCATCTGTATCAATTGAGGATATTTTGTCCAGTGGCACATGGTGTTTCTTCAACACTTCAATCAACGCATCACTGATGTCCTGTCCAGTAGTCGTCTTTGTTAGAGACACCAAGTCCAGCAATTCTTCCTTCATTATCGAATTTTCAAAAATGTATCTAATAAAAATGCACAGTTGGGCGTTTCCTGTAATATTAGTAGATTCATCCAAAGCCAAACTTACAAACTCTGATTTTCTTATGTCCTCCTCCAGCTGATCTTCAATGTTGCTTGACAGCATATCAGCTAGCCGTGCAACTGTCCTTGCAGAAAGTGAAATATCCTTAAAAGCTCTTTGTATATCTGCCTTATCTGGAAACAACTGAGCGGCAACTTTAATTATACACTCTTTGATAAATTCACCATCTGTAAAGGGCTTCATATGTCTAACGATCTCCCATGACACAATATTTGAAGCTACATTTAAAGCTTCTGTTTTTCCTCTTTGTAATTTGAATACCGACTGCTGCTGCGCCAAACCTCTTTGTAACTGATTAAACTTATCAGCCCGTGACTGTGACCCCAACGGATATTTTTTAGCATAATTCTTGTGCTTGCTAGAAAAATGACGTTCCAGTTTCCCTTCTTTCTTTCCAGATACGGTCTGATAGCAGATAAGACATTGAGAATCCTCATTCTTTCCTTCAATGAAGAAGTACTTCTTTTCCCATTCTTTAATCCACTTTCGACTTCGTCTTCTCTTTTTTACAACAGACATTATTCGTATTAAAACAATTTAAATAAATAATATGTCAAATTGAACCCGCTGTCTGGCGTAGGCTAACTCTAAAAGATTATAGATAAAAACAGTATGTCTAAAACAGGCGAATAGTGCGAATGTAAACTTTTCAGTGTTAGTATTACTACAAAGTCTTAAGAAAGCTAATGGTAGTCTACTAACCTTCCTGGCAACAGAAGAATGCAAAAGGGTAATAAATGTCGTCAAATCATACATTAACACTCCAGTAGTGACTTGTTAGTTTCTGATAGAACCAGGAGCTAGGCAAGTGTGAATAAACTTGGCGATTTAAATTATTACGACACAAACGAGCTGCATTGTGATTTATGCCAAATAGAAAATCACGATTTACCTACCTAACCGCTTGCTACCGTAGGGCTGTGTGAGAAAAATAAGTAATCAGCTAGCCTAATTACTTATTTTCAGCTACTTCTTTCTGATAACAGGGCCACGAGCTAGCAACGTGTGAATAAACATGGTGATTTAAGCTTATTTCGATATAAACGTGATTCATTACGATTAACTCCAAATACAAGAATTACTTTTTACCAAACCGTTTGCGTGCCACGTTCAAGCTCATGGCGTGCCGCACACATACCCCATGTTGTGCACCCCTGGTCTAACATGAAACACTAAATTGTAGTGTTGTGAAATCAAACTGTAGTGATTATCATCTTACGTAAACAGATTTGGAACTTCACGCACTACGCATTTGAAACTACTATGCACGTACAGCTAGCATGCGGCCCACAAAGACTGTGCAAAAACAAAAACCCCACAGCCTTCGAAAAATTACTAAAAGGCCCACAGTTAGGCCGCGGCCCACAGGTTGCGGACCACTGACCTAAGCCATGTAACATTATGTATTTTTGAACAGGGAATTTCTTCAAAATTCAGAAAATAACAAGTTCAAATAGAATATGTTGTCACTAGCAATAAAACAGAAATTTTTTTACACTCCTCTCATTTGTTGAGAAACAAAGGGATACAGCAAACTTTGATTTGAAGAAGCCACACTTCTGTCAGCTTTTAAACTTACATTTTAGTTTCTGTCTTCTTGGAAACTTAATACAAAACAACGACTTTAGTGATGAAATATTTTCAATTTATTCTATCTTTGTAAAGGATGTAGTTTTTCTAAAAATTACAATTTAGTGAATGTAAGTTGAAAATTTTGGGGGGTTTTGAACTGATATGATGTGTGGTACTCATTTTCGATCAGTAAATATCATATACCGCTTAACCTAGACTGTTTAAAGTTATATATTGCTGGAAAGCAAATTTCCTAAGCTTTCAGGTGAGACCGGTATTTAGCAACATCACATATTTTTTACACACCAAATTTAGTTTTTTACCTGTCATACAAATTTGTTGGGGGTTTTCGAGACCCCTAAAATATTTAAAAATTTTAATAGGTAAATTTTATTATTATTGCTTGAAATTTTGTCAAATGATGCCATAAAAGAGTAGTTTTCAGACTGTATTAACGATAAAGACTTTGTTGCACCAATCAACAGCCGCCTCAACGTGGTGGTGTGGTCCCCGGCCCCGTTTGGGTTGGGTCGAAATGGCTGTTGGCCTTCCATAGGGTCCCAGTTACCCCGGAAACTCCCCTTTATTTTTTCGCTATGCTGGCCCCTGAACGACCGCAGAAGAGCAGCACACAGGATCTTTAAAATCGATCGCCTGTTTTCTCTTTTTCTTTTTCTTTTTGCCTGCCCCTCTCTTGGTCTTCTTCGTCTCATTCTCCTCCTTCTCTTGATGAGCAGTAACGTTCATCCCAACCCTGGCCCCATCTTTCCCTGCTCTGTGTGTGCTGGAAATGTGACCTGGTGGGGCAGGTCAGTGCTATCCTGCGCTTGCTCCAAATGGGTCCATCTAAGGTGCTCACAACTTTCCTTAACCCAATTCAGAGCTCTTGGCAGCTCTCACTCTTGGAGCTGTCCCCCATGCCAAATCACTGTGACTCCCTCTTCGGACTCCTCTGACATGTATACCTCCACTGTGCAATCTAGCCCCCCTCTGCTAATGCTGCTCTCTCGCCCCACCCTCGTCTCCAAACTTCTTATCCCCCATCTGCCCATTCTATATCTTCTCCCTCTGCCCCTTCACCACCGTCCCTTGCTCCTGGCTTTTCTTCTGTGCCTCCTGACTCCACTCATCCCCTGACTCTCTCAGGGTTCTTCAATGGAATGCTGGAGGTCTCTGAGCCAAAAGCACTAAACTGCTTCACTTTCTTTCGTCCCATCTTGTCGGCCTTATCTGCATTCAGGAATCCAATCTTAACTCCTCTTCCTCTTTCTGGATTCCTGGGTTCTCTGCTCTGTGCTCTGATCGCACCCACTCCCGGTCTGGCATTCTTTCCTCCGATACCATGCACGCTAGCGGCGGCGTTGTCATTTTTATCAGGCAGGGCCTATCCTTTTTTGAACTTTCTACCTCCTCTCTTTCTTTGCTCGATCCTTACTCTGATTATGTAGGGATCAACATCTCTCTTAACAACTCCTCCTCGGTGTCATTTCATGTGTATGCCCCCCCCCTATCCGCTCCTCCCCAACAGATGGCAGAACTGACTCCTTTTCTCCCTCCATCCTTCCCTCCTCCAGAAATCTCTTCATTCTGAGCGACTTCAATTGCCATCACCCCCTCTGGGACTCAAAAGGTACCTCCGAACCCAGCAGGGAGGAAATATTAGACTGGGTCATTTCTTCTAACCTCCTCCCCCTCAATGACCCTGACACACTCACCCTTCTCCATCGCTCCTCTGATAGTTGCTCTTCCCCTGACATCTCCTTTGATCCCTCTTCTCTTGCTCTTTCTGCTCCTGGGAGGTGCTGCAGGACCTGGGTTCTGACCATCTACCAATTCTTTTATCTATCCCTCTCTCTCCGATCTTTCGCCCCAACGAGCATCCCCCTTCCTTCAATTTTCAGAAAGCTTGTTGGGATGGGTTTGCCTCTTATTTTGACTTTCACTGTCCTTCAGCAGAGGAATACTTGTCTCTTTCTCTTTCCTCTGCAGCTGCTCTCTTTACATCTCTGACACTGAATGCGGCCAAATCTTCCATTCCTTTCAGCCGCATCAAATGCCCTTCCAAAGCCTGGTGGTCTGCTGAGATGGAAGAAGCAGTTAGTGGAAGACGCAAGGCTTTTGCTGCTGCTCACAGAAGTGATGAAGATCGCCAGGCTTACATCTCTGCTTCTCAACACGCCTCGTCAGTCATCGCCAAGGCCAAGACTGAGGCATGGCAGACGACTTGGTCTTCTCTCTGACCTAAGTCTAACCCTAAATCTGTACACTCTCTCCTTCGCTCCATTGCTGGCTCTCCTTCCTCGTCTTCCTTCTCTCCTAACTTTCCTAACTGTTCTTCTCCCAGGGAATCGTCTTTGATCTATGCCGCCTACCTGAGATCCCACTTTTTCATTTCTCAGCCAAAGGCCCTGCACAGCAGAGCCAGAGGCTACCTCTCTGAAGTTCTAAGGAGTCTCACTCGTCCTTTTGCTCTCCTTTCTCATTTGCTGAATTTCTTGCAGCTGCCTCCAACCTTTCCTCTTCCACTGCCACTGGCCCAGAAAAAGTCGCCTATCCCATGCTAAAGCACCTTCCTTGCTCTGGCATGGATTTTCTTCTTTACATCTTCAATCTCTCCTAGTCTTTGCATTCCTTTCCTTCCATCTGGAAGACATCTTCTATTATTCCCATACACAAGATGGGAAAACCTCTCGACTCTCCTGCTTTCTTCAGGTCTATCTCTCTCACCTCCTGCGTATCAAAGCTTTTTGAATGCATCATTCTATCCCGTCTACTCTTCTTTCTGGAATCTAATTCCATTCTTTCTCCCAGCCAGACCGGTTTTCAACTTGGTCGGTCGACACTTGATCAAATTCTGTACCTTGCTCAGTCCATTCCCGATGGGTTTAACAAACCAAGGCCGGGCTCTTGGACGATCCTGTCTACTATTGATTTCTCGAAAGCTTTTGACTCCGTCTGGCATCCTGCCTTTTTCCACAAACATATTTCGGCTGGCCTCCCTCCTTGCTTTGCTCATTGGACTCAATCTTTCCTTTCTGATAGGCATACCTTTGTGGTCTTTCAAAATCACAAAAGCCACTCCTTTCGAGTCCATCGAGGTGTTCCGCAAAGATCCGTTCTTGGCCCTGTTCTTTTCTCTCTATTCATTAATGATCTTCCGGCCTCTCTGCCTTCTTCCGTCAGCTGCTCTCTTTACGCTGACAATTTGGCCATTTGGTCCTCCTCCCCTTGGTCCCCACTGCGGTGGAGGCCACACAAAAAGCTCTGTTTCGATTGGAGTGCTGGTTTGAGTACTGGTGTCTTCCTCTCAATCCGAGCAAATGTGAGGTCTCCTTCTTCTCAGTGGATTCCCACCAAGCTAACCTCCAGCCCAACCTCCTCTCATTCAACTCCCACCTCCGTTTCAACCCCCCTACAACTTTTCTTGGGGTCACCTTCGACCGCACTCTTTCCTTTTCTAAACATGTTTCTCTGCTGAAGGCCAAGTTTTTCCCACGTCTTAAGGCCTTACACTGTATCTCTGTTTCCTCATGGGGCCCCTCTAAGGAGTCCCTCTCTCTTCTGTACTAAGCTTTTCTTCGGTCCCTTCTCACATATGCTTCACCCGGATGGTTTCCTTTCCTAAGCACTACCAATTTTGCCAAATTGGAACGCCTCCACTGAGCGGCCAGTTGCGCCATCATGAGCTGCCTCTCATTCTCCCCTATCCCACTTCTTCTCTCAGAGGCTTCTTTACCTCCCCTACGAGTCACCCTGATTCATTTCACTCTTTTATTTTATGAGTGGGCTCGTCGTCTCCCAACTTCTTTTCCTATTTCAGGTTTGGCCAGACTAGGAGTAAAACCAAGACTCTGTAGATCGTCCTGGAGAGCTCTTGCGTCCACTCACCCGCTCATGCTTCCTTCTACTTGTCCTAGAGAGGCTCTTCTTGATTGACCTCCCTCTCCTCCTTGGAACCTGCTATTCTTCACTGTGGAGTCCACCCTATCCTCTTCATGCTCCCGCTCTGATCCTCCTCTCTCACTCGCCAAGGTGCGGCTCTCGCTCACCTTGACTCTCTCTCCCTCTTACAATCGGGTGCTTTGGGCAGACGGCTTTGTTTCTTTTCATTTTGGCAAGGAAGGCTCAGGCGTTCTTGCCAACTGCTTTCTCTGTGGCGATGAGGCCACTCTTTCCTTTTTGGCAGGCCCAGTATGCTCAAGTTTTTCCACTGAAGCCTGCGCCATTCTACACGCTCTTTGCTGGTCTCGACAGCACCAACAAGTCTGCCATTTTTCTTCTCTTCTCCTATTATCTGACTCTCGTTCTGTCCTTGCCACCCTGTCCTCTCCTCCATCTTTCCTCTTATCTCATACCCTGTGGCAGATCTGGCAGGAACTGTCATCTCTCTCCTGTTCTATCAGGCTACAATGGGTCCCCAGATGCTCATTTCTACTGGGGAACGACACGGCTGACAAGCTTGCCAGACGAGGAGCGCTGCTTGCGCCCTCTGCTATCCCTTGTAGTCTCTCCCCTCTTATCTCTCGTATCCACTCTTGTCTTATCTCGGACTGGAGGCGTACTGTCTCATCGAAGTTCTTCGACACACAGGTTCCCTCAATTTCCACTGAGGAACTTGTGCTCCCTCATCATGCTCGCTGTGTCCTCTCTCGTCTTTGCTGCAATGGACACAGCCTTCTTTTAGGTTCTTATCTCTCTAGGATTGGCAGAATTCAGAATCATTCCTGCAGCGCCTGTGGACACCTCTCATTTCATTCTGCACTGTCCAGCTACGGACTTTTTGCGCGGCTCACTTTTTGGCGACTCTCTATCTCTTTACGACCTCTGGTCCAGACCCTGGGGAGTTGCTTGGCTTCTGGGGCTCCATGGTCTTCTGCCATGCCCCCATCCCTCGGAAGGGGTCGGGTAAACAACAACAACAACAACATAAAAGCTTTGGTTTCGTGGTAAACATGATATCTTAATTCAATATCATGGTAGTTGGCTGTTGCACGTGTCTGCTGAAAATTTGGCAGGTTTTGTGGTCTGCAACTGGGCTCTTGGTCTTTTTAACCTTTTTTGGGTAAGAAAGTCGAAGAGTTAGGGCAAAAATAGTACATCTTCCAATGCGTGAAGAACTAAGCGTGATCTTTTGAAATTTTTGTGAAAATCAGATAAGAAGTAAAGTCACAAATCCGTTTTTTGGTAAACTAATTTTGTAACTCAAATTGAATAAAATTGAAGGAAACATTGAAACCACGAGATCATCAATTGATGATCGCGGGAGCGAAAGAGTTAAGGACTAAGAAAAGCAAATATTTTTGCTATTTTATATTTTTCTCTATTTTTATGATTTTCTCTGGCCCATATTAGCAACAATGCTAATTAAAGCTATGATCACTACATGTGATATTTATATTTCACTAAATTTGCAATGCTGCTATTCCCAGCAATTGCAAACTTCATAAACAGACCTGTACACATTACTTGTTCTTGGGGGTATTGCCTTCAAAACTGTACTAACTTAACTTCATCATGAGAACTATTTTTGTTAAACACACATGCTCAGCTTTATACGTTTCACTACAAACATGTGATCCAACAAAAACACAAAATGAATTCCAACGAAAGCTCTAATCTACACAACTCTAACATTGATTATTATTACTGTACATTACACTAAACCACTCAGGCAGCATTGTCTTGACTGACAAACCGTAAAAAATCTGACCACTAAAGTGCCATCAATTCTTCTTTCTTTTTCCTCAATATTATTAGTTCTTCATGACGCTTCTTTTTCCACTGCAGCCTAATATCAACCTTAGATTGGGGAAATTGCAACTCTTTTTTCGGATATGCTTACTGGTTGCAGAAATTACTTTTTCTAATTTCTTATTTCCCTTTTGAATAATGGCATCTCCCGCCTGATTATCACTTTGTAGTTTTTCAATGTTGGCTTCAACTTTATCAAGTTCTTCTTTATTACTTTTTGGGCTGCTTTTGCTTGCTGCTGCAGAACTTCTTGGTTTTTTTTTTCTTTTTCAGCTGCCAAACTCTGATGCTCCAAATCTGCAAAATATTTTGCACGTGCACTTTTTACTGCAGCAATTAATTGAACAATACATGGAAACGTAAGTACTCAACCAACTTGTAGATCGTCTTCAACCAGTCGTAGAGATACTAATGTTTTCTTTTTTATTACATATTCATGACTGTCCATTAGCTGCTAATTAATAGAAAATCCTTGTTCAGGGCTTGCATTGCCATGGCTGAGAGAAAATATGGATTTGACCAAGCAAACAACTGTTAGTAATTGGCAATGCCATGTTTATTTTGTAAAGCACCTACTTTTGACCAAAAATTATCAATGCGCTAGTAGGTGGAACGTGTTTCTGCAGCCTGTAAGCCACAATCGTGCAGAGCTGGGAGCAGTAACTTTGGCATTGATTATCACGTTGGGAAAGCACAACACCATCATCATCTAGTTTTTTGAAGCAATGATCATTTAATTCTTAGGATTGATATTTTATCCATCACATTCTAAATTTGTCACAGATTTCTTCTCGAGTAATCGAGCTTTCAGGTCAAAAACTTCATAGAGTTTATAGCTCAACACAGAAGTCATAGAAAAAGCTAAGTTGCTAACGACATTGATGGTACCGAACTCGTTTCTTTTTGCGTGGGTGAAGATAAGATGGATACATGAAAAGGTAAACGATCCAAAAGATAAGTTGTTGCATACATGTAAAAAATTAAGCACTATTTTCTAAAGTGATCTGCCTTGCTCTGAAAAATTTCCAGCAGATGTGTCTGTTCATAAAAATACTCTCGTTTTTTTGTTGAGTCTATTTTTGTTGAGGGCTACTGCAAATTTACCAAATTTATTTTTTCATTTGGAAGTGTTTAATTTTTTTAGGAAAAGTCATCAGCATCGAGTTGGTGGAGTTTTGCTATATGCTATAAATTAATTAACTTGTGTGTCCCTAGAGTTTTTAAACAATCATGGTTTTAATGATTTAATTTAGTGTCAAATTTTTCTTGCCCAAAATATTTCTGGTTTGGTGGAAGTCATTTATGGTTTACCTAATTCCACTCCTGAAAATGAAAAAGATATGATTTCTTTGTTACACCAGGCAAATACTGTAAAAAGCTCCTACAAATTAATTGCTGGTGCTTTTAGCTTTCCCAACATTGATTGGGACAATCTTAGTTATGGTCCATCTGCAGACAATTTTATGGAAGCTGTCTTTGAATTAGATTTGTCCCAACATATTTTGTAAACCACTAGAGCAGATGCAGTGTTAGACTTATTGTTTTCTTCTTATCCAGATATAATTTCAAACATTGATCTCTTGAAACCTGTGATCACAATATGACAATGGCTGAGCTTGAGGTATTTCCACAAGCACACCTTAAATTAGAGATTATTCCAGAGCTGATTGGATCTTGCTCCAAAAGTTAATTATGTCGGTAAACTGGGAGTCTGTATGATGTGGTTGATGTAGTATGGAAAAATTTCTGTCTTTGCCTCAACCAAGTAATAAATTTATAAATACCCTACAAAAAAAAAGAAATCATACAAAAATCATTTTGTGGCAAACTACAGCTGCAAGGTTGGCTTGTGCTCAAAGAAATACAACTGAGAGCCTACCTAGCAAACAAAACTCCACAAAACAAAATACAAAGAAATAAAGCTGCAAATCACCTTAAAAGAGAAACCCACTTTGCTATCAACAAGAATAATAAACCATTTTGGCTCTATGTACGGTCTTCACAGAAATCAAAGCAAACAATTGGTCCACTAAGAAAAGATTGGATGGGAAACTTCACATAAAATGATCAAGATTGTGCTCAAGTCTTAAGTAATTTTTAAATCCCTAAAAGTACAGTCTTGCTCATATCCATCAAATTTGGATTTTTATTTGTCACAGATTTTTTTCTGTTTGTGGTATCTAACAAAAACTTTAGACAACTGTAGTATTTTAATATAGGTTGAATAAATATAGGCTCGTAGCCCCCCATAGGCGATTCTGATCGAAATCAAAATACCGTACTTGGCTTCCCTGGAAAAAGTTATATAAGATTCATATGTTTGTTTGTATCTAAATGTCTCCAGTTTTATTTCTATAGCGGACATACAGACAGACAAACTTTGAGTTTTATATACAGGGTGGGCCGTAAATAACGCACCAAAGATTTAAAATAAATTGTGATGTGAAATAATGTAAATATCTTTTTTTTTGGGTATCTGTTAAATTTAATTTCAATATCAGTTACTATAACTGTTAAATTTAATTTCAATCAAAGTTTTTTAGTTATGATTTGCCTTTTAAAAAAAATTTATATCATTTTTAGGGTATGCACTTAACAATTAAAGAACGAGTTGAATTAGTGTTAATGTCTGGTGCCGATGGCGCCACTAATCGATCTGTTGCTAAGAAGTTTAATCGGATTTATCTTGCTAAGAAGTTTTGTTTTAATAAAAACGTTTGTTATTATTATCTGAATTGTTTCATATGCTTTGGTGCGTTATTTATGGCCCAAAACGTTTGTTATTATTATCTGAATTGTTTTATATGCTTTGGTGCGTTATTTGTGGCCCACCCTGTATATAGATTAGTACGGCCCCATTTGAAATATGAATCTAGAGTTTGAAATCCATATTTAAAAAGAGATACCCAGTTGATAGAAAAAGTTCAAAAAAGAGCCATCAAATGCATTCATAGTTTACAGCATTTATCATATGATCAAAAATTGGCTCAGTTAAATTTTGATTCTCAGGAAAAACGCAGATGCATTGTGAATTTAACAGTGTTTCAAAACTACTAATAACATTTCAATTTCAAATTACTCCAAATTTTTTTTCTTTGCAAATAATTCTCATTTCAGTGGTCATAACTATAAAATTTACAAAAAACATTCACGTTTGAAATGCAGGGTTTGCAGTCGGAAATTCAAAGTCAACAATTCAAAAAAAATTAAACCCTAATCCTAACCGTTGCGACTTTGAATTGTAGGGACATCGAATTGCAGAAGTAAATGCTTTTCTCAACGTCGCATTAATACCTGGAACAAATAATCCTGATACTCGGATTCGTCATAATTTTGTTTGCACAATACATACTCTGCTAAATACCCAGTGTGTGTGTGTGTGTGTGTGTGTGTGTGTGTGTGTGTGTGTGTGTGTGTGTGTGTGTGTGTGTGTGTGTGTGTGTGTGTGTCAATTACTTGGTCTTCTGAAGTAAAATCCAATTATTTATGAAGAACAGCTGTTTGTTTTTCAATTCCAAATTTTAGCTGTTTGGGATCTTCTTTATGGCATTGGACATGAGACTTGACTTGTGAATGCTACAGCCATCAACAACAAAACGTTTTCATACATCTTTTGCAGTAAGCTTTGAGGCAGTCTCTTTTATCAACTGCAAGCCAGTCATAACCTTTCTCCCAAATAACTCTGCATTTACACTATCCAATAACTCATAATATATCAACAACAAAGCTATTTCACTACAATAACCTTATTAAATATACCTACAAAACCTGAAACACAGGATCAATCTTTATTCTTTATGTTGGTTACTAATACTTCCAACAAGTAAAATCTTGGTTATGCAAATTCAACTTATATAACTTTGTCTACACAATACGCACCAAAAACGAACCACAAAATTAAAAACTACTGTTACCAACTATATAGTTTGTTTTGTTTACTCCAAAGCAATCATTAGTAAAAATAATAATAAAACTTTTTCCATTTCACAGTGATCAATCTAAATGACATGTTGCCGGAGCAAAGCTGATCATTCTAAAAACATCACGTTGGCATAATTTTTCAGTTCTTTTGCTAGTACACTGGCATATTACTGTCCAAGAAGGAAAGATTTATACAAGTGATTACACTATACAGCTACCATTCACATCCCAACAAACAGGTTCAGCCTTTCTAGCAAAAACTCTTATAATAAGCTAACTCAAGAAACACAGCTAAAAACAAAATTAATCATTTCTCAAAAAAAAATATTACTAATTGACTACAATTAGCGACATAAATCACACAATATTTCAAAAAATTACAATTCTTTATGATTGGCATAAACATTTATTCTTTGTAAAATTTTTAATGCTTTTATGGTAAGTGGCAACCCAGAAATTTTAATAGCTTTCGCAAAAAGAATGCTTCAAAAAAGAATGGGTAAATATTTAATATTTTAAAAAAAGAATTTTGAAAACGCTCAAGCTAAGCAAATAATCAATTTTAAAACAAAATTTTCGCCTGGAGAAAAGAAAAAAACAACTATTAAACTCTTTTGCTACCATGTGAATAGCGAAAAAAATTTCCGTAAGGTGACAGTACAAAAAACTGTCATAATTTGTCATAATCAATCATAATTAATCATCATAAAATACCCCACGTTTGTTTGTAAATCATTACTCATCTGCTTACTTCTACATCAAGTGTTATACTGTATATCATTGTAATCTCTATTTCTTGAAGATTTCAAATATAAAAAACAAAACAATTTTTTTTGTTTGAATATGCAATTTTTAGGCAAATTAGCCCCCCACCAACAGATGCTGAGTTGTCTTAGAAGTTGAAGTAGTACCCTCACCTCAAAGATCACTAGATTTTATTTTTTATCATTTTTTTAGAAATGGTTGCTAGATCATGTTAAGGAAATAAGCTTTCAAGGTACATCAGTCAAAACTTACCTAAGGTTTTCTATAATTTGCAACTTTCTGAGTGTCATGAATAAGGAAATTTGTCTTGTAAGAGTAGTTTTCATCTATGTGCATGGTGCTGTATTATTTGTTCGCTTGGCTACTGATTGAGAAAAAAAACCTTTTTTCCTTGCAATTGGATTTGCTGTAAGTATGCCTTTATTATGTCACAATCGTTTATGACATAATAATATTCCAGATTGATCTAGTGATTCTAGCTTCTTCAAAGAATTTCGTTGACCGATTTCATAACTTTTATTACGTAACTTAGAAACGCTTTTTTCTTTTTTTCATGTGATTTTGTTCTAGCAACTTCTGGATTGTTTTTTCTTTTTTATTTATATATAAGGCGATGGGATTTTTTTGTAGTAGTTTGTAGTAGTAATAGAGTAGTAGAAAAGTGCATAGTGGGGAGAGAGAGATTGATTGACAAAGTAAAGAAGGGATATTGTTTTGTTGTGATAATTTATTGTGGATTCAGTTGACGTGGCAAATATTGATCAGCTATTGGTGGAATTAGTTTTGGCAGTTTTCTGATTGTGTAGTAAAGTGATTAGTTTTGAGATCGTTGAGCGAAGAAGCTTGAAGTCATGAAGTATTATTTCAGTGAATATATTATTCTGTTCTTAATGTGGTTTAAGGTGTTTTTAGTGGAAGCCAATCTTTTCCAAGTTTTATTAAGTTACAGTCAGACCTAATTATTTGAGCGATTATCATACGTCGCCTCAATTTTAAAAGAAATTTAAGAATGAGATAGAACCAAAAATTCTATTATTATCAAAACGCGACACTCAGGCCCACGACCTTTTTGGTAATTGATACTGACCGGTACCAAACTTTGTTAGTCAAATGTAGTACCAAAAATATCATCAGTCATTATCGGCTAAAGGTTTTCCTAAACCATGTAAAATTATGTATTTTTGAACAGGGAATTTCTTCAAAATTCAGAAAATAACAAGTTTAAATAGAATATGTTGTCACCAGCAATGAAACAGAAATTTTTTTTACACCCCTCCCATTTGTTGAGAAACAAGGGGATACAGCAAACTTTGATTTGGAGTAGCCAAACTTCTGCTAGCTTTTAAACTTGTATTTTAGTTTCTGTCTCCTTGGAAACTTGATACAAAATGACAACTTTAGTGATGAAATATTTGCAATTTATTTTGTTTTTTAATAGGGTGTAGTTTTTCTCAAAATTACAATTTAGTGAAGGTAAGCCAAAGAATTTTGGGGGTTTTGAACTGATATGATGTACAGCATCCATTTTTGATCAGTAAATATCATATATCGTTTAGCCTAGACTACTTAAAGCTATATATTGCTGGAAAGCAAATTTCCTAAGTTTTCAAATGTGACCAGTATTTTAGCAGCATATCATATTTTTTAAAAACCAAATCGACTTTTCTCCACTTACCATACAAATATGTTGGGGGGTTTTGAGACCCCTAAAATATTTGAAAGTTTTAATACGTAAATTTCATGATGATTGCTTGAAATTTTGTCAACTTATGCCATAAAAAATTAGTTTTTATACTGTGCTAACGATAAAGGCTTTGGTTTTGTGGTAAACATGCAATCTCAATTTGATTTTAAGGTAGTTGGCTCTTGTTGAGAATTTGGCAATTTTTGTCGTCTGCAACTGGGCTCTTGGTCTTTTTGACTTCTTTCAAGTAAGAAAACCTAAATGTTAGGGCACAAATTTTACATATTTCAATGTGTGAGGAATTAAGCGTGATCTTTTGAAATTTTTATGAAAAGAGGTTGAGAAATGAAGTCACAAATCAGTTTTTTAGCAAACTAATTTTGTAACTCAATTTGAAAAAAATCTGAGGGAAACACTAAAAATACGAGATCATCACATGATGGTCTTGGTAGTGAAAGAGTTAAACAGTAGGCAAATATCACTTTCAAAAATTTGACTAGTAGACAAAATAATTACTTTCAAAAATTTGATTCCAAATATAAGATTTTCTCATGGAGAAAGAGAAAAATAATCTTAATCTCGGAAAGACTTCACACTGTGACGTCTGGCCTGCGGACTTAAATTGCTTGAGTAAAATTGGCCAAACAGCAAAAAGGTTGCATGTCCATAAGTTAGGGTAAGTTATAGGTTATTCTAAACTGGTTTTGAAAAAAGTTGTAAGCTGAAATTTTAGTTTGAATCAAAATTCTGGTTTGGTGAAAAACAGTGGTTTGTCTAAAGACATTTTACCGCAAGAAAACCGAGATGCACAACCGTGCAACACAAGCTCAAAACAAACTAAACCACTTATTTGATATGATGATATTGGCTCCCTTTCAACGAGATTTGGGGTATTGCTTTAAAAAAGGCATATGACTCTTTGTCAGCCTTATAGAAATAAGCAAGATTTAATGCAAATTTAACTTTAAAAAATCAAGCCATTGTACGCTTGATTATTAAGTCACAACAAGCAATGGCACAAAGGACTTTAGCCGTCGGATCATGGAGAGCAGCGTTTGCAAAGTGATCAGTTCGTGAAAAACAATACTGAAGCACAATCTATACCAACTACCATGGGACATTGCATCAAAATAACGTCATTGCATAGGAACAGATTTTGGTGCTGTATGTTCCCTTGAGTGATGTATTGGGACTAATTTTATCAAATGTATTTCTAGTTTGGATTTTAGTTCAATTTTTAGTTTTCACAGTATCATTGTCTGTAATTCTAAATCTCAACTAATATTTGAATGCTGAAAAATTATTGTTGTTCTAATCTAAACTGAATGATCATTTAAACTATGTACAGTGAACCCTCGTTTATCGCGGGGGATACGTTCCAAAAATAACCCGCAATAGGTGAAATCCGCGAAGTATTCAGCTTTATTTTTTACTGTTATTTTACAATGCAATACTAAAGGGCCCTTTGTCGCTACAGAATGTTTCTTTGACATTGTGGGTTTTGTCACGGAGAAAAATTGCAAACGTAAATTTGGCAGAACGTACAGGAACGAAAACTATTGGCATTTGTCTAATGAAAAACCAATATCAACTTTTTTCACTTCTAGACAACAGTAAAGCCCCTGAGCCAATCAGGATTCACTGTAAAAAAGCACTGTAAAAAATTCCGCAAAGCAGCGAAGCCGCGATAGGTGAAGCGCGATATAGCAAGGGATCACTGTATAATCATTTCTGTAACCTTGATTTAATCATAAAAAGAGCAAAAATTTATTTACCTTTTCACATTTTTCTTGGTATATGACTGTAACTATTAAGATAAGCCTCTTACAGAGCTAGATTGCACATTGACAAATACCTTTAAGAAAAATCCAAGTCGGAACTTCATCAACTTTTGCACTGATTGTTTTAGAAATATTATTGGCTTCTTCACAACATTGCTTAGCCGACACAAGAAAGTTCGAAAGCAGTTTCCTAAACATAAGGCATTAAATATTACCATGCTTCACAAGGGTAAAATTAGCAAGGTTGTTCACCCAGCATGTTGTAAGAGGCAACTTTTTGGTACCAGCCTATGTTATAGACTAAGATTGGGGACCTCTCGTATCTAAAAACTCAGGTTGTAAGAAGTGCATGCTCTCCGTGAAAGGAAAAATGCTCCAAAAACTTACCTCATGAAAAAGTTCATAAAATAATTAGCCCCCAGCAGCTCTTAAATGTGCAGGGAATGCGAAGTTACAAAATTCAGAGGTAAGACTTGGAAGTTTTTGTGGAAAAGGTACAGATGTTAATGAGCAATTAAGAACGAGAAAAGTGGGTGTATGTGGTCTACGAAGAGGAGAGGGCATGAAACCCGATTTCTTGGAGTCGAAAGTAGAAGATATGGAGCTGTGTGGTCTGCAAATAAAGATGGAATAGAAGGTGTTGAAATTTTAGTAAAAGAACTATGTGAAAAGGTTATAGAAGTCCGATAAAAAAGTGATAGAGTGATAGCAATGGTGCTGGTTTTCAAGGAGGAACTTATAAGAGTGATACGTGAGCATGGGCCCGAGGCAAGAAGATGAAACATAAGAAGGACAACTATATAATGAAATGGCGTGAAAGTGGGATTTATAAGACCCCAGTGTAATGATTTAGGTTTGGAAGACTGTAACGGATATTTTGGAAGCTGAATTGACAGTTTTGAGGGCATACATCAGGGGTTCCCAAACTTTTGTAATTCGTCGCCCAAATATTTATTTAAAAATGGTTCGTGGCTCACTACAGATTAATAGCACGAAAGCAACAAACTGTATCAACATAAAGAATTAACTATGAAACTGTAACACAAAACTAAACAAAATGTTTGCTAACTATTTATTTTTTCAATGAGATGGATGTGACTGCACTTTAGCTACAAGATTCTTAATTCTTGGCTCTGTTGACAAGAGAGCACAACGAATATCTTGTTCAACTTCAAGACGGTTCCGCTGCTTGGTCTTCACATTTAAATGTGTCGAAAAAGCAGACTCACATAGCCATGTAGAGCTGAATGGCAATAATTTTTTTAGAGCATTTTTGCTTATTTCTGGATACGATGATGCCATTCTTAGCCGGAAATCCGTGACTGGGAAAGCTTCAAACACATCTTGACTGCTGGAGTCGTTTTTCATGTCAATGAATTGATCCTGCAGCCCGTCTTCTACTTTCTTGGAGGAAAGTCGAAACGGATTTCTTGCAAGTGACAGGTCATCTCTACTAAGTTTGGAAAAGTATGATATGAATTCACATTCCAGTTTTTCGAGATGTTGAGCAACATTGACCTTTAGCTCATCGTTCAAATGGGAGATATCAGCCAAACTGGTAAACATTGCAAAATTACCTTTCTGCACTTTACGTCTCTAGTTTGAATATTTCTCAATAAATCCATTAATCAAATCCACAAAGTGAATAATATTTTTTTCTTTCCCTTGCATTTTCACATTTAGAGTGTTCAAAGAATCAAAGATGTCTACCAAGTACGCCAAACAAGCAATGAATTTTGAATCAGAAAAGTGAACTGCTAGCTCAGGTTTTACAACATTTAAAAAAATTTTCAGCTCACCATGGGGCTCAAACACTCTGGATAAAACGTTTCCTTTTGAAGGCCACCGGACCTTTGTGTAATACAAAAGATTTATATGCTCAGATCCCATATCTTTGCAAAGTTTTCTGAATAGCCGTGTGTGTAAAGTGCTACTTTTTACAAAATTTACTATTTTGATTGTAACTTTAAGTACATCTTGCAGTCCACACGGTAAAGTTTTGGAAGCTAAAGCTTCCCGGTGAATAAAGCAATGAGTGAACAAAACGTCAGGTGTCTTCTTTTGCACAAGTGCTCTAAATCCTCATTTGGACCCGAGCATCGCTGGGGCTCCATCAGTGCACTCACCACACAAATTTTTTCCTGGCAATTCCATTTTCATTAAAAAAGTGGTCTACTTTTTCCATTACATCTGACGCCTTTGTATTGGTGTCCAGGGCACTACAAAAAAGTAATTCTTCCTTTACAGATGTGCTAACTGCGTATCAAACGAAAACCATGAGTTGAGAGACTGAAGCCACATCAACAGACTCATCGATTTGGATGAAAAACAGACCAAAAAGAGATTTATCTTTTATTTCAGTGATTATTTGTTCCTTTATGTCTTCTGACATTAACGCAATTCGTCTCTTTACTGTGTTATCGGATAAAGGAATATTTTGAAGTCTCTTTTCATACTTCTCGCCCAGTACAATTCTAGCAGTGCACTAGGCTTAATAACAGTTTCAACAATATTATGAAGTTTTTT
Source organism: Trididemnum clinides (assembly GCA_963675345.1). Taxonomy (NCBI): domain Eukaryota; kingdom Metazoa; phylum Chordata; class Ascidiacea; order Aplousobranchia; family Didemnidae; genus Trididemnum; species Trididemnum clinides. Next base: position 19,164,489 of record OY776293.1, on the reverse strand, counting down.
CTGCCTGGCTATTATTTGGCTAACAACAAAAGAGGCTTCAGTGAGTTTCTGATCAGTTTGTTGAAAGCTGCCAGTTCTGTCGAGTCTTTGACGTTTGCAGTTGGATTCCAGTCTCTTAAAATACTCCATGTTTCTGTCTTTTAGCTCAGGGTGACTTGTATTCAGGTGATGGCTTAATTTACCTGGCTTCAACGACTCATTACTTAACACACGGTAGCACACAACACATTGCCCTTTTTCTATTCCTTGATCATTCAATGAAGTAAATACAAATTTTATGCAGCTGTCATTGTACTTCCTTTTAGCCATTGAACTATTTGCAGTGTTTTTAGTAATAATATAACCTGCTCTGAATACAATGACAATAAAATTACAGTCGAGCCCAAGGTTTTCAGACAAAGCAACTGTTGAAACCTTATTGTGTCAAAACAATGCCTACAATTATTATCCAGGGGATTTTTGTCCATGTCTAGTTAAGCCTTGACTAGACATTGCCTTAACCAGCAGGCCTTAATGTAAGGCCTACTGGTTGCTAAAGAGGCCGACTTGTGACAAACAGACCCTACGACGGAAATAGCCCTGTGGCTCACTGAAAATAGCCTCATGGCCTACTACTGGGCTATGGCCCACAGTTTGGGAACCCCTGGCATACATGGAGGATAGGAAATTGGCAAAAGAGTTTGCAACGAAAAAGAGTTGTGAGTGACAAACACATAAAAGGAGTAGAGGGAAATAGCATACTATGTGGGTGGAAATAAAACAGCAACTAATTTAGTTTTGGTTGGCAAAAGCAACCGAAAGTATTTGAAAGACGTGAAATACATCGCCTGGTGGCAACAGACATGAACAAAAAAAAAGTTAAAGAACGAATAAATTGCTTGGAAAGTTTGGAAGTTGAGAAAAATATGAAAGCAAGATTTCAAGAAAGAGGTAAGGAGTTGATTAATGGTGACGTGCCAATATATGGAATGCTTTTAAATACAATTTTTTAAAGGCTTGTGATGAAGTATGTGGAAAGAAGAAAGGCAGAAGAAATCATGGTAATATGCGCGGTGGATTGCAGAGTTAAAGGATGTGAAAGGTCAAAAGAAAGTAGCTTATAAAAAGATGTGCATGAACCGATCCAAGGAAAACAAGACTAGATATAAGAATATGAAAATTTGAGCCAAAAATCAAATAATATTTTTAAATAGAAAAATTCATGAAAAAAGATGGGAAAGATATTGAAGGAGGAAGATTCATGAGAGTTAGAGACGGAAAGTTAGGTTTTGGTGAAAAAGACAGAAAAATGGAAAAATCACATGGAGAAGATCACGAACACAGAGCATGATTGGAATCTCATCATAGAAGCTAATATGCTTGAGTAAACCATTGAAAAGTTACCTGGAAAAGAAATGGTGACAGCAATAAAAGCAATAAAACCAGGAAGGGCAGCTTGGCCCTTTGAAGTATGTGCAGAGATGATACTGCTCATGGAATACTTTGGGGCAGTGTGGTGATGCAACTTTGCCATTGTGCGTTGAATGAAACACGAATGCTGAATGAATAGCAACCAAGTGTGTTGGTATTAATTTTCAAGAAGAAAGGTGATGTAAAAAATTGTGAGTCAATTACTGTGCTTCACCGGTTTTAAAGAGCAAAGAAGCTGTTTACCCAGCATGTCATAAGAGGCGACTATTGGGTATCTACCAATTGCAGTCTGACCATTAATGGTGGGGTTGCCAGCCTAATTGCTTGGTTGGACCACTCATGTCAGAAAACCGAGGTTGGGGAAAGCAAAGGCATGCTCCCCATAGAAGAATTTTGCTCCAACAAATCTCCATGACCAGAAAAAATATACAATGGCCCCAGTCCCCGGCAGCTGTTAAATGGGCAGGGGGTGCAAAGAATCTCTGGGTTTAAACCTGGATGTCATGGGATAAGTTTTGGTACGTTAAATGTGGGAAGTCTTTGTGGAAGGAAAACAGAAGTGTGTGAATAACTGAGGAAGAGTTGATGTGTGCTGCATGCAGGAAGTAAGATGAAAAGGCCAAGGAGATAGTTTTGTGGGTACTTCAGGACAAAGGTATAAACTGTGGTAGTCAGCAAATGATGTAGGATTTGGAGGGGTTGGATTTTCGGTGAAAGAAGAAATATCTGGAAACGTTGCAGAAGTCATAAGAAAAAGCAACAGAGTAATGACAATTGTGCTAACTTGAGGTAGAGAAGTGATGCAAATAATATGTGCTTATGGACCAAAGAGCAGACAACCATATGCAGAGAAATTTGTTTTTATGATGAAATGGGGAGTAAATGGGACTCGTGAAATTCAAGTAAAATTATCGTTTCTTTGGGTTTTTCAATTGACAGGTGGGGTAATGTGCAGAAGGTTTTGAAGGTGTACATGGGACGAACAGTATTGGGAAAAGAAATGCAGAAGGAAAAAGATTGCTGGAATTCTGTGATGAAAAAGAACTGTGCATGGCAAAAACTTGTTTTATAAGGCAGACAAAAGGAAAATCACTTAGTTCTGGCGGATGTAAAACAGAAATTGATTTTGTGGTTGTGGGAGAAAAATACAGAAAGTATATAAGGGATGTGCAATTTGTTTTTATGACCTGCAAAGAACGACAAACACATTGTATGCTGTGAGAAGAATGCAAGAAGGATACCAAGATAAAGAAAAAAGTTATACCATAGATGTGAGTTGCAGATATTGAGAAAGCATTTATTGAGAGTTGCAAGAGAGCTGATGGAGTGAGCTTTGAGGAAGAAAGGTCTACCAAAAATAATTGTGAGAGCGGTAATGAGCTTCTATCACTGGGGAAAAAGATGGAAGTTAAAGTGGGATCAGAGTTCTTAGTGCAAGTTAATGCACATCAAGGATCTGTGCTGTCACCGCTGCTTTTTGCAGTAGTGGTAGAGTGGATGTAATCATGGAGAATGCAAGAGAAGGCTTGATTAAAGAACGTAAGCAGATGACTTGGTGTTAATAGGTGAAAGTATAGAGATTTCAAGAGAAATATTATGAAATGAAAAGAGCTGTTTGAGAGCAAGAGGCTGAAAGTCAATCTCAAAAAGAACAAGGTGATGGTGAGTGGCTCCAAAGAATAAAAACTCAAGAGCAAAGTCAATCCATGTGCCTAGGGTGGCAAGAGGATGGCAAATTCAGTTCTGTGTAGGTGTAGAGTAAACAGTAGTGGAAAATAGGTGCGAGTAGAAGTGCCAAAATGAAGAGAGTAGGTTCAATTCTGGTAAAAGGTTTTATTTGTGAGACATGCATTGAAGAAATGAAAGGAATTGTCAAACCAGATAAAGAGTTAACATCTCCTGACCAGGCAGTGCTAGCAGGAATTCAGTAGTAACCAGCTAGATTTGCCAGCAAGACCATTGAGCTAGAACAGGGGATCACGGCTTGCTATCTATGAGATTACAGTGTTCCCTCACTACATCGCAATTCAAATTTTACCAATTCAGAACTTCCGGGTTTTTTGTGATATTATATATATATGGAACTTACATTGCAGATTTTCTGAAAAAATCTGGAAAAATTGCAAAAATTAAACAACAAAATTTTCTTGTAAATCCCTTGAATAATAATAAGTATTCAATAGTTATTCCTAGTCTAAAAATAACAAAACATGCATAAAATAGCATAAAAATATAGGTTTCATGGTTTGTTTGCATCTAAGAACTTGCTCAAAACGTTCAATTAGCTTGGATTACTTTATCTTGTGCTGTGTTGGTGTTTGCAGTATTTGCTTTGAACTTTGGTATAACTATCAATCACTGCAATGTCTCCTAACTGCAATAATTTGATTACATTTTCCCGTTTTTAAATGCGTTCTACTTTGCCTTTTTTACCTATTGCAGGGGGGTCTTGGAATGGAACTACCAGAATAGGTGAGGGATCACTGTACATACAGATTATTGATGGTAGAGTAATCCATCAATAACTGAGATCAAACCATTGATTACGATGTTAGCCTTGATGAAATCACTCCGTTTGTCACTGCCATACAACAGCATCAGCCACTCAATGAAAGGGCAAATTTATCGGAGTTCTATAAGATTGGCAACAATGTCCAGAAGTGAGATGTGATGCCTGTGAGAGAATAAAATGGTGATTTTAAAAAGAACTGAAAAGCGACAATAAAGCAATGTGTGAGGTTAAATTAATTGAGAAAAAGAGCCGTCAAGAACTTATGGCCTTGTTGGGTTTGAAAGAAACTTTGGACAAACTAGTCAAAGTGAATGGTGTGCGATGATATGGGCATGGTTTGGGAAATGATCATGATAATGCATTAAAAGGAGCATTGGATTTTGAAGTGGTTGGTAGAAGAGGGCATGGACAATCAAAGACAACGTGAAGAAAGCAGATGGTTAAAAAGGTGAAAGATGTTGGATCCAAAAAAGAAAATGCTATTGGCAGACCCACATGGCGCAATGCTGTTAATAAACTTTTAAGGATCATGAGGTAAATTCAGCCACCTCTGTTAACAGACTAAACCAGATCTAAAACATTGGGTCTCTATCTAAGTAGTTTAAATACGTTCATTTCAGATTACTTCAATGCTTTGCAAGTAGTGGGTCAAAAAACCATACTTCATGTGATGCAATGTAACCACAACCTAAAATTAGGTTACAACCATTTGACAATTCAGTACAAAGAAATCTAAACTCCAGACGGACCACTATGAATTAGCATGATGCTTTTCAAATCATAATTGAACATTGCCTTGTTTTTTTAGCCACTAAGCCTAATGTTCAGCAACTGAGTTTAATAAAACAAGGTCAAACATTTTATTGTTACATTACATGTTTTAGCATTGCTACATTTTACTTTCAACGTTTGCAGACACATTTGTAGAGTTTGCAATGTGCTTTGAGGGCAAAAAAGCTGCAGAACCCTCCATTATTACAGTGCTAACCTTTCATCTCTCTCTCGCTGTTCTTTCTTCACACTTTCCACATACATATCATAATCTCGTTTATGCTGAGTCATACAAAAGGAATCAAACTGGCCACCATCAGGAAAAACAGCATTAGAAGAGCTAAGAATGTTTTGCTGTGGTCCAAACCCACGACTCTGATATTGCTGAGACCAAGTCAGGTCTTTTCCCTAACAAAATGCATATGGTTACTAGCACTAAGCAAAAATAATAATTCTATCAAAACATTATAGACATCTGTACCTGAGATGAGTGAGCTGACATATTCTGTGAATCATTGGGTATTTCCAAACTGTGTGTAAACTGTGAACTCTGTGACAACCACCTACTTTCTTCTGAATGCAAACCTGACAATTCTGTTTGCTTGGTCAGCTTTTGTTTTGATTTTTGTTTCTGTAAATACACCAAAAGTAATAACAAAATGTAAAACTGATCACCAAAGTTATACAAATTGTATTTATCACATAGTCAATTGGCCAAGCTTTTTTTACGAACTAGCTGGAATACACAGTTTTTTTGAATAAACATATGATTTATAAACCATGTGCAATAAAATGGATTGTGCAATTTCATCGATATGCGATTAACATGATTTGTCTGTAATGAATCAGTAATTTCTAACTGCTTAATGAAATGATGAGAACATCTTACACATGTGGAACAAGAGATTTGGAGACAGCACACGGACCTAACAATCTTTCAGTCAGCAGTTACCCAAACATGTCATTGCAGTCAATGTAAGCCAGTTTAGTCGTAAAAGTTATTAACCCTGTCAGACCTAGTCCCTTTAGTTACTGTAGAGTATTGTCACTTGTTAGTCCATCAGGCATGTTCACTGGGCCCAGATTTTCTCCAATTTGATTGAAATTCAAAACTGATAGTTCAGTGAATGTTTCTGACCATTGTACATTACCTCCCACATTAGTACTATCAGCTGGTAAATAACCACACCCATTTTTATCACCTCTCTCACTAATACTAGATCTAGATCTAAATTGGTATGTTTCTTCATCACTAGGATCAATCACGCTACCTTCACTAGATATACTACTTGAGTCTTCGTCTAGATCACAATCCAAGTTGAAATCTACTTCCTCGTCATCTGACAAGCTTTCCATTACCTGTTTCACTGAAAACAGTTGGCACCTATTCCTTTTTTTTGTCAAAGTACTCAGTTCATTGAGAGCTTACTTTATCATAAAAATAATTGATATTCTTTGACAAATAAACTGTTTTGTGTTTACTTTGTGGATGCTATCATTTGTAAAAGCACTGTTTAGTGCCAAATTCGAAGTATGCAGTTGATTGGCTGCCTATTTTTAGTATTAACTATCATTCTTTCATCTGGTGTGAGTATTCCTAAAATAAGAAAATCTGTCACAGTGAGCAGAAGAGGAATTCTCGAAAATTTGGGAAAATGGTCTGACAGGGTCAACGCAAACAAATTATGTTAATTATTATAACAAAAACTTAAGTGTAACACAAAATAAAAAGAAAATTAAACGATTGAAAAAATAGCTTTTGCAAATTAGCAACATATTTTGACTCCAGCCAACTCAATATACATATAGACACATGTTTCTAATAACAAAAGGTGCATTTTGTTTGAAGCTTTCTGATACATTTGAAATCAAAAACCTCTAAACCTGCTTATAAACAAAAGTGTGAAAATTTTCTAAGGAATATGAGCAAGATTTTGAAGTTGAGTCCACATTATTTTTACTTCACTTACATCTCATGACCAAAAAACTTTAAGATGAAAGCTAAACAGTCAAAAACAAAAGAGAAAGGCTGCTTAGATAAGACTCTACAACCTTCATGAAGTACTTCATTCATTTGAGGCAAATAAAGCGCTTCTATACACTACACATGCATGAAAACAACACTGTAAGCATAGGGCAATTATCTGCCTGGTTTGAAGTTTCATCATTCCATTTAAATTGTTTAGCATTACTTTTCACAAGCCATTAATACTAGTATAATTGTAATGCATTGTTCAACAAGAATTCTGCTAACCATGGGCCATTAAATACTTTTTCACGTTATAAGCTCAAACAAACAACCATGTTAGCAAGGCTGGCATAACACACTTTCCAAGTTTTCAAAAGTTTTTTAATTAAATAAGTTTAGATTAAAGAGGAGATTAAATTTGAATTATTGACATTGACCTAACCTGAATCCTAACACCAATTTGCAAGCATAAGTAAAAAACCATAGTGACAGTCAATTGCTATAAAAGTAGGCAGTGACTATTTTGCCATTAACAGCATTTTTTCCTTAGAGGCTATTTTTCCATCAGACATTTGTGGTTGGTCAATTTTAATGATGTATGTAACATACAACTTTTAGTCATTTCTGATCAGTCAATTTCAATGTTAAACTGAAAAATTTTCATCCCCAGTGAACACTCCTCCACACTGTACACTCCCTACTGGTATACACCACCCATTACATTCACATGCCAGGACCCCTCCAGTGTACACTGCCTTTGTCTTAAGCGACCTACCAGCAAAGATTCTAACCTGCAACCATTGTATTTCAAGGCAGACTGCACAATCCACTACGCCTCAGCGTCACTACCAGAATTGTGGCAAACATGGCTGAATAAACACACATGAATGGTGATGGCAAAATAGCTTTCAGGGATAAAATGTTATTCAAAGCAAAACAGCCACTTCCTTAGAAGTACACCCAAGATAAGCTTTAACAGATATGAAACACCAAAGCCCTTTGAGTTTGCAGTGTTTCTTAGTTTGTAAGTTACTGAAGCTTACCCTATTCTCAAGGTACTTTTGCAACGCTGTATTGCAATTATTCTGAGAGTTCCAACTTCTTTGGTTTATTGAAGACCTAAATAATGTTATAATACTGTTAATTTTGCTATTCAGCTACTCTAAATAAACTAAAAAAAAATATACTTACATATTTGGTTTTTGTTTAAAAAAATTATTGATCTTGCTTTGGGGCATTCTGAATAGGTTTGGTTTTTAGACATACAAGTTTAGACTGATATTTAAACAATGTAGCCTAATAAGATATAATGATAACTGAGGCACACAGAATCGTTAATATTTATGGAGGCTAACTGGCCAAAAATAAGAGTAGTACTTTTAGTGGAAAACTTTGAAATTTATTACCATGCCAGTACTGGTCAGTGGGCTACAGCAAATATTTAAGATCAGGTCTTAAACCTACTGCAAAAATTTATTACAAGCTTTAGACAATAAAATAAATTGAATTGAAGCTTTTCACAAGAGCAACTATAGCTGTTTTTCAGAACACACAAAAATGATGTGCTTATTACAACCCCATGACTAGAATACACAACTCGAAATGGTACGTTTCGGTGCAGCCATTTGGGCCCGGCCGTTTGGGTGCCAGCTGACAGTTAGGCAAAGCCTTTTGGGTTCTATCCGTTTTGGTGTTAGGGTTAGGGTTAGAAATTTTAAAAACATAAAAGAGACCTAGTTTTCTTATTACAGAGAGCAGCGCCCAAGCGGCTTGGCCAAAACGTACCTTACCCTACACAACTATAGATACCAGGTACTAATAGATTAATCTTAAAATTTACAATAAAAATGTTATTGAAAGACACTGAACTAATTACACTATGCTTCTACCTTTAAACTATGCATCTAATTTTGAGCATTTGAAGGTGTGTTCTGACTCCCACATATAAACCATCTTTTGTGTGACTTAAGTCTACTGTGCCCCTGTCTGCTAGTTTATTCCAGGGTTGCCAGATAAAAATTTTGAAAAGCACCCATACCAACTGTAAATTATGGCATCCAAAAGTGCTAAAATATTTTTTACTGGCCCAAAAACGCATCCAACAATAAATATTACATTCCAGAGTGTAAAGCGTTTATTTTTGGCAGTGGCTATTTTGCCGTTGACGGCAATTTGCCCTCAGAGACTATTTTGCCGTGAGCTATTTGTGATTGGTCAATCTTAATGACGTACTAAACATGTGACTTTTGGTCATCTCTGATTGGTCAATTTTAAAAACCAAAAAAAAATTTTGCACCCCCAGGTCTCTATCCCCCACCCTGTACACTCCCTTACAGTGTACACTGCCCCATACATTTACATACCGGGCCTGCCCCTCCAGTGTACACTGCCTTTCTTTTAAAGCCCTGGCCAGCTGAGATTCGAACCCGCAACCATGGTATCTCAAGACCAGCGCTCTATCCACTACACCACAGTGTCACTAGTATTATCATAGCAAATTTGGCTATATAAACACACGTGAATGATCACGGCAAAATAGATTCCAAGGGCAAATTGTCGTCGACGGCGAAATAGCCACTGCCTTTATTTTTCAAACTGATTTAAAACACACAAACAAATGATAAATGCAAACAAATTAACCTTTCTAATAGTTTTTTGTCACTAAATTAAAAAACAATTTTATCAATTCAGAATTACCTGAGAAGCAATTGCAGAATAATGCAAGTTACTGATAAATATTGGTTAGGCCGGGCACCCTTCCTTTCCCCCATCAGGGCCAAAATCATAACCAGAGGACACAAGGCAATGCCCAATCCCCACAAATGTTTTCAATCCAATTCCTATTAGCTATTTTGGTGTAAAAATGCTTAGACTGAACTGCTGCAGTGCCAAAGTAAGAAAAGAGCTATCTTTGCTATTTTCTCTTAAACTTTAAACAATGTAAACTTCACTAGAACTACAGAACTACATGAACTAGTGTAGCTAATCCATCAATTTTAGTAAAATTGCATTCTAGGCCATTTGATTTAACCCATCAAGGGGAATTTTATTAAAAACTGTAACATAGATCACTTCAAATACTGGTAACATAATTTTGAACTAATTTTCTCATTTCAAGTAGTCTACTAAAAATCTAAAAAATCTCCCTCTCTCAATGCTTTTCTGATCTCAAGAGTTCTCTTTGCAAAATCAATAGTTGAGACAAAGAATTTAAAAATGGCAGTGGCTATTTTGCCGTCGACGGCAATTTGCCCTCAGAGACTATTTTGCCGTGAGTTGTTTGTGATTGGTCAATCTTAATGACGTACTAAACATGTGACTTTTGGTCATCTCTGATTGGTCAATTTTAAAAACCAAAAAAAAAATTTTGCACCCCCAGGTCTCTATCCCCCACCCTGTACACTCCCTTACAGTGTACACTGCCCCATACATTTACATACCGGGCCTGCCCCTTCAGTGTACACTGCCTTTCTTTTCAAACCCTGGCCAGCTGAGATTCGAACCCGATACCTTGGTATCTCAAGACCAGCGCTCTATCCACTACACCACAGAGTCACTGGTGCGATAATAGCAAATTTGGCTATATAAACACACGTGAATGATCACGGCAAAATAGATTCCAAGGGCAAATTGTCGTCGACGGCGAAATAGCCACTGCCTTTAAAAATACATTATCTGAAAAATTGCCGAAATTTTTTACACCAAAATTTTTAAGATTTACCTAAGCATTTGCTGTCTTTCTATACTTTGCTCGCTTACTCACGAATCAGGTCAAAACATCCGAACAAATTACATTGCATGGAGTTATAGACTGGCTTTAAAACTATTTGCAATATATCTCCTGCAAACTGCAGAAGGCATGAAGTATCTTAACCCAAAAAACCTAATAGTTTTTCTACATGCTTTCTGGCCTTGATTTATGTTGAAAATTAATTCATTTTTCTATATATTATAATTATTTATAAGCATTAAAAGACTTGCAAAACAGCATAAACTTCTCTCGCACAAGTGGCAACTTGCACCTGAAAATGCAGAGCAATATCAAATACCTACCTACGGATAATCTGATACTGATAGTACCAATGTGACCTCATAAAAGTGTGGTCAGAACACACGTAGACTGATCAAAAACATTTGGCCTATTAAAACTTTCCTATAGCCAGCAATTAAACAAACAACTTGCCCGAATAAATGCACAATTGTTTAATACAGACAAAATCCATAACCACTTTCTCTTCAAAATAATTTGTGAAGAAAATTATGGATCCTGGAAGAAGCTATTTTTGAACCATTTTACTACAGCATAACAAAAAATTTGCCAAGAATAACCTTGAACTTTGTAAGGAAACTCAGTTATTAGGATAAAAATTAAAGCTAATCGCTATTCATCAAGTCGATAAAAAGTAGCCCGATTGGGCACTTTTTTATTTAAACAAAATTAATAAATTTGACGCGAAATTTAGAACTAATGCGTGTCAATAGTAGCCCAATCTGGCAACCCTAGCTCATTCAGCTAGTTTTCTGCTTTGTTTACACCGATTGATTATTTTTGTGTTTCCCGCTTTTTTAGCTTGATGCTGCCAATTGAAATTTATTTTTATTTTTTACATTTAAATAGGAAGATTGCACGCACGTGATCAAACGTCTTCAAAATGCGCTTTGGAAAAAAGTGGCTAACCAGTGTCTGTGTTTTCGCATTGAATTGAATAGCAGTGATACTGTTTTTTGCAAATCTAATGAAAAAACGTGACAGTTGTTAAATGAACGTTAAATATGTTGTTTTACTGATGTTAAAAAATGAATGTGAAGTCAAAGTAAGATAAGACATGCTCGGGTTTGCTTGTTATTGCTAATTGTTGGGCTAAACATGCAAGCTTATTTGTAGCCAGCTTCTGTGAGGGTTTCATATTCGATTAATCAGCGTGTTTGGGAATGCTGAGTTTAATTTAATTGTAATGTGTAACTTATACAATATATTTAGTTGCATAAGCATACTGAAAAGTCGTAAACCTGAATTATTCTGTAGCCTAAATGACAGGGCAGACTTTTGTACCGTTTGTCAAATGTTCGATTAGATATTGATGGATAAAATCAGTACTTTTTTGAAACTTTTTGTCAATAACGCTTGGTAGACCAGTCGTATTGATATATCAGATGTAATTTTGTGACCTTAACACCTTGAAAATTTTTTGAGCTATTGCCGAGGCTGCTGAAACAAGAAAAATTAAAAACTCTGGGTACCGATTTATTTATTTATGCGTATGAGCTCATGCTCTATTTGCATGTCTTTCGTCAGACTGGACCACCACGACGGGTAGACTGCTTGGCTCCACCTTCTGTTTGCCACCTAAAGATCGAGGCATGCCATTAAGTGCCTTCCCCATGAACACAACAAGTAAGCTTACCGGTAAGCTTACGGTACCGGTAGTAATGATCAGACAATGATTGTTTTTGCTAATATACCGATTAGTATCCAATTGGTATAGTTTATTTTTAACTGAGGAGCAAATGGCATTTAGATGGCACTTCTCTTAGGGGCAATTTTTTAAGTTGGCACAGAGCACTAAGCTCAGACCAGCAAACTGAGAAACCTAATCTCAACCAAATTGCTTTTGATTAATATCATTTGTTCCCAAGGATCTAACTAGCAATAATTCATTTCAATTTTTAAATAATTTCTTGTTAGTTTTCAAAATAATCCCAAAAGTTGGTGTTCGCGCTATACCTTTTCAGCATAAATTACAGCATTTGGTCAACCACTTTTTTTGGCGCAAAACATTTGACATCACATGTAGCCTTTCTATAGGGCGAACACCTACGTTTGGGATTATTTTGAAAAATAACGAGAAATTAATTAAAAATTGGAATAAATTATTGCTAGTCTGCAACTCAGAAACAAATAAATTTAATCAAAAGCAATTTGTTTGAGATTAGGCCTTTTAGTTGGCTAGTTTAAGCTTTGTACTGTGCGCCAATTTTCCAAAAAATCGGCTCTAAAAGAAGTGCCATCTAAATACCATTTGTTCCTCAGTTAAAAAAAACAAAATTTTGTAGGGCAATACAAAGCTTGATATGCTGTTTTCGGATTAAAAATATTCCATACGTTTTATGAATTATTGTGTGGCTCGCGAAAGGTCAAGAAAAGTGTAATGCGGCCCGCCCAGCAAAAACTTTGGGCAACCCTGCTCCAGAGGAAATAAAATTAGCGTAGCCTCTCTACTTCAGGTGATATTTATTTCAACACACATTTGCTGTTACGCAAGAACAAAAATTCAGCAAAATAATTGGTACGGAAAGGTATGGTATTATGTAAGGTATTTTAGTAAAATACGGAATTTCGTTACAATATTTTTTGCAAGTACCAAGTACGGTAAGCCATTCCGTACTGTGCCGTACCTACGCCCCTCAGTCAGTACCATGGTTGGTTTGTCGCAAAAGCAGGCAGTGAATTCATCAACGCAGGTTGTTACAGCAGATTGAACCACAGTCTACAATTATTCTTTTTACCAATAAACAAAGTAAAGTTCTTTGCTCCAAAATTTGATGTATGTTAGTATATTGTCAATATTCATGCAAAACAGAAACAACTGAACTACATACAATTTTACAACCCAAACCTTGCGCTTGAGTGAAATACTTTTGTTCAAAAATAGGCTTCCAAATCGCAAGCTGTGATAAAAACCAGATTTCAACGTTATCTAGGGTGACCATATTTTCGTTACCAAAAAGGAGGACATTTTTTCATAATAATTATTATCAGCACAACGAGTTGTTCTGCAGGGCTGGGAAAATTTTTCTGGGCATTTGTTTGATACTGACCGCTTTTGATAATTAGTACAAATACAGCAGTTTATTCTTTTTATTTATTATACCAATGAACAAAAAAATGTAAATCGGACAGCTTTTTCATGCTTTGAACTGTCTACATGCATGTCTAGGCTAAGTTTGCCTTTATTTGCTACAGAAACAAAAGTTCCGTATCCACAAGTAATGCATTCTGCTTCGAACTCATCTCGTCCTTCTCTAAAAAATGGATACTTCTGTTGAAGTTCTTCAGTAAACTTTGATTTTCTTTTTGGAATACCACATTTAGCCTATTTTTTAGCTTTTTGTTTTATTTTTCAAAAATCACATCAACGATAATTATAAACAGTTCAACTGAAAATATTGTTTAATTTTTTTACTAAAATAAATATGTAACGAAATGGTTTCTCTGAACTTAGGTCAATCGACCAGAACAACAAAGCAAAATTTATCTCCGTATCTCCGCTAGGTAAAATACAAAAAATGCAATTAGGAAACTTACCGGTATTTGTATCTTTTTCCATGTAGTCTTACTCTTTCAAACCTAAAGCAACAGTCAGTCTGAGGTAGACCGTTAGCAAACTCCCTTTTATCTTTCCTTACCTGTTTAACTTATTATTAGGGCCATTTTTTTTTACCTAAAAAAATGTATTTTTGACTTTATTTTTGCCAAATTTTGACTTTATTTTGACCTAACCGCTTTCGCCTATCATGTATGTCTTGTTGCACTTTTTGATTAAAACTGTTTTATAATCCTCAATTTACATAAGTTTTTAAAGAAGAACGTAGCCTACTTTAAACATTTTCTCAATTACTCAGTCTTGAAGCTAATGCAACAAACGACGCATGACGTCAAAACCTAGAATAACGAGCCATTGCGTGTACCGTATCAATTAGTGTGTAATACAAAAAATGCGTTGTTATTGAAACTGTACTGTACATTAACAATCTGTCTATGATGTTTTTAACGAAAGCCACACGGTATAATTACCAGGACTTTTTATTGTAATAAAGCATCATATATTTTTTTACGTTCTTCACATCAAAATTTCTGTTTTTTCTCAGTAATTTACTGAGCACAGAAAACGACCTCTCAACAGCACCAGAGGTTGGCTGGGCTTTTTGCAATAGCGCGTAGCTTGTTGGGTCAATTGTCAAGCTGGTACAGTTTATTATTGCTTCTAAATCAGAGTTGCATAGTCGTTTTTTAATGTAATTTTTAATCGCGCACGGATCATCATCGAATTGCATATTCTTCAGCAGTCCGTATGCTTCGCTTATTGTGCAGGCACTTGCTTCTAAGAACTCTATGTTGGCTGCTAGAGTCCGGTATTGATTTATTTTAACCAAATCTTCCACATTGATAGCGTCTTTTGCTCTGCTGACTAAGAGGCTTGCACTTGTGCAATTGTTGACAATGGTACGAACAGCTGGAAGATTCTCATTGTAATATAAGGCAGCTCTGAGCCAAGTTGCCCATCTTGTAATTACAGGGTCAGGAGAAGATGGCAGACCAGCATCATGAAAATCTTTCTTGCGACCTTTGTTTTTGATTGTTGCTGCCTTGATCGTTGCTATTATTTCATCAATATTTTTAAAATGAGCATGCACACGCATAGCGCAGTTATGTAGTAAGTGCGCAACGCAGGTGACATGCATCAAAGAAGGGCATAATTCCTTTAATGTCTTTCCAGCCAGACATGTACCGAGCAGCATCAGTCAAGAACAATGAAAAATTCTCGCGTTTTATTTCAAGTTGTCGCAATATGTCATCCACAGTGTGCAGAATAATACTGCTATTAACATTGCTACCGCTGTCAAGTGGATGGCAATCAACGAGGAATGTCTGATTTGGGGCATCTAAGCTGCTCACAAGCACACTAATATACTTTTGTTTAGCAATCTCTGCTTCATTCACAATTAAATAAATGTTTTTGTCACGAAGTAATTTTTGAATTTGTTCTTTTTGGGGAGATGCTAATTTAGCAACACATGCCCGGGCTGCAGTCTCCAAAGGCAATATTTTTCCCGTTGTAGCAAACAGAGACTTTAAAGAAAAATGGTTCAGCTTATGAAGTGGGATATCTGCAGCTAAGAATGAAGAGACAACCTGTTATTTGAAGTTTACTTGATCGAGTTGTAAAAAGGTTTGCTTACTTTGGGATTTGCTCTTCGTCTCCAATTTTCTTTGGTGTTGCTTACTTTTTCGGTGGCTTTCCACAAAAAACTTTTTGTCGCATTTGACTAACACGTCGCAAAGATTGCATCGCAAGTTTTTTTTTGTTTGTTTACCCCTCCTCTTCCTCGGGATGGAGATACGGCACGAATGGCAATTCGGATTCATGCCGTCAACCTAATTGGAATTAGGCTAGGGAAAAGATGGCAGCCCATTTCGAACCAGTCTTGAGTGACTGGTAGCCCCACCACCAACAAGGAGGACTGCCACTGGTGAATACCCAAGAATCGTCTGACATGCTGGGTGAGCAACTTCACAATTGTAACCCGGTGAAGTACGGGAGGGCCACCTGTCTGCCACATAAAGGTGGAGGCGTCTCGTTAAGTGCTTTGCCCAAGGACACAACTAGCAAGCTTGCCGGCTTGTTCTTTACACTATCCCTTCTATATGCTGCGCGCCAAGCAGGGAAGCTGTGAATATAATTTTTTGAAGTCTTCTGGCATGACTCGACTTAGGGAATAAGCCCCAGGTCTACCGACTACGAGGCGGACGCTCTAACCACTACACCATCGCGCCGGTACGCATCGCAAGTCGCGGGCAGGAGTTGCCGAAAACTCATTTGTTTTGTTAGCCATATCTATCCTCCATTCACGAGAAAGCGAATTGTATCGCTATACTTTGGACGGTAAGTCCGCACTCGCTTGGGAGTTGCCTTTTTCGAGGTTTATGGGCCACCTGTCTTCCACAAAAAGGTGGGGACATCCCGTTAAGTGCCTTGCCCAAGGACACAACAAGCGAACTTGCCGGGTTGTTCTCCACAACCTCCCCTTAATGCCGAACACCAAGCAGGGAAGCTGGGAATGCCATTTTTTAAAGTCTTTTGGTATGACTTGACAAGGGGAATGAACCCCTGGTCTACCGACTGCGAAGCGGACGCTCTAACCACTACGTCATCGCGTCGGTTTTGCCAACTCATCCGAATATTCCTGGCAAATTTGCCTAACTTTCGTTGTAGAAGATTTGGCTTGTTTAGGCATTCTTTGCTTTGCAAGCTACGACTTAACAAGACCACGTGTAAAAGGCGCAAAGGTTTTATAGGAATAGATTAATTGTCTAACAATTGTGTGTTTATGCATCAACAACGACGATTTTATGCATAATAAGTGCTATTTCTTTATCAATTACCGCACGCATTTTTACCATTGCAACTACAGTAGAATTCGTCTATAACGGCTTCGCCTATAACGTCAATTCGCCTACAACGTCACATTTTGCTTGGTCCTGGCAAAATTCCTATCTTTTGTGTACATTTCGGTTCGCCTATAACGGCATCGCTTATAACGTCAATTCGAATATAACGGCACCTTTTTTTATCCCCCAGACCTATTTTGTTCGCTTACAGCGGCACTCGAGCCATTCATCTCTCGCAGGAACGGTCGAATGCAGTTAACACTTTCGCTCCCGCGCCAGTATTATATTTTTTTTGAATTTTTGTCGGAAGCTCTGATTACATGCGTGCCAGTGTTACAAAATGACGCGAAAAATTTTGCGGATTAACTCATTAGCGCATCACATGTGTGCGATAACTATTGGAAGCTGCAGTGTTAGTTTGATCACGAAATCAAGAAAGCAAAATGCCAAACAAACGAAGGCATTTTCCTCTTTGGAAAAAATATGAAATTATTAGCCGATTCAACAGCGGTAAGGCTACAAATGTATCCCAACTTGCAAAAGAATATGATATTCCAAGATCATCGTTGCAGACAATCCTAAGCAAGAAAGATAAAATACTGTGTAGCACTGTGCTATAGTACTGTACATAACAAGCTGTAAACTACCTGTACTACGAAAATTGCATTACAGTACAAGTATTTCTGCGTGAGTTTGCATTTCTGTGTTGAGTATTGTTTTTCCAATTTCCGTGTTTGTCATTACCCTCTAAACCTGACTGGATAACAAGCCTGTGGTTCTTCTTTCGTGTGGGAGGATTTTTCAGCCACGTAACCCTGTTTTGTTGAGCTAAAAATGCAGTTTTAGGACGATTTGCGCCAGTTCGGCTATAACATTAATTCGTCTATAACGGCAGTTTTTTGAAATCCCCTTGAGGTGCCGTTATAGGCGAATTCTACTGTACTTGAGAAGATTAAAATCAAATAAAACTGCGCATAAAATTTTAGTAGCAGCTCAAAAATTCAAAAAAATGTAAATTTGTTTGTTTTTGTAAGGAAATTCTGAAGACCTGAAATGAACGTTAGTAGACGTTTGATCATGTAACAAGGCCCTGAAAAAATTTTGACTTTAGCTGGCCCTACTTATTATCACTTGAACTAATATGCATTGATATAATATTTTAATCACAGTGTAAACGTAAAAAAGGAATTTTTGAACGACTTTGGATGACAAATTAGTTTTTATTAAAAAGGACAAAAAAAGCTTTAGACATACTCGGAGGACCAATTACTTTTTACCAAAAAGAGGACGTATGGTCACCCTCCTCATTATCAGATGCATTTTGCGTAATTTTAAGTTTTGCGACAGACCACAACATTCAGTGATTTACGCCCACAGTTTGCAACGACCTATTCATTTTGTATGCCGTAGTTAACTAGTAGGCTAATTATCAACCGTTTATTTTAAAATATCTCTTTTTTTGGCATTTGTAAAATTATGGTCTTGCTGCTAGCGGTCTTGACTACATCAATCATTTATACATCATAATCAGGAACAGTATTGGATTAAGGATTTTAGGGACCTGAGGCAAATATTCATGAAGGGCCCCAGCTACCAAAGTTCTGAATGATGACCTTTTTTACTACTATTACGAAAATCTAAAATAGTTTTGCAGATCTGGAAAAAGGGTCTTGAGGCAGCTGCCTTACCTTAAATTTACTACTGTAAAGAAATTATTTTCTGTCATCAAATTTAGAGTTTTCTTCCCAAGTGGAAGATGTCAAGACAAACTGCCTATCGATATATAATTGCTTTCTCTATTTTTGAAAAACTTCGGTCCAAATTTTTTCTTTTAAAGATCAGAAGCAATAATACATAATTACATATTTTTGAGGGGGCCTGATAATTCCCAACCTCGCACAAGAGGCAGACGGCTGACCACATTATTTAGGCAACAACTACTTCATCTACCACTTCTTTCTTAATGCAAAAGCTTATGGCTGTCCTCCGCTATTTGGACCTACCAACAAGAATGAGGTTCTGAGGCAAACTAGTTAATCCGGAGATATGCAGTGTTGGCAACGACAAGCACGCCATTAACAGCCTATTGCCAACTCATAACTTTAAAACCAATATTCTCCAAATCTAAGAGCACTTTTGATATCAGTGGCAGGGATTAAAACTTCCCCTACTATATCTACTACATCTTACACAATTTTGTATTTCTATCTAAGAAAGGTCTGTCACGGGAAATCCAAATGTATAAAAACCTCACTTTTTCAGATTTACATTTATTTAGCAACGGGCAACGCCTTTTCAAGAGGAGTCGAAACTTATTCTTTCTGAAAAGCAAATTCTAAGCCTCGATTGCATTTAATTTTTCTCATTAAGACAAGGCAACCCAGTCAGTCATGTTGCTGCAATCCACTGGCTGCCCACGACGGGAAAGCGATATTAAGCTCACAAAAATGCTTACCAAGTTATATTTAAACAGCAATACTGTAAACTCGTAACAATTATGAAGTCTAAATGATATTGCCATTAATAGGCAACAAAAAAAACATCTTAGCACAATCAATGACACAAAATGAAAGCAATTGTTGATTGTACGGCCGGTTTTGGAATGACTTAGATGATCAACATACTATTTTCTTGAGAAGGCATGTCATAAAGCATTGAGCTTTAATCAATAAACCCAATGTAACAGGAATAATGAGAACAGCAACATGCTGACAAGCTTAATAAAACATCGCAGTGATGATTGCAAGCAAGACAACGGCCGCTCGTAAACAGATTAAATTTTTCCATATAACCGATGAGCAGCTGCACTAAGGTCCTAAATAGTGCATGACGTCACGATGTGGACTACCGCATGGTCTTCCGCTATGCCCCCATCCCTCAGAAGGGGTAGGGTAGCAACAACATGCGAACCACCTCGAACCCTTTATCGTGCTTATTGAGGGCGGACATACACTAATTAGAACCGGCTGCACAATTTCAATTTAAGCACATTATTAAGATATCGAACCAAATTTAGGTAATTGGAAGAAGCAATTCCATATAAATCAAGATTTTCATACAAGGCAAACCCGTGACTTTAATTCCAAAACAGCAATGGGGCAGGTATGCAGTGCAAAAAAAAGAAGTGGGAACGCGCAGAGTAAAAATATACATCTTCCAGTCAGGTTAGTGCGAAACAGTGTGGGAATGTTGTTACCACATCGCTACACCCCAGCATGAATGGTAACACATGGTTGGGCCCCGTTCAAGTGTCCCCAGTTAAACCACAATCATAAACAAGGATAAAAGTTCATCATCGGAAAATAGAATTGAAGGTAGTAAAATTTAAGGAATTCTCATAAAAGTGTACGCTACAGTGATATACATGTTTTATGCTCTTAGCGACTATAAAACTCTCGACATGCGCGCGATCTAAGATCTATTACACTTTGAAAATCGATTAGTAAAAGTTACAAGTGCTCATACCTACGCGCAATATCTACTATTAAACGAGAAGCCTTAATTTATCGTGGCAGCATAATCATTCCCATCAAATAAGCACAAAAATTAGCAGGAAAATAACTACCCAAGGGTCTATTTACCGCGCACCAGTACCTACAAGCAAAACGCTTCAGATAAAAATATCTTTAAGATTAAAATTCGCACAATGCAGCACCGCTGCAGCATGAACATTAGAAAAACTTTGCAAAATCTCCAAGAAACATAAAAATATAGCAACCTCAAGTTCTTTGGGCAGTCAAGTTTCATCCGGCAAATTAAGATAATACCTGTAAACAAAATACGATTTGATTCTGTTACTTTTGCTAATTCTTCTCCTTTACAATTTAGAGTTACACAGTGTTGTATTGTAGGATTAAAGGAGGTATGGAGATAGTAGAGGTATGCTGAACCGAGATCAGTCCCTATATAACATAGACACTTCTCTTTGAAGACCATTCAACACACACACCAGCATAAATAGAGTCGGTAAAAACTGAATTCGGCTGAGATTCGTGCCCATGATACACGTATCTGTCACTATGATATGTGTACCCCACCTTTTTGTAATGCGACCTTTGACCTAACTAACAGCCGTGATTATTAGGCCATTGAAGCACACCCGTTCGCTGCAAGTGAATTTCTGTGCAATATCTTGACTTGAAAGTGAGAAATCAAGACTTTGCTAAACGGTATCTATATGCGTTCGAATCCCATCCGAAGACAGTAGTATATATCGATGCTGCCTTAAGGTGGTGATGTATTGTGTGGACATATTGGAGACATAATGCAGAAATAGATGTCGGTACTACATATCTTTCTACGCTTCATGAACAAAAAGCACAGATTGTACGCTACTGCTTCGTTTTTTTTGGTTGATACAGTAGGTAATCACGTGATTCTTTGCTGTATAATAGATTACTGAAGTAAAATTAAAAATCTGCTAAAGAACCAGCAGGATGACCTACATAGTTGGATGTGGGGCAATGGACACACAGAATTTTGAATTTGCGTTTTTGAATCTTCCTGTTCTTTGCATTACTTTTTCTGCCTGTATTTTGTGTTCCTTTTTTGCGAAGCACTTTAAACAATGTAAATGTAAAATAAACTGCTATCTATTTATTTACCACAATCAGCGGCAAGTAGACCTATCAGCTTTTGAATTTGGTAATAAAAACAGGGCATTATTTGGCACCTTTACTTTTTTCCCACAAATGCCACTTATCGATGTGTATGTTGATATTGAAACTTATCGATGCTGGCCATAGTTAGCAAAAAGACACGACGTTATACATGAAAGTCAAATCCTTACCAATTAGTAACTGGTTGAGATAGGTCCAGTTCGGACATATTAACAATGACTTGCCCCATTAAGACTTTTTCTGATGATAAAAATCCAGTTTGATTCTTGACAGTGATGTTAAGTTGTTTCCGCTTGATATCAGTAGGAGACATGGAAAACTCTAATCTAAACACAAAGTAGTAACTACGTAGGTCTGACAAATTAAAGTCGGTTTCACGTTCTTCTTTCTCGCGCTGGCGTAGATGTACATTTAGCGTTTGTCTACTACAATACACTTAACTTTGAACTGGTGCGATGTAATAGCGGTTTTACCGTTTATTTTGCCAACTAGTTAAATTCCGACTCTGGTCCCATCAAGATTTAATAAATACGATATTGTACTATTCACAGCTTTCCCATCTGGCACCTGACATGAAAGATTTTTGTAGTTTTTGCGGTTACGTGCTCACGTTTCGTCCCTTGCACTTCCTTTTCATCACAATTGAGTAAACTACGTGTCATAAATAATGATTGATAATTGTATAGCACTTCATTATTGAGCACGCGCACCATCGCCACTTCTTCAATGAGACTGGGCAACAACAGACAACTGTTTCGCTCTACCACCAGTCTGCCACATGAAGATGTGGGCATCCCATTAAGCGCCTTGCCCAAGAACAAAACAAGCGAACTTTCCGGCTGTTTTGTCCCCTATTTCTTTCGTGCTCATCGCCAAAAAGGAAAGCCATGAAGGCCAATTTTGAAGTAATTTGGTATGACTCAACAAGGAAATGAACCCCAAGTCTACCGACTGCGAGCCGGACGCTTTAACCACTACGCTGTCGCGCCGGTCTGACATGAAAAGAAGTGTGCAGGATTTAGTAATTGTGTTTATTGTTGCAATGGATTTGCAAAAGGCCTATGTAATGTGCCACGACTCCAACGTCGTCGTATTGCGGCAATAATCCATGGTCGCGCATTTCAATTTCACGACTACATGGTTGAATCCTTGAGACCCAACAGCAATTTTCCTTGCTCGCAGTAGAAATTCCCCGTGCAAGCAGTACTAGTGATAGCGAAGCGGGATTGAATACTAACCTTTCTAATTGACAAAAATTTTTCTAACGACTGCAGTATGAAATTATAACACGCGGCTTGATCACTGACCACGAATAAATATCTAAGTGATCATTGGAATATTTCCTAACAAAAGCATGGGTGCTGGTGTAGCATGTGATCTATTTGTAAATTTCTAGCACAGCTTGTGATGTACGCACTAGGAATAAGATTAGAGTTAGATTTATTTTGTGAGATATTTTTGCATTTTTCATTGCTGTATATCACAAGCTTGACTCTGCCTACATTGCTTAAGCATAAATGCGCATGAACTGCGCCGGCACCAAAGCATGAATACACTGATCATATGGAGTATGATCATATAGATATCCGGGCCAATCAACCTATCAGGGCCAAGACAACGTACATTCGCAGGTAGATCACATACTGCGCCGGTACCAAAGCGTGAATACGCTGATCATATACCGTTGAATGTTAACAGCATTTCAAACCGTTTTTTGCTTACTTTTGGTCAAAAGTCGGATTGAGGTTGTGCTTAATGACTTTCGTCTTTTTTCTCTGGCTCTTATGAGGAACAACGAACACTCGGACATAAGGATCAGAAGTGTGGTTTCGTTCATCGCAAACAATTAGGTCCCTAAAAATTCATGCCATTAAATATAGCTGCTACTGACTTCAAACGCAGCACATACGCCGTTATTTCAATTGAGGTGCTTTTCACCGATCAATCAAAATTAACCACTTTTGCGAAAAAACAGCTTTCAGCTACAATTTGAAATGTTCTGGTTGTCGTGGAAACGATTTTAAATTGACAGATCTTGCCTAGATTGCAAGAAAATACAGCTGAATGCAATACTTAAAATATTTCTTTTATTGTTCAAACGAAGCAGTATATTTGTGCAGTGCAAGCAGTCCAAGTATTTGAAAACCATGAACAATTTGTTGGTGGTACACGACTTTAATACAGCCTTTGAAAAAAGCTGTTCTGCCAAAAGCTTTCGTAACGCTCACATCTGTGGCGGTGCCGCTTCACCAAAGCTGTAATAAATTACGAAAGACAAAATTGATTTCGGCAACGTAGGTTCATGATCGTCACTCGCCAGTAACAATTGTTGTCATCACGAATAACTGATCCACTCTCACATGGCCCGGTTATATCAATAAAGTAAATAAATTGGTCTTACTCTGCGCAAACCACCAATACAATCAAAGTATTCTTGCGGTAACGAAGGGTTAACTTGACTTTTCCAAGTCCATAATCAGGTCGATTGTCACCATTTCCAAGGTCTTTTAACCTTAAAAATTATAACCTGTCTAAGAACACTTTATCTATTTTGCTCATCACATCTCTCACGGTATAAAATAATTATCTACATGTAAAATAATAAACCGGTAATCTAACTGCAAGTTTGACCCCACAACAAAGTTCAAAAAGTTACCCGACCCCTTCCGAGGGATGGGGGCATGGCGGGAGACCATGAAGCCCTACAATCCGGGCAACTTGTCAAGGTTTATACCAAATATCGTATAATAAAGCAGGAGCCACCGAAGAGCGAACGGCGCAGGGTCCGTAGCTGGACAGCACAATGAAAAAAGTCATGGGTCGGATGATTACAGGTGCTGCATGAAGGATTCTAAATTCTAGCGAGGAAAGAGTTCAACAGTACGCTGTGACCGTTGTAGCGAAGATGAGAGAAGACACAACAAGCGTGACGAGGAAAGACATGCTCTTTAGTGGATGCTGAAGAAACTTGGATGTGGAAGAATTATGATGAAATATTACGTCTCCAGTTGGACAAAAAAGATCAGGGGATACGAGAGGTAAGAGACTACATGGAACTGCAGATGGTTGGGACACTGCATCTCGTCTGGCCAGCTCATCGGTCGTGTCATAGCCCGAAAGAAAGAAGTAACCGGAGACCCATTGTAGACTGATAAAACCACAAAAAGAGAGAAAAAATAGTTTCTGCCAGATGTGCCACAGAATGCGAGATAAAATAACAGAGAGAAAAATGTAGCAAGAACGGAGGGAGCGCCTGAGAGCAGGAGAAGGAAAGTGTCAGGTTTGTGGGTGCTGCCAAGACCAGCGGAGAGCTTGAAGAATAGCCCAGGACTCAGCAGATAAGCTTGAACAAACTGGGCCTGACGCAAAAAAAGGCGGCCTCTGCACCAAAGAGTAAGCAGTACAAAAAGAAGCACCAGAAAGTTGGCAAGTACGCGGGAGCCGCCTATGCCACAAGGAAAAGAAACAGAGCCGTCAGTCCAAGTGACAAGATGGTGAGATAGAAGAGTCAAGGTAAGCGAGAGCCGCACCTTGGCGAGAAAGAGGGCGGTCAGAGCGAAAGCATGAAGTAGAAAGAGTGAGCTCCAGGCTACAGCCAGGCGTGAATAAAGAATTTTTGCGATTCGCAGGCTATTTACGCTTAAATGAAAATTAGCCTCAAGAATTGGATAGGTCAAGATTTTCAACATATCTAAAGCTAAAGGTTGCTAACGCAGTTTCAAGATTCAGACGCTGTTTAATGCTTCATTAGATGCAATGTTAGTCTTTTTCAAACAGAGCAATTTTTTCTTAGATAAACTTAATGATAGATTTTCTTGCCAACTCAAAGCTAAAAAGAAACGCTCAAAAGCATCTTACTTAGCATTTAGACGTTTTCTTAAATCATTCACTTGGCCAGCATGTGAAATTTCTGATCCTATACTAGCAGTACGGCGAAAATCACCACGAAAACTGCTATTTTGTGAACCACGTTTGATTGGAGAGCCCTCTGAAAATATGTTGCAAATTTTGAAAAGAAAACTTTTCTCGATTTTACGTTATCTTTATCCCCTATAAAAAAAAGCGTAACGTGTAAAAACGCAAAAAACATTAAGATATCAAGGAAAATATAAATTATCCAACAAGCACTATGATTATAAATACACAAAATCGATTTTGTATTAATACGGAAATGTTATCTTATCAGAGATGTTGTCTAGCGGAAACATGAGCTTAAGGCGGAAAAAACGAGACGCATGCATTTGATTGTCAAGGTAGAGTAAAAATTCATGCAAAAACTACTACAACAGCAATCAAAAACTGAGACAATCAATCGAGAAATGAATACCGAAGAAAGTTCTGGTTGCTACGAAAAATGAAAGCAAAATCTGCATACAGTAATGCAAGATGCAGGTGGCATTAACCAAAACCTAATTTGTAAGACGCTTACCATAAAATGATTGCAGAGTTTTATCAACTGTAAAAAGTTAAATAAAACAATTAGTTTTCTGCAGCCAAACACATTGTGTCAAAATTTACGTTGATGTCTCGCACCAACTTTCATATCAGCAAAACAAAAATACTGACTATAAATAGGCTTTCTCCTAAATCTTGCCACAAGCTGATCTAGGGTTGAAATGGTTGATGGCCTAAACCTCGTAAATTGTTTGGCTATTTTGCTTGTTAAGTAGTTAGTCCTTTGCCAGTTCCATCGCACAACAAAGCAAAAAGTTATTTTGCCATGACGCAGATAAAATTTCGCATACTCATCATTCTCGCATGTCAGCAGGCTGTAGTCAAATTCTTGGCCTTGTCATGAAATGTCTACACGCGTTACTTATATCTTGTAGTGCACCATAGCATGCATAAGCAAAACAGCACCATCAAGCTATAAAATTGAGCATACAATGAATACCAAAACTAACCTTAATAAAACAATATCAACATATTATTGTTACCACCTGGTCTAGTGGTAATTGTTTCGGAATTAAAGCAAAAGGTGTAAAGCTCGAAACTTTATCGAAGTACCACTGGCACTCGTGAGGAAGAGCATCCGCAAATAAACGTGCTGCGTTGCTCCAGCAAAAAGACTGGTTCGAAAGCAAGCGTGGAGTGGTAGACACACACTAAATCAGCACGGCTACTAAGCCTGCAAGAAAGCAGGAAAAATGAACATAAAACTGACTATACATACTGCAACAAGAGGGAGTCTTCAATCAAGGTTTATATTTGCTGCATTAAAAATGACTAATTGGGGTGACTTGGGTTTTATTACCAAGGAGCAGCGCAAAAGACAAAAACGATTCCTTCTGAGCGGAATTTTTTAGCATTTCGCACGCTGCATAGTGGGTACATGTGGCCCCAATTACTAATTATGCATAAAACGTACTATCTTATTGATAGCTGTTCGCTATTTTAGTTCTATATGTTGAAAGCAACAGTTTCGTTTATTTTTTGCATATTTACTTACCAGACTAAGAGGACAGAGAAGCTAATGATAGGAAGATATTGTCCAAGCCTGCTTTGGAGTTCTTAAGTTTCAATATTCCATTTGAACTGATTAGTATGACTCTTTTTTTTTTATAGATTTCCTGTTTGTTAGAATTTGTCATGCAGAAAAAATTATCGTTAAGTGCTATTGCCCTGGGCACGAAAACACAGTAATTGCAAGTTCCAACTGCATGATTATTCTTCCGGTTTTAACGTTAGCGGAATTTTAACCCACTTGACAATGTTGTGGAGAGTTTATGTGTAGTTGTCAGAATAAGAATTATTAATAACTATACCTCCTAAAGGTAAATTAATCATACTTAGAATTTCGTCTAATCACTACTCTCTCTTCAAAGTGTGATAGAAAATAGAAGTATGCAATAAAAGTGTGAATACGCACTCACCGAACTCAATTGAGCTGACAGAGTTATTGTCACTGGCGTCACTTCCGTTTTGAGTATCATTAACGTGTGCGGCTGGAGAACGGGATTTATCATCACCTGAAAGTAGGTAATTAAAAAAGCTAGAATTGTGGGAACAACAATCGGTAATTTAATGTTTTCTATTCAATGGAACTGCCGATGTTCTATGAACTGCACGAATCAAAAGCCATTTCAACGTGGTGATGCAGTTCCCGATCCAGTTTTGATTGGACTGAAATTGCTGTTGGCCTTCCCAAGGTCCCAGTTACCCCGGTCATTCCCCTTATACAAACCGTTTTTTCACCGCGCTGCTCTTCGAACGACCGCAGAAGAGCAGCGCGTAGCCTCTTTAAAATCGAGCGACTGTTTTCTCTCTTCTCCTGCCTCTTTCTTTCACGTATTCTCAATCTTCTCCTTCTCCTGGTGAGCGGCAACGTTCATCCTAGTCCTGTCCCGTCTTTCCCTGTTCAGTGCACGCTGGAAATGTGATCTGAAGGGGCAGGTTGGTGCAATGCTCCCAATGGGTGCATTTAAGATGCTCACTACTCTCCTTTTCTAGATTCAAAACTCAAGATTCACAGCTTTCACTCCTGGAGCAGTTCTCCCTGCTGCGTACCTGCTTCTTCTGGAGGTTCAACGCCTACCAACACTGTTTCTTCCACCTGCCACTCCTCCAGCCAGTACACCTCCACTGTTTAACCTGGTACTTATATTCCACCCTCACTCTGCCAATGCAGCGCCCCTGCCCCACCTTTGCCTTCCAACTTTCTACCCTCCACCTGCCCCTTTCATATCTCCTCCTTCTGCACCCTACCCACCACCTCATGTTTCTGGCTGTTTTCCTATACCCCCTTGCTTTCTCTTACCCGCGACTCGCTTAGTGTTCTTCAATGGAATGCCAGAGATCTTCAAGCCAGGAGCGCTAAACTAATTAACTTTATCTTGCTTCATCCCGTAGATCTTATCAGTATACATGATTCCAGCCTTAACTCATCTTCCCCTTTTCTATCCCCTGGCTTCTCTGCTCTATGATCTGATCGCACTTACTCCTGGTCTGGCATTCTTTCTCCCGATGAGCTGCATGCCAGTGCTGGCGTCATCATTTTTGTCAGGCAAAGCTTATCTTTCTCTGAACTTTCTACCTCCTCTTCTCTTGACGATACTCTGACCATGTAGAGGTCAACATCTCACCAAACAATGCCTTCTCGCTCTGTTTCCTTAATGTTTTTGCTCCCCCTATTTGCTCCTAAACTAAGCAGCGCCGACTCTATTCTTTCCTCCCCCAGAAATCTCTTCATTCTGAATGACTTCAATTGTCATCGCCCCTTCTGGGACTCAAAAGGTACTTCAAAACCCCATGGAGAGGAAGTATCCAATTTCATCTCCTCCGATCTCCTTCCTCTCAATGACTCTGACACGTCAACTCTCTCCATCGCCTTTCTGGCAGTTGCTTCTCTCTGATATCTCATTCCTCTGCTCTTGCTTTTGGTACGTGCTTCAGGACTTGAGCTTTAATCACCTATCAATTCTACTAACTCTACCTCTTTCTCCGCTGTTCCGCTTCAGGGTACGATCCCCTTCCTTCAATTTTCTGAAAGCTAGTTGGAATAAGTTTGCCTTTTACTTTGACTCTCGCTGTCCTCCAGCAGAGGAATACTCCACTCTTTCCCTTTCTTCTGGGGCTACTCTCTTTACTTCTCTGACACTAAATGCCGTCAAATTTTCCATTTCTTTCGGCCACGTCAAAGGCCAAACTCAAGCCTAATGGATTCCTGTAGTGGAAAAAGCGATACGCAAAAGGCGCAAGACTTTTCCTGCCGCTCATACAAGTGATAAAGATCGTCAGACTTACATCACTGCTCACCGACATGCCTCGTCTATTTCTCTCTTTCTCATAAATCTGACCCAAATCTGTGCACTCTCTCCTTCGCTCTATCGCTGGCTCTTCTTCCTCCTTTCCTAACTTCCCCAACTGTTCTTCTCCCAGGAAGTCGGTCTTCTCCCTATCTGTTTCCCAGCTAAAGGCCTTGCGTAGCAGAGCCAGAGCTACCTGTCAGAGCTCATGCCCTGAAGAGTCTCATTCCTCTTTTTGCTCCCCTTCTCATCTGCTAAATTTCTCGCAGCTGACACACACACCTCTCTTCGTCCACTGCCACTGACTCAAACAAAGTTGCCTATCCCATGCTAAACCACCTTCCTCGCTCTGGCATGGATTTTCTGCAACATATTTTCAATCTTTCCTGGTCTTTGCATTCTTTTCCTTCCATCTGGAAGACATCTATTATTTTCATGCATAAGATGGGAAAGCCTATCGATTCTCCTGCTTCCTTCCGGCCTATCTCTTTCACCTCCTGCATCTCAAAGTTTTTTTGAAAGCATCATTTTATTGCGTCTACTCTTCTTTCTGGAATCTCACTCCATGCTCTCTCCCCGCCAGGCCAGTTTTCGCCCTGGACGGTCTACACTTGATCAAATTCTGTTTCACAGTTGATTTCAGATGGGTTTAACAAACCCAAGCCTGGCTTTCCGACGATTCTTGCTACTATTGATTTATACAAAGCTTTCGACTCTGTCTGGCGTCATGCCCTTTCCACAAACTTATTTCGACTGGACCCCTTTCATGCTTTCTTGCTTTTGGACCCCCTTTCTTCATAGGACTCAATCTTTCCTTTCTGATGGAAGACATTGCGTGGTTTATCAAAATTACAAAAGTTGCTCTTTTCAAGTCCGTCGAGGTGTTCCGCAAGAATCCGTTTCTCGCCCAGTACTTTTCTTTCTTTTCATTAATGGCCTTCCTGCTTCTATGCCTTCTTTCATCAGCTGCTCTTTTCATGCTGACAACCTGGCCATTTGGTCCTCCTTCTCCTCGGTCCCTACTGCGGTGAAGGCCACACAAGGAGGTCTGATTCGATAGGAGTGCTGATCTGAGTACTAGTATCTTCCACTCCATCCAAGCAAATGTAAGGCCTCCTTCTTTTCAGTGGACCCCAACTCCTCTTATTCAACCACCCCTCCATTTCAATGCCACTCCAACTTTTCTTGGGATCACCTTCGACCACCCTCTTTCCTTTTCTAAACATATATTTTCGCTGAAGGCCAAGTTTTTCCCTCGCCTCAAGGCCTAACGTTGTATCTCTGCCTCCTCATGGGGCCCCTCTCTCTTCTGTATAAAGCTTTTATTGGACCCCTTCTCACTTATGCTTCACTCAGATGGTTTATTTTTCCTAGCGTTACCAACTTTACCAAATTAAAACACCTTCACTGAACGGCTAGTCGCGTAATCTCTGGCTACCTCTCGTCCTCCCCTATCCCTCATTTTTTTCTCTGAGGTATCTCTACTTCCCTTACGAGTCACCCTGACTCATTTCGCCCTGTCATCTCATGAGCGGGCCCTTCATGTCCAAACCTCCTTCCTATTTCAGGTTTGGCCTGACTTGGAGTAATACCAAGACTCTGCAAATCCTGCTGGAGAGCTTTCGCGTCCACTCACCGGCTCATGCTTTCTCCTACTTCTCCTAGAGAAGTTCTCTTTGCTTGCCCACCCTTCCTTTACCGTGGAGTCCACCCTTTCCTTCCCATGCTCTTGCCCTGATGCGCCTCACTCTCGCCAAGATGCGGCTCTCACTCGCCTTGACTCTCTCCCACCTTATTATCTTGTGATCTGGACTGATGGCTCCATTCGTTTTCCTTTTGGCAAAGCCGGCTCTAGCGTGATTGCTAACTGCTCTTTTGTGGCACTGAGGCCACTCTTTCCTTTTCGGCAGGCCCAGTCTGCTCATTTTTTTCCGCTGAAGTCTGTACCATTCTGCAATCACTCCGATGATCCCGGCAGCACCAGCGAGTCTGCCATTTCTCTTCTATTCTCCTCTACGACTGTCGCTTTGTGCTTACCACTCTGTCCTCTACCTTTACTATCAAACTACAATGAGTCCCCGGACTTTCGTTTCTCCCGGGGAACGACATGGCTAATAAGTTGGTCAGACAAGGTACGCTACTCATACCCTCTGCAATCTCTTGTAGTCTCTCTCTCCCTTTGCCTCTCTATCCACTTTTGTGTTTTCTCGGGACTGGAGGCGTACTGTCTCCTCTAAATTCTTTGATAGCGCAGGTTCCCTTTGTTTCCACTGAGGAATTTGTGCTTCCCCGTCACGCTCGCTATGTGCTCTCTCATCTTCACTGCAACGGACACAGCCTTCTGTTAAGCTCTTATCTTGCTAGAATTGGCAGAATCGAAAATCCTTCATGCAGCGCGCGCGGACATCCGATACAGGACACCTTTCATCGCATTCTGCACTGTCTAGCCACAGACTCATTACACCACTCGCTCTTTGGCGACTCTCTGTCTCTCTGCGACCTCTAGTACAGGCCCTGGAGAGTTGCCCGGCTTTTGGGGCTCCATGGTCTTCCGCCATGCCCCCATCCCTCGGAAAGAATCGGGTAACAACAACATGTTCTGGACTAAAGTGATTTTCTACGTCAGAAAAAAAACAATATTGACTTTTAGTGCAAAAAATGCATTTAAGAAACGCATTTTAACCACAGTAAAAAAGTATCCAAAAAATTATAAAATACAAAAAATCCTGGAAGGTGGTGTCCTAAGAAGGTGGACACTTCCATTGAAGATTACTGTATTTATTCACAAAAGGAGATAGTGGTCAAGGTACTCGCCTTGCTTTCGATGGTGGTTACCTTTAGGTGTACAAATGAGTCATAAAATCTATTTAATAAGAAAACCTCCAAAGCACCTGTATTGGTTTCTTCTATCGGTGACTCCGGTTCAATAGTGATTGAAGAAACGGATATAACGGGTGGAGGTGGCGTCTGAGATTTTCGTTTTAATATCTAGAAAAGGGCCAAAAAATTAATTCAACGTTCTAAGTTTAACATGCAAAGTATTTACCCGTAAAGCAAATCGCAAATTCAAAACTGCATCACTACCAGAGTCTTGAAGAGAAAAAGGCCGTTGCTCGGTCATATTAGCTTGTTCTAGCAGCTTCTTGATAGAATAAGTCAAACTTCCAAGCCGATACCCTCGATCACTTTCATCTTCAATCTGTTACGAACAATAAGAGGTAACTTTCTCTGAAGGGTTACAATTTGCATTCGTGTACGTTTATTGGAGGTACGATGCAGAAACAATTTTAGGAAGCACAAGTATTCTCCGAATGCATTTTGTAAACACATATATCTACAAGGTCCAATAAGTAATAATACAAATTTTCTCAATTAAGCAGCTTCTCACAGTAAAAATGCGGAAAGATTGCATTGAAATCTTCACAAACTTTAAAGAAATAATTTTCAGTTTTTAATGCTGTTCAAGACTGGGAGTTATTTTAAAATAAGGGCAGTTTTGGTTTCACATGTAAACAAAGTTTGTAGGCCATTCTAGATGGGATTTTAAATAATCAAAAAAGCTAATATTTGAGTTTGGGATCTTGGAAAGCCTTTGTCAATTCATTGCTGCAGCTACAAATTTAATAGGACATAAAATTGGCATTTTCATTGAAAGACGTAACACTTGGAGGTAACGCTGCTCCAAAACAGAGCAAAGTCGTAGAATTTACAATATTAGAGCTGCTGGCTCAGAACAACAGCTTTATTGCATCATCAGATGAAAACAAGCTACTTTCTGTAATTTAAACTTTCCTGATGATGAAACTAGACTATTGCGAAAGGTCAAATAAACAAAATGATTGCTGAGCGTATTGATTCCGTTGCTTTGGTTGCTTATTGACTCCGTTTTTTAGGTTCAAATAGAATTTTAAGCATCCTCATTCCTCAGCATTGCAGTTGACTTACTAAAATGGAACTACAGTAGTTATAAATCAATGAAGCTTCATAGTAAGATTGCAAGTGCAAAAATTTTCACAAGTCAATTAGTGTCATGCAGCACTCACAGCACAATCACACGTCACCAAGTTTATAATCAAAATATTTACTACTTGAACAGCATATACTCATGAGTTGAACAAAACTCTTAAGCAAAAATGTTCTAGCTAATAAATCGACAAAAGATGAAAACAAGTAAATGCTTAAAGATTTTGAGCAATCAGTCATAAAGCAGTTCACCCACAAAACCAAGCATAAAGTACCTAAATACACAATTCTAAAATGTTGTTTAGTTCACCTAAGATGTTACCAAAGAGCAACGCAATACACAAAAAAATTTCATCAATCAAACTGAGTTAAAAATCTTCCACATCTTGTTTACACTTTTTCGCTTAAATGTCAACAAAAACATAATGCTGTGCAAATTGTTACTATTGTTTAACGGCAAGTTCGTGCACTTTCAAAACTGAATTAAGCGTTTTAGTTGTTAGTTTTATTGTCACGTCAGATCAACGCATAGTACGTAATAAAATCCATTAAAACACCCAGCTCAATTCCCTCCTCGGAAATTAAACAAGCCGTAATGATCACATGCACTGCAATTAGTAAGACAACAGATCGCATTAAAAGCATTGCTATACCAAAAACGACGCCACGTTTTCAGAGACGGCTCTTATAGCTTTCGCTATAGCTCCTTGCCTGTCTTTCGAATTGAAGAGAAGCCACGATGTACTCTTACTTTTATCCTCAATCTAATAATGAAATATTTGCTTTAATAATTCAAACAAAAATGAGTGCCATAAGGAGAAAATTTGCTCCTATCACAATAGAGAGACTGTACTTTTTTAAGGGAAGTAGAGTTTAAAAATATATAAAAACCATTTGTGCGTTGGGCATGATTTTAGGGCTTTTAATTAAAAGGGTGTAAATTTTAGAATGAGAAAAAATCACGCGATCTAGATTTTACAAAATATTTGTTCATTAGTTGCTGACGAGAATTCAAGAAGTATTGTTTTGGGATCGTTGAGCGACTGAAACCATAAAGAGCTAAGTACACTAAGTTGGAAGTTTTTTCTAATGATTATATAGAGTTCAATAGGCCTACTAGAGCCGTATCGGGTTGCTAAACAAAAGCTAATTTTATAGTCGAGTAGAGCCCAATGAATAAAAGTCAGCTAGGTCTTGATGACTTGGTTCTAGAGATGTAAGTCGAAGTTGAGAATAGTTATTCTTTGAGAAAAAGCATATTTTGGGAATATTCTCAGTGGATTTTTGAGAATATTCTTAAATTGCTTCGCATAATTTTAAACCAATAAAAAACAGTTACAACATATTTCTATTAAAATTGCAACCAATTGGACACCATTAGTTAATGTGCTGGTGGCTTAAATATCAGTATGGTCAAACAAGTACACCTGTAAGTAGTAATGATCTAGGCTTACCGCATGCCCTGAGGTATCTCAGTAACTCTTTATAACCTAATAGGACGCTAATGTCCTCTTGCAAACAATTGCAGCTATTGCTTAACTATCAGCTATTTTCTCTCAAAAATTGATTAGATCCTACTTGTACTACCTCAAACTAATATCGCTTGATTTGTTTCTGAAAACAACTCAGTGAAATAAAAACCTTAGTACTAGAAACTTGATAAAAACATACTTTGATTAAACTTGCTAAATTTTTGATCGTCAAAAATCTGGTAAACTTTCGAGAAAATCAAGTCAAATTCCGGTAAATTATTGATTTGAAATTGATATTGCAATTGTTTGATATGTCAACTACACACTCAAATATTTTTGTCGATTACTTTGAAGTATAAAGTTGGTATAGTAGGTAGTGCAAACAGAATACATATGGCCTATCGGGACTTTGAGGCAAAAGCAAGGAAAACTGGAAGGCCAACTCTTTAGTGTCAAATACTGCAATTTTGGGTTTATAAATGAAAACATATGCAACTTAATGTATTTTATTTACGATTTAAACAGTAAGAAGATGATTGCTTTCAAAATTTTCCTACCGGCACTGCCTAGTCCTACTAGACAACAAGCGCAATCGGCCGTAGACATTCTGCCTACACCTGCCGAGCATAAACTTCATTTCATATTCTTCAAGTGCGCCTGTATCAACGTTTTATGGACAACGAGAAAGCGACTACAATGTGTCAGCAATGTGGAAGATGATTCTGCATTTTGACAATGACTGTGGAGTGCTGACAGCTTTTGAAACTGAAATTTAGTTTTAAGCCTCTACGTTTCATGATTTTTCATTCTAACTTTCAGCTTATCACCCAAAAGTCTCATTTTACAAACAAACAAATTCGACATACTGGAAAAGCCTAATGGCCAATTCAATCATTTTAAAAAAATACTTGATAAGATAAATGACCTGTCTTGTTTAAAAAATGTTACAAATTTGTTTGAAGACCTGATAGGACATATATGTCTTGTTTACAAATATCGATAAAAAAATTTTTTAAGTTGTTTTTTTTTACACATTTTCTATTTAGCCAATAAAGTTACTTGAATTAAAACACTTTACATTCAGATCTTACCTATTTTTACAATAGTTTTACAACTGCAGATGTACTTCAGAATTGTAATGTATATTGTATAGTGAGTTAAGTTAGTTATTAGGAGTGTAGTGCAGTTTCTTTATTGATGATGCTTAAATCAACCAAGCCTGAAAGCAAAGTTTGGAATACTTTACTAGAAAAACATTGGCAGATGAAGAGTTGTCTGAGTTCAAGTACTGCGAGAGAGAATATGCGAAACGTGCTACAAGGACGAAAACACACGCGTTAAAATGCCCCGAAACTCTTTCACACATTAAAAAAATTGCGAGCCTTAGAAGTGCTATGACAAGTAGCTGTTTAGGAAAGCTTCCTAGATACCAACGTAAACACCGACGTCAGATCCTGTTGAAATCACTGACAAAAATGACAACCACTTAGCGAACTATCCACTTCTACCATGAAGTCTCCATGTAATTAATTCTTCAACGCCAGATGTATCTATACACTCCATTACGAAGAAAAATGCATTAAACTCAAAGTTGATTACTTTAAAAAAGGACAATGTGTAATTCTTTGATTAAATTTTTAAAAAATTATTTTGACTTCAGTCCTAGAACTTTTATGACACACATCGCATCTTGACTCAATAAAGGAAAAACAGAATACTTTTAATGAACCGCTGGTTCGTGAAATTTATTCGTCGGGCTCATCGCTGTCTTTGGTTAAAAACATGGACTGGAATGAGTTTTTTCAAAAAATTAAACCATTATACAGAGTGCCATCAAGATAAAAACTCTCAACAAAAGCTTCTGGACAAAAATATCAGCGCGTTGAACTGATGTTCACACTAAAATTGCAAAAGCACCTCAGTGCTTCGCAGACGCAACTTGGAGGAGCAGACGTAATGAATCCCTTCTCAATTTTACACTAACACCGTTAACACCACAGCCTGCCTTTTTAAAGACAATTTTAAGCACAATAGAGCAACACACTGTCGAATACACGGCAACGCAGATCAAAAAAGTGATATGCTGCTGTCGTCTTGACAATCATCAAACAAGAACATCCTCACAATGCTATATAAACATGTGCTGCTCAAAATACACCGAACTGAAAATATGCAATGTTTGCTACATATACAATGTAGCAAACAAGAACATTCTCACAATGCTATATAAACATGTGCTGCTCAAAATACACCAAATTAACAATATACAATGTACCCAGTATTCCCTTTAAACGCGAAAAAAAGTGCGAATTTGCGAAATTTTGTCCATCGGATTCGCAGTTAAAATTCAAGTGCTTGAAAGAAGTCCGGCGGTTTTTGTACTTTTTCAGTTTGTTAAAATTTTTGCAATTTGGCCAGCAAAATCTTCAACCAACTGCTAAATGCGAGGGTGACAGTGAATAGAAATCAAAGATTGAACCGACGCTTTAGGGCAGTGCAACGTCTCACGCAATCATTGCGCGGCTGTGACGCAACAGCGGGTGACGGCGACTTAAAATATTGCCCACGCCGTTTCCGCACTTCCTTTGTATTACAAACCAACTCTTAAGCAATAAACATAAAATAACCCGGCCAATTTCTACAGCAGCTAAAGAGCAGTAATAGCAAGTAGTTCTCAAACTTCACTTTAATACCAGACATCAGTTTTCGAGAGAAATCTGAAACCGGAAATGCTTAAAATCTTTGTTTTCTTTACGTTTCTATGCTGATTTTAATCGTGCTAATTAAGATAAAAAAAAGCGCATAGCTCTCAGTTTCAGTTTAGCACAAAAAAAAACGCCATTTTTTGAGGAAATGGTTCAGTTTTTGTAAATTGGAAATAAAATCTTTTCTCTCGTGCCATTTATCAAAACTAAAAGTAAAAAAGAATACGATTTTCCACCAATTTAGTTTTAAATCCCCTCTAGATTTTTTTAAAACAAAATGTAGCTGACAGCTAAGTGCTGTGATAGTTTACCAGTCATGATTGAATTAAGTCTTAAACGAGAAGAAAAAAATGTAGTGCAGTTTCGATTTCTTTACTTGTCTTTATGGCATTTAAAAAAATTCCTTTCACTATGTACCATTTCAGAATTGTCTTTTAATTTCAACATTAAGGTGTATTATCTAACTTGGTTTTACTATTGTAAAGAAAAATTAGTAAATAGTAGAAATGAATATAAGGTTGTGCATTGCGCAAAGCAAACTTTTTCTGAAATGTAACTGTGCGCGCGCGGCTATTGCAGTCGTTCGCCAGTACAGTATATACAGTGACGCCAGGTGAAGTAGGCGGGGTCACCGAAAATTTATTCCGGAAAGAGCAGCCACCTCGCAAACGCAGCAAACCTATGTGGTTATACAAGTAAAATATACCTTAATGTTTTTTGAAGTCGGCGCCTCTCAGTGAAACCATGTAGTTTTATGTGTAGTTACAAATATTAGCATTTTAATTTTTCTATTAGACTTAAAAGCTGCGTTTATCAAACTCGTGCATATTCGTGTCCACAAATTTCTCTGTTTCCTTTACTTCGGTCAAGTTTCGAATGCTTTTTACAAAGAAAAAATTTCACGTATCAAATTTTACGTATTCGCGACTTCTTTTCACACATTCGGTAAACGGTTAATGAAAACTCAACAAGAGCGGAAAAATATTTCGCTAGCTATGTTATCACAACTATCATAAAGGATTCCGTAAACAAAATCTCAACCCTACCATTACTTTCGCCAAAATACCTAGTCAGATAATTGTTACACTCTTTTTTCGCATCGGGGACAAAACTTCATAAAAATTACTCATTTGTTATCCTGCGTAGTTTGTAAAATCAGTTGACAAGACTGGTAAAATTTGCTATTGTTTCAATAACATTGCTTTCTGAGATACGTTTTCATGAAGAAAGCACGACGTACATACGATGGCTACTGTATCAGACAAAAATCTTAATTTTCTTCTTTCAAGTTGTGCGGCTTTGGCATCAAATACTTTCCAATTTTAGATCGAAAGTTTAGTTATAATTGCGAAACCTCGTTGTAACATTAATTACGATTGAGAAATTTATCTAGTTAAACTATTTACCATAATCAAACTACAGTTGAAGTTAACAAGTAATTTTTGTTCTTGTGGCATAGTGGTGGTCACCTGCCTAACATCCCATTATTTCATGAAAGGGATGTTTCGCATGCTTGTGTCGGGCTTCGACAAGGGATTACTTTTATTTACAAGCACTGTTAACCAGACATTCTAAAACGCTTACAAATTACTTTCGCCACCGCCTTTCAATAACCGATACGCTACTTTGTAAACTTTTTAGGGCTCACATAATTACCTTAGTTATTACGTCACCGAAGCGCATCGTCCTGACTTTTGATTCGTTTCCTTGCAAATTTTGAACACTCCACGCTCACGCCCATACAATTGGAGAGTCGAAAGTCGGTTTTACGTCATTTTTCCCGTGTTTCGCAGGCTCACACGTGCTGATTCAATATATGTCTACCACTACACATTCGCTTTCGAACCAGACTTTGCACTAGAGCAACGTAGCACTTTAAATTGCGGATGCCCTTCCTGACGAATAACAGCGGTGTTTCCATAGAGTTTTGAACTGCAGACCTTTCGCTTTGAAGCCCGCAACAATACCACTACACCACAGCGGCTCACTTGCTGCTCGAATTTGTTTTTAGATTATCTTCAAAGATCTTTGATGCGCTGTTAACTCGGGTTTCTGCTGCGAAGAATGTAGCATATTAAGCAAGATGGTGTCTTGATCGGATTAAAAAATAAAGATCATTTGTGACAGAGATGGTAGCCTACATCAGCGACTTTCAATCGGTGGAAAATTAAAATTCATAGTACTTTACTTTGCCTTTACATTGAGTAAAATTGGAAAACTTTTTCTTGGCTAGTTTTTTTATTTACTTTATTTGGACAACCCTCATGAAATCTAATTTGATAACTTTTTTGAGGTCGCACATGAAAATGAAAAAAATATATAATCGAGCCAAATGCCTCTGTGCATTTTGAAAATGGGTCAAATGCCAAAAACGGTTGAAAAGTACTGAATTAGATAACAAGTGTCCTAATCAAACAAAATACGTCTGAGGTAAAAATGAAGGGTGCCGTTATACGCCAACCAACGACATTGGCAAACTGCAAGGTATGTAAAGTCAGCGTAGCGTATACATTGACCAAATAGCAGTAGGCTACCGCACGTGTCTTTCTCTACACCTTAAAAATACGCTACTAAGGATGGTGTGACGACTTGTTCAGCAATGTCCACAAATTTGTTCGGCGGTTTTTCTATGTTTGCTAGTGATTTCGCGCTTGTGCCGGCGGTGACGCACTTACTAAAATCTTAGAGGGAACCCTGATAAACACGTAATTATCGTTGACACCGTACAGTTGAAAACTGATGGCGGCAACCTGCAAAGTTATCGTCAAAGAAAATAATGGTGATCAAGTAGCACGGGCGCATTTTTCAAAATTCAAAAAACATTATGTGTCTCTTGAAATTTTCTGTTGCAACTAGATGGGCCTCAGTGTGGTTCTACCTGGAAAATTACCTGATCAAAAGACACTTTCAAACATCTAGCAATGCAAAAAAAATCTCGAGAGTTATGCAGCCGAACAAGAAAAGCAATCCAGGTTGAAGATGCGTTTTGGTTACAGGTTCAAAAATTGCATGATTTAATAAGTCTTCTTGTGAAATGGATAAGAGTGTTGGAATCCGACAAACCAAAACTTAGTAAAGCAGCTGAAAATTTCATTGGTATTACCAGCCATTTTATAGAACATCTGCCGGAAAGCCCTCTTCGTAAACAGAAAAAACAGGAAGTAAAAAAATGGACTACCAAAAGCATGGCCCTGAAAGATATTCACCACGCTGCTAACATTATGGAGCCAAACTTCAATGGAGCTTGTCTCAGCAGAAAACAGCAAGAGAAATAAATTTATTGATAACATGTATGGTATAGAGTCCTCACGTAAAAGTTGTTTTGGAACTCGCAGATTATCGAGCTCACGAAGGATCTTGCGGCAAGTCACGAAATCTGCTCAAATAGTTGGCACACTTGTAACTGTGGAAGGGGACCTACTTCGGGTCGAACCTGAGTAAAGTAGTAGTCAATATTTTCAGCATGCCAGCGACCATTGCTTCAGCTGAGAAAAGTTTCAGAACATAAAGCAAAATACACTCCGCCAAACGCCACTAACTTGCAATGCAATAAGTAGACAAGTCAGTTTATATATGTCACAACTTAAAGTTGTTGAAATCAGTGCCAGTATAGCAGGAAGATGACCAGATACAGCAGGATCTCAAAACCACTAAAATAGATAATGTTGGACTTCTTGAAAGAAACTTTTTCAGTTGATGATATAGAATGTGATGTAGAAGACTGACAAGATTTTTTCAGTTTAAACTGATTTGTTTTGGTTACAAGTTGAGCTTGAATTCTGGTGCTCAATTGCATGCAGAATTATTTCTCTAAAATGCTCATTCTCTGTTCTTAAATCACACTTGTTCAAGTTTGTCTATATTTTGTAGCGTTGTCTTGATGTTTGTTTCGTTTATGTCAGTTTTACAGCTAAAACGCCTTATATTTGAATACATATAGTACTTCATATTCAATCAGAAAACAGCACCCCTCTTGTTTTGGAGATGTCTACTGTGCAAAAGAATATGCTGTGCATAATCTCCCGCAACATGACTTAAAACAACAACCCCTTTACATACTTAAGATCCCTCTTAAAAACGTAGGAAGAGAATATGCTCACGTTTGAAAATATTCCCCAAAAGAATATTTGGCTCCACCATTTTAGATCTCAACTAATTTTATAGCAAAATAACCTAAAGCAATAGCTTCCTAAATATCAGATTTTTAAATTAACAAAAACAGCTATCAGAGAGTTTTAGTCAAGCTCGACAAAAAAAAAACATCTGGGAGAAAATTATTGCTCTCGCGTCAGCAACCGTGTTGACCAAGTTTTAACGGAAACATATTTCAGTGGGCATTTACAATCACTTTAAAACTTTGTTCTTTTTATTAATCACTCTAAAAACAAGGAAGCAAAACAGATTTTTGATGCTATGATGCGCGTTTGGTTTCACTCTTTCAGCCCCTCTTTTCGAAAATACTAAAGTGATTAAAAGCCTTAATGCATACGATTGCACTAAAAAAATAATTCTGACAGTTGACACTAAACAAACTTTGTAAAAGCAAATACTACATTATACCTTTACTTACTACGAAATTAATTTCATCCACCTCAGGTTGTTTTAGTAACATATGAAAGCTTTCTTCCCATATTGGATCATTCGTGTCGTTGACAACCTTAAAGAA
Organism: Trididemnum clinides; assembly: GCA_963675345.1. Classification (NCBI taxonomy): domain Eukaryota; kingdom Metazoa; phylum Chordata; class Ascidiacea; order Aplousobranchia; family Didemnidae; genus Trididemnum; species Trididemnum clinides. The sequence goes on along the minus strand of OY776293.1, from coordinate 19,122,486 downwards.
GGGTAATGTTGCCTTTTGTCTATCAAATTTGTTGGGAATTCTAACTGATCGGCAAAGGCTATCTTATAACTTTTTGCCTTGTTTTGCTCATGAACTATAAACAGTAAAGGCACTACTCGCCCCTCATCCATCCATAAGCGCTATTGCTGCTTGGCCTTCAGTTTGACTGTCTAAAACTAAAAATATACACTTTTTGTACACCAGGCTGAACAAAGAAGTTAATAATCCAAAAAGTTTGCATGGTTTGGAACGTGACACCTTAAAGATACTTTCCAAAAACAATTCATGTTATCTTCATGCTTCATCGGGTTAGAATAATAAAGTTGTTCAATGTTCACCCAGCATGCCGTAAGAAGGGACTTTTAGGGTAGTGGGTACCTACCACTGACAGTTGGGTACCCACCACTGGAGCCTGCATTTAGTATTCAAGCGTAATCAATGGACTGCCGCTTTCTTCCAGGCTGATTTTGATTGGGTTCACATCCATTGCTATTTCATGTCGTACCCCCATCACAACAAAAGGGTGAACACAACAACTTTGCACACAGTACTTCTCGAAATACAATCATTTTTTTAAAGCATTTCAACGTCTCTTTTATGAGGAAGACAACTTAATTTTTTGCTCTAAATTGATTGTGCAAAACAGAAAGTAAATAAATATATAATTCCAAGTATTTGTTACCCAGTTTTTAGCGGTGCTCGGTAAAAACATGAGCTGATAATTAGGCTACACTGCATTAAAACAAACAAATGCACTACAGCACCTTTGTTTTGAAATGAGAATTGTCTGGAGCATAAATTTGCAACACAGGACAAGGAATGTAAGGTTGTGATCGGTTGCTCTGTAAAGGAAAACTTTCTTTAACTTGCTAGTGCATGGACAACAGCAACCACTCACCGCTAGTCGCTGAGCTCCATCAACATAAATATCTAAAAATGCAGAATGCAACGTTTCTTCTGCTGATGAATGCTCAAGTGCCTGCAGAAAAAAGTTGACATTAACACAGGCAATATGTAGTGGAAATAATAATTTGAAAGCTTAAAGAAATTAAGTCTAGATTATCTCTTATTACCATAGCGCACTATCAGGCCAAATCGCAACAGAGCTGCTTTTGTCATGACAACCAAGCGTGCATTAATGTACATGTATTTGACGAAAAAAGGCAATGAAAAAAGCTTTGTCACCACCGAAACCTTTTCAAACTAATTAAATACAAAATAATCAATTAACTGTCATACACAAAACAAAGCATTGATTGAACGATGGTGATTGACTGCATAGGTTTAAAATAAGGTACAACACGTTACCATACCTCCTTCAAATCAGCAGGGTCAGTAGAGAAGTCAAGCCATTCAATATAAACATGTAATTTTCCTCTTTCAACGTCAGACAAAGAAATCACCTGCACGTTAATGACTTGTAATGCATTTTTTAAGCTGCAAGATTCGCACACAATTACAGTGGCGCTATTAAACATAAAATAAATTACCAGATTTGCTACATAGTTTCGACATTTGGCTTGAAAACAATCATCGTAATGCCTTTATTTTTCTTGATGCAAATCAACGTCTTTGCGAGGCTTGAATGCGCAGTCAAGTCGACATGTGTTTCACTACAAAGCATGGTCCCAGAATCACATTCAAATTGCACGCGTGAGATCTACTTGAAGTCAAACTTTTTGCCTTACTATGCCCCACTGAAAAGTTAAGAATAAATTCAAGTCCCAAACTCTGTTAACACAATGTATTAAAATAGTATGGCAAAAATATCCAACTAACCTTATCAATTGATCCACGATCATGCACTGTTTTAACGTTGAGAGAACACCTAATAATATATTGCACATTAATATATCAAAAATGGATTGAATTAAGCAGTCCTACCTTCCCAGATAATTTCTTTTGTGTAATGTTCCGTCATCATCATAAACGGTGAATTCAATGTTGGTATGTCGCACATCAGTTATAAGAGCATCAAACCACTCGTTCCAAGTCGGATTGATATTATGAGAAACGACTTTAGTTTTAAACTTCTGGTTGTGCCCAACTAAAAATACATCAGCAGGTTATTTTTTCCGCACTTTGTTTGTTGATAATGATTACGATTACCAATCCTCTTCAGATTGGGATGAGCACAGGATGTAATCGAATCATGCATATCCATACTGCATACGCATTCAAGCGAGAACATGCTGATTAAATTAACCAAAAACAGCAGCCATTTCAAACCAGTCCAAAAAATTGCGATTAGTGGATACAAAAGGGTCGCTTTACCACGCGCTGGGTGAGCATATTCACTACTTTATCACGAAAGCATGGACAGTCTTAGCTTATTTTCCGTGAGAACCATAATTTGAGATCACTTACATCTTCATGATAAAGGCAGAGCTTCTCAATCAAAATACGATAAGTGCAACTCTTGAGAGTCCACATAAATTTTATCAGATTTTTTAAAAAAAAGCAAACGCTCTGCATAGCATATCTTGTAGCCTAAACAAATTAAATATGTCACGCAAGACTTACTTTTTAAAAAGAAAATGGCAACAACAACTTTATGCATATCTTAGTTAGCCGGACAAAGATTATGAGCATAATTTTAACGAAGATAAACAAAAACAAAAAACGTAATGTATCAACAAAAAACACAGAAGCTTTTGGTCTGTGCAAAACATTTCAAGAACATTTGAAATAATATGAAAATAATTTCAGAAGTTTTACAGCAAGATCGTTAGTTAATATTGTTTTATCGCTTCAAAACTGCACCTCTCAACGTAACACGTGCTGAAGCGTCTTCGCTTCGTTTGAGTCGCCGAGCTTTATATTTAAAGGCTTGAAGGAGTTTTATGAGGAACGCTCCATTAGTTTGATATCAGTGCTAAAGCGGCACTTTTTAAATAATACAAATTAGTGCTCGGTTTCTCTCCAGCTTCGTACCGATCGCAATGGAATTTGATGGCTGTACTGGAGGAGCTGTGGGTGGTAAAAAGATAATTTTCGATTCTTGCGAGTAGCAGGTTACTCGCCATACCATGTATGGCGTGTTCTTGTCGCCAGAATATATATATTGGTAGCCAACATTAGAGAAGTAGAGACGGGGTAATATATATTCAAGACTAAAATATGAAATTATTTTAAAAGTTTGGCATGCAATTTTCACGTCAGTGCTAAGTCTGTCTCGAAACAACGCAGTTATTCGTTTACGTAACTTAATAGATGGGGTACTTTTCTATGGAAAAGTTACGCAGAGATATGAATTGAGGTTATTTTTCCGAGAGTCGTTGCGAGAAGCTTGGTTGTGGTTACTGAATTTGTTGTTCACAAATCGGTCAATCACATTATTTCAGATGCACTTACGTTTTTTGTCCTGACAAAGTTGCGGTGTTTTTTGTTAATTCATTTCGTTTGTTATTTTTCATTTTGCATAACAAAATCAGGTTTAATAATCATTGTTTGGCTAACTAAGATATGCAAGAAGAGTCCCACCCATTCTTATGTCTAATGAACTTCATGCTGACCGATTTCTACAATTCGAGCTAAATCAAGGCCAAAAAAATTGGTAGAAGCAAAATAAATTAGATGTACAAACAGCAGAATACAATAAGTACACCATGCAACAAAACACAGCTTCGAAAAGTAAAGCAAAACATCACTGTAAATGAATTAAGAACAAAACTTTTTTGCCAACGCAAGAAAGGAAGCTTTCGACAAAGCATAGCAAACTTGCGTTGAGCCAATTTTTTCTTATACCAAATAAAGAAACAGGAACTTCAAAAATAGGCATGATAAAAATAATGGTCAACAAACAAAACCAAGCAGTAACCCGACATTTACCCAATTCCTCACTATCAAGCAGTTTTGTCGCCATGGCTAACATGATTTTCATTCTACTAACTATTTAGTAATTGATTTGCCGCCACGATCAATTCCCAGACCGGTAAAGAAAATAGGGCAAATGTAACATGCATATAGCGTAATAATGATCTCACCTTTTATAAATACTCCTGTATTAGGATAACATCACACTCGATGGCAGCAGAAAAAAAGCATTAGAACAATTCATATTTACAGAGCCAATTTTTGTACCTTTTAATAAATTGTGTCACCGGTACTAGTAGCATTTTCTGAACCACCAAATTAAATTCATATAATTTAGAGCTACAAGGATTTCGTTTGTGGTGTTGTTGCGATAGTTAACCTTCTTCTTCGTTGGAATCGAAGAATGACATGACATGCTTATATTCCACTTCACATCGCAAACCTAACCGAGGGTAGGCTCGAGGAAACGGCATTCTACTTCAAACCAGTCATAAATACAAATTGCGAGCTGGCACTGACACCACTATTAAGGCAAACTGCTATTGATTTGCACCAAAAGTCGCTTCATTCGACATCCTGGGTCAGCAGCTTCACTATTCTTTTGTTCCATAGGTTAGATAAAACAATGCAATTATGTTTATAAATAAAAAAACAACACAATCGGCTGCACTCACTCATGCATCCTAATTACAAGCGTCGACATTTTTTGTAAATCGAGAATAAAAAAATTAGCTAACAGTTAAATGCGTGTTTCAGCAGCAATATTACGTAAGAAGCATTGAAATTGAACAATCAATTGATAAATGTATGACACAAATTAGAGATAAGGAATAAAAATACAAAGCCACGGCATTTTGAACTGATTCAAGTTCAAGCATGTTGTGACCTGATTTTTTACTAAACTCGATTTAAGAAAGCATCACTTCTCTCTACTCTATTGAAGTCTATTTATTACAATTCAATGAAAAACATTATACCTTTAATTGTAACGTAAGGGTCACTGCCTCCACCAAATCCTAATATTTTTTTGTCTTTTTCTTCCAAATTTTCAGCATCCAAAACTCGAATACGAATCACACCCTACAAGTAAGTAATGATAAAAAATCGAAAAATCAAAGCGGCTATCTAAAAGTGCCACTCCAAGAGCAATTTTAATTAATTAATCAGTTATTTTGCTACAAGCACTAGTGGCTAAACAATAAAATCAGCATTTCTAGAGTTTGAAATGTAGCATCGGTAGTATTGTTTAACTATTCAAATCTATTTGTTAAATTGTTAATTGCTACATTAGATCTATAAGCAAGTTGAAAATTTACAAATCAGTCTAATAAGAAAGAGTCATGACAAATTATGACTAAACAATTTCTAACTACAAGGTCTCTTCAAAGCACCTATGTCACGAGCTGATATCTAATTTACTGATGTAATATTCAGAAATAAAGCTGATTATTCAGTAACAGTAAACCTGATTATTCAGGTGGTAAATTTTAATAAAACTTGTACAGTAGTCTTCACTTATCAATCCAGCTCGGGACAGGACGATTTTGGGCTCTCTAAGCGGGTGGGCTAATTAACCGGGGGACAAAATTTTCGCCACTCTCATGCGCATGAATGAGTATGGCCGAATGTACTATGGCTAAAAGTTGCTAAAAATAAATCTGCAGCGCACCATTTGTCTTGCCAATTAACTACAGCGCAAATGAATGATCTGTGGCAAAACAGTTGAATTAAAAACTAGGTGTAAAACCGTCGAAAGCAAGACAAAGTGTGAGTAGCGACGCTTTTTCATCCAATTTTAAGGAAATATATTCAAAAATTGGGCTTATTTAGCGGGCTTTGGATTTATAAAAAGGTTTTTTTTTATTACAAGAGTAAATGAAGTAATTCCGGACCGGACAATTTTAGGCTCATTAACCGTGGGCTTAATACGCCGGGACTATTGTATTACAATTACTTACTTTTGGCAATGGATACAGCATGTGATTGAGATCAAGCTCAGGACACAATTTCAGCACATATTTGTCAGGGAGAACAAACAACGAATTAACACTGTCAGAGATTGCGCCTCTTAACAACGAATCAAAGCCAGGAAAATCAAATAAATTTGCCAAGTCAGTAAGATCAAAGTCAATAAACTGAAAATAAATATAGAGTGAGAAGCAAATTCTAAAATTCTTGAACACACAGTAAAGTTCTCACAGTTAATAGATAAAAGCTGTGCAAGATTACACGTAAAGATATATGCTATCTGTTACTAGCGGCATTCAACCAACCAACCAACTATATATTGATAATAAACACAACCAATGAAAACCGAAGTATGCAAAATCTGTGGCAACTGAGAGAACTACAAAAAGATCTTAAGATCAATGCTTATCAACCAGGTGTATACAGGCAGTACACCCCAGAGTGTACTAGTTTGTAAAAATTTATTCTTCAGGAGATCAGCCCTAAAAAACGGAATTTTTAAAGTGAAGGCCTTTTTTGGTGCTGCTTAAACTTTATTTCATGTGCCGACTTCAGGCAAACGAGTTTGGAGACTACAGACCTTTTGGAGAGTGGAATTAGGGCATAACTAGAAAAAAGTTTAATAAGTACTGTTTTAGATCATCTGGTCAAGCAGCCACTCTCTACGCCATTGGTTTATTTAGTTAACCATTTCCAAGCTTTAGCAACAATGGCAGCATTTTTTACTATAGGTGTTCTAGCCTCTTTTTTAAACCTAGCAGTATTCGATCCGCAGTATATATTGCGGTAAAGTTTGAAATTACTATGACAAAAAATTTTCAAAAGTAGCGCTCTATCTCTTTTTGTGAGAAATTATCATCATTGAGGAAGCAATTTTTATAGCAGAAACAAGTTTTTCCCTTTTATTGTATGTAGCAAGCTTAATTCAACAGCTTTTGGGGATTTGTCTTGACATGATACTTAACGTCAAAGCAAAGACCAGAAAATTGTCAAATATCTGAAGCCCTTGTTTTGCTTTCAAGCCCACTTTCAATAACTGTGGTCTAAAACATGCAACACTAATAATTGACGATTGAGCTTACTACCTAAGAAAATTCTGATCCCTCCCCTTCTCTGATTTTGGCCCAGACTACACGGAAGCAAGCTCAAACTGAATGCAAAAAAAGTTCGAGTGCAAAGGCATACTGGCACTAAAAGATCTGTAGCGTTTTTTAAAAGCCTACCACATACTTGTTCTAATATTTAGTTTACTTTTAAATAAAACTACCAATAAAATGTTGTCAACAACTGACTAAACCAGTCTATAAACCAATGCAATAGCAAAAGCGACAGACAAGGTGAATTCGAAATTAGCCACATTTAAATATCAGAGCACTGATAAGACCTTTTTATCAAGCGCTAAAAATGTAACAATGCAACGTTAGTCTTGTGAAACAAATTATCCAGTGCAAAAAGAGATGGTAATAAACTAGCCTATGGATAATTTGTTGATCAATCGATCAATTCATCTCTTTACGTGCTTCACGAAATTGGAACAGTAAGGCTTCTTACACAGCTTGTGAGCAGCGGTGTCAATAGGGAGAGAACGGCACACCGGCATCTTTTTTAGAAGACAATTTTGCTTGAAGACCTTTTTTAAAAAAACGGCTCCTAAATTAGAGTGATTATTACGATTCAAAAATGACGTCAATTAAATCACCCAAAGGTCAAGTCACGTCTTTGCTTTGAAGTTTGAAGCACTCACCAAAGCCAGTTCGACTTGCTGGTGATTGAGTCCCTAGCAAATGATTTGTACTAATAACTGGTTTGACATGGCGCTTTTCCTAACCTGATCTTGACAAAGTTTACAGTCAGAACTTGCATTATTTGTTTGATAGCACACCTCCGTCTCAAGCAAAGAGGTAAACGCAACAACCCACCGAGGAAAAACATTCTCGCATTTCCTTTTTAATGAAACTATTACAGACTAGTAGCTCTGCTAGTCATTACATAAAAATTGCTTGATAGCAATGTAATGTTCAACTTATCAGGCCTACCGGATCTTTAACAAAAGAAAGTGATACAGCTCCAACAAGTGGCATTGTTCCAAGCAGAGGTTGCAGTTCAATGCGCAGCAAGCCTTTCATTCGAAGGTTTGAAATTCCTGCCTTGAAACGACTAACAGCCACACCAATGTTGCAATGATTGTTGATCCTAAAAAAAAACAATCTCAGATGTTAAACAACAACTTACTTAATCACAATTTAAAAAATGAGCTAATTAAACTTACATGATTTGCATATCCATAATAATTTCGCTTCTTCTAGAGTGCTTTTGTTCATAAACTTTTACTCCAGTCACACATGGTGCATTTTCACCAAAGTCAATATCAGTAAAAGTAAAAGTGGACAATAATGTAGATGAAGTACGTATTGAAGGCTGAATCTACACAAAAATACCACAAATCTCATAAGAACATCTCTAGGTTATTATACATCTTAAGGAATCAGAATATAAACCTGTTCGAAGATCAAAGTATGAACATAATCTCCAACATATGGCCATAATCGTTGAATTATTTTATTGATCCAATCTGCTTTTTCAACATCAGGATAATACACCTAAACAATTAATTTCACCATGAAATTTGAAATATAAGCACTAATGTAAATTTAGGGACAACGAAAACAAAAATCTTGTGCTATAAAGTGCAATTCTGTCTGTACGTGCGCTTTAATTGGACGTATAAACATCAAACTTGGCACGACCGATCATTTCCCCGGGGCGAGTGTCATTATGGGGGTTCGGACGTCATAATCAAAGACAATTTCTTTTAAATTTGCATTTACTGATCGAAGAAAATGATTTCATGCTTAAACAATGCCAGTCCGCAGCTTAGCACCTTGGAAAATTTTTACCCATTTACAATGTAAGATGATGTAACAGTTAACGCTTGATTGCACAATTTGTTCTCATTATTTTCTCAACAAGTGCTGACCGTACGAACGAGGCAACTAGTACCAGGGTTGCTTTTTGATAAAAAGTTTCCTACAATTATTTCAGCTGAATTGAAGAAGCAACAAACGACTCTTTTTTTTAGTATTATAAGCACGCTTTTTTCTTGAACGCTTGAAAATAGCTCTGTGATGATATAATGCTGTCTGGTATCATTAAAATGAAAACAGCATCAGGTACTCAGATTATGAGCTTTTCGTTTGCCCTTTTTGCAAGTCTTTAGTTAAACTGAGCCACCACGACAGGTAGACTGCTTGGCCCCACAACCTGTCTGCCACATAAAGATGGAGGCATCCCATGAAGTATCTTGCCCAAGGACACAACAAGAGAGCTTGCCAGCTTCTCTTCTGCAATGTCCCTGTTGTGTTGAGAGCCAAGCAGGAAAGCTGTGAATACCATATTTTATAGTCTTTGATATGACTCGACTAGAGAAATATACTTCAGTTCTACAAACTGTAAAGCAGACACTCTAATGATTACACCTTCAAGCTGGTTACCAGCTACTGGTACAACGGCATAGTAATCAAAGTGTCTGCTTTGCAGTTGGTAGAACTGGAGTTCATTTCCCTAGTCGAGTCATATTAAGACTATAAAAAATGGTATTCACAGCTTCCCTGCTTGGCGCTCAGCACAAAAGGAGCATAGTAGAAAAGAAGCTAGCAAGCTCACTTTTGTGTTCTTGGGCAAGACACCTAACAAGATGCCTCCATCTTTATGTGGTTGGCAGGTGGTGGGGCCAAGCAGTCTACCCGTTATGGTGGCCCAATTTGCTGAAGACTAGCGAAAAGGGCGAATGAGAAGCTCATAATCTGAGAAGCTTCAAAAAAAATGAAAGGTCTTGCCCATATGAAGAAGCATAATGCAGTGACTGCAGCTGCACTTGAAGTTGTTATATAATGCCATTTTACAAGCAAAAAACTAATCAACCTAGTGGTAGGCCGAAAACCTGCTTTTATAGTAATGCAATGGCAAGTCACAACACTTTTCTACAGTCGTGTCCCAAACCTCACTCAACTTAACTTCTAAGACATATCAATCAAGAGTAACAAGGCTGAAAAATTGGCGATTTAGCATGTAATATCTAGCAAGAATCATAAAATTTATCTGCTTCTTCAGCCAAAAAATCTGGTCCATGGAATATACTTGTAAACCATAACCAAACCTATGGCAATGACTTATCTGTGGGTAATCGAGTTTGGGGTTAGTTTTCAGTTTTCACATCCCCTTGCTACACTTACGCCAGGACCAAGCAATATATGCACAACCATAAATTTTAGGTCACACCAACAAGATTACGAAAAAGTCGCAAGTGGGATGTCCACTATTGAATAGCTTATTACTAAATACACAGCAATCACTTTGGCATACTCTTACAACTTTGAATTTATGTGTTGCAAGTACTTCATGAAATGAATGTATAAAACTTTGTGAAATCATTGGCTGCTTCAATTGTGAGCATATCCAGATTCAAACTATGCCTATGCTGGAAACTGGGCAAACAAGTTGCTTCCATGGATTCCAGAAACTTTGAGAGAAATATAATGGCTATGTACAACCTTCAATAATGAATTTTTTAAACAATTGTTTTTCAAAAAAGGGCACTTTTAATTTTGAAATGAGAATTGTTTATGCCAAAAAGTACTATTCACTGGGTGAACGCTGCTGACTAAACTGTTATTCTTCACCCTGGCATTACGAATGGGGACCCTGTGGGAATGCAAGCACCGCCAGCTATAAATAATAAAGTAAATGTTAGGGTTGGCAGTTTCACAACTAAATATTTGTAAACAAATTGATTTGGACTTATTCACTCCTCAAACACAAAGAACTGTGATTTTGAGACAAAAAATGATCTCACACTTATAAGTCAGGAATCCCCCACACATGATGCAATCAGTACATGGCCTAGTGTGAACATTAAAAAAGAACTTTAATGTAAATGCAGCTCCACTTGGCTATTCCGCAGGCAGCATTAACTAAAATGCTCAACGTGTAGGCTTTGATGACAAGTTTAACACTTAGCTCATCTTGCACACTTCCAACATCAAGTTCATAAAAGCAACTACAATACTGAAGATAATACAAAAAATGTCACCAACAGCAACCACAGTCCAGCACAATGGGCTGCTAAATCTCATAATAGTTTCATGGCATTGTCAAAAGAAAACACAAGTGGTGCTATCATTTTCCAAAAATAACTTCGTAATTGTCAGAATACTTATACAAAATAATGATAATGCTATCAAGACAAAAAAGCATGTGAGGAACCGAATCTTGCCCTATTCTATTGTTCTTCTGGCAAAGTGCCTGCTATAAACAAATGACAACTACCATGCTTTTGATTACGGTAGGTTACATAGAAATATTTCTGTGTAGCAGCCTACATCATTTTTAGATTGTCACACGGTATAATGTTGCTATCAACTAAAGCCAAAACATTGCAAAATGTGGAAAATCAGCAACAGCAAAGTACATGTAATCAAGATTGGTAAAAAAGCAATAAATTATATAACTAACAATTCCTCTCTAAGTTTGTTCATTGTGCAAAACTGGCTCAGCCGGTTGAATCAAGTCATTTATTTTGACATACCTAATGAGGTGAACAGAAGGTAACCAGGAAATTTAGCAAATATTAACAACTAATGTTTTTTTTACTAACCCAAGCCGGAAGTTGACTTCCACTCAATCGAAGGGCTTCTTTGACATCACCAAGCACTGCTTCAGATTTGAGTGTTGGTGCAGTACTTTTTTTTGTGTGGCTTTGCTTGTGTTGTGCTCTTTCAAACAAAAATGTATACAGAGCAACACCTGCAAAAAATTCAATTAACTAATTCCTGGAGACATATTAGCACAGTCGGTTGATTTCAACCTCCCAATTTTTTCTGTTTGATAGATGAAGCAACCGAAAAGTTTGTCTGCAAAAACTTTTAACAAAACTTAACTTTTTACAACTTTTCAATCATTATGGGTTGGTATTGCAAGCAAATTACAACATTTAATTTAAATTCCAACAACAAGTGTAATTCTAGGCAAGACAAAACTGATCTGTAATTAAGAACCTCAGAGGCTACTTGATAATATATTTTCACTTACCAGAAATAATCCACAACAAACTGATCTTAAAATAACCGCAGCACCACAATAGCAAAGCAAGAGCAATATGTTTGCTCGTTGACTTCACAACATCAAGCACTCTAGTTAACCTGCAAAAGAGAAATAACTTGGCATTGATCTTATATGCAAACCAACCATTTTACCTCAAACTAACTAGACTAATGCCTTTTGCAATAATGAAAGTTTGACATGCAAACGATCACTTCACAGTGTCCTATCAGGTTTGTTTGTTAATTTTACAAACAACAAATTTAAAACTGGCGTATTTGATAGTCAATCTGTTGGTTGTATATTATTTGCATTGAATATGGTACCAGTTGAGAGCTGAAACGTTTGCAGTATGTTTTTGAGTTGTTTGGCTGCTATTTTTGGATTAAATTTAAAGCTGTAAATAGCAAGTCTGTAGTATCATAAAATGCACTGTTTATGCAATATTAACAAAACATAAAAAAGTTTAATCAAAATGATAATAATTTTAATCACATTAAATTGATTTAATAAAAATGGTAGCAAACGCATCTGAATACAGCATAATGCACAATAAACAATGGTAATGCTATCCAGGCAATTCAACAATAGTTAAAAAACATTAACAAAAATGAATATCTAAGCATTAAAGAGTACAACAACAATATTAATTTACCTGGTTTTCAAAACATTTTGCACGAGACTGGACTGGGATTTAGTGTCTTTCAAAGTTTCTAAAAAAATTATAAACATTACAAAGAATATTGCAATTAAATCACAAGATGATCGCAAGCAAATTTTTCAAAATTTGGCTAAAATTATGCTCAATAGTATTAGTAATACTGCACATGTTATAGGAACAGGTGCAGCTACATTCTTTAATTTATGCAGTAAGGCACCTAAACTTAAGCATTTAAGTTATAATGGATAAATGTGGGAGTCTTACGCCACACAAAACTGTTATTGCTTTCAAGCATGGCAACATGCAGCATCAACCAGTATAGGAACTCTGTGAATATATACGATAATGCACAATCCAGTCTGTCTGTTTTTCTGTAAACTCCTCTGAAACTACTGGGTGACAAGCGTGAAACTTGGCACAACTGATCACCACTTTTAAGTGTCATTAAATGGCTCATGACGTCATGGTAACGTCACAATTCAAGAAATTATTATAACTAAACTGCATGAAATATATAACAACTGAACTGTAGGGAGACTCTTCATTAAAATATCTTTGTACAGTCAGTTGCACACTCACTTAACCCTTAAAACATTTTTACTACATGTAGCAAAGTGGAACAAAATACCAAGCATTGATGAGAAATCTTACAGAAATAAAAATCTATTCTTTTCTTTAGCACAAAAAGCTGTTTGGAGGGTTATCAAGCCATAACCTAACTTATTGCAACAACTCAACTGTACATGCTGGACTCTGAGCTCCAGGTAATTTTTCTGGCAGTGTTTATGGTGGTGCCTATGAAAATACATAGCCAGACCAAGTTTTACAACTAGATCTACAATTACAAAAAAGTTGTAAGCAGTATGCCTATTACTTTAATTTCTGTATATACATTAATACCTTGATATCCTTCCACAACTTTGGGAGTTAAGCACCTGACCTATTTTTGCTAAATAAATTACATGAATACATGATGAATGCACCAAAGTTTATAAATTAAGTCTTAATTTAATACTAGGGAGGTCAGTATCATGGCCAGTTTAAATGAAATCTAAAAATTGAGGATATATCAAAAGAAAAAAAATAGGTCTACACTAGGGTTTTCAATTTGCTAATTGTTTATAAAAACTGGAAAAAATCTAATGCAATCCCAGGAATTTAACTCATAACATGCAAGAACCACACATCGAAAATCAATGAGACAAAATATAATAACACTTAAGTTGTTCCCCTTGAACATAATAACTACAAAGAAAACTAAGAGCACGAGCAGATTAGTCATTTAACCATGAAAAAATTTTGGTAGTGAATATGCCCATGGCAAAGAAAGCAATTTCTGCTTCAACTAAGCTTTCCAGAATGTTCAGCAAAGCTGTGTAAAGATTCTTCATGTATTTAACTGGAAGGCTAAAATGAAGATTAAAGCAATCATTTTTTTGGTGGGTGATAATGGTTATGTACCAATGATTGCTTCTCCTCTGGAAAATACCTGGAATATTGTTGGTAAAACCAGGACAGAGGAAACACAAAAGACATTAATTTCAAGGAATTTCCATAACCAGGATTCTATTTTTTAAGCCCTAGTTTATACACCCACATAAACTAGAGTTCAAAATTATATTGTGTGAAATCATAGTCACCAAGCTTACGATCATACCTTTTGGAGGAAAACACATTCTTAATAATAGGCTATTGGGTTAACTTGGTGATCTAATGCAATGTGGGGCATTACGGGGAGATATAACTTCTTTTGTTCATTTTGGGACCAAGGCTCATAATGCAGCCAAAAAAGTTGGCATGACAAGTACCATCACCAGAGGGATTGCACCAAGTTGTAAAGTAAGCCTACCACTAAATTAGCAGCTGGGATTCAAGTTAACTGGGAATCTAAGACCTCCAAAGATAACAAGTCCATACTAGAATTGTATGGGAGTAGAGGCCAAGTTTTCAAAATTTGCAAGAAGAGGAGGCAAAACTGCAATGTTGCACTTTGGTGACATAATAACTCATGTGATTAGGCTATATTACATTGAATTTCATTTCTTATTTCATCATCTAGTAACAAAAAACCTTTTGTCAGTTATATTTGAACATACTAGGTATAGGCATCTTTTGGGGTTACCAATACTGCAGACACATGGCAACTCAGCAGGAAAAATTCAGGAAGGAAAAGGACAAAACAGCATTACCTATCATGAAGTTTGATCTGGCAACCATAGCAACTTTAGACAGCAGTTCAAACCCACATCGCCAATGGCCATGTCACCATCAAACTTTGTTAAGTCTTTTGCTATTGATATTTATAACTATTTAATTTACTTTTACCACTATATTGGTAATTTGACAACCAATTTAATTTACTTTTACCACTATATTGGTAATTTTGACCGACGCGATGGCATAGTGGTTAGAGCGTCCACTTTGCAGTCGGTAGACCTGGGGTTCATTCCCCTTGTCGAGTCATACCAAAAGACTTTAAAAAATGGTATCTATAGCTTCCCTGCTTGGCGCTCGGCATTTATGGGAGGTTGTGGAGAACAAGCTGGCAAGTTCGCTTGTTGTGTCCTTGGGCAAGGCACTTAATGGGATGCTCCCACCTTTATGTGGAAGACAGGTGGCCCATAAACCTTGAAAAAGGCAACTCCCAAGCGAGTGCGGACTTACCGTCCAAAGTATAGCGATACAATTCGCTTTCTCGTGAATGGAGGATAAAAAGGGCAAATAAAACAAAAACAAACCAACCTGTAGAATCCATAGATTATTTGCTTTTCCGTAACTGTTTACAGCATAATGAAGAACACACAAATACATGCACTAATTTAATAAACTCAATTTCTAACGATTTAGTGCCACTGACTAGCAGAATTTTTTAAATGCTGCCTGCAAAATAATGAAGTGAAGGAGATCAACACAAACGTAATCATCTCAAAACCTTGGTTTATTTAGCGATTTAAAGCTAATGATTTGGGAAATTTTTGCCAACTTATCCAAGCATAAGCGTTTTGGTAATCCTGTACTGTAGCGCAGTAAATTATTTAAGCTGAAAGGGCAGTGTACACTGTAGGGCCAGGCCCAGTATGTAAAGGTACAGGGCAGTGTACACTGGAACCCACCCTGTACATTCCCTTCCAGTGTACACTGCCCCATACATTTACATACCGGGCCTGTCCCTACAGTGTACACTGCCCTTTCAGCTTAAATAATTTACTGCGCTACAGTACAGGATTACCAACGTTTTAGTTCACCAGCTCACACAATTTTTTATATTTATGAAGCATGCAGAATCAAAAAAGAACATTAGATTTGTCATTTGGTGGGGGAGAGAGAGCATAATTAGCCTCTGAATTTTAGCACACTAAACCACTTCTCTAGTTCAAGGTTGATTGTACACATCCTCCAAATTGTGAAAAAAGTCCACAAGTTTTTATCATTTTTGTAGTGTAGAATGTGTAGTGTAGTAAAAACAGATAAAAAAATATTCTATGTGTAAGCATATCAACACCAAATCAAATAAATATTCTTTAATAATAAAAAAAACTTTAACAAAATCAAAATGCTTTTAAAACTCTGTGAAAGCCAAAAGCATGTAGCTACCAGGTTACTAAGGGTGCTAGGCTACAACTAATGGTCTAGGTAAAAGATGTTCAAACTTTTTTCCCAATGGGCCAAACTACAAATTTAAGTGTTTTATCAAACTACAAAAGCATTGAACATAAACTCATTTGTATGAATTTTTGTATTAGTGTTTGGAACTGAAAGCATTGGCAAAAAATCGACCAAAAAAAGGTCCAAAAAACAGCAATGACAAAAAAAGATTCTGATGTGAAATTCAGCTAAAATGTTGCTTCAAAAAACCAAGCACAAAAAAAAGTTTCCTCTTTTGTTTTGAATGACAATGCACCTGCCCAGTACTACCAAGCTAAGTTTTGACCACTGTCATTCTGGCAGAAAAAAGATCCCCTTTACTCTCATGCAAACTTGTGATAAAAATTTAGCAACTGCAAACACAAGAAAAAAGGAGTCTAGTAAAGAATCGTCCTTTATGGTCTGCAATAGGCGATCACGTGACATGCGTTACATGACGTATTTACGTGACCAACGCAATGCGCATGAATGAGATACTCTTTTACTTTATCATAGCTAGCTTTCTTATAACTGAAACTGTTCGAACCGTGGATCGATTTATAGACTTATAAAGGCAATCTACGCGCTTTATATGCATGTTCGCACGAATGATGTGGTTATTTCACAATGTAATAATAATAAAAACCTCCCTCCCATAATTTGACGAGACCATCCCTGGACGCGTTTCGTCCTTTTAAACTCATCAGCAGAGCCTGTCCCGTCATCACCAAAACCAAAACCTCATATACTATTACATTGTGAAATAACCACATCATTCGTGTCAACATGCATATAAAGCGCATAGATTGCCTTTATATCTCTATAAATCGATATATGATACGGTTGTGGTGATCACGTGCTATGTTCATGAAGGTAAGGGTTTTAAATAGATCTCGATTACTACCGGTATAAACTCTTTGAGTGATACACTACACTGTGTTCGAAACGTGTTTTTGGCTCAGAAGAACTGTTTGGAGAGCCGGGTCACTGACAACAGTTGATCATCGACCACAGGTGTGTACCATAACGCAACAGTGATGTCATAATGCCATCAAAACGTGCGTAAAATGCGCACTTTGTTAATAAGAGGGCTTAAAATTTGTACTTTTTCAGAGACAAGATGTTAAATACAAAACCGCTGTTTGCAAACACATCAAATTTCAAATGATTGATTAACCTTTTCCAATTGGCTCCTCTTTGGCTTTGTTGTAAAAACAATCCAATGTTCCAAACTAGCACCACCACAAATACGAGATTAAGGTAATGAAAAACAAGTTTGGAATATCAACACTTGTTAACCATATGTCCCATCAGACAAACACAATTTGATGCTGAAATGCACAACCCTATTGTATACAAATCCAAATAAAGTATAAATTCTCAAAACCAAAATGAAATTTAATGCTTAACTACCTGTATACTACGCAAACACTTACAGACCTCGCTCAAATATGAGACCACAACATCATGAAATACACCACGTTATTGCGTATCGACCCTAGTATAAGCCCCCAACCAAGAAAATGCGGTTTATCAGGGAATACACCACGTTATTTGCATATCAACCCTAGTCAAGTATAAGCCGCCATCCAAGAAAATCCAATTTGTCATGGAATACACGACATTATTGCATATTGATCCTAGACAAGTATAAGCCCCCAACCAAAAACATACACTTTGTCATGAAATACATGACGTTATTGCATATCGGCCCTAGTCAAGGATAAGCCGCTATCTAGCAAAATGCATTTCATCATGAAATACATGACGTTATTGCATATCAGCCCTAGTCAAGTATAAGCCGCCATCAAACATATGCACTTTATGGTGAAATACGCGACGTTATTGCATTTCGACTTTAGTTAAGTATAAGCCTCCATCCAAACGAAAAGCAATTTATCATGGAATACACAATGTTATCGCATATCAACTCTAGTCAAGTATAAGCCGCCATCCAGAACAATGCATTTTATCATGAATACACGACGTTATTGCTTATTCATCCTAGTCAAGTATAAGCCGCCATCCAAAACAATGCAGTTTATCATGAAATACACAACGTTATCGCATATCGGCCCTAGTTAAATATAAGCCTCCAACCAAGAAAATCCAATTTATCATGGAATACACAATGTTATCGCATATCAACTCTAGTCAAGTATAAGCCGCCATCCAGAACAATGCATTTTATCATGAATACACGACGTTATTGCTTATTCATCCTAGTCAAGTATAAGCCGCCATCCAAAACAATGCAGTTTATCATGGAATACACGACGTTATCGCATATCGGCCCAAGTCAAATATAAGCCGCTACCCAAGAACATGCAATTTATGGTGAGATACACAATGTTGTTGCATGTCGACCATAGTCAAGTATAAGCTCCCAACCAAAAACATGCAATTTATCATGGAATACACAACATTGTCGCCTATCGACTTTAGTCAAGTATAAGCCGCCATCCAAGAAAATGCAGTTTATCATGAAATACATGACGTTATTGCGTATCGACCGTGGTCAAGTATAACCCGCCATCCAAAACAATGCAATTTATCATGAAGTGCTCGACGTTATTGCATATCGACCCTTGTCAAGTATAAGCCACTGTCCAAAAAAATCCAATTTGTGGTGAAGTACATGACACTAATGCGTGTCGACCGTTGTCAAGTATAAGTCCCCAACCAAAACAATGCAATTTATCATGAAATGCACGACGTTATCGCATATCGGCTGTAGTAAATTGTAAGTCGCTATTCAAAAAAATGCAATTTATCATGAAATACACGACGATATTGCGTGTCGACCCTAGTCAAGTATAAACTGCCATCCAATACAATGCATTTTATTATGGAATACACAACGTTATTGCTTATTCATCCTAGTCAAGTATAAGCCTCCATCCAAAAAAATGCAATTTATCATGAAATGCTCGACATTATTGCATATGGACCCTAGTCAAGTATAAGCTTCCAACCAAAACATGCAATTTATCATGGAATACACGACGTTATCGCCTATCAGCCCCAGTCAAGCATAAGCCTCCAACCAAGAAAATGCAATTTATCATGAAATACACGACGTTACTGCATATCGATGCTAGTCAAATATATGCCTCCGACCAAGAAAATAAAATCAAAGATGTTGTTGGTACGTACTTTTTATGAATTGATGCAATTTATTTTAATGATTTACATACTGGATCATAATGTTTACATTGCAGACAAAATAAAAGTGCGTATAGATGTAAGCACTGCAAAGCTATGTAAACCAAAAGAGCTGAGAGTTCAAGTTTCTTATCCCTGGATGCCTATGTTCTCATTTGACCTTATCCACTTAACGGTAAGATGGGATGAAAACTCATTAAGCCTGAGAGTGTTTGCACATTTGCGCTTACATCGCGTTCATTGCTTTGTTCCAAGTCTTGTTGAGATGCCTACTGCTGCCGGCCAATCAAGGGTGCAAACAGGGGGCCAGGAGCGCTAAACCCATATCTTGTTATTCACGGTTTAATATCTGCAGCTTTATGCCTTTTCTAAATAACCATTGGTTTTTGAAAGTACGTCACAAAACATTTCTTTACGTACTTTTTCTGAAGATACTCGACAAAGCCTCCAAGGCAAAACGTTAAAAATATATAGCTTTTAGCGATAATTGGTTGTTTATTGCTCTACCGGAAAAAAAGTTAGCTTAAACTAATTTCAGTATGCCTAAAAAACAAAAAATCACTCTTATTTGCTAAAATGACTACGACGTATTCAATTCCATGTTTTTATTGAACGGGGCGTTTGCGTTTGAAGTTGCTTTGTTGAGCTTGTTGCAGCGAACATTTCCCCGTTAACAGTTCTTCATTTTGGTTGATATAAGTCTTACCCAGACAGGTGTGGAGGAAAAGTTTTGCAATAAGAAAAAGTAGGTGAGCAAAATAGTTAGCGAAGGTGAGGGGTAGAGATGCATAGAAAAAGGGAGGAAGGCTAAATTGTGGTCCACATTAAAGGTGTAAATGCTGGAGGGCTGCAAAAAATTGGTAGGCAGGAAAAACTGCATTTTGATATGCGATAATAACATCGTGTGTTTCATGATAAAATGCATTTTCTTATTGGCAGCTTATACTTTGACTAGAGTCAATGAGCAATAATATCATGTATTTCATAATAAATTGCATTTTCTTGGATGGAGGCTTATACTTAACTAGAGTCGATATGCGATAATGTCGTGTACTTCATGATAAACTGCATTGTTTTGGATGGCGGCTTGTACTAGACTAGAATGAATACGCAATAACGTCCGTGTATTCCAGGATAAAGTGCATTGTTCTGGATAGCGGCTTATACTTGACTAGAGCCGATATGCGATAACATCATGTATTTCATGATAAATTTTATGTTTTTGGATGGTGGTTTGTACTTAAATAGGGTCGATGTGCAATTACGTCGTGTATTCCATGATAAATTGGATTTTCTTGGATAGCAGCTTATACTTGACTATGGCCGACATGCAATAACGTGATGTATTCCATGATAAACTGCATTGTTTTGGATGGCGGCTTATACTTGACTAGAATCAATATGCAATAACGTTTTAGTGTTCCATGTGTTTTACCAGAAAATCGTCATTAACATTTTAAAAAACTGCAAAAACCTTGATTTTAAAGCTGCCAAACTGGTGCATATTAAACGTTAACATTGAGCAAGAATTTTTAAATTTTTCTTAAATTTCAGGTTTGGCAAATGGGTTTGCAAAATCTTTTCCATCATTTTAGCTAAAAGACATCCGGTTTTAGATGACCAAAACGCCCATAGACCAATGAAATACCACTAATTTGTAGTAAACTCTGAATTAATTTTTGCTCGATTTTAATGTCGTTTCCATGGAAACCGCCAATTTGTATTTAAATTTGGGGCATAAATTGTTATTTAGTATTTTTTGAGGAATGATTTGGTATGAATATTACTTTAATATATAGACATTTTTCTTGATTCCATATGTAAGTTTCATCTTTTTGTAGAGTCCCATTGGTTCCATGCACAAAGTCAACATAATGTTCAAACATCTTTGATGTTGTAGCATAGAACAAGCAGTGCATTAGTATTTCATAGGTTTGTGACTTTTTGGTTGTCGTAGCTGCGGTTTTTGCTGCAATAAATGGCTGCGGGGCGAGGAAAATGCAATGAACGTGCAATGACAGGGTTGAATATGTAGCCCAAGCCATCAGGTACGGCCGAAACGCCTAAAAAGCCGCAGGCACTCCTTCATGTTTAACATTAAAGTTGTGTACTGCTTTGAATTCGTCGTTGTGTGATTGCCATGGTGACAATTTGTGCCACAATAAATGCTTATAAGGAGTGTATGAGAATGCATTGGCCTTTCAATGATAGGGTCAGGTATGTGGTAAGACCAGTCTGATGCCGTTGAAACGATGATAGAATTGTAGACACCCCACAATATCAACGTTAAAGTTGTGTACTGTGTCGTCCGATTGCCATAGCCATGGTTTATATCACAATAAATGTTAATGATACGTACATGAAAATGCATTGACCGTGCAATTGTAGGGTCAAATATGGGGTACAAGCCGTATGATACGACCAAAACTGCATGGAACAGCAGGCACCTTTTCATGTTTAACATTAATGTCATGTACGGTGTAGAATTCATCGTCGTTTGGTTGCCATAATGATGATTTGTGCCACAATAAATGTTTATCGGGCGTGTAATAAAAATGCATTGGCCGTATAATGGTAGGGTTGAATATGTGGCATAAGATATAATTGAAACGGCCATGGACCCACAAGTACTTCCGATCTTTTTGGTATGATTTTTGAGATTTTTGACGTTTGTTGTCGTTTGGTTGCCATAGTAATGTCTTGTGCCTTCACAAATACTGATGAAACAAGAAGGGTACTGCATAGACGTTTTTGCTGTCAGGATGGATTGGTGTCAGAAGAAGTTTGAAATGACCAAAGTGTACTTGAAATAACAAACACTATGTTTTTGAAGAAAAAAAGTTTGCGTTTTCAATGCTATTTGTTTTTATGTTGTCATGGTGACAATTTGTCCTACAATGAAACACTATGGAGTTTGAAGGGAAATGTTTGCGCTATTGTTGAGTAGTGTCACATCCAGTTTTAGATGACCAAGATGTCTGTCACGAATAAGGAAATTTGCCTTGTAGAATTGTTTTCATATGGTGTATAGTGCTGTGTCATTTGTTCGCTAGGCTACTAATTGAGAAAAAAAAGACCTTTTTTCCTCGCCCTGGAATTTGCTGTAAGTACGCCTTTATTACGTCACAATCGTGTATGACATAGTGAGATTCCAGATTGTTCTAGTGATTCTAGCTTCTTCGAAGAATTTCGTTAATCGATTACATAATTTGAAATGCTTTTCTCTTTTTTTCACGTGATTTTGTCCTAGAGTTTTCTAGATTATTTTCCTTCGCATATATAACGCAGCGAGATTTTATTCATTGGTAGTAGTAGTAGTAGTAGTAGTAGTAGTAGTAGTAGTAGTAGTAGAAGTAGTAGTAGTAGTAGTAGTAGTAGTGGTAGTGGTAGTGGTAGTGATAGTGGTAGTGGTAGTGATAGTGGTAGTGGTAGTAGTAGTAGTAGTAGTAGTAGTAGTAGTAGTAGTAGTAGTAGTAGTAGTAGTAGTAGTAGTAGTAGTAGTAGTAGTAGTAGTAGTAGTAGTAGTAGTAGTAGTAGTAGTAGTAGTAGTATTAGTAGTAGTAGTAGTAGTAGTGGTAGTTAGAATGTAGAGAAACAATGTTGTGGGAAAAAGGAGATTGATTGACGGAACAAAGAAGGGTTATTGTTTTTTTGTGATAATTTATTGTGGATTCTGTGGACGTGGCAAGTATTAAGCAGTTACTGGTGAAATTAGTTTCGGCAGTTTCCTGATTGTGTGGTAAAGTGAATAGTTCGGAGATTGTTGAGCAAAGAAGTTTGAAGTCGTGAAGTACTATTTCTGTGAATACATTATTCTGTTATCAAAGTGGTTTAAGGTGTTTTTAGTGGAAGACAATCTTTTCCAAGTTTTATTAAGTTGCAGTCAGACCTAATTATCCGAGCGATTATCATACATCGCCTCAATTTTAAAAGAAATTTAAGATTGAGATAGAACCGAAAAGTTCCCTATTATTATTATTAAAACGTGACAATGTCCATAGACCAATAAATACCGCAAATTTGTTGTAAAGTTTAATTGATTTTCGCTCGATTTTGATGGTGTTAGTATTGTAACCACCATTTTGTATTTAAATTTAGGGTATAAACTGTTGTTCTGTATTTATTGAGGAATAATTTGGTATAAATATTACTTTGATATATATACATTTTTTTCGTTTCCATAGTTCCGTTATTCCATATGAGTTCCGTTTTTTAACCATGTCCCTTAAAGTTACTTAAAAACTGAATAAGCTGACTGTTTTGTTTTTGAACACTTATTTTGAGTTGCAGCAATGTGTAGTGCTAGAATTCACAATATCATTGAGAAAAGCATTCTATAATCTGGTACCAGTATTAACATCTGGTACCAGTAACAACCAAAAAAAGAAATAAAAGCTCTTTTCCCAGTAAAATTTGCCATGTTATATATTCTGAAAAAGGCTATTTTGCCGTTGCTGGCATTTTACCTTTGCAATCTATTTTTTGGCTAAACGTTTGTGTACCTTTTGACAGAAACAGCATTCACTGAAGGGGGCACCTGGTGCGAGAACATAAAAAAGAGTGTACACAGAAAATGTAGTTTTTGTCAAGTTACGTGTTTTAATACGTGATTGAGACTGACCAACTAGAGGATCATTTCATAAACATGGCATTAGTTTCTCACGTTTATGTGCTGTTAATGTGTCATTGCCAATTTTTTTATAGATGCATATAATTTTATTCGAAGAACTAACTAGATCATTAACTGTTTTTGCAAAGTTAGAACAATTACCAGTTAACCGCTGCTTAAAGATAAAACAGGCCGAAAACACATATTTGCTATTTTCTTTTATTCGCCTGAGAATTTAGGCATAAATCTAATATATAAAGCACAATTCCGTCTGTCTGTCTGTCTACTTTAACACCTCTGAAACTGCGGGAGATACAATCATCAGACTTCCCACGATTGATCACCACCCCGTGGTGATGTCATAGGGGTTCGTGACGTCATCATGACGTCATAATCAAATAATTTTTAAAAATTTGCATTACTTGACAGAGGACGACTGCTTTTTGCTCAAACAAAAACCAGCTTCCGACTTACCACATTACAAAAACTTTCGTTTGTTTTGGGTCTAAAATGACGTCACAATCAACGCTTTCTTGCACAATCTGTTTTTGTTTTTTTTCGAATAGTACTTGTTGCAGAAACGCGACTAAACTTTTTTCAGAAGATATCAACACTTTCGTTGCGGAAGGACGTAAATCTATGTCTTTAGCAACAATACGTTGGGTGCAAAAGGACGTAGATTTACGTCCGAGAAAAAATTTCATCGGTTGGGTGCGGGTATCAATTCAAATGCTTCTGCAGGGACGTAAAATCTACGTCTTTGTGCTTTGTGAATGATCGACGCTATGAACTTTTGTAGTGTAAAGTTTTGCACGTGGTGATTTGCAATATAGAAGAACATTCTTTACTTTATTTTTAGACCGTATAAAATGGATGCTAAAAATGTTAGTGAGATTATTATGAATGATGATTCTGAATTTAGCGATTTCAGTGACAGTAGTGATGAAGAATATGATGATTTGGACTTGTGTGATAGCTCCGACAGTGACAGCGGCACAGATACAATTCAGGTACCAATGCAATCACCAGTTGAACAGCCGGGCCCATCGCAGTTAAGAGCTATGCAAACTACAAAAGGCCGGTAAAACAGATTCAGATTCTTTGTTTTTGACCGATAAACAACGTTGTGCAATACAGCTTGAGAGAGAAGAGGCCGAAAAAAGGAAGCACGCATGCAAATTAGAAAATATTGCTTTGTACGCTTTATCTCAACAACACACTGCGCGCACGTATAAGCGAAAACTGTCCGCCCTGCAGACATGACGTCTCGAAAACATGACGCAACGAAAGTGTTAATAAGGTGCTTTCGATAAAAACAATTTTACAACAATTCTTACTTATTTAATTATACTATGAGCAATTCTTTATTTAATCACTTTAAGCCCAATTAGCATTTTTCTTCTCTATTTCCCTTGCATGCTTAAAATTGGCTCTATGATGTCATAATATGTCTCAAACGATTAACACAAATCTTCGCTTCCACAAATCATAATATCAAGATGTTTTCAAAAATTGCAACCTTTTTGCAAAATCAGTTTATTTAAAAACTGATTTGTGACCTCATTTCGCAACTGATTTTCAAACTTTATTTAACAAATTTAAAGGATATTTTGAGGCAATTTCGAAAGTGTATAATATGTACAATTAATATTTGTTTTTTACTGAAAAAACCAAATACAAAACTAAAACTATTTTTGAAAAGCAAGGACTCATTTAACTTCTATGAGCATATCTATGCAAGGAAAATAAATATGAATCATAATGCGTAGCCAACAAAGACTTGAAAAAATTTGAGGGGAAATCAAGATTAACGACGTCACTGTGTAAAATCGAACCTCAAGGAAAATACAGTGTTTTTTGATCGATTAAGTTTCTGTTGCAATAAATTAAGTCTTTTTGGAATCAATTAAGTCTCTATTGCAATCAAATAAGTCTATGAAGAAAATATAGGAAATCACTAATACTATGTATTGAAAATAAAATATAAATGAATGTCAATTATTATGTTACAGTATATAATTGAATTTAGAGAATATTTTGTTTGAAAGTTATTTATACAGTAATGGCTGATCAAAAATTTGTTAGTTTAGTATATGTACAGTAGTTTACAGCATGGTTCTGAGTACAGTAATGGCTAATCAAAAATTTGTTCCCACACATGATGTTTAATTTTTGGTTGAACAATTATTCAGCAGACCTAAGAAACATCCAATTCAGGAGCGTACGCAAACATTTGTAGAGAGAGATCGCAACAAAAATGCTTGTTTGGAAATTTCACGAGACAGTCAGGGTGAAGACTTTTTTTTAAAGCAAGATTCTCAGACTTATATCAGGAAACTTACAGTACCGTATTTGTTACCGTTATCAGCATGATGCTAGTTGAAATTTAGTTATGTAGAGAGTGAATTCTTGCTGTGCAATGAAGACTCAGCTTTAAATTAGCTTACCTGTGGCCAACATCATTTGTTTCATGTGGTCTACTACATCACAGCTGTATTAAAAAATTGATTTCTTCTTCTCCTTCAAATTCTTATCATACTATTTTAATTTTTGTGAAGGGTGTTACTGAGGAGGGCCAACAGATTAATCGTGATCGATTTCAGTGTAAAGAGCAAAGATATGAAGTTTACTATGTTAGGATTTATCTTGCTTTTAAGCATAGGCCTTCTAATCACAAGAGTCTTTGTCACAGTGTCATTTTTTAATTTAACTGGAAGAGTGGATAAACTTATTGTTCTAACGGCCTGATGATATCAAAAATTTAGTTTATTTATGTTTAACTTTTATCCTCTTTTTATTCAATTGTGGTTTGTATTGTATGAAGTTGATGGGGACTTTATATTTAATAATACAATGTTTTATCAGATTTGTTATTGAAACTTTAACAATTGATCGTTAACTGGACTAATGGAGAAAAAATTGCAGAGTGCAACCAGAATATACAGAAGCCTCGCGTTGAATTATCAATATAAATTGACAGCTTATCTCTTAAAAAAGTAGGTCCTCAGGCTCGTTTTGGAAAAATATGAAAGGAAGGCCGTGCACTTATCCTACATTGTTTTTTTCAATGTACCATCAGCATAAAAGCAGGGGAAAATTACCCCCCCCCCCCAAAAAAAAATCATCATCCCTCCCCTTTCTATAAATTTCCAAAATAGGCAAAAAATGATTTTCAAATAATAAATTTCCAAAAAAGGGTCTTCACTTTTGCTTGCTTGGAGCAAAATAGAAAAAGAGTCAGTCGAGAAAAAAGATAATCTTCAAAAAAAAGGCTCAAATTTATTTTGAGACAAAGATGCCTTCAGCCTTCCCTTGAACTTTCAAAACTGAGCAAAATACGAAAAAATGATCTGGACTTTGGTTTGGAGCTAAAAGAAAAACTGCCAAAAAGCCACTCAGAAAAACTGAACTCCAAGAAAAGGTCGTTAACTTTGTTTTGAGACAACAATGGCTTCTCTCCATACGAAATAAAGTGTTACACCAATGAAATAAGCCTATTTCTGGAAGTGTTGACAAACCAATTTGTTTCTCCATACAACAGAACAACGCCTCTTTTGCGAAAAAAAGCTTAAAAGTTTTGCTGAAAAAGAACAATTTGGAAGTAATCAAGTAAACAATGTTTCTCTAAAATCCCAAAATATTTTTTTTTTAAATTAGAGTGCAGCTACTTTAATAACTCTGGTTTCTCTAAAAAAAACCGTAGTGTGTATTCATCATTCTATTTGAATAAGGTGGAATAAGAGTAACTAGTGTATATAGTGTATAACTGTATATAGTGTATAACTGTGAAGGATGCCAAATTCAAGAAGTCGCAAATTAAATCTGGAATCAATTGATGAGAAAAAAATCATTGATACATGTGCTGAGCAAGTAAAAGAGTCACTTAAACTGATGATAAAGGAAGCTTTATTTGAAAAAAATGTGCAGCACCAACAAGAAGTAGAAGCACTTAGGATGCAAATTATTGAACTAAAATCCAGTCAAGAATTTATATGCTTGAAGTATGATAACCTAAAAGCAGAATATGATAGGCTAACATTAGCCCAACAGCAACATAACAAAATCTATGCCAAGCAAAGGAGCATGTCACAACAAGTAGCAGAAAATGATACCAGCAAAATTGACGCTATAGAGCAATACGGAAGGAGGCAAAACTTGGAGTTTAAAGGAGTACCGGTAACTGAGAATGAGAATGTGACCAATACTGTTATCGAAATTAGTAAGTTACTGGGTGTTGAAATTACAAAAAGTGATATTTCTACAGCTCATCGTTTAGCAACTAAGCATCCTAAAAATGGAGCTGCAAGTTCTGTCCCTCCAGCCATTATAGCAAGATTTGTGCGCAGGGATATTCGTAATGAAATATACAATCGACGTAAAACAGCAAAAACTATTCAACCTCACCAATATCCAGTTCCAGGCATGACTAAGCTCTATGTCAATGAAAATCTAACTCAGTACAGAAAAAAACTGCTTTGGAAAACTAAAGAACTGACAAAAAAATATCATTATGCATACTTGTGGACCACAAATGGTAAAATTTTTGTGAAAAAAAATGAGAAGGACCAACCAAGAATCATTCAGAGTGAAAATGATTATCAAAAACTGGTGGTGGAACTACATCCTACGGCTACTGAGGAAAACTTGATAAGCAAGTAGAGTACTTATCATAAAATTTTTGTTTAGCAGGTGTTTGCTATCTACTGATCCAATGAGTATTAAAAATAATGATATTGAATCTAATACTGATTTAATGACGTTTCCTAACTCTAACATCAGAGATTGTAAATATTACACTTTGCTAGAACTTGCTGAAGTGATGAAATCCAATAAAAGAAATGAGATAATGGTAATCCATTTTAATTTAAGATCATTGCCAAAAAATAAATATAAAATTGAAGATTTTTTGTTGCAATTGCCAAATTTACCACACATAATTGCTGTAACAGAAACCAAGCTAAACTCCTCTAATCTTGATCAAGCTGAACTAGAAAATTATCATTTTGAGCATATTGATTCTGCGTCAAATGCTGGTGGTGTTGGTGTGTATATAAGAAATGATCTAAAATATCTTTTAAAATCTGATATCGTTGTAAATAGTGAAGACTGTGAAAATATTTTTATTGAAATTATAAACAAACCAAGTAAAAAACGACAAAAAAATATACTAATTGGCATAATTTATAGACATCCCAAAGTTTCCTTCACCTCATTTCAAAATAAACTTTGTGAAGTAATGCTTACTCTTGACCACAGCAATAATTCTTTTTTTTTGCTAGGAGATTACAATATAGATTTATCCAAACAAAACATTGAGCCTAAAGTGAGGAATTATATTAATGAGGTATATTCTTCTGGATGCTGCTCACTAATTAACAAGCCAACCAGAATAACTTCCATATCATCAACTATCCTAGACCATGTATACACAAATTCATCAGAAAAAGTATGTGCATCAGGTATCTTAGTGCTAGATGTGTCTGACCACTTGCCTACCTTCTGCACTATTCAAAATAACTTTTATAAACCTTGTAAACTGAAAGAACAAGTACATGATATGAAACATTTCAATGCTGAGTCATACTGTGAAGATGTTAGCTACCGACTGAAAAAGCTGAAACAACTTTCTGACCCTAGTACAAAAATGAGCAAGTTTTTAGATGTTATTGCCAGCGCTACCAACGATCATGCTCCTTTACGACTACTTTCTCGAAAAGAAATGAAAATAAAATCAAAACCATGGCTCACTAAAGGATTGCTAAAATCTATTTCAACAAAAAATGCATTGTTCCAAAAATGTTATAAACAGAACAAAATACATCTGATAACCCATTACAAGATATATTTGAATAAATTAACCAAACTCAAAAGAACAGCAAAAAAGAATTACTATCAAAAAGAAATACACAAACAAGATGAATCTAAACAGTGGAAAATTATTAATGAAATACTTGGGCACAAAAAAAATAAACATAAAATTGTATCTACCATTACAGATGTAAACAATAGAATAGTAAGTGAAAATACAGAAATCTGCAATATATTTAATAACTACTTCACAAATGTTGGGCCCTCAATGGACGCTAAAATACCAAATACCCAAGTAAAAAAGTTTAGCACAACAAACGTAATGAAATCATTCTGTTATGATCCCATAAGTCCAGAAGAAGTTCTTTTGCAACTTCAACAACTTGGCACATCAAAAGCTAGTGGACCTGAAAACATACCAAATAAATTCTACAAACTACTGGCCCCTATAATTTCACCATTTTTGAGTGAAATATTTAATGGTTGCTACGAGAAAGGGGATTTTCCATTTATATTAAAACATGCAAAAGTAATTCCTATTCATAAATCTGGTCACAAAGATATAGTTAGCAACTATAGACCAATCTCGATATTGTCAACTGTTTCAAAAATCTTTGAAAAGTTGCTATATTTTAGACTTGAAAGTTTTTTTACCACTCACAAACTTATCACACAGCAGCAATTTGGATTTCGTCAAGGATATTCAACTGAAATGGCCATAACAGATCTTCAAAATATGTTACAAAATAATTTAGATGATGGTTATTTTACTTGCTGTATTTTTTTGGACCTTTCCAAGGCTTTTGATACAGTAAATCATAGAATTCTGTTGGATAAGCTCTACAGTTATGGAATTAGAGGCAATATGCATAAACTTTTGACAAGCTATCTACAAAATCGAAAGCAGTTTACTGTTTGCAATAATATAAAATCTCAAATAAATACTATCGTGTGTGGTGTACCACAGGGTTCTACACTTGGACCTTTACTGTTTTCATTATATGTCAATGATCTACCACTACACACCAAATTTCATGTTAACTTATTTGCAGATGATACCGTGTTAATACTGAAAAATAAAAATCACATTAACCTTCAAGCTTTAGCCGATCATGAACTCACTATCATCAATGACTGGATGAAATACAATCGATTGTCTTTGAATTATAAAAAAAGCGTTTACTTTATCTCTGCTCCCAAACAAAAGAGAGTTGCACTACAAAACTTTCAACTTCATGTTGGTGGGCATAAACTTTCAAACACAGATTGTGTAAAATATTTGGGAGTATTTATCAATAATAAAATAACCTGGAAAGAACAAGTGTACCATGTAGTAAACAAACTTGCTAATGCAGCTAGAATCCTATCTAAAATGAGACACTATGTGAACAAAAAAACGCTAGTTAAACTATACTATAGCTTTGCCTACTCACACCTTAAATATGGAATTCTAGCATGGGGTACTGCTGCAAACAACCTATTGCAGAAAGTCCAAGTAGTCCAAAACAGAATCATTCGAATTATGAAATTCAAAAGTCTCGCAGACTGTGTCACAATGAACACTTTGTATAAATCTTTGAATATTTTACGACTTAAAGATATTTTCGAATTAGAAATAGCAAAATTCATGCACTCGTTTCACCATAACAAGATTCCAGAAAATTTTAATTCCTACTTCAGAACTGCATCACAACAGCATACTCATTTAACTAGGTCAATTACAAATAAAAATTACTTTTTAAAAAGAGTCAACACTAAATATGGGCAATCTTCTTTTAATTTTCATGGAGTAAAAATTTGGAACAAAATTCCACTTTCAAACAAATCTCTGTCTTGGCATAGTTTCACTAAATATTACTCAAGTTTATTATTAAAGCAATACTAATATTGCAATCTCTGATACCACGTTAATCATATATATAATAGAGCTACTACACAAAGTAGTAGTAGTGGTACTTTTGTTCTGGCCTGATGTATATGTGATACTAGTTTTACTCTGGCCAGATGTACATAGTTTTGCTGTAGCTTAGCTGTACATATGCTTTTGCTTTGTGTCTTACGCTTTTGCTGTTATACTATAAGTAATTGTGATGCAAGAAAGGGCAGTTTGACTAGATGATCACTAGTGATCTTTCACTGTCCTGTTCAAATCTCGTACGTTTATTTGAACGAAATAAAAGTTGTTGTTGTTGTTGTTGTAGAGAACGTTTAGAGTCTAGGCCTTAGACCCTTCTCAATCCAACCACCTACTAAAGATAGATGCCAAATTTAATTCAATGCAGCGATGTTATAGGCCTATCTTTGTAAACCACTTTTAGTAATTTTTTCTGTTTGAAAAATTAATTTCTCAAGCAATTTGAGCGTTTAACACATTGACCGCGGCGAAGTTTTCTCGGTACACGCTAACGCGTTTTATCGTAAAAGCGCATATTTCGCATTTTATGCCGATATGTCAGACAACTGAATAAAGCGAAACGTGGTTTGTAATAAAACGTAAAATTGTGTCCAAACAATAATGAAACAATCAAGCAAAATAAGATGGGTAAAGAAAGCAATTTAAGTTCGCAAAATCAAAATGAAGAAATCAGTACTGTGTTGTTTGAAATAGTACGCTGACTGGTTTATCGCATTCAAATGCAGATTTCACTGTGGAATTTTTTGAAGCAAGGAACCACACACAAAGCTGGTTTTGAGTGGCATGTTTCACACATGTAGCGAGTTTCTTTGCGTTGATTTTGATGATTGCAAACAATGCACTTTCAAGCAGCATCTTTCTTTGAAGTTGTTGAAGGGATGTGAGCCAAATAGTGCTGGCCAGACAGGCGAGAAAGATCAGAACTTTTATGATGATGAAATGCGGCTGTATCTGATGCTTGTGGGAGGTCTTCATTTATTCTAATATCAGAACTCAACAGCGAAGCAATTACACTCTTTCGAAATTTCAACTGCGCCTTTGTGCCACCAACTTTTTTGTACAAAATGAAAGCATTTACCATAGCCATGTCGAGTTGCTGTAACACAACTTTGCGGTACCATTTTAGCGTTTTTCGTACTGGACTATAATAGGACATCAGTTGATCCATTCTGTCCACACCGCACATAAAGTTATTTCACGATATAATAGACTCTGGTTTTTTTTTCTTCCGCCCTCCTTTTGTTTGTCTGT
Organism: Trididemnum clinides; assembly: GCA_963675345.1. Taxonomy (NCBI): domain Eukaryota; kingdom Metazoa; phylum Chordata; class Ascidiacea; order Aplousobranchia; family Didemnidae; genus Trididemnum; species Trididemnum clinides. Next base: position 19,089,573 of record OY776293.1, on the reverse strand, counting down.
TGCTCTCAACCATTTTTTCGGAATGATGTGTTGAGAGCATTAGCACTTCCCTTTTATCTTGCCACTTTTCTACAACAATATGCCCTTTTCGTTTTGCAATGTGCTGTCCTTTTTTTAGTTTTGTAGAAACAATATTTTTTGGGAGCTGTTTTCTGTTTTTCCTCAATGTTCCACAAATCAACGTTTTTCGATTTAGTAGAGCTTCCGCTAAAGGCACGCTTGTGTAAAAATTATCCACGTAAAGAGCATGACCACGATCTAACAATTTTTCCATCAGCTTTAGAACAACAGTTTCTGCGTGACCGAAACCAGACAAAGGATTCATTTTTCCGCAGTATACCAGGTCATTCCACACATATCTTGTATGTTCATACAGCATGTAGTTTCACATCGTATTTATGTCTTTTGCTAGGAATATACTGACGAAAGATCAAGCGGCCTCTCGAAAAAACCATTGATTCGTCTATAGATATTTCTTTCCCAGGGATGTATAAAGCTTGAAATCGTTCAAGTAGAGCATTGCATAATTTTCGCAATTTGGATAAACGATCGCCATCAACTGCAGATTCGTTGTCACTAAACTGCGAAAAACGGAGTAGTAGCTCAAACCTGCCTCGTGGCATCGTAGAATTGAATATGGGAGTCGCTATCACAGGATCAGTAGACCAATAATTTTCTATGCATGCTTTTTTTACCAAACCCATTGTAAAAAGAATTCCTAGAAACCTCTTCATTTCTGTGTTTGTGGTGGCAACCCAACGTTTCATTCTGCTTTTTGCAGTTACTACTGAATGTGCTATTATTTGCTCAGCGTATCTATTTCTTTCTGTGACCATTATCTTTATTATATGCTCGGTCACGAACAGCAAAAAAAATTGCACTTGCAATGACTCTTTGTTGAGAGTGACGGAATTGCTTATGCCACTTGATTCAGAAAAATTTATATCTGATGGAGATGTGTAAGTTGGTTCTACAGACTTCCAGTTGTGGTCAGCGAAATTGGATGCTGAGGCAGTATCAGAATCATCATTGCTGCTAAACAGTTCTAACATGCTCTCATTGCGAGTTGCGTCGGTAGTTGAAATATCACTAGTATTGCCAGCAGACTGAACAGAGTCATGACTGGTGTTTGCTGTAGCTGTTGATTGCAAATGAGCAATAGTGTTAGTGTCATTTTCAAATTCTGAATCACTAAAGTAGCTCTCCCTATCCGAACCATTATCGTCTATGGCAGGGGTGTCAAACATACGGCCCGCGGGCTGCATGCGGCCCGCCAAGTGCTTGAATGTGGCCCCTCAAGGGGTTGCTCACTTTTAATATTTTTATATTTTGAAGATTAACAAAAACTGATACTGTGATAGATCTAGGCGTCATTTTGAAAGTAAAAATTTTCTGTGAACTTTTCAGTATACTTTAGCCTTCAACATGTCTTTATCAAAAAAACGAAAGATTGATGCAGAATGCAGAGTGTTTCAAGATAAATGGACGGAATGTTACTTTTTCACCAATGTGAATGGAAAGGCTGTGTGCTTCGTATGCCAGCAACAAGTTTCTGTGTTGAAAGAATACAATGTTCGCCGGCACTATGAAACTCAACACAGCGGGAAATTCAAAAGCATTCAAGGTAAATCTAGGACAGATAAAGTGAAGGAACTGTTGTCCGGACTAAAAAAACAACAGTCAGTCTTCACTCATACCAAGGAAGTTAGTGACGCTGCAGTGAAAGCCAGCTATCTTATTGCTAAAGAAATTGCAGTGGCATCCAAGCCGTTTTCTGACGGAGAATTTGTGAAAAACTGTATGTTAAAAGCTGCAGAAGTTGTGTGCCCAGAAAAACGTCAGGCTTTTGCCAACATTAGCTTGACAAGGAACACTATTGCTGACCGTATTTCAGATCTTTCTGCCAATGTAGATAACCAATTGAAAGAAAAAGTTGCTTCATTTGTGGCATTTTCAATTGCTATTGATGAGAGTACCGACGTGACTGATATTGCCCAGCTTGCTGTTTTCATCCGTGGTGTTGATGCTAGTTTAACAGTTACTGAAGAATTTATTAAATTAGTACCAATGACTGGCACAACAACGGGTGAAGACATCTTCAGTTCTTTGGTTGGTGCACTGGACAACATTGGAGTTGACTGGGCTCGTGCTGTCAGCATTGCCACAGATGGTGCTCCTTCCATGACTGGGAAAAGGGCTGGTGTGGTTGCTAAGTTAAAAGAAAAGGTAAATGCTGCAAATGGAGGTCAAGACTTTCATACTTTTCATTGCATCATCCACCAAGAGGCATTATGCTGCAAGACACTAAAAATGAAGCATGTTATGGAAGTTGTTTTTAACACGGTTAACTTTATTCGAGCAAGAGGTCTTAACCATCGTCAGTTCGATCAACTTCTTAATGATGGTGATATCAGTCATTGTCTACCATACCACACTGAGGTAAGATGGCTAAGTCGTGGAGTGGTGCTGAAACGTTTTTTTGAACTAAGAAAGGAGATTGCTGACTTCATGGACATGAAAAGGAAGCCTGTGGAACAGCTACAGTCCCCGGAATGGCTGCAAGACCTTGCATTTATGGTGGACATAACTGACCACTTAAATTGCCTCAATAAAATGTTGCAAGGTCGTAATAAGGTTGTCACACAGTACTATGACAACATAAGGGCATTCAAGTCTAAACTTGTGTTGTGGGAAATGCAGTTTTCAAAGAATAGTCCTGTTAATTTCCCATTTCTGAAAGAGTTGTACAACACAGGAACGGTTACTGAATTGGGCCGGTACAAAGAAAGCATTTCCAGTTTGCTTCAGGAATTTGAGCGTCGCTTTCAAGTGTTTTCTGAACTGGAGCAAGAGTTCAAAATTTTTTGCAGCCCATTTACTGTGTCATCTTCTGATGTACCAACAGAATTGCAAATGGAAATAATTGATTTGCAGTGTGACTCAAATTTAAAAGAAAAGTTTACCATTGTTGGCCTGGATATCTATAAGTACCTTTTTCCTGGGTACCCTAAACTGAGAGACCTAGCTGCCAAAATTTTGTGCATGTTTGGAACTACTTATCTGTGTGAGCAATTGTTTTCAGTGATGGCCATCAACAAAAATAAGCTTCGTTCAAGGCTGACAAACAAGAATCTAAATGACATTCTTAAAGTGGCTGCTTCACAAGAACTATCACCTAACATTGATACACTTGTCAAAGAAAAAAGGTGCCAAGTGTCTGGGTCAAACTAAGATGGTGTTACTCCTTTTACACAAGTTAAACTTAGAACTTTCCATAGTAGTGACTGTCAATTTTTATTGTAATTTTTCAAAAGAAAACCTCCTAATTGTACTTGTTGCAAAAGCTAATCTGGTAACTTTAACTTTAAATGTTTTGTAATTTTTGTACAGTTTTATCACAATGGAAGCATATAGCAATTCTGTCTTAATAATACCAGTAAATGTACCAGTGTTTTATGTTTTTATGTCAGCGGCCCACCTTGTATAAATTTTTATGACATGCGGCCCCCGAACAGAAATGAGTTTGACACCCCTGCTCTAAACAGTCTAACGAGCTAATTGTAAATTCATTTTATTTAGCTCTTCTGGTAATGTAACGTTTATTTAAGTTGATACAAGTTCTTATCGAGCATGCAAAAAACTTTAATATCCGTCAACGTTTCGAACAGCTATACAGCTGTTCTTCATCAGGACTAATAATAAGCGAAAGCACGAGTGAGGCAATATAAATAGTTTGCTACGCAATCGAAAGAAAAAGGCAAAACAAAAGGTTTGAAGGCGAATAATAAACAACTGTAGATTACGACAAATTATCATAAATTTCAGAATAAAAACAATTTTCTTTATCATTGATTGAATTTTCAGAATTATGAATAAAAAAAGATTCAAGAAATCGGCGTTTGGTAAAATCTGTTTCAAAGGTTAAAATTTTGCTATGATCCCAGTCAACTCGGTGTCATCACCAAAGATCACCGAGTTGACTGGGATCATAGCAAAATTTTAACCTTTGAAACAGATTTTACCAAACGCCGATTTCTTGAATCTTTTTTTATTCATAATTCTGAAAATTCAATCAATGATAAAGAAAATTGTTTTTATTCTGAAATTTATGATAATTTGTCGTAATCTACAGTTGTTTATTATTCGCCTTCAAACCTTTTGTTTTGCCTTTTTCTTTCGATTGCGTAGCAAACTATTTATATTGCCTCACTCGTGCTTTCGCTTATTATTAGTCCTGATGAAGAACAGCTGTATAGCTGTTCGAAACGTTGACGGATATTAAAGTTTTTTGCATGCTCGATAAGAACTTGTATCAACTTAAATAAACGTTACATTACCAGAAGAGCTAAATAAAATGAATTTATCAAAAATACCTGGTAGCCAGAATAACAGTATATTGAGCTAATTGTAAGTCATCTTCCATCCGAAATCGCTTTCAAACATAAGAACTGCAGAGTACACACTCTTCTATCATTGTATCTGATTTCAAATAAACTGGCATTGAAAAAATAATAAAAATAAAGTCTATTTCTTTTTGATACTGTGCGGTCATTTCTACCAACGTTGTTTGGTTTTTCTGAGAAAAATACAATGGCTTAGAACTTCAGTAAAACGTCATAATAAGCTTCAGAAACTAGAGAAAAAAGAAATTAGCTTAGTTATTTTCAAAGGAAGATTCGGCGATTATACCAGACGCTGAAACGATCGAAATCAAAGTTGGCTGAAAGACGTATTTATACGTCCTTAGCGTACAAAAAGGAAAAATAAGGACGTATTAATACGTCCCTCGCGGTCAATGTGTTAATAGTATTGTAATAAAAAACCTCAGATGTGTCTGGATGACCAGTTCCATTCCGATAATTGGTTTAAGCCTTTTACCATTAAGTTAATCCGTAACGCCCACGACGATATGAATTTTTTATACCGAGAAAAGATACTTTTCATGCAGTCTCCAGCACTGCGTTGTTGGGCAATCGCTCCAACCTTAGAATTCGCTGCGAAGTAAACGCCAGACAAGTGGAAACGACCAGTAAAAATTTTATGCTCTTACGCTCTTCGCTTAATGGAAACCAGCCTCAAATTACAGCTTTTGTTCAGACACTTTTTTTCCTCGCCAAATGTGTGACGTCATGTGCAATCTTCCTCTGATGACCCTACACATTATCATTGTCAACATAGGCCTACAATGTTCAGAAGTTCACCTCATAATCTAACCTGTAATCTAGGCTTTTAATTTTTTACCAACAAGGTAGCACAGGACGTCACACATTTGGTGCGAAAAATGTGGTTGTCCAAAAGTTAAAACTTACGCTGAAAAAGTATTAGGGGAACATCAATCACGGGGTTTATTTGCAGTACTAATTTAAATTTAATTACTTATTGGAATGAACGAAAGCTATTAATTCGTATAAGGAAATGAATAAAATTAATTAAAAGTGATTTGGATAAAGTTAGAACTGTCAATTGCTTAGTTTAAGCTGAGCTTTACGCTGTAAACCTAACTGCACTGGGACGATGGTTGCATGGTATATTAAAAAGCTGTAAACAGCTATTAAAAGTACATCAAAAACAACAGCGTTTTTATTCATTGAATTCGGCAAACTTTGGTTGCATTATCTTTTGTAGAAGACAGGTGGCGCAGACATCTCGAAAATAGCAACTCCCAAGCGAGTGCGGACGTCCCGTCCAAAATATAGCGATAGCATTCGCGTTCTCGTGAATGGAGGATAAATATGGCAAAAAAATGATAAGGTTTGAGTTAAATTAGAATTCAACGTTTTCAGCCCACCTGTATCTTTGACAAAAGATTTCAAAAGACTAATGACCACGCATTATTGATTGCAACATAGGCCTACCATTGTACAAAAAGTCTACCTTATATTCAAACTTATAATCAAGGCTTACAGTTTTTACTTTTTTTGCAACTTTACAAGCAGTATAAGTAAAAAAGAAAATTGGCAAAAAAGGGCTGCATATTAGGCCTACATAGCTAGGCTAGCCTAACTACCAGCAATAACTAGTTGACACAAACACTTTTGACCTACTTGCACTTTAAATTCGTACTACAATGTGATTAAAAACATATTTAACGTTTACTTAACAAATGTGTACTTCACTCATTGTATTCACCCAAATCGCTCTTTTTTTTATGCCATTCGATGCAAAAAATCTGTCAGTGGTCAGTCGAGCAGCCCAGTGAAATTTTATTAGTTTGTGTTCTTTTCAAGTTTTTTGTGTGGCATACCTGGTCCACAGTGCTGGTGTAGTAGATAGAGCGTCTGCTTCGCAGTCGGCAGACCTAGGGTTATTTTCCCTTGTCGAGTCATACCAAAGACTTTAAAAAATGGTATCCACAGCTTCCCTGCTTGGCGCTCGGCATTTAGAGGATGTTGTGGAGAACCATCCGGAAAGTTCGCTTGTTGTGTCCTTAGCAGAGGTGTACATCGGATCCGGAGCCGGATTTCAAAATCAGGATTATCCGGTTTTTTCGTCGGATTTGGATTGGATTCGGACTGTAAATTTTTGAATTTTTGGATTCGGATTCGGATTCGGATTTCGGTTTTATAACTTGGTTAGAAAGAGCAAATATAGGAATTTTTAATTTTCAGGATTCGGATCCGGATTCGGATTATAATTTTTGATTTGTTAGGAGTCGGAGTTGGATTCGGATTTGCATTTTTCGGATTAGGATTAGGAGTCGGATTCAAAATTTTTGACTTTGTACACCTCTAGTCCTTAGGCAAGGCACTTAACGGGACGCCCCGCCTTTATGTAGTAGATAGGTGGCCCAGACATCTCGGAAATGGCAACTCCCAAGCGAGGTCGGACGTCCCGTCCAAAATATAGCGACAGCATCCGCTTTCTCGTAAATGGAGGATAAATATGGACAATACAATACAAAAAACTTGAAAATGGCATCAGCAATAAAATATACTAGTTCTTCCAGCAAAAACTGCCATAACGCACAAAAAGTTGCGTCTATCCTGTAAAGGCAGGATAAAATTATAACAAAAGGCAACAACTGTATTAATATTTCAGTTTTCAGGTAGATATGTTAGTTTGTTTGTTCACTAAGACTATTTGGCAATTATCTTTTCTTTTGTGATAGAGAGTCAACGAAACAAGGATGTATGAGTTATTCATTTTTTTGGAAGCAATATGCTTAGCTCTTTTGTGGTGTGTCGGATTTTATGACACCAAGTTTTTCTGGAAATTAAGTGGTGAGAAACTTTAGTTAAATGTCAGCTGCATTGTTTACAAAAGCTTTTTGGGATGTTGTTTTGTTTGAAAGGCAATTTCTCATATCAGACTTGCTTTTGCCCAGCCTAATATGAGCTACAGGTTAGTTCAATAGTTTAGTTGAAAAAGCATGAATGCATGGTAAAATATAGTTGCTTTTTCATGTGCGAAAACAGTAGACAATCATATATAGGATTTACTAATTACATTTATTATGTAATACTAAAAATTTGGCGATGTAATAGACATAAATAGGATTTTAGACAATTGTTTAAACTGACTTTAGATTGTTTGATCAAAAGCCTACTTAAAAAGAACATGGCAATGCATGCAAAAGAGCAGAGGTGGTCAAAGTAGTCTAAAATTTACTTGAGTAAAAGTATTTTTGCATATTCAAAAAAATACTCACGTAAAAGAAGTCAGTGGCAATTTTGCTATCAATGGCATTTTTCCCTTGGAAGCTATTTTCCCACAAGACATTTATGATTGATCAAGTTTGATGATGTAATAACCATGCAACTTTTGGTCATTTCTGCTTGGCCAATTTTAATGATGAATGAAAAAAATTTGCATCTTCAGTGTACACTACATTGCACATTTGCATACTGGGTCACCCCCCAATATCGTGCCCACAAAGATTCCAATTTGTAGCCATTGTATTGCAAGGCACCTGCATTATCCACGAGAGCATCACTGCCAGAATTGTACCAAATACTGCTAATAAACAAACATAAACGGTTGCAGCAAAATGGTCTTCAAGGGTAAAATGCAGTTGACTGCAAAATAGCCACAACTGGAGAAGAAAGTAATAATAGGTGTTTTTATTGCCTAAAATTGAAAGAGTAGTTGAGAATTACACTGCTTAAGTAGTAAATATAGAAGAGTTTTATTTTTTAGCACTTTGTACTGTAGCTTATTTATCTAGACCAGTGGTTCTCAATTGGAAGTGTTCCCATCAGACAAGTGCGAGCTTGTCTGTGAATTTGTGCCTTGTTATACATCGCTATCCAAATTAAATGTTTATGTGTTTGATACTGGTAATGGCGTCACTATAAACGAGGTTCATCATTGGGAGACACTACTGTCGGAATACTCTGGAAAGAGGTTATTGTAATTAAGGTTAATGTCTATTTTTCTTTTGAAGAACACCCTGTAAATTTTGGTTGAAAACTTTTTAAAGAGCCTTTTTAATTTGAAGGAAACCTTTTAGAATTCCATCTGACAGTGGTGTCGCCAGAGCCAACACAGTGATGAAGCACAAATTCAAAGTGATGGAGCCATTTACTTATTGTTGCAGTGAACTGCTTAGGCTATTATATGAAGAGCCTTTTAAATGTTCTATTACAGAGTGGTTTTTCACAGTATTCATTCACACAAAAGATTTTGAATTTTTTTTGAGGGGTGCAGAACAATATTTTTCAAGAGCAAATTTATGTATTTTACTTAAAATCAAATTTCAACCTTTTTTTACATCTATTTTTCAGAGGCATGATTGATGCATTTGATATCAAACTCACCACGCAGACTGCAAATTCACAATTTTGCCATATGTAAAATGAGGAGTTTTAAGTAATTAAATGGTGGAAGAATGCCACTTTGGCTTGCCCATAATGACAGCACTTTCTCCTAAATAGTGGAGGAATGCCACTTTCTCCTTATTGACAGTGTTACACTCTCTGCTACAAATAATGACATGAAGGAAAGTTAAAATGGACTTCTTTTCTTGCAGGGAGAGCGAGATACAAAATTAATTAAGATCTGCTGATTTAGACCTAAAGGGTACTGCATAGGACAGACACATTTGCTGAATTATTCATTAATTATATTTTTTGATTGTTGTTTAATGCCAACATGTTCATTAATGATTAAAACTCATTAGAAGATTGAGCGGCTCAATGGGGCCACTCTTCTAGTCCAATTGCTTTTTAATAAAAAACTTAGGCATTTATAATATATTTAAGATTTAGACTACAAAAGCTATAGAGGCAACTGGCATATAGGCAGCTAGTAATTTCACAAAAGGAGGAAAAAATTTTGTTCTTATTTTGGATCACATATTTGGTGGCAATCTGTTTTTCATCATTTTTAGAATCCCCACAAAACTTTTGTTGGAATAAATGAAATTTAGAAAATTTTTAAGATATTTGTTGAAGTTAACCATACATGATAGTATTTTTTAAAAAGGACTAAGAAATTTAACCCAAAACAAAACTTTTATACAAGAAATGGTCTCTTTTTCCTTCTCTTCTCTGATTATACGTGACAAGAGTGATAGCTGGTTTGCGTACAAACTAATACATGCTTGATCAAATAAAACAAACTACAAATAATTTAATTCTGGAGAATACATTAATTATATATAACTGGTGCTAAACACTTTTTAAATCGAAAAACTCTTTGGCAACACAACCCACAGAAAATAACTTACCACATTTTGCCTAGTATTTAAGTAGTATCAAATGATTTTTAAAATTCGAGTAAATATGATTTACGATACTTTTATGGAAGATTTGCAGAAAATAAAAGCTTGAATTCAAAGTTGCGTTTATACTATTATGCTGCATTCTGATTGAAAAGATATCAAATTTTTAGCATCTATTTGAAAGTTGTAACTCCTCAAGTACTATTGCTTCCTACTTAATCCACTCAAATAAAAGTAGAAGTTGTGAAAATATGAAACTACTCAAAGTAAGTAACTTGTTTCTGAAAAACCTACTCTAGTAATCTACACTGACCACCTCTGCAAAAGAGAATTCATTCATACATGTAAAGTTTATGGGTATGCATACGTTTGGAAACTATATCCGCACCTTAAATTTTTACTATGAAAACTTCCATTTATAAACTTGACTATTGATTTTAACATTTCACCAGTGCATCTTGTCTCGAAAAGATTTATTGATAAAATGTAATCTTAAGTTCATTTCAGAAAAACTTTTTTTAGGCATTTTCTTTGTGATATTTTTAATGGTTCATGTGACTTGGAACTATTTAAAGGTAGGCTAGCTCACTGTGATTGTACCAGTACTTCTGATTAGCATAGATCAGTGGTTCTCAAACTTTTTGGGATGCGACGCATTTAAAAAAGTTTGCGAGACTTTGCGACGCACCAGACAGCATCCTACAGTTTAGTTGGCCGTACTGCGAGATAAATGTGACCCATAATCTACATAAATAACTGCCCCTATGCAGATGCTCCCGAGATTTTGGACTGGTATGTCATCTTCAATCGTAAAATTACGTTGTTCTAAGTTCGTAACTCATCTTTCCTGTTTTCGTCCAACATACAACTGAATGCTTAATTCTTTATATATTTTTCGTCAATTAAGTTAAACTTCTGCAATTTGATTCTTGAATAACAAGTCAACCGTTACAGTAGTGTATTGAAAACACTATTGTGAAAATGTCAGAAGAAAGTAAGAAAGGAATCTACGATCAGAGTTCTTTTGATGCAATAAAACCTAGTCTTGATGGCACAAAACCAAAATATTCCGCGACGCCTTTGGAAAATTGAAACGACGCACCGGGGCGTCGCGACGCACAGTTTGAGAACCACTGGCATAGATCATTGGCGTTGATATAGTACAGTAGACCTACCCATAAATGCTATTTCCTAATGTTTAAAACTTTAGTAAAACAGCGATTGCCAATTTAATTCAGAAATGGACATAGACAATAAGTTACCAAATACAGTAGACGCCGCTTATTATGACCACGGATAATATGACCAGCCGCTTATTATGACCAATTTGGTACGGTCCGGAATTTCTCCATTTAAAATTCTCCGTTTGATATGACCAAATTTCGGATAATATGACCACCATTTTCTCCATCTTTCTTGCTACAGTACAGTATTTTTTCCCGCCACGCATTTGTAACTTCGCCTTTTCAACATATTGTTACACACTGTACTAAATTTTACTGTCACTTGTAGAGTTAAAGTACTGTACTTTGTTTTACTGCCAACGTCACACTGTTACTTCGGGTAAACGATGAATTTGACGGTATTTGGACTTCTTGTGGCTTATGGCGTCGATTCAGGAGCTGTTATGGCGGCTTCGGTTTTTATAACCATTCGGATATTATGACCAAAATGGTCTGGTCCCAAGGCGGTCATATGAAGCGGCGTCTACTGTACTCAAAATTTTAGCTCAAATACAACAGAAAGCGCCAGCTGATAAAAATAAATATTATTACAGGCCCACTGTGAAACTCCGGTTTACTTGCCCTGGTTGGTAAGTCGCATATTGTTTTTTTTTTGGATGATTCTAGTCCTTCCTATTCGATCGGCTTAATCGTTAAATCTGCAAGATATAAGTATAACTTGAGTAGACTTAACAATTTGTTCTACACACCTGCTGTAAGTTAGGTTAAATGGATTCTAGTTTTGAAAACATTTGAAAAAGGGTTGTTGATGTGTTGCATTGTAAGCCAATGAAGCAGGTGTTGTTTGTAAAACGTTTTTTACTTTTTGTTTCCAGTCAACTTGCATTGGCATTTCATATTTTAGAAGGTAGTACCATTTTAAGGTGGCTATGTTTTTGAATCTTTGACATTGATGTTTTCCTAAGGGTGAACATAGGTTTGATGTTATAGTCATGAATGACATTATTTGTTCTGTATTCAACTATGAACTTGTTTCAAATAAGGCAATAAGGTAAAGCCTATTAGCTTTCTACTAGGTTTACTGCAAAGGACATGTTAGTACGCCTGATCGAATCGAATTTGTCTATATGTTATTTTTATAAAAAAAAGTCGATTTACGTCATTTCCATGTTTGCGGACTCAGACGTGCTGAGTTAATGTACGTCTGTTTTTACACATGTGCTTTCGAATCAAACTTTTTGCTAAAGCATCATACACTTTAAATTGCTACTATGGTTCATTGTAGTTCTCATGAGGAAATTATTATCTGGCTAATGAAGACAGAATTGACATAAATGCTAAAGAAAGATTTTTTTCAATAAAATAATTATACTCATTAATTTTTATGCTAACCTAGGTTACGATTAAGATTTTTAAAAGTATGTTTCACGTCAATATTCAAAATATATTTTCAGAATAATTTATCCAAGAAAGATAAATGGCTAAACAAATTTCTTTTATTGCTGTGGCCACATATTGCAAGCATTGTGAAAAATATGATACTGACCGTGGTAATTGTGTAATAGTGGTGCATATATATGATCACATGGTTTTAAACTTTAAAAATGTTACACAGTTGAAGTTGAAAGCAAGAATTGAGAATTTGAAGGGATGAGTGAAATTTAAACTGCTTATATGGTAATCATCAAACAGAAAGACGGTGAAATTTATTTTGCTTTAACAAAAGCACAAAGGGTAAACAAAAGAAAGTTTGAGAATGCCAGGAAACATCAAACAACGCAATGGCTTACTGGTTAAAATGATACCAGACTGTTCACAAAGTACATGAACAAACAAGTACTCAACAACAAGATGGTTTAGTAAAACAGCAAAGATAATCTCTAAGGGTTTCTTCTCAGTTCTAGCACTGTGGCAAAACTTAGAAAATAGATTTAATAATTACCAATAAATGTATATTTTTGTGAAAATAGGCTAAATATTTTAATGAATAATCGATTATCTCTAAAAATGACTTTGTTTTGGCATAATATTGTATTTACTTGCAATAGAAAGTGAAAACTGATATTCAAATGCTTTGTTTTGTGGTTAAGAAACAGGACATTTAGTTAGCAAAGTTTACTTAATAGCATTGCAATATTTCAATCTTGCCTGTTATTCTTTGCAATTTGGCTAGCAAAACCTGGCAGTTTTGGATCATAACGCAATCTAATAGAGCCACTTAGTAGCCTGCGGTGCACATTAACAATTTTGAGAAAAAGTTGAATTTCTTGCTTACCTGACTAAATTAAAATTGTGAAGCAAAGGTTAGCAATTAAAGTTCGTGTGTGTTAACTGCAATCAGAAGTTAACAGTTATAATATAAAGTTTGCTAAACTTGAGATATTGCACGTTCACTCTTGTTATCAAAGTTAAACTTGTCTGTCTAAACTAGCCATTCGAACGTTTATTGATTAATGCTTCAAGACGATTAGCAACTAAATCTATCACTATTTACGCTAACTCAGTCACTGCTCGAAGCTAAGGTTCTGGGGGCTCTTATTTTCAAGTTTAATGTGCAAACTTTTATAAATATTGCTATATTTTTTCATCTATAGCAACAATTGATCGTAAAGTGTGTTCATAAGATAGGCCTACCTGCACAGCATATTAACAAAAATTTCTTTTAATTTGTTAGATACAGCCTACAATTCAAAACGTTTCAACTTTGCTTTCTAGCTTCGAGTTTACAGACGTTAACTTTGGAGATAAAGCTCCTTGTGTTACTGGAATACAAGTATATGGAGACCCTTCAACTTCCGATGAAGAAATTGTTGTGGATCTACATATTGTGTCCGTTGATATTTTATGCAGTTGTATGAATAATCTAACTAAAAATTTTCCTGAAATACAGGAGGTTTCTGGTTATACCTAGAGTGGGCATACCAAAAGCTTCCCTGTTTGGCTTTAGCGCAGAAGAGACAGAATGGAAAAAACCAGGAGTGCGCTTTTAGTGTTCTTACAAATGACACTAACCGGATTTCTTCATTTTTTGTAGTGAGTAGAATGTGTGGCCTGCCAGTTTTGATGGCCAACATAAAATACTAGAAGATTTGAAATATCGAATTTTTCAATATTTTTGAATTCTCGTAAGTCAATAGCAGCCTACTATGCCTGAGTCATAAATGCTTTTGATAACATGTCTTGCTATCCTATTTTGTATTTTCAGGTTCGAAAGTAATTGCTGCATAGCAGTCAAAGCAAATCGACTAAAAGCTAGTATTAAAAACTTTCGTTTTGAAGGAATGCTGCGAATATGTTTACGTCCATTGTTATATGAAGCTCCTCTCATTGGTGCAATTTTCGTATCTTTTGTGAAAGATCCTGTTAGTGTGAAATATAGAATTACAAGTAGTTTTGCTGCATACATGTTGATTGATTTACTACAGGCATAAGTGAGATTAAAAAAGGATTATAAATGCATATAACGTGGGCATGCATGTGCCTTGTTAATATTATTACCAGTTCTCGTTGTGAATTGCTGAGACGTTTTACGGTTTAGATTGGCATTAGTTGAAGTTGTTATTTGTTGTTATTTTTATCAATGCTTGCTCGTGGCCTAATCTCCGTTTCCTGTATTTGTGGTAGTTGTGAATTTCAAACCACTTTTTTTCAGAAAATTGTGTATCAGATTAGAAGTATTGGAAACATTTTGGATTTTCCTGGTTTTGACAAGCTCCTTCATCACGCCGTCACCCAAGCTATACACTCTTTAATGGTTCTTCCCCAAGCACAGTGCATCAAAATTGATCGTAATCTGGATACTGCTGAACTTCTTAATAGGCCACCAATTGTAAATATTTCGTTTACATGAATATGTATTCAAGTTTAATAATGTAAGCTCAATTACTGGTATCTTCACACAAGCATTGCATCACTTGAAGATACACAGATTTTGTTGGTGCAGATCATGGGTTCGAATGGCAATAATCGTAGGCTATATGGGTCACAATGTGGCTTACTCTGCGGTACAAAGATTAAAATCGTTGACATCAAAGGATGTGCATATATACTTCCCAAAGAGAGGAAATGACAAATATCCAATTTTTTAAATCTGTTTATATCCAGTCAATGGAAGTAGCCAAATTTACTTTAAACAGACACAGAAAAATTTCATGTTTCAGATCCGTTTTTCTGCGAACAAGCATCATATTCCCCAAAAGATTATAAGTATCATTGCGCCAATTCGTTTTGTGATGGAACCTTTTTAATCCAATCTGTTCTACCACCTGCCTTCTCCATGTTATCTTCGGTCGTCTGCGCCCTCTTTTTCCAACCGCTTCAAAATCTAATGCTCTTCTTCACCCGTCATCCTTATCCCTTTTTGAAGCATCTCTATACCATCGTACTCTATTCGCTTTGGATAGCCTATCTAAAGTTTTTTTCAAACTGAACAAATCCTTAAGTTCTCGGCTACTTCTTTTCGTAATTAATTTAACACCACACATTGCGATAGTCACTATTTTTTTAGTTCTTTTCAAACTCTCCATCTCGTTCTCCCTCAGGCACTATGTTGCGCACCTGCACAACTTTGATAGATCTTTTCAATTCAAGGAAAGTTTTTTCCATGAAGCAACTCCTTGCTTTCTCTAGATATTATCCACTCAATTTTTGTTTTCCCTGTCTCTGCTTGGTCACTCCTACCTCTAGCATTAAACCTGTACCCAAGAAACCAAAACTCTTCACTTACTCCATCTACCCATAAAAATCGCAGTACTCAACTGGTTTCGCCATTCCTTTTTGCTTCAAGACATCCTTCACTAACAAAACCTTTTACCAGCGTTGAAGAGACTCTTCATTCCACACATCTACCTTGCATCCATTTGCCACATTGTGTGCACATCACTGAATTTCCCAACATCTCCTTACCGCACTTGGCTCATGGATTGGCTTTGCTCCCAAGTACTTATTCTTTGGAACCACTCACCATTACTTTGGTTTTCTTGACATTGACCTTCAGCTCCCTGCTCTCAAATGCCCCATTTCTTTTAAAAAATTTGTCTCTCAAATTCTATGTGCTATCACTCATTAAAACCAAGTCAGCTGCGCAAAAAATTTCATTTATCACGCCTTTTCTTGCATAAACCTTAGTTACATAATTGCAAAAAGCAGCGGCAACAACACAAATACTTGAAGCATACCAAATTGTACTAAACATTTTTTGGATAACTCTGATCCTTCTTTAACTTTGTTTTTTTTTGTAATAGAGGCTCATCATCGCTCTTAGAGGTACTTCTGGTAAGTCTTTCTTTCTTTGTCATCTCACATTTTATCGTTTTTTGGAACCATCAAATGCCTGCTCTAGATCCACAAAACACATACGACTTTATATTCTTGCATTCTTCTCGCAACAAGCAATGCCTCTCTCGTTCTGCTGACTGGCACAAAACCAAACTGCATTTACTAATTCTCGAATCCTTTTTTCCGGTACTTTTTAACGATCTTTAAAGCATGATCTCAGCTTTACTTGTCTTTATGGGTTACAATTTCTTACGTCACCTTTTTCCTTGAAAATTGACACCAACACACTTGTTTGCCATTCATCCGATATTCCTTTTTCACCCAACACAGGCTGGCAAAGTTTCGTAATCACACTAAACCCTACAGCTCTATAAGCAGATAGCACCTCTGCCCATATTTCGGAGAGTCTAGCTGCCTTTTCTGATTTCATTGCTACAACCTTTTCTCTGACGTGTAACTTTTATTTGGTCTCTCCAGCATATGAGCCTCTATCACGTGATTCCAATCATTTTCTTTGTTCGTGATCTTTGTGTGATTTTTTTATTTTCTTTTTCTGTCTTTTTTTCTTGAACTTTACGTATTTTTCTTTTTTACCTCTTCCTCTTTTCAATATCTTTCGCATCTTTTTTTCTTGAACTTTCTAGTTTAAAAGTGTTATTTGGTATTTGGCTCAATTCTGTTGATTTGTTTTTCTGTAATAGAATTAGCGATCACTTTATTTGTTCCATTTTTCATATTCCTATATTCACCATCGTTTTCCTTGAATCGATTCATGCACATCTATTTTTATGCCACTTTCTTTTGTCCCATCGCTTTTTTTACCTCTTCAATTTACCATCGCTTATTGCCACGATTCCTTCTGTCTTCTTTCTATATACTTTATCACAAGCCTTTAAAATACTATATTTGAAAACATTTCATGTATTGGGCACGTTAACATTAACCAATTCCTTAACTCTTTCTTGCAGTCTTACTTTCGTATTTTTTCAACTTCCAAACCCTCTAAACTGCTAGTTTGTTTTTCATTTCTTTTGTCGACGTCTGTAATACTTTCTGCTGTTTATACCAACCGATGCGAAATCAATCTCGATTTCATTTTTACCTACGCTATAAGTTATTTTCGTTTGTTCCTTCTTTTCGAACCATGGGATTACAATATGATACTCAACTCCTTTTCATCATAAAACTCTAGCAATCTTCCCTCAACATTTCTTTCGCCAATTTTATTTCCACCATGTACACCATCAAAACCATCAATCCGACTCTCAAGATATCCGCTAAAGTCTCCCAGACCAAGAACCATTTTACTAGGGCTGTGTAAATTCCACTCCCATTTCATTCCACTGTAAAATTGATCTTCCTTGCTGCCTGATTTTTCCACCTGGAGCCCACATCCACGTATCACTAATAAGTTCTATGCAAAAACAAGCATCAATCGCCCTCATTCTGTCAATTTTTCTTTGAACTTTTACAACCTTTTGCATAGTTCTTCTTTTACTATAATTCCATCATCTCCTGTTCCATTTTTGTTTGCAGACCACCACAGGTTATATCTCCCACCCTAGCCACTAACACATCAAGCTTTTGGAGTTTTCTTTTTATGAAGCATACAACCACTATTCTTTTCTCAACATTTTACACAATTTTGTACCTTTTCCACAAAAACTTCCAAACCTTACACCAAATTTTTGTAATGCGAAGGTTCTTTGCTCCCCTTTCTCGTTCAAGAACTGCCATGGACTGGGGACAATTTTTTGGTAAACCTATTCGTGAGATAAGTTCTAGGAGCGTTTTTTTATGTTGCAAGGAGAACGCCCTTGCTTGCATTCAACCACAGTTATTCATGAAGGGTACCCAACTATAGTTTAAAACATATACGATGCTAAAAGCCACCTCATCCGACATGCTGGGTAGGATGCGGTAAAAAAGCAAAATTTTTAAATTCCCAAATATGAAGCAAATGACAAAGGAACCAGTTTTTGGTTGGTGAACTATCTAGTGATTGTGTACATCTTTTTAATAAAGAAAAAATTGCTAATTTGGCCATATCTCAAGAACCGGTTGAGATGGAAAGCCGGTATTAGCTTAAAAGATCCAGACCCATTATTGTTCATCTTATTTAAAAGAAACTTTTTTTAATGAAGTGCTCTGAAAAACGTTATTAGCAAAAACAACTTTTTGATAAAATTTACGCATTTCCGTATATGGAGTGAGGGGTACCTTTGGCAATTGCAAGATTTTTATTAAAGTTGTTGTTTATGATTAAACCTTTCACTGTTCAGGGGATTTTCCTAAGAATGCTCATACGTCCAAAATAATGTGTGGTTAAAAAACATTGAAGTAAGTTTCAGTTGGTCAAATTTATCACCTGGGCTCTTTTACTACCAGTGTGCATTTTTGGATGTGTCGTACTGCAAGTACTATCGAGCCATTAAAAAAGTGCTACAGACATTTACACTAAATATTTGAAAGATCTCAAAACACTGTTCATTAATATGTGTTAATGAAGATGCAAGGCATCCAGTAAACAATGCAAATCCTTTAAACAGTTATTGTTTCTGCCCCTAACATCTTAACAAGTTCATTATGCACATAGTAACATCTAAATTTTTTTCCGAAATTTACTCTCTAAGTTCTGAGTCTACCAGTTATTAGTGTTTTGAAGTGATTACGTACGCAGCAGAGGCTTTCTGGGGGTCAAGAAATTCTTCATCCTGAAGTTTTTATTGATCAAATAACTCAACTTGATCTAGATGTTTGTCGAAACGATTGTTCAATGAATTCATGATTGGGTTGATATCACTATAAGCTGCTATTTAAACTTTATTGGCAACAATTAATGCCACTTTTTTTAACTACACTGGATCCATAGGTCAACAACTAGATAGAATCATTTTGGAATGACCCAATTTCCAACTTCAAAAATATCCCCAACATGTTTTTCCCTGATATACCACAGTCAGTATTTAACAAGCTAGGCAATGACCAGTGTTATGCATGCAGAATTTGTATGGCTGTCATGATTGGCTCTGTGGGTAAAGATCTTCACTTTCTGAAAGTAGAACCAGTTACCCGTTTACGACGATTAACCCTTGCTTTAAAATTCAAAAGTTTTGTTTTTTCACCGCACCTTAATGCCAGGTTAAAAGTCTTACCGGTACTACTCTATCCCGATGAAGTGTGGAAATTTCAATATTTTATACCTGGCACCACTTGGTTCTATTGAATGCATCTTCTTTTTCTAGTCTATGTCGTTTAGAACTACGCTTGTCTTTTCTGGATCATTTTCAGTAACCTTTGCTTTCTTTCTCCAACTGCTTCAAAATTTAACGCTTTTTTTCAACACATTGTTTTTCTCCATTTAACCGTTTTTCCACACATTTATATTTGCATCATATCCATGCCATCACACTCCTCCATTCTCTTCTGCTTTTCTAAGTTCAATGTCATCACAGTTGTAAGTGTTAGAAAGTTTTGAATTACACTGCTGCTATATCACTCGGTGCTGAAAAAATCAAAAGAGCATAGACCTTTTTTACTCGCTTCTCTCCATGCCAAGCATGTTTGGTCAAAAGGTCATGGTGTGGTTATATAAAAAGAAACATTTAAATGCCTCTGAAATGGGCTCTTTTCAAATGGCACGTTACCATGGGCGAAGTTAGCGAGTAGAAATTAAGAAGTATATCTTTAGTATGATATGAACCACGTAAGACGAAGTTTATTATTTTTTACCCTATCATTTAGCGAAGTTACGATGGTATCTTTTTTTCTGATCTAATTCTTTTCTTTTTTTCACTTGCCTTCGCCTTGCCCTCTTTCATACACTTGTGATTAAGCCTACCACGTGCAATTGCATGAAGTCGAAGTCTCAACTATCGCTGTCTTTAAAAAAAATACACTTAAATGTATTCACCTCAGTTGCAAGTGTTAATTTATCCAAATTTGATCTTCATTTCCTTGATTGTGCAAACGTTTTAAATTGTTGTTTTCAGGGTATTATTCATGTGACCGTGGTCGGAGCTCATAATATTAAGACTAAGACTCCGAAAAAGTCATTGTTTTTAACAAAAAAAATATTTGGAGCAACTTCGAATTCAAATGTGTATGTTGTTGTAAAAGGTATGAAATTTTGTTGTAGACTTGTTTAGGTCACAGTAAGTGAAATTGAAATCAGTTTTGAGGAAGTTGTTTTAAGTCTATTTTAAAAGCCATGATGATCCAGTGAAGAAATGGTATCGAGTTTGTGTGCATTGTGTAGTAGGCAACAAAAATTCAAGGTTTAAAATGACAAAGCTGACATTGAAGTTTGTCGAAATAAAATCACTGTTTTAAGCAAAGTTGGTCAAAAAATCAAAAAGAAGTTTGTTCTAACTATTAATGTCTAAGCTTTAAGAAAAAAAGTGTCAAAAAAGCTAGTGTCATGGTTTGAATAACCAAGTGAAGGAAAGCAAATTCTATAGTTGTATTAAGAGCTGTACATGGATTTCAGTAGCAGACTGAGAAATTTTTGTTGGATAAGGGTGCCATTATCAATTTTAGAAGCTGTGAATCTTTAATTAAGTTACAGCATTTTCGAGCATCTTTGGTGTTCAACCATGTCATGGTTGATAGGTTAGGTTATAATTTTATGTGAAGTGACGAGTAAATTAGGTAATTACGTTTACTTGAATGGACTGCTATATCTACACTATTTTCGATAAAACTCAAAAAGTTTTTTTGATTTATTTTCCACATTTTCCAATATTGTGAAAAATAGAGATGTACCGATCCCTCTATCTGTTAACCCTCTCTCTGTTAAACATCGAAAAACCAATATGTCGGTCACTTGACAGGTGCTTTGGCGTCGGTTTAATTTTGCCGATAAATCGGCCGTCGTTTTGCAACTTTTGACTTTTTTCTGGAACTAATTTTTCACTTTACTTATCAAAACGAAAAAATTTCTTAAACTCGACACGAAAAAGGACTTCATAACACATAATGTTATTGAAGAAAAAATATCTTCTTCAAAACAAGAAAAGAACGAGGGTAATTAGCAATGACAAATATGTAGGGGGGAGGGGGCACCATAAAGTTTTGACTTCGCTATAAACTTTTATTACACTTTGGGTGAACAAGGTAGACCATTAGTTTTTGAAACATTAAGGTAAATGCCGAAAAGTTTTTATTGGCATGTATGTTTGGGTATTCTTGGAAATCGGTACATATATAGATGTTTTTATTCACAGTAAGTCTGGATATGGGCTCCTTTTCCGCTTGGAAAACGTCCAAGCAACCTTCATTTTCACTCCGCGTATTTTGAAGCGTCTTCAGCATTACAGATTCGATTGGTTCAGAAATCCTTGCTAGCGTGTGTAAATAGTCATTTAGTGTACAATGCTCTTTGCTCTTGACATAACCCCAGAGAAAAAGTCAAGGTGGGTAATGTCTGACAAGTACAGAGGCCAAGGTATTGACCCATCTCTTCTAATCCATCCGTTTGAAAAGATCTCATTCAAGAGCTGTCGGACACACTAGGTCCAGGGCGGAGAAACCCCGTGTTGGAAGACTGTATGGCTAAAAATCTTCCAGCTGAGGTGCAGCATAGAGCTGTAGCATGTCTAGGCACACGTTTGTTGTAATGGTAGCTTCAGAAATGAAGAAACGTTTTATGACTTTATCATGCATTAGACAGCACCATATGTTTACCTTACAGCTATTTTTATGGTGTTCCACCGGAACGTGTAGATTTTCTGATCCTTAGATCTTGACATTGTGTCTGTTGACTCGTCATGAGGTGTGGGAAGTATTATCGTCAGAAAATACAACATGCTGTAGATGGTCATTATATGTGTCAATTCTGACAAGAATTTCAGCAGCAAATGCAGCTCGTCAGGGGAGATCATGTGGTTGCAGAGCCAAGACAATTTGTATTTTGTATGCCCGCCTGGACGATTTGTATTTTTAGTGGTGTGGGATTACTCTGTCTCTGCTGAGGAATAATTAATGCCAACAAATGATACAATAAATCACCGGCGTGATGGCGTAGTGGTTAGAGCGTCCGCTTTGCAGTCGGTAGACCTGGGGTTCAATCCCCTTGTCAAATCATACTAAAAGACTTTTATGAATGGTACCCACAGCTTCCCTGCTTAGCGCTCGGCTTTTAGGTGATATTGTGGAGAACAACCCGGCAAGTTCACTTGTGTCCTTGGGCAAGGCACTGAACGAGACGACCCCGTCTTTATTTGGAAGACAGGTGGCCCAGACACCTCAGAAATGGCAACTCCCAAGCGAGGTCAGACGTCCCGTCCAAAATATAGCGATAGAATTCGCTTTCTCATAAATGGAGGATAAACGTAACAAAATATAAAAAAAAAAGGTTATACGAGACGTTCCAATTGCATTTTCTGATAGTAAGGGCATCTTACAGCATGAATTTGTTTCTTGCCATTCTGCCAAAAGTGCAAAAACTGCTACAGAAAGATAGAACGAAGATTTTTAGAGTAGCTAGGCAATTCACGAGATTTTCCTCTTAGAAAATTTAAGAGGTGTAATTATAAATCGACTAAGGTCAAAAGATTTATTACCGTACTCTCATCAAGCTTATAGGGCCATTATTTCAATCTGGTACAATGATGTTGAAATTAGTTCTGAGCCCAGACAAGTAAGGGAAGTTATCAGAAACAAAGAAAGCCATATCTTGATAAATACAAAATTTTTATGTCATTTGAAAATAACCTTTTTCAAATTAATTTTCAATGGTTTTCTTTGAGTGAGCCATTTTTTGCAAACTACTGTATATCATGACTTTCGATTTTACCAACGAGTGTCTTCAGTCATGATGGAGTTGAGGCGCTGATTAAAAAAATTTGACATTACTTTTTATTATGACGTCATCTTTATTCTCCTCGTGTGTTTCTAGGTATTTTTAGCAATTTTTTGATTTCTCAAACAACATAGATAAACGCTTGAAAATTTTATCAAACAATGCGGAATATGCAACATATCATATGTGTTCAAGAGACATTTAAGTCCTAGAGCTATCCTTGAAGCACTGAAAAAATGATCGGCATGGGGGTCAATTTGACCCTCCCCCCAGCAAATTTAAACTGTTGTAACTTAGTGACTGCTTGAGATAAATGTTTGAAATTTTTTGACTTTCCTAAAATTTATCATACCTTTGGTTGGTCTTAAACTGACAAAGATGTTCATCATATAGCAAAACTGCAGACAGTGACACTGTTTCGACCTATCAGGTCTCTTCAGTGCAGTTGGTGACCGACAAGAACAACAGTGTCACTGTCTGCAGTTTTGCTATGTGCATCGCTAGCCTCTTGCATTACTATACATGTAAGACCTTGTGACCACTAGGCTGTGACAGCACTATTGTTCTAGCAGTTGCTAGACTTAGTGCACCTGCGACAACCGCCACTCATTCACGAGTGATACGGCTTCGCAGAGTACTGACAGACCTTCCACCAAGTGGATCTAGTATAGATCCCGCAAGTGTGGCGGTCTAAGCTATGCTTTATTAAAAGCCTCTAGCTTCTTGTCGGTCACCAACTGCACTGAAGAGACCTGATAGGTCGAAACAGTGTCACTGTCTGCAGTTTTGCTATGTGCATCGCTAGCCTCTTGCATTACTATACATGTAAGACCTTGTGACCACTAGGCTATGACAGCACTATTGTTCTAGCAGTTGCTAGACTTAGTGCACCTGCGACAACCGCCACTCATTCACGAGTGATACGGCTTCGCAGAGTACTGACAGACCTTCCACCAAGTGGATCTAGTATAGATCCCGCAAGTGTGGCGGTCTAAGCTATGCTTTATTAAAAACCTCTAGCTTCTTGTCGGTCACCAACTGCACTGAAGAGACCTGATAGGTCGAAACAGTGTCACTGTCTGCAGTTTTGCTATGTGCATCGCTAGCCTCTTGCATTACTATACATGTTCATCATAGTTTTGAATTAAACAAAGCAATTTTGAAACCCACTACAGCAAATATCTTCATAGATAGCTTTTATATGATAAGGAAGTAAAGGAGAAAGAGCGCACACGCAATATCGAGATGTGTTGCATAAACCACAGAATTTTTGCATAATTCCTTTTCAGCAGGCCCAGTATGTTCAAGTTTTTTCGCTGAAACCTATGCCATTCTGCATGCTTTTTGCTGGTCTCGGCAGCACCAACAAGTCTGCCATTTTTCTTCCCTTCTCTTATCTCATTCTCGCTCTGTCCTCGTTATCTTGTCTTTTCCTCCATCTTTCCTTTTATCTCAATCTCTGGCAGGAACTGTCTTCACTCTCTTGTTCTATCAGGCTACAATGGATCCCCGAACACTCGTTTCTCCCAGGGAATGACGCGGCTGATAAGCTGGCCAGACGGGGAGCGCTACTTGCACCCTCTGCAATCCCTTGTAGTGTCTCTCCTCTTACCTCTCGTATCCACTCTTGTCTTTTCTCTGACTGGAGGTGTACTGCTTCATCAAAATTTGTTGACACGGGTTCCCCCGATTTCCACCGAGGAACTTGTGCTCCCTCGTCATGCTCGCTGTGTTCTCTCTCGTCTTCGCTGCAACGGACACAGCTTACTGTTAAATTCTTATCTCTCTAGGATTGGCAGAATCGAGAATCATTCCTGCAGCGCCTGTGGACACTCGTCCCAGGACACCTCTGATCTTATTCTGCACTGTCCAGCTACGGACTCTTTGCGCTGCTCACTTTTTGGCGACTCTCTGTCTCTGCACGACCTCTGGTTCAGACCCTGGGGATTTTCTCAGCTTCTGGAACTCCGTGGTCTTCCGCCATACCCCCACATCTCAAAAGGGGTCGGGTATCAACAACAAAGTGTGGTTGATCATGACCAATCTTACATTGATGTTGAGCAAACATGTGACAGCGTATTTAATTCGCCTTGGTGATGACTTTAATTAATATAATAGTGACAATGAAGATAAGACCGCTGAAGAACCGCTTGTGAGGCGTTTTACGCAAACGAGGAAGCCTCCATATCGAGTGACTTATTATTAACTAGAAGTAGGCTGAATTGTCATAAGTTATTTACGCGTTTTGTAAAGTGCACTACTATTGCTTTATCGTGTGCAGCTTTTAGTTGGATTATATTCTAGAGGTGATGAATATTGTATAATTGCGCTCGCTCTGTGATGTAGTGCGTAATTGCTTGGCTATCACTTTAAGTAAAGTTTGCTTGCGATAATTTACTGCTTCAAGCAAATTTGTGTTTCTGCGCTCACGCTGATTTTAAGCAGCACTGTATTTTCGGTTGATGGAGATTAGTTACTTCAGCTTGCAATTAGTTAAATCTGTACTGATTGCATTCTACTGTCAGTGTAGTTAAAACAAGTTGTTTCAAATATTTGCACATCTCAAAAAATGTTTGTGGTTTTAACCATACTTGTTTCGGAGATGTCGTTACAGAGAACTAGGGCGTCCTCTTACTCTTAAACAGTAGTTGACAACATTTGCTGCAACTTGGCAAGCACATTGATTTAAAAATAGACCAATTTTTACTAATTTTCTAGCTTCAATTGTGGGGTTTGATTGAAACTAACCGCCTTAAAATGTTTTATAAACATGTAAAAAATCTTTTTGGTTTTGTTTAGAATGCATGAAACCAACTTACATTGTTAGTTTCTTAAGCAAATAAGCGCAAAAATTTTTTCTTCATAGAAAAAGAGCGACCTTGTTTTCCATAACAAAGATCTGCAATACAATCCAATGGAAGTGGATTGAGGTCAGCATACACTTAACCCAAAAAAAGGTGAAATTGACACAAAATCAAAATTATCAAAGGATAGCAAAAAAATTTGAGACAACTTTAGACTATTCATATCTTATTTGTTTTTACTCTACTTCAAACAATTTTTGAAGACGTTAACAACTTTCTCCATAGCAACTTAATAAATTTTAGGCATTGTTTTTGAAATTTTACTCCTTCGCTTAAATTCGTCAAGATCATTGATAATGATCACAATTATACATGGTCTTGATGGATTTGCCAGCAGCCTAAAATACAGTATAAAACAGGTGTCTAGTGTGATTAGAATACTTCAAAAACACAAAGAGCACACTTAGGCTACTTATAAATTTCATTACATCTTTTTGCCAATGCATCCACCAATACCTTTTTACTGTTATCAGTCTTTAAAAACCACTCAAAATATTGATAAAAATAATCTTCGTGGAAAAAACGGCCGGAACATTATTATTAGGGCAAGTTTTTGTTGCAATAAAAAATTGAAAAAATTGCATTTATTTTTAACGAAAGTTGCAAAAAGTTGCATTTATGCACACAAGCATCTTAAAAGACAATGATTTACTCAAGCGATTTATTCACATACAATGCTAAATGTTTCCAGACATTTTCCGGCGAGAAATGACGATCTTTTGCCAACAGTTTGCCTAGCATGCTAAAACTTCGCTCTACTGAGCATGAAGTAGGTTGTTGTTATGCAATTAAAAAGAATAGGACAGAACTGAAATAGTTTACAGCAAGTTTTTTTGAACCACACTTTCACATTTTGCGCAAAAATTGATAAAAGTTGCAATAAAAAGTTGCGTGTAAAACAGAAAAAAGTTGCAAAAAGTTGCAAAATAAAATTCCTGCAAACAGCTTAAATCATTAAAATACATCAATTTTGAGTATTTAGGAAGCCGTCGGAAGCTGTAAAAAAAAGTTGCAAAAACTTGCCCTAATTATTATATCTGCTATAGCATTGTTTGACGTTTAAATCTTTATATTGAACAAGGAAAGTTTACCCGTGTTCTATTTTTTTTTATCTTAGTTAAGTGAAGCAATAGTCGAGCAGCTTGAAGCCACGGCTGACATTGTTCAATTCTTTGCTTATCTACAGATGACTTCAGCTGACTTTCAAAATCAACATTTTGCTACTAGCTTTACGTTTTCTTTCAAGTCTACAAACATTATCCGCGTGGAATTTCAGATGATCATAAAAGTGCTCTAAGCCGCTTGAAAGAAGTATGCTATTTCCCTACATCTAAAATAAGTGTGGATACTTGGATGTTATCTGATAAGCAATTTTTAAAAGCTTGTTTCTTGGGACGATCAGGGTATTGTCATGTGTCATAAACGAGAATGCGCACAAGCTCCCTTCTTTGATTTCAAAGTAATTCAGTTTGATGTGCAAAACATTGCAAAATTTCTTGAAGTAATACGAGAGGCTAGCGATACACATTGAGCAAATTGCAGGCAGTGCAATTTATTTCTAATTAGCAGGTCTTTTCAGGGCAGTTAACAGAATTTCCACTTCAGTGGACCTAGTTTAGGTCCCACAAGTGTGATGGTATGAACTTTGCATTATTTAAAGCCTCCAGCACAAGGGTGTCAAACGTACGGTCCGCAAGCCGTATCCTGCCGCGAAATGATTCTTAATTAATTTCGGCAGCATTACAAGGTTAGATAACACGCAACTTACAACTGCAAACAAATCTTTGTTTCTGTAAAAAAAAACGCGACATGGCAGGAAATATTTGCACCAGCGTGCTATGCTGACTTTGCTCAATCAGTAACGGTAATAAGGTAATGACCTTTTTTTTTCGGAGATCAGCGCCATTTCGGGCTACATCACACCATCTCCGGAGATCGTTGCCCGGAGATGTGGTGATCTTCAAATAATGCCACTTTCCATCAATGGGGACAGGTTTGCGTAGGTGGTGTGCCGCAGAATTTGATCAGCTGGTTTCCTGTGCCGGCAGACAAAAATGTTTGGGGACCACTGATATACAGTCTTTCCTGCTTTAATTTTTTTTCAGTAGAGTCTGGCACTTATAAAATCCAGGTATGTAAATGTGGCCCGCAGCACTGAATGAGTTTGACACCCCTGCTCTAGCTACTTGTCGGTCACCAGCTACACTAAAGAGACTTGATAGGTTAAAACAGTTTTACCGTCTGTAGTTCGCTCAATTGTAACATCTATTTTGAAAATTTTCTCTGTGGAACATCATAATTGTTTGTCCAGTGTAGTAAATAAATTGCATCATTTGGCTTAGGATCAGATACTACATCAACAGAAGAGGAGAATGGTAGCACTGCATTTTATTATTGGGAACAATCTGAATAAATTGAGAATACTGTACAATAGAGTTTTTTTAATATTCTAAACAGACTGGAGCCCAGTATTTAAAATTAAATTCCAAAGAGTAGGGATTTGCAGACTACTCAACATTCATCCTCTAATTTATTGGGCTTTTATTTGCAGACCCTTACTGAAATTCAATGAGTATGAAATTGAACCCACAGTTATGCCTCAAGCGTTTGACAAACCAAAAAAATCTTTACCCCAAGCTAGTTGCATCTTATACACATAAAATAGATATAAGATTAGAGTCAGTGCACTTGAAAGTTGGCAATGAAAGATTTTTTTGACATACGCAACCAGTACATACGTTTTCTTAATCGCTAACCGTGTTTCCTTAACTTTGTGCCAAATATGCATTTGCCCAAAGGTAAAGATTCAAGGTACATGTGCTCAAACTTACATACATTGCAAGTTTGCAATGCTTATTTTCGTTACTGACGTTAAAACAAGGCATTAAGATAGTCATAAAAATAACCTACCACTTGAGCTAACTCTGATTAGTCGCATGTGATTGCACATAGTTCCATAACTTATGTAGGTTGAAACCATAGTAATGCCAGAATATATTAGAATACCCTAACCTTTGAACTAAACTCCTTTCTTTTGTAGTGGTGTAACAGGACTAAGGTTAATCAAAAAAAAAACTCTGCAGCGGAATCATTCTTGTCGGATCAAAGTTATCAAGATCTAAAAAACAATCGAAATTTATTTTGTAGTTTTACGTAGATATGCCTTTGCACGATTTGTACACTGGTTGATTACGACTTGACCAACTTCCTAGGTTTGATGGAAGATAATTTGCTGTCAGTCTTTTTCTTTAACAAACGTTAAATTATCTGTTTCAAATCCAAGTTCAAACGATAAAAAGTTTTTTTACAGTGTCTTCATCCAATTGTGGCAAAAATGAGATGATAAAATTTTCAATATTGCAAAAGTAGCGCAGTTTTTAGTAAATAGCCCATACTAGTCTGCAAAAGTTTAATAATGTTTCACTGCACAAAGCAATTTTGTGTAAAACATGCATATGATTTTACAGAATCTGATTAAGCATAAAAACAAATTGCTCTTGATCTAGAGCCAACACTATTTAAATAATTTAGCTTCATTTGCCATGCATCAGCATTTTTTTTTGTATCATGTGGAAGCAGCGAAAGTAACATCTTACTAGCCACACCGACTGCAAACTGAGTTAAACGTGTTATAACTACAGCTTCTTGCAAGCCAAAATCTTTTAACAAAACTTTTTCAAAGCGAATGGCATAGTTTGTATTGAAGCTGGAAACAGTTTACTCATTGATCTTCGAACACCCGAACTGTCATTTTCATGTTTCATTAATTGATATCTTTTGCAATTTACTAAAGCACAAAATTTGGCAGAATATGTGCCTTTGAATTATAAACTACTAAAATGCAGAAATTCCGCGAGCTAGGATTAGTCCACGGAATTTTCGCTTTGTAGTAGTAGCCATATTTTTTTCGTTTTTCAGTAATTATTTTAAAATCAACTTTTGTAATTCCATGTTTTATTGCGAATTTCCATGATTTAGTAATTTCATATTTTGATATGAAGTTTCCGATTTCCCTAGATTTAGATCTTTGTATTTTAGTTATGCTGCTTTGACATTTGCTGAAACGTCGGATGCATTCGCATCATTCAGTCACTTTCTTTTAATAATTAGGCTTTAGGCTGGTGTTCATTTATTTAGCTCCACTTTACTTTCGTTCCTACACCTACTGCCACTATTCCAAATTTTGTGTAATTTTAGAGTTAGAAAAACAGTCCAATTAATAGTCTGCTTTTGTATTTCTGGTACTAGATAAAACAAGCAACAATTTTGTCACAAACTGGCCTGCAAGTGCAGTTACTATCTATAAGTGCTAAATATTCATATTTTGGTTTTACAAGTTGCATTGGCTGTTGCTATTTGTGTTTGAGCTGTGTTGTTACTAAAAGTACTGCTTTATAGGAAAAAATTTTCCAAATAAACTCTACTATCCTAAATCAGGAGGCGCTAGTCAAGATTTGACCATCTTTTTTGAAATGACAACATTTTCAAGCTTCTAGTTGGCATTTTGAAGTGAATGACAAATAAAGCTTAAACTGTCAAAACATTCTAGCTTACAAAATAATTGCAAATCAATAGTCTCTGTCAAATCCTACTGGTACGGTATGCCTACATATGAAGAATTTAGAGTTGTTTTAAATATTTACAGAGCCCTTGAAAGACCTTACACTAGACTTGGGCTGTATTTTCTTGTTTAAAATACAAATACGTATTTGAAATACAGTATTTTTTGTATTTGTATTTAAATACAATAGTTGAGTGGTTATTTTGTATTTAAATATTTTTTGATAATGTATTTAGAATTTTGAAAGGTTCAAAAGACAAAATACCGTATTTTGATGTTTTGAATCTTGTAAGTTTTATTGTTTTTTGATTTGTTTGTTTTGAGACAATCTGTTTGTCTAAATACTCAAAGTCGATCGTGACGTGATTGTTCAAAGATGAGTAAACAACTGCTTGTATAGGTTTGTCTGTATTAAAATTCAACAGAGCAATGACTTCGTCTGCCCGAGCGGAACCACTCTTTTCATTTAGGTCAGTTATTTTGCAAGGTCGCAGATCATTATTAACACAATTAAAATCGTAAAATGTTACTTTTTTGGTAGAAATTTTGAATTTTTTGTGACAATGTAGACACGCAAAAGGTAAACAAAAAGCAGTTATTCGAAGCTGTAACTGCAATTTTATCTCGTCAAATAGAAAGAAGATGATAATCGAGAAACGCATTTCGGAGAGTTGACTTGATTCATAGCTAAATTTCGCAAAATTTGCGTGCATATCTCATGGAACTAAGAATATTCAACGTTTGAGGGGAGTTTGAATTCTCCTTCCTAAATACGTTCAAGTACAAGGCCGTATTATGCTCTGTGAAATGGAGATTCAATCATATATTTTGGTACAACACGTTCATAATTTATTGAACCTTTATCTCGAGCATATATAAATAAATTACGATGTAAGAATGATGGTAAAGAATGGTCATTGAGTCGCGGTTAAGAAAAAGATTAAGCTAATATATTTTTTTTCTTATCTGCGCAATGTATTTTCTTTTTTCGCTGTTTTTGTGAACAAAAATGAATTGGATTCGAAATTCAGTTAATGGTGAAGGCCTTTTTTTGAATTAATGAATTGTGGGATTTTTTGGCAAACCGTTTGGGACCAGCACCCAAACTGTTCTGATAAAACCGGGTGTATGGTAAGCTTATGTATGCATATTTTTAGTTGGGGGGTATAAATCCACAACAAGATCGATTTCCGATTCTGCACATCCTTTATGGAATGAATCGTTCTTATTTCATATTTTCAATGCTTCCTGCAATGATATTGAACTTTTTCTTTATGATGACCAAAAAGATCGTTGTTTGGGATGGTAACTATGTCTTATTATCAAGAAATATTCAAAGTTGACTGTTGAAAATGAGGATGAACTACTTATCGCTCTTCGCATAAAATGTTAGAATCAAACTTTGCTTTAACTCCTTTATAGCAAAAACCAGTAGATTTCTGAATATTTACTTTATAAAGCAAATGCGCTTGTGCTACTAACACTCCGACACCAAGTTTATGAGGTTGTGTGAAGTAGTATTAAGGTGTCAGCTTTTGAATTAGTACAGGTTATACTTATTAAGTTAAATTCAGCGTGGTCTCCTTTTTGGCTAGGTCAGCATTATAAAACTGGAAAAACTGTTAGTTTTTAGGTACATATTGGGTCTTGAAATAAAAGCAATTTTGATGGCTTTTACTGAAAACATACTTTTATTCAATATAGGTATATTTTGGAATGCTCGGAAATTGATTGACTTAAGTTGAAACCTGGGTATAACGAAAAATAAAATCTTGCTGGTTTTAGTAGAGGACAGAAATTACTTGGTGCTGGTTTAGTATGTGACCTACCCAAGAAATATGATCTACCACTACCATGCATAAGAATATTTAAGTAAAAAAAGGATTTATTTCATACAACCATACATATGAATCCACATAAAAAAATTATGATCGGTGGGGTTAGGGTTAGGGTTACTAAAGAGTTACTTTAGCTACTTAGAGCTACTTTTGAACCAATTATTCGAAGAAAGGTAAGTAGCTCTAATTAGCTAAAGTAGCTCTTTAGTAGCCCTAACTCTAACCCTGAAGCTTATCGTGGTATTTTTTAGGTAGGTCACAAGCTAAACTTGAAACATGGAGGTAGATCACATTCTAAACCGGTCCCAATTATTTTTATGTGTTGAAACTTGAAAGTTCCTTTGCTTTTGTAGACTTAAATTATGTGATTGTTGCTTCGTGGCGGGCAAACTGTGATATCAAGAAAATGAATAGAAACACAGAGTAAAATGTGGAATTGACTATTATGCGTTTTTTGTTTAAAAATTGTTTTATGGGCTAATTAAAATTCGAGATAAGTTTGGGTTGGTTTTATCCCTGGTTTTACGTAAAATTATCAATAATAGCTTTGCAAGCGTTTTTGACGTAAAAGTAAATACGATCGTAGTTGATTTTACATTTTTTCAATCTTCCCTCAGTGTTCGAGTTAAATCATTTTTACGTAAAACATTACGTACTTATGAATCTTGTTTTTTTAGTGTGTTTTTGCCGGTAGAAGTTGTGTTTAAACGAGGTATAGTTGATCAGGTAAGACAATCTTTGGAAGTTTTGTTTAACTCGATAAATTTTGTGTAAAAATTTTTTTAATATAGCTTTGAAAAAAGCTGTTTGAGCCATAAACTTTTCGTGACGCTTTCATCAGTGGCGGTATCGCGTCAAAAGGGAAGATCTAGAGTGAATAAGTGTTTTATGTGAATAATTTGGGACGTTAGGCAATCAAGACAAGCCAATGATAGCGCTAGCATTGTAAAGCGCGCCAAAGAAAGATTTGCAATAGCGAAATACTAGAGAAAGCGCAGCAAGAGGCAAAATAAGAACGCCGCGATTATCGAAAGAGTTTAAGAGCGTAAACAAACTCTTTCTGTCTGCATAACACCGCGCATCCGGTCTTGATATAAGCAGCCTCTATGAGATTAAGATGGAAAGAGCTGCGTGCTGCGGCAAGGATTGAAAACCGCGTATTATCATAATTTAATGCAGATTGATCGTTATCTAAAAGATGCTGACCAATGCCAGAGTCACAATCCGGTTTGGTGTCGTTTCGTTCACACGATTTGTGAGGTAGAGATCGGCGTAGACAGGTTAATTGCTGTTTTAACCATTGCGGAACATGTTGCTTGATGCTATCCTGTAGTCGTTGAGATGTTCGCCCTACGTACCGACTATCACAGTGGCACTTATATTCATATATGATAAAACTTTTCTGAATGGTAGGTAGAACATCCTTGCGGGCCACTGGCAGCATGCGCTTAGACAAAAAGACCAAGCGGGTGCTGCGGAATTATAGCAGCTTTCCACGGCGGTTTTGACTTTTTTTCCACGTTTGTGGAGGGCTTACCTATCCAAGGGACCCTCAAGTACACAGGGCACTTTTCTGGGCCGAATCGCTTAAGAGTGGAGAACTGAACGATTTTCTTGGTAATCTCAGCGTTGATGACGTTTTTAGGATGGCCATTGTCCGGTAATATTTTCTTGATCCATTCTATTTCTCTATTAAGTCTACGCTTGATGTAAATCATTAGGGCTCAATGCACCAATGTAGATGTTAGACTTATTTTACGTTTGAGAGGACTAAAGGGCTCCCGACGCAAATACTGGCCAGTGAAAGTGCGTTTCCGGTATACACTGGTCTCAAAGCCTACATCTACTCTTTCGTCTGCGCTCGATATCCATCCTTTTGGCGCGATACCGCCACTGATGAGAGCGTCACGAAAAGCTTATAGCTCAAACAGCTTTTTTCAAAGCTATATCAAAATTCTGTACCACCAACAAGATTTTTGTTAAAATTTTTTCCTTTGAAGTTGTATGGCATTTTCACCGATAAATTTGATTAGGTAGTCAATTTGACCCGCACAAACAATTGCAAGATCCATGCTTGTGTGCAGTGGTTTGATGTGTCGAGCAATCCTGTTGATCTAAAAGAAGTAAGTAGTGAAGAGTTTCTTATTCCATGCTGTTATGTAAATTCAACATTTTAAATTTATTTTCACATATGCATATAAGCTCATGCCTTACTTGCAAGTCTTTAATCCGACTGGACACCCCGCAAAGTGTTCGAAGCCGACAGGTCATGGGGTAGATCTACTCCGTGACTTATCTGCCACAACAAGATGGGGTATGCCGTTAAGTTCATTACCCAAAAACGCAACCAGCATATTTGCTGGCATTTTCCATACTATCTCAAGGTTTTGTACTAAGTGTCAAGCAGGGAAGCTGTGAGTACCATCTTATCTTTTAAAGTATTTGGAGTGATTACAAGAGAAATAAATTAAAGTTTACCGACTTCAAAGCTGACGTTATAATCGCACTGTCATAGCACCCGATATTTTCCCGTAAAAAGTTTGTTTTACATTAATGATTTGATTCTTACAGTCTTGCCTGTAAATTTGTCATTACGATTTACTGCGAATGGAATATGACTTCATGCTTTCAAAGAAGCAATAAGCATTAAAACTTCATACACGGTAATATTTATTGGCTCAAGCGCAAGGGCGTGGCCTTTGGAGGGAAAGACAAATTAAACCCTTCTCGAATAATTGTGTCAATGCCCTAATTTTGACAGAATTTCTTAGTTTCTTTCCTCTAAAAAACCTATTGACTAATTTTTAGCCAGCAAATACCTCTAAAATTAGTTTAGCAGAGATGTTGTATGCCCCTAAAAGTACATAGTGACCTGAAATGAATGATACCCATGTAAGTGCTCATAATTTCTACAATGGTTGATAGATGTTATTCAATTTTTACTCAAATTTGTTCTAGGCTATAGAAATTCAGTACTGTAAGTTTGAGTTCATAACATCAACAGTTCTGGCATTTATGCTTGTTCAATAATATGCTTAAGATGCCCACCATACGCTCCTGACTGCGTCTTTAGATAGACTTCCTGGGTCTGCGACCGACCGATTTGCGGACAACATCAACATTTCCCGGAACCCTGACACTGAAGTGCCGTCCAGTTGTAAACTTTTCGCTTTTTTCACTCGCTTGCAGCCCAGTTCCCTTGCTTTTAAACTTCTTAACCTACCTGTAAATTATCGATTTGTTTTGATGATGGCTGAAATCAAATCGCCTGCAAAACTTTGCCTGCAAATTTTTATGGGCTTTGTCTCAATATAAGTCTCAACGCAAAACGTCTTTTGCTCAGTCGCTTTGACATTTTTCATAAACTTCTTTAGTTAAATTTTATTGTTAAGCCTACTTAAGTTGAATTGGAAATATAAGATTGGTAGCATTAGTATGAAAGACTTCATTCACTGCCATGTGGGTATCACTCATTTCAGGTGACTCTGTGTGTGTTGCCACTAAAATGATTTACCCTAAAAAAAATTGTGATCTAGTTCCCTGTATTTTTGGGACATCTAGGGAACTGTGAAAGCGTTTATTGTTCAATATATACGCTGTTTTGCAAAATAGGTGGTAAGTGTTGCTATTTTAAGCTAATATTGTAATTTTGGAATAAATAATTTTTTTGCCGTGGCTGATTTTGATAATTACCAATTGCATTACTCGCACTGGCATGGTTATGGAGGTGTCTTGGATTATGATTTACTTTTTAACTTGATTTTTTTAAGGCTAACCGACAGAGCCGAGAAAGTGGTTTATCATGCTCCTCTTTGTTGACTGTGTATGTTGAAGGTGTTACCAATTTGAAAGTAGGTGCCTCGCGATAATTATTTCCTACAAAAATCTACTTTATAGAAATGTTTTTAGAGCAATAATCCTGCTGCTGCTACTGTTGATTCTTTTGTCAAGGTTTTTACTTCTGATGCTCAAAAATTTAAAACCCAAGTACGTTTATTTAAAATTTCAATATGCCCAGAGATCTCTTCATATTCTTATATTTTATTTCGTGTTGTTATACCTTTCGTATACACTTTTGTAATCGGCTTACTTTTAATTTGTTTCTTCAGGTTGCATCTCGTACTAATAATCCTCAGTGGAAGAAATATTTCAACATTTATTTATACACTCCAGAACAACACACATTGTATTTTGAGGTATTTTCATAAACTGATAATAATATCCAAGGAATACTTACCAGACCGATTCAGTTTGTTACATTCAGGGTCGAATTTAGGCCACTCTAGTCCCTTGGCACCACTTGGTGTGAGGAGATATCAATCCTGACAAAATGTCATTGACGACTTAAAAGTTTCGAGCAAAATGACCCGAGAATGTGTCTATATATAACTTCAATGCACCATTTGTCGATAATAGTGATTAGAGAATGTAGAGAAAAAAAGAATTTACGATTGGCGCAAAATAAAACTCGACCAATCCAAATAATTGAAGCAAGACCTTATTTTTAGAGTATCATCCACAATATTGTTGAATCTGTGACCCACTTTTCTCTTTCCACATTAGAATCCCATTAGCGACCCATTCAATGAAAAAGGTTCGCCATCCCTGCCCCATACAAATGCAATACTGTACAGTGTACAATACAAATGAAACTAAGCCTGCGCAATTCAAAAGAGTAAAAGGGCAACAAATTTTTTTCGGTGGGACGTTTGTGACATTTTTAGTTATGCTCTGGTTACCATCTGTTTAGGCTGAAAAGCAAGCCTCGTGAAAAACCGATGTTTTTGCCGTAAATTAAAGGTAAAAGTCTATTGCTAAAAGTTTAAATTGACCAATTTCTATTTCAAATTAAGGCAAAAACATTTTTGGAGGTCCATATTTTAAGGAGTAAAATTCTATGACTAACTAAGCACACAACTCAAAAAGAAAACTTTTGTGTAGTATTTGTTGAATTCAGGTCTGAATAACATACGCCAGTTAAATGATTTAACTCTTTCGCTCCCGCGATCATCGATTGATGATCTCGTGTTTTCAGTGTTTCTCTCAAATTTTTTTAAATTGAGTTACAAAATTAGTTTACTAAAAAATCGGATTTTTCATCCGATTTTCATAAAATTTTCAAAAGATCACGCTTATTTACTCACGCATCGGAAGATTATAATTTGTGCCCTAGTTCTTGGATTTTTATACCCAAAAACGGTTAAAATGACCAACAACCCAGTTGCAGACGACAAAATCGGCCAAATTCTCAGCACGTGCCAACTACACTAAAATCAAATTGAGATTACATCTTTACCACAAAACCAAACCCTTTATCATTGACACAGTCTGAAAACTACTCTTTTGGGGCATCATTTGACAAAATTTCAAGCGATAATAATAAATTTTACTTATTTAAATTTCCAAATTTTTTAGGGGTCTCAAAACCCCCTACAAACAAATTTGAATGATAAGTAGATAACAGTAAATTTAGTGCGTAAAAAATATGATATGTTGCTAAATACTGGTCTCATTTGAAAGCTTAGGAAATTTGCTTTCCAGCAATATATAACTTTAAATAGTTTAGACTAAGTGGTATATCATATTTACTGATCAAAAATGAGTACTGTACATCATGTCAGTTCAAAACCCCCAAAATTTTTTGACTTATCTTCACTAAATTATAATTTTTAGAAAAACTACATCCTATAAAAAGATAAAATAAATTGCAAATATTTCACCAATAAAGTCGTCATTTTGTATCAAGTTTCCAAGGAGACAAGAAGCAAAATACAAGTTTAAAAGCTAGCAGAAATTTGGCTTCTCTAAATCAAAGTTTGCTGTATCCCCGTTGTTTCTCAAGAAATGGGAAGGGTGTAAACAAGCGGCTGTTTCATTGTCAGTGACAGCATATTCTATTTAAACTTGATATTTTCTGAATCTTGAAGAAATTCCCTGTTCAAAAATACATAATGTTACATGGTTTAGGCTAACCTCTAGCAGATAATAACTAATCGTGTTTTAGGTACTAAATTTAACTACCAAAATTTGGTACCGGTCGGTACCGGTCAAAAAAAAGGCCATTTGTCTCAGAAAATTGCAAATTGTAGAAAACCTAGGCTTTTAGGTAAGTTTTGATTGATGTACCTTGAAAGCTTATTTCCTTAGCATCATTTTGCGACCATTTCTAAAAAAATTGGTAGAAAATTAAATCTGTAGTGATCTTTGAGTTGAGGGTACCTCTGTAATTTTGAAGACAATTACCCCCCAGTTGGGGGGGGGGGGGTTCATTTGCATAAAATTTGCATATTCAAAAAAATGTTTTTTTTCTATTTGAAATCCTCAAGAAATGTAGATTTCAACGATGTATCACACTTAATGTAGAAGTAGACAGCTGAGTAATGATTTACAAACAAACTTGAGGTACATAATTATGATTAATTATGATTGATTATGACAGTTTTTCGCGCTGCCACCTTACGGACATTTTTTTCGCTTTTCACGTGGGAGCAAAAAAGTTAAACAAAATGGAAGCCCTGAAAGCAGGTGTAACGTGATTTTGTTTGATTAGCAACATTTTGTTTAAATCATTTGACTGGCGTATGTTATTCAGACCTGAATTCAACAAATACTACACAAAAGTTTTCTTGTCTGTAATTTGTCCTTTATTACGCGAGTGGGTTAAGTTAATTTATAACGTAATGCTATTAGCTATCAACCGTGCTTCACCGGTTATCAGAATAGTGAAGCTGTTTACCCAGCATGTCGTAAGAGGCGACTATTGGGTACCTACCAATTGCAGTCTAACTGTTAATGGTGGGGTTGCCAGCTTAATTGCTTGGTTGGACCACTCATGTCAAAAAACTGAGGTTGGGGGTAAGCAAGGGCATGCTCCCTGTAGAAGAATTTTGCTCCAGTAAATCCCCATGACCAGAAAAAATATACAAATGGCCCCCAGTCTCCGGCAGCTCTTAAATGGGCAGGGGGTGCGAAGAATCTCCGGGTTTAAATCTGAATGTCATGGGATAAGATTTGGAACATTAAATGTGGGAAGTTTTTGTGGAAGGAAAACAGAAGTGTGTGAAGAACTGAGGAAGAGAAAAGTTGATGTGTGTTGCATCCAGGAAGTAAGATGGAAAGGCCAAGGAGCTCGTTTTGTGGGTGTTTCGGGACGAAGGTATAAAATGTGGTGGTCAGGAAATGATGCAGGATTTGGAGGGGTTGGAATTTTGGTGAAAGAGGAAATATCTGGAAACGTTGTGGAAGTTAGAAGAAAAAGTGACAGAGTAATCGTGATCGTGCTAACTCTAGGTAGGGAAGTGATGCGCGTAATATGTGCGTATGGGCCACAAAGTGGAAGACCAGATGCAGAGAAAGTTCGTTTTTATGATGAAATGGGGAGTGAGTGGGACTTGGGAAGTTGTAGTGAAATCATTGTTTCTTTGGGGGATTTCAATGGACATGTGGGAAAATGTGCTGAGGGTTTTGAAGGTGTTCACGGGGGGAATGGTGTTGGGAAAAGAAATGCAGAAGGAAGAAGATTGCTGGAGTTTTGTGATGAAAGAGAGCTGTGCATGGCAAATACTTGGTTTAAAAAGACAGACAAAAGGAAAATTACTTATAGTGGCGGTGGGTGTGAAACAGAAATTGATTTTGTGCTTGTGGGGGAAAAATATAGAAAGTATATAAGGGATGTAAAAGTAATTCCATGGGAACTTCAGCACAGGCTGGTGGTTGTAGATCTGGATAAAAAGGTTCTAAAAAAGGGTGTGAGAAAGGAACGAATCATAACAAGAAAGATTTGGAAGTTAAATGAAAACCGAACAAGAGTGAGATTTGAAAAAAGAGTAAAAGAACTAGTGAATGCAGATGCGCCTGATTTGTGGAAAACTTTTAAGGATGGTGTTCTAAAGGCTTGTGACGAAGTGTGTGGAAAGAAGAAGTCTAGGAGAGATCAAGGAGACATGTGGTGGTGGAATGAAGAGGTCAAGAATACCATTGCAAGAAAGAAGGCGGCATTTAAAGAGCTGTGCAGGTTCCCATCAGAACAAAATAAGAATCAATACAAACGTATAAGAAATCAAACAAGGAAAATTGTTGCTAGAGCTATGAGAAAGGAAGCTAATCAGGAGTTGAATAATTTATATAATAATTCTAATAGTGTTTTCTACTTCCTTAGAAGAATGAAAAAGGAAGGGAAGGATGTAGAAGGAGGAAGGTGCTTGAGAGGAGGAGACGGACGATTGGGTTTTATTGAAGAAGACCGGGCAAAAATTTGGAAGGAACATATGGAAAAGATCATGAATGAAGAGAACGAATGGGACCACATGGTGGAAACTGATGTAGTAGAAGGACCAGTGGAAAAAGTGGCTCGTAATGAAATTGTGGAGGCAATGCAAAGGATGAAATCAGGAAAGGCAACCGGACCATCTGAAGTAAGTGTGGAGATGATAGTTGCAAGTGGCAAAATCGGGGTTAAAGTGATGATGGAACTGTGCCAGCGTGTATTGGATGGTAGAGGAATGCCTGATGAGTGGAAAACAAGTGTGATTGTACCTATCTTTAAAGGAAAGGGTGATGTGATGAGCTGTGGATCATACAGAGGAGTGAAACTGCTAGAACATGCCATGAAAATCGTTGAAAGAGTGCTAGAGAGGCGAATACGAACACTAGTCAATTTGAATGAAATGCAGTTTGGATTTATGCCAGGAAAAGGAACAGTGGATGCGATATTTATTGTGAGAAGAATGCAGGAGGAATATCAAAAGAAGGACAAGAAGTTGTATATGTGTTTTGTTGACATGGAAAAAGCTTTTGATAGAGTGCCAAGAAAAGTGATGGAATGGGCCATGAGAAAGAAGGGTCTATCAGAAGTAATAGTTCGGGCAGTTATGAGCCTGTATGATGGTGCAAAGACAAGAGTGAGGGTGGGATCTGCATATTCAGAGGAATTCGAAGTAAATGTTGGTGTACATCAAGGATCTGTGCTGTCGCCACTATTGTTTGCAATAGTGGTGGACGTTGTTACGGAAAATGCAAGAAGGGGTGTGGTTAACGAATTACTATATGCAGATGACCTTGTTATCATGAGTGAAGACATGGAAGACTTGAAGGAAAGGTTTTGGAATTGGAAGAATGCACTGGAAAGTAAAGGTTTTAAGGTCAACACCAGAAAAACAAAAATGATGGTAAGCGGGTCAGAAGGCGAACTATACAAAAGCAAGATAGATCCATGTGGAGTTTGTGGGAGGAGAGTCATGGTTAACTCAGTGTTGTGCACAAAATGTGAAAACGGGGTTCATGGCAAATGTGCAAAAATAAAGAGAGTTACCGCTAGGTTGGCAATGCATTTTGTTTGCTTGAAATGTAAAGGAATAATGGAAGGGACGATGGACTCAATCGAGAAGTTGTGCGATGAAGTGGAGACAGTGAATGGATTTTGTTATTTGGGAGACAGATTAAATGCTAGTGGTGGTTGTGAAGCGGCAGTCACAGCAAGAGTAAGAATCGGTTGGATAAGATTCAGGGAATGCGGAGAGTTGTTGCTTGGAAATAGGTTTCCTCTGAAGATGAAAGGTAAAGTTTATTGTTGTTGCGTAAGATCAGCAATACTGTATGGAAGTGAGACATGGTGTCTAAAAGAAAATGAAAAAGCAATTTTAAGGAGAACGGAGAGAGCTATGGTGAGAGCCATGTGCGGTCAGAAAATTGTAGACAGAAAGACGACTGAAGAACAGATGGATATGTTAGGGTTGAAGGAAACGATAGACCGGTTAGCAACAGCAAATGGAGTTAGATGGTATGGACATGTACTGAGGAGGGATGACGACAGTGTTTTGAGGGTTGCTCTGAATCTTGAAGTGACTGGCAAGAGAAAGCGAGGACGACCGAAGAAGACCTGGAAGAAGCAAGTGGAAGAGGAGACAGAGAAGATTGGTTTGAAGAAGGAGGATGCTCTGAGACGAGATAAGTGGAGGGACGGAGTGCGAGAAATTGCAGAAGGAATGGGGTAAATCCGGCCATCTCTGCTAAAGGGAAAACACCGGATAAAAAACTGAATAACTACTACTACTACTATTAGCGTTTTATTAAGCCGCCATTTTTGTGTATTAATGTCACCATTTGTAGTACCAAGCTGGTTAACCAACGCGCGTATGTAAAAACCATAAATGTAATTCCGTAATATTGAAGCAAAGAATTTCGAGATCTTATTTGTCACAAGAAATTTCAACAAGCGTATTCATTAACTTTAGATTGTTAGGTTGTAATGCTCCCTATTTATAAGTTCATGCTTTCTGCAATTTTTTTGAGCAAGTTGGTTTACAACACAATGTATATCAATTTTATTGAAAGTTCATGTTCATCAGACACATCATATGGCCGCCTGTGCTTCTCAGTTCATTCTTTTTTTCAGTTTTCAGAACGAATGTTCTATACTACTCGTACAATTTGTTACCATAAGACTAAAATAAATACGCAGAGCAAACTCAATGCTCGGAGAATAAGATGCCAAAGAAATTTCCATTATTAGGCAGTGACATTACATATCCACAACACTTTGCTTTTGATCAATGCTTGTGATGTATTGACGTTTGACCGCTCCTTCATGTACGATATCAAGTACCATATACTAAAATGGTAAATGATACGCAAGCAATAAATTGACCGGACAACACTCTGTACAGTAAACGCAAATCACTTAAATTTGTTTAGATAATTAAATTAGAGATGTTACGATTTTGAAAAGCTTTCAAATCGCGGTGTCCTTAATTCTCGCCACTAGTGCGATATAGTAAATAGAGCCCCAGTTTCATCACATATTTCCTCTACGTTGTATTTCTAAAGATCTAGAGGTGTGGCTCTTTGGTTCCTGTGGCACATTTACGTCTATGGTGAACTTGCTGATGCGTCTTTAGTTTTTGGATAACTTTGTAGTTTTTTAAAGTTGTTCTCATAAAAATTGACGATTATAACTAGTTTCTAAAAAGAATGTGAAAACTGTCGATTGTATTTGATAAGAGATTGTAGTCTTTGTGTTTTTGAAGGTTGCTGAAACGCAAAAAACATTGGGCACTTATCACTATAATATCAAGAAACTGTTAAACTTCCCAAATATGGATTATGATGGTGCGTTTTATCTAAAAGAGTGTGCAAGCAAAGCTTTGATGAGAGTTAAATTATCACTTCGGGTAAAATTATTGTTTGAACAAATTACATGTAAAGTAGGCTTAATTAATAATTGTTATTAAATTGCCCGTTTTCAATGCCTTCTACTTAATTTCATTTCAATGCTTGCTGCATAAGTGCAGTATCTTTCGATTGGCCATTAAAGTCTATATTTTATAATGCGTTGTTTTCTAGGCCAAAGTGTTCGGATACACTTCATGTAAGCTTACATGCTATTACCGTAAAACCTCTATTTGAACGCCACCTCTAATACAACGGCACTATAGGGGAAGGGTTGAAAAATAGAGTGCCACCCTCCAATTGAACGCCACCTCTAATTAAACGCCACTTTGATGAATTCTTCTATTTTGGCAATAGTTTATGGCTAAAATC
This sequence comes from Trididemnum clinides, assembly GCA_963675345.1. NCBI lineage: Eukaryota > Metazoa > Chordata > Ascidiacea > Aplousobranchia > Didemnidae > Trididemnum > Trididemnum clinides. Next base: position 19,045,848 of record OY776293.1, on the reverse strand, counting down.
GCCTTTCTAGGTGTAAGAAGGGAAGAATAAATGGTCGAATTGTACGTTTATTTTTAGACGCTAGGAAGTCCCAACTTACCAGTAATCACCCTGTATTTGTGTCTTTTGCTAATTGTATAAATGTGTTACATGTTTTTTCGTTTTATTCATAAAATTTATCTTCTCAAAATTCTGACCAGCTAGTCGAAAAATAGAGCGCCAGCTTCTAATTGAACGTCACCTCTAATAAAACACCACTATGGGGGAAGAGTTGAAAAATAGAGCGCCATAGCGGTGAAATAGAGGTTTTGTGGTAATTGCACTTCCTTCCTTCACTTGGCCCAATTCATGACATCCTCGCATTGTTAGCGTCAAACCGTAGGCATTTCGATCAGTTTCTAGTCGATGGCTTAGAAAATCTATGGTCAAGCAGCACATACTGTATTAACTTATTACCCACCATTGTTCCATTTTTAGAACGCTATGTATACCAGCTTATACTTTTCCAGAAAAAATTTATGTATTTTATTTTTTATGATTTAAGTGACTAAGTAGTTGCTAAAAAAGGCGTGACAACGACAATTTTATTTGAGTCGTTGACAGGTTATTGTTTTAATGACAAAGAGGTCATTTTTTGCTAGTTTTGTATTTTATTTTTTCATCAATATTTGCAGTATTATGAAGCTCACTGCAAAATATTTTTGTGCTCAATTCATACGTAGTTCAAATATGTCAGCCTTGGTATATGAGTCCTCTACCAATAAAAATCTGGATATAATTTAGATTTTAGTCTTACGTCGTAAATGGAATATTGGGGTATTATCATGGCTATTTGAATAAATGTCACTTGCTTGCCGTTACTGTGCTGCAGTAGGCTCAATGCAAGAAATATTTTTACAGATTGAACACTTTGCTGAGTAGGCCTATTTTGTGAAATCCGCGTTCTGACACATCACCGGGATGAATTTGAAAATTTTTCAAAGGAGGGACTCTGATGAAGACCTTTTTTGAATAACAAAACTTTTTCCAACGAAAGTTTTTGCGACGATTTACCAGTGAAAACCTTTGAAAACGATGTGTCATTACCTAGTGCGACTAATTGACCACTGCACCAATCAACAGCCGCCTCAACGTGGTGGTGCGGTCCCCGACCCCGCTTGGGTTGGGTCGAAATGGCTGTTGGACTTCTCGAGGGTCCCAGTTACCCCGGGCACTCCCCTACAATTTTTCGCTATGCTGCCCCCTGAACGACCGCAGAAAGGCAGCACACAGCTTCTTTAAAATCAGTTACCTGTTTTCTCGTTTCTCCTGCGCTTCTCTTGCTCGTCTTCATCTCCTTATTCTTTTTCTTTTCTTGATGAGCGGTAACGTTCATCCCAACCCTGGCCCCATCTTTCTTTGCTCTGTGTGCACTGGAAATGTGACCTGGCGGGGCAAGTCAGTGCAATGCTGCACCTGCTCCAAATGGGTCCATCTATAGTGCTCACAACTTTCCCACTCTAAATTCAGAGCCCTTGACAGCTCTCACTCTTGGAGCTGCCCCCTGCTGTGTCCCCACTCGTAACACTGTGACTCTCTCCTCGGATTCCTCCAAAATGTATTTTTCCACTGTACAATCTAGCCCTTCGTCTGCTAATGCTGCACTCCCGCCCCAACCTTGTTTTCAAACCTCTTATCCCCCGTTAGCCCATTTTGTATCTCCTCCCTCTGCACCCTCACCACCGTCCCTTGCTCCTGGCTGTCCTTCTATGCCTCCTGCCTCCTCTCCTCCCCTTGACTCTCTCAGGGTTCTCCAATGGAATGCCGAAGGTCTTCGAGCCAGGAGAACTCAACTACTTCACTTTCTATCGTCCCATTCTGTTGACCTTATCTGTATTCAGGAACCCAATCATAACTCATCTTCCTCTTTCCGAATTCCTGGATTCTCTGCTCTGCGTTCTGATCGCACCCACTCCCGGTCTGGCATTCTCACTCCTGATACCACGCACGCCAGCTGCGGCGTCATCATTTTCGTCAGGCAGGGCCTATCTTTTTCTGAACTTTCTACCTCCTCTGTTTCTTCGCTTGACCCCTACTCCTATTATGTAGGTTGCGGCGGTGTCATCATTTTCGTCAGGCAGGGATTATTTTTCTCTGAACTTTCTACCTCCTCTCTTCCCTCGATCCCTACTCTGATTATGTAGGGGTCAACATTTCTCTTAAACAACTGCTCCTCGCTCTCTTTTCCTAATGTGTACGCCCCCCTATTCGCTCCTCTCCGACGGATGGCAGAACCGACTCCTTTTCTCCCTCCATTTTTTCTCCTCCAGAAATCTCTTCATTCTGGGAGACTTCAATTGCCATCACCCCCTCTGGGACTCAAGAGGTACTTTCGACCCCTGCAGGGAGGAAGTATTCGACCGGGTCATCTCCTCTGACTTCCTCCCCCTCAATGATCCTGACACACCCATCTTTCACCATCGCTCCTCTGTCAGTCGCTTCTCCCTTGACATCTCCTTTGCTTCCTTCTCTTTTGCCGTTTCTTGCTCCTGAGAGGTGCTTACATCTCTGCTTCTCGACGCGCCTCGTTAGTCATCGCCAAGGCGGAGGCATGGCAGACGACTTGCTCTTCTCTTTCACCCAAATCAAACCCGAAACTGTATACTCTTTTCTTCACTCTATCGCTGGCTTTTCTTCCTCATCTTTTTCCTCTCGTAATTTTCCCAACTGTTCTTCTTACAGAGAATTGTCTTTGGTCTACACCGCTTACCTGAGATCTCACTTTTCCGTTTTTCTGCCAAAGACCCTGCGTAGCAGAGCCAGAGACTACCTCTCTGAGCTCCGCCGAGCCAGGTGCCCGAAGGAGTTTTACTTGTCCTTTTGCTCTCCTTTCTCCCCCACTGAATTTTTTGTGGCTGCCTCCAACCTCTCCTCCTCCATTGCCACTGGCCCAGACAAAGTTGCCTACCCCATGCTAAAGCACCTTCCTCGCTCTGGCATGGATTTTCTTCTGTACATTTTCAATCTCTCCTAGATTTCGCATTCTATTCCTTCCATCTGGAAGACATCTTCTATTATTTCCATTCACAAGATGGAAAAACCTCTCGACTCTCCTGCTTCCTTCCGGCCTATCTCTTTTATCTTTTGCGTCTCAAAGCTTTTTGAACGCATCGTTCTATCCCGTCTACTCTTCTTTCTGGAATCTAATTCCATTTTCTCTCCCCGCCAGGCCGGTTTACGCCCTGAACGGTCTACACTTGATCAAATTCTGCTCCTTGCTCAGTCCATCTCAGATGAGTATAACAAACCCAAGCCAAGCTCTCGGACGATCCTTTTGATTTCTCTAAAGCTTTCGATTCTGTCTGGCATCCCGCCCTTTTCCACAAACTCATTTCGGCTGGCCTTCTTCCTTGCTTTGCTCGTTGGACTCAATCTTTCCTTTCTGATAGGCGCGCTTGCATGGTTTATTAAAATCGTCTCTCCTTTCGAGTCCTTCGAGGTGTTTCGCAAGGATCCGTTTTTCGCCCTGCACTTTTCTTTCTTTTCATCAATGATCCGTCTGATTTCCTGCCTTCTTCCGTCAGCTGCTCTCTTTACGCTGACCATCTGGCCATTTGGTCCTCCTCCCCCTCTGCCCCCACTGCGGTGGAGGCCACACAAGGAGCTCTGTTTTGATTGGAACGCTAGTCTGAGTACTGGTGTCTTCCTCTCAATCCGAGCAAATGTGAGGCCTCGTTCTTCTCAGTGGGTCCCCACCAAGATAACCTCCAGCCCAACCTCTTATTCAACTCCCGCCTCCGTTTCAATCCCACTCCAACTTTTCTTGGAGTCACCTTCGACCGCACTCTTTCCTTTACTAAACATGTATCGTCGCTGAAGGCCAAATTCTTACCACGTCTCAAGGCCTTACGCTATATCTCTGCTTCGTCATGGGGCCCCTCTAAGGAGTCCCTCGCTGATTTGTATAAAGCTATTCTTCGGCCCCTTCTCACTTATGCTTCACCCAAACGGTTTCCTTTCTTAATCGTTACCAATATCACGAAATTGGAGCGCCTCCACCGAGCGGCTAGTCGCGCCATCACCGGCTGCCTCCCGTTCTTCCCTATCCCACTTCTTCTCTCCGAGGCTTCTTTACCTCCCCTACGAGTCACCCTGACTCATTTCACTCTTTCATCTTATGAGCGGACTCTTTGTCTCCCAACCTCCTTTCCTATTTCAGGTTTGGCCATAAGTGCAGTGAAACCAAGACTCTGCAGATCGTCCTGGAGAGCTTTTGCGTCCACTCACCTGCTTATGCTTTCTTCTACTTCTCCTAGGGAGGCTCTTCTTGATTGCCCTCCCTCTCCTCCTTGAAACCTGCCTTCCTTCACTGCATGTTCACTGTTTTCTCTTCATGCCCTCGCTGTGATCCCCCTCTCTCTCGCTAAGGTGCGACTCTCGCTCACCTTGACTTTCTCTCCCCTCATGACTCTCTCCCTATTATGATCTGATACTCTGGACTGACAGCTCTGTTCCTTTTCCTTTTGGCAAAGGCGGATCTGGCGAACTACTCCAACTACTCTCTCTCTGTGGCACCGCGGTCACTTTTTTCCTTTTCAGCAGGCCCAGTATGTTCAAGTTTTTCCGCTGAAACCTATGCCATTATGCATGCTCTTTGCTGGTCTCGACAGCACCAACAAGCCTGCCACTTCTCTTCTCCTATCTGACTCTCGTTCTGTCTTTGTCACCCTGTCCTCTCCTCCATCTTTCCTTTTACGTGAAACTCTGTGACAGATCTGGCATGAACTGTCTTCACTCTCCTGTTCTATCAGGCTACAATGGGTCCACGGACACTTGTTTCTCCCGGGGAACGACGCGGCTGATGAGCTGGCCAGACGGGGAGCGCTACTTGCGCCCTCTGCAATCCCTTGTAATCTCTCGTATCCACTCTTGTCTTTTCTCGGACTGGAGGCGTACTGTCTCATCGAAGTTCTTCGACGCGCAGGTTCTCTCGATTTCCACCGAGAAACTTGTGCTCCCTCGTCACGCTCGTTGTGTTCTCTCTCCGCTGCAACGGACACAGCCTACTGTTAAGCTTTTTTCTCTCTAAGATTGGCAGAATCGAGAATCATTTCTGCAGTGCCTACGGACACTCGTCCCAGGACACCTCTGATCTCATTCTGCACTGTCCAGCTACGGACTCTTTGCACGGTTCACTCTTTGGCGACTCTCTGTACGACCTCTGAAATGGGCTGCCACTTTTCCCCCAGCCTAATTCAATTGGGTTGATGGCATGAACTTGGATTGCTGTTCGCGCCATACCTCCATCTCAAGGAAGAGGAGGGGTAAACCAACCAACCTTTGGTTTAGACCCTGGGGATTTCTTAGCTTCTGGGGCTCCGTGGTCTTCCACCATGCCCCATACCTCGGAAGGGGTCGGGTAAACAACAACAACAACTAATTGACCATGCCAGTGCGTGCAACATGAGCACCTTGTACAGCGTTGCACAGCAAATTGTACGGAATACATTTAGCCGCAGCTACGTAGTGTTAATCTACACTCGGTCTGTTTGGTTTCTGATCAGCTACAAGATAGATCAGCATATTTTGCTCCCGATGATCGAGTAAGTGGCAATTGCATATTCTGTAGATTGTAATCTAGCTTGTGCTAATGTAGCTTCATTCTTTTCTTTTAGAAAGAGTTTCGGCGTAAAATACTATGTCATATTGAAATGACAAAATGGTGTGAAAATTGACATTTTGCTTTTTGTTAAAACAAAGCTGATGCATATAGCTCTCCACAGGCTTGCAGCGAGAAGCAGTTATTTTTTCTTCGTAAAAGAAATTATGTGAAGTCATTACCATTAATATTTGTTAATGCTAAATCTCGTCTAGAGTAAATACAGGATGTTCCAAAAGTCTTTGGCACGTTTTGACGTTGAATATGTCAAAAACTATTAAGGAAATAATGCATCTGATATATTCTAAAAGCTTCCAGTCTCAAGTTTTTCATAGAATGTTCAATGTGAACACCGTTAGTCACACGCCACACTTCAAGCCGATAGTCAAATTTCTGCTAAAATGCGTTCCAGCATTGTGTTGTCTCTGATTGCAAGTTGCAACAACTTCCGTTATTATTTTGGAAGGGGGAGGCGCATAGACCAGTGCTTTTACGAAACCCACAAAAAGAAGTCGCAAGGTGTGACATCTGGAGACCTAAGATATCAGGGCAAGAGAACGCGATTATCAAGTGTCACTAAATCAGTTTTTGAAAGTTCAAGGACACAAAACGCTTTTTCTGGTTGAGTGAAAGTCATTGCTGGATCTCGGTTACTTTAGTTATTTAAGCTACATGAAAAGATATGAAAAAATTATCAGCATGACAAAAAACTCAATGAATTTAGCATTAAAATGACAACAGTTTCATTCAACTACCATTCATAGAGCAGCAGAAATGAGGATTTGAAATGTGCCAAAGACTTTTGGAACACCCTGTAGTATATAATTTATTGGCTGTACTATTTAGTCAATAACTTAGTAAAACTTCGGAATAAAAATTTTTGCATGAAAATTGCTTTTATATACTGTATTTCGCATTGCAGAGCTCATTTCACGCTGAGCAATAAAAATGCCTTTCTCTGAACGACTTATAAAAAAATTTTTTGCTCCAAAACGTGTTTTGCTGACGTTTCAGTTTCTCCGAAAGCCGATGAAGCCATGTGCTCATCATAGGAAGATGCTTACGCATTTACATTTTTGGTCAAAATTTCAGAATTAATCGATAATAATAAAGGCGGTTACTCAAGATGAGATTGCGAAAGTGCTCGTGGACCTCAGTGACTTGGGTTGGATGATTAAACAAATGATATTAACGTAGCTGTAATTTCTCCTGATGCTCGCAAAATAACTGATACGTAGTATTTAACAAGAAAAAGCTGATTTTTCATTCGATCGTCAATCACCAGGAACAATCTTATCAAGTTCTCGTAGAAATAATACTGCAGCAAATGCTGCTTCGAAGCGGAAAATATTTGAACCTAAAATTATTCCGGCGAAATAAAGGTGCCAGCAAAATGGAACCACAAGAACCTGATTACACCGCGAAATGGAAGTACCAGCAAAGCGTAACCATGAGAACCTAAGCGTTTAAGATACAACTGTTAAAGAAATTTTTGAGCGTCTTTATTCAGATGAACTTTAGGACAAAATAATATGCCATAGCATCATAAATGCCAGGCAGCAATGCAATCCAAATTTTACTTTGGATATGAATTGAAAATGTTTATTAGTATCTTACGGCTTATCGAATACTACATTACCACAAGCTTCCTCAAGAAGACATGTATGGACATCACCTTGGTAAATGCATGGCGTTTTTATCAAAATGTTAACACCAATGATGATATTTCTCTTCTTTCTGTTCGTAGAAAAAAAGCTTTGAGCCTTTTGCCAAAGTTTTCTTCATCAAGAAGAAAGCGATTTGGACCGCAAAGAAATAAAGTTGTGAAAAGAAGACTAAGCAAAGCAATAAGACTGGATGAAGGAAATCATTTTCTTTGACCAATAGCTACACTACGTCGCTGTGCTTTTTGTGGCAAAAAGACAAAGAAAATCTGTATTCGTTACTATGTGCCTCTGCATGATCACTGCTGGGAACCTTTTCGCACAAAATTAAGTTTTTTGTGATTTATTTCAGTATGATGTTTTGTTTCAGCTACAACAAATTGTTTACTAAATATGCTTTAAGACCACGAATACTTTGTTTACCACAGTACTCTACACGCAGTTTTGAGTTTAATTTAGAATGCGCTGAAACAGATTCAGCTCTCCAAGAAATTTATTCTCATAATTTTGCAAGAGTCTCTCGTGCCACACTAGTCTCCCCAAATAAAATTCGTGGCCACCGAAATGAAGTTAAAGATTTCCCAAAAAAATGATCGGCCTTGGTTCCGGATTCCGTTGTTTGCATCTCCTCCAAATTGAATCTAGAGGAGAGGATGACTTAACTCTTTAAACTCCCACTCCGGTGGTGTGATATATGAAGTGAAAACTGTATTTTACTAAAAGATTTCTATTTGTGCATATTCTATTTCAACAAATTGTGATATTAGATGGTAAAGCTTAAGACAAAAAGCATACCAATTCCGCCAATATTTCAAAAATGGGCGCGTCTTTTGAACCTCAACTAAATTCACAAAAAAAATTGGTTCGCACCTCAGAGAGTTTTCACCTCAATTATGAAAAAAAAAACTATTAAAAACTTAAAATTAAAAGTTCCTGCGCTTAATGGGTTAAAAATGTTACTTTTTAGATTCTAAAAGTTAAAGAAGTTCAACAAAAAAACCTACATCCGCCTGTTTGGTCTATTGTTGAGGCGCCAGAATCAAGAGAAAAAGCTACTCCATCTGATTCAAAATTCAGAGAAAAGGAAAAAGAGCATTAAGGCATTGTTATAAGCTATTTTTTGCAATGCATTTTAAGATTGTTTTTTAACATTTTAAGATTGTTCACTGTGAAAATTTGTTGTTAGCATTTAAGATCCAGTTTTAGTAGATCACCGTCTTCTGCCGAATGCTTATTTTCACAGAATCTACGCAATTTGGACTACTTGCTCACTCCAGTAATGCGACTCGGAATATTTTTTTCGCCCGTTTTGTTCATGCTACGTAGAACGCCTAAACCCTCATGGGATGTGTAGTTTCGCATGTAGAGGTGTGTACTTCGCAATTAAAAGTGCAACTTCCACAAGTGCAGACTTTATTGAATTATTTTCTGTTTCTGCGGAAGTTGCCCTGCACACTAAAAATAACATTTACTTGCGTTTTGTTACAATTCAAACTAAAAAGAAAAAATACAGTAGACCTCCTAGTCTACAAACAGACAAGTTGGGACCGGCGATATTTATCCGTTTTCTACGAAATTGACCCCTATGTATAACGTTTGGCACTGCTGAGTAAATTACAAGCCATATTTCAGTTAAAACAAAGCATTTTAGTCACTTATTCTGTCCTGAAAACAAATTGACACGATTAGACAATATTTTGGAGTGGAGCGAGTATGATTGTAACATATTCCTAAACTTCTTTACAATCTTTACGACTTCTTTACATTGCTAAACTTCTTTACAATCGACAATGCAGTAAATTGAAGGAACCGTGTTATTGATGCAGCGTCAACGTCTTGGTAGCTAATAAAACGAGTACGCTCACGGCTATATGACTGTTCCTTCCGAGTTTCCAAACCGGCCTTTAGCCAACGTTTTTTTATCGGATTGCTGAATATTTGAGGCTTATATTAAATTTCTCTACTATGTCACAGTTTTCATTAAAGAGTTGTCTTCCACAAATTTTAAAAGGTTTACTGTTTCTTCGTATGTTTTGCTTTTTCTTTCACCAAACTCTTAATTCAGTGCTGTACGCAAGATAACCTAACACAAGCAAAGATTCAGCAGCAGGCTTTCTTCTATGACATCGTCTATTTTACTTCTTCACGCTGTGCGAGAGGAATCACAACAATTCTGAACTCTGCGCCAGGCACACTCACTATACAAAAGAAACTAGGCAGCTAGAAATCACTACAAAACACGACCGCCTGCATTCAATGAATTACGCTTTAAGAAGGCCCAACTCAAATAGCAACTATACAGTCAAAAGTTGATTTTTTGCTTCGGTAAATAAACCTGTTGTAGACAAGGTGTTTTACATTGGTATATCTCAAAGCACTGAAGAATTTATCCGTTATATACGACAACAGATCGGTTATAGGCAAGGTCGGAGTGCTCTAGAAAGAATGGGAGACTGTCCGGACTAGAATTTTCATCCGATATAAACGGTTATTCGTAACACACACGTCCGTTATATGCGAAGTCTACTATACCCATTGAGCTTATTTGCGTTTTGCTTTAAAAAATTTTTAATTTTAAAAAGCGTAATTTAAAAGCAGCAGATCTATTTCCTTATAATTCAAAAATAAAAATTCGTTCATGAATCGATTGCTAAGTAACTTGCTGGTGGTAGTAGTATGTAACGGATCAATTGCAAACGTGCTATGTAAGGGAGCTAGCCCTGGTTCTAATCCTACACCAGGGTAGCCAACCCTAACCCTAGGTCTAATTCTATGCGGGTACCTAACCCCTGCCTTAATCCTATGCTATAGAAGCTAATCTTAATCTTAACACGGTGTAGTTATCTGATGTCATTAGATTTTGTTAAGTTGAAAAATATTTCGAGGAGTTTGTTAGGGTGTGGTGCAATAATTGGATCCTCATAGTAATATTAAACTTGTTTCTACAAGACTTTCTCGATACGGGGTCATATAACATTGCACAACGGTAATGCAATTCTTGTTTGCCAGGGTATGGTGAATCTTTCTTTATGGTGCGATCGACACTCTTTTGATACCCCTTATCCCTTCAAGTTTCTCTTCAATTTTCCTTCCAATCTCCCTCGTGGCTTGCCCCTAGTTTCCTGCTGTAATTTTTTTTCAGTAGTCTGGCCCGTGTAAAATTCAGGCATATAATTGTGGTCCACAGCATTGAATGAGTTTGACACCCCTGCCTCAAGCCATCCTTAAACGTAAAACTCGGTCAATCACAAGGAGCGAAGGCGCTTCTGCCCGTGTTTCATTGAGAGGTACAGTGCTAGAACGCTACTAATTTAGTCAATAGTGTCCAGTACCAAAATATCATATTAAATTTCATTTTGGACTGTTCTAAAAATGATATCAGATTCTAAAAATGAAGTAAAGTAGTAAAAAATGACCAGAATTCATCTTCTCAGTGACAAAAAAGAGTGACCTGTGGGCCGGTTTCAATAGGTAGGCCTACTATCGTTTTAACCGTGTATTTAAAAGCTGCGCATTCGCTTTTGGCAAGACTGAATCTCTTATTAGATCATTTAACACATCTTGGTTAAACAAAACTAGGGCATACTATTTACTAGATATAGTGTCCTACCCCTGGAATGTAGGGAACATCGGAAAAGGTTCAACACTGTCCCCTCAGCAAGTCCAGAATCTGCATTTGTCACAATCTCAGTAGCCAGATGTTAGTTGCATCACCATAGTTTCTGCTTGTCATTACAATTCAAACCAAACGATAAAAACGCAGCCAGGCACCGAATTTCTTACCAATTAAATACTACCATGCTAGCTTTCTAAGTATGTGTAACAAAGAAACAGCATTAAAATCGATAGAAATATCCCAAGCACGAAAGTTAAAAAATGAGACTTGAATTCCCAATTTTCATTCCATATTCTCCTTTAGCAGGGCAATTGACTTATGATTGAGATTCACTGTAGGAAATGCTTATGCTACTTAAGTTTGCTTTTTGAACTGTATGTTGTGATATTCTTGATTAAAATTCCTTTCTGTCTCTATGTTACATAGATTGTTACATATGATATAAGATTTGTTACATATCCTCCAGAGAATCCAGAGAAATTTGCTTTGTCTCTACTGCTTGGGACCTATTCTTTAGAAGCTTGCATAGTTAGGTAAATGTTCACATCAGCATTGTTTTTGTAGTCGAGTCAGCGCCTTTCACGATTAATTTATATTCATTTTTGGCGTTAACAGAATCCTTTTTCGAGTACGCTCTGTGTCGTAAGTGTGACTGTCGCGTTTATTTGGGAATAAAGGAGTTTGATAGACGCGTACAACTGACAGAACAGCAATACAAGAAGGGGGGCGAACTTGAAACGCGTTGGCTGAAACCTTCGACCGGGCGTGTGATAGCGCTTGGCCCACGCTGAGTAAAAAACATCTGTTAAATTGCTTCTACTAAATCTCGTTAGATACAGGTTGTTAAGACACTATTTAGGTCTAAATTATTTAAAAGTCCTATAGACATTACAACTTTTTGTATCTGAAATATAGAATTAAAAAGCAAACTTTGAAATTTAACATTTTTTAGTCTACCGCCCCCGTAAAACATAAAAGAAGCTGAAGTTAGACTCTATTTTCACATAGTTTTACATTTAAAGCAGCTAACATTTTTTGCAGTTAGAAAATACGAGATTATAGTCAATCAAATAATATTTCTAACTTCATGTAAATTTAACAACTTTTTGCGCCGAAAATTACACTAAGAATCAAACTCACAATTTTTTGCATTTTCCAGTGAACATACTCACGAAAAACAAAATTACAGCTTGTTACTAGGATTAGTAATTTTCAAAAAGTTTGATTTTTTTATTTAACAAGATCGTCAAATTTACAACTTTAACACTTCTAGTTGAAGAATGAGACATAAAATTGTAGACTACTTAAGTTAAATATGTTAAGTTTATTCAAAAACCTGTCCCCATCCATCAGCATGTAACCATAACATCGTTATTCGCTTGTGCATAAATTCGTGACATATATTTTAATCTAAGACCATACAAGCTTCCATCTCTTACAAAAATTTTTATTTTAGTATAGTCGCCAAACAATTAACTTTTAAATTTTATTTCTCCTTTGGTTTTGCCATGAACTACAAAAAGAAAGAGGTAAGCAAAAATACATGCATCAATACCTACAAAACTTCCACTTTATGGCCCAAAGCATTATGTAATGCTCTTGTTCTGGGCGATAAGCATAGTTAATTCTGTGTATGTACATGCATGAATTACAAAAATATATGACTTAATCGCAAATAAATATGATGGCTGATTTGGAAACTAGAAGCAAATAAAATGTATCGCTGAATTCTGCATGTTTTTAACTATGCGAGTGCAATGAACAAGTGTCCTATAATCAAATAATTGTTGAATACCAACGAGCATTTCAAACCCAAAGGTGTTTGTAAATTGCTTAAAAAATTAAATGTTTCAGAAACTACACTTGGACAGGTGTCTTAAAATTCCCTTTGACAACTGTAATGCTTGAAAACGTTGTAGAAAACATGACGAACTGTTAAATACCCCAGAACACCAAAATAAATTGCGTAAAATATAGGTGGAATCTGTGCTCAATAGCAACTGTAGTAAAGACGAAGGAACAAAAACGATGGATTCTACAGAAATTCCTTTAAATCAGTGTTTCTTAACCTTTTTGGCGCTCGTACCCCTTAAAATTTTGTGAAATGTTTTTGTACCCCTAGACCCATCAAACAAACACCTACAAAATTACCGGTAAATATACAATCTAAGGACGAAATAAAACATAATGTAGCATGCTACCGGCGTATATTTATTAACCATAATATTGTTCACACCAAAACCGATTCAGTCTAAAACCAATTCTGTCAAAACAAACAAAAAGCTATTTATTACGTTACAGTAACTCTTATGACAAAAAATCATTCAGAAATGCTGATGTTAAAAAAGACTTCAAAGAGTGTTTTCTTTTTTCAAATAACACTGAAAATAAATTTTTAGCAAATAGTTTAAAATAACCATTATTCTGACGCCTCATTTCGTACCCCCTGTTTTGGTGCTTCGTACCCCCAAGGGGTACAGGTACCCCCGGTTAAGAACCCCTGCTTTAAATAAAAAAGATGATGCGATCTCTTTTGAAGAACGAGTTTTAAGAAATCTGCTGGTTGCCGATATTCACTTTGAAAAACGGAAAGGACAGAGGGTTGCTGGACGTGGAAGAATGCATTCAAGATAAACACTGTCGTAAATCCCCATTAACAACACTATATGAATATCTGATGTGTTGCCTGGATCCTATACAACTTTGTAACTTTGAATCCTTTCTCAGATAGCAATGGAAGAATTTGTCGTTTGCTTGCAAGCCATTGCCTGTACTTGGTATTTCCATTTCGTGGTTTGATTAATAACAATTACGCACCAACTAAAAGGGAAAAAATAAAAGGATTTTACCGGGTATATAAACTAGTACTAATTACTTACTGCGTTTAAATGTTTTTTACTACATTGATATGGCGTCTAAACAGCCTGCATGTTGATTTTACTTTTTTTCAACATAATGGTCTGCTGTCTTGTGGATAATACTTAAATACAATGAAATAAAATTGTTTGTTTTTATACGTCAGATAATTACTTATGTGATGGAGTGTAGAGTTGTCAGTACAGCTAATTGCTTAGGTTTTTATATTTAGTTGCTTTTATTCTTTTACAGCACCGAAGATACCAATTTAGCGAAATGCATTTGCTTTAGTGTATTTTAAAGTTATAAAAAAGTTTGAGCTGATCTAGTTATTTCAATCACACCAACTAAAACGGACAACTATCTTGATGCCATTAAAAAAGCATGTCATAAAAAGTAAAAGGCGTGGCGATTCGGTTGCCTTGCTAACTGAATCAGTTTGGCATACTGTCAACATTTTTCACCTTACATCATAGTTATATCTTTGAAAAATAGCTCAGTGTACAACAAGAAATCTATGCTCGTAAATCTTCTCACAAATAGTAATGTTTATTGTTACCTAATTGCTTTTCATTATGTCCATTAAACTTTTGACTTTTGACATCAACACACTTGATTTTACAACAAAATTTCATAAACTTGCGATCTACTTACATACATTAGTTAAAAAGTTTTTAGGTATAAGTGCTCTCACCATTTATCGAACTTGTAATCTAAAGCATTTTAAATATCTTTTAGGTACTAACAAGTCAAATTTAGGGCTATTTAAATCACTTGTTAAATTTATACCTTTTTCACTGAAAATCTCACATCTTTGAAACAAACCTACAAAATCGTAAGACATAGAAGTCATGAAAAAATTTTTACATAAATGTTTAACATCTGCATTAAACCCTGAATTTGATAACTAGTATTCTATTCGGCCTATGTATTCTTAATGAGATAAAAATTTTAAGTTTTATTCAATTCTAAGTCATCAATCATTATAATCGCATCATCAATCATTACAATTGCACACTAATATTTCTGAATGCAAAACAAAAAATCGTGATTGAGTGATCTAATGGTTTTCCAACTAGTTACACATTTTTTGCCGACGCGATGGTGTAGTGTTTAAAACAGGGGTCGGCCACCTTTCACTAGCTGCGGGCCAACACTAAAATCTGCAAGGTTTCAGAGGGCCGTATAAATTTACCATTAATAGTGTTGTTGTTAAAAGTTGCGAATTTATGATATTTTAATCAGAATAACTACTGATTTTAACAGTTCATAACTGCAGCATAAAATACAACATACATTTATTGATACCGGCAGCAAAATGTTAATGCGATATTTCATGTTGAGCTTTATTTGAAAGTTTTAAGAGTTCAGGTTTTAAGTTGATGAGGAAAGAAGCATAACATCTTGCAAATGTTCATCAGTAGGTTGTGCTCCCAACTTGGTCTTGATTAATTTCATTGTCAAAAATAATTGGTCACACGCATAAGTGCTGCCAAAGATGGATGCCATCTTTTTGGCATGTTTGACAAAGTCGGGATATTGTTTGGTTTCAAGATATTTTTTATAAAATCAAGCAGTTATACATGCTCACAATGAAACTTTGATTTTATCTTGTAGCTACACTACAGATCAATCAACTTCATTTGATATTTTTCTGGTGCAGCGTCGACCTGTACATCAAATGGAGTACTGAACAGTCTGATATCATTTTCGCGAGAACGAATGTCACTAAAGCGAGATAAAAATTCAGTTCTTAATCGTCGTGTCACAGATACAAATAAAGTAGTGCACATAGGTTTGTTCTCTTGCAATGTAGCAAAGTGAGCATAATTTGCATTTCCCAACTGAATTTCTCAAAATTGTAGTTTTGTTGCGAATGCAAGTACATAACTCCACATCTCATGTATTAATCAGGGTTGCCATATTGGCTTTTTTTAAACACGTTTGGCGTCAGAATTTCAGTTTGGCGTTTTGGCTTTTTTTAGATTTCTATTCTAGTTTCTATTTTTTATAATTATATGAAAAACAATATTTAGTCTGGAACAATATTGCCTTGCTACTTAAGACTCGTACTGTACGTATTCTGTTGTGACTTGTAACCAAACTGAGGACAGCAGAGCTGCAGGTTGCCAGATGCTTGACCCCTTAGCAGTGCCGTAACTTCGTCATTTGGGGCCCCGGTGCAAACATCCATTATGGGGCCCGGGTGCAAACATCCATTATAGGGCCCCATTTTTAGGTACAAAACGTTCAACTGGGCTACTTTTTGCAGTACAGGAATCATTGCGTTTCTTTGGGTTTTTTCGACGACTCCGTGCTATAGAAACATTTCAATCGAGTCATTTGATATTTTGCAACATAGCAAGGAGTTACAGTAATTACTAAGTAAATCTGTGGCATAGAAATCAAAGTCGCACGCAATCTTTATGCCTGTACAAAACGAAACTCAGCAGTGAAAATCTGATAGGCTACCGTAAATGTGTAACGATCGATGAATGACGAGTCAAATAAGCATGTGCAACCTATTGGGGCAAGCTGCTAAGCATAAACGATATTTCAGTCAAGTTTAGCTCAATAAGAAGTGCCCTGACAATTGCTCGTAAGAGTAAGACATAAAATAATAAAAACTACAGCACTTTGATGAAAATTGAGCAATTTACTGGCAGCAGCAGTCGCGGTGGTTATACAGACTAAAAATTCTTCCGTCTCGCTTTTGCACTAGCAAACTGCTTGATGGCTTTTCTAAAATCCAAAGTTTTAGCTCGTTCGTGTTCTATCCATAACAGAGACAAACCACTAAGTCGCTCTTGTGACATGGAGCTTCGAAGAAAGTTCTTGATGAGTTTCAGTTTTGAAAAAGATCTCTCCGCTGTAGCAACTGTTACAGGTACTGTCAGATACATCATATAAGCTGTACAGACGTCAGGATAAGATGTTGCAAGCGATGCATTCTCTATAATCAAAAAAGAAGCCATTTCCTTAGCAGATTTTAAATGTGCAATATTTTCTTTAAACGACGTTTTAATGGAAAGCATTTGGCTAGGAAACAAGGGAGAGACGTTATCAGTAAATTTGTAAGAAAACTTTTTTGCTTCCTCCTTAATATTAAAATGAGAAGCACTTGATAGAAAACTTGGCTCTAAAACTTGATATGCCATCACCAATGCATTCATTCCTACAAAGCGATTAATAAGTTGACGAGAAACTATGTCCATCAATGGAAGAAAGACAGTTACGCGAAATCGCTTCACAGGATCACTTAATGCTATCCCTTCGGATAGTTCATCAAAAAATGTTTTTGTTTTCTTTGTTCTCTTGTTTGAAAACTGTCTTGGCAAACCCCATTGTGACGAAATACTGGAAGCTTCGTTCATTACCGCGTCAAAACTCGTTCTGAGTTCAGCAATGTTCTGAGCAGCTTTTTGCAAAAGTTTATGCGCAGAAATTAAGTCAATTGTTTTACATTGCAGAGATTTCGAATGAATATTGACGATCTCCAAAATCTTACACTGGACAACCAGCATAAATACAAAGTCAAAGTTTTCTATCTGCTTCTTTATTGCCATAGCTTCATCTCTTTCTTTAGGTTTCGTGCTGGTAAGTATTATGTGAGTCAAGCATTTCATAATGTCAGAAAATCTTTCCTTCAACACATAGAAAGCATCATATCGACCGGACCACCGAGTTGGATTTAAGACTTTCAATGTAGGATTTGAGGAAGAACGATCATGGATATTCTGAAGCTTTTGCCACCGCACAATGCTATGTCCGAAAAAAGTATATACTGACTCAATCGTGTCGTAAAATTGACGGGTCTCAGTCACCCCTTCCATGGCATCTTTTAACACCAAATTTAAATTGTGCGAAGCACAATGCACATAGTAAGCATGTGGAGCAACATCTTGAATCTTCTTTTGAAAGCCGGAGTACTTCCCGCTCATCACTGCAGCGCCGTCATATCCTTGTCCGCGGCAGTTTTTTATATCAAGCCCTTTTTCCTGAATGGAATTAGTTATTAGTTTGTGCAATCCGATCGCAGATGAATCTTCGACTTCGGTAAATGAGGTAAACGCTTCAATAACTTGCAATTCGCGTGGCGTTCCATCATCATGGTAAGCGATCTTGACGTAATACTTCACTTAATTGGTCTTTTTTGCTGACATCCTGCGTGGTATCAAGAATGATGGCAAAAAACGTAGCGCTTTGGAGTTCGATTTTAATATCCTGGAGGACTTGTCCAGCCAGTAATGAGATTAGTTCGTTTTGTATCGACGGACTTAGATATTTTGGAGAACCTTTAGGAAGTTGTAAAAGTTTGTCTAATACACTGTCATATTTGGCGATGAGCTGAATGATAGAGAGAAAGTTGCCCTTGTTTTCGTTCGACACTTCTTCAGTGGACCCACGAAAGGGTAAATTACACATTGCCAGCATCAAATTAACATTTAATAATCTTTCCAAAATCTTTTGCCAAAAATTTGTTTTTTCTAGTAAGGACACGTGTAATGTTTCTTCGATTGTCTTGTTGTTTCGCCATTGCTCGTATACGACACATGCCTCCGCATGACTTGCGGAGATTTCGTGACTTCGAACCCGCTGCGATAAATGACCCCAGTCATTCAAACCCGTTGTGCCCCATGGGTTTTAGTGAGAAAAAGAAGTCCCTGGACGGCTTGGAGGGGCATTTTTACACGAAAATAACCAACAGGGCTGACAATAAACACGGTCGATGCTTCGTGAATAACACAACCAAAATTTCCGTAATGTTACACCGGATTGCGTTATAAAGCTGTAGTAAGAATTAGAAAATGAACACCGGTTTGGGGTGGATCTTTTCGGAAAGATCCTTCAGCTTGCGTCGGACCTGCCGCAATTATCGCTCTTTTGATTTCCGGGTTTGTAATAGTGGTGGGAAAGTCACTATCATTAAGACTCACTAAAGCTTCAGGATTACAACTTTTTTGTGGAACAGTTTCTGATTCTGTGCTTTGCGTTGCTGTTGTGCTTACATCTTCGTTAACCAGCTCGGCCTCCGCTGTTGCCGAACTAACCTGCTCGGCCTCTGCTGCTGCCGAACTAACCCAATCGGCCTCCGCTGTTGTCGAACCATCTCTATTACGCGCAGCTTTTTCGGATGTTTCTGATTGAATGCGGCGACTCTGATGTCCTAACCACGAGCTCAAGCTCCGAAGTCACGAACTTCTGGCAGCCTCAGCTAATTTCTTCTTCTTATCACGCTGTTTTTGTGCGCCACTTTTGTAAGTTCTTTTCATAACTAGAGTTTTCTAACACAGTATTTTATGTTACTCAAAATCTAAAAAGTTTAATGAAATTTAGTCAATAAATTAGTAAAGTCTTGAAACTTCATGAACTTTATTCATTCAGCGTCACTTTGCTGGTCTATACTCTGCCACCTGTACTAACTCGAAATGAAAACGTACGCGTGTTGCAACTGATTCTTGTGAATCGTTTATTTCGTCACAAAGTATTAATCGCAAACAATACAAAGTACGTATTACAGTAATGGCAAACAATCTAACGTTCCAAGGGCCTCGTAAGAAAGCAACGAGTCGACTAATGGCATTACGCAAGACGCAATAAACTCAAATGCTGGGCGAAAAAATTACACCTGCAAATTAAATGAAAAAATATGTTTTACTTAAATAAAAAAATAGATGAAAAAAATAAGTTTTACTTTTTCAACGTAATATTTTTATTGCAGTAAGGGGCCCCTTTACTACGGGGCCCCGGTGCGCCGCACCGCCTGCACCGGTGGTAGTTACGGCTCTGCCCCTTAGTTATCATTACAGTGTCGGTGTGACAGAGACAGATTGTAATGAATATTGGATTGTAAAATATTGCTGTCAGCTTAATATTTCTTTTATTTAGTTTTTGCTTTTGTATAGATTTTTTTTACAGATGTCAGTGTTGATTGTATAGCGTTAGGTGTACATTCTGGTTCTGTCATTTAATAATTACGTCTTACTTTTGAGCCCTTCATCAAGCAGCCGTAGGATAACTTGCATAAAAAATAAAGCAAGAAATAGACTTCAGTTGTCTCTGTCAGAGGCAATCATTAGAATTAGAGCAGAATTCCTATCTTCAAATAAATGCTGTAAGGAATTTGTTCCTTCAACCAAAATGTTGAATAGATTCAAAGCTGACATATTATATTCTAAGAAATCCTCCATTGAATCTGTCAACAATGAAGAGGACAAACTTTTCGAAGAAGTTTTTATGTGATATAAATACATTTTCTAAATAAAATTTTAATTCTGTAGTTAGTAAAATTGTTTGGCTTTATTTGGCTTTTTTGTTTCTTGGCTTGGCTTTATTTGATCACTGGGATCTGGCAACCCTGGTATCAATCGGAGCTTTCTCTGAAGCTGCAAATTCAGGTTGTCCAAATGCGATGTCAAATCAACCAAAAAATGCCAAATTAGGAACCCATTCTTGATCGGGAAATTCGGTAGCATTTGTGTTTTTTCAAGAAAGATTGCCATTTCTTCTCTCAATATGTACACTTTTCGTTGCATTTCACCTCGACTAAGCCAACATACATTGCAAACATAAAGAAAATCTCCATACAAACCACTCTTTGTAAAAGTAGTTGGCGAAATTGACGATGGTTCAACCCTTGGAACAAAATAAAGTTCACAGCGTTTACCGCTATGTCCATGACGCTCTATAAGGTTGATACCTCTGCGCACCATGCTTCCTGATAAATGATACTGTAAGTTTATAATGTCGTTATCAATTCGATGGTCGTTCACGTGTTTTTGAAGCAAAGACCCAACACCTATATTTTTCTAACCATTGATGGGGCTCTATCAGTCGTTGTTGAAACCGGTTTTGAGAGATTCAAATTCATGGCTTCAAAGCATTGAAGTAATGGTTTCAGAATATCGGCTCCTGTAGTAGTACCCATCCTAGGAAGCAGTTGAACAAAATTCTCAACAACATGAAAACCTCCGTCTACTCCACTCACAAATACTGCCAGCTGAGCTGTATCTGTCGTGTCTGTGCTCTCATCTATTGCTATTGAGAAGAACTATAGATCTTCAAAACAATCTTTTTGGTTATATTTCACGTTCTCAGAAATCTTTCTTATTCGTCGGGGATGGTTCGTGCCGAAAAACTGAAACCAGAAAACAATTTTATTTTTTCGAACCGTATGGTTTCAACATTAGCCATCATACATTTTTTTACAAAGTCCCATCAGTAGACGGTCTCTTGGCTTTTGCTATTAATTGTGCAACCTTGTAGCCAGCAAGAGTATTATTTTCCAAATCAGTGGTTTGCCTTTGAAATACAGAACTCTGCTGTTTTAAGGGATTCTTAGTTGATTAAACTTGTTTTTTTTCTTGTTTGACACGTAAACTTGAAAAAATTAGTATGCTTTGTATCATAAAGCCTCTTTGTGTTAAATTCCTTACTTACAGCAACAGAAACGTTGCAAATCAAACACGTGTGTTTGCAAATATTGTTAATGAAAAAAGTACTGAAAGTAATACAACAGGCAAACGATGCGCCTTGAGCAGTTTGCTCAAAGAAGTATTTGTTCTCCCATTCTTCATTAAAAGCTCGACAATCAGCATCAACTTTTTTACGTTTTGTCAACATTGCCAGATTGCTAAAAATTGATAAATATATGCTTGATGACCATCATTAGCTAAACTTCTCGGTAAGTATTAAATAAAGTTACGATTAGAAATTAGGGTACATCGTACATTTCAATTACAAAGCTGAAACTGCCAAGCACTTTCATGCAACCTTTCCTATGACTTCCATTCAATTCTCTCCTTGGGCGCAGCTGTACTGCTACGAATGAAATACACCACCACATTTGAAAGAAGGGTTGAACGCAAATGCAACACAAATTGCTATCAGTTGTCAGTTACGCAAACAGTACGTCATCGAATATGAGACACTTGGTTTACTTAAGTGTCATAAGGTGTTGAGACTTAAGTATTAGTACACAAGAAAGTAGTTGAATGCGACGTTGGCTTAAAAAGCTAAGGAACGCATTCACCATTATACAGTGGAATTCGGTTAATAAATCCACCTCGGGACAGCCGGTTTTGGATTTTATACGCGGCGGCTTTAATAAACGGCGTTTTCTAAAATAACGAGAAAGGAATGGGACGATTCCGTTCCAAGCAAATTGGATGTAATAAGCGGCTGGATTTATTAACCGTGGATTTATTAACCGAATTCCACTGTATAAACATTGTTCTTTTAAACTAAATTTTAAAAAAAGTCTGTTGATTTTCCTTAACCTCAAAAATTTCTACAAGAAATTCTGCCAAATTGAAAATTCTTTATCAGCGGCATTGGTGATGACAAACGGGGGTGTGGGTAAGAGGAACACCACTGCCACTAAAAATGAATTTTCAATTGTCTGAATTCCATGCTTCGAATATTACAGCAAGAGATAGCAATTACAGTAGTTATTTAATTTTTAGTCCGCCTATGATTATTAACTGCTGAGTAGATAATCTTTAACTAGCATTGCACACTTTTCTGCTGGTCACGCAACGTCCGCAATTTGACTAGATTAATTGATTGATTTAAACATTGTGTTGCTTACTTACAGTGTGAAAAATCTTTCAGCTGCTAGGCAATCAAATTTTTTATAAGTACCGGAAAGTGGGTATGTTTGTTGAACGAGTATGCACAGCAATGATAAACAAATAGTGTTATTGGGAGAGCGCGTCGTGTTGTGAAATTCAAAATTTCTGCTGATATTAAAAATGCTGAGAAAACCTTTCACGATTCTTATGATTGTAAAATTTAAATATTGGCAGGGATGCAACCATGTGTTAATACCTCTCTAGCATTGTTGTTCAGAAAGCAATTAAGAATTGTATGGTGTTGGATGCGTGTTAAAAAGCGAAGCCAGACTGCAGGCCTGCAAACAAAGAGGGCTAGCTGAGTTTTCTTCCCCAAAACACTTCATTTTCGCATAAAAAAATGCGTCCACATTTTTGCATAAAAAAATTGTTACGCTTTTTTCTGTAGAGTGCGTGATGATTACTACAGATCAACACCATTTTTGCTCATTTTCTTACAAGTGTTATTATGTTACTACAGTACTCTGCTCGCTATTGTGTTAGCAACACATTATGTATGTTGTGTCAGTAGTGGTTCCATCGCCCCTTTGCTGAAGGCAGACTTGAACCAAGTTCTCTACCCGAGTCATAATGGACACTTCAAAAACTGTGTTCATAGCTTCTCTGCTTATAACCCTCAGCAGAAAAGGAATTAAAAGCAGGCAAGTTCGCTCATTGTGTTCTTTGGTAAAGCACAGGGGCGCATCCAGGGGGGCCACTGTGCCATGGCCCCCCTTTGGTCCCAGATAAAATATGTCCAAAACAAGTAATTGTCTGAAAATTTGCTGGTAGCGTTGGGCTTTATGTCTGATTTTGACAAAAGAGCTTCAAAGTTTATATAGCTTTCTTGAGCAAGTTTTTTGCGCAAGTATCTTGCAGCAATGAAGTGTCGGGGTCAGACCAGGTGCGCAACAATCTTGTGCATCATTGAGAGCAATATTGCACAATAACAAGTAGCTTGCTACGAGTGAAAGGGAGTTTTGCGCTTTCTGGAAAAGTTTCAGAAATATTGCATAGTATAGAGCATGTCTCTATTTTCCTCTCAAGTTACTTACCAAACTATCTTGATGAGCCTAGATTCATAGTTGATGATTTAAATTTTTTAATTTTAGTAAAATGTGGTTAGAGCATCCGCTTCGCAGTCGGTAGACTTAGGGTTCATTCCCCTTGTCGAGTCATACCAAAAGACTTTAAAAAAGGGTATTCACAGTTTCCCTGCTTGGCGCTCAGCATTTAGTGGAGGTTGTGGAGAACAAGCCGGGAAGTTCGCTTGCTGTGTCCTTGGGCAAGACACTTAATGGGACGCCCCCACCTTTATGTGGAAAACAGGTGGCCCAGTTTCTCTCTGAAGAGAGGGTTGGTGGCAGGAAGGGCATCCGACTGTAAAAACAAATGCCATGTCATAAAAATGCAGATATCTGCTGTGGCAACCCCTAATCGGGAACAAGCCGAAAGAAAAAGATGAAGAAGTCTAAATGCTTTGGACTGTAGGAAAACAAACAAAACTATTGATTTTGTAAGTAGAAATTTGACATTCTTTCTGGAATGTTTTTTGAAAGACAATAAAGACCGCAATAAAAAGTTCAATGGGTGGACAAAAGCAGCAGAGACACAGCTACAGTGAGAGATAGCACAAGTTACGGTAACATTCTCTAGCTTGCAAACGTACGCAAAATTCAAGCATGCGCAAGCACCATTAAAAATATATTGGTATTTTCTTCTAATTCTGAAAAGCGTTTTTCGCTACTGCATGTTCAAGTTTATAGCAAATGTCCTGATTCTTCGCATTCGTGTTTGAAGCGCCATTGTTTCACAAAGTCGATTGAGGACCATGATGCTGTCTTTGCTTTCAAAGAGTTTTATCGGGCGGCTGTTGGTTATCTTGATCAACCGTCACAATTAAGAGAATGAGAAGTTCTTGGAAGGGCTATCTTTTATGCGAAAGCGACAACAACACCTGGGTTTTTGGTTAGCCTAGAAGTTATCAATGCTACACTGAATCTTACCAAACCAGTTGGAAAATTTTTGGAAAAGGCCGACTTGAAACTACTTGATGTTACGTCTATTGCCAGAGCTTATGAAGCTTCAAGAGAGTGCCTAGAAGCAATGGATCGCCTTATGGAGCCTAACTTAGCCGACAATCGTCAAATATATGTCGTGCATGCTAGAATTGATAAAACTAAGTTTTTTTTGTTCTGCTTGAAGAAAAGACCGTCATTTCTAACGGGAGCCACAATGCCCTGCCAATGGGAAAAGATGTACCGGTACTTGATGCGCTTAAATTGGACATTACAAAGCGCTCTGCCGGAGCAACTATTCGCGGCCACGCAGTTATGATAACGCCCATCATCCAAATTTGAACTATCTAGAGGAGGGGGATGAAGAAGAAGTGGCAAAGAGATACACTGTTAGACAAAACGGAGATATTTTTGCTGTAAATTCGCCAGTAAGCAGTGCTTATCGCATTTCTGTTGATATGGGTGATGTGCATGTGCCTAATGTGGTTTTCGATTCGGGTGGTGTTACAAATGTTATTCCTAAAAATATGTGGGGCTAGTTGACAAGGACTAATGTTAAAGCTAATAATTCTGCAATCAGTCTGTTTGCTTATGGCAGTGACAAGCCGTGTCTACTCAAGGCGCTTTTACTGCTCGTGTTGTATGCAGCGAAACTAATCTATCTAGCATTGCTAATTTTGTTGTTGTTGGTGGCTCTGGTGCAAATCTTTTGGGAAATTGTACGGCCGAAAAATCGGGAGTGTTGCACGTTGGCCCTGGGGTTGTAAATCTTCTTGACAATGATATAATTGCTCGTTGTAAACCACTTTTCACTAGGGTAGAAACGTTAAAAGATTATCGATTAAAACTGCACTTAGATGGATTGATAAAACCAGGCGCACAGCCACTTAATTAGACGTATTCCATTTCAATTGCGAGATAAAGTAAATGTAATCTTCGATCCTTCCAGCGCCTCTACGAACCGAAGTGATGCTATCTGAATAAGTTCGGATACGAATTTCAACTTCACTTTCTCGTCTCCCGGTGATCGATGGCCCAACAATAATTAAGCAATTCATTTATTCATCCAAGATTTAAAATATAACACACGTTTTATGGGCCATAAGAACAATTAGAGGGAAGCGTTAAGAGCGAGATAGTGATTATGATGTTAAATTCGGGATATCTTACTTCTACAAATACAAAGAATCATATTACTATTTCTATATCTACAAATTCGTACAGACCAGCATTCAGTACTTAATGCTTTATTAAAGCTGATGGATATCGCAGCATGGCTTTGTAACCAATGCTTTCTTTAATCTGCCACAGTAGAACTTGGGGCCGTTATTTATAACGATCTTGGGGTGATTTCTTCGAATTGGAGAAAGTGGTATGAATAATTTGTTTTCTGAGTACGAACCGGTAGTAGTCATAGGAGAAAGCAGCATCCATGACTTGTTTTTCAGGCACAATTCGATCTTGGTCATAATAAATAAACTAAAAGTGATATCAACCCTCCTTCCGTAGTGTAAAGTTGTTTTTCATTAGAACTGCGAACTCACCAAAATGACTCATAACAATACGGCCACATAAACACACGAATGTCAATTAGGCGTTCAATTCTATGTCAGATATGAATGAATTGTACACTGGCCTTATTCGCTTGCTCATAATTTAGGATTTTCTCCTTTTTATGATGTTGTTTTTCAGTTCACGTAACAGTAAATTTCAAATTGAATGAACTGTTTGAATCCGATATTATTGAAGAAGTGTCTGACGGCCCTATGGAATGGGTATCGCTGTTGGTAGTTGTCCCCAAAAACGATGGCGACGTGCGGATTCCTGTAGACATGCGACGTGCTAATAAAACTGTTATCAGAAAAACACACCTCATTCCTACGGTGGAAGAACTTTTGCATAAGCTGAATGGTAGTGTGGTGTTCAGCAAATTGAACTCAAAGTGGGGTTTTTATCAGATTGTGCTGGACGAGGGCAGCCGCAGATTACCACTTTCGCACCTCAATCAGGGTTTATTTTGCTACAAGCGATTGATGTTTAGATTGAGCTCAGCACCGCAAAAATATCTAAAGATCATATTTGATTTACTGAAGAATTGCTAAGGTGTAGCAAACATTGCAGATGACGTTATTGTCTGTGGGGTTGATCAAAAAGAGCACGATGAAGAGTTGCACAAAGCATTGGCCAAATTGCTCAATTCCGGCTTGATATTAAATCCGGAAAAGTGCCAATTTCGAATGAACAAGCCAACCCTTTTGGTTACGATCTGAGCAAACAAGGTGTATCTTCTAGCAAAGAGAAAATTGCTGCGATTAAAAACGCTAAACCTCCATAGAATTTCAGTGATGGTAAATCTTTCTTAGGCGTTGTTCAATACTCCTCCAGATTTATCCACTCCAGCTCGCCCGATACAAGACCTTGTGAATAAGAGTGTCCGATTCGTACTGGGCCAGGAACAAGAACAAGCATTATATCAGCTACAGAAGGCTATTACTCATACAAATATTTTAGCATATTTTAAAAATAATTACAAATTTAGAATCGCAACCGACGCTTCTCCGGTGGGTTTGAGTGCGGTTTTGACACAGTTACAAGAGGGTTTTTGGCGTGCAATAGCCTATGCAGCAAAAAGCTTAACAAATGCTTTGAGTAGATACAGCCAGACAGAAAAGGAAACGTTAGCGGTTGCATGGGCATGTGAAAAGTTCAATTTGAATATATTTGGTAAAGAATTTGAATTAGAAACTAATCACCGACATTTATTCCCGAAAATCGAAACCTTCTACCAGAGTGGAAACACAGGTACTTCGGTTGCAAACCTATGATTTAGGATAGTTTACAAACAAGGTCGAAGCAACATAGCAGATGCCTTATCTAGATAAAATTCTGTTACTCCCATTTTTGGTCCAAACAGCGAATTTCAAGTGACGTGGGACACAATACAAATGATTGCCGTGCATAGTACATCCATTGCGTTGTCTACACAAAAAATAGAAGATTCTAAGACATATCGAGAGCTTAAAGTGGTACAAAAATATCTGGACCATGGAGATTGGCCTACTGCAAGCATTCCCGTTATTTATATGTAAAAGACGAACTGCGCTTTACAGGACTACTGGCGCTATAGTGTACTCGTTTAAATATACCGAAATATGCTGATATTCTATATGTGCTGATTTGGGCAAAAGTAAAATGATTGATTGAAGTCGCTGGGTTTCAAAATTCTTAAGTTAGTGCATGAGGGCCATTAAGGAATCGTAAAAACAAAATTGAGACTAAGGAGCAAAGTGTGGTGGCCAAAAATGGATGCCGAAGTGGAAGACTACTGTAAGCGTTGTCATGGTTGCAACCTAAAGTTGTCAGCGAACATGATCCATCAGAGCCAATGGCTCGAACTATTCCACCGAATAGACCGTGGCAAGAGTGCGCAGCCAACTTCATAAGTCCATGCCAAATGGCGAAAGTAGTTTGGTGTTAGTTGACTATTTTAGTCATTACTATGAAGTTGCTTTCCTGGGTTCTACGACTACTGAGCACATCATCGAGTCTTTCATTTCTGTTTTTTTCTCGCTGTGGCTCTCCCGTTACGTTAAAGACAAATAATGCGCCTCAGTTTATTTTCACTGAGTTCAAAGCATTTTTAAAAGAATATGACGTTGAACAACACACATCAGCATAGTTGTGGCCTCAGAGTAATGGAGAAGTCGAAAGACAAAGCAGTGCTCTCCGAAAAGCAATTAAAATCTCTCAGTTGCAATGAAAAAACACAAGAAAATAGAAGTCGGAGTTTAACAAATTTTAGTGGCGTACCGTTCAACACCTCATGTAAGTAACTGTACATTTCCACATTTTCTCATGTTTGGACGAGAAATGATGACAAAGCTTTCAGCACTTGACTTTAGCCAAGTGGGACACAAATTACTTGAAGAAATACGTGATTTTAAATGGTCTAACAAAATGAAAGGGAAGAAGTATGTTGATAAATGGAGAAAGCAACCACCTCTGACTTTGAAATTGGATGTGAAGTCTTATTGAAACAACATAAAGCCAACAAGCTTTCCTTTCATTTCAATCCAGAGTTTTGGAAGGTTGTAGAAAAGGGAAAGGGTCAGTTGACTGTGCAAAATAAAAAAGGATGGATATAACTAGGAGTACGGGGTGTTCCGCCAATTGCCATGTGGTCTTTTTACAGCGATTTGACTTCATAAAGCGTAGTCTCTTGAGAATGCGACGCAAAGACTTTATAAGCAATTTTTTTACAAAATTGATTGATATTGTGGTAAATTAAGTGATCTCGTGTTGTTTTGTTTGGAGTTTAAGTAAATATAGCTTCAAATTAGACCCCTACAGCGAACCGAACAATTAACCCCTACTGAGAAGTAGCAGACATTGTAACCGGGCTTCCTACGGACTTCTAAAAGCCTTCCTTTGTTGTATTGTCTTTCTTTGGTCTTTGCCCTGTGGTTAAATAAAGCCTCATGTTTGACTCATATATATAACAGGTGCATCTGCTCGTATATATATATATATATATAGTGATCACGAGCATTTTCGCTATTCTTGTCAAAACGTCAACGTGGCGAAACGAGTAGTAAATTTTCGTTTCGGCCTGATTACTGATTATGCTTCGGATTTCTGTTTGGGCCTGAGTGTTGGTCTCCCTGCTTAATTGTTATTAAGGCTGTGTGGTAGCCTTTATCGCCGTGAATTTTCGTTCTGTGCACGCTAGGAGGAGCTGCGCATATTTGTAAATAAAACATTGCAAGAAAGCTTCAACCGCTTCCTGCTTTTTGTTTGACGAAGCAGAAAGGATCCGTAGAGCTAATATTACTAGTTCTACAAAGCAACTCTACTGGTTCAGTGCTAATCAACGACGGTACGCTTGGCGCGGGAATCAAAGAGTTGAAACCTGGTGCTGCCGCACCACGGGGCACTGAAAACAATACCTTGAACCAACCCAAGAGCATCCCGATTACTCTACCTTCAACACTACTGACAATGCAAACCAAGAACCTGATAGTAATATTAGTAGCTTGCCTGCTGTTGAACCAGAGACCTATTCATCAGAATTACAAAATCATTATTGTGTTTCCTAGGGTCAAACTGATGCTTTAGTCTGTCCCAAAGGAAGTGTGTCGAGGACAGCACAATTTAGTGATTATGTGTGGCTTGACTGTTACTTTGTATTTCAGGCAAGTTTTGTGTTTCGCTTTTTCTTCGTTCTATAGAATTATCTTGATAGTAAAGAGGAAGGGATTTAGTATATTAGCAATTGAGTTTTCCTAGTGTTCGTTATTACGTCACAAAGCTGCTTCTCGTTTAAGTGCTCTAATGGCAGTTTTTAGGGATTTTTTTTGAAACAAAAGTGTTAGACGCGTGCATATATTAAAAGCGAGTACAGTGATAGCGTTAACCTGTAAATAAACTTTTTCGAGGAACTTGCTCCAAAAAGTATAACACTTACTCTATGTTATTTGATGTTTTTCAGTTTACATATCCTTAATTATGCATTATTAACTCATAGCTTTGACCCAAAACTCAATTGTTTTTGTATTGTTTGCAGAAATATTGTAGGCATTAATTTTAAATATTAAAGCACTCAAGTGCATAGGAAGGTTTCACGCTCGTGATCAAGCGTCATTAAAATGCGCTTTCGAAAAAAGTGGCTGACCACTTTCAATGTTTTCGCAACAAATTGAATAGAAACGATACTCTTTTTTTGAAAACTAAATGGATAAACTAGACAGTTGTTAAATGAACGTTAAATATGTTGTTTTACTGATGTTGTAAAATCAATCTGAAGTCAAAGTAAGTTAAGAAGTGTTGAGATTTATTTGTTGTTGCAACTAGTTAACCTAGTTTTATGGGCTATACATGCAGGCTTGTTTGTAGTCAGCTTTTGGTAGGATTTCATATTTTATTACTTAGCGTATTTGGAAATACTGAGTTTAAGTTGATTGTAATGTGCTACTTTTACAGCATATTCAGTTGCATAAGCATACTGAAAAGTTGTAAACCAAAATTATACTGTAGCATAGATGATAGGGCAGATTTCGGTACTGTAGCGCCAGAAGCGTGGCGTGCTGTACCGTGAGCCTACTGATCTACACTTCATTACTTAAGTTCACGGGAGTTTTTGACATCGAATTATTTTTTTAAGTTTTTAGTTGACCCGAATTTTTCTGTTTTGTTTATTAAATCTTTTACCAAAATTATCATACAATTTCAAAATTTAGCAGCATCTTTAGTCCAAAAGTTAATTCTGTTTTTGTTCCAAAGACTAAGAGATATTTTTATCTCAAAAAAAGAAAAAAAAGGCACAAGGAATAATTTTTCATGGGGCGAAGACGAAGCAATGCACGAGTCACATTTCTACGAAAAATAAAACGAAGCACGAGGGAATGATATTCGGAAACACGATGGAATGCACGACTCACATTTCTACGAAAACATAACGAAACGCGAGACAACAATATTTGAAACAGATGCACATATTAAGTGAGGTGAGGGCAAAGGTTACGTATTCACTATAGAAAGACGAAGGAATGCATGACTCACGTTTCTACGAAAATGAAAAAATACGAGGTAGCAATATTCGAAAACAAACACGCGCGGAGTAATGTTCTGATAATGGCTGATTTTTCTAATGTACTTACGGATATCTAATTCGCTTAGAGTTATTTTTAACAGGGGAAGAAATGATATTTAGATGATACTTCTCTTAAGGCCGATTTTTTGCAAAATTGGTATATCGTCCTAAGTTTAGACTAGCCAACTGAAAGGCTAAATTTCCACTAAATCGCTTTTGATTGAATTTATTTGTTTCCGAGTAACTAACTAGCAAAAATTCATTTCATTTTTTAATTCATTTTTTGTTAGTTTTTAAAATAACCCCTAAAGTTGTTGTTCGCCCCATATCTTTTCAGCATAAACTAAAGCTTTTGGTCAGCACTTTTTTTGGCGCCAAATGTGTGACGTCATTTCAAATTTGGCAACACTGCTGTCAGCTTGTATTTGTTTTGATTTCAATTTGAGTGCTTTAAAAGCCTTTAAGATTGTTTGTTTAATCTTCATTTCGTTCACGTTTGTTGGGTATTCATTAGTGTGGTATTTGCCACAGTGGTTTGTCTTAATTTCTGTCACATTAAATTTGGGTAAAAGTGTATTTTAGGTGCGTAAATTATTAACCTCAAATGATGCATCAAGTATTGTCGCGTTATCAGGTTAGGGTTAGGAAACCCTAGAATGCACCTCTACTTAAATTTGCATTGTTGAGCTATCAAACTTTTTACGGTAATTCTGTACTTTAGCGCGGTAAATTATTTAAGCTGAAAACCGATGGAAAAAAAGAATATCTATGTTTATTGAAAGGCAGTGTATACCGAAGGGGCAGGCCTGGTATGTAAATGTATGGGGCAGTGTACACTGGAAGGGAATGTACAGGGTGGGGGATAGAGATTGGTCGTTTCTGATTGGTCAATTTTAAAAACCAATTAAAAAAATTTTGCACCCCCAGGTTTCTATCCCCCACCCTGTACACTCCCTTCCAGTGTACACTGCCCCATACATTTACCTACCAGGCCTGCCCTTTCAGTGTACACTGCCTTTCAATAAACATAGATATTCTTTTTTTCCATCGTTTTTCAGCTTAAATAATTTACCGCGCTAAAGTACAGGATTACCCCTTTTTCATTAAACGTTTAAAAGCTGAATTTTGTTGTATTGCTTTTTCAGATGTGCTGCTGGTTAAACAACAGTATTTGTGCTTTCTGCATGCTGTATACATGGTATAACAGTTTGTTACCAATATTATTTTATCACACAGTGTTCTGTTAAACCCCTATACCAGGGGTCATCAACTCAGTGTCCATGGACACTATGTTGCCTGATTACTTGGTTGCAGACCAGTTGCAAAACTTTGTTGATTGTCAACAAGCTCAGAATAATATTGGTAATATTACAAATTGTGTTACCTTGTTATTTTAGAAGTATGTTATCAAACTGGAAGCTCTTTGTGTTTCTCAGAATCCGTAAAGAAATGGTAATTGTAAGGCAGTGGCTATTTTGCCGTCGACGGCAATTTACCCTCAGAGACTATTTTGCCGTGAGTTATTTGTGATTGGTCAATCTTAATGATGTACTAAACATGTGACTTTTGGTCGTCTCTGATTGGTCAATTTTAAAAACCAATTAAAAAAATTTTGCACCCCCAGGTCTCTATCCCCCACCCTGCACACTCCCTTGCAGTGTACACTGCCCCGTACATTTACATACCAGGCCTGCCCCTTCAGTGTACACTGTCTTTCTTTTAAAGCCCTGGCCAGCTGAGATTTGAACCCGATACCTTTGTATCTCAAGACCAGCGCTCAATCCACTACACCACAGAGTCACTGGTGCGATAATAGCAAATTTGGCTATATAAACACACGTGAATGATCACGGCACAATAGATTCCAAGGGCAAATTGCCGTTGACGGCGAAATAGCCACTGCCTAATTGTAATTACATACTGTACATGTTAATGATGTCCTGCAATGCTTACAATGTTTGGGTCAAGGTTAGTTGGCATTGCAAGACATTGTCATAAACTTTGTGCTTGATGTGGAAATGTACTGTTTAGTAGTTCTTTCAAAGAAGCTTTCACTTGCTAAAAGGTTGGTAATCCCTGCCCTTTACTGTTTTTTGTTTACTGTTGTAACTGCTTTTTTTGTAGGCAGTGGCTATTTCACCATTGATGGCAATTTTCCCTTGGAATCTATTTTGCCGTAATCATTCACATGTGTTTACATAGCCGTATTTGCTATAATTATGCCAGTGACACTGTGGTGTAGTGGATAGTGCGCTGGTCTTGAGATACCATGGTTGCGGGTTCGAATCTCAGCTGGCAGGGCATTAAAAGAAATGCAGTGTACACCAAAGGGGCAGGCCCGATATGTAAATGTATGGGGCAGTGTACACTGGAAGGGAGTGTACAGGGTGGGGGATAGAGACCTGGGGGTGCAAACTTTTTTTAATTGGTTATTAAAATTGACCAATCAGAAACGACCAAAAGTCAAATGTTTAGTATGTCATTTAGATTGACCAATCACAAATAACTCACGGCAAAATAGTCTCTGAGGGTAAATTGCCGTCAACGGCAAAATAGCCACTGACTTTTTTGTATGCTTTCTACCTAGGAGTTTGTGTTTTGCTATTGTGATTAAACCCCTTACTCATTATTGTTCATTGAGAAAGCCGATAAGGGAATGCAAATTAAGCCTACTCATGATTTCTTAATTCTGATCTATTAGGCTATCTACAATACTCAACTATAAGTGTGATATTGTAGAACTTTAGAGAGTCAAATTTGCTGTCCTTAAACCTTGGTTTAATTCCTTTTCCTGGTTCTATCAAAAACTTTATGGAAGTGGTTATTTTGTTGTTGACAGAGTTTTACCCTTTGAGGCTACTTTTATTTTGCTGTCACTGTTCATATCTGCTTAACTGTTTAAATAGCCTTTTTTAATAGCTGTTTTAATATTTGCTGTAATTCTGACAGTGATGCTGCCGTGTAATGGATAGTGCAGCTGCTTTCAAATGCCGTAGTTACGAGTTTAAATTTTTGCTGGTAGGGTAACTAGACAAAGGCAGTGTACACTGGTTGAGGACCCAGTATGTGAATGTACAGGGCAATATACACTGGGGGGAGCAAACAGTCTGGGGTGTGCAATTTTTTAATTTGTTATTTAAATTGACCAATCAGAAACGACTAGTAGTCACTTGATTAATACGTCATTAAAATTTACGAATCATAAATGTCTGATTGCAAAATAGCTTCCAATGGTAAAATATCACTGACCAAAAAAAGCAGTGCCAACATCGCCTGCAACGCTCTTTTAGAAGGACCACTTAATGGTATACCTCCATTTTTATGTGACAGCCAGTTGGTAGAGGCAAGCAGTGTACTTGTCATGGTGGCCTGTCTAACTAAAGACTAGCACGCAGAAAATGGGCTTATACCTATAGTTAATTGAATGTACAGTAAATAACTGAGAAAAACCTGAGAATGACAAAATGTGACATCCAGATCAATTAAGACTATTCAGTGTTAAAATAGCCCTCAAGAAAAACATGTTGTGAATGTCAAAATAGTTGCCACTTTGATTAAACTGCCTGTAATAATTCTGAATAAAGAAAAGCTTTGCACTTCAGCATTGCATTAGAACTGCATTGTTCAAGGGGATTAGTTTTGCTATTGGATTACTTATTTTAACTAACTTCTTGTTTTAGACTAAGTCTACTGTGTATCATAGTTTTTAAAATCAGCATGGATATAAAACAAACTATTAAGAGTCGTTATGATCGTAATCCTCCAATGAAAATTCCTTCTAATCTTCCTTCAAATGAAAAAACGTCATTGAAAATTGACACTATTTTGTGGATAGTACTTGGAGTTGTGACTTTATACTATACTGATTTTATTTTTGTATTGCAAACTGATGTAATCATAAACAAGTAAGCTGGTTGAAACATATTGGTGTAAAATAACAATTTAGTTTATTTTCGCATTTGCCTTTATAGGTCGATATAAGAGTTAACAGTTATGGTCAAGGTTTAGGTTAGTAGGCCTAATAGTAGTCTTAAAATTTCATTGTAATCTAATGCTTAATCAGATGCACAGACTAGCTTTTTTGAGAAAAATTGATCATATGTGCAATCTGCTCAACACTGGCTTTTTGTTTTTTGTTAGGTTTTTTATTAATTTTATTAGATTGCTTATTACTGCAACAAAGTCAATATACCACCCTGTTAAAATGTTGAAACTGTAATTTTGCAACTTCACTAGAAACTGATTTTCCTGATAAGATTTTGCAATTCGGAGTATGATAAAAAATTTGGCAATGACTTGAAAATTTAATGCCCCCTAGCTTTAAATCTAGTTGATATATCAAGAAGCTAAGGAGCAGATGTTGGAGCTTTTTGTGAAAATTTTATGTGGTTTAAAAAGTGCATCTGCCGTTTTAAAAGTAAGTCTTACCAATGTTGGTGTAAACCTAAATAATTCTTTCCTACAAATGAAAATTAACAAAAACAAAAATAATTCTGAAGTCATATCTTCAAAACGCAGTTATTCATTCAAGCATTTAGTTAAACGTATTTGTGGTTTGTATTGACATGTTAAAAAAATTTTTGTTCGTTTGAAAGTTTTGTCAATCTTAGCAAAATGTCTTTAATTTTGCCTGATGCTGATTGATTTGAATTTTGTGAATTAGTGAAACTAGCGAAAAAAAGTTGTGAAAGTAGCATCACTTCACAAAAACTATTTTGGTGTTTCAAAATGTTTCAATAGTGGCATCAACAATCTCGTGAAATTTGCCATTGGTAGGATTGAAAAAATTTCAACAAAAACTCTTGTGCAACAGCAAGCATTTAATAATAGATATACAAGGTGTCCACAAAGTCTTTAGACAATTTAAAAAATTTATTGATATTACAACTGACGTTGGAAATGTCTGAAATGTTTAAATAACATCAATTAAATGGTCAAGTTTTTATTTAAAACATTGGTGAACGCTATCTCTGAAATGATCATATAATATCAAGTAAATAGTCAAGTTTTTATTCAAAGCATTAATAAATTTCTATATGAGCCCCATTTGT
This sequence comes from Trididemnum clinides, assembly GCA_963675345.1. Taxonomy (NCBI): domain Eukaryota; kingdom Metazoa; phylum Chordata; class Ascidiacea; order Aplousobranchia; family Didemnidae; genus Trididemnum; species Trididemnum clinides. The sequence goes on along the minus strand of OY776293.1, from coordinate 19,009,825 downwards.
AGCATGAAGAACATCTAAACGATATTGAATTTCAATCCACGTCCTTAACATTTCTTCATCAGTTGTCTCCACAGCAGCAGTTATTCTTTCCTTAAGGTCACTTATGCCTTTTACTTTGGTGCAATACACAACATCTTTCACATAGCCCGAACAAGAGCAGAGCGGATGGACTTTGTTGGGCTACAACTAAATGACTGACAAATACGCTCGATGCCTTTTTCAGAAGTTTTTGGCCATCCGCTCCTCGATTTTAGTAGCAACGTTCCCGTTTCCACAAACTGCTTATGCCAATTGCAAATCAACTGACGTGCTGGGGCTCGTTTTAAATATTTAGCTATGAAATTTCTTTATGCTTCAATATCAGGTTTTGTTTTGATAAACCAAGAAACACATTGTGCTTTTTCTTGTGGAGTAGTCATTTTTAACAAGGGTTGGAAATCAATTATTTTATTTAGCTAATTCATCTCTGATGTAAAAAAAAAGTGATATTATAAAAAACTTTAATAAAAACTGATTGATATGCAAAAAGAATTATTTTGATAGTATTTTTAAAAAGTTTTTAATGAATTTATAAAATTGTGTAAAGACTTTGTGGACACCCTGTACAGGGTGTCCAAAAAGTTTTGCCCAATTTTATATTAATAGCAATTGTAAGTTTTAAATAAATTTTATTGTATGATAAATGAGAACTACAAGCACAGTAATAACTATGAATAAAACAAAGACGAAACAATAATCAAAAAGAAAGAAGTAAGGTTGCAACAATGTTCAAACAGGTCATTCAGACAGTTTGAGTCGTTTCCCGTTGTGTTCAATGCAGGAAACCAATTGTGCAGCAACAGTGCAACACTGCAACAAATCTTTTGGCATAGTTCCATACCAATTGTGGCAATTTTGTCTGCAATAACTGGGCAAATGTCAGGAACAGTTCGTGATTTTTCTTTGTACACCATGTCTTTAAGAACACCCCATAAGAAAACGTCCATTGGAGATAAATCAGGTGAATGTGCTGGCTATTCAAATGGCCCATGTTGACCAATCCATTTGTCATTAAAGTTGATGTCAAGCCATTCACGAACACCATGAGCATAGTGTGCTGGACCCCCATCCTGTTGAAAGTAAATGTCTTCTTGTTGCTGTACTTGAGGAAAGAAATAGGTTTGAAGCATATTGAGGTACTGTTCGCCAGTGACAGATGCATCAAAAAAGAATGGACCAATATAATTGCTATTTACATAAAATCGGGAAAAACTTTTTGGACACCCTGTATATTGAATTGACATATTTAAGCATGCAAAAAAGTGTAAAAAAAAATTGTATTGTCAAGTGAAAAATATGTTTTGTTTTTATCCCCAAACATAGTGCCTGCTCTGTCAGGTTTTTGACAGATATGCAGTGCATGATATATATCTGAAAAAAGGTTTCTAGATAATTTGATCTTTTTCTTTTAAGGAAAACATTTTTAGCTTTTAACCTTCTGTGCGATGTCTCCAAAAAAAATGTCTGCAAGGTGGCCAATTGATAATCATAATCATGTAATATATAAAGCACAATTCTGTCTGTTTTAACTCCTCTGAAACTGCTGTAGGTACAAGCATCAAATTTGGCACGATTGATCACCACCCCATGGTGGGTGTCATAGGGTATTTGTGACGCCACAATCACGAATAATTTTTTTTTAGAATTTGCATTGACAGAGGACAACTGCTTTTTGCTCAAACGAAAACCAGTTTCCGACTTGACACATTTCAAAAACTTTCATTTGTTTGGGGTCTAAAATGATGTCACAATCAACGATTCATTGCACAATCTATTTTTTGGTTTTTCTCAAAAAAATACTGATCGCAGAAACTCGATCAAAGTTTCTTTTGGGAGATATTAATAAGCTGCTTTAGATAAAAACAACTTTACAACAATAAGTGTTTATTTGATTATGCTACGAGCAATTATTTATTTAAGCATTTCAAGCTATCTAAGCATTTTTTCTTCTCTATTTCGCTTGCACGCTAAAACTGGGTCTATGACGTTAAGATATGTCTCGTACGATTAACACAAATCTTTGCTACCGCAGATCATGATATCAAGATGTTTTCAAAAATTGCAACCTTTTTGCAAAATTAGTTTATTTAAAAATTGATTTGTGGTCTTATTTCTCAACTGATTTTCAAACTTTTTTCAACAAATTAAAGATTATTTCAAGGCGATTGCGATAGTGTATGACAGGGGTCGGCAACCTATGGCACACGTGCCATACTTGGCACGCCAAGCAATTTCCAATGGCACGCAGAGCCTTCCGAAGTTGCACAAAATGTATTTATTATTCACACGGAAGTTGCACCAATCAGAGCTACTCGGTCTATAAAAAATAGCCCAGTAGTTCTGATTGAATTCGTACACAATATTAGATACTAATGCCACCTATGGATAGGGTTACCATACGTCCCGCTTTTTCAGGGCTTGTCCCGACTTTTTGATCTAAAATCTGGCAAATCCAAAGGAGTGGTCTCCAAAAAAAAAAAAAAAAAAAGGTCAGCACCTGTGTGATTGCAGAAACTCTTGCATTTTTGGGCCTATGAATGTCACCAAACCCGCTGCGAATCAAGTGATGACCTTTTTTTGTTTTTTGGAGACCACTCCTTTGGGCGTGCCGATTTTGTATTGACAATAGTTGAAAAGCCCATAACTTTGGCCTGCTGTAAGGTTGCCATCCATTGTCCGGCATTTTGCTTTTCTAAATATGGTAACCCTATATATGGACTATGTCTGGTTTGTTGTATATTAATGTATTAAAATGTATGAGGTTGGCACACTGAACAATTTCAAAACTTAAGTCGGCACACAGTTAGCAAAAGCTTGCCGACCCCTGGTGTATGATATGTACACTTAATATTAGTTTTTATACTGAAAAACTGAACTTTAAGAACTGTGGTGTAACTTTTTATCCCTTCCAAAAGTGGTGAGCTCAGCAGAAACAGGTGACTTTAGTACAAAAACGTTATAATAAAGTGCTAACAATTACTATCCTTTGAAAGCTTAGAAAATTTGCATTCCAGCAATATGTAACTCCAATTACTTGAGGCTAAGGTTTAGTTTATAATGGCTGATCAAAGCTTGGTTGCCATACATGATGTTTTATTTTTAGTTGTACAATTATCCTACTAGAGCTAACAAACTTGCCGTTGTTAAACAAAGTTAGTTCTTTTGTACATTTTGACTACTTTTCCTCACAAGCGTAGCTCTTTTGCATTGTCTGTTGACATTTCAAAATAGATCCATCAAAAACTGAAGAAGCCAAATGTTTATGAAATGTAGTCTACTGGTTAGAAACACCAAAAATTTTAGTGCCTGCAGTTCACAAAATTGCAATTTCTAGTAAAACTGAGCCCTTTGGCACATTTTGTCTATTCTTTCTCGATTGCATGAATCTGTGGCATTATCAATCAAATTATTCAACAGATTTATCAAAAAATGAAGTCTACAATTTTTAATATGTAGCTTACTCCAAGCATAACACTTTGTGATCACTTAAGAAAAAGACAATGGGGTAAAAATGGTCCTTTCTTAAGGTTTGTAACAAAATGTAGGGGTTGAGCTACATATGATCTAAATGTTGAAGCAATTTCCTTTGCAATTGGGCAAGGTTGTCGCAGTAGCCAGCTGATTTGATGTTCTTAACCTTGTCAATATTGACGGGTGCTCTCACTACTGCTATAACTGAACTGTTGGTGCTTCATTTCGAGTTAGTTTGCTCTTTGCATGGCGGTGTTTATGCCAGGGCCAAGGAACATGCATGCAGTCAGAGACATTAGTTCATATTAATTCACCTACAGTGATGAAGAAGCGGTAAGTAGCAATCCTAATAATAATGGCTCAAAACGCATTGTGAGGTCATGATGTTAAAATACATCACAATGCTTGCCACTATTTAGTGGAAACATCACCAGGCAGCAAAATTATTTGCTATGATTTTGCTAGCAAACATAAATGGTAAAGCCCGTTACAAATATTTGTAATTGCAAGGATAGGCCTATCAGTACAAAACACTAATCTTTATATAAAAGTAGGGAGGTGTGGATTAGGGGCAAAAGTTAAATGTAATAAAATCCCAAATTGAAGAAGAGATCAAAATTAAACAATAATAGCATCAATCTGTAACACTGGATTAAGGGAAAATGTTTTTGTTTGAAAAGAGCCTAGCAGGTGCCCATTGCAATAGGTTGTATGACTTAAAAGAAAGGCAGGACCCCTTTTCATGCTAAGACCAAATTAAAGCAAACAGCACTGGCAAAAATCTTAGTGTTACCATATTAATACGAAAGTGGACCCACCAAATAGTCGAACATGCCTACCACTGCACAGCTCATTTCTTTATGGGTCAAAATGACCACTATTTGGACGATGCCATCAATTTTGACTATGTTTCATCTCCTCCCCCTTACTCTTTTAAAAATTTTGAATGGTAGTTTGTGTCATCGTTCCTTCTTTTTGAATACTTATAGTCTTGATTAATATACCAACATGATCACCATTACATGTACAGGAGCTACAGCTTATATTTAGTAAAATATTTTACTGTGGCTGTGGCTCTAGCATATGTTTGTACTGTTAAGCTGATGCAGCTGCATTTAATTGATATGTTTTAAATTGGCACGAGTGATAATATGGCTTGCCAGGTTAAAATCGCATCATACTTAGGAGAAACATTTTTTCTATTTTGCTTGATAATGGCTTTATAGAGCAACCGAAATCAAAGCTAACAATTTGGAAAAAGCAAGAATTTATTTTTTAACTTTTATAAGCATGCCTAAGCAAGAAAAAACAAATATAAATCATAATGTGTTGCCAGCTGGGACTTAGAAAGATTCAGGTGAAATGTAAATGAACAACGTCACTGTGTTAAATCGCACCACATGGATGATATTGGTGTTTTGCTTTGTAATGGCTTTTTAGAGCTACCGGGATCAAACCAAGCATTTGAGGATCAAGCAGAGAGAAAAATTATGCTACATTATGCGTAACCAGCAAGGACTTGAGAAAGAATAAAAGGAAATCAAAAGAAAATAGTGTCACTGTGTGAAATCGCACCACACGAATGACATTTTTGTTCTTTTTGCTTTAGAATAGCTTAATATCAGAAATGTAGTCCCTGCTTCCAAACTTTGGAAAACACAAGGCTCCCTTGGGTTCGTGTCAGCAATGAACAGAGCACATAGATATAAGGCATAGCCAGGATCTTCAAATGAGATATTCCATTAGTAAAAGGAGCACAAAAAGTCGTAAGCATCTGATATGCAGAAAACACATAAACGTTTGGTAACTCTTCATACAAGAACGTGATAGGCAAAGCTGGCTTGGCTGACTGAACCGACACTCTCAATCCCGACATCACTGATGCGTCTCTGTGACTGATGCCATCATATATACTATAAAGCAAGGATTTTTTCTTATGCTGATATGCTGCCTGTTATGGTATTTGTGTCTATACTCTACAGTCTACATGGTTGTAATAAAATCCCAAGTTTAAGAAAAAATCAACATAAAAAGTTAACCATAACAATTTGTAAAACTGAATATAGAGAGAACGATAGCCTCTTTTGTCGCTATGCTGGAAACAAGACCAATAGCGCAGCTAAATTAGGAACCTAATTCCACAAATATGAATAGGAAAGCGGCAGCACCAATTGGCAAAATAGGCTTACCATTAAATAGTTTTTTCTTTAATTGTGAAAGCAACCACCATTTTGCCACTACAATCAGTTTTGATTATGTACAATCCTTGCTCCCTTACAAGTATTAACAATAATAATTTGTGGCAAGATTCTTTGTGAGCATTGCCAGTCATGATTAAGAGAATATGATGATCACAATTTTGTGTAGAAGAATTGTGAAAGTGCATAAAATTCATTAACTTTTCGCTACTGCTCACACAAGAGTCAGATAGGTGAAACCAGCTTGGCCGGTTGAACCAAAATACTAAACCTGGACAATACTGGTGGAGGGCCTCTGGCGGGTGACACCGGCAAAGCTGGCATTTATAGAATTTGTCCAGTTTTTTTGTGAATCATTACTCATCAGTTTAATTAGCTATTCTTTGAGGATTTCAAATCCACCAGCCAAAAAAATTTTTTTTTGAATATGCAAATATTTTGAAAATTATCCCTTTTCATAGGTTATGTGTTGTCTTTGAAATGAGAGTACTTTTATTTCAAAGATACTACTGAGAGTGCTCTTACTACAGATCTTATTTTTTGACCACTGTTTTTACAAATGGTCACTAGTTGATGCCAAAAAAAATATGCTTCAAAGTATGCCAGTCAAAGCCTACCCAAAGACTTAGTTTTTCTACAATTTGCAATTTTCTGAGACCCATGAACTTGATTGTTGGCTGGTACTAAATTTTGTTACTTAGATTTAGGCTACAATTTTATACGTGATTATTAGCTAGAGGTTAGCCTACGCATCTAATATCATCTATTTTTGAAAAGGAAATTCCTTCAAGCTTCAGATGATATCTAGGTTAAATATAATATTTTGCTACTAAAAATGAAACTGAAGCTTTTTTACCTCCCCCCCTCTCATTTGCTGTGAAAAAAGAGGATGCAACAAATTTTGATTTACAGAAGCCAAATTTTGCCAGTTTTTGAACTTGTGTTTTAGCTTCTATTTCCTTAGAAAGTTGTTATGCATCAATGATTTTAGTGTTAAAATGTTTAAAATTTATTTTGTTTTTTGAAAGAGCGTTACTTTTCTAAAAATTTTAAATGACTGAGGGCAGGTAGAAATACTTTAAAGTTTTTTGACTGACATGATGCGTAGTAACTATTTTTGATCAGTAAGTATCAAATACTGGTTAGCATAAACTATTTAAAGTTATATATTGGTCGAAAGCAAATTTCTTGAGCTTTTCAACGAGACTGGTATTCAGCAACATATCATATTTTTTATATCACAAATTAACCTGTTTTACTTTTGCTTACCTTACCCACTTTCTTGGGCGTGTTTTAAGATCCTAAAATAATTTGAAAATTTTTATCGCTAAATCTTTTTATTATCACTTGATATTTTGTTAGAAGGTAAAACAAAAGAATGGTGCTAAGACTGTTAATGGTAAAGGCTGCAGTTTGCTGGTAAACATGTAAATCTCAATTTGCTTTTAAGGTAGCTGGCTTTTGTAGGTGTTAGGTGTCTGTTGAACATTTGGCAATTTTTGTCATCTGCAACTGGGTTCTTGGGCTTTATAACCTTTTTTTGGTAAAAAAATCAAAAAATTTAAGGTGTCGTATTTTTCAGACCATAAGGCACCCCAGGCTGTAAAGGGCAGTATCAATAAACGTCTTCTAATGCGTTTATTTTCATACTTAAGGCACTTCAAACTATAGGGCGCATTTAATGAAACCAAAGCTCAATGCATTTTATGGGTACCGTACTTATTTTATGATTAAACAATTGCTGTGTTCACATTGTGTGAGAAAAGTGCAGCTAGTTGTTAGGTACCGTACATGTTGCAATACATGCTCGGCGTATGTGTGTGTTTATGCATGTAAAGTGAAGAGAAAGATACACTTGTGAAGGGAACCTGAGTAAGTGAAAAGAAAAAACACACTCGCAAGGGGAATGAGAGTAAGTTATTTGATCTCAAGAAAGAAAGAAGAAGTTGGCTCTCAAGAAAAAATGAGTTGAGGGAGGTACCATTATGCTGGTAACGATTATTACGACATAAAATTTGTTCAGAGCTCAGTGACAAAGCGCAACCTCATCCACACATTAAACACACCGGACTATTAGGCACTTGTTTCATTTTTGAGAAAATTAAAGGATTATAAGTGCACCTTACTGTCCAAAAAATATGGTATAAATTATATTTTTTCTGATTCAGCAGAGCTTAAGCCATTTATGGAAAAATTTTTGAAAAGTGTTTGAGAAATGAGGTTACAAATCAATTTTTTATTTAAATTGATATGTTTAATTTCAACAAAAGGAACATCAGTTGGTGATCACAGACGCAAAAAAGTTAAAAGCTTTTTTGTGCATCATTACACTTGCACTACTCAGGAAAGAAACATATTTTACTGGCAGTAATCTTTTACTCTGAAACTGGTCTAAACTAATTTAGTTATGCAAATATAAATGCTAAAAAAGTTTATGAAAACTATTAGCTTGTACCTTCTTATCACTATTTCTTTGCAAACTTTCTTTAGAATTTCCTATTTAATGGCTATTTTGAGTGGAGGACTGTCAATTGCTGTTGCCGCCTATCTCATTGTTTGGTGTTCATACATTCAAGGAATAAGTTCAGATGACTGGGAAACTACTCATCCTTACATGATTCCAATTGCAACAGGTTGTGGATTGTTGTCTGGAGTTTGGTAAGATAATGGCATGTGTTTGTCATTAAAAAATTTTTATCATCATAAGAGATCAGTGGCAACTACACGATAGCTTAACTGTGCAATTAAATGCTGGCTTAAAATCATGAGACAACAAGTTCTGACAGCATTATTTCTGCATAGTTATGCTTTAGGACAAGTGTGTGCATCCTGTGGCCTGTAGCATAAAATTTTGTGGTCTGCAGAAAGAATTGCAGATGTGGGGGTGAAGGCTATTTTTTTTGGAGATCAATACTTTCAAAGCAACATTTTCACCAAATTTTGTAAACTTTACATGTGTAGACCAATTTTGTTATGGAGATCGGTTTAAAAGTATTGTTTTGTCAAAAAATTTAAAAGTGCTTTAAAAAAAAGGTCTTTACCACCACTTTGGATGAACACAGATTTTGACAAGCAAACTGAATATTTGAGAAGTCAAAAATTGGCCACCAGCAAAAATGGTTGCATACCCTTACTTTAGGATATCAATTTATTTTCTGCAGCTTCCAAAAAGCTGTTTTGCTTGAAGCTTTTTGTGATGCTTTCATCATTGGTGGTATAGCATCAAATTGGAAGAGCTAGGGTGTAAAGAATTTTTTATCTCGACAATTATAGCAAGGCAATTATTAGCATTCCAATAGCAGCACTTGTATTACTGACGCTTCAGAGAAACGTATAGTGCAATACATTACATGGTGTTCTTGAAAGAAGCATAGCAGGTGTTCACAGCTACATAAGTACTAAAAACGCCATATTTTAGTTTGAATACATTTTGCAATTAATGCAATTTGCAGTAGATAACTTAAATTTGGTTGAGTTTCTGCAATTACACCATAACTGAAATGGATGCAACATTAAGTGCTACCATTTCAGGTTATTGTAGAAAACAAATTAGGTTATATGGTTTACGCAAATCACCTACAAAGTTATAATCAAATCTCCAATTAAGGTGATATAGAACTGGGATGAAGACATACGCAGAAAGATTCTTTTGTAATATTTTCTGAAATGGTAGTAAATTGTGAGTCAGGAAATTAAACCAGGTCTGAAACCAACATATTTTATAGCCTTTAGGTGTTGTTATTCTGTTCTTATATTTTTGTTGAGGTAGAGCTGGCTAAGCCAGCTGGTAATGAATGTATACTTTTTGAAATATGACGGATACTAGGTCTCTGATATGAAAAAGATAGACATACAAAGATCTTTTTTTAACTATTTCGGAAGCTGTAAAAATCTTGCAAATGAGGCAAACGTTATAACATATTAAAAGGCAGAATGCGTTTTTGCTCCTAATTTGCTTTTTTGCCTTAGTAAGTTGAATAAATTCGTGTAGTTTCAAACATAAAAAAACAAAGGTCATAATGAAAGAGTGATATATGACTATTTAATCTCTAAAAAGCAGATTTCTTGACCTTAAAAATGGCAAAAATAAATTTATTCAGTAACTGCTCACATCTGCCTGCTGTTGTTGCTGCAGTTGAGTTCGTTGAAACTTTGATGTTCATTAAAAAATTTGACTGTGAAGCTGCTTGTGTATGTTATTAAAAATGAAATTTGCTCTATATTAGTCAAAATAAAAGGTATGGTACTAAAAACTAATATGGATGATCTTGACTCACAAGAAAAATTTTCTTCTGGTCAAACTTTAAAGTGCCATCATGACTTCGAAACTAGTTGAGATTGTTAAGTTTTTAGAAATTCAGAATCAAATAATAACTACAGAGAAAAGATGTTAATATGATACATAAAACAATCTAACACGCGACTTCTACACTTGTAGTACTTGTGTTAGAAACCAACTATGTCTGGAACATTGGCAAGTGGAATTGTCTGATGCTTTAAATGTTCTATGTACAGTATAACTGTATGTGAAAAGGTTCTTAAAGGCATAGAAGATATACAGGGAGGAGAGGGCTGCAGGGCACAGTTTAATGATGATTCTTTTGTGAGATTAAAAAAATTTGTCAGAATCGGCGTTTTGAAGAAATCTTGAAAGCACGGCCAGGGTTTCCCATGGTGCTTTAGAGAGCAGATGTTGGTTTTCAAAAAAATTTAATCTATTTTCGAGAAACAATCATCTCTGTAATACCAGACATGGTAGTATCTATTTTTGAGCTTTTTCCATTTTTTCGTGTTATTTGGGTTGTGAACATGGCTTTATTAGTTTAGAAAGACTTTAGCTCAAAATTGGACTTGGCTTTGGTAATGGCAGTGGTTTTTGTCTGTGAAGGTGTTTTTGATTTGTAAACGTGGCAGAGTCACCAGTTTGGACGTTGGCCTTTTGCGATGAACAAACAGTATGATATATGTCCATAATTAAGGCATTGATTATTTTTTAAAAGTAAAACTAATAATCTATATATAAATCCATTTCAGCATCTGGTTGGAGGTTATTTACTGACAACAAAATTTTGGTAGTAAGTAATGAAAATAGTGTGGGGTGCCTAATTGAGGACGTATTGCGACCCAGTCTAGTGTTAAAATATTAACAATTAACTATACTTGCAGGTTTGAATAAAATAACTAAGCAGTTCCAAAGTTGTGAAAATAACCTCTCTTGCAAGCGTTACTAGGGTATTACTACTATTTGCTTCAAGGTATGTAACATGAAATGACAATTGCAACTGAGAAGTCAGTTGGGGCAAATACAAATCTTTTTCGCTTTAATTGTCTTGTTTAAAAAACAATGAAAGTAAGCTTTACCTTGCAGCTTTACAGCAATTATTGCATAACTGTCATGAAGTTGCTAGGTGAACAATCACTAGAAGGCAAGCAACCTGTTAAAAACCCAAATTTCCCAGTGGTTTCCAGCTTTTTCAGCGTCATGGTCACTTTTGACCATAGGAATGGAAGCTGCGGGCATTCTTCTATCCTGTAATAAAACCAGTTAATACTATTACGGCACAAGTAATCTCTACTAGAGTGGTAAATTAAGCAGCATTGCAAATTGTTTTAAACTGAATAATTCATTCTATTTGATTTTAGCTCAGTTCATTCAATTTACATATCGCTCAGGATAATTACTTATCAGAGCAACTTATTCTAGCCAGCTTTGCAGTCATGGCGGTACCATTAATTTCAACTGGTGTTACAAAAAATTCGGTAGTACTGTAAAACTAAATAATCGTGATCCAGCTGGTCCAGTTCTCCACAGTCTCTCAGTGATCAAAATATATACAGTCGTAAATCAGTTGTCTCAATGTCTTTTATCCCCTGTTAAATTTCAGGTAACGTTAGTCTAAAGTCAACTCGAACAAAAAAAAACAAGAACACGTGCAGTGCATGCAATAGTTGCCATAGAAACTTTAGGGCTAGTTGCTCAAGATCGATAGAAAGGCGAGTTTAGTGAGGTTTGTGGGTAAGTGACTATTGGTAACGTTGCAATATGTCTTTTTTGTAAAACGCTGCATCGTAACTTTATATTTTTTAAAGCTATATTTAAGTACAAATATTAAAGTGAGCTGCAAAAAGAAGCGAAAATGCAGTGATTTATATCTAACCTGTGGGTGTACTTTTATAAGTACTGTCAGAAGCAAAGCCTTAATGCATGGTGTGTCATCTAGTTTTTTCTAATTCCTTTATAAAGCCTTCAAAACTAAAATGACATTTGCAAACACATTACTCCAAGTACTTGAAAAAGACAAAAAAAGTTTTTTGGAAGACACAGAAGCTCCCTCAAAGGTATAGAACTTCGTTTTGATGGAAGTGTACACAAAACCACTTGAAGTTTCGTGTGGTTTTTATGCAGTATCTATTGCCACCGTCAAAGGAAAGAAACCTCATACTATTGGATAGACGCTGATAAAACCATGTGCGAAACAATGAATGAAATCATACTTTGAAAGGAGGTTGAAAAGAAAATAGCTACTCACTAACCATACAGTCCAATGAAGAATAGAAGATATGAGCACAAATATCTAGGAACAAATTGTAAACTAGATTTTTTTCGTCGCCATCTGGTCTGTTCTCGATTTCGTTAGATGTATCTCTGGAAGTTAGTCTTGCTTTTAGCTCATGGCTTTTGTTAGATATATCCATTCCAGAAGGATAAAAAAATTCCTTTCTTGTGCAGCCCTGATGGGTACAACTAGAGCCTTGGATGTCCATGAAACAATGTCTACTATTTTTGTGAATAATGATCTCGTCTGGGCGAATCTTTGTGGCTTTTGCGCAGATGGTGCACCCACAATGAAGGACAGGTTTTCATGCTCATGTTAAACATCGTGCTTGAGCTGTGAAAGGCGTTTATTGCATATTAGGTCACCAAGCTTTGGCATCGACACTTTATCAGAGCTACAATCAAATATGCATCAGCAGTCCATCAACTTGGTCAGTTACATCAAAGGTGGTGCTTTAAACTCGGAGCTTTTCTAGGAACTGTGTAATAAAAAAAAATGTCAAGTGTTATGTCCTTCTTTTTCACAGAAACATTTGCAGGCTACTGAAATGAAACATGACAATAAGAATCTTTCTACTTTGGAATTAGATGAAAGAATTAAGCGAAATACACGTTCATTCTCATATGGATGAGTAACTCAAAAACAAACAATGTAAAACTTTGTGTAATATAAATACATAATACATGGTGCGGCATAAGTAACGCCCTTTTTAATTTTGTATCTTTTAATGTAAACTTTCTTTATTTTTTTTTAATTAATTTGCTAAATCTTCATTTTTTCAGATATTTTATGCAACCATGGGATTAACAAAGGAACAGAGAGTAAAAGCAATTTAATTGTACTATGAATACAGTAAAACAATTCCGGAATTAAAGAATTCAATTTCAGATAAATTTTCATAAAATTACCATTGCAATGTGTCAAAAAGTTTGTAAAAGTGTTACTGGTAGAGTTCAGAATTGCACGGAAATCAAATGGAACATTTTAAACATCTCAAATATACGACTAAATTCTAAAACTTTACATCTTTTGTAACTTTTATTTTTGTTCTAAATTTGGTTTAATTTTATTTGTATTGATCATTATTAAACCGAATAAGCATTGTATTAATCTATTAACCTGTGACAATACATTCATGTTCGAAAAAATAATGGATAATCAAAAAGGCTTTAATTTTGTTCCACTTAACTAAAGGGCGTTACTTATGTCGCATCCTGTATATAAAATATATAGATCAAGATTATATAAATATATAACTCAAAAACAAACAATAATAATTTTCCATTGAATTTGATGAAATGGCACCTCAACAATACCTTTGTCAAAGTGAATAAATACGTTCGTTCGTATGAACCAGATCTGGCGTTACTCTGTAGCCTGGATTCTAGAGCTGTGCTCAATGTGTCGTCTTTGTAAGACCACTGCGGCGGGTAGTTTTGCATTTTGTTATTTGCTTTCATATAACTCGTGTAAAACTCATGGACTCGCAAAAATTTTTTGTGGATCCCGGTTGGGAGTCTTTGGTTTTGACATTACGAACAGGGCCGCTAAATGAGTAATCTAGACCAGTGTTTCTCCGCCTTTTTGGACACGAGGCTGATTTTTACACAAAGCAAAGGTATGCTGCCTAGTTATATTACGTTTTTTCCAATTTTAGTAGGCTTCTTATTAGTTAGTATTGAAATTACAAGCCGTGGCCCACCTGTTGAGAGCCTACTGTTCTAGACCTACAAATTATTTTTAATTTAATTATACACAGCTTGATTTTGTGTGGATTTAGACCAGAGGCTCTGAATCTTTTTTATGTGTTTTGCTCCCTTATGAACCCAAGATACAGTCATTTTCCTTCCTACCGTAAATTATAAAACATCGAGTTTGATTTAAAAATAACAGTTTTACAAAGTAATTTCCCAAACGAATGTTTACCGACATATTTTCTTTCGTTTTAAGTGAAAACCCTGAGCCTGATAGCAAACCAAACCAATTACCAAAACAAAAAAGATTCAAAGAGAAAAGCATGTCAGCGTTATTTGAAATCTTCTCACTGGTAAAAATCGACTGTTCTGTTCTTGAATAAAATGTTCTTAATGGAAGTAATGAACGATTAACTACAAGGTGATTGAAAAGTCACTCTTTATTTTAGAAATCTTGTTATTATATTTTTAAATCATATTTTTTACAAAAAATGAATATGAGAACAACACTTATTATATGAAATTTTATTTAGAATTTGATATGTCGACCACCATTCGCTTTTATTTTCTCAAGCCGATCGGGAATCGCATCAATTGATCTTAGAAATTCTTTTGGAATGGCAGAAATCACTTCTCGTAGTCGTCCTTCAAGTTCTTCTAAAATCGCTCGCTTTGTAGAATTAACTTTTCTTTTAACCAACCCCAAAGAAAAGAATTGCATGGTGTTAAATCAGGGCTTTTAGCCGGCCATTCATGTGCACCACGTCGACCTAACTATCTCTCAGGAAAGCGTTTATTCAGCCATTCACGAACAACAGTAGCAAAATGTGGAGGAACACCTTGCATAAAAATCAAGTCTTCAATATTATCCCTGGTGTTGACTTCTGGCCAGATATTTTCTTGCAGCGTATTGAGAAACCTATCAGCATTTATTGTGTCTTCAGAGATAAAACGCCCAATAATTTTATTTGAAGCCGTTCTATACCTCGCCATTATCTTAAATCGATTTTGAAATTTTTCTGCGATAATACGAGGATCTTTTTCAGCCCAGTAATGACAGTTGTGACTGTTTATAAATCCACTGATATGAAATACCGCTTCATCACTCCAAAGAATATATTTTTAGAAAGAGCTGGCCAATCTTCATACCAAGCTAACTTCATTCCCGCAAACTCCATACAAATGTCGAAGTCTTCGGCAATGAGTGCTTGACAGTAATGCGGTTTCCAGGCATGTCATTTAAGCTCCTTCTTGAGTACAGTTCGCACACAATGAAAAGAGACGCCACTTTACCTCGCTGCTTTTCGAATGGACTCTTTTTGGGCTCTGAGTGAACATTTCTTAAACTGTTTTCACTATCTGCAGATCACTGGAATTGGAGGGATGATCGCTTCTTTGAGCATACATTACAGAACCTCTCGACATGAGTTTTGTGTAACAGTTTTTGATTGTCTTTGTATCGATCTTAGCAAGTGTTCCGTTAACGGTTCTTCACCATCTTTGCACCTGAACAGCAGATTTCCAAACGTCATAGCGTGATGCTACCTGGGCACGTTCTTTTAGAGTCAACTTTTTTGCATCTTAATAGGAAATTTAAAAGAAATTAATTTGAAAAAAAACATTAATACTTTTAATAATCTGAAAACAAAATATCAATCTACATTTAATTATCATATATCAAATAACATAAATGAAAGAATTGAGAAAAAGTTTACTGCAAATAAAAATATTTTGAACTGTTACAAAACTTGTTGGTGGTACAGAATTTTAATATAGCTTTGAAAAAAGCTGTTTGAGCCATAAGCTTTTTTGTGACGCTCTCATCAGTGGCGGAATCGTGTCAAAAGAGAAGAGCTAGAGTGAATAAGTATTTTATGTGATTAATTTGAACGTTAGGCAATCAAGACAAGGCAATGATAGCGCTAATATTGCAAAGTACGCCAAGAAAGATTTTGCAATAGGGATAATGCTAAAGAAAGCGCAGCAAGAGGCAAAATAAGAACGCTGCGATTATCGAAAGAGTTTAAGAGTGTAAACAAACTTTTTCTGTCTGCATAACACAGGGCGCCGTATTTTGATATAAGCATCCTCTACGAGATTAAGATGGAAAGAGCTGTGTGCTGCGGCGAGGATTGAAAACCGCTTGTTATGTTAGTTTAATGCACATGATCATTATCTAAAACAGGGCTTCTCAAACTTTTTTGTTCTGCGACCCCATTTTAGAAAATTAATTTCTAAGCGACCCCTGGATGGGTAGCCTACACATTAATGATATTAAAGCAATAAACGTTCCATTACAGGCACTGGCGTGTTTGGAAACAATTTTGTTTTGAGGAGGGAGCAGGGAGCGAAGCATTAAGCTTAATCTTATTGCCAAGCAATTATAAAAAATACGTTAACTCAGTCTCCTTTCGAAAGGCAAAGCATTAAACGAAGAAAATCTTGCAAAAGCAAGAATTTTGCACATTTTGGTCACAAAAAACCGTTCTTTTACATTTTTTGCTTCGGTCATATCCTTTGGGGGCGATCTCTTTTGTATTCCCACCATAATTGCACCACTGATCACAAATCTCAAGTATTTTTTTCTTGGGTGAAATCATGCAAACGCACACAATCACAAAAGTAACCATCTTCTTCTTCTTTTTCTTTCGGCTTTTCCCGATTAGGGGTCGCCACAGCAGATAATGTGCATTTTTATAACATAGCATTTTTGTTTTTACGGTCGGATGCCCTTCCTACCACCAACCCTCTCTTCAGAGGGAAAACTGGGCCACCTGTCTTCCACATAAAGGTGGGGGCGTCCCGTTAAGTGCCTTGCCCAAGGACACAACAAGCGAACTTGCCGGCTTGTTCTCCACAACCTCCCCCAAATGCCGAGCGCCTAGCAGGGAAGCTGTGAATACCATTTTTTAAAGTCTTTTGGTATGACTCGACAAGGGGATTGAACCCACCTCTACTGACTGCATCGCGCCGGTAATCACAAAAGTAACCATACAGTAACAAAAAAATACATAATAGAAATAGTGAAGCAAACAAAAACTTCACAAAAAAATGAACAGTACAAAATTTATCACTGATACGTCAGAACTGTTTGCTCTTGAAATAATGTCTTAGACATTAAACAATGTTTAAACAAGACATTGTTTAATGTCTAAGACATTATTTCAAGAGCAAACAGTTCTGACATATTAGTTCATTTCTTTCATAAATCATCATGCGCAATATTCATTCCGTTAGATGAGATTGTATAAAATTTATCAAGCTCATCTAACGGGATGAATATTGGGCGTGATGATTTATGAAAGAAACGAACTGATACGTCAAAACTGTTTGCTCTTGATATAATGTCTTTAAATGCATATTGAAAATAGTCAAGAATTGACGCAAATCTCGGTAACATAATTAGTTTTTGAATTCTCGGGTAAAGGCCAAAGCAAGGGAACATGACACTTCTTCAAAATACGCTACTGTCATGGTAAACAACTAGCATATCTTTCGCACTTTTTCATTGGCTCTTCTTAAACATACCAACCTTCCCAAGTTAACAAACATTAGTAGTAGCAAGCTATTTTGTTAAGCTTGAAAAATACGATTTCAAATTTCAAATAACGCATAAACATTTTTCTTTCCTTAACAATGTTTGGACCACCAAAAACGAAGTTTAGCAGCGTTTTTTTCACAATTTTTGTATTTTTAGATGGCATGTTGAAACTTTATTTTACATTATATTTTTTGTAAACATATATTGATGCAAATTTTATTTCCTTCTAATTTTTTTTATCTTGATTATTTCCGCCTAGTTTCTCTTTCTCTGACTTTTAGACTCAAATTTTATCAAATTAGAAAATTTTCTCAAATAAGAAAATTTCCTTTTGAGTGGAAGCCGTGTCAACAAGGTCAATATCGGTCAGTATGTTACAACAAAGGAGATGTAACGATAAATAACTTGTTGCGATGTTTTGATTATTTTTAGATGAAAGCTCAGACAGACATAGTAGTTAACAACTGACTGGCTGACTGCGTAAAGATAAAGTTACCCCTAAAAATACAATACAAAATCATTTTACTGCAGGTCTACTTTTAATTTTAATAGCTTTTAATTCTGATGAATACAGCCAATTTGTTTTAAATTTGTTTCGCGACCCCAAAACTAAATCGTGCGACCCCAAATGGGGTCGCGACCCATAGTTTGAGAAGCCCTGATCTAAAAGATGCTGACCAATGGCAGAGTCACAATCCAGTTTGGTGTCGTTTCGTTTGCATGATCTGTGTGGTAGAGATTGGCGTGGACGGGTCAATTGTTGTCTTAGCCATTGCGGAGCATGTTGCTTGATTTGATCCTGTACAGGATGTAATCAATTAGTCCAACAGTATTTTACTTGTTCCGATATTTTAGCAACGGTTTGGTAAAATGCTGTAGTTTATACGCAAATCATGAAACAAAAATTTAACCTTTGAATTCTTTTTTCCTTCCAAATCTTTTCCTTAAACAAATTTCTTCTCGGAATTGATGGTGAGCCAATTACCTCCTGGTTTAGCACCACTAGTTAAGATGTCGTTGACTTAACTTTTGCTATTTACTTGCATTTAAACCAGGCCTCAATGAAATTTTATTGGCAAACAAGAATACTGTTTTGTCGCGTAAGCTGCTATGATGATAAAAAGCACTGCCGACTATGCTTACACAACAGCAGTACTATACACAAGCGTGGGTTGAAGTGCATGTACAACTGTGTGTGCTTAAAAAAGATCCAGTACTTAAGTACTAACTTCTTTCATACCTGTTTGCGTTTGAATTTTATCTGGGAGTGTTCCGTTTATCTGCAGATGAAAAATGTGCTGTACATACTTTTCAAACGTAATTGTTTTCAGCCCCAATTTTACAGTTCTTCTAAGCATTGAGACATCTTTTAATTGATGTTTTTATTGATTAAAGAATGATTTTAGTTAGAGTACAAGTATATTGAAAGTCCTCGCTGTGGCGTAATTTCTGCGTCTCTACTGTCTATGTCCGATATATGGCTCGCTCCTTTTAACAATATTAAGACCCAAGCAGGCTCATGTCAAAAAAGGGGTTAAAAAGTAGGTGAACTTTTGAAACAAGGTATTGGTTTTATACAAAAACCAATCAGGATACATAGTTTTATTAGCTTGTTCAAAAACTAGCAAAGTTACAATAAATAGTATTTTGTTTTATTCGTTTGTTTTTTTCAAGTTTACGATTTTGGACTCAGTTCTGTTTGATTTTACCATGACGAAATGGCATGATAAATGATGGGAATGATCAACTCTAGATTTCACGTATTAAGGTTTTGGTTGACATTGTCAAGGAGGGTGTGACTCAGAAAAGTAAAGCAGCCTTGGTATTTACGTTTTCTGCTACCAGAGGATTAAGACATGTAACTCTGACTTGTGGTTTAAAGCTCTGCTTCCCAATCTTTTCAAGTTCGCTACCTACTTTTGCTGGCATGGATTAGATGACCGACCACTAGCCGCCTTTTGTCAACATAAAGAACGTGATGGTTTCTCAATTTGGACATTTGTCTTGAGATCAAGTTTGCGGAAACAATCATTTTGTCACATTACAATTTTTTTTTATCAACTTTATGAATTCCATTTTGAAAATTCGTCGTCCACGTGATAGAACTTAGCGGGCTATCAGTAAGTGCGCTGCCCCCGGTAGGGAAAGCACCGGTTTAAAGCTTTGATTATATCAATACCGAATTGTTTATAATTTTTGCCCCACTACTTAACTAACACGAGAATTGCTTGTATGCTTTAAAGTTATCAAAGGTAGGTCTATCTAATGTTACCTATTTTTTTGATTTTAGTTGGAACGTGGCTTTGTGGAGTGTGTATGGAATAAAAACGCCATTTATCATATTAATTTTGTTCATGGCGATAGTGATGATTATATCTGTGCTGCCTTCTTGGTCGTTCGGTGAAAAGAAATCCTCAAAACCTCCTGTTAGTAATTCAAAATGGTTTGACATACATGGAAAAATGGAATAGAAGTCGTGAAAAAGTTTTGAATATTACTGTGTCTAACAAAGTTAGTGTCGTGTTAAAGTGTATGAAATTATGTTATGTTAGAATAGATTTTCGTAGTATTTAGCATAACGTTTAATTGTTCATATTGAAGTTTGTGTTGGCTGTTTTAGCGCTATGCTGTTAGCGTTTTAGCCCATTATGCAATGCTGGGGATTTTAGATTGTGTGCATAAGCCATATTGTTATCAGCCAAACCAATATAACAAGCAGTACTTTGTTTAACACGATAAAGCTAACATAACAAAAGTAAGAAAAAGAGCACCGCAACTTTTCATCCTCTCTTTGAGTCTTCATTGGGCAATATCAATCTGAAATCTTTGCGGTAAATGTAAATTTCACAGAACTGAAAGACTTATAACGATAGTGGTATGGTTTTAACACTGCACCTCTCAATGAAACATGTGCAGAAGCGACTTTGCTCCGTGTGAATAACCCGAGATTTATATTTAAGGATGGCTTAAGGCGTTTCATTAGTAGCGCTTTCGTTAGCTCGGTTTCAGTGCTATAACGGCACTTTTTATTACTTTATAGTTTTGTTCTGCTGATATTGTCTTTCTGCAGGTTTTGCACTTATCACTATGGGATGTGATGGCATAGAATAAGCAAAGTTTATCTAACTCCGCCATCAAATCCCTTCGTGATCAATGCAAAGCCTGCAGAGAAACAATATCAGCATGGCAAAACTTCATATTGTTAAAAAGTGCAGTTTTAACACCGAAACCCAGCTAATGAAAGTGCTGCTAATCAAAACTGCTGATTTTACTACAATGATACTACTCTCGTTATAAGTGTTGGGTTCTGTGAAATAAATTTACTTTCAAAATTTCAGATTTATATTGCTCTGACAAAGTCCCCGAGAGGAGACAAAAAGTTGTGGTGTTCTTTTTCTTAGTTGTGTTATGTTAGCTTTATTATGTTAAACAAAGTACTGCTCATTGCATTGATTTGTTTGATAAAAATATAAAAGAAAAGTTTCCTCCTATTCGAAATCTATTGTGCATGAGCTCTAATCTAATTATGACGTTCTTTGTGGTTGGGAAGGTCAAAGTCAAATTAACTTCCAAGCAAAAAAGCGATAGCACACACTTGCCTTAAACTGAACTTACAAAAGTTTAACTCTATTTAACTGGAGGTGATACTGATGACTTATCTTACTTTATTGCTAAATTATTGCGTGCTTGTAGTATTTTACAAACTTAAGTAGTGGCATCCAAATAAGGTTATACTGTGAAAACGATAATTTTTCTGATCATTTGGATCGATTTTTTTCAAATCTTTTTATTGATGTCAGGTTAAATTTTGTGCTACGTTGTAACATAGTGAATGAGGTCATCTCTAATGTGAAATGGTTATACAGATCAAACCAAGATTTTAAGTTGGTGCCTCTACAAAACGTACAGTTATGGAATCGGAACTTCCATTTTTTGATTACATCTAATTTTTAGAGACCAGATAGCATGAGTGATTTGATTGTTTTCAGAATATAATAAAATAAAAAAATTAAAAATAAAACGATTTTACACCCGTAGACAAGGGTTAAATTTAACTAGTAGACAATT
The DNA here is from genome assembly GCA_963675345.1 of Trididemnum clinides. Lineage (NCBI taxonomy): Eukaryota > Metazoa > Chordata > Ascidiacea > Aplousobranchia > Didemnidae > Trididemnum > Trididemnum clinides. Next base: position 18,988,257 of record OY776293.1, on the reverse strand, counting down.
CTAGTTATTTTATCTAAAACAGAGACCTTACGAGACAGGATAAGTAGTAAATAAAAGAATCTATCAAGATTTGTTCCAAGTAGAGTTGCTCATGTTACTCTTAATATAAGTTAACTATCTAGATTGTTATGGACACTGAAAGCAGGCAGTGTAATCAGGTGAACTGCCAAAGTTAAAATTTTATTTGATTAAAGGTATTTTCTGCCATGCTTTAGAAGACAATTGCAGTTTAAGCTTGTAAATTCGTTTACTAGTCTTGGTGCGATATACTTTTTTTTTGCTATTTATTTAGATGCGCCACTGTTTTCTAATTTTGAACACGTTGCTCTAACAAAGACCTAATTAGGGGGAGAGAAGCATGGGATCCCCAAAAGTTAAGGCATTTTTGGCACATAATGACCTAATTTTTGTTGCGTATGATAAATTATTTGATCCTTTACCTAATTACCTTACTGGTCTCGATCCAATGGTATCTCATGCTACAGAACTAAATTATTAAGTTTATTGTGATATCTCTTGCACTGTTTTGTATTTTGTCATTTACTTTTTTGTATTTGTATCAATGTTCTTCACTTTTTAAAAATATACTGTTCTGAAGGTACTTAGTAGGGTGGCTCTTAAATGAACGAAAAAACATTTTTACCAAATTCCCAACTCCAAACCCCTATTTTTTCAATGCAGGAAAAAATCGTTTTGTAAAAGTTTGAAGTGATTCCAACAAGGTTTAGAACCTGCACATAAACAATAAAGTTTTAGCAGAGTATTAGCACACATCACGAGGAGGCGAAAACCCAAAATAAGATATAACCAGAAAGTCTAGAACCATATTTCACCACTTAAAGTTTGTACTATGATTGTGGCTATCCAAATAAAGCATTTAAAAAACAGCTTTTTTGTAATTCTAAACCAGTTTGGGTAGAATATATAAACAATAAGTGATGTTTTGGCATTTTCATGAAATTTTGCAATTTCTGATTTAAAATAAATTGTTTTGCGTCATATGTGTTCAAAGTGCATAAGAATAGAAATGCTATGTATTTAGAACACATATGAAGAAAAAATTTTATATCCTAGGCCATAATGAAATACGCCAAGCAGACTTGACTTACTAATCCAATGGTTCTCAACCTATTTAGGTTACGGACCGATAAAATTTCAAATTAAATTTTGCGGACCGGTGGACTTTAAAAGTCAACGAAAAATGTCATAAACACAAAAACAAGGTATGCAATTCAATAGCACACAAATATGAACAATTCAATGAGAAATTTGCTGCTGTCTTTTTGATATTAGAAGTGGTAAACGTGGTTGTAGTGAAGTTTCTGAAAGATGAAGTAGAGCGTTAATTTCCGCAAGATTTCTCTTGTTTGGTCGTGATGAGAGATAAAAATGAAAAGCTTTTCTCACATAGGTAAGTTGTAGAAAAAATTAGCAGTAATTTGATTGCTTTGTCACTCAGCTCAGGACATTCGGTTGTAAGCGATAACCAAAACTGTGACAGAGGTAAATCTTGGTGCTTGGACATCAACGTGGTATCGCAGGAAAGTTCCATAAGCGATTCTTTCTCCACAGTGTTAAGATTGCATGAATCGATATCCTCTGCAAAGGGATTAATAATCCAAAAGTTTCCTTTTCGAGGACTGCATTATGTGGAAAATATTGGCCGAAGCTGATGGCTAGCTCCTGCAAGTGTTGACTTATAAAAGCAAGTAACTCTCCTGTGTTAACAGAAACATTTGCCACGACATCTTGCAAACACGGGAACATATCGATATCGTCTTTCTGCACATTACTTTTCCAAAACACCGTTTCTTTTTGAAAGCATCAGTTTTGTTAGGAAATGTAAATATTGGTGTGATTGCCTTGCAGAAAACCGTTAAGGTCGTTCAAGCGGCTGAATATGTCCGCTAAGTATGCTAGTTTGGCTGTCCACATCTCATCGAATAAGAGTTCTTTTAGTGAAGAGTTTTTTCGCAAAAAAACTGCTTTACTTCTTCTCTCAATTCAAAGAGACGAGTGAGAACGCGTCCTCTCGAAAGCCACCTAACTTCAGCATGAAATAAAGAGATGATGATGTTGTGAACATGCTATCACACATAGCCTCAAAGAGCCTCGAGTGCAATGCTCGGCCACGTATGTCATGTATGATCTTCACTGCGCCGTTCGAAACGTCATTTAATTCAGGAGATAGTTTTTTGGCAGATGAATTTTCCCAGTGAAGAATACAGTGTGTAGTCAACAGATCTTTGGTTGCCACGTCTCTAATTTTCGTAGTTACACCCGAGTGACATCCCATCATGTTAGCAGCGCCGTCAGTACAAACCCCGACACATTTACCCAATCTAAATCTTGCTCTTGCACACAGTTATTAAGAGACTTAAATATTTCTGAACTGGTCGTCCGTCCAGGTAGTTTGAGACTATAAAGAAAATCTTCCATGACTCTTCCTTCATTTACATACCGAACAAAGCATACAAGAACAGCACAGTTGCTCAAATCTGTTGATTCGTCAAGTTGTATAGCAAAATATTTTGATTTCTTTACTTGTTCAATAAGTTGCTCTTCAACATCAACTGCTATATCTATTATTCTCCTTTGAACTGTGTCATTTGAAATTGGTATCGCTTAAAGTTTGTTTGCTGCTTCTGGACCAAAAACCTCTGTAGTAGCTGCTAACATGCACGGATTTATTAAATCTTCCCCGATTTTATGAGGTTTTTTAATTTTGCCGATGTGAAGAGAAATTAAATTGGAAGATTTCAGAAGGGCTTTATTAGTCGTCATCTTTCGCATATTCGTTCTATGCCTTTCTGTTTCACTCAGTAGTCTTTTGAAATAAGCCAGAGGCTTGGCAACAAGGTTGCTATGCTGCGAGTGAAAATGCTGAGTAAGCTTTGAGGGTTTCATTGCGTAGTTTGAAAGAACTTTGGCTCAGACTAAGCACATAGGAAGCGGCAATTTTTCACTGCTAGGAACAATGGTGAAACCAAGTTCCAAGTACTTCTTATCATACTGCCTAATAAAGTCTCGTCTTCGCTTTTTGCTTGTCTCTGCACAATCCATATCACCAACACATAATCGTTTCCTGCCATATGGTACATTTGAAGTAGTAGGCCTATCTTCTTCCTCTTTCCTGTTAAAACCACCAACTTGATTTCCACAATTGGGTGTCTTTTGAAAGAACTGGAAAATATTTAGCTGTTTGCTTGTTTCCATTTTACTGCCAGATTTTGTTAAATTACACTGCTAAATTTTGGTTTGCAGCGCTATGCCTTTGCTGCCGTTATTTGTACTATGACGATATAACGCTGACTAGGCACTTATAAACCGCTGCACAATATTACTCGTTCTTTTCGGACATCACCTACTGTTCAAGAAACAACTACTGTGTGCTGTATTGCCAGCTGAGAAAAGACCGTTGCGCTGTAGGTTAAACCAGAGGTTCCCAAACTTTTTGCCTTTCAGACCCTTTTTTGCGAATCTGCTTCGCGGACTTCTTTTTGTGAATCTGCTTTTTTGCGAACCCCAATTATATGTGATATTACTTTTGTCGCGATGGCGTAGTGGTTAGAACGTCCGCTTCGCAGTCGGTAGACCTGGGCTTCATTTCTCTAGTCGAGTCATACCAAAAGACTTTAAAAAATGGTATCTATAGATTCCCTGCTTGGCGCTCGGCATTTATGGGAGGTTTTGGAGAACAAGCCGGCAAGTTCGCTTGTTGTGTCCTTGGGCAAGGCACTTAACGGGACGCCCCACCTTCATGTGGAAGACAGGTGACCCGGAAATGGCAACTCCCAAGCGAGTGCGGACTTACCGTCCAAAAAACATAGCGATACATCGCTTTCTCGTGAATGGAGGATAAAAATGGCAAATAAAAAAAAAAAAATATGGTCACCCGACTCACTTCCAATTGTAATAATTAACATACAAATACAAAAGGAAGTGGGGCTGTCCTCCAAAAAAAACTTCAACACCTGTGTTACTGTCGCGATTCGATTTATCGTCAAGCCAGAGTTACTTTCCATAATTTCACTGAAGTGAATTTCCGGGACAAACGTTGATTGATTGACTGACCGGGACGAAGCCACGAACACCCTGTGCTGTTGTCAAGGGCCCCCAGGAGTCCGCGGACCCAAGTTTGGGAACCTTTGGTTTAAACATATTTTTTTCTTTTACATAGTGCTATAACAACTTGCCTTAAATGAGTTGTTATGCGTACCACGTGCGAAGTTCTCAATTAAGTGGATTAACTACTTGCATCAGGCGCTTCGTCTCAACTGACGCGTTGATTTTTTAGAGAAAAAGACGAAATTGGATTAGTCGGCAGAGCGCATAAATTCGTCGACCGGCTATTGGAAAAAAATTATTGTGCGCGCTTATTATGCGTCTGACTAGACTGACTTGGTCTGACGGCTGCAAGTGTTTAATAATGGATCAGCCTGAAGCATTTTCCAATTGAGATATAAAATTGAAATATACTTTGCGGACCGGCAGGAAAGTAGACGTGGACCGGCAGTTGAGAAACACTGTACTAATCATTCCAAAATTTGTCAATGATATTTAAACATTCTATTAACTTTACGTTTATGTTTTGCCTTTTGAAAATTTGCTAGTAAGTAATAACTACTTCATCGAAATTTTGCACAAGAGAACTTTTTAATAGATGGAAGACATATGTTTTTATTAAGAGTGAAAATTATGTTCATTTTTCAAGCATTTGTACATTCAGATATGTTCTTTTATGATTCTAGACTAACCTAAATCAGTTAAATCAATAAAGATGTAAAGTTGCTTGTAACCAATATAAAACTACGTTATTCAGATTGGCTTGTTTTACATTCATCAACTTCTTCACCACCAGAGTTCCACAGAAGCAAACAATTTTACTGAGGTGGAATGACAGTCATTGTAAGTTAGCATAGCATTTTTCTCTAGTTACAGAGTTAGGGTGGATTTTTTGCAGTTGGGAAATTTCTTTCAATGTTCAGGAATTACCAGTACCTGAAGAAGATTTTGTGTCTGCTCTTCACTATTTGTGAGAATGCTATTGTACTCTTCTACGAGTGCTACTCGCTCAGCATGATCATTGTGACAGTAAGGGCATTAACCACTTTTAATGGCTCACTGTAGTCATTGCAAAGTGGCCAAGTTTCTGGATCCTCCTCCATAAACTTAGATGATATACCAAGCTTTTGAAACAATGAAAGCAATCCTTCAGTAACAAGATCAGGCAGTTCTTTATGGTCAAACATTGCAGGATTGATTATCTGTCGTTTAGGAGCATCTTCTGTATTGTTGTTTTCCTTTGTTGCTTGCACCATAAATCTTTCGGCGTTGACTGAAACAGATGTATCAAAGAAGGCAAGGGCCACAAGTTCTTCGGAAAGATGCCTCAGATGAGAACAAAACTTGCACAACACAGCTTAAGACACTGCACTGTAAATGCTGGCATATGCTTGAATAGCCTTTAAAAGCTTCAAGTCATTGTTTAGGGCTGCAGCTGGTGTAGAAGCTTCTATCCATGCCTCGAGGTAGATTTTCACTGCAAAAACACACATTTGTAAAATCATTTTTTTTCTTTATTTGTAAGTTTGAACTGTTTATGGAAGATAAAGATTTTCAATGAGTATAGAACTTTTTACATCCACCTGGCATGATGCATTAGGCCGAAAGCCATGAAATACACTCGTAAATACCTCTTGGTGGAGTACCGGTATATCCCATAAAAATTAATGAGAGTTCAATAAATTCTCTAATCATCATGAAGATCCTTTCTTTCTCTCAAAGATTTTTCAGCCCAAGCAATAACATCCAAATCTTTAACTGTTTCAGACAGCTCTTCATCATTAGCTGTCGTGGCAAACACCTTATCCAAAAATTTCCACTGGACTTGAAATCGTTTAAATAGTAGCACTTCTGGCGCAGCATTGCTGAAGCAGATTTGTTAGTCTTGATTGCTTTTTACCTTCTGGTTAAAGATTGCAATTGCTAGACAGTAGTTGCGCTACATGCAGGTGAAGGGCAGAATAGTTGATTCGGGTTTTACTTAAATTTGCAAAACTGAAAAACTAATATTGAAGAGTACTTAATGACGCAAATAAAAGGTCAGTTTCTGGGCTCGTGACCAGAAAATTCGCTGTAAACAAGTTTGCCATAAGAAAACTTGCCTCAGAAAATTTCACCTAATAGGCAAAAGGCAATGTACACTGAAGGGGCAGGCCTGGTATGTAAATGTATGGGGCAGTGTACAGTGGAAGGGAGTGTGCAGGGTGGGGTGTAGATACTGGGGATGCAAAATTTGACTGCAGCAAAATTTCCTGAGGCAAGTTTTCCCACGGCAAACTTGTTTACGGCAAATTTTCCTAGAACCCTCTGGGCTACTTTAGCATTTGGTTACAGGATCCTACTCTGTCTGGTTTTCTTGTATGTCTTGAAACATGAACACCCCCTAGCAGGTTAATTGATACAAGTGAAGGTAAGTTGATACGACAGCAGATTACTTGATACATGTAGTCAGCATTCTAATTTAGTATACTTTTAACTGTAATTTTGACCAGTTGTAACTATACAGAAAATTTAGCGCAAGGAATTGCATGTTTATTGGTTTTGTTAATAGCTATTGCTAAGCAATTTACATGCAGAAAAATGACAAAATTGTCAGTTGAAAAACTCGCACAAGTAAAAGCATCATTCGGTGGAAAGTCAATCAGCTTCAAAAACTATCAAGTTCAAAGCACATAACACAGCACAATTATTACAAAAATGTTTTTTTGAGGGTAAAATGTTCCAGAAAATATTTTCCTGTGGGTAGTCAGTTGGCCAAATTCCACATTTTAAAATTAAAACTGATCTTCAGACGATGGCTCTTTTGTGAAGAGCCTCCTACAGTTAGAGGATTTGGCAATTTTATCAAAAGTGTCAGATGCAGCAAAATAATATTCATCGTCTTCATTAACAATAAAAGTGTCCTCGTTGTTGTCTACTAGTCTGGTAGGCACCTTTTCCGAAAAAACTCTTGGCAGACATCATCTGCAGGTTTATAGGTATCAATGCGAGCCACGTACCTCAAGCTGCGCTACTTTCCATCGACCTGTGGAAGTGAAATGAGTCAAATAATTAAATCCAATTGTGCTGCTAAAGATCTTGGATTTAATGATTTTTAGTCACATTTGACTTGCAATGCCTCCAAAAGAACATCAATCATTAAACAGTAGCATTTTGTAATAGTGGTGTTGTTTAAAAATAAGCTTCCCAGTAAGTCGTTACTTGTTTGCAAGATTTGGATTAGAAGTCCCTGTTTATACAGAGCACAAAACCAACTTTTAGACTGGGTAAAACCTTTGTAAACAAACTTAACCAAATACTAAATATCAATTCATACAAAGCCTAACGATAGACCTGCTTAACTTGACAATTACAAAATCTCAAGGGATTTTCTCATCTACAGAACGATCCGATTCATCATTATATTAAATAACTGAATTTTCGTTAGAGGTATCAGGAAACTGTTCCTTTTATTTTTTGGGCTTGTTTCTAAATACAAGGTGATCAAAAAGTCCCTGTGCACCTGATTTTTAATAAATATAGGTTGTAAAAAATGCTACTAAATAGCGTTTTATTCTATATTAATCAAAAACCTTTATTTAATTACTTTTATTTCATTCGATATTAATCAAAAACAGCATATTGTAACAGATATACGTGTTCTTTGGTAAACTTTACAGTAGATGCTGGAAATGACCACCACCTGCCTCAGTACATCTTGTGCCGTGTGTCATCATGTTTCTGAAGATGTCTTTCAAGACAGTGTCGTCAACTTTTTGGATACAATCGGGGATGATTTCTTTCAATTCATTTATTGTGCGGGAATTGCTGCAATAAATTTTGTTTTTCATATCGCTTCATAAGTAAAAGTCTGGAGGCATAAGATCAGGAAATCTTGGTGGCCAGAGATTTTTGGAGATAATGCGGCTATCAAAAATTGTTTGTAAAAATGTCAGAGAAGCATTTGATGTGTGGGCAGTAGCCCCATCTTGCTGAAAGTATTTATAATGATTTTATTCATGATCAAAGAGCAAAATAATAAAAACAGCGACGTAGGACTTCATTTATGTCTATTCATGACTATTTATAACTCCGTGAATCATTTATTATTTTCACAATTTAGGTGCACAGGGACTTTTTGATCACCCTGTAGTTGCTCTTTGGCAGAGGATTTGAATTGATCTTTAGTCTTTTTCATGCTTTTCTCTGCCAATTCATTTCCAACTGGAGTTTTGCCTTTATTTTGTTTCTGCTTTTTGTGGGAGCCTTTGATATATTCAGTATGTCTTGTTACCTGACCCCTTCTGAGGGATGTGGCATGGCAGAAGACCATGGAGCCCCATAATTCAGGCGACTCCCCAGGGCCAGAGGTCATAGAGAGGCAGTCACTAAAGAGGAAGCGGCGCAAAGAGACCGTGGCTGGATAGTGCAGAATGAGATGAAAGATGCTCTGGAACAGATGTCTGCAGGTGTTGTATGAAGAATTTTGCCAGTCCTAGAGAGATAAAAGCTAAACAAAAAGCTGTGTCTGTTGCAGTGGAGACGAGAGAGGACACAGCGAGCATGATAAGTTTTCTCATGGGGTCACTGCAATTCTACCTGCAATCAAGCTTGGTGATTCCTCCAGCAGATTAATAGTGCCAATATCACTAAATGGGTCACCACTCTGCATATCCATAGCATCACCTACCACCTGCCTACTTGGAAAACATGGTGTTGTAGCTTCTGTCAGGTGACCTTTAAAATCATCTTGAACCATGGCTCTATCTATGATATTTGATGGAGCAAAATCTAGTCGTGTGAAAATGTTTGGATTATTGGGTTAATTTGGAGTAAATTGAAATCCAGACACTACATTCCGAGGAACCATTGCATTTAGTTGCACTTGATTTAACAACTGTGGAATGTCATAGATTGCCTGGGTTTGTTCGAATCCATGCTGCCATGGCACTGTTATATAACCCTGTTTGAAGGGTCCAAATACACATTTATCCAGAGGTTATTGGTGATGTGAGGTATGAGGTAGAACAGTTAACAGAACTATCGCAAGCTCTGCATTCATGAACTGCAGCAAGCAATATGTGGCTTTCATGATTGTCGAGATTGAATAGCACCGTATTTTCCTTAGAATATTGGTTGTGTTGCAAAATGGTCCAAGTATTCAATGAGTACGTTTTCATTTATTCAGCCTGATAGATTTGCTTTTCCAATGCAAGTTTGTGGACCACCACATACAAAACGGTCACATAATTTTTTCCGGAAAAAATTAGCATTGTTGGTACCACATTACCGTTAGCACAGATCAAATAAACAACTGTGACTAATTAACCTCGATCTGCTGAGGTAATTGATCCAGTCTTTCTCGTTCTTTTTACTGTGACAATGCCTTTGGGATTTTGAACTGAAGTTACTTCGGTTTCATTAAGGTTGAGAATTTTTCTCACCTCAAATTTATGTTTATCTAAAACTCTTGCCAAATTGCTGAAATAAAGGTTCACATTGTGTTTATTCAAGGCGCAATTGATTTTGCTTCTAGAGTATTAATGGACAGATTTAGTCTTGGTTTAAACCCTAACCACATCCTTTTTCCCCGATTCTATTTTCTTTCATGCATCGAGGACATCCAAGATTGTTTAGAACAGCAAATTCATGTGCTAATTCTTTGCACTTTGCAAGTGTTAAATCGTGGTATTGGTCTGCAAGCTGCAGAATATGTGCAGCCAAGTAGGCCGGTTAGCTGATATAGTCTATTAACTACCCCACTCTCAGTTGTATCAACTATCCTGCCAAGCATATTTTTCAAACCAATGTGCTCCTTAGCATTCGATTCAATAATGTGATGGAACCTCACACACCAGCTAAGACCTGATTCCATACGCTACTACTGGACCACAATTCGATCTCAATCAAGTTCTCTACGATTTAAAATAAATCAATATACACAGTTGATCAAGACTAGAAAATTAGTCCATTTTAACATTTTTCAAAATTTTGTGCCCCAAGCAATACAGGATTCTCCCTCAATTTTCACGATAGGTAGACATCAGCATTGTGTTTCAATTGGTGGCGCTATTTCAATTAAAAGTCATTTCTAACTGTTAGAGCCAGTGTAATAATTATCCTGCCCTTTCTTATTAACATTTCTTTTATCGATCGATCCTTTCTTTGTCCAATTGCGGTTGAATTGACTTCTGCTACTAAACGACTTGAGAACTGCAATTTTTTATCACTAACAAAACGACTTGATGAGCATCTAAAATACAGCCACGTATTTTTGTAACACCTTTTCTCTTCATCTTTTTTATCTCTCGTCATGTGTTGGCTGGATCATTGGGGTGATCCAGCCTGTGACGTCACAATATGTATAATGACATCATAAGTAGAATAGGTTTTCGACCTAATGCTACTCTACCCATTATTGTGGTAAAGGCTGTTTGTGCAAGTAGTTCAAAAATATGGTGGCGGCATGCTAGATACAAAAAATCGTTCTGCAATTCTTGTTCAATCAAAACACAAGCATCTTGCTTTTTTACTGTATTAGAAATTGTAGTGTCCAATGACATAGCAACAACTTTTTCTTTCAAGTCCTATTTGTCAAGAGCTTCTGTGACAGCTTTTTTATGCGATAATTCTGCTCCATTTGGAAATTCTGCCACTTTCAGGAGCTGAAATACACTGTTACCGGTAACGATAATTGGTAAGCGATCAATATGCCCGTTGGTTGCCAAGTCTCTAAGTAGTTTACTATCCCAGTGAACAACTAGTAGACAACTGGCTTAAAATTCTTCTTTTAGTGATCCTGCAAGTGATTTCCAATGGAAATTGCAAAAACGTTGAATATAAGTAAGATTGATGTTGAATTCCTTTAGGTCTTGACCAATTGAACGCACTGTTTACTTAGAACATAAGTAGCAGATCTGTCAGTTACTTTTATTCTGTCAAGAGCCATTGCTAATTTTGCAGTTACCACATTTCTTGCTGCTCTCCGGCGCTTGGAAAAACTAGCCTTTTGGACAACACTTCATGCTTCATGTTGTTGTTACCCCTCTTCTTCCTTGAGATGGAGGTACGGCACAAACAGAAATTCAGGTTCACGCTGTCAACCTAATCAAACTAGGCTAGGGGAAAGGTGGCAGCCCATTTCGAACCAGTCATAAATGACTGGTAGACTCACCACCAACAAGGCAGACTGCTATTAATGGGTACCCAAGAGTCACCTCTTGCGACATGCTGTATGAGCAGCTTCACAATTGTAACCTGGTGAAGTGCGACTCTGCCACCTGTCTGCCACAAAGATGCAGGCATTCTGTTAAATGCCTTGCCCAAGGACACAAAAGCAAGCTTGTTGGCTTGTTCTCCACACTACTCCCTTTTTTATGCTGAGCGCCAAGCAGGGAAGCTGTGAACACCATTTTTTAAAGTCTTTTGGTATGACTCGACTTAGAAAATAAACCCCAGGTCTACCGACTGCAAAGTGGATGCTCTAGCCACTACACCATCGCGCCGGTTTGTGGCTTTATTACATTCAGAATCTGTACCACCGCTGCTAGAAGATGAAATTGATACTACTTTACTGCAAGTTGAAGAGGCTTCTTCCGTTTGAGTTTTCCTTTCTTTTTCCATCTGCTGTCTGTTCAAAGAATGTTTTTGCTTTGCTGCTAGTTTGAAATCAGCTAATCCAATTGTTTCTCTTTGGCCAGATTCGCTTAGTCCTAAAAGAAACTCTGTGTTTCTGGTTCGACATTAACCCGTTAAAGCCCAATTTTTTTTATTACTTGAAATTTAGATATGATGTTGTTCTGAAGTAAGAAAGAGTAAATGCATATAAAAAACTGATTTTTCAAAAAACTTTTTATTTAATGATGAACAAATAGGTGGCAACAAATGTTGCCACTGGGATGTAAGAATATCAATACTACAAAAAAAGATCACCTTTTGAATAAGAAAAAAATATACTTTTTAGAGTAATACTAATTATTTCTCATATTTTATGTTCTATTGTTGATGGAATAGCTGAAAACATTCTATACGTAGAGATACGTTGCACTTAGTGCATTTTACTGAACACCTTCTTTCACATTTTTTGCACCTGGAATATCTTGTTGGTAGTAGTGCTTGCCAATGGTCACGTCTGTTAAAGCGAATTGCTATCTATGTTTTGGTCTCAGGTGTGAAGATCTTTCTATTCCAAATCTTGAAGGTGTTCCATGCTGCTTCAAAAGTTGTTAAGCCACTTCTCTTCGGAATTCAAGCAAATGCATGGTGCTATGTTTTACACTTTTGTAAATATGCCAAGAGTTAACAACAAGGGCGTCAATACACCAAGAAAGAAAAGGCCACCACCATTTCTTGCTTCTTATTCGGGTACGATAGTTATTCAGAAAGCCGTTGAAGGCATCTACACCTCCCATTGAATGATTGTATTCATGCACAACCTGCGGCATCAAAATTTTCACATTCTTTTTCTCTATTCGAGAAAACTGAGTGACAGAATGTGTTCTTTTGCGAAAAATGCAATTTATTGCAAGCGAAACAACTGAATTATCATGCCACCTGGTTATAACATGATTTCCATCAGAAATTTGAAAAAATTCTCCTCTGCTAGACTTTTTCATTTCTTTCTTTGTGGGAAGAGGGGCATTCAAGCATCTGTCCGCACAAATGGTTCCAGTTCCTCCAATTTGTTTCTCCTTCAATTTGTCCAATAAATTAAAGGATGTGAACCAGTTGTCAAAGTACAACCTGAAACCAGCAGTCACTCTACATTCCTTTCCTAACTCAAAACTACATTGCCTCCCAGGCCAAGGATGTTTCTACTAGATGGGTATCTGCTCCACAGTATGGTTCAGCATGGTACTGGTAGCCTTCAGGAGACGCTATAGAAAACACTTTGAACCCAAACCTAATGGGTTTACTTTTCACAAACTGTTTGGTACTGTGTTTTCCATAACACCTAATCATGGTTTCATCAATACTTAGATCTGTAGTCAAAGGAAATACTTTAAAGCTGCTGTTGAGCTCGTGAAACAGCGGTCGGATCTTGTAGTACTTATCATCATCAATCTTTGAATTAACTGCAAAACGTAGATAATGTAAAATCTGTTCAAATTTATTCCTCTCATATTCTCAGCAATAAGGATATTGTGTACATCATTATCATGAGATCAATACAACCTTCGATATGGCTTTCGATCATATCCAGAGACCAGTAGAACACCAAGGAAACGTAATAAGTCATCTTTGGACAGAATAACATTTTCCTTTCCTTGTTGCACAGCGTATACGTGGGATTGTTCTATAATGATTTCAATCAGGTTGGGAGGCAAAAGTGACAAAAATGCATCTGCAGGAGTAGTGATGATGGAATTCAGGTAGCCTTCAATCTCAGGATTAAAAGTTTTCAAGGGTTCCTGAGGTATGGTTGATGATGGAAATTCTTTTTTCCTAGATTTTGTTTCTGATTTTTTACGTTTCACTAATTGGAAGGGCAATGGCATTGGGGATTCCTGGTTTGATGACATAATTTCAGCTTCAGCAGCCAGTATTCTTCTCAGAAAATGTTCAAATGAGGCCGTTGTTTCGTCATCAGATTTATCTGAATCCTCATCAGTCATGCTTGCTATTTCTTCATTTGGGGGTACTACAACCAGGGAAATTTCAGATTGGTCATCTAAGTCGGAGAGGGCATTATCTTCTTCAATAATTGATTATAATTTATTCAGAGAAACTCTGGGAAAAGAAAGAAGAGGAAGACTTAATCATATACCCATTTAGCAATAATTGTAAGTGCTACTTCCCAGTGGCAACAAACGTTGCCAGGTCACTTTGCATTCAATTTGTAACAAATATATAATAAAAATGCAGTTTTTTATCAATGTGCATTGTAATTTAACCTTTTCTAAAATAAATCAATAAAAATGTGAAACAAAATATTGATTCTTAAGGAAACTTATTTTGTTTTGCGAGCCATATTTCACATCCATAAGTTCTAAAAAAACAATTTTTTTTCACTTTTTGACACAATTTAATTAAAATTTCATACAAAACTTAAACCGTCATAAATGATTACTTATTATAGAACAAATTTGGAAAATATATAGTGGTTATTACCCAATGGGAAAGCACATGTATGCTTTTCAACAAAGGCGTTCTAAGTGGCAACAATTGTTGCCACTGGGCTGTAATGGATTGATGAGAGAGCATTAAAAGATGCTTTATCAAACAAATTGAAAAGTTCTGCAGTAAAAATCACCTTTTTGCTTTTGTGGAACAGACCTCCTGTTTTTTTCCTTTCTTTAAACTTTGATAGTGTTTGTATAGCTTTTCCACTTTTAAAATTACATTATCTTATTCTTGCTTTTTCTCAAAACTCTTAATACATGATTAACCACAGTGGTTGCGCTCAGTGGCATAGCAACGCAATACGCCGCCCTTGGATATTTGCACGAAATGCCGCCCTTAACGTGGTCATAAAAACTGATTTAAACTCCACACAACCGAAGAATTAAAGTAATGTTTGTTTAATTTTATTAAAAGTTCATAATTGAATACGTCGAGCTTTCATTGAAGCAAACTCATAAATTATATCGTCAAAAGATAATGCCTCGACTAAATCACTTTCAATGGACAGTATTGATAGCGCAGACAGCCTGCTTTCTCCCATGGTCGATCTCAAGTAAGATTTTATCAACTTACGTTTTGAAAAACTTCTTTCGCAGCTTGCGATAGAAACAGCAACAGTGAGGTATAGCTTTAAGACTCAAATAAATAAGGTGTTGATTCACATGAACGATGTTTGCTTAACCCATTTGTTCCGAAATTAGCTTGATGTTTCTGATTTTGCTGTAACTATATTCATTAGGTAATTTGAACCTCAGGAATTCGAATCTGGCATCAGAATTGAAAAATCTTTACTAGTTTTCGAGTTATAGCCCAGTGCCGTACGGCACCCCACGGAAAAGGTACCGTATTTTCCGGACTATAAGCCGCACCAGATTATAAGCCGCACCTCACCAATTTTTCCCAGAAAAAAACAGTTGCGTATAAGCCGCACCGGACTATAAGCCGCATTTTTAAAACACTAAATGTAAGGACTTTAGCCCCATTTTATCGTAAATAAATCAGTTAAAAAAATCTACTGACAACACCAAATAGTATATTCACCAAATTATTTTATTAGTTTTCTGAGAATTCATCATAATTTTTATCACATTCAGAATTACCGGTAATGTCAGTCAATTCATCTGAATCTACTACTGGTACTTGATTTTCTTCTTCTACTTCACCTTGTACCCCAGAACTATTAATGATGCCTGCTTTAATAAAACCATTAATTATTGTTGATGTTGGGATAGTGTTCCAAGCTTCAAGAATCCATTCAATTATTGTCACATAATCAACTCTTCGCTGTCTACCTGTTTTAGTAAAAGTATGATTTCCTGAGATCATCCACTCTTCCCAGGCTTTTCTTAATTTGGCTTTAAATGATCTATTGACTGAGATATCAAGAGGTTGAAGAATTTTAGTCAAGCCACCAGGGATAACAGTTAAAACAGTATTGGCTCGTCTCACTAATGACTTTACAGTTTCGGTAAGATGGGCACGCATTGAATCGCAGATAAGCATTGAGGATGATGTGTGAAAAAAACCACCTGGTCTTTTAATAAATACTTCATTAATCCATGCCCGCATTAAATTCTCGTCCATCCATCCTTTTTCATTAGCCTTCACCACAACTCCATCAGGAAAATTACCTTTAGGCAATGTTTTCCTTTTAAAAATTTCCATTGGTGGCAATTTTAATCCACTTTTAGGTTTTAAAAAATTTTAAGATTTTAAACGTTAACTTATAAGCCGCACCTGACTACAAGCCGCACCCCTTAAATGAAAACACATTTCAAGTTTTTAAGTGCGGCTTATAGTCCGGAAAATACGGTACGTACAAAAACTCATTTCATGATTCTATTGCTTTTTTAGATGTTTTCGACATCAACAAACACTTAATTCCCGAATATTCCTTTATAAATATTCCAATAATAAAAAAAATACAATATTCTAACTACAGAAAACTAATTTTCAGTCTACTAAAATTTTTTATTTCTTATGGTAATCTATGAAACAGTCAATACATAACCCTACATCACATTTTGAACATTCAACACGTGTTTGTGATTTGCAGGATTCGGCAGCACATTTACGGCGCTTGTTTTGATTAGTAGGTTTTGGCATATGTCCTATATTATCATATCTGGCATCGTCGGCCCCTGGAATGTGCCTTGGTTTCATACCGCGTGTTAGTGGTAGCACCTGAAATCTCTTTAGGTAAGACAGGGCGATTCCTCTTCGAAATTCTAATTGGTCTATTGAACATCCCGCTCCCCGTGCCAAGATCCAAGCATTTTGCACAGAAACATCAATTGTTTATGTGAATATACTCCACCACCATTTCTTGCCCCTAATTCCTATGCTGTAAGCATTGATATTTTGATCCATTTGATCGGTGCCGCCCATATTCCTGTTATAATTAGAGACAGCTTTTCGTATGGGAACATCAATGTGCTTCATCTTTTCTTTTGACCAGCGACCGACTTTAGATACAGGAGCCTCTCCATAAATGGTGGATGCTACTGTAACCACAGAATTATCCTTCCATCTGCTAATCTTTACAGCTTTATCTCCTATATTCCCAGTGAAAGTCTCTGAGGATCCTCGGGGTTTTTTCTCAAAGCATTTTACTGATGTAATTGGACATGAACTATCTAATCTATTTGCTCTCATGGTACCGGTACCTTCGTGCCCTAAATTTTTCAGTTGAAGTAGAAGTGGAACTGAGGTAAAAAGGTTGTCGTAGTAAATGTGATATGGGAAATGCTTTTTGTCATCCGTAAATGAGCTTAGTAAATGAAGCACAGTGGATGAACACTTTCCGAACTTGGCTTCCAAATCTTCATTTCCACTGTGCGTCTTTCCTTGATAGACTTCAAAAGAAATCAGATAGCCTTCAGTTGAGTTTTGGCACCAAACCTTGTAGCCAAGTCGAATGGGTTTGTTTCTTATAGCTTGTTTACAGCTGTGCTTCCCGAAATATTCTATCATCGCTTCGTCGTGTGAGATACTCTGTGATGGAACATAATGCAGCATGAATTTTTTCTGTAAATGTTGAAGAAGTGGCCGTAATTTTGCGTATTTATCTTGTTTGTCAATGATAACATTTGCATTGGAATGGAGGCTTTGCATTATTTTATCAAACCTATCTCGTCTCATAGCGTTTGAAATAGCTTCATTGTAGACATCTTCCGTATGTGACCAGTACATATGTCGACGTGGCAATACATTATACCCCGAAACTATAAGAATTGCAAAGAAAACTTTCATTTCATTCAATGATACGTTTATTGGAGGATAATTTTTAGTCAAACAATATTTTGTCATTTCAGTCATTGTGTGTTCAATGATAAAATCATCATAGAATAACTCAAATAATTGAACGAGGCTGAAGTCTCGGTATTTTGAATAATTATATTCAGGAAAAATTTGAGTGCCCTGAGGAACATCTTTCCTTTCCCATGTAATTTTCGGTTTTTGCTTTTTCTGTGCGTTCCCTGTTTTTCTCCTCTTTGCGTCTGAAGTTTTTTCAATACTTTGATCAGTGTTACTATCATCATTTGGGTCATCCTCATGAGGATGGTTACCACGTATCTGCAGTTCTGCAGGAGCAAGAAGTTGGTTTCTAGACAGGTGATGAACATGTTGTATGCCAACGTCGTCTTCCTTTCCTGAATCTTCATCTGTCAATACTGCGTCATCGGGTGGTTCGATGAAGACATCAGCAGCTGCTGTTGTAGGATCATTGAACAAGATGTCCAGAATTTCATTTGTGGATAAATTTTCCCTGCAATAATAGAGAAAACGCAATTATCAATTCTTGTACCCTCTTCTTACGTGGGGTGCCATACGGCACTTCAAATGTTGCTGTGAAAGTAAACGTTTCTCACAAACACAGAAATAGGTATAATGATGCATTGTATCGTTTTTCTTTCAGTACAGGCATCCTACTAATAATATCCAAAAGATCTAAGTTGTATTTATTCCTAATAAGTTGTAATAAAAGAAATAAAACTTGCCTCTTTTTGGTAGCCATTATAAATATGCATGCAGTTGAAAGAAAGGCGATGCTCTCGCTTCCAAGGTCAAGCAACTACTGTCTAGTGCAGTGGTTCCCAACCGGGGAGGAATTCCTCCCCAGGGAGGAATTTTGCCATTTCAAGGGAGGAATTTCAAAACTTCGATTTTAAGATAACTAGTGGCATTTGCAGTTTACTTCTATGATGTTGGCCGGCATGGGATTGCATTTGTTCTTGTCAAAAGTGTGTTTATAGCGTAGGTATTGCTGTAAAGCCCGTTTACATTGAGGTTAGGAAGAAGCAATGGGAGGTGATATGAAGCTGTGTGAAATGCCCGCAGCTGACTTCACTGACGTTTGGCGCCGTTTATATTTAATGGGAGTTTATAATAGGCGCGATGACGGACAGATCTAGAAACCTATGCGAGACGTTGTAAAAGCAGTTTAGCTCTGCGCTCTCAAGCACATTTATTGCTTCAGAGCAAACAGTAGCAAAACCTAGTCATGAAAAGCGCGCTCAAGAGCAAAGTGATGTGCTTCGCTGAACTCAAGCACACAGAAAGAATTAATAAAGATTTGTGCACAGCATCGCGTCTCGTAACCTGTCTAAACGGGTCTATAGTTTAGTATCTTAAGCAAATTAGGATTGAAACCTGCAAACTGTAGTGTAGAGGGCATATGCTTTTTTCTTGTGGGCGTTGGTATGCCTTTCTTCTCTCTTATCAAAAAGGTTTTTCTTTGTCTTGCATCATCTCGATAGCAATGGGAAAATCCTTGCAGGTGACCAACGATGTACTTTGATGTCACAGAATTTCGGAATGTCAATCAGTTTAGCTTGCACGTTTTAATTCAATGTTCGTTATTTTCAGGCAAATTCCTAATTCTGATTTGTATTTATGCAAATACGTTTGCAAATTTTAGTCGAATTAGTCTTAGCAGAATGAGTAGTAAAAAGCGTAAATATGATGATTCTTATATCCAGTTTGGTTTTACGTCAGTGGTTATTGATGGTATGGAGAAGCCACAGTGCGTACTGTGTAATAAAGTGCTCAGTAATGACTCCATGAGACCAGCAAAGCTAAAGCAACATTTGGAAAATGTGCACCCTCAAACCAAACATAAAGATAAGAGCTATTTTGAGCGGCAAAGTAAAGCTCTGAAAATGATGAGACTGGATAATTCAGGTGAATTTTTTTATAAGAAACAGCAAAATTGTGGAAGCATCGTATGAGGTCGCGTTAGAAATTGCAAAGCAAAAAAAGCCTCACACTATTGGGGAATCATTAATCAAGCCGTGTGTTCTAAAAATGGCTGATAAAGTTCTTGGAAAAGATGCAGAAAAAAAATTAGCTGCAGTTCCACTATCAAATAACACAATTCAAAGACGAATAAGTGACATGTCCAATGACATCAAAACTCAGGTGGTGCAGCAAATTAAAGATGCTCCTTTTGGTCTTTTTGCTATTCAACTGGATGAATCCACAGATGTTTCATCTTGTGCACAGTTGATGGTGTTCGTAAAATATATTTACAATGGTGCATTTAAAGAAGAATTCCTTTTCTGCAACGCTCTAGAAATTAACACAAAAGCAACAGACATTTTCGAAAAAGTCTCATCTTTTTTTGAATCTGAAGACTTGGAATGGCAGAATCTTGCTGGATGTTGCACAGATGGAGCACCCGCGATCTTGGGCTGCCACTCAGGTTTTCAAACTCTCGTGAAGCAGTTAGCTCTCACAAGCAAAGGTGTTCACTGCATGCTCCATAGACAAGCCCTAGCTTCCAAAACTTTGCATGATTCAATTCAAACCGTTTTAGAACAGATGGTACAAATTGTCAATTTTATTAAAGCAGGAGCTTTGAATTCTCGAGTTTTTAAAAAGCTGTGTAGCGACATGGATGCTGACCACCTGGTTCTTCTCTACCATACTCAAACACGGTGGCTTTCCAAAGGAAATGTTACTCGAAGATTCTTTGAACTCAAGGAAGAAGTGAAAGCATTTTGTGAACTCAAAAATAAGTCGGAGTTTTGTTCCTGGCTGGATGATGAAGAATGGATGCTCTTTTTGGCGTACTTATGTGACATTTTTGAACAACTTAACAAACTCAATCTTCAGATGCAAGGCAAGAATACCAACATCATTAAATTTGTAGATGCATTGAAAGCTTTCAAATCAAAATTGTCAAATTGGAAAAGAAAAATCCGTATGCATAATTACTCAATGTTTGAGAAATTGGACATGCTTGTTGATCACCGAGAGATTGGACTGCCGGTTCAAATCAAAAGTGACATTTTGGAGCATCTGTCATCACTTGAAAGTGAATTTGAGAGATACTTTCCAGAAATATCTTACGATGAACTTGATTTTGTACGAAATCCTTTTACGTTTTCCGTTGAAAAGGTTTCAGATGAATGCCAAGACGAATTTTTGGACCTTGTGAATGATTCGTCTGCAAAGCAAGTTTATCACGAAAAGCTTCTTACAGAGTTTTGGATCGAAATGAAAACTTCATATTCTAAAATTACTGAAAAAGCTCTTCGTGTTCTTATTCCTTTCGTGTCCACATACCTGTGTGAAGCAGGATTTTCTACTCTGCTACAAATCAAAACCAAACAAAGAAATAAACTTCATGTTGAAGATGACCTGCGTTGCGCCTTATCTCAAACCTCTCCCCGCATTCAGCGACTTTCAAATGACAAACAAAAACAAGTTTCGCATTGGCTAGTTGAGTTACAATTGAAATGAATGACATTTCGTTAAATTAGTGATTGTGCATTCTGTATTGCTTGGGTATTCTGTAGTGCATATTTAGATTAGGGAGGAAATTTTTTTTTATATCAGCAAAGGAGGAATGTAGCAAAAAAGGTTGGGAACCACTGGTCTAGTGCGTCACGCGTGTAGCCAACACCCATCTGGTACACGTTCAGTACAAGTTTTGTACCTAACAAGTCTATTTATTTTTTAATAAATTCTAGAATATAGGTAAAAATAGGGTGCCATGCGGCACCGCACGGATTAAATGGGTTAACCACTGCTGTAATATTCCGACACACAGTCTAATAAAGCAAAGTCTATTTACAGCTCGACATAGCAAGAATAATGGACTGACGAATTCATAGCGCAAACTGGGTCTTGGTTATGACGTCATAGTAGCACATTACAAAATGTTACACCTCCCTTCTAAAGTAGAGATAACAAACGGTTTGTCACAAGCATAATTATGACACCACAAAATCTCTATACTTGGCAGGAAATCTGATTGGCCTTCCATAGCGAGATGTTGATCTGTGCGGTGATTCAGAGGTCAAATTAAACAATCGAGTATCACTACCATGTATTGGCGAATCAGTTTGATAATTAACAACGTTTGAGTTTTGCACCGGTATATTACCTTGATAGCAATGAGATGAGTGGCACTTATTAAATACAGGAGGCTTCAAATCAGTTTTATAGAGGTGGCGGCGATTTCTACGCAGCACGCCGTGTTCATTACCGGTACGCACCACATACGAACGAGGTTCATTACGCACATGAGAAATGACAGATTTGTTTCACATCTTGTTTTTACGATAGCATACAGCATCTCCTTTCCGCAACGGAGGTAATGACTTCGAATTGGCCCAATCATAATAATACTTTTTGTGAGAATGCAACTTTGTTAAATCAGCACTTTTTTGCCAATTTGTCAACAAATTGCTACTTTTAAGAAAACGCTCGTTTAAAATATCGTGAGAAATCATTGGTTCACGCTGCTGATTATTTCGATATTTAATACGCAATTCACAATTTGCAATAGTGCGCTCAATGTCAGCAACCATTTTGGCCCAATAAAGCAACTCGCGTGCATGAGATCTACTTTTTTCAATGCCGAAATGCGATTCGTGAATCAAACCGAGCATTTGTGATTGCAATGACTGCGGTACAACAATGCGTTGATCACTAAAAACAATACCATCAGCAGCGTATAAAGTATCACGTATGTTCCAATAAGGACGTACCGAAAATATAACATTTTTTTGATTGCGTGGCCAGGTTGTTTGACAATACAGTTTTACTTTCTGCAACATCTTGTCAGCATCAGTAGCCTGCTGAATTTTTTCAAGTGTGGTGGTAGTTACGGGTAAGTTCGTGATGAGGGAATGCACAACTTGCACAAAATCGTCACTGCTGTCCACCTTTTTGACTAAGTTTAAAAGATCACATGCATATTCACCAAGAATGGGAAGATCTATACTATCCGTGACATAAAACAGCAGTAAGAATTCTCGACCTTCTCGGTCATATACCGCAACATCTATAGAGCCTAACGGTTTAATTACAGCATTGCCAAAACCGCACAGCACAGTGGATGTAGGACGTAAGAGCGACGAACACACTTGTTTGTACAAATCAAACGGCAGAATATTTGCTTCGGCGCCAGTGTCTAACTTGAAGGTACAAGTATGAGTACCATTTACCTGTAGCGTTGACTGCATTTTTGACCCGACGAAGTTTCGTTTTTTCCTCCCACAAAGGGACTGTACTCGTAGAACGCTTGGGTCTGATTGTGATGTAGTGTCGGTTGTGACCTCATTAACTTGCTTTGCATTACGTCTAGTAATAAGAGTGCTTCTACATAGAGCGGCAAAATGATTTAGTTTCCCACACTTGTAGCATGTTTTACCGTATGCTGGGCATTGTCTTGGTTGGTGCTTAGAACCACAGTTTCGGCAATTCGCAAAACGCGATGGACAGACTGCTTTAGATTTACCTTCGTTGTGAAGTTCGTGAACCGTAACGGTATCGGTCTCACTGCGTGTGGTCATAACGCGCAACTGTGCCTTCGTAGCCTCCATTGAATGACATATGTTAATAGCCTTAGCTAGAGTAAGATTGTCTTCTAGCATTCGCTGCCTGGCTGTGTCATCGTTTGTGCCAAACAATATTTTGTCACGTAACTGCCTATTCGTAGACGTCCCAAATTAACAATTGCTCGCAATAATTCTCAATTCAGTTAACTACGAGGGTCAGTCAATAAGTAATGAGACTTTCTCAATAACTCAAGTTTGCAATGACTGGTAATCAAAAAATGCTTTTTTATTTTTCAACATAGTCTCCCTCCTTTGCAACACACTTGTTCCATCTTGATATTAGATTGTCTATTCCTTTGGCATAGAATTCCGTGGACTGGGTCCTTAGCCAGTTGCTCACAGCAGCCTTCACTTCTTCGTCAGTCTGGAAGTGAATTCCTTTCATACTCTCTTTGAGTGGGCCGAAGAGGTGAAAATCAGATGGTGCAAGGTCTGGGCTGTAGGGTGGGTGTGTTAGAAGTTTCCAGCCTAAATCTTCAATTTTGGCTAGGGTTTTTGCTGCTGTGTGGGGCCTTGCATTATCCTGAAGAAGAATCACACCTCTTGATTGAAGTCCCCTCCGTTTGTTCTTAATGTCTTTTTTCACTTGAGTTAGCAGCTCACAGTAGTTCTCTGAGTTCACAGTATTGCCCCTTTCCAAGAAACTGATAGTGATCGGCCCATTTCTGTCCCAGAACACAGTGAGCATGACTTTCCTTAAACTTTTCTGAGATTTGAATTTTTTCTTCACTGGGGAAGAAACATGCTTCCACTCCATTGGTCGTCGTTTCGATTCAGGTTCATAATGAAAAACCCAGGTCTCATCAGTTGTCACTATTCTCGACAGAAATGCATCTCCCTCCTTTCTGTATCTGCGTAGTGATGCTCTGGAAGCCATCAGGCGTTGCATTTTGTGATCATCCGTTAACATCTTGGGAACCCAGCGACAGCTGACTTTTGAAAAATGCAGCTTCTCACGCACAATTGGGTACACTGTGCCATGGGAGATGTCCAATTTTGTAGCAATTTCATCTACAGTGACCCTTCTATCAGATTTGATCAAGTCTTCAATTGCCTGTACTGCTTCTGGGGTAGAGACATTCACAGGTCTTCCACTTCTCAGATCATCAGTAATGCTTTCGCGTCCATCTTTGAATGCTTGCACCCATTTGTAGAAGTTTGCTCTAGACCAGTGTTTCCCAACCTTTTTTGTTGGCGGACTAATTCCAAACCTGCCAAAGTATTTGCGGACTCAAAACGCAACAATGAAGGCCACTTCACACAGAGTATGATTAGTTTACAACGTTACGTCCCTTAATCACAATTTGAGTGAAGAGGCCACGAAACAAACACAATGAAACTTTACAGAACTTAAACACAGTCAGTTTAATGCCACAAACAGAAGCTGCATTTACTACTTTCAATGGGAACCTTGTCCCTGGACTTTCGCTACTAGCTTGTCGAAATTAGGGTCTATGGTTGTCAACGCGCATCTAATGTCATCTTCTGGTTGAAGTTGGTTGCGGTACTTGGTTTTTATCATAGCTAAAGCTGAAAATCCAGCTTCGCAGAGATATGTAGTTGGAAAAGGTAGGAGAGCTTTTGTTGCCTGCCAACAGAGATCAGATAGATTTGGTTCCTTTGATTGCACTTCTGCCCAAAATTGAGTCAGAGATACATTTTCGAACTTGTTCCTCCACAGTTGTCGATTCTGCAACTCAATCAGCTGTTCAGCTATGCAGTCCATATCAGGGTGAACATGCAAAGCTGATACCTCGAAAGGACATCGTACCCAGTTAAACTTTTTGCTGTAATCATTAGGAGGGATATATCTATCCAACTCGGAAAGAAATGAAGAAAGGTGATCAAGAAATATCTCACGAACGCTGTCCAAATTAAATTCTTCTTCTTCTACAAATGAGTTTAATGCTGGAAACGCAGCTATCTTCCCTTGTTCCATTCGATGCATCCACAACTCCATTTTAGCTTTGAAAGTGATAATATCTTCAGACACATCCAAAAATATTTTGTCTTTCCCCTGCATAGAGGTATTTAGTTGATTTAAATGACTGAAAAAATCAGCTAAAAATAACAACTTTGCAATCCACTCGTTGTCTTTGAATCGCTCTGAAAGCTCATGTTTTCGTTCTTTTAAAAAAGCACCTACTTCGTTGCGTAAGCTAACTATTCTCTGCAACACTTTTCCTCTCGATAGGCAACGGATGTTTGAATGATACAGAAGTCCACTGTGTTCAGCTCCCATTTCGTCACAAAACACGCGAAATAAACGAGTGCATAAGGAGTGGGATTTTATATAATTGACAACACATACAACCTCCTTGAACACTGAAGCCAGGTTTGCTTGAATGTCTTTAGCGGCAAGATTTTCTCTGTGAAGGTAACAGTGGACAATTAAAATGTCATTGTTTTGCTTTTTCGCAAAACTCATAAATCCTTTTTTGATTCCCATCATAGCTGGAGCACCATCGGCGCAAGCAGACACGCAGTCAGTCCACAAAAGCTGATGTTCTTCAAAAAAAGAATCTACCTTTTTATATATTTCTTCCCCTGTGGTGTATTTAGTCAGCGGTCGACAAAAGAGAAATTGTTCTACATAGTCATCGGCAGTGCGATAACGTACAAACACCATCAGCTGGGCGTCGCTTCCTATATCTGTTGTTTCATCTAACTGCAGACTAGAATTTTTACTTCGGTTCACAGCAGCAATCGTCTGCTGTAGAATATCAGCTGAAAGTTCTTCGATTCGTCGTTTGATTGTGTTGTCTGACAACGGAATCATAGCCAGTTTATTAGCAACAACCTCTCCGCACATTATCCGGGCCATTTCAATGGCTGCAGGCTTAATCAACCGTTCTCCTGTTGTATGAGCAGCTTTAGCTCTAGCAATTTTCCACGCAACAGAATAGGAAGCTAGCACTGCATCTTTATGAGAGTAGGCTACTCCTCCCCAAATACTCGGACGATCAATGCGGCTTCTCTTGACATGCAGTTCCTTGCTCTTAAAGAATTCGTAATCTTTGCCAAGGTACTTTTCGTGTTTAGATCTAAGGTGCCGTTGAAGTTTAGCTTCTTTTAAAGAGCTGTGAGCTAAAACTTCTAAACACAACACACACTGTGGCCTGACCTCGCCATTTACTTCCACTGACGTGAATCCAAATTTTAAAAAGTCTTCGTTATATGAAAATACTTGTTTTCGTTTTGCCATTGAAAATCATCTGTTGTACTACGTTAAAATTTACTGCAGTTTAAATTTCAGACTCGTCCTCGTGGTTAGGACTATGCGGGAGCAAGATAAAAAAGAGAAAAGGAATGCGAGCGCAAAGGCATGCATGACAGATTCGTTGTGATGTAATAAAACAAAATTTATTACATTTCACTCCCTAGGGAAGTTTCAACATTACAAAAAAGTCAAAGCGTGCGCATTGCGCAATGAATAAAAAAGTTCCAAAATCGTTAAAACTGGTTACCTATATGCGGTTATAAGGTTTTATCGTTAAAACTAGTTGATGTTATTTTGAAACTTGTTGTTGTGCTCGCGGACTCATCAAATCCTTCCACGGACTCAAATGAGTCCGCGGACTCGGGTTGGGAAACACGGCTCTAGACATACAGGAAGGACCATATTGTCTTTGCATTCTAGACAGAATCTCACATGATTTTACACTCTCTGCCAACAGAAATCTGATGACTCCTCTTTGTTCCAACGATGAGCTGTTTGCTAGCCTAGTAGTCATTTCAATTTATCATCACACCTACAGTAATCTGAAAATAAACAAGTTTTGTTGTAAATGAGATGACAACTCCATTCATAATCATCACATAAAATATGAGTTCCTTAGCTACAAAAACACAAAAGCAATTGAGAAAGTCTCATTACTTATTGACTGACCCTCGTATTTATCAAAGGGTTCACCCTCAGCTTGTCGGCGTTGCCAAAACTTATAACTTTCAAAGGCGGGCTTTCGCCTGGGATTGTAGTAATCTCTAAATTTGGCGAGGACAATGTCACAGGTAGTGTCTTCACTATCAAGCGCAAGATCAAAGTTATCAAAAATATCTCTGGCCGCTTCACTAGCGCAATGTAACAAAATGGCTACCTGCGTGATAACTGTTTTTGAGGCGAGCTCAGCAGCAGCATAATATATCTTAAAAGACTTTTCCCAACGTCACCACTCTTTAGCTAGGTTTTCAGCGTTAAAATTAAGTTCACGGGGTGTGTGCAGTTGACTCATAATCTGCTGCTAATTCTCGAATAATCACGCTTCTGACACCATGTAATATTTCGACACACAGTCTAATAAAGCGAAGTCTATTTACAACTCGACATAGCAAGAATAATGGACTGACGAATTCATAGCGCAAACTGAGTCTTGATTATGACGTCATAGTAGCACATTACAAAATGTTACAACTGCAGCACGTCCAGCGCTGTAGGGTCATTTTTAAATGTAAAACCACTGGATTGTACTAGGCGATTAAGCCTAGCGATTTCTAGTTTTAACTCGGTGAAATTTCCGTCATCAGCATACATTTTCTCAAATTTTCCCATATCTGTTTCGATAATGTCACTTCGCAACAAGGTGTGGGGATTTGAAAAGCCAAATACCTCATTTAGCAAACACATTTTGCTAAACCGCTTTTCCACTTCACTCCGAAATCGGTCCATAGCTTCTAGCATGCATCTCTTGATTTCTTCAATAGCCGAGAGACCTACGTCTTCTGCTTGTTTGCCAGGCATCCTTTTTTTTCCTTCTGATCCGTCTCTCTTCAATCGGTATTTCTTGCTCTTCGTTGATCTTGATCGCTCTTTCAATGCATTGCTTTACCAGCGCACCACGCTCATTGATCGAAAAAGCAATACATGCGTTCATCTTGTGAGTACAGTCTCCCAGAGCAGACGTTTTCGCTGTAAATATTTTTGGGTGTCATAAGATTCTCTTAGGACTTCCAACCAAAATTGTAAAAAAGAAACAGGAAAAACGCTGAATCGCATCCAAGATTCCACGCGCTTGTCCTCGTGTATCAATGTTTTCATTTTGATCACAAAGTTCGTTTAATGCACCCACCACATCAATGAAACATTGCTGAAGTGCTTTCACAGCTTCATAATGCGCACTCCATGGTGTGTCAAACACTCGTTTTACCACATTTGGTACATACTTGAGCAATACCTCCCATCTGTGAGTAGAAGCAGAAAAAAAGGAATAAATCCATTCCACAACAGCAAAAAATGTTTCAGAAACATCCGACGATCTCACTGCGTGGACTCCTGCAAGGTTAAGCGAGTGGTTTCCACATGGGATAAACAAGGCCTTAGAATTAATATCTTTTATTCTGCGCTGTACTTCAGTACGGACCCCTGCCATGGTGGAAGCATTGTCGTATGTTTGGCCTCTACACATCATTATGTCCAAGCCATTTTGCTGAAGCTCATTGAGAATAGACTCAATAATTTCGTCTGCATTTTTTCCGTGCAGTGGAAAGAAATTTAGAAAGGATTTCTTTATTTGTACCTCATTATTGTTGTCGACTTTGACGTATATAACAATAAAAGTCGTTTGATCAATATGAGAGACGTCAGGAGTACTGTCGAGTAAAATTGAGAAATACTTTGCTGCCTTTATCTCTTCCAGTATGAGATCTTTTACCTTTTTACCAAGAAGCTCGATTAATTCATTTTGGATGGTTGGTGAAAGGTACGTTGTCATGCCTTTTTTAGAGAGTTGAGTACCAAAAATGTGTTCGTTAATGACTACTGTAATTTGCAAGGAGTTTTAAAGTTTCAAGAAAATTTTCCTGGTTCCTTGAATTGCAATTTTCCCGATGACCGCGAAAAGGAAGATTTTGTTTACTGAGAAACTTTATGACTGCGACTACACTCTGCAGGATTTCTCTCCACCTATTTTTTTCCATATTCATAAAATTTTGCATTTCTTTGTCAATTGTTTGATAAACCTAAAGCCTCAGTGCGAGCTCATTCCATTCATCAAAGCACTGTTTGTGAACTTTTGAATTTTCCTGACTAGACATGCACGGATTAAGGTAACAAAAATTTACAAAAGGTTTGAAAACAAATGGAGAATTATCATTTCTCGATTGAAATAACTTGCAACAGAAAGAATACAATCCTGAGTGGCTATTCGAATAAAGCAACCATGATCTGAGAATTTCATCACCGTTCTTTAGCGTCTTATAGTAAAACCACTTCTTACTCAGAAAGCTTAGGGATTCTTTCTCTTTGTCTCCTTCTTTAATTGCTCTTATCGCTGGCTTGAACGGTCCTTTATTCTGAAACCTTTCAGGCCCTAATTTGATCATCACAACTCTCATGTTATGAGGTAATACTTCTGGCCAAGTAGCCACATCGTTTTGAGAATAATAGTTATCATCTGTTTTATCTTTATCTGAAAGCGTTTCATTCAAGGACCGACTTCTTTCGATGATCACTTCGTTATTGTTTTGCTCGAGGTACACTTCTTTTTCCGTCTCAACTTGGGGTAGCGATTCACTGTGGCTGCTAATCTCTTTTGTTTCTTTGGCAGTAGCAATTTTTACGAACTTCAAAATGGCTCCTACATTCTTTTTTATTTCCTCTTCTCTAACTTTTTTTTTTCTAAAAAAAGCTCCACTTTTGTAAACTCTCTTCATACCTCGTAGGCAACAATTAACGTAAAAAATGTGCAACTTTAATCTTTTTAACTGGAATCTCTGGCACAATAGTTAAAAAAACAACCGTAATTGCAAATTTGCTGAGTTAAGCTAAGTGATCTAT
The DNA here is from genome assembly GCA_963675345.1 of Trididemnum clinides. Classification (NCBI taxonomy): domain Eukaryota; kingdom Metazoa; phylum Chordata; class Ascidiacea; order Aplousobranchia; family Didemnidae; genus Trididemnum; species Trididemnum clinides. The sequence goes on along the minus strand of OY776293.1, from coordinate 18,958,467 downwards.
TTTAGACTTGAAACTTTAAATTAAACCTTTTACGAATTTGCTACCAAAGCTAAATTGACTAAACAATGCAATAGCTTACAAGTTACAACCGACATTCTATTATGACTTCAACAGCATGAGTATCATTATATCATCACACAGACCACACAGTGAGTCACAACCTAAAAAAGTTGCTAACTAATTAGAGGCGTAACTTGTGTAATTTTTTGGCTTCACTTAGATCAGTGTTAACTTAATTCATTAAAGTCTGAGTCTCTCTGAGAATAAATTAATGTGACTGTCTTTGTTCTTTTAAAATACTATCACATTTTGCTGCCCCAGCAACTTGCCGCCCCTGGATTTATCCACAAGATCCAATGGTTGACTACGCCACTGGTTGCGCTATCTTTATTTGTATTTCCATTGTTAACTCTTCAACTGCGTAGTTAATTTGAGAAAATCGTTTTTACAGTGCGTAATTAACTTGCAGTATTTGAAGAAATTTTGCGTATTGTTTGTCCCTACCATAAATGAATCTGTTATACATTATAAATAGTTTGATGATGATTTGGAACAAAAAGTTGGGAATTATTTTTGTGACGTCATGCTGATTACGTCATACATGACGCCACAGCAGCCTTTTTTCTAAATTTTTAACGCTATTTTATTGTTTTTTGTTGTAATAAAGAATAAGTGATAGTAAAAACTGCATTTCCGTTACAACAAAAACTCCAAAAACACAAACAACAGTGTCGTCATTGATGACGTAATTACATTAAAAGTTATCAAATGCATCAATAATAGCGAATTAAAAATTGTTTGTATAAAATTGTCTTTCATTCACTTTGTCAGGGCTGATAGGCTACTCCTCTGCTTTTTGAGCCTCGTTAGTAGTTTTTCTTCGTGTGGAACAAGTCAAAGCAAGGATCAACACATAGTGGTTTTCCACATTCTTTACACCAAAATCTTGTTTCCTTTCTGTTCTTGTGTGAATAGCACACAACGCACCTTCGAGTTGAATGTTGTGTCTTTTCAGTAGGAGCAAGTTCCTTTTGGAAATGACGAGCAGTTAGTCGAAGTGGGTTGTTACCTAATGATGGTCAATGGCTTGTGTGACGTGTACCCACTTGGTTGTTTTCAATAATTTGGTCAATCAATCTAAGCATGAACCGTAGTCTTGACTTTTCTCCCCGTTTTTCTTGTAAAGAATGAACGCATTTAGAGAAGCCATATCCATAAGATGTCGAAATTGGTTGATGTAATATTTTGTTAGCCGTTTTTGTGCACTTGGATAGGATCCCAGGTAAGCATCTCTGCGATCAACACTGCCCAATTTGTCATTAAAATTATGATAAACTTGTGGCTTTTGCTTGACTTTTCTTCATACAATGACCTCGGTTACTGCATCATCATGAAAGCTACTGAGCATGCTAACGTGCTTCTTGTCTCTCCATCGAATAGCCATGAATTTGTTGCAATATATAGCAAACTTTTTTACTTTTTGGAGTGCAGTGGTTTTCAGTTCATCAGGTAAGCCCTGCCTGTTGATTCGGACAGTTCCAACAGCATCAGTTTGGTTTTGACAGATCATGTCGAAAAAATCAGGTGAAGAAAAAAAGTTATCCATATTGATGTAGTAACCTTTGCTAAGCAAAGAGTGAGCAAGTGTTAGAATGCACTTACTTCCCATGCTAGGCTCGTTGCAGTAATCTGGATGATAGGAAGTATCTGTTCCTGTGTAAACAAAAAGGTCTAAATGTAGCCGGACGATGACTCGCATAGTTCATATGATTTTATACCGTATCTGGCTCTTTTCAGTGGAATATATTGTTTTCAACATAATCTCTCTTTCCATAGCATCCCAGATTTGTCAACAGATACACCTGTTTAAGAAGATTAACTAAAGCAAATTTTAATTTTAGATGCTCTAATATTGGCCATATTTTGAAGAGTTTATGAGGAACCTCTCTTTGATAGCATTGATTGTCGTTTAAGTGAATGAATTTGCCAAGAAGAAACTTTTCTCGTTTCATTGTTGCAGCAAAAAAAGGAGTTTGAATTGATTTTTTTTACTAAAAAGCAAATTGGTAACAGGTTTTTGAACAATTTCTTGCAGCAATAAAAGGCCAAGATAAACACTTATTTCCTTTTCGTTAGTGTCAATCCATTCCTTGGAGCGAGAACGTTTCCTCAACGTAGAATGTTGCAAATCTAAGTACCGCTTAGCCTGTAAGTTAATTTGTTGCACTATTATGTTGATCAAAGTATCATCATAAAACAGCTCAAAATAAGCGAGAGGATCACGAACATCGGCAATGTTCACTTTTATTCCAGGATCTCGCTGAAGGGAAATCTTGAATGTAATTGTCCCTATGTTACCCAACCATCATTGCTTGCTGCAGCACCTGCACTTGTAGCACCACTAAAAATCGCACTGAGACTAGAACCACCTTCGTCATCACTATCATATGAAGTGTTACTATCATTTTTAAGATAGTAAGGATCAAGGTCACTACTATCGTCACTATCTTTGTCATCTGAGCTACCCAGTAATAAATCAATATCATCATTTTACAGTTGACTTCGTTTAGTGTTGGAAGCCATTGATAGGCCCAATACCACATTGGATAATTCCAAACCGGTTTGTAAGCAACTAGCAGCAACACCTTACTATTAGCCAAATCCCATGCAAGATATTGTCAGTAAATAAATAATAATAATTCATTTTTCTAATTGTTTTTGCATTGCCTGACCAAAATAATTGAGATTGCATCCAAATGCAAACTCCTTGCTCTTCAGCTAACAGCCTCTACCATTATAGCTTCCTTATACCCAATGCATAACTTGCCTTTATCAGCAGTTCTGAAATGCAGCAACATCTTCCCATTAGCCTATTTTGCAATGCCTTACAGTAAGAGAGATTGATTGCATCTAAACGCTACTCTGTTCCTGCCGGTTAGCTTCTACATAGCCTGTCTTGCCTTTATCACTAGTTCTGAAAACAGTCAGTGTTGCACTGGCACGTGATTGCGATAACAAGTGTAATGTTTGGCGTTCAGATAAATGAAAAAAAGCGGAGCTCATTTTTCAGTGCGATCAAAAAGTAAATTGATTCAAAAATTGGAATGCCAATAGTAGCCTAGGCTATTCGAGACAGTACTTTTATGGTTTGATATGGTTTAGCAACTAAAATGACTTTACAAACTTGTAAATCTTATTTATCAATATGTTACTGCAATAACTAAAAAATAACTAGGAGAAAGACGTGTGGTATGAACCCCTTAAGAACAAATTTTGATAACTCCCTAACTTGACGTTGTAGAATCGCAATACTTTGGCATTATATAATATTTGTACAACCATACAGCTCCTTATTATATAAACTGTGAAACACCTTTTACTACACGAGCAATTCTTAAATTTGGATTTTACGAAAAAGGATTCGTATTACACAACCGCTTGTGTAATATGAATCCCCCTAATGTGTATTATGAACCTCCTAGAATTGCTACCACTTTAACACATGACAAGTAAATAGAAAGCAGCACAAGCACTTTTAATGACCATCTAATAAGCAAACTAGCAACACAGACAACTTGATACAGTATTACAGGTAATGGCCTAGTCCCCTGCACCTTGAAGGCAAAACAAGAAGAGAATGCTCAAATAATCAGCTAAACTTTTACAGCATTAAAAGTTAGACACAGTTGTCACAATAGTAAAACCTAGCATCCGTTAAGTCTGCACACTCCTCATGAGCCCATTCTTGACACTTGTGACACTGGATCCAATCTTCATTCTCACACCCACCACAAACTAAGCAAGCATAAACTTGATTTGGAGTTTTGGAAGAGATCTGCTTTTTTGCAGATTTTTTGGTTAATTTTTTATTTGCTGCAATCGATTGCTTTGCTCCGTAGGCTTCTTTTATGCGGTGATGAAGTTGCACTGTTGATTTGAAGCATTTTCGTCTAGACATTTTTGATTTGACTAATTCTTTTGGGAAGAGGGCTAATTTCTTCCATATTAACCATGGCGGATTTTGAGGTGTTTCCATGAATGACCTTTAATAGCTCTGGAGACTGGCATATCCTTTTGAGGAGAAGTAGGAGGTACAGAATCTCGGCATTGTTCAACAGATAAATTGTTATTGCTGTTTTCCTGTAATGGAAGTGGCCTATCAGTGACCTCTGCTGGGCAGAAATCATCATCGTTAAAAACCATCGGGTTGATAGGTCAAATGCCAGATTTTCAAAACCCATTCTTAACTTTTTTACTGACCTGACAAGAAAACATGCTTCCTGGAGGTGCACCATCTTAAAGCTCTGCCTTCATTCGAACACGTGGAAACATAAACGCAGGAGGTACATAACTTCCTAAAGCATTCATACAGCATATGACTGTCGTGGTCTGACCTCTTTCCAGACTTGTAGCAGAATCAACTTGATGCTTGCCTTTTTTAGCTAACACCGTGGAAAGCTTCTGGACAACAGTTGATCCAGTCTCATCTACATTGTAAATGTTTTCAGCACTGATATTGTTTTCATCAATAACGTCAGTTAACAAATTAAAAATGTTTCAATTTGAGTATGATTGAAGCCAGAAGCTCTAGCTAATGACGTTGCTACTGGTGAGCGCAACGAAATTTCTGGATGGCGTTTTAAAAACCCAGATAACCATTGTTTTCCAGCTATTTCTTTTTCTTTGTTGAATCTAGTCACCAATCCATTAACTTTTGCAATTTGGAAAGCTAATTTTCTTAAATTTAGAGGAGTAAGTCCATAAAATCTTGCTTCTAATTGAACGATATGATTAACCAACTCTTCTTCTATCTCTTCTGGCAAGTCAGTTTGTTGCCCAACATGTTTTTGATTTCCATTACCATACTTATTTGAATTTCTCAAATGTCGTTACAAAGGTTCTGTATTAATGCCAAAGATTTGCAAGCACTGTTCTTGCTCATGGTGCCATTGGCCACAGCTGTAAGAGCAGCTGCCATGTCTTCTTCTTTCCATTTGTAGCGCAATCCTTTTGATTTTCTAGCAGCACATGTTGTCATGACTTTGAATAATATATCAAGGGACTATTCTTTTATATAACACAATCAAACTTTATCAAAATTTAAGTAGTAACAGACTAAAACTGCAACATGATTGTTAAACCAAACTTTCCAGCAAAGATGTAAGGTTGCAAACAGCTGATTGATAACAAAATTTACAGGTTTGTAGCGATCATGTTACCTTTGCCTTTAGGCCTACCCCGCGCGTTTGTTTTCGTGTATTGCTACCTCGTGTTTATTCTCATTTTCGTAGAAACGTGAGCCATGCATTCCTCTGTCTTTCTAAAGTGATTATGTAACCTTTGCCCTCACCTCACCTATGCGCTTCTGTTTCAAATATTGTTGTTTTGCGTTTCGTTATGTTTGCTTAGAAATGTGAGTTATGCATTCCATTGTGTTTCGGAACATTAATCCTCGTGCGTCGTTTTATTTTTCGTAGAAACATGACTCATACATTGCCCTGCCTTCACCCCACGAAAAATTATTCCTCGTGCCTTCTTTTTTTCATTTTTTTTTGAGATATAAATATCTCTTGGTCTTTGGATAAAACAACAGATCAAAAGTAAAAACGGAAAACAGAATTAACTTTTGGACAGAAGATGCTGCTAAATTTTGAAATTGTACAATAATTTTTGGTAAAAGATTTAATAAACAAAACAGAAAATTTGTGTCAACTAAAAACTTAAGGATAAAATTCGATGTCAAGAACTCCCGTGAATTAAAGTAATCAAGTGTAGGTCAGTAGGCTCACGGTACAGCACGCCACGCCTCTGCCGCTACAGGTTTTTTAAGATAAAACCACAGGCCTTACCCTAATTTAAACAGATACACTAACAAGCGTAAACAATGATCACAGGTTTTACCCAGTGTCTTACCACCCAACAGTATGCAATTCATAGTGCACCAGTTCAGCTTGATTTTAACATGTCCCAAATTCTTTACTGTAAAATAGATGAGTTATTCTGACTAATTATGTCATGTATGTTCGTGTAATATGAACCTAGGTTTATATTGCACAATAGTATGGGGTTCATATTACACATTTCAAGGTGACCATACGTTGAGACCTCCCTTGGGGTAGAATGTAAAAAACATACGGTATAGCCAATTTTTCAAAAGACCTACCTCAAGGACTAGCATCTGCTATATTTATAGCAAATATAACAAAGGAACTTCATTCATTCTTTTTTTATTCATGACCACCACCATTACACACGACACTGAACAACAATAATAATGAGAGAAATGGAGTCAAGAAAAGGAAGAAGCGACACAACGTCAGACGTTAAAACATGCGAATGAAAACAGTGGATCCATAAAACTAAAGCAATAGTTGCATGGCCGCTAAACCCTAAATTCAAGCAATTAAAGGACAGTTTAAAAACAAACAAAAACAAACAAAACAACAAAAAAAAAACAAACAGAACAAAACAAAAACGCAGGAGATTTTATAGTTGTAGATCATATTATTTTGTAAATAAGAAGTTAGAACATTCGAAATAGTAAGGATCAGAAAGATGACCAGTGCGAGACACGGCTACGTAGGTGGTCAATGGGCCTATAAGGCTGTTTTTTTAGCTCATCTGAGCATGGTGAGGAAAGAAAAACCACCCTGAAAGTGAAACCTCACCGGGTCCGGAAACCCTTTCATTAAGCAACTGGTCAAAAAGAAAAAATAAATAAATAAATAAATTTAATATCTACGAAACACATGTACATTATTAACTTACAAGATACGTAGCTTAGCTCATCTCAAAACAAAGGTTTTAATGCGTTACCTGAGAGTAACAGTTCATCAATAAGTAGTTCGTCCTACAGCCCCAGTTCTTACGTTTGCATGAATGTTAGTAGTTTGTTACTTGCAGAATTAAAAGAGTAAAATTTTACCTTCACTTCCTGTACCTGTATTTTTGATGAGAAAGCAGTGTTGAGAGGAGCCAAGCGTAAACATACAACACAACAACATAATCATTTAAACAGATGATAATCCTATTTTACATTAAGAGATGATATCTGCAATGCACATACTATACTTGATTATAATAATGTGGTTGTCATGTTTCAAGCACTAATTGCTCTGCCAAGTGGTGTTACATATAAAAATAGCACTGTTCCATAAATTGTGAATTTAACAACTGCCAACCGTTGTGTTAGAAACTGGCCTATTATGTTGCAACATATTAAAATGTGGGTAGTATTACTATTCTTTTACAGTCGATAGAATTAAGAAGGTGATTATGCTCACAATATAAGGTTAGAGTATACTAAAATATTCAAGTTTAGGTAGTAGTAATTTGGTAACATGAGTTTCAATTGTTATCTTCTTCTTCTTCGTATGGAGGCGATGTTTCTTAGATTGTTATTATTATAATCTATTGCTGCCCAATGTCCAATGTTACAAGAAGTTGTTGATGATTGGTTGTTGTATTTGGAATCCTTCAGAAGAATCGCCCCTGCATGATGATGATGATGCTTCCTTCGATCGCACCGCGTACATTATCTGTAAGCAAAAGAAGCGAACCAGCAATCTGTTCAAATACCAATGGAGTTTGTGCACAAGTAATTTCGCAACTTTGCGCTGAATGTGACAACAGATATTTTTTCATTTTTGAAAAAAATTGGCAATTTGCTCCAGATGGCGGGACCTTGGTACGAAATAGACTGCTGACATAAACTGCTAGAGCAAAGTTTTGGTATTAATTTAGATCTATTTCTGGTATTGTATTGTGAAATGCTTTTTACAAATACATTTCGAAATACGTCAGGATTTTTTCCAGAGTTCTGTTTAAACATAAATACTGCAATCTCCTTAGTTAGTAACTGGTTTATAGTAAGTAGCTGGTGAGTTTTTCTTACATCAGTTACATCTCTGTAGTGCCTTAGGTTGCATGCCATCCTTATGAATTTGTTGCATGTTTTTTGTAGTTTATTTATCAATGTTTTATTTCCAATGCACCAATTAGTAATACAATATTGTAAGTGACTGTTGATTAGAGAGTGGTACAAAGTTAACATGGAGCCTTGCCTTAGAAAAGGTTTGATTCTGCTTACCACGCCAAGAGTGGACCTTAATTTATTTTGAAGATGTCTAATATGTCCTGTCCAAGTTAAGTGCTCATCAATATGTACACCTAGAAATTTCATTGTAGTAACCTGTTCAATTTTCATATTTCTAAGTGTAACAGTTAAGTTAGTAGGAGGTGGTTTAGATTTAGAGGATCTGAATAGAATGCATTTAGTTTTAGATACATTTATTGAAAGATTATTGGCTACCATCCATTTGTCAATATAGTGTAACTCTTCTTGAGCAGGTTCATAAAGTGTTGCTATGTTTTTATTTTCTAAAAATATGCTTGTGTCATCTGCAAACATAACGGATTCGGAGAATTTTAAACAGTTTTGGAAATCATTAACATAAACTAGAAATAACAATGGGCCTAAATTTGAACCTTGAGGCACCCCTCTTGTCACTGGGTTGATTATGTTTGATAGAGTGCCATTACATTCCACTTGCTGCGTTCTACCAGTCAGGTAACTCTTAAACCAGTCATAAGCTATGCCTCTGATTCCATAATGTTGCAATTTGTGAAGCAGTATATCATGATCTATTGTGTCAAAAGCCTTAGACAGGTCAAGAAAAATACCGAGTGTGGGTACTTTATGGGAAAGGGATTCGGTTATTTTGTGTACCATAAACGTTATTGCATGTGAGGTGTTATGATGTTTTCTAAAGCCAAATTGATGGACAGAGAAAAAATTACTTTGGTCCAAAAATGTGCACAGACGCCTATACATAATTTTTTCCAAAATCTTTGAAACATTTGATAACAAACTTATAGGCCTGTAGTTATTAATGTTGCTGCTGTCACCTTTTTTGTAGATTGGACATACTTTAGCTAGTTTGAAATCATTAATGAATTCTCCTTTGCTAAGCGATAAGTTAAAGATGTGGCTTAGTGCAACTAATATGTTATCTGGTGACGACTTCAATAGCTTTGATGGTATTTGATCTATGCCAGCACTTAATTTGGATTTCATGCTATGCAATATATTTGAAATTTCCATGGGACAAGTAGGCCATACAAACATTGTCGAGCGTGAGGATGGTTTTAAATATTCACTATATTTGGCTTCACTTGGTGGAAGTTCATCCATCAGTTTGGAGGCTATGGTAGAAAAGTGGTTGTTGAAATGATTTGCAAGAGCCTGTGGTTCATATATTTCTTTACCATCAATTTTGAGTTTTTTGCAATCAGATTTTCTTTGTTTTCCAAGCAAGTTGTTAATAAGACGCCATGTATTTTTTATATCACCCTTGAATATGTTAAATTTTGACTTATAATAAGTCTGTTTTTTCTCTTTTATGATTCTGTAATAGTAATTTCTAGCTTGGGTAAACAATGTTTTTGAGTGGTTTGTTTTGGTTTTCATGTAGTATTTAAAAAGGTTTTCTTTATTGTCCAGCAATTCCTGAGCTTCTCTATCAAACCAACTCTTGTTTGGTTTGTTTTTAAAACTGACCTTCTTTAATGGAAACGATTTTTCAAAGTCAGTCATATACTGCTTTTTCAGCTGGTTGTATGCGTCATCGGGATCAGACTTTTCCAAGATAGGAGTAATGTCAAGTTCAGATACACATTGGGTAAACGAGGCTATTTTTGTGTCACTGAAGGAGCGGTAATACTCAATATTTTTAGTCTGTGATTTCTTGATGGACATGCACATCATTGTTACTAGATGATCAGATATTGAGTAGGTAATTATACAACTCTTTAGTTTTTGTTAGATGACAGCACAAGTCTGTGATGGCAAAACTTGTCATACGCAGTTTGCCGTATTTAAGCTCATAACGAAATAAATCGTCGTACGCAGTTAAAGGGTTAATGTGAAGGGTAATAAAATTACAAAACTTGTCTTTTCAAAAGAAGTTTAGATTCTTTAATTCCATCCGTTGATATACAAATATAATTAGTAGAACGAGTAGCCATAAAAATAAACGTCAATATGCTAAAAAACGATTGTACAAAAAACTGCAAAGAATAAAAACGTGGTTAAGGTAGTAAGTTATGCCCTAATTTTATATGTCTGAGCAATTTTTAACAAATCACATTGTTGGTTGCATAATTATCAATTGACCTTGCTACCCCTTGTTGACAGCCGAATCGACGCGCATTAGTTTTAGAAGTAGCCTTTTAGCCAGCCAAAAAAACCTTTACATCTACGTGCTGCAAGTTAAGGTTATTAAGAAGTTAAAAGAAGAAACTCTTGTAATGCACCTAAAATCACGCAATAATGATTCTTTTCTTGAGGATAAAGTTAACGTCGTTGTTACATGACGCTATTGGTTTGATATTATTCTGCACAGCGTTTGAGATTGCCATAGTGCTGTCGACCTTCGCTGTTGGTAGCGCAGGATAGGAATTTTGTATAGGAGTGAATTTTTCCTTCTCTGTTTCTTGGTTGAAATGATCACTAGCAAAAGGTTTAGCTTCAACTGAAACAGAAACAGGGAAATTATTGAGAGGGCGATTACTGGCTTGTGCTTATGCACAATTTGCAAAAGTATGATATCATTGAATATTCTTTCAAAAGGTCCCCAGAAATTTTTTGGGGGGATAGCTACTAAAACACCTGTGATGATGCTAAACCGTGCCAAAAAAATCTATGAGTACAAACCGTTTCGCCAGGCTAGCTACCTCAATTCATTTTAGAGAGAAGCTGGCCCAGCAAAACTATAATTTTAATTATCTTTTTTGCCGCAAAGTTTATCGGTTTACCTTAAAAAACCTTGACCATTTTTTGCTGCAGAGACATTGCCTAGAGAGCAGGGAGGATTTTGCCCCCTATCGGGCAATAAATTATTGGTTTTTTCTCAACAATAGTATTTTTAAATTGAGACAAGTAGTGCATCGCTAAAACAATTTGTCTCGCTCCAAATCTACCTAGAGCTACTGAAATTGATATCTCAAATAAAAGTATCATCTACCAGCTGTAGATTAACATTGCTTCTTGTTCGAAATAACAAGATATATATTCACAATTAAATTTAACTTAAACTGCACAAACAACTCTGTCTTCTACTTGGCCTTACGGTTTCCAACAACAACCGATTATACACCTAATAAGCAAACGAAAATGCCCGTCTGCACTATGTACATATCTATTTTTCTCTCGAAAAATTTTCTATGATATATGGGGTGGGCAGAAAAAAGTTATAAGCCTGTTTTAGCAAAAATAACTCAAAAACTTTTGCATACAAATTGAATTTGGTATATGTCATGAGCAGCTAGTTTTGGTGAAGTGATGAAATTTTTAGCCAAAAATATTTTTAAGCATAGGAATGATGAGGTAATACAAAATTCAGGTCAACTTATGCAATGCCCGACGTTATTTTTAGAGAGTTTAGATTTGCTATTTCCACACTCTGCCCAGCCTGACTTCCATCGGTTAGGTTTCAACGCTAACTTCAATCGTGCTTGTTACGATACACCGTGGCAAAGCAAATGAAAGAAAAAGGAATGCACACACCAAACACAAGTTTCAATCTTGAATTTGACAACATATTGTGCAACAATTTTTTAACACGTGTCAGTTTTATGAGCAAACATCTTTTGCAGTGAGCGCCTCTCAGTGAAACCCTATGGTTTAAAAGTGTAGTTACAAATACTAGCATTTCAATTTTTTTATTAAACTTAAAAGCTGCGTTTAGCAAACTCGCACATATTCGCGTCCATAAATTTCTCTGTTTCCTTTACTCCGGTTAAGCTTCAAATGCTTTTTGCAAATATAAAATTTCTCGTAGCAAATATTTGCAATCTTTTTTCACGCATTCGGTAAACAGTTCATTAAAACTTAATAAGAGCAATAAATAGCTAACTTTGTTTTTGCAACTATCATCAAAGGTTTTGTAAACAAGCTTTCAGCACATATCATGCCAATTGGCATATATTAAGAGAATCATAAACTGAGTGTTCACTCGCTCTAGTACTGCTTCGAATACTTATATTTTCTTTTCGGTCATCCTACAAAACTTAGCAAAATGGAGTTTTTCGCGCCATTTTGATTATCATATGAGCGTGAGATTATTATTTGCTTCTCTAAGCGAAATACGCAATAATGAAGAGACAACGTCATAATTACGGTTCTAAGACACCCAACAACTACGACCAATTGCAAACAAGCTATTTGTTTTGGATTCATGAACTGCGTATCAAGAACAATTTCCAATTATCTCCATTGAAAATTGCCAACAAACCAGTGCTACCAGCAACTGTAATTTCAAACCAAGCTAACACCCTACAAAAAACAAGGTTGAAGTATTAGTGTATATTCTATCAAATCTCTTTCCTAATGATCTGCGAACATGCTAATGGCAAACAACAAATTGCTGTAAAGTGGATTCATCGCTAAACAACACTTTGCCCCAGTCATCAAAAGTTCAGTGAAGATGATTTTTGGCAAACTCCAGCCTCTTCCTTTTCATTAGGGGTATCAGCTTTGTTTTTTTGCAGGCTTGTACTATGAGCCAGTGCCAAAAATGGGCAAAGCCTTTGTGTAATAAGCATCTTATTCGCATTTGTGATTTTTGCTTGCAAGACTAAACTATTGTTAGGCTTACACTTAGTTGTTCTTGAAACATACGGCGCATTGCTGCTTTTGTCGATGATATATGTATTGTTGCTACCCAAATCATTTTAACAGAGGTATAGTTGGATAAGTTCAGTATTTCCATAGGTCCTGAAAATGTTTTGACTATGACAAAAACAAAGATATTGGTTGAAGTAAATACAGAAAAATACTTTCATTTTCTCTTAGTCTACACACTGTACACTAATCATGTTGTTGTTGGTTTTGTCGTCTGTTGTTTTCAAAAAACAGGTTGTGTTAATTTTTCCAGCCTTCCGCGCGATTTGGTTTAATTGAATAGCTTTGAAGTCTAAAATGAGACTTTCATGCAATTAGTTTAGAATTTCGAATAGGCGCCAATCCAATTAGATGATAATTCAGCTGTTCGAATGGCAAAAAGAAAATAGAATTTTCAAAAGATCCTAATCAGCTGAACGTTTTTTCAGCGACGATTCCACAAATTTTCGAACGTTAAATTATACAGGATATTGTTTTCAAAATAATTTGAAATTTCCTGACTTTTCCTACTTTCTATTCTGCTTTAATATGAACCAAAATCATTATTGTACCTTCAGCAAATTTTGAATAAGGAAACAATTTTTTGTTGTGTACTCAAAAAATTATGCCAAGAAACAGTAATGTTGCAATTTTATCAGATTACGCGTGAGGTTGGGGTGCGAGGCAGCATTTTAGGGGGTGCGGTATGGCTTTTAAGTTTTTTTGTGTTGTATTAAAAGTACTGTCATTCTCAGTTCATTCTATAAGGTACCTGTACCGATTATGGCCCACCTAACACTATTTTCGTTTTAACAACAATTCCGCTCAACCTAACTCGATGAAACTTGGTATTATATTAGTTTAGCTACATATGTACAATATATTGAAAGCACGTTATCAGGGTAAGCCCGGTTTGCTTTTAATTCGCAAAACTAAAATTATCAAAAATGGGCTTTCTTAGGAACATGCGTTCGGAATATGGCCCATTCTATTTTTCTTTAAATTCGTATCTAAGGCGCTGCAATTAGGTTTTATTCTTCACTGTAAACAAAATGTGTACAACTAGTTCACAAAAATTACAAAAAACTAAGATTTAAAAAAATCAAACAGAACTGCAGCCTTTCAAAAAATAAAAAATCAATTTGAAGCAAAAAAGCTGGATTACACCCAATTAATGCTAAAAATTATCCTAAAATGCTACTTTTGCAAATAGCCTACTTTATTTTTGTGCTGCAGTAACTGAGAAATATTTCATAGTAGGCCTACGTAGAAAAAATGTGGGAGTTGCATGGTTTAATGTGGTGCTTTTCTTCTTTGTAACTTATGGCTGAACTTCTCTTCTGAGCAGCCCGCGCGAACCCTTTACCACCCAAGGCCACCAGGGACACTGTGAGATGTGGTCTGCAGTCTGATCAGTGGCACCACATTTACAATTCGCGAAAGGAGCGAGACTTCATTTGTACATGGAAGAACAAAACCATCCATAGCCAGAATAAAGACGACTGAGTTTGACCCAGGCAAATTCATACCCACCGATCTGGTGCTGACCTTTTGGCAGAGCTGGGCACCGCAAATTTAAACTTTATTCCGCAACCGCAAGTTCCGCAAAACTGCAAAGGGTATTCCGCAAGCGTAAATCCGCAAGTTTGCGGTTGGTTTGCGATACATTTTGGCACTTCCGCAAACTTAAACCGCAAAAATTAATCAAAATTAGACTATTTTTTTAAAGAAAACTGATATTTTTTGCAATGTTTATAAGTCTAAAATGAAAAATGTTATCTTTTAGTGTTCTTTTGGTTATTAAAAAACGTTTTGACAAGGACAGTAACTCAACAAGGGAAGCGAAAATACGATTCTAATACTCGCTTTCATTCGCGCTTGAAATTAATTGTCAAAAGAGGTAGAAAGTTGTAAATTTTCAAAAAAAAAACAAAATAAAGTCTAAAGCTTGTTGAATTTGCGGCAAAATTAAATTTTTTGTCACAAATCCGCAAATATTTGCGGCTGTAAATTAGGTTCGTAAATCCGCAAATAAAAAGTCTAGTCCGGAATCTGCGAATTTGCGGAAGTGCCCAGCTCTGCCTTTTGGTAATGAAAGCATGGAGCGCCGACATACGTACTCTGAGTACTTCATGTCTCATGCACAGTACTTAGCTTTGATACTTTTAGTCACAAGCTTTTAAATAAACATGCACAAAGTCTTTCACTGGGCCCGTATGCACAGTTCTCACTAGTCACTAGACTTCCATTGATTTTTAATGGAAGTCTAGTGACTGGTGAGAACTGTGCATACGGGCCCTGATATAAACAAAGTTCTAATCCCTCCATGTCACACCACCAAATTTTTTTGTGGCCTATAATCTAAAAATTGTTGGTTTAAAAAGAGTGCGGTTGATGAATTTTGTCTGTATCAACCTTGTAAGAGCTATCTGACGGCTAGGACTTAAGAAGTTAAGACAAAATGGTTTCTTGACTTTATTGAGTTTAGTATTTTTTATCAAAAGTTACGTTGTCCAACAAAAATCGGAAGTGAAATGTTTAGTTGAATTTATGTAACGCAAAACTTTTGAAAATCACAAAGAAGGTTTTCAGTGAACCTAATCAAAAAAATTAGCACAGAAGAAAAATTTCCAGTTGGTTAAATTTTTTAGTTGTACACAAGTTATTAGGCTATACAAAATATCTTTCTTGCAGAGCAACAATTAGGATGTGTACGGAGAAATGCTTTTTTGCCGTTTATGACAATAACTAAAATGACGAGCCATTCCAAATCAAGCTGAATCGAAAAGCTTAGCTTAATAATTTATGCCAAAAGATACAGTACATTAACAGCATTGTACACACAAAAAATTGTTTTCGTCATCTGAATCTAAGCCAACACACTCCTCGTGATACCACACTTTGCAAAAGGAGCACCGACGCATGCTCAATACCTTGTCTTCGCCGCAAGCCGCACAAAACCAAGAAGCTCTGTTCGAGTCCGTGCTTTTGTCGATTTTGCTTTCTCTCTTTTTTCTTGATTTCAACTTAGGCTTTTTCGAACTGATTTTGTCAGAGGTACTTTTAGCAAGGGCGCTGTTTTTGCTGCCGTAGAAAAGCTGCGTTGTAACTAATTGTGCTTTGAAGTTTAAGCTTTTCTTGCGAAGAGCATGCTTCTTTTTTACTTTTGGGGTTTTCATCAGCTCTGTAAAGCTGACGTTATTTGACAAGTTTTGACAAAAATCTAGCTCTTGACCGATTGCTTCGTTTTTTTTCAGCAAGGTATTTGACTGGTGAACTTGTCTGCTGTATGGCTACATGGCTGACATCTTTCTCACCTCTGACGCGAAATTCCCGATGTGCATATCTTTCACCACTGCAAAAATATGAAAATTTGTTAGCTTATTTTATTGGCACAAATTGAGATATACTTCAATGGACGGATTCTTATCTAAAATGAAAAGCTTCTAATTTTAGCAAAACCAAGTCTAATTCAGCACAAACGTAATGATAAATAACGCTGCAGCTAAATTGTAAACCGCTTCCAATTTAAATAGGCTGATGCAAATTGAACGCAAAAAACGCTAAGTCGGTAAAAGCCAGATTGGCTATTGCTGATTGCATTCGTAAGAAATGTCTAGTTTTGTGCAAAGAGCATCAAACCACGTAGATGTTACATAATATATTCATGAAGTGTTACAACTGTTTGTTTACCCACAATATGTGCTCTAAAGCACTCTCATTTTCTGCTAAAAAATTAATAAGCATATAAATGCAAATACACTTTTTGCAAACAAAAAAAGTTTACCATGCAACAACATTTTGCAAAACAGCAGTACCAGCAATTGGCAACATAGGCTGTACAGCAGTATTTTTAAACAATTTTACATTGCAGTTACAAATAAATTATCGAATAAGAATCTTACATATATAGTTGAGAAGAGCTTGGCTGCTGAATGGTCATTGAGCTGATTTCTCTTTCATCACCAGCAGAATGGCAGAACACACTTGGTTGTGGGCTGGTCATCACATTGGTTACTGTGTCGATATCTGTTTTACTACTAAAACCCGCTTCAAGAGGTCCACTTATTCCATCACTGCAATGATACAATAAATCAAAAAATTAACTTTAGACTTTGGTAAATTCAGGATTCACTCGAATAAACGGATATCTGACTGGGGGAATAGCTCAGTACTAACAATCTCAACTTGCAAGCAGAAGAAAGCAAGTCCCATGCTCCACAATGTTAACCGAATATTTCTTGTAGTGCCATTAAAAAGATATTTCAAGACAAATTTTGAGAAATGTGGTCAAGCTCCTTATGTCTAATAAAGAATGCTGTAAAACAAACCAAGGCCAGCAAATTGATCAACAGAAGATGATGCATGATAACAAATGTGTGGTCTAGCAGAAAAGACATAAG
Source organism: Trididemnum clinides (assembly GCA_963675345.1). Classification (NCBI taxonomy): domain Eukaryota; kingdom Metazoa; phylum Chordata; class Ascidiacea; order Aplousobranchia; family Didemnidae; genus Trididemnum; species Trididemnum clinides. The sequence goes on along the minus strand of OY776293.1, from coordinate 18,941,403 downwards.
AATAAAACATCAGTTTTAGGTGCCCAAATTTAAAAACATCATGAGATAGAAATATATCGTGCAGTGTTGATTATGAAAATAGATTTACATTTATCGGTGATTTTAATGCACATGCTATTCAGAATGATATAAATACTCACCTACTTTTTGTTCAACATATTTATGTGCATAGGCTAGATATACTTAGTATTCTTAAATTTTGCATTTCAGCAGCATAAAACATAAAGATCTTACATATTGTATAATTGAGAAGAGCTTGGCTGCTGAATGGTCATTGAGCTGATTTCTCTTTCATCACCAGCAGAATGGCAGAACACACTTGGTTGTGGGCTGGTCATCACATTGGTTACTGTGTCGATATCTGTTTCACTACTAAAACCCGCTTCAAGAGGTCCACTTATTCCATCACTGCAATGATACAATAAATCAGAAAATTCATTATTTACTTTTACTCTTAACATTAAAACTGAATGAATCTTTACTGTGCCTGAGTATTTTCACTCAATACCTGTCTTAAAAAGTATTTATCTTTCTGCAATTTGCGTCTAGCTAACAATGATAAATCTAGTGTCAATTTAGCCTACAAAACATAGGATGACTTTAGCACAAAAGAAAACATTATCAGTTTAAGGTGCATAAATTCAGATGTAAAACAAGGTGAAGAATATTTTTCAAAGAGTTTTGATTATCATGATCTAATTTTCATATTGTAGCCTAATATACTGTAGATATGAGCAATTAAGCATAGGCTATACAGCAGTATTTTTAAACAATTTTACATAGCAGTAACAAATGTTTTTCTAATATAAGTCTTACCTATATGGTTGAGAAGAGCTTGGCTGCTGAATAGTCACTGAGCTGATTTCTATTTCATCACCAAACAGACTTGGCTGTAGAGAAGTCAGGTGGTCCAACCAAGAAGCTAAATTTGGATCTTGAAAAGTTATTGCACTTGGGGCGAATGCAATGTCTGGGATTGCAGTTGGGTCAAATGGATATATTCCTGTCGCACCAAACCCATTGCTTATATTTGTAATGGATAGTGATTTATTAAAAGCAGGTGTGCAAATTGACCCAAACCTGGCTTTTGTTATAACACGGTCTGGATGCATCCTCCAGTACTTTAACACTTCAGTATCCCAATAATGTTCAAAAGATCTAAAAATAGATTTGTCCAAAGGCTGCAGCTCATGGGTTGTATTGCTAGGTAAGCACAAGAGTATGATGTCATTAGCAGTTGCGACCTCCACAATTCCGGGATGCAGGTGACTAGATGCACCATCAAAAATTAACAAAACTGTACCTGATGGCTTAAACTTTGAAAAGTGCTCCACCCATTTTATAAACAAGGTTGTAGTCATGCTTCCTTTATCTGACATACATACCACAGTGTTTGGAGGTAAGTTGTCATTGTACTCAGGCTTTGATCTTTTTCCTTTGAAAATTACCATCGGAGGAATAACTGAACCAACTGCACTTGCACATACAACTAAAGTCACATTTTCGGCATGCTCTGGAGCAATCCAATGTACTCGTTTTGTTCCTTTGCGAGCCATTACTTGTTGTTGATGATGTAAAGTTAGACGGCATCCTTTTTCATCCATATTAAATATACACTGCGGTTTGTCAAAGAAGTTGTTCTTTTCCATTATATCTTTTAACTTATCAAAATAGTCTTTAACAATATAAGGATTCAATTTAGCTGCACGCCCTGGGTTTATCGGCTGCGCTTTTCTTATTGATATTGCAGGATTTCGATTCAGAAAAGCTTTCAGCCACTTACGGCCAGCTGCGCCCTTTTCAACACTGAACGGATTTGCAATCTTATTTAATTTGCAGAATTCAAATACATACATTTTGATCATTTTGGACGTCACGGGTAAGCCAATATCACTGAAATGAGTGATACGAGAACAAAGCTCTTTTTCTTGTTGATCAGTCAGAACAGCTCCTCTACCCAACCTCTTTTTCTTATTTCCGGACTGTAGATGGTTTCGCAAAGTTCGCCGAGGTATTTTGAACTGTTTTGCAGCAACACGTTGCGAACAACCTGCTTGAATAGCATTAAGAGCTAGTAGCAGATTTGATTCTGTCCAAGAAGCTCTTTTTGTAGACATTATGTAAATGCAAATTAAAATCAGCAATAAAACACAGTTTTAAATCCATTTAATCTATGTAAATTAAAAAAAAACAAAGTTTTATATAAAAGAGAAATTCGATACATATGTCTACTAGTAAACTTTATGAAAATTTATGCTGTGTTGTTTCTTTTTCATGTCTTTATTTTCCAAAAAATACTTTTATAATTCTTCATTTGTTTTGCTAAAAATGACCTCCGTTATTACCCTTTCAAGACAAAAACATCTTTTAATAAACAGCTTCAACTGCAATATACAAACTGCATAAGGGGTCTGATTAAATGTCGGCCGTTGTGCAATCGGCACTAAACTTTTTTACTGACTGTAAAATAAATTAATAAATTCTAACTGAAGCTTGTGATTAGGGTGACGGCTAGCAGGATGGACTTAAATTTATAGTGAGAGTTCTAGGGTTCAAGATTAGTAAAAAGTTCTTAATGACAAGATGACGGCTAACATTTAACCAGACCCATATGTGGTCAAATCCAAGGATTTTTTTTTGTCGCCAACTGATCTGAATTATTTTTTTTATGTTTGTAAAGATAAATCAACATGTGTTGCAAAAGTGAGTTAAGGCTAACAAATGGTTTTTAAGCAGCATTCAGCCAAGAAAATATCAGTCTAAAACGCTTAGCCTGCCTTGAACTGACCCTACATGCTCTCTTCTTGTATCTATTAGAGCATCAACTAAATGAAAAAAGAAAAACAGCTTACCATTATGGATCTAGAATAAGCCTACTTTTCTAAAAAGCTTGTACTACAACAATTCTAGATAGTGTTAAGCTGCTATCTTTATCTATGCTGCCTACACTACTCCAAACAGACTGTTTGTCTGATGTTCAGCAATAGTAATGTACCAATATGGGCCTTATTAGAAACATTTACTAAATTTAAAAAAAAGCATCAAATTAAAAAAAAACATTAAAAATAAGAGCCAACCAAATGTTTTTTCACTTACAACTAAATTTAAAACAAACCAAAACTAAATACTTATGAAGAACTTTAAAACAAACTGATAAATTTAGAATTACATTTTTGATAGTTTTACAAAATCATGGAATTCGACACTTACCAATTTTGTTTTTGCTACAGTCACATGGTTTTTAGACAAATATCACTGCCATTCGGTAAATCGAAGAAAATTTAATACAACTTTCAAAAGGGAGCAAAGTTTTTTTTTTATATGACTCATAGGCCAAGATCTGCGTCTTGGGCCTTATAAGGAACCGGGCCTTAATCGGTACAACTACCTTACTAATTGTTGCTCCCTACCATCGATACAATATAGTAAAGAAATTTCTAGAGAAGAATCATGTGACTACGCTGGATTGGCCTGGCAATAGTCCAGATTTAAACCCCATCCAAAATTTTCGGGCAAAAATAAAGGATTTAGTTGCAGAGAAAAAGCCATCAGGCGGAAAAGCATTAATCGAAACCATTAAAGAAGTATGGGTGAAAGAAATCTCAGCAGACTTGTAATTCACTCATGGCTAGTATGCCTCACCAACTACAAGCCGTCATAAAAGTGAAAGGACACACAAAATACTGAAATCGCTTCTTTGAGACTGCTTTGTACACGGTGAGTCACGGGAAATGGATGTTTTTAGAACGCCCCTTGCTCTTCTAGAGTAAATGGTTAGGGAGTGAGGAAGGTAGTCTTTAGACCTGCTTAAGATGCCGTTTAGTTTGTTGTTATTTATCTTTGACGTTAATTTTTGTATTTGTTGGTCATTAATTTTGAATTGCTTTTTTTCTTAACTTTAAATTGCTTTCCTAATGCTACCGTGGAGTCTTGAACATCGTGTGTTTGCTTGTGACACCTACGTGAAAAATGATGAATCAGTGACTGAAACCCAACGTCTGTTCAAGCGAAGATTCAACATCGGTCGTCACAGTAATGTACCAAGCCGCAATTCCATTCTTAGGTGGGTTAATGCACTAAGAACGACTGGTTTCTTTTTGAAAACCAAACCACCCAGCCTTGTCAGAACACCAGGACATGTGGATCGAGTGAGAGAAGCAATCGCCCGAAGTCCCAGGCGCTCTGCTAGGCGACACTCTGCAGAAGTGAAAATAAGTTAGAGCACTGTGCAGCGAATCTTACATGAAGACCTAGCCTTTCAACCATACAAAATTATGACTGTCCAACAATTGAATCTGCGGGATTACGAACAACGTTTGTCTTTCTGCCAAACAATGCTCGATATGTTTGAAGAAAACGAGGATTTGACACTAATAGTGATGAAGCCCATTTTCATCTAAATGTACAGTTAGCAAGCAAAACTTTCGATACTAGGCTTCAGAAAATTCTCGTGAATTACATCAGCGACCACTACACAGCCCAAAAGTAACTGGTGTGGTTTGGGAAAAAGCGGGATATTTGGTCCATTCTTTTTCGAACAAGGAGAAGAGAGACGGTTACTTCAAACCGCTATATTCGAATGTTTGAAAACTGTTTCCTACCTGAGCTTCGCAGACGAGGAATCAATAGGGAATCAATGTGGTTTCAACAAGATGGGGCCAATGCTCATACAGCGAGAGTGTCCATGACTGCTGTTCGAGCTGCATTCCCTAATCATGTCATTTCACGATTTGGAGATTTACCGTGGCCTCCGCGCTCATCCGATCTTTCTATGTGCAATTTTTATCTGTGGGATTTTTGAAACCCCGCACACTTGGAGAATTGAAGACTGCATACGTGAAAATATCCGAGAAATAGGTGAAGAAACTTTAGTGAAAGTGGAAGCTAACTTTAGAAAGCGACTTCAAATTTGTGCTCGTGAAAATGACCATCATTTGTCAGACATAATTTTTCGCTTCTAAATATTCCATAATGGCATAGTTTAGTGGATGTTTTTATGTGTATTATGAAATTTTTGTTAAAATATTCGCAGAGTTTTGTCTTCCTTAAAAACATCCGTTTCCCGTGACTCACCCTGTATAGTTTATAATGTACTTTGCGTTTATGTATGATTAGCCATGATTTGGTAACATTAAATTGATTTTTGGTTTTCACAAAATGGTGTTTACTTAAAAATTGCAGGTGGTTCGATACTTTTACAAATGACTGTATAAGTCAAAACTTTGTCATTTTTCGACATTAAAACAAACGTTTTGTATTTCTAATTCGTTGCATCATACTCTTTCAGAAAATATACAGATTACTATGTGTATTTGTTTAAACAACCATTTAACATCGAATTGGTTGGTAGTACGACCAGGAAAATGCCAGTATGAAAATGCAATTTATCATAAAATACAACACGTTAGTGCATATCGACCCAAGTCAAATGTGAGCCACCAACATGAAAATGAGATTTGTTATCAAATACACGACGTTATTGCGTATCTACGCCAGTCAAGTATGAGCCCCCAACAAAAAACTGCAGTTTGCCTACTATGCCGACTACCCTGATTGATTTCGGTCTCGCCACTACTCAAGGAAGAGACGCACACCTACTGGTCTGCAAACATGCTAATGGCAAACAACAAATTGCTGTAAAGTGGATTCATCGCTAAACAACACTTTGCCCCAGTCATCAAAAGTTCAGTGAAGATGATTTTTGGCAAACTCCAGCCTCTTCCTTTTCATTAGGGGTATCAGCTTTGTTTTTTTTGCAGGCTTGTACTATAAGCCAGTGCCAAAAATGGGCAAAGCCTTTGTGTAATAAGCATCTTATTCGCATTTGTGATTTTTGCTTGCAAGACTAAACTATTGTTAGGCTTGCACTTAAGGATAAAATAGCACTGCCTTAGTTGTTCTTGAAACATACGGCGTATTGCTGCTTTTGTCGATGATATATATATTGTTGCTACCCAAATCATTTTAACAGAGATATAGTTGGATAAGTTCAGTATTTCCATAGGTCCTGAAAATGTTTTGACTATGACAAAAACAAAGATATTGGTTGAAGTAAATACAGAAAAACACTTTTATTTAAAAAGTCGTTTGGTATGACTCGACTTGAGAAATGAACCCCAGGTCTACCGACTGCGAAGCGGACGCTCCAATCACTACACCATCGCACTAGTTGAAAACTTAAATTGTTATTGAAAGCAATCATAAACATTTAAGCAAATATAGAATTCTAGTCAATATCCCTTGGCCACAAAATTGGTACAGTGCTGTATTTTGAAGTTTTCGATTTTCCTCAAGAAGTGCCATATTATAAGGTGAGTAACAAATTATTGATTGTAAAGTCAGTTTAAAAAGTAATAAATGTTTGTAATTGCTTGATGTAGTTAATTGTCTAACAATGCTGTAAACAACAAAACGTAATGAATAATCACCACGCGTTCGTTCACTGACCAGTCAAATAAGTCACGTGGTTTAAGCAAATGGCCTGTAGTTTTGCAGGGTGGTAAAATAAAAAATAATTATAAAATAAAAATAATTACAACTCTAGAAAATAACTTTATAATTACGCCGTATTTGATTACACTAACTTTACTCACACAATTAACACTTTATTTTGGTACTGTTAAGCTACATCAAAACTGGTAAAAATAATTTTTTATTTTGTCATGAAAATACATTTTGAACAATCAAAAAGTAGAAATTGTAATTATTTATGTCCATTGGACACGTAAAATTCAAGCCCCTCTTGTATGAAGACATTAAAGTAGGAATATGAAAACATTAAAACTGAATTTCAACGAACACGGAACAAATGAACAAAAATTAAAACACAAATCAACGAAAGAACAACAGGTTCTGCATCATGCTTAATAAGCGGCAAAAGGTCAGCAGCTATGATAGAATCACCAATGTTACATATTAGTGTGAGCAATAATTGACAATTTTTTGGCTTCTTGAGCAGGATGTTAAGAGCGATGCCTCAATACAACAACAAAAAAAACTTCCAACTTTTCAAATTAATTATTTGATTAAACCAATAAACTACAGTCAAACCTCGGTTTTTGAACACAATTCGTTCTGGAAGGCTGTTCAAAAACCAATTTGTTCGAAAACCGAATCATATTTTCCGATTACAAATAATGTTAAAGAGATTAATTCGTTCCATGTACCAAAAAAATAACTTATTTGCCTGCTTACACTATACTCTGTATATAATAGTATAAAACCATTTATTCAAAGAGTAAATGAAACACAGAATTGTAAATAAAACAAAAAACATAACAAATAATTTTAAATGTAAATTTAAATAATACAATACTGTATTGTACACCACCTTTTTTGATGCGAAGTGATGAAAAGAAAGGGATCAGTTGTTTGTTGGAGGGGGAATCTCCTATAATAAAACCTTCTGGTAACTCTTAAAGGCGTTTCTTCTATTCTCTGTCTCTTTGGTTCAGGTAAATCTTTCTTTTGAGTTGTTCGAGAGCCGAATTTTTGTGCGAGGACCGAGTCATTTTCATCTCAAATTTTCCGTTCGAAAACCGAATTGTTCGAACTCCGAGACGTTCGAAAACCGAGGTTTGAGTGTAGTTGCTTTGATCGCTGGTTTCCTAAGTTTAGACGGCCTGTTTCTATCAAGGAAAAGTCTGTTTGAACCCACGGAGTATAATCGCTCCAACACCTCGGTGGGTCTTGACTTCATCTTTTTTGGTAAGTTATTAGTTTACATTCTTCGGTCTTTTCAGGAAATTCTGCGGCCTCCAGAAAAACTCTTATTACGTCCTGCATCAAAATTCCCGCCATGCATTTTAGCAGTGCGGAACTGTGAACTGAGCTACATAATTGTGTTGGAATGTCTGCGAGTTTTAGAGCTTGATGCGGCGCGAACGAGCAAAAACTCCGTTTGGATTCATGCTAACGGTTCCTGAGATATGATGGCAAAGCGCTCTCTTCAAGCAACAACGAAGCCATAGTGAATTTCGAACATTTGATCTTGGTCGCGACAAAGGATCGCGCGCTTCTGTCAGGTGCTGAGGCCCAGTTGCTAACAATTGCTATTTTGTTTCAGGTATTTTGGGGCTCTTTGCTGTTGGCATTGCTGAAGTTTGGCAAAAAACTAGTGCGAAGCGACAGAAATACAGTCAACTTCGGATATAAGAGATCCGCCGGGACCAGTTTAATCAGTCTCTTATAACCGAATTTTCTTATAACCGACTTATTAGTTTATATTGAAAATCATTTGGGACCTTTTTCGTAGTCCCTTATAAGCGAAAATCCCTTATATCTGAATCTCTTATATCCGAAGTTGACTGTACAAAACAAAAATAATTGGTGTCAAGGGTGGGTTAATGGATGTGTGATGGAGAAACTCTTTGTGCTACTGAGGTGAGACGAGTGCTACATTTGAGTTATCTTTATTTTGATATACTTTCCGCCGAAAGTACACAAAGTCGCTATTTTCACAGACATGGCCTGCGAGAGAAATTTTTACGGCGGTAAAAAACCGTTTTAAGCTCCTAAAACTGGCAAAATTGTTTTTTAAAGAAAAAAATTTTCTTAGTTTAATAAATTTAAGAAAATTGAGGCCGACCAGGGGAATTCAACAGATATCCAACACATTTTTAAATGGTTCTTTGGTCATATAGACCCCTTGGTAGTCAGTACCTGTTGCAACCCTCTCTTGTAGACCCTGGTCCTGAATTCTAGTGACACTGCTGGCATTGTCAGATTATTTGACGAGCTTTGGTAGGGAGTGTATTTTCAAAAAGCGCAATGATGACAGCAGCAAGAAATTGTGTACTAGCATCCATTAATCAATGTTTTGCGATTTCATTGTTTGATAAAAAAAAAGGAGTTGATGCATTACTTTCCTGACGTTACATCTTGCGCTTATTGCATTAACCCATTCTTCGTTGATCCAGCCGATCTGCCTGTTGGGACTGGAGAAGAAGAAGAGCTAATAGACATTCAAACTGATGAGGCAGCAAAGATCACGCATAAAGAATGCGGCTGTCCTATAAACTTCTGGCTGAGCATGAAGTCATCGTACAAAAACCTATCCACTCACGCTGTTCCACAATTATTAATTTTTCCGTCAACGTTGAAGTGGGATCAGGGGTCTCAGCTTTAATGAGCATAAAATCGAAAAGCTGAAACCGCCTTGCTGCGCCTAGGCATGATTTTAGATCCACTGTAAGCAAAGTTATTCCTCGAATTGACAAATTAGTGGAGAAAAAACAATTATTAAAACTATTTATTGTGTTTTAAGTCATTTTTTATTTTTTTTCAACTTTGGGCTGATGCTTGTTTAATAAAAACATTGCTACTGTATACTTCTGAGCTATTAAATTATCCAAATGTAGGTGGTACGCAAACATAGTGCGAAACCTTCTAATGGTACGCGAGTTGAAAAAGTTAGGGAAACACTGGTAGAAAGGAAGGCAATGATTATGTACAAGCAATAATTATCTACACGCTACACTTTATCATGTTTATTACTGGCCTGAAGCCGGTGACGTCGAGACGACGTCATTCTCCGTCGTCACCAACGGCTGGGCATTGAAGACTAGCCGTTGAAACGTCATAGTGGCCGACGCAGCATTGCCTGGGATGCCGATGTAGTGCGCGTGCGCACACTTGAAAGGGGCAGGCTGTGTATAGAGAGCGGTAGGCTGCAAAATAATAATGCTCGAGTTAATGACCGAGCAGCTGAAACAGTGTGAAACTTGGCAGCATAGATCAGTGTGAAAAAGCGGTGACGCACCATAGTGACAACGGAAAGTCATTGCACGCATGAGCTTCACGTTGTTGTTGTGATTTTGGAAAATTGTGCTTTACGGCAACTGCCCTATTTTGGTTACAAGTTGGTGGTAGAGCCCACTGCACCAAAATTATTGGCAAATCCGAAGCGGGTCTGAATACAACGATGTATTCTACATAACTGCAAAGGTTTTCTCGTGTCATGAAGTTAAAAATATAATCAACGTATTAACTTAGTACGGTTTTTTTCATAAAAATATACACACACATAAATTTTATGAATAAACACTAACTTAATTATCCACCAAACTGTCTTATGCAAGGAAAAAATTTTGATATCCAACGATAAAACTTTTCGTTTGAATTCACATAAAATTTACTTCAGCCGTTGTAATTTACCGTGCTATCTTTCCACGTTTTGTCGCAAATAGTGCCCTCAGTCTCCATCAAAAAACTTGCGCTTCCTCGCTATTCTCTCCCTCGTCTTCGTTGCAGCGAACACAGCCTTTTTCTGACCGTTTATCTCACTAGAATGGGAAGAATTGAAATTCTTTGAACAGCGACTGGAGTCACTTTCATCTCTTCTCATTTTTAGCTCAGACCACTTTCATCTCTTTGTGCCGAGTAGCACTAAGGAATTTTTGCGTCGCATTTTCTTCAGCATATTTTCTTAATACGTTCTTCGTTCCGGGCTATGAAAAATTACTAGGGTATTTTAATTTAGTTTTATTCCCTTATCGCAGACAAAAACAGGTTCTTTTTAGTGGCTTTGCTACAGGCCAGTCAACCGCGAGTCGTTGTATTCAATCTCCATAAAAGAAGGACTGGCCACACCTACCATAGATGAACCAGCATGGCCTGTAAAATCAAAGGTAAAGCTGTAATATAAGAGAAACTGTTAAAGCAGTGATTTCCATTGCAAACAGGCTAAAGTTCAATGCGTAGGCTACATCTTTTATACAGATCCACAAAATTTTTTTGTATCTTGTGTAAAAGCGATAATTATCCAACCGAATCTCCATGTACAAGTTTACTATAGGAGATGAAAGTTAGGCCTACTTATGGATGAAGACGACACTTAGAGATTTCAGCCCCATTTACAGTGATAATTTACAAATCGTATTCTTTGTTTGTTTTATTATTTTTCCTCGTTACGATTTGTTAAGTCCAGCACTTGCATTTCATTACTTACACTGCCTCATATTTCATGTTGTATTACATAGCCATTAAACTTTTTGATACTTACAAGTAGCCGATCTCGCAGGAAACGGTGGGTCTAAATTTATAAGTGCACTTGCAAGTGAGCTCAACAAATCGCAACGATGAATAGGTAATGAAACGAACAAAAAATACAATCTGTTAATTATCGCTGAAAACGAGCTTTGAGTAATTAATCGCACAAGAGTAGCCTATGCAAAAAATACTGGCCTTCAATTGCAAAATTTACTGTTGCAGATCTACATAATATGGCTTGTTTGACAAATCACCCACGAATTTCAGAAATATTCCAAAAACTTTCTAGCCTATCTTTGACAGTAGCAAGATCTGGTTTATGTAAGAGTTTTGTGGGTTGCTGAAAGTGTTGTTATTACAAATTATCATAATTGCAAAATGCATGAAAGATATTTGAAGTTTTATTTAAGTGAATTTTTGATGTTATATATGCACTGTCTGAGGTCTATTTGAGTAGTGTTATATTTTTGTCAATATTGAAGAGAGTTTAGATATTTTATTGTACATTTTGAAATATTTTCATTTAACCCTTTGAGGGATAATATAACATTTATGTTACATGGTTTTTGATTGTTATGTCATTTTGACATAATAAGTATTTTTCTGAATTTCATTGTAATTTTGTTGTTACCAAACAATTAAGGATTTGTCTCAAATTTTATGAATTAGAATCTTATGATCCTTAAAGGGTTAAGTAAGAGCATTCTGTCATATTTTTCAACACGATTTTAGAGAGGCTTGTCTTTGTTATACCGGTACTCCCAAAAATTAAAAATAAAATGAGGTTGCATTGCTTTGTTTTGCATTCTTGATATCTGGAAAGTTTTGCGTAAATCCTGTATTTGTGTTTTGTGCTGTGACGTTTCCATCTATCCATATTGCATCTGCAATATGCAGTTCACCCACAATCTTTTGCCAAACTTCTCTTGTTCTGGTGTTTTTGAGCAGTTCTTCTAAATTCATGTCTGTTCAGTCTTTGATATTGTCCATCCAAAGTTTCCTTTGTCGTTCTCGTGCTTTTGATTTCGGAATTTTTCTCATAAATATTTGTGACAGTAATTTATTTCCTCTTAAAGATGTGCTCCATTAGCGCTTCCAATTTTATCTATTAGACTCAGTTTTCTCTTTATTGTTTTTATTATCCACACATTTGATTTTTTTCGTATCCAAGTGATTTGTAACATTCTTCGATAACACCACATTTCAAATGAATTTATCTCTTTGATTTCAGTCTTGTTCAGCGTCCACATTTCTGATCCACGCCTAAAAATTGACCAAACATGACATTCTTGCACTCTGAAGTACTCTTCAAGGTTCAGGTTCATAAATTGAGTTTTTGCGCTGCCCGCTCTTTTGTTCAGCTCTTCTTCATTTCTTCCATCATCAGTAGGGCCCGCTAAAGTCAATAAAGTCAAAATTTTTTAAGGACCTTGTTGCATGATCAAACGTGTACTAACGTTCGTTTCAGGTGTTCAGGAGTCTGTTTTGGTAGATTTTATTAGACAAAATAAAGTCAAAATTTTGCATAATGTCAAAACTTGTCAAAATTGTCTTCATCAAAAATTTCCTTACAAAAACGAACAAATTTATATTTTTTTATATATTTTGAATTTTTGAGCTGCTACTAAAAATTTATGCGCAGTTTTATTTGATTTTAAACTTCTAAAATACAGTTTCACCTCGTTAACACGGACCCAGTTAAGCCGGATATCGGTTAACTGGGACCATGATCGAGAAAAAAAATAGAAAAACATTCCAAGATTGAGAAAAAAAATGTTTGAAAATCTAAAAAATATTTGGCCTAAAATCGGCCGTACTGTACATTAATTATTTACCTGTTATGAAGGCAAGGTAAAAGAAAATAACCTTGGTAATAGCTGATAATAACAGTCGATATCGGTATAGGTTTGTTTGCTAGGCTAGGCTAGCCCAACGTAGCCTTCTTCAGGTGATTTACCAACAAAAATAAATCTGCTTTTTTTACATGTTATGAAGGTAAATGTAATAACACAAAATAGCCTATATAATAACGGAATTTTTAACTAAACTTCGTTACCCTTGGCATATTTATGAGCTATTGCCTATAGGCCGACGGTTAAGTCCGACAATCGGCTAACACGGACATCTTTCCCCCCGAGCTGTCCGAGTTAACGAGGTGAAACTGTAGTTGCAATGGTAAACATGCGTGCGGTAATTAAGAAGGAAATAGCACTTATTATGCATCAAATCGTCATTGTTGATGCATAGACACATAATTGTTAGACAATTAATCTATTCCTATAAAACCTTTGCGCTCTTTGTCTTTTTAAGTCGTAGCTTGCAAAGCAAAGAATGCCTAAACAAAGCCAAATCTTCTACAGCGAAAGCTAAGCAAATTTGCCAGGAATATCCGGATGAGTTTTCGGCAACTCCTACCCGCGACTTGCAATGTTCCTTTGCGACGTGTTGATCAAATGCGACAAAAAGTTTTTTGTGAAAAGCCACCGAAAAAGTAAGCAGCATCAAAGAAAATTGGAGACGAAGACCAAATCCCAAAGTAAGCAAACCTTTTTACAACTCGATCAAGTAAACTTCAAGGAACAGGTTGTCTCTTCATTCTTAGCTGCAGATATCCCACTTCATAAACTGAACCATCCTTCTTTAAAGTCTCTGTTTGCTACAACGGGAAAAGTATTGCCTTTGGAGACTGCAGCCCGGGCATGTGTTGCTAAATTAGCATCCCAAAAAGAAAAACAAATTCAAGAATTACTTCGTGACAAAAACATTTTTTTAATTGTGGATGAAGCAGAGATTGCTAAACAAAAGTATATTAGTGTGCTTGTGGGCAGCTTAGATGCCCCAAATCAGACATTCCTCGTTGATTGCCATCCATTTGACAGCGGTAGCAATGTTAATAGCAGTATTATTCTGCACACTGTGGATGACATATTGCGACAACTTGAAATAAAACGCGAGAATTTTTCATTGTTTGTGACTGATGCTGCTCGGTGCATGTCTTCGGCTGGAAAGACATGAAAGGAATTATACCCTTCTTTGATGCATGTCACCTGCGTTGCGCACTTACTACACAACTGCGCTATGCGTGTGCGTGCTCATTTTTAAAATATTGATGAAATAATAGCAACGATCAAGGCAGCAACAATCAAAAACAAAGATCGCAAGAAAGATTTTTATGATGCTGGTCTGCCATCTTCTCCTGACCCTGTAATTACAAGATGGGCAACTTGGCTTAGAGCTGCCTTATATTACAGTGAGAACCTTCCAGCTGTTCGTACCATTGTCAACAATCGCACAAGTGCAGGTCTCTTAGTCAGCAGAGCAAAAGACGCTATCAATCTGGAAGATTTGGTGCCGGACTTGGTTAAAATAAATCAATACCGGACTCTAGCAGCCAACATAAGAGTTCTTAGAAGCAAGTGCCTGCACGATAACCGAAGCATACGGTTATCGCTGCTGAAGAATATGCAATTCGATGATGATCCGTGCGCCATTAAAAGTTACATTAAAAAACGACTATCCAACTCTGATTTAGAAACAATAATAAATTGTACCAGCTTGACAATTGACCCAACAAGCTACGCGCTATTGCAAAAATCCCAACCAACCTCTGCTGCTGTTGAGAGGTCGTTTTCTGTGCTCAGTAAATTACTGAGAAAAAACAGAAATTTTGATGTGAAGAACGTAAAAAATATATGATGCTGTATTACAATAAAAAGTCCTGGTAATTATACTGTGCGGCTTTCGTTAAAAACATCATAGACAGACTGTTAATGTACAGCACAGTTGCGATAACAACGCATTTTTTGTATTACACACTAATTGATACGGTACACACAATGGCTCGTTATTCTAGGTTTGACGTCATGCGTCGCTTTGTTGCATTAGCTTCAAAACTGAGTGATTGAGAAAATGTTTAAAGTAGGCTACGTTCTTCTTTAAAAACTTATGTAAATTGCGGATTATAAAACAGTTTTAATCAAAAAATTGCAACAAGACATAAATAATAGGAGAAAGCAGTTAAGTCGAAATAAAGTCAAAAATATATTTTTTTAGGTAAAAAAATGGCCCTAATCATCAGTAATACACGTTTCAAGGTATACAAAAGATCTAACTTGTTCAAAACTTTTTCTGTTTATATTAAGCGAGACAGTTTGAAATGGCTTTAATTATTGCTTATTTATTTTATTTGCCATATTTTTCCTCCATTCACGAGAAAGCGATGCATCGCTATGTTTTGGACGGTAAGTCCGCACTCGCTTGGGAGTTGCCATTTCCGGGTCACCTGTCTTCCATATAAAGGTGGGGCGTCCCGTTAAGTGCTTGCCCAAGAACACAACAAGCGAACTTGCCGGCTTGTTATCCACAACCTCCTCTAAATGCCGAGCGCCAAGCAGGGAAGCTATAGATACCATTTTTTAAAGTCTTTCGGTTTGACTCGACAATGGAAATAAACCCCAGGTCTACCGACTGCGAAGCCGACGCTCCAGTCACTAAGCAATTGCGTCGGTTCTTTGTATGTCATTCAAGCAAGGTAATGTAAATGTCATTTAAGTAACATAACATAAAAAAATTGTAATGTCATCTACACTAGAGATGGCGCGGGCAGAAAAGAACTGCTTGCACTGCACCACAAAAGCCCGCCCGCAAGCCGCACGGCAGTGCAAATTTTTCCTACATCGGGTTACCAGAAAAAGTGAACCGTTTTTTTGTTACGGATTTTCTCGGCGATGATAAAACCGAATTTATTGAAATTTTACACACAGTAACCTTAAAATAGTATCAACACTTTCACAAAGTGTCCAAGAGATTAGTAAAAAGTTGTATGAGTAATGTCAAATTCAAAACAACGTCTCAAAAAATGCAATATTAAAGTAAAATTATGCGAGTAATTATTGAATAGACGCTTTGTGTGTGACATCATAATTGTGACAATTACGTGGTTCATCAAGATGGGACTCCTTCCCACACAAGTAGGGTAACCCAGGCTTATCTGGAGGAGGCTGTACCAGAATAGTCAAGAAAGATTAATTGCTTCCGCAAAGTCCTGACTGCAATTCAATGGATTATGTTCCATGGGACTCTTTAAAGGAGAAAGTTTACCAAGGAGTGCAAGACAAATTGACCGAGCAGGCGTTAATAAACAAAACAATAATAATATCATGGGAGAAGATATCGATAAAAGAAATACGCAAAGCATTTCTTCGTTGAAGAAACGGCGTTGTTTAGCCGTGGAGGTTGATGGAGGTCACATTGAGTACAAACTGAAATAAATGAATATTACATATTTTGAGACGTTGTTTTAAATTTGATAATACTCACAGAATTTGTGACTGATCTTTTAGATACTTTATAAAAGTGTTAATGATATCTTAATGTTACTATGTGTAAAATTTCAATGAATTAGGTTGTATTATCGCCGAGAAAATCCTTAACAAAATTGGGTTCACTTTTTCTGGTACACTCGATATATTGTTTTTGAACCGCTCGCATTGTGCTGTACTGCAATTTTCCGTATGCGTCGCAAAATATTAGTTCATGACAAACGTTTATATTTTGTTAAAAACATTTTTTTCACCTAAATATTATTTTTGCTATCACCAAATTAAGATATTAAAATAATCTATACATTTCTTACAAGAGGGTGACATTAAGCTATTAATTGGACCTGCCACATGAACCTTCTTACATAAAATCTTTTTGTATATTGCGTTTACACATTTCAACACTCTTAAAATTGAGCACTGCTCTGGCAACAAAGAACTGCCTCGATCTTTATGAGGCAGACAGATGGCAGAAGCAAGCTGTTTATCAATCGCGGTTTCCCAGTCTCACTAAGACAGGGTTCCTAAATAGTTGGTCGCGAGACCTTGCACCTAGATTTGAAAAAAAATTTGAATGAAGACACGTGTTTTTCTTTAATTTAGAGACCCAACTGCAGAAGGTGGCTCAACTGCGAATTTACCTATTTATATGAAGAAGGCAAAATTTACCAGAAGTATTGGCAACTTCGAGAAAATACTATGTTTTGGTTGGAAGGTTCACACCGACATAAACCACAAACATTATATTGAAAACAATTTAGTGTGTATTGCAAACAATGTACCCAACCCAATTTGACGAGACCATCCCTGGACTAGTTTCATCCTCTTGGATTCCTCAGCAGGGTCTGTCCCTTCCCCCAAACCAAACCCTTGGCAACTCCAAATGGTTACGATCAATAGAGTCTCATAAGCGAGAAGCGAAACAACAAAGCGAGTGCTGAAGGCTCGAGACTTCCGAAGGAAGCAATACTATTGAGAGATATTTACAAAGCCATCCCTGGATGCATTTTGTCCTTTTGGAATCATCAGCAGGGCTTGCCAAGGACCAAGAGATCTCCCCTATAGCATTAACAATCTAACACAAAGCACAGGACTTACGTGCCGTTTACTTTTGGACCAGGCTCGTTTTGACGTTATTGCTAACTGCTCAATTATGGACTAAAACTGATATCCTTACATAAAGCTGATCACACAAGAAGTAATTTGGCATAAAAGACCTTCCAAAGGTTATTAATCAAATGCGGTGCTTTAAGGCATAGCTGGCAGCTCGCGGTTGCATGTCAGCGAAACTCCGCGCGCGAGGTTAGCTCTACTGCACCAATCAACTGCCGCCTCAACGTGGTGGTGCGGTCCCCGATCCGTGTGGGTTGGGTCGAAATGGCTGTTGGCCTTCCCGAGAGTCCCAGTTACCCCGGGCACCCCCCTTTATTTTTTTGCTATGCTGCCCCCTGAACAACCGCAGAGGGGCAGCACACAGCTTCCTTAAAATCGGTCGCTCGTTTTCTCTTTTTCTTTTCTCCTGCCCTACTCTTGCCCTTCTTCGTCTCCTCATTCTCCTCCTTCTCTTGATGAGCGGTAACGTTCATCCTAACCCTGACCCCATCTTTCCTTGCTCTGTGTGTACTGGAAATGTGACCTGGCGGGACAAGTCAGTGCTATGCTGCGCTTGCTGCAAATGGGTCCATCTAAGGTGCTCACGACTTTCCTTATCCAAATTCAGAGCTCTTGGCAGCTCTCACTCTTGGAGCTGCCCCACCTGCCGAATCACTGTGACTCCCTCCTCCTCGGACTCCTCCGACACGTATACCTCCACTGTGCAATCTCGCCCCGCCTCTGCTAACGCTGCACTCTCGCCCCACCCTCATCTCCAAACCACTTATCCCCATCTGCCCATTATATATCTTCTCCCTCTGCCCCCCACTACCGTCCCTTGCTCCTGGCTTTCCTTCTGCACCTTCTGCCTCCTCTCTCCCTTCTGACTCTCTTAGCGTTCTTCAATCGAATGCTGGAGGTCTTCGAGCCAGGAGCACTGAACTACTCCACTTTCTTTCGTCCCATTCTGTCGACCTTATCTGCATTCAGGAATCCAATCTTAACTCCTTTACCTCTTTCCGGATTCCTGGATTCTCTGCTCTGCGTTCTGAATGTACTCACTCCCGGTCTAGCATTCTCTCTCCTGATACCACGCACGCTAGCGGCGGCGTTGTCATTTTCGTCAGGCAAGGCCTATCTTTCTCTAAACTTTCTACCTCCACTCTTTCTTCGCTTGATCCCTACTCTGATTATGTAGGGATCAACATCTCTCTAAACAATTCCTCCTCGCTCTGTTTTCTTAATGTGTACGCCCCCCTTATTCGCTCCTCCCCAACGGATGGCAGAACCGATTCCTTTTTTCCCTCCATTCTTCCCTCCTCCAGAAATCTCTTCGATCTGGGAGACTTCAATTACCATCATTTCCTTTGGAACTCAAGAGGTACTTCCGACCCTCACAGGAAAGAAGTATTCGACTGGGTCATCTCCTCTGACCTCCTCCCCTCAATGACCCTGACACACCCACCCTTCTCCATCGCTCCTCTGGCAGTCGCTCCTCCCTTGACATCTCCTTTTCTCTCTCTTCTCTTGCCCTTTCTTGCTCCTGGGAGGTTCTACAGGACCTGGGTTCTACCTATTCTTCTATCTATCCCTCTCTCTCCAGTCTTCCGCCCCAACGAGCGTCCCCCTTCCTTCAATTTTCAGAAAGCTCGCTGGGATGGGTTTGCCTCTTACATTGACTCTCACTGTCCATCAGCAGAGGAATACTCATCTCTTTCTCTTTGCTCTGCTGCTGCTCTCTTTACCTCTCCGGCACTGAATGCGGCCACATCTTCCATTCCTTTTGACCGCATCAAACGCCATCCTGAAGCCTGATGGTCTGCTGAGGTGGAAAGTGCGATTAGTGAAAGACGCAAGGCTTTCGCTACCGCTCACAGAAGTGATGAAAATTGCCAGGCTTACATCTCCGCTTCTCGACGCACCTCGTCAGTCAAGGCCAAGGCTGAGGCATGGCAGACGACTTGCTCTTCTCTTTCACCTAGGTCTAACCCTAAATCTGTACACTCTCTTCTTCGCTCTATCGCTGGCTCCTTCCTCGTCTTCTTCCTCTCCTGACTTTCCTGGCCGTTCTTCTCCCAGGGAATCGGCTTCGGTCTATGCCGCTTAATTGAGATCCTACTTTTCCATTTCTCAGCCAAAGGCCCTGCGTAGCATAGTCAGAGGCTACCTCACTAAGCTCCGCCGAATCACGTGTCCTGTGGAGTCTCACTCGTCCTTTTGCTCTCCTTTCACTCCCGTTGAATTTCTTGCGGCTGCCTTCTACACCGCCACTGGCCCAGACAAAGTTGCCTATCCCATGCTAAACCATCTTCCTCGCTCTGGCATGGATTTACTTCTTTACATCTTCAATCTTTCCTGGTCTTCACATTCCTTTCTTTCCATCTGGAAGACATCTTCCATTATTCCCATACACAAGATGAGAAAGCCTCTCGACTCTCCTGCTTCCTTCCGGCCTATCTCTCTCACCTCCTGCGCATCAAGCTGTTTGAACGCATTATTCTATCGCGTCTGCTCTTCTTTCTGGAGTCTAATTCCATTCTCTCTCCCCGTCAGGCCGGTTTCCGCCCTGGTCGGTCTACACTTGATCAAATTCTGTACCTTTCTCAGTCCATTTTGGATGGGTTTAACAAACCCAGGCCGGGCTCTCGGACGATCCTGTCTACTATCGATTTCTCGAAAGCTTTTGACTCTATCTGGCATCCCGCCCTTTTTCCACAAACTTATTTCGACTGGCCTCCCTCTTTGCTTTGCTCGATGGACTCAATCTTTCCTTTCTGATAGGCGCGCTTGTGTGGTCTTTCAAAATCACAAAAGCCGCTCCTTTCGAGTCCATCGAGGTGTTCCGCAAGGATCCGTTCTTGGCCCTGTACTTTTCTCTCTCTTCATTAATGATCTTCCGGCCTCTATGCCTTCTTCCGTCAGCTGCTCTCTTTACGCTGACGATCTGGCCATTTGGTCCTCTTCCCCCTCGGGCCCCACTGCGGTGGAGGCCACACAAGGAGCTCTGTTTCGATTGGAGCGCTGGTCTGAGTACTGGTGTCTTCCTCTCAATCCGAGAAAATGTGAGGCCTCGCTCTTCTCAGTGGATCCCCACCAAGCTAACCTCCAGCCCAACCTCCTCTGACTCGGCTCCCGCCTTCGTTTCAATCCCACTCCAACTTTTCTTGGGATCACCTTCGACCGCACTCTTTTCTATTCTAAGCATGTATCTTCGCTGAAGGCCAAGTTTTTCCCACGTCTCAAAGCCTTACGCTGTATCTCTGCTTCATCTTGGGGCCCCTCTAAGGAGTCCCTCTCTGTTCTGTATAAATCTTTTCTTCGGTCCCTTCTCACTTACGCTTCACCCGGATGGTTTCCTTTCCCAAGCGCTACCAATATCACCAAATTGGAACGCCTCCACCGAGCGGCCAGTCGCGTCATCACCGGCTGCCTCTCGTCCTCCCCTATCCCTCTACTACTCACCGAGGCTTCTTTACCTCCCCTACGAGTCACCCTGACTCACCTTACTCTTTCATCTTATGAGCGGGCTCTTCGTCTCCCTACCTCCTTTCCTATTTCAGGTTTGGCTAGGCTCGAGTGAAACCAAGACTCAGCAGATCGTCCTGGAGAGCTTTTGCGTCCACTCACCCGCTCATGCTTCCTTCTACTTGTTCTAGGGAGGCTCTTCTTGCTTGCCCTCCCTTTCCTCCTTGCAATATGCCTTCGTTCACGGTGGAGTCCACCCTTTCCACTCCATGCTCTCGCTCTGATCCCCCTCTATCTCGCCAAGGTGCGGCTCTTGCCCATCTTGACTTTCTACCCCCTCATGATCTGGTACTCTGGACAGACGGCTCTGTTCCTTTTCTTTTTGGCAAAGGCGGCTCCGGCGTTCTTGCCAACTGCTCTCTGTGTGGCACTGAGGCCATGCTTTCCTTTTCGGCATACTCAGCATGTTTAAGTTTTTCCGCGGAAGCCTGCGCCATTCTACACGCTCTTTGCTGGTCTCGGCAGCACCAACGAGTCTGCCATTTCTCTTCTCTTCTCCTACTATCTGACTCTCGTTCTGTCCTCTCCTCCATCTTTGCTCTTATCTCAAACTCTGTGGCAGGTCTGGCTTCTCTCTCCTCCTGTTCTATTAGACTGCAATGGGTCCCCGGACACTCGTTTCTCCCGGGGAACGACACGGCTGATCAGCTGGCCAGACGGGGTGCGCTACTTGCGCCCTCCTCTGCAATCCCTTGTAGTCTCTCTCCTCTTACCTCTCGTATCCACTCATGTCTTATCTCGGATTGGAGGCGTACTGTCTCATCAAAGTTCTTTGGCACACAGGTTCCCTCGATTTCCACCGAGGAACTTGTGCTCCCTCGTCATGCTAGCTGTGTCCTCTCTCGCCTTTGCTGCAACAGACACAGCCTTGTTTTAGGTTCTTATCTCTCTATGATTGGCAAAATCAAGAATCCTACCTGCAGCGCCGGTGGACACTCGTCCCAGGACACCTCTCATCTCATTCTGCACTGTCCAGCTACGGACTCTCTGCGCCGCTCACTCTTTGGCGACTGTCTGTCTCTGCGGCCTCTGGTTCAGACCATGGGGAGTTGCCCGGCTTCTGGGGCTCCATGGTCTTCCGCCATGCCCCCATCCCTTGGAAGGGGTCGGGTAAACAACAACAGATTAGCTTTAAAGACGCGGGTTCGAATCCCACAGACGCGTTTCGTCCTTTGAACTCATCAGCCGAGCTTGCCAGGAGATCCCCCGAACAACATTAACGTTGACGTTTAAAACTACAATATACGCGTAAAGTAAAAAGAACGTTTAACTGATTTCGGTGGGTCCCAAATGGCTGCACTGCGGGTTATATAATGCATGACCGCCAAGAGGTCAACCACTTCGCCTATTCCACTCCGAGCATAGCTACCGATTCTGACAACTAGTACACCGCATAGGTAGTGACTAGTGTATTACGTAGGGCGACCCGATAAACAACGTAACCAGCGACAGATACCACTTAACAATGACACGCAGATTCCCCTGCGCAATTCTTCGGCAGGGTTTGCGCGATCACAGTGCTCGAGCTAATAGGGCCCCCGCACCACAGGAGCACACCGGAACGAGCGTTTCACCAAACGATGAACTTGTTAACATGAACGATCTCAATGCTCTGGGCCCGAGTATTGAGCTTGAGAGATGCATACATAGCGAGCGATATCAATTACTAGCTACAAGTGGTTACAATCGATAGAGAGCGTCTCATAAGCGAAACAAAGCGATTGCTGAAGGCGCGAGGCTTCCGAAGGAAATATACACTATTTGAATAAGAAGTAACATCTGATAAGCCTCAAGGCGAAACAGACTACTGTGGTTTTATTGTTTATTCTCTAGATGTACAAATAAAAATAAGTTATATGCATCAGATAGAGAAAGTCTCACGTTGCTGGCACAGTGCTCGATAAAAACCAAGGTTAGAGCTATACATATACAGTATAATTGAAAACATTACACGTCAGAATAAAATAAAATCACTACAAAGGTTTCACCAAAAGCGGCTCATCAGGTGGCAACTTATTCAAATAGAAGAATATACTGTATATACATCTACAAGTAGGTTTACAATCTAATTCAAGACTGGCAATTTTTAAGTACATGTGATAACACTAGTGTCCTCATAGCAAGACACTCTGGTTCAATTCTTGAGTCGGTCAAGATCCATTTTGAGGCTCGCCCAAGACATTTGGTGCAGGTATCGTTTTTTTGTTGTATCAAACTGTTCGCGTCAAATTGTCCACGAAAAATAGTTGCGGATTCTTGTTAAAGAGGGCCCCGAATTAATGTTAGTAAGGAGCCTGGAATCTTCTCTCAACGGCCTGCGCAGTAGTATGCAGCAAACAGTTCTACACAAATATTTTTATTCCACTTTTTTGCACTAAACTTCAAAATAACACAAATTAACTTGCAAAACATTGATGCGATTACGTACAATAAAAACATACATATAACAACTTACAGCTTTTAACTGTAGACACGCTGCAACTACGTAAACTTTGGTTCTCCATAGCACTGTACATATGAATGTTAACACCACTGAAGAATTGTTTTAGGGCTTAGCAGCGTATTTTTGAGCGACAGAAGCTGCAGCACTGTAAAACAAAATGCTGTTGCATCTATACGTAACAAAAAATTAGCTTTATTTTTGTTGCATGCCTGTGCAGAACATTGTTGAAAATGATAAGTTTTACATGGTAGAAACAGGTTGCGTGGCTTGGCGAAATATATATGACAGTAAATTCGCCACTTTCAACCTTTTTCCTGATGGGTCAAATGACAAATTTTAGCATTTCATGTGACCACTAAAGCTCTTAAAAGTAAACTTTGTCGTAAGAATTTTTTGTAGCCTATAAGCGTTTAGAACCACCGCAGGGAAAAAGACCGATGACCAAAAACAGGTCTTTGCGTACTTAAACAATGCGATCATCCAGTGCTTTCAAGCTAACTTTTGAGTTCAATTTAACAATACAGTACGTAAACGTAGGCATACCAATTTTCGAAACTTCGGTGCTACCTAACTTTTGCTTAAAGCACTTGAGAATTTGCTATTATAATTAAAATCCAAAACATTTTGAAAATTTCATTAACATTAAGACACGTTGAGATATAAGTTGTTAATGCTGCAGTATTCTGACGGCAAAGTCAGAAAATATTGGTGGTGCTGCAACTCGATTGGAGTGGTCCTACCATTCTAAGTTATGAGAGCAATTATCACCGAAAATAATAAGGCGACAGCTGATTTGTCCACGGCTATTTCAAGGTCATCAAGCATTCTGATAATAAAACGTTGCGAGAAGTCTATCGCCCTCATATTCAAATTGTTAGACTTATATTCTTTATTTAATCTTTTTTACCTGAATTAGTTTTGTTACTAAAGAGGAAAATTATAAATGTGTGTATAACGCTATGACTAAACAATTGTGCGTCATTATGAGCCTAAAAGTTTAGATGTTTCACTGTGGTTTCAGTACAGTACGAGTAGTTTAATTGTCGAGTTGTACTGGTAGTGTTTTGACCAGTGATGTAGGTCTTAAGACCGTTTTTTTCTGTTTTAACCCTTTAAGGTCTTGTAGTACCGACGCCACCGCGTAGTGGTTAGAGCGTCCGCTTCGCAGTCGGTAGACCTGGGGCTCATCCCCCTTGTCGAGTCATACCAAAAGACTTTGAAAAGTGGTATCCACAGCTTCCCTGGTAGGCGCTTGGCATTTAGAGGACGTTGTGGAGAGCAGGCCAGCAAGTTCGCTTGCTGTGTCCTTGGGCAAGGCACTTAACGGGACGCCCCACCTTTATGTGGAAGACAGGTGGCCCAGATACCTCGGAAATGGCAACTCCCAAGCGAGTGCGGACGTCCCGTCCAAAATATAACTATACAACTCGCTTTCTTGTGAATGGAGGATAAATACGGCAAATAAAAAAAAAAAGTAGTATTGAAAATTTTCTGGTTTCATGATGAACAGGTCTTTGAGACGACGATTATACTTCGAAATGTCTTTAAGACCGTGCTTATTTCTCCAGTGATTGCGGTGACTCATTCCAGACTGAAAAGTTTTCAAAAAATTTACGATTGAAATATAGACGAAATTTCAAATAGCATCAAATTCGGGTCTTCGTTTGGCGTTCGAATAGGGCGGCTTTTCAAAGGTGTGGCCGTGCTGCCGCCAAATATATAAGTTGATAAGAAGTTGTTTTGGATGACATCGCGAAAAAAGTCAGAGATAAAAGCATCATGGCAATTTGCAAATGCGACTGTGCGATTCCGAAATATGCGCAAAGTTGAATGCTCCTTTTGAGCGAGATCGACAGAAAAGCATTGATGTTTGCTAATCTACTATCGAGACGTTCGACCACGTCGAAGCAAAACAAACGGCTTTTACGAGGTGTAAAGTCGAATCAATAAAACAAAATCAAAGAGCAAACTTTATTTCACAGCGATTGAAACTTTGATTTGTAATTTAGGAGCTCCATGCTTAAACAAAAAAATCGATGATTCGTAAGGGGTGCCAACTGTAAAGTAATTTACTAGTCACACACAAAAAATCAAGAAGCACCACACTGGTTTCGCCATTATTGGAGCTGATCAGAGATGCGGACCGACCAGTCGGGAACCAAACCTTTAAAATGTAGATCTTCTATCTGTGGCAAGTACCACTCCACCACCTGACTGGACGCACTTGCTGATGCTATAGCTTCCTTTTGTCAGTGACCGGGTTCCTGGCTTTGCTACTTGTGGAGTGCATAGAATCCACTGTGCTGTAACTCCACAGCGGCACCTCAAGACCGAGCCAGAAACCCGGTGAATCACTTATAAAAAGCACCTATAACATCAGCAATAGCGTCCAGCCAGGTGGTCGAGTGGAACTTGCCACAGATAAAAGGTCTACTCGAGTTATTCTCAACTGGTGAGCTACAGCACGTAAGTTGGGTGGGCCACGGCTTCTAATTTTAATATCAACTAATAAGGAGAACATCACTGAAATTGAAAAAAAATATAACGCAACTGGGCCACAGACCTTTGTGTATTTTGAAAATGGGTCACATGCCTAAAAAGTTTGAGAAATAATGGTCTACATCCTGAAGGTTCAGTTCCCTGCTGGCGAAATCGGTCTGGTGCTTCCTGATTGTTCGTCTGTGACTACTCAATTGTTACAAAATTCTCACTCTCATTATAACTATAAAGTACGTGGTAAAGTAAAACTCTGTATGTAGAGTTAAGAACATATAGCGCTGCAATGACACAATTTTTCTTTTTTTAACGATAAATCATACAATAACGAAAATGTTTTTCATTTTCCAAGAGAAATTATACAGCAACGAAAATGTTTTTGCTTCTTAACGACAAATCATAAGCAACGAAAATATTTTTCCTTTCCAAAGACAAACCATACAGCAACAAAACAATTGTTCATTTTCAAAGACAAAGTATTTCACTTCTTAAGGACAAATCATAGACCACCGAAAATGTTTTTCCTTTCCAAAGAGAAGTCATACAGCAACGAAACAATTTTTCATTTCCAAAAACAAAAATATAGAGATTGCTAGTTACTAGATAGCAATTTTCAAGGCGATCTCCTATTAACCTGTAAAGCGTCACTTATGTAGAAGCAGGTGCATTCCAAAACGTCACATTTTTTTTGGAGAAAATCAACTTTTTTGTAAAATTTATTTTTAATTGCTTTTTGTGATTTTTTACTGACTATTTATATTATGAATTGCTAAATATATAGTAAATAGTAATTTAAGACAATAATATCTCATTTTTACTTACACTTATGTAGAGTGCCAATCACGAAAACAAGGAACAACACACAAAGCACTGAAACAAATCGTTTTGCCAAGGAATATTTTTCATCAAAATATTCCTTGGCAAAACGATTTGTTTCAGTGCATAAATATTCAAAAACTTCATCATCAAAAAACTTTTCAAAGAACTCTAACGGTTCTTCACTATTATGTACGGTAAACTGTACACCACTTTGGCCACTAAAATTGAATGGATTTCTTTCACACCCTTGCGTAGACCAATCAGAAGGCAACGCAATTGCGTCATCATCACTAGACACATCACAGCTCTCCAATGATTCTGAACTGTCATTATCAGAGTCATCAATTTCACTAACACTATCAGTTTCACTCAAATCATTCAAAACAGAAATCATTTCTTCATCATTTAGCTTTCGTTTTTTTGGCACACTCATTTTGGATAATGGTTCACAAAAATTGATGTACTGTATTCCTCACAAGCTTTGTTATAACTGCCTCCACTAATCAGTAACACGTGTTTTTAGCATCTTATGCGAGTCAAATAGTTGCAAAGTGTCGCTAATAACATAATTTATAAATGCAAGCGACATATGTTGCTTGAAGCAGACGCAAATAATGATTAAGTTTGCAAAACGACATATGTCGTAGCTGTCATTTGAGGTGAAACATTTAAAAACGCCATATGTCGTTGCTGACGCTCTACAGGTTAAGAGTGATCTGCCTCCAGCATCACACCCAGGTAAAATAGAAAATTTTGCTCAAAAATGATCACCAACATCGTACGGTACCATACAGCAATCTATTACATCATGTCAATAACCCGCGACCGGTTTCGACTTTTTTTGGGTCTCATCAGGAGGGTGTAAAAAAACACTCAATAATAAACATGCTGTAAAAGAACAAAATTGCCATTGAGTGCAAAAAAAGATGCAATACAAGACAATGAGATACAGTAATACCTACATCATGGGGTTCTCATTTAAGGACAAACTAAATGACATGGACAACAACTCACATCGGTAAGCCTTAATAGGGGTGTAGGATCATTGTTAAGACTTCATCATTTTACAAAATACTGAGGTTGCTAATTGCTAGGCAGCAATATTCAGGGCGATCTATCGAAAGGAATCTACCTCCAGCATCACACCTAGGTAAAATAGAAAATTTTGCTCAAAAAAGATCACCAACATCGTACGGTACCATACAGCGATCTATTTCATCATGTCAATAACCCGAAAACGTTTTTTTTTCTTTTTAAAGACAAATCATACACCAGCGAACCATTTTTCCCTTTCTAAGGACAAATCATAAATCAGCGAAAACATGGCGAAGTGCAATAAGCAAAATAGTGCGACTTTCAAAATATTGCTTCGTGCAAAATATAAGTATGCTCGGAAACTTTCGGGGTAATTCAGGAGGGGCAAGATTTCGTTAACAGCAAAACAAAGCCTAGGCCTACCTATACATAGCCACCTCAAATTTCTGTAAACTAAACCTCGCCGCTTCCGAATTACCAAGAAAGTTTCCGAACATATTCTGCGCGAAGCACTATGTAGCGCTATTATCCAGACCTTAATTCACCGTGATTTCGTTGCTGTATGATTTATTATTAGAAAGAAAAAAATGTTTTGTTGCTCTATGATTTGTTCCTGGAAAGGAAAAATGTTTTCGTTGCTCTATAATTTGTCTCAGAAAAGGAAAAACGTTTTTGTTGCTGTATCGTTTGTCTTGAAAATGAAAAACATTTTCGTTGCGGTATGATTCGTCTTTGAAAAGGAAAGACGTTTGCGTTGCTGTATGATTTGTCTTAAACTCTGCAAAAATTTACTTTAGCGCGAACTTTACACTTGGTACCCCATAAATTCGAAGGTGCAAGCCGTCACAATAAAAAAGGGTTTGGGAAAAAAATTAAGAAGTGTTTTACTTTTAATCAGTTGTTATCGGTAACAGATTAGTTAGTAGACCTATTTATAGACTAACATCAGCGCCGAGGAAATTATTTGTCAGCTACAGAGAAGCAGACTTTCTGCTACAATGTTGTCTATGCTGATATTCAGGATGTCCTGACTGATACTGGAGAAAATTACTTAGAAAAAGTGAAAGCTATGATCTTGCAGGCATTGAAACAACGATCAAAATTCATTAACTTGTACTTCCAACAGGATGGAGCCCTATCCCATTTTGAAAAATCTGTCTGAAATTTCTTGGATGAGACATTTCCTGACATATGGACCGGCCTGCGAGGGCCCATTGAATTTTCTTCGCGATCTCCAGACATAACACCAATCAATTTGTGTCTGTGGAGTCTTAAAAGACTCTGCGTATTCGAAGTAGCCAAAAAGTGTTAAAGATCTTCGACAATTTGTTACTGCCTTTGCTAACCTTGATGGTGACCAGTGCTACAAAGTTTGCCATAGTGTGGTGTCACGTTGTCAAGAATGCACTAAAGCTGAAAGCTTCCAATTTGAATAATGTCATAGCTGTAGCAGTTAAAATTGTTTGTCTTGATTGTAACAGTCTTTTCTGATAAAACGCATGCATTTTCAGAAATTTTTAGAAGTCTAAAAGATGTTATTTTCTATTGAAAATAGCTGCATAGCCTAGTAACTTTACTCTGAAGGCTTTTTCTTGAGCTTGTCCCCGTTGAATTTTGTTTGGTTGTCTCTTGCGTGTTAGATCAGTCAATGGCGCTGCAATCGCTGCAAATGTGGGGACGTGTGCACGGTAGTAATTCGCGAACCCCCAAAATGATCTTACCTCTTTCTTCGTAGTCGCCCTTTGTGCTGTACGAATTTTCTCTAAATTGTCATTAACTATGATCCAGTCGCGGCCGATACAATGCCAAAAAATTCTACGGATTCGGTCCCGAATACACATTTAGACGGTTTTGCTGTAAGTCCTGCTTTTCGTAAACGTTGAAGCAATTCCTCCAATATTTGTAGATGTGCTTGTCAGTTGTTTGTATGTATTATGAGGTCATCAATGTAGCTATCAATGTTGTTAATTCCGGCTAAAATCTTCCTCATTCCGCAAACCAAGGTTGCCCCTGCATTTTTCATTCCAAAGGGCATTCTCAGAAAATTGTACGTACCATTGGGTTTTATAAACGTTGTCTTTTCGATGACTCCTTCGGCAACTGAGATTTGCCAGCATCCTTTGCTGAGATCAATCTTGGAATAATATTTACTTTTCCCTAAACGCTGGAATAAATCTTCTGCTGTGGTCATAGGCTCCGGGTCTGCTACTGTAAGCTTGTTCAATTTTCCGTAATCAACGCAAACGTGTTCTGATATATCTTTCTTCTTTACAATTATGATTGGTGGTGCGAATGGTGAGTTCGATTCTCAAATGACTCCTAGGCTAAGCATGTCTTCTATCTCCTTTTTAAGATTTTCCCGCATGGCGCACGGCAAAGGATAAGGCCGAGACCTGACTGGATTATTGTCAGTAAGCTCTATCTTAGTTTTACCTGGAACATCCGAAAAAACCTCTTCGTATTTTGACAAGGTGGTTCTTATCTCTTTCTGTTGTGCTTTAGTCAGTTCAGTCCCCAGCTTGACGTTCTGTACTATTTCCTTCTGATGACAATTAGCTAATTTCATCATCTCATCGTTGTTCACACTCAGGTCTTCATTTCCTCGTATAATTCCGGTGCAAATATTACAAGACATTACCCGGTTATTATCCGAATTTTGTTGTGATGCTTTGTCTTGGTCAGGTCTTTCGATGTGTTTTTTCAGCACGTTTGCATGGAACGTTTTCACCTTCTTATTCACTTCTACCCGATAATCATTACCTTTTCCACACCTGCTTATTATTTCATTAGGGCCTTTCCATTGCATCAGAAGCTTATTTGTGTCAGTCGGCAGTAGCAATAATACCTTGTCGCTTTCTTGAAATTCTCTTCTTTTAGCTCTTCGGTCATACAGTGTTTTGTTTTTCTTCCGGTTCTTTAGCAACTCTTCTTGGGTGATCTTCATGGTGTTGTCTAAACGTTCCCGCAATTCCAAAACACATTGGTAGCTTGTTTTGATTGCTGTCCCATCTGTCTCTCCCGTCCACAGCTCCTTCAAAATCTGAACTGGTCATCGTACTGTTCTCCCGTACAATAATTCAAACGGTGAGAATCCAGTGGCCTCCAGAGGCGCTTCTCTGTACGCAAATAGTAAGGGGTTAACAAAACGATGCCTAGCAGGGCTGCTCATTACACAAACGTCTTACCATTTTCTTAAGTGTACCATTAAAACGTTCAAACAACCCATTGAAAATAGAATGATACGGCGTAATTGTTAATCGTTTTATGGACTGCAGTCTTGAGACTTCGATACAAATTGCGTGCCAAGATCACTCAGGACTTTCTCTGGTAATCCTAGACGACTGTACATATCTAGCAACGCTTTCGCCACTGTCTCTGTTTCAATATTCTTGAGTGGAACGACTTCAGGGTATAAGTTTCATAATCTAACAAGGTCAGAATATATCGATGTTCCTTTTCGCTTGCCGGTGAAATTGGTCCAACTAGATCCACGGCGACTCTCCTAAACAGCATATCTCCTAATGGCACACGGGGAACGGATCCTTTAGCAGTCGTCTTCTGACATACATCACATGATCTGCAGTAACTAGCAGCCAGTAGTAACATCACCTTGCATGCCACGCCAGTAGAAATCGGTTTGAATGCGGTCTTTAGTCTTCTTGATCCCAAGATGTCCTCCAAAAACTGAGTCGTGGGCAACTTCCATAACCTTCTACTTCATGTTTTTGGCACCATAATCTGCTTTGAGCACTCACCTAATCCATCAACTCGGTTCCGAATCCTGTATAAAATACCTCTCCCCTTTTCATACTTTATTTCGTAGTTCCTTTTCCTAACAGCATCCTTCAGGTCCACGTATTTTTCCAGGGTAGTGTCTTCCGGTCGCAGTTTTTCCAATTCAACCTTTGTTAAGGAAGTCGAAGCCGTCACGACTTTTCTAACTAAACGTTTGATCGTGGCATCCTTTCAAGCTTGAGCTCTCATGACCGCAGCGGCACATGTATCCACACGAGGAACATGATTATTCGGATTCCGGGCCCCAGAAACATTTCCAATGACTAGGTCTAACAAAGGGTCTCGTAAACATATCGCTTGAGTTACTCTTGCATAGTAAGGCGTGTCCACTTTAATCTCAGCAATAGGTGCCTCCTTCAATGTCTGGTCGATATCTATCACATAACCCATGCTATCCGGAAAATTATCTTCCTTCACCAACTCTCTCTCCTGACAATAACGTTATTACAGCCCGTATCACGAAGGACTTCATCCACATTTTAACCCACTTTTCCGGACGCAAGAGGCATACACTTCTTATCTTCATTACTGAGGCAGGCACCGTTACGCACGACTTTAATTTTCTCTCCAGATTTGAGCTCTAAATATTCTCCATTCTTCGCTTTGGTATTATCCGATAATCATCTAACTTGCGCAGCGCATCCAACTCGGTACGATTATGACGTAGATCTAAGGGTGTTGCCTCAATCCCGAGGAACAGCTTGAGGGCGGGGGTTGTTCCGACAGAACCTCTTCTCACCGATTTCACTACATTGATAGAACTTAGCTGCGTGTATAGCTGGTCTGTTATACTCATTACGTCCTCCCAGTTTAACACGACAGTCAATCACCCGTTGACCAACGCGATTACATAGGAAGCATTACAGAGCACTCACAGGAGGAAATTCAATATGACTGGCTCTCACACCGGCTCTTGCGCTATCACGTTTGATCACTTCCTTACTCGACAGCTTTTGATTGCGCGCTGCCAAATATTGATCAGCCAACCGTGACAATTTATCTAGGGTATTTGGGTTGCTCTGCTTTAGCCATATTAATAGATCTTTAGGGAGGAGCTAGTAAACTGCTTGTGTACAATCAAATCAACCACGCCCATAAAGGTTTGCTCCACTTCGGTCAGCTCTATCCATTTGGTGAAATAATTTTTTTTAAACTTGAATTTAAATTGACTTGGGCTTTCGTGTCTTTCCGGTCTAGCTTCTCGAAATTTCTCACGGTATCCGCGCTCAGTAAAATCATACCCTACCAATAAAGCAACCTTAAGACCCTCACAATCCATTGCTTCTTCTGGCGACAGTTTATTATAAACTTTTACCGTCTTGCCTGTTAAAAACGGGCTTAACTGGGTTTCCCAAATACTTCTATTCCATTTAACCACATCAGCGTATCTCTCAAATCTCAAAAGATATTCGTCCAAATTATCCTTCCCGTCCACAAAAAATGGTAACGGTACAATATTTTCAACCTATCCTTGACTCAATCGCTCACCATCATGAGATTTGGAGAGCCTCCTCACTTTCAATTTTAACCTTAGCTTTTCAACTTCGAGCTTAGTGTTTTCTTTCTTCAGCCTTAGCTGTTAACCTCCGTTCTTCAGCCTGGACTGCTAACCTTCGTTCTTCAGCTTCCGCTTCGGCTTCTCTCATTCGGCGCCATTCTTCCGTTAAAAGCTTGTTTCTCCTCCAAGGCCAACAATTCTACTTGTCTCTTCAAGTCCTCAAACTTGTCCAAGTTAAATTCTTCAGCAGCTATTTTAAATTACCAATCAACAAAAGTTTTCCCGGATGAGGCTCCAGATGTCGCGTAAGCAGAATTTTGGTTCCATCTCAACTTTAATTTTTTTCTAAAAATTGAAGCGACTTATAGTATCGCTCACACAATTAATTCTGACTGCAACTTAACAGCTAGATGAAGATTGGCTTCAACTAAATACTTAATCACCATACTTTGAATCACGCACTTCTCGATCAAGAACAGAACAGATATATTTCGCAAAATACTTCGAGAATTAAAATTCCTTTGTTCGTCGATCACACAAACCAATTCATTTTAATACATCAATCAGAAAAACTATATCAGTCAATTAACCGCTTGATTCTTGTCACGCTAATATTCCACAACAAACCACCACAGAATAACACGCTCTTTCGTACCATTTCTCTCTGTCTCTTTTTCTTTAGTCTCTACACTGTGTATATGCAAAAATCTCGTCGCCTTATGTGTATGAATGGAACGCGATCCAGAAAATTCAAGAACATCACGTGACCAAAATAACACCTACTACTAAATTACGTCATTTCGGCAATTGAAAGCTTTCAAGAAAAAGTGTATTCTGGATCAATCTTAATTGTAAACATACAATCTACCATTGTGATGTCAGAAGAGGCACGCGCGAACAAATTTTAATGCGAAAGAAAAAAAGTTTTTTTGCGAAAAAGCAACCGAGATATAAAACCAAGTTTGGACTCGAGGCAATTCTAGATTAGCAAATAAAATAATTACAGCAGAACGAAAGCAACAAAATTACAGAGTATACAAATGTAAATTTTTCCAACGAAGCAAATTTGCTCATTTGTGACAACATGCAAGAGGTCGAAATTTCAAAAAACGAAACAAATAGTTATTTTTCTTGTCAACTTTTTCGGAAGAAAATGTGTCTAAGCCAGGCTCGCTCAACTCAAAACAGCAAAAGTGCCATATTAGTAATCAGCTTTTCCGCGGAATACATGGGGACACAATTACTTAAAGCTTAAGATTACCGCATCTAAAGAGGCACGCATTTCTGGCATATTTACGGTACTTACGTTCACACTTTTGGGCAGTAGAGTTATTTGCTCGTTTTGACCTCAAAACAAACATGAAATCTTTTTTTGAGGTTCATTGATTCCAATGGCATTTTGCGCTATTTCTACGTCGAATTGAAGTGAACTAATTTTTTTATCGGTTCTCAAATTTTTAAACATTCAACCAATTTGGCGAACCAATTCTAAAATATTAAATGTAACACTTTTAAAACCGTTCACAGGCTGCACAAAAGGTTTGTGCGGGCTGTGCGTTGTGCAGAACTGGTATTAACTCTAGAGCTCAAAATGGATAAACGACCCAGCCATACACACAAGTGCATGCGTATGATGTCTACACCGATATTTGAACACAGAAGCAGCCAATTAATAATTTTTGATCAACAATGATACACGATAAGACGTTGGATACTGTTGTACAGATGTTTTATTCACTCGTATGAGCTCATACTCTGTTTGCTTGCCTTTTGTCTCTTTTGTGGTAATTTAAGCAAGTGAGGGGTGGCGCGCGCGATTTGTATAGTCAAATTGTATTTATAGACCACTACAGAGTGGTAGCAAAACACGCAAAAAGGGCATCAGCCGCAGCTACGCATAGCTGCAATCGGTTCGAGTAGATTTGCTGTGACTGACTGATTCGAGGAAACTAATATCCATCGGTACAAGTCGCAACATGCAAAGTCGCTTGATGTGACTTAGGCCTTAGCGCAACATTTTTCAATAAGCGCCATTTCATTTACTCGTGTCAATTTGAACTTCTTACCTCACAACCTAGAAACATTATACTTGCTGATAAAATGTTTCAACTAGACTTGGACTCTGTATGCTGGCAATCGGAAGGTCTTTTTTCCCACAAGGCATCGCAATCTCCCAAAAAATGCTTTTTCAACTTTTCAAAACCGAGTTCCTCTTTTAAAAACTTTGAATTTAAACAAGATTTTTCCACGTGGAAAGAATTGTTTTTGCATACAAATTTAAAAGTAGTATATTGCCATACAGCCACTAAAAGTTTTGCATAAATTTGCTAAACATCACACCCCAGTTGTATTACTCTCAACTTCTCCAGCTTACAAAACGACTTTTGTGTATTTGCTCAGATACCACAGTTTTACAAAAATTGGTCATTATGATGTCATAAGTGCAGAATGAAAATGGGACAAAAAAACTACTAAATAATTGCTAACTGTGCGCTAACAAAGGAAAATGGTACAAAAACGTTTTTTTCACAATAACTTTTTTCGTTGCAGATGCAGCTTTTAAATCTTTAAGTGGTCACATGAAATTGACTTTTTCGCACATTTTGACATTAAATTTATCGACCCACAAATAACAATTTTGGAGGCTTGCAACACTCTATAAAATTCGTATTTTAACCGATGGGTGGCACATTTTTGTGATGTCATAATGAGCTAAAATTCATGGGATCGAGTTTTTATCTAAAGCCCTAGCATATCAGACCTCACGCATTTTGAATCTTTAAAGTGATGAAATTATGAAACACTCTATACTAGGGATGTCAAAGTGTTTACGGCACGAACCACATTTCACAAATCTGAAGTCTTGACAGGCCGCATAAAGGCTATTATTATTTGGAATTTAAGTGCATAAAGTCGATGTTTATAAAGGTTGCCAAGATGAAAACCTTTGTTTTTAAAGATCAGGTTTTTCAAAATGACTTTTTCATGTAATTTAGGCAATATACCACACTCTTCATCATTTATCGTTATTTGCCAATAAATTTATCTTAAATTCCGGATTTCCAACTTATCCACATGAGATAACTACACTTACTTTAAAGCAGTATTTGCCTGTTTTATATGATTCACCAATCGGATAATCCCCACAAAAGCAAATGTAGAAACTGCACCTGTGGCCACATTGGAGTAAACAACTTGCAACTTTTCTTTATCTGTTACTGCATGAATAAGAGAATAACAACATTAACCAGCTACCAAACCCGTAAGGCAACAGCAGAGTAGGCAACAATACTTACAAGATCCTGATTCTATACCTAGACGTGTTCCACCAGGGCCATCTCCTGCTCGCTGCAAATCGGGATCTGAAACACGTTAAGTTCTCAAATTAATCATGTCTACAACAGAACGTTTCTACAGTATGTAGATATTTACGTTAAATGCACATTCCGAATCAAGTACTTTTTTACAACGCCACAACGGCACACAGTTACCATATCAACAAGCATCACATTTAACGCCATTATTACCACTTATCACCTACTTGCTTCTGTCACTAAACAATTGCAATAAATGGTGTAAGCAATCACATTGTAGCACAATTTAAACTTGAAAAGAAATAAATGACCTTGGCGGTAATTTTTCAACAATGACAACAACGAAACACACACCTAGGGATGGGCAATTCAGAATAATATACTATTCTAGAATATTCTAAAATAGTTAAACCGAATCCAGAATCCGAATCCGAATACTTTTTGGCGATTAGCACAATCAATATGAATGCATTTATTACAAGTTTACAACAACAAAAGCACAACCAGAGAACGAGTTTATTGCAGTGCAATCAAATTATGTCTGCACGTGTGTGCATCATGAGAAAACGGACGCATTCGATCAATGTTTGTGTGTGCGAGTTAGTTTTTGAATCATTGCGTGCAAATAATACTTTTACAAAAAGAAAATCTGTGAACAAGCAACGTGATAAAGCTTGCAAGCAGGATATTAACCGAATCCTATTGGATTCAGATAGTTTGGGATTCGAATCCTTCGGAATTGGTATTCTGAATTGCCCATCCCTACACACACCTACCAAGTGTTACACTGCTTGATGTGGTGGTTGTAGCTGCAACAAGACGAATGCTCTTAGAAAAGAAAGAAAAAGAAAAGTCAATTTTACATCATTTTTCCCACGTTTCGCTGGCTCAGACGTGCTGATGCAATGTATATCTACCACTACACACTCGCTTTCGAAACAGACTTTGTACTGGAGCAAAATAGGACTTTAAATTTGGGATGCCCTTCCTGATGAATACCAGCGGTGTTTCTATAGTTTTAAACTCCAGACCTTTGGCTCTGAAACTTGCAACAAAACCACTACACTGATATTATATAAATAGAATTATTTATCCAATTTTAATGACTTCGTTATTGTGCCATTGGTACATGAGTATTGTATGTCTTGTTTGTACATTCAAGCGTTTCTAGTAAGAAAAATAAAATATAATCACACAAATTTCATAATTTGATGATGGAACAGACGTGAATTAAACTCCAAAGAGCAACTTGGTACAAATGGGAGCATTGTCCAAGACAGTGTTTCTCAAACGGTGTGCCCCGAGAGATGCTCAGGTGTGCCCCACGAAATTCTAGGTAGACATATTGTGAAAATGTCCCTAAACAATTGATTTATAGTACATCATATCCACATTTCAATGTTAAAAGTTTCTTTACGACAGGCTGATGCTAAGAGCGGGAAATGTCCAGCAAGAAATAGACAGCCATTCGAAATGGGTTTTGGCTGATGAGCCATCTGAATTGCAGTGGTGCCAGATTTGACCTAGTAGTAGTCTAAACACAAGGAAAATATAATAAAAATTGGACCACTTTTAGGTTACATTCTGGCAACCCTGAATTCTGAAAAAGAGCTTGAAAAATTATGAAATTTGCAATATTTATCCTTGTTTAGCGCTCAACCGGCACTATGTGGCACCAGCGCTTTTGTTGTGGCAATCCGCTACTCACGTGGATACCTCTAAGGTCATAAGATGTTGTCCTGTTGTAATTTCTCTTTAGCGTGCCATTATTTTGAGTAATAGTTTAGCCTAGCAGTGACAAACAGTGCTTGATAAACAGTCTCATAAATAATGCATTGTTTTGTGTTTCAGATTTGTATTTCAACATTTTCCTCATAAGTTCAAATAAATATTTAGTAATCCACCCATACAAATCGATAAATTTCTAAAACAAAAACGTGAACATGATGATTCTGGCAGTCATAAACGCAATGAAAGCAGTTCAAATAAGAGAGCTTAAACCCGGCCTATTCCTAAATACAATGAAAGCTATTTAGTAGTTGGTTTTCATTGGACTTGAAATATTGATGAACCTTTGCCGCTATGTGCAGTATGTGGATATAAAATGGCAAATGATTCACTGGTTCCGAGTAAATTGACTAAACATTTTAAAACTAGGCACTCTCATTTGCAAAGTAAACCTTTCAATTATTTTAAAAGATTGTTAGAACAACAAACGAAAGCAGGAAACTCTTTCAAAAGCAGAGTGACTATTTCTGATAAAGCTCAGATTGCGTCTTACAAAGTTTTTGAGTTGATAGCACAAAATATGAAAGCTCATACTTTTGGAGAGTCACTCATTCTGCCTGCGTGTAAAAAGGTTGTAAAAAGAATGTTGGGAAATGAAGCAGCAAAAGAAATAAGCAAGGTCCCTCTTTCCAATGACACTGTTCACAGACGTATTCTAGAAGGGTCAACTAACATCGAAAAAACTGTTTGTAGTAATAAACTTCAGTTTTCAGATTTTGCATTACAAGTAGATGAGTCAACAGACAATGCTAATAAAGTGCAGCTATTAGCATTTACTCGTTTCATTGATGAAGATCAAATTATAAATTAATTTCTTTTTTGCAAGGAATTAAGTACAACTACAAAGGGTGAAGATGTTTTTAACATTTTAAATGATTACTTGTCCAAATAGCAAATATCATATACATCATGTGTCGGTATTTGTACATATGGAGCTCCATCAATGGTAGGCTGCATAAAGGGCCTTACATCCTTTGTAAAAAAACAAAATAAAATGTTGTAACTCACAGCTTTCTTCATAGAGAAGCATTAATGGATAAAACATTAGGAGATAAACTAAGAGAAGTGTTGAATCAAGCTGTTGAGCTTGCAAATTACATGTACATTAAAACAAGACCAGTAAAGTCACGTTTTTTTGAGCAGTTATGTAGCAATATGGACCCACAACATAGGCGTCTGCTTCTGCACACTGAGGTCAGGTGGCTTTCTAAGGGAAAAGTACTTAATCATGTTTATGAGCTTCGACAAGAGCTACTTAAGTTTTTTG
Source organism: Trididemnum clinides (assembly GCA_963675345.1). NCBI lineage: Eukaryota > Metazoa > Chordata > Ascidiacea > Aplousobranchia > Didemnidae > Trididemnum > Trididemnum clinides. The sequence goes on along the minus strand of OY776293.1, from coordinate 18,902,021 downwards.
AAGAAATGAAGCAAAACCACTTTTGTGAGCTCCTTCGATGTGAAGCTTGGATTAGCAAATTAGCATATTTGGCTGATATTTTTCAGCACCTCAATATTTTGAAAGTTACCATGCAAGGAAGTGAAGAAAATATTTTGACAGCTATTGATAAAATGAAAGCTTTTCAAAAAAACTACTTATCTGGAAGAGAAAGGCTTCCGATTGTGATTTGGAAATGTTTTCTTTGATAAGTAATGCTTCCGCAAATGATACTTTGCCCTTGATAATTGAGCATTTAACAAATTTGGAAGCTAACTTAAAAATATTATTTTCCATCAGCTAACACTGAAGAATATGATTGGATTCGTAATCCATTCAAGAAATTTCAGATGATGCCCAAGTTAGTTTAACACCAACAGAAGAAGAAGAACTAGCATCTATATCCACCGATGGTAGCTTGAAGGTTAAATATAAGGGGGCTAGTCTTGAAAAATTCTGGATTTTAATAAGAGAAAAATACCAGTCAATAGCCAAAAAAGCTTTAGCCATTTTACTGCAATTTTCAACGTCATATCTATGTGAATTAGGATTTTCTACTCTCACCAATATCACGTGCAAAAAAAGGACAAATCTGCAATCCATTGACGAGGAAATGAGAGTTTGTTTATCCTACATACGCCCCAACATTGAAGAATTTACTAAAACACATTAGGATCATACTTCTCTTCAGCACATATTAATAAATAAAGGAACATATATATCTCCTTGTTTCGGTCCTTTTTTTCTGTGTTTTTTTGCATTTTGCAATAAATTTCGTAAGATTTTGTGTGTAGTGTGGCCACAACTTCTTGAAAAACTTCAAGTGGCCCCCGACTTCAAAACGTTTGAGAAACACTGGGTTAAGATATACGGAAGGACAGCATGAAACAAAAACAGTAACACAATTGTTGATCATATATTAAGCACACAAACCTCCAGGAACAGTCGCAGCATTTGTAGCAGTACCTGAAATAGCACAAAAAATAAGTTAGCCTACAGTATATCACTAGTTACAAAATGTAAAAAAGTAAGTCCAGTTTCTCTGAGCACAGCACATTCTTGAAGCATCCACGGGAATAGACTGATTTTAAATTAGTTAGATTTATTTTTCTTAAAACAATGTTAACTGGGGTAAGCGCATATGCAGCTCAAAAACACTGCTTGAAAAAGCATGTTTTCCCCATAAATTAGTGCGAAAAAAAGTTTTGGAAACACGCTTCTGCAAGCAGTCTTTAAATTTTTTATCACAATTAAACTTGAAAAAACACATGGCCCAAAGCCTTATTTAAGAATTATTTTTTAAAAGAGAGGTAAGCAAGGTTGACCAAATAAATGAAATAAATGTTCTTTTCTAAAACAGGAATCATAAGCTTTGAAAGAGAGAATGTTTAACACAGCCCCCGAAAGAGTATTCCTCAGAGAAACATATATCTAAAGTTGCCACAACAGTGCAAATTTCCGAAAAAGTAAAATTTTAACTCCCTCTTTAAAAAATACGGCCAATATCATTAGACCACACTCGGATGAAAATTTAAGTCAAACCTCAACAAGAACAGTGCAATTTTATAAGTATTAAAAACATCGACCAATAGCTACGAACCTCTAGTTGTATCCGCAGCAGTAGCTGTTACAGCTAAAAACAACAATATATTTATTTATGCGTATGAGCTCATGCTCGGTTTGCATGTTTTTTTGTCAGACCGGGCCACCACGACGGGTAGACTGCTTGGCCCCACCACCTTTCTGCCACATGAGCATGGAGGCATCCCGTTAAGTGCCTTGCCCAAGGACACAACAAGCAAGCTTGCCGGTTTGTTCTCCACAAGATCCCTATTTTGCTGAACGCCAAGCAGAGATAATAATACACTTATTACAGCAGTAATTATTATCAATTAGGGGTTAAAAAGACAATAATTTTACCCCATCACAGAAATCGGCATTACAGTAACGTCTTTCTGATAGTAACAAATTCTATAGACCCGTTCTTCTAAATCAAGAATGCAAGGCATAACAGCAAAGGATACTATGTACGAATATGATGTAAAGTTCAACGTTGAAGATTTCTAGGCTCAATTATAACAGAGGTACAAAAAATTTTCAAGCTAATTATAGTAAGAAACAAGAAAGTTTGTAAAACCCCCAAAAAATAGCCATAAAAAGATTACAAATCACTGTACTGCCTTGTATGTAGAAAAACGTTTCACTTGCAACTGGTAGGTAAAAAATATGGCAATACACCTTTACAAATTTTGAGAGCACAAATTTCACATTAGTTGAAAAGCACTAAATTAAAAAGGCAAATGTGCAAGATATTTTTTCTCAAATTTTAGCGATGGTGGATTGAAAAAGATTGAATCACAAAATTGACAATCTTGGACTTAGCAGAAGAGAATTGAAAATACTAGACTCTAGCACAGTGGTTCTCAAACTGGGGTCCGCGGTCCTTTTGGGGTCTGTGAGACAATTTTCTGAGACCGCGAAGCACTTTCCAAAAAAATCAACACGACGCTCCTGAAGAAAAAAATTTTGTGTAAAATAATATTTTTGACAACTCATTTTTCCCAACCAAACTTAACAAACACAATTAGTCACGAAGCCTTACAGGCAACATGCACATCTATGATAACACAAGAAGCTATATGACGTCACATTAATGCAATGGCTTTTTTAGTCTGCGAGTGAAGGAGAATGTTTAGCAAAAAGAATCAAGTTTGTTTTGCAGATGGTTTAAAAGTAAAAACCTGGTGGGTGGCAGCAGAGTTGGTTTCACAGAAAGTTACTATAATGTGTGATTTCAGTATAATAAATTGTTCATTCTTCTCGAGTAAAGTTTGCAAAATCTATAAATTAGTAAATAATAAATCCAAAAGTATGTAGAGTTATGGTAGCCTAATTCTATTGCGGAACCAAACAGTCACGCTTGCAAAAGTGGGCATTATATAGGATGTAGATTAAGAGGCGAGTTCTCTAAAGTTTTTCAGAAATTGGAGTTGGAGTTCAAAAAATTCGGCAGTCAAAGATAAATATTTGAGTAAGTCACAAATCAGAATCAAAGTTTCAAAAGTACCAGCAAGCCTGAGACTGCAAAAGTCCTAGTCCGAGTTAAAATTTTAAAAAAGGCCAGGGTAAGAGGCGTCTCGTTTTTCCTCATGCATCCCGGTTTAATATTTTTTGTTTTAGAATTTTTTAGCTTTGCTACTAATTTTAAACACAAATAATGAAAATGGTTCAGCCTCAAAAAACTAAGATACAATGACTCCTATGTTCAATTTGGTTTCATTGTGATAAATTCTGGAGAAGAAAAACCGCAGTGGGTGCTGTTTTGTAAAGTTTTAGCAAGTTCTGCTCTAAAACTTAGCAAGCTGAAAAGACATTTGGTAATACATCATCCAGATTTTCATAACAAAGATACAGATTTTTTTAAACGTTGAGCTGATAGTTTAGTTAGGTCAAGATTTGATAGCACTGGTGATCAATGGAAGGAAAATACTGCAGGGTTAAAAGCATCCTGCGAAGTTGCATGAAAAATAGGTATCGCTAAGAAGCCCTACATCTTCGAGAAACAACTGATCTTGCCGTGTTCCCAAGTTATTATATCAAACGTTTTCGGAGAATCTGAAGTTCAAAAGCTGAAGCAAGTGTCTAGGTCAAACGACACTGTGAATAGGAGAATATCCGAGCTATCGGAAAACATTTTGTCGTAGATGGTGTCAGAGATACAGAAGTCAATGTTTGGCTTCTTTGCAATTCAGCTTGATGAAACAATGGATGTTGCAAATTTAGCTAAACTATGTGTTTATGTACGCTACATACACCAAAGGCATTTGGAGTATTAATTTTTGTTTTGCAGTTTCCTCACCACAAGAACAACTGCTAAAAGAATTTTCAATTTCATGAACAAGTTTTTCGACGAACACAACCTGAAATGGAAACATGTTATCGGCGTTTGCACAGACGGTGCTCCAGCTATGCTTGGATGCCGTTCCGGTTTTCAGACTTTGGTTTAGGAAAAATCTCCTGATGTTGCTGGTACGCATTGCACTATTCATCGCCAAGCACTCTTGGCTAAAACTTTGCCTGACCAGCCGAAAAATGTCCTTGACGATGTGGTTAAAACAGTGAACTTCATCAACGCAAATGAACTCAATTCTCGTCTATTTGCAGAATTGTGCAAGAAAAGTGATTCCAAATTTGTAACTCTCTTGTAGCATATGTGAGATGACTGTCGAAGGGTAAAGTGCTCAAACGAGTTTTCATTTTGCGGAAAGATATGAAAGATTTTTTGCAAGACACGAAACCAGAATTGCACCAGAAATTTTCTGATGATTGTGTTTTGATGTGTTTGTCATGTATGGTGGACATTTTCAAATCTGTTAACATTATCAATCTGGAGCTACAAGGAAAGGAGACTAATTTGATTCATTGTCAGGAAAAGTTGTCGGCATTTAACATGAAGCTCGCGTTGTGGAATTCCAAATTGCAAAACAAAAACTTTGCTCTATTTCCGCATCTCAATGCTTTTCTTGATGAAAATGAACTTGAGGTCAACGAAGGTGTTCTCAAGGTCACGAAACGCCACATTTCTATTCTTGGTAAAAGAAATTCGGCACTACTTCCCTGACTTGGAAGATTTTCAAAAGTATTGTTCTTTGGTAAACAACCCTTTTGGAACGAGTGTTGGAGATCTGCCATCAAAAAATAATTTACTTCAAGAACAGTTTATTGATTTGGTGAATGATGGAAATGCGATACGCTTATTTAGTGAAAAGTTTTGCAGTGACTTTTGGATTGAAGTGGCGCAAACTACCCTGACATTTCGAAGACGGCTTTGAAAGTACTAATTCCATTTCCAACAACATATGAGTGTGAATCTGCATTTTCGGCATTACTTGCCATCAAGCCAAAAGCTCGAAACCGGTTGGATGCGATTCACGATATGATGGTTGCGTTGTCCAAAACGGAACCAAACATAGCCGAACTGATAGCACAGAAGCAAGTGCACCCGTCACAGTGATACCATAAAAGAAAGAACCAATGTGTTGTTTTGTGTTTGTTTGTGTTGATTTTTTAAGGCGAGTGTGAGCCATTTAAAAAATTGCTAGGGGACCGTTGCGTTTTTTTTAAAGCTTGAGAACCATTGCTCTAGCACGACCAAACACTTCTACAAGATGTACCTGTTCCTCCTTCTTGGCGATATAACCCGCTGTCTACACTACCTCCCGTCCCAGAACCAGTACAAAACGGCGGTGCAAAACCATCATCACAATGGCAATGATCTTTGTTGTTGCAAACCTAAAATTATGATTTTACTCGGAATCAGTGTTGTGACGCTAATCTACCAATTAAGATATCGCGTTTTATGCCTTTGTCATTTCTTCGGTATTGTGCTGGTAACATTGAAAAAGTACTTCACAAAATGTAAAATTTATTGTAGCTTTGAAAAAAAACTGTTTGAGCCATAGCTTTTTGTGACGTTCACATCAGTGGCAAAATCGCGTCAAAAAGGAAGATCTAGTGTAAGTGTTTTATGTGATCAATTTAGACGTTAGGCAATTAAGCCGAGATAATGATAGCGCTGGTATGGTAAAGCACGCCAAAGAAAGATTTCGCAATAGCAAAAACTAGAGAAAGCGCAGCAGGAGGCCAAATGCCGCGATTATCGAATATCGAAATACCTCCGCGATTATCGAAATACCGCCTTCTGCTGCGCTTTCTCGAGCTTTGACTATTGTGAAATCTTTCTTTGGCGCGCTTTACAATACTAGCGCTATCATTGGCTCGTCTTGATTGCCTAACGTCCAAATTGACCACATAAAACACTTACTCTAGATCTTCCTTTTTGACACGATTTTGCCACTGATAAGAGCGTCACGAAAAGCTTATGGCTCAAACAGTTTTTTCAAAGCTATACTAAAATTCTGTACCACCAACAAAATGATAATTGCATTACTTGCAACGCATTCCACTTAAAGTAAGGGCATTCTTCAAAGGCTGAATACCAAACACAACCTTAAAGTTTTTCAAAAATTGGATAAAGAAAAACATAGGCTGTGAAAATACTGTCAAAATGTCCTATCAGCTATGCATAAGTAAAGAACAATGGTTCAGCCAGCTGCACCAACCAAAGACCCAAAAAACAGTTGTGAGAACAGTAGCGACATGCTGTACAAATTAATGCTGTTTTAGACATAGGTAATTCTCGTTTGAAAATGATGCACTGAAAGAGTTGGCACATTTTCAAAAAATTTCAAAGAAACAATTCAAAAAATTAAACGGTTTTTCTCAAGAAATAATGTGATCAAAAATTATTTGATTTCAAAAAGTATCAGCCATTAGTCTACAACCAAGGCTACCACTTAGTGCAGGGGTTCCCAAACCGGGGTACATGTACCCCTAGCGGTACATTTTGACTTTTCAAGGGGTACATTAGATAAAGTAAAAGGATGTGCTTTCCAGAACTTCTACTCTGCCTTAAAATATTTTTGATCACTTGATGTTAACAATTTGAAGACCTGAGTTTAAGAGCTCCTTAGGATGGTAAAACCGCTTGGAAAAAGTGGACGCTCTGATTTTCTGGGTGGAAGGTGAACGTCTGGGAGGTGTTGACCTTTTTTTTTTTGGAGATCAACGTCTGGTCGACGGCAGAATTTCACCTCCAAAAATAAGAAATGTCATCACGAAGGCAACATAACAGTGTATATTGCGGTCTATGTTAGCGGAAGTGCGGGGGTACACGAGCGAATCTATAAATTGTCCAGAGGGTACCGATTACCTGAAAGTTTGGGAAACCCTGACTGAGTGCTTATCCAAAAACATGCCTATTTTCTAAGTTATGTGTTTAGGTTGTTTTTGTCTTAAGATTTTTATTGGTTAAAAGTGGAAATTCTAAAAGAAAAAGATCAGCGCTTCTACGGCGAAAACACCAATCTTACACAGAGGACTTTTGCGGTTAATACAGTGTTGAGACCAGGAATGTGGAAGCGGTCCTTTTTCTGTGGAAGCGGAAGCAGAGGCGCAAAAATTCTACCGCTTCCGCTTCCACATAGGTTATTTGACTTGAAGAATAACTTGGCAAAAAAGTTTTGTCCTTTTTCCAATGTGAATTCAACGTTAAAGTTGCACACTAAGTCTGAACGACCGTACGATATCAGTAGCGCGAGAGAACAAGAAAAAGTATAAATAACATCACATTTTATATCGATTATAGGTAAGAAAAAGACAGTTTGGACAATGAAACGTAGCTAATAAAATGATGATTTGGTTAAACTTAACTAACCTTGGTTGGGGGGTTGAAAAAGAAATTGCTCACGATGGAAACTACTTGATCACTCCACATCAGTGCTCTTCAACAAGGGTTTTGCAAAACATGCAGTTGTGTTCCGTGAGTTTTAAGGATTCCGTGAGGGGACCACGAAGGTTCTTCATTGATTACTAGTATTTATTTTTTATTTCAGTATACCGGTATTGATTTCTTATATGTAATGGTGTTCCGTGTATATAAATAGTATTGAAATCTTAGGATAGCAAGTTGCCGGTTGTGACGTAATTCTGTTTACAACTTTAGGAACCTTTGAATTTGCTAACTCTTTTTGTAACGTAATAGTGCTTCTGCAATTTCAGTTTTCCTGTTGTTGTTGTTACCCGACCCTTTCCGAGGGATGGGTTGATGGCGGAAGACCATGGAGCCCTAGAAGTCGGGAAACTCAACAGGGCCTGGACCAGAGGTCGTAGAGAGACAGAAAATTGCCAAAGAGCGACCGACGCAAAGAATCCGTAGCTGGACAGTGCAGAACGAGATGATAGGTGTCCGCAAGCGCGGCAGGAAGGATTTTTGATTCTGTCAATCTTAGAGAGATAGGAGCTTAACAAAAGGCTGTGTCCGTTGCAGCGAAGTGGAGAGAGCACAGCGAGCATGACGTAGAAGCACAAGTTACTCTGTGGAAATCGAGGGAACCTGCGTGTCGAAGAATTTAGATGAGACAGTATGCTTCCAGTCCGAGAAAAAAGAAAAGTGGATACTAGAGATAAGAGAAAAATGATTACAAAGCATTGCTCAGGGAACAAGTAGCGCTCCCCGTCTGGCCAGCTCATCAGCCGCGTCGTCGACGGAAAGAAACGAGTGTCCGGGGACCCATTGTAGCCTGATAGAACTGGAGAAGAGAGAAAACAGTTTCTGCCAGATATTGAGGTAAAAGGAAAGATGAAGGAGAGAACAGGGTGGTGAGGACAAAGCGAGAGTCAGATAGGACGAGAAGAGAAGAGAAATGACAGACTTTTTGGTGCTACCGAGACCAGAAAAGAGCGCGCAGAATGGCGCAAACTTCAGCGAAAATACTTGAGCATACTGGGCCCGCTGAAAAGAAAAGGGTGGCCTCGATGCCACAGAGAGAGCAGTTTGGCAAGTGCGCCAGAGCCGTCTTTGCCAAAAGGGAAAGGAACAGAGCCGTCTGTCCAGAGCACCAGATCGTAAAGAGGGCATTCAGTGGCAGAGAAGTAAAGAGAACAGCAGCAAAGAAAAGAAAAAGAGACGAGTATTTCTCTGCAGAAGGACAATGAGAGTCAAAGTAAAAAGCAAAGCCATCTTGACGAGCTTTCCAAAAATTCAAGAAAGGGAGACGTTCGTTGGGGCGAAAGACCGGAGAAAGAGGGACGGTTAGTAGAATTGGTAGATGATTAAAACACAGGTTCTGAAGCACCTCCCAGGAGCAAGATAGGGCGAGAGAGAAAAGAGCAAAGGAGATGTCAGGGTAGGAGCGACTGTCAGAGGAGGTGACCCGATCGAATGAAAGCACTGTTCTACATTCAACACGACTTCTAATATCTAAATAAAAGAAACACAGAGTAGTTCGGAACAATAAGCTCAAGCGAAGTAGGTAAAGTAATTGCAATAAATGAAGGTTTTTGTTCCCTCAAAATAATAAAGTGTAGAAGAAGGCAAGGCTACAGACCCACAAAAGTTTTAAAAAATTGTCAACGGTCGTTTTCTCGTTTTTTGTTAGTGGAAGCGGAATCGGAAGTGGTCGAAAAATAACCGCTTTCACATCCCTGGTTGACACTCGAGTCCATTGCATAAAATGAATCGCCTTGGCACCAGTGACTCGAGATAGTACTCGACTGGTCTGCTGATAATGAAATTATGTGCATCAAAAAATTTTCTGCCTTGGAAAATACCTTTCTTATCTTCGGAAATATAACGTTTCAAAAATCATAAAATTTTACATTAGGCAGCATCAATTTCAATTTTATTTACTTTTAAATTAAAAATTGAAAAACCTGGTAAGAATGACTTACTTTTCATTTTTGTTCTTTTTTCTGTTTTTAGAAGGCTTTCTGGTAAGATGAAAATAAACAACTAATTTTCTGATTGGAAATAGTGTTTCATGAGCACATATGAAGTAATAGCTTAGTGTAACATGACAACCAATAATCACGTTAAAGACCCTAGGTCTTTTGTCAAAAACCAAGTGTGACAAGATGTTGATTGTGATAAATAAACTCCTAGTATAAATTCCGTGCGTTCTGTGCAGTTGTTTCAAAAATGGCAATAAAGAAATATTATATCTCCTGCTTGGTGCCGTGCTTGTGACAGAAGTACATCGTTTCAATATCCCTTTTTCTCTCCAGCAATTGTTGAAAAATCGTTGTAAGCTGAACATTGGCAATGACGTGTTGGAAAGACTCAAATCGTGGTGAAAAAAAAAGACTCGCCTTGAATAGTTTCGACCAAATGACTCGACTCGAGTCGAGACTCGGACTCAAGAGAGTCGTTCCCTATACTGGGTTTATGCAGATAGCCCTGGCTATAACAGGTGCAATAAATAAATTACAACACTTGAAATATCAAAAGAAAGAGCTAGTGTGATTTTAATTGAACTGCCAAAAGCTTTTGTAGCAATCGGTCATAATGCCTCACTGAAAATTCGAACAATATGAAATTAGAAATGTTACGGCAATAAGTTATTACAAAGCTACCTAAGCGATGGGTTACGAGTTGTAGAAACAAATGATACTTTTTTGGAAAAAGAAATATATTATTTGGCGTGTCACGAGACTTTTTCTAGGGAATAATGATAGTTATTTTTAATTTACCCTGAAGACCTTCTTCGAGTGTCCAATTTCAAAGCTAAACTTTATACCAGCGATACCTAGTGGCAGATCAAGGAAATTCCCCTCTTCTCTAAAACCTGAAAGTCATTAAGTACTGTACTCGTACAATTTAGAAAACAGCATTTCGAAAATAAGCTGTCCTTTACCTCGTTAAAATTAATTTATTTTTGCGATATGGACCCTTTCTGTGGTCCTTGGTTGTTTCTTTTTTTCAGTAAGAGAATGTGTGCGTCACAGCAGGATTGTGGCGTTTCATTATTGCTATTGCTGGAGAAAGATCAATTCAAGAGTACTGCAGTCAGAGCTGTGGGTAACGCGTTACATTGGTTGTAATTTTCAGTGTTAAAAAAATTGTAATTTTCAAAAGTAACGTAATTTGGAATTAATTACCTTTTTGAGGAACGTTTTACTTTTTACAGAGTTAAAATTACAAATTCTTTTTGACATACAAAAGTTTTTTTACCCAAAGCTAACCGAATGCAACTCGCTGAAGAAAACATGAAGATTTTCGTTGATGAATTTAGAATGCAAGAGGAAAACAATTACCTTAAAAGCGATTCTTAATTTAACGAGTGTTGTCGACGCAGTGGCTTGCACCGAACGAAAATAATGTGTTTGAAGGGAGGTGGCTATTGCTTCGTAAAACGATAAATGCAACTAATGACCAAAGCGCTGAATTATCCGAGTTTCGCTCGCTTTGATTTTAACAAGTAGGTTTGCCGAGATCAATTTAAAAGCTAGCTCAATAAATTTGTCAAAAAAAAGGAAAAAAGCACCAATTTTAATTTCACAACAAGACTGCGTTTCACGGTAAAGTTCAACTCTGGGGGATTAATTTTGAGACTCCACAGAACATGCGTGTCAGATAAGCATTTTGAAGCGTGCTTACTGACCAAGTGTAAGAAATCGTTTATTTGATCAAGTGTGAAACTATGGTTTCTTTATTGATGTTTATCTTCCAATTCGAGGTGCGCTACAGAGCAAATTTAAATCAACTTCTTTTCAGTACGACCCGATTTTGATGGCCCGATATTGGTTACCTGCTTTCAGTTGTGCAGGCCTTACCTATAACTATAATTTAACATTATGCAGGTAGAAATGTCAGTTCCAATAACATAATGACATTGTCGATTTATCGTTTAACAACTAAACACAAACTGTTTTAAAACCATGTTTAAGCTTGGAAAGAGCCAAACAATAAAATAGAATGTAAATATAACTATGTCTATATAAGTTTTCAACATTTTATCGATTACAACAAGCGATGATATTTGTAAAGGAATTTGTAATCTGACGTTCCTTTTTCCTAAGATGTAATTTGAAAATTATAGGCGAAGATATGGAAATTGTAAACCTTGCACCTAATTGACAAAGCAGCATACGGGCGTAAGGGGCATTAACAATTTATTAAAATGAATATGCCAGGAAACAGTAATGAGTATACCACCAACCAATTTAGACGAAACCATTATTGGGTGGTATACTCATTATTGTTTCCTGGCATATTCATTTTAATAAATTGTTAATGCCCCTTACGCCTGTATGCTGCTTTGCCAATTAGGTATAAGATGTAATTTCGCGATTGGAATTAGTTCCTTTTTAAGAGAAGGAATTGTAATTGGAATTACGTTACTTTTTCAAATAAGTAACTGTAACTGAATTCCTTCAATCGAGGAATTTTTACAGCCCTGACTGTAGTACCGGTAAGTACTAGCGTGCCATGGATTTTTGAAAAAGAGAGGCGTAAAGCCAAATTAAACAAATTTTTTTGCTTTGTTGTCGAGGCCAAAAGGTGAAGGCGTGACACAACGTCCCCCTAAATACGCTTGCAGTGGCGTGATCAGATACCTAAGTTGGGAAGCTTGTAGTGTCTATTGTCAAAATGAACATTTACTTATTGAAAACGATTGCTACCCATTTTCACGTCAAAGACCCCTGTTTTTGAAAATCTACTTTTTGAATCAAAGTCATTTCCCTTTGTTAATTTTGAAGACCTTTTTTGAATTCTAATCTTGTGCACTTGTTTCCTTTGACGTGGCACAACAGCAAACTTTCGGGTCTTCCAAAAACTTCTTCCCAGGATTGTAGATGCCCTCTGGACCTGCGCTGCCGTCGATAGCTTACGCACAGTGTATTACTCGCACATAACGGTTTGTCAGTGAAACAAAAAAAGGCAACTGGCAGAAAAATTTGGATTTTTATGCAAAGGAAGTGATAACATTCTTTTCGAAAGCAATGTATTTCTAAATTTGTTTCTATTATTGTAAATAATAATAACAGCACATGGCTCAACCAGTATTAAGTTATGCCATATCGCTTACTGTCACTGCTAACTGCCATTTTCACATTTTATAATATGATGGGTGCACATTTTTTTTTCGAAAATAAGTAACTCAGGCTATTGCTAAAAACAAACTCAAGCTACTGCTAAGTGTTCATGAAATCGCCCCCGCTTTAACACTACAGCACTGATTATTCCATCCCTGACGACTTTACATTGCTACTTAGTTACTGATACTAATATTAAAAAAGACTTAACGAAAGAATTAACTCAAATTTTATTAAAATTGAACATCAGCTAAACTGTAACGAATTGTCTTCAAACTACACAACAATAAAGTACTTGTTAGTATTCTTCAAATTAACTTAAAATCAAAGGAATTGAAATTGAACAATCCGGTACAAGTTGGAAGAATAATTGACAAAAATGTCGTGTAGGTATTGCATTCCCATACTTTTGAAAAAAACTGTTCCAAACTAGGAATAGATGGCAGAATTCGTCAATATGACAACGAAACAGTTTGAGTAACCTATACTATACGTTTTTGCATTATAATTAGGGCCATTTTTTTACCTAAAAAAATATCTTTTTGACTTTATTTTAGCAAAGTTTTGACTTTATTTTGACCAAACCGCTTTCTCCTATTATTTATGTCTTGTTGCAATTTTTTGATTAAAACTGTTTTATAATCCGCAATTTACATAAGTTTTTAAAGAAGAACGTAGCCTACTTTAAACATTTTCTCAATCACTCAGTTTTGAAGCTAATGCAACAAAGCGACGCATGACGTCAAACCTAGAATAACGAGCCATTGTGTGTACCGTATCAATTAGTGTGTAATACAAAAAATGCGTTGTTATCGCAACTGTACTGTACATTAACAGTCTGTCTATGATGTTTTTAACGAAAGCCGCACAGTATAATTACCAGGACTTTTTATTGTAATACAGCATCATATATTTTTTACGTTCTTCACATCAAAATTTCTGTTTTTTTTCAGTAATTTACTGAGCATAGAAAACGACCTCTCAACAGCAGCAGAGGTTGGCTGGGATTTTTGCAATAGCGCGTAGCTTGTTGGGTCAATTGTCAAGCTGGTACAATTTATTATTGTTTCTAAATCAGAGTTGGATAGTCGTTTTTTAATGTAACTTTTAATTGCGCACGGATCATCATCGAATTGCATATTCTTCAGCAGCGATAACCGTATGCTTCGGTTATCGTGCAGGCACTTGCTTCTAAGAACTCTATGTTGGCTGCTAGAGTCCGGTATTGATTTATTTTAACCAAGTCCGGCACCAAATCTTCCAGATTGATAGCGTCTTTTGCTCTGCTGACTAAGAGACCTGCACTTGTGCAATTGTTGACAATGGTACGAACAGCTGGAAGGTTCTCACTGTAATATAAGGCAGCTCTAAGCCAAGTTGCCCATCTTGTAATTACAGGGTCAGGAGAAGATGGCAGACCAGCATCATAAAAATCTTTCTTGCGATCTTTGTTTTTGATTGTTGCTGCCTTGATCGTTGCTATTATTTCATCAATATTTTAAAAATGAGCACGCACACGCATAGCGCAGTTGTGTAGTAAGTGCGCAACGCAGGTGACATGCATCAAAGAAGGGTATAATTCCTTTCATGTCTTTCCAGCCGAAGACATGCACCGAGCAGCATCAGTCACAAACAATGAAAAATTCTCGCGTTTTATTTCAAGTTGTCGCAATATGTCATCCACAGTGTGCAGAATAATACTGCTATTAACATTGCTACCGCTGTCAAGTGGATGGCAATCAACGAGAAATGTCTGTTTTGGGGCATCTAAGCTGCCCACAAGCACATTAATATACTTTTGTTTAGCAATCTCTGCTTCATCCACAATTAAAAAAATGTTTTTGTCACGAAGTAATTCTTGAATTTGTTTTTCTTTTTGGGATGCTAATTTAGCAACACATGCCCGGGCTGCAGTCTCCAAAGGCAATACTTTTCCCGTTGTAGCAAACAGAGACTTTAAAGAAGGATGGTTCAGTTTATGAAGTGGGATATCTGCAGCTAAGAATGAAGAGACAACCTGTTCCTTGAAGTTTACTTGATCGAGTTGTAAAAAGGTTTGCTTACTTTGGGATTTGGTCTTCGTCTCCAATTTTCTTTGATGCTGCTTACTTTTTCGGTGGCTTTCCACAAAAAACTTTTTGTCGCATTTGATCAACACGTCGCAAAGGAACATTGCAAGTCGCGGGTAGGAGTTGCCGAAAACTCATCCGGATATTCCTGGCAAATTTGCTTAGCTTTCGCTGTAGAAGATTTGGCTTTGTTTAGGCATTCTTTGCTTTGCAAGCTACGACTTAAAAAGACAAAGAGCGCAAAGGTTTTATAGGAATAGATTAATTGTCTAACAATTATGTGTCTATGCATCAACAATGACAATTTCATGCATAATAAGTGCTATTTCTTTCTCAATTACGGCACGCATGTTTACCATTGCAATTATTTGAGAAGTTTAAAATCAAATAAAACTGCGCATAAAATTTTAATAGCAGCTCAAAAATTCAAAAAAATATAAAAAAATGTAAATATGTTCGTTTTTGTAAGGAAATTTTTGATGAAGACAATTTTGACAAGTTTTGACATTATGCAAAATTTTGACTTTATTTTGTCTAATAAAATCTACCAAAACAGACTACTGAACACCTGAAACGAACGTTAGTATACGTTTGATCATGTAACAAGGTCCTGAAAAAGTTTTGACTTTATTGACTTTAGCGGGCCCTAATTATAATGTAAAATTAAAAAAATCTAAAACTAAAACTATTTACATTGCAGATACAAAATTTTGTGTCTATACATAAAATATTCAATATGGCCTTGGCTAAATCGACAGCTCAAGCTTTTTACCGTTTAAATTCTTAATATAAAATACCAGAAGTATCACACAAGAACACAAATCTGAATGTACTCTTTAATTTCTAACCTGATGTTTTACCGCATATTTTAGGAGTAAATTTTACAAACCAGTTTGACTTAATGAAATGTGGTCAACACTTGTATTTTAAAAGTGGAAAATCTAAGTGTCCAAGTAGTCGAGTTGGCCGCGTTTTTATTGCCTTTAATCATCAAATTGAACAAAAACAAAATTACATCCTACTACAATTTTTCTTGCCAATAGCCTACATCTTGAGGTTTCTACCTTCTTAAACAAAGCTTACTTTAATCTTTACTCAAATAGACACTCAATTCCATTTTCAATACATAGGCAAAAACTCATCCCAATTTGCACTCATACAAAATCGATTTTCTCTTGCCCTTAACTTAACCAGGGCTCATTGAAATAACTTGGTCGGCTAGATGATCGCGTTTTTTTTATCTAGAATTTGAAAGTAACGTAGAAGTTAAGGACTTAACATTTCAAATGCTGAGGTAATTTTCAAAGTCACGTGGTAGGTCAATTGATAGTAGATCATCTTTTTGAACTTTAAAACACAAAACTTGAATAGGCTTTGGAGCTTGCAGGCTTAGTCCTGGCAGCAACCACGCTATTTCAACTCACACAACCAAAGGATTTAGCTTAGAAACTATAGGATATCGATAAATTATTGCTACAATTTCAAAAACTAAACAAATTTTTTTGAGATATTTTTGTTCGGTTTGTTTTATAGCAAATTTATAGCAAGTTTTACTTTAAATTTTTTGGATACTCTTCTAGCGTGGCGCCACATATCCTGTAAAAAAGTCGAGATAAATTTAAGTCGTGATTAATTTTTCAGCGAAGAAAAGTGGTTCGATAACTTTACCATGCACAATTCCACACCACACATTTACTTTAGGGATGTTTTGCTCTAGTTCCTGGGTTTCGTGAGGATTATCCGAGCCGCATATTCTTGAATTGTGTCTTTTCACATTTTAGAGACATTGACCTTTTAGCTCAAACGAACACATTTAAAAACTCAGGATCTGAATCCAGTTAGTTAATGTTCACTGCAAACTCTTTTCATTGTGGCTTATCTTCTGGCTGAAGGGTCTGCAGTAACTGCACTTCATATGCATAGAGTTGCGCAAACTCTTATGCAAAACTTTATGAATGGTGGAGCGTGGTACTTGTATCTGCGTAGAAGCCCTGCAAACAGACTCTTTAGAGAATCTGGTTTATGGCGCATGCGCAGAATCAATTTTTTCTTCCAATGCTTGAGTTTGGCCAGTTTACTATTTTTGCAACCCACTGCCAATCTCCATAAACTTTTTATACCACGATCAAATTGCGCACCTCGCAGGTGGCTCTTTCCCATGTTTGCGTTTATAGTTTTGCTGCTCTTGGATTTTTAACTTCGTCTCTCTAAACAAGAAAATGCACTGGACTCTTTACTACAAATAGCTCTATTTGATCAACTCCACTTTCGCGGCTAAATTCAAAAGATTCTGCTTAGGCACTAAATAAATATAAATTCAAGCTTAAATATTTCAAAAAGTATACCTGTCAGAAAGAAAAAAATCGAGTATTTTCTTTTACTATTAAACAATACAAATGAGAATATCTCAAAAACTAAAACTTTCTTGAGTTTTTGTAATTGCAGCGATAATTTATCTATTAGTCAACAAGTTTTACTTCAAATTCAATGGGTTTACGAAATTTTCTAGCAACTTTGCCAATCCTAATCTACACTGCCCAGACGTAGTGCCCGGGCGATTTATATGTTCCTGGGAAGTGATCGGGACCGGATTTTGCTATCATAAAACTCCGGTCCTAGAATCATTCGCAGTTCGGCATTTAAAGTTTCTTTTGAACCATGTCAATCAATATGGAGATTGGGATGTTTTCTATTTTTAATTATTATGAAACTAAAAATGCATGGGGCCTCATCAAATTGGATTTTCGCCATAATAAAAAAAAAAGATTTTTTTGGTTCCGATGTCCTTTAGAGGGTGACCGCTCCCACCCCCCTCACCCACAATGTCACTTATCTCCGTAACGGAACGAGATAGAAAGCCGTGTGTGGAGCCAAAATTTGCAGAATGGTCAATTTGCTATCTGTACTTGATACATTGTTATGCGCTAACTATAACAAAAACGAAGTTACACTAAATCTGCACCAATCAACAGCAGCCTCAACGTGGTGGTGCGGTCCCCGGCCCCGTTTGGGTTGGGTCGAAATGGCTGTTGGCCTTTCCGAGGGTCCCAGTTACCCCGCGCACTCCCCTACATTTTTTCGCTATGCTGCTCTCTGAACGACCGCAGGAGGGCAGCACACAGCTTCTTTAAAATCGGTCGCCTGTTCTCACTTTCTCTTCTCTCCTGCCCTACTCTTGCCCTTCTTTGTCTCCTCATTCTTCTTCTTCTCCTGATGAGCGGTAACGTTCATCCCAACCCCGGCCCCATCTTTCCTTGCTCTGTGTGCGCTGGAAATGTGACCTGGCGGGGCAAGTCAGTGCTATGCTGCACCTGCTCCAAATGGGTCCATCTAAGGTGCTCACAACTTTCCCTGTCTAAATTCAGAGCTCTTGGCAGCTCTCACTCTTGGAGCTGCCTCCCTTATCGTAACACTGTGACTCCCTCCTCGGACTCTTCTGACACGTATACCTCCACTGTACAATCTGGCCTCCCCTCTATTGATGCTGCACTCTCGCGTCACCCCCGTCTCCAAACCTCCTATTCTCCATCTACCCAATCTATATCTCCTTTCTCTGCTCCTTCACCACCGTCACTCGCTCCTGGCCATTTTTCTACGCCTCCTGCCTCCTCTCCTCCTCCTGACTCTCTCAGGGTTCTTCAATGGAATGCTGGAGGTCTCCGAGCCAGGAGCGCTGAACTACTTCATTTTCTATTGTCCCATCCAGTCGATCTTATCTGCATTCAGGAATCCAATCTTAAATCATCTTTCTCTTTCCGGATTCCTGGATTCTCTGCTCTGCGTTCTGATCGCACCCACTCCTGGTCTGGGATTCTCTCTCCTGATACCACGCACGCCAGCGGCGGCGTTGTCATTTTCGTCAGGCAAGGCCTATCTTTTTCTAAACTTTCTACCTCCACTCTTTCTTTGCTCGATCCCTACTCTGATTATGTAGGGGTCAACATCTCTCTAAACAACTCCTCCTCGGTGTCATTTCTTAATGTGTACGCCCCCCTATTTGCTCCTCCCCAACGGATGGTAGAACCGATTCCTTTTCTCCCTCCATTCTTCCCTCCTCTAGAAATCTCTCCAATTCGGGGGACTTCAATTGCCATCATCCTCTCTGGGACTCAAGAGGTACTTCCGACCCCCGCGGTGAGGAAGTATTCGATTGGGTCATCTCTTCTGACCTCCTCCCCCTCAATGACCCTGACACACCTACCCTTCTCCATCGCTCCTCTGGCAGTCGCTCCACTCCTGACATCTCCTTTGCCCCTTCTACTCCTGCTTTTTCTTGCTCCTGGGAGGTGCTTCAGGACCTGGGTTCTGACCATCTACCAATTCTTCTATCTATCCCTCTCTCTCCGGTCTTCCGCCCCAACGAGCGTCCCCCTTCCTTCAATTTTCAGAAAGCTCGCTGGGATGGGTTTGCCTCTTACATTGACTCTCACTGTCCTTCTGCAGAGGAATACTCATCTCTTTCTCTTTGCTCTGCTGCTGCTCTCTTTACCTCTCCGGCACTGAATGCGGCCACATCTTCCATTCCTTTCGGCCGCATCAAACGCCATCCTGAAGCCTGGTGGTCTGCTGATGTGGAATAAGCGGTTAGAGAAAAACGCAGGGCTTTCGCTGCCGCTCACAGAAGTGATGAAGACCGCCAGGCTTACATCTCCGCTTCTCGACGCGCCTCGTCAGTCATTGCCAAGGCCAAGGCTGAGGCATGGCAGACGACTTGCTCTTCTCTTTCACCTAGGTCTAACCCTAAATCTGTACACTCTCTTCTTCGCTCTATCACTGGCTCTCCTTCCTCGTCTTCTTACTCTCCAAACTTCCCTAACTGTTCTTTTCCCAGGAAATCGGCTTCGGTCTATGCCGCTTAATTGAGATCCTACTTTTCCATTTCTCAGCCAAAGACCCTGCGCAGCAGAGCCAGAGGCTACCTCACTGAGCTCCGCCGAGCCACGTGCCCTGTGGAGTCTCACTCGTCCTTTTGCTCTTCTTTCTCACTCGCGGAATTTCTTGCGGCTGCCTCCAATCTTACCCCATCCACTGCCAATGGCCCAGACAAAGTTGCCTATCCCATGCTAAAGCACCTTCCTCGCTCTGGCATGGATTTACTTCTTTACATCTTCAATCTTTCCTGGTCTTCGCATTCCTTTCTTTCCATCTGGAAGACATCTTCCATTATTCCCATACACAAGATGGGAAAACCTCTCGACTCTCCTGCTCCCTTCCGGCCTATCTCTCTCACCTCCTGCGCATCAAAGCTGTTTGAACGCATCATTCTATCGCGTCTGCTCTTCTTTCTGGAGTCTAATTCCATTCTTTCTCCCCGCCAGGCCGGTTTCCGCCCTGGTCGGTCTACACTCGATCAAATTTTGTTCCTTTCTCAGTCCATTTCGGATGGGTTTAACAAACCCAGGCCAGGATCTCGGACGATCCTGTCTACTATCGATTTCTCGAAAGCTTTTGACTCTATCTGGCATCCCGCACTTTTCCACAAACTTATTTCGACTGGCCTCCCTCTTTGCTTTGCTCGTTGGACTCAATCTTTCCTTTCTGATAGGCGCGCTTGTGTGGTTCATCAAAATCACAAAAGCCGCTCCTTTCGAGTCCATCGAGGTGTTCCGCAAGGATCCGTTCTTGGCCCTGTACTTTTCTCTCTCTTCATTAATGATCTTCCGGCATCTCTGCCTTCTTCCGTCAGCTGCTCTCTTTACGCTGACGATCTGGCCATTTGGTCCTCTTCCCCCTCGGTCCCCACTGTGGTGGAGGCCACACAAGGAGCTCTGTTTCGATTGGAGCGCTGGTCTGAGTACTGGTGTCTTCCTCTCAATCCGAGCAAATGTGAGGCCTCGCTCTTCTCAGTGGATCCCCACCAAGCTAACCTCCAGCCCAACCTCCTCCTACTCGGCTCCCGCCTCCGTTTCAATCCCACTCCAACTTTTCTTGGAGTCACCTTCGACCGCACTCTTTTCTATTCTAAGCATGTATCTTCGCTGAAGACTAAGTTTTTCCCACGTCTCAAAGCCTTACGCTGTATCTCTGCTTTTTCTTGGGGCCCCTCTAAGGAGTCCCTCTCTGTTCTGTATAAATCTTTTCTTCGGTCCCTTCTCACTTACGCTTCACCCGGATGGTTTCCTTTCCCAAGCGCTACCAATATCACCAAATTGGAACGCCTCCACCGAGCGGCCAGTCGCGTCATCACCGGCTGCCTCTCGTCCTCCCCTATCCCTCTACTACTCACCGAGGCTTCTTTACCTCGCCTGCGAGTCACTCTGACTCACTTTACTCTTTCATCTTATGAGCGGGCTCTTCGTCTCCCTACCTCCTTTCCTATTTCAGGACTCGAGTGAAACCAAGACTCAGCAGATCGTCCTGGAGAGCTTTTGCGTCCACTCACCCGCTCACGCTTCCTTCTACTTGTTCTAGGGAGGCTCTTCTTGCTTGCCCTCCCTTTCCTCCTTGCAATATGCCTTCGTTCACGGTGGAGTCCACCCTTTCCACTCCATGCTCTCGCTCTAATCCCCCTCTCTCTCGCCAAGGTGCGGCTCTTGCCCATCTTGACTTTCTACCCCCTCATGATCTGGTACTCTGGACAGACGGCTCTGTTCCTTTTCTTTTTGGCAAAGGCGGCTCCGGCGTTCTTGCCAACTGCTCTCTGTGTGGCACTGAGGCCACTCTTCCCTTTTCGGCAGGCCCAGTATGCTCAAGTTTTTCCGCTGAAGCCTGCGCCATTCTGCACGCTCTTTGCTGGTCTCGGCAGCACCAACAAGTCTGCCATTTCTCTTCTCTTCTCTTACTATCTGACTCTCGTTCTGTCCTCGCCACCCTGTCCTCTCCTCCATCTTTCCTTCTATCTCCTTCATCTTCCTAGTTTTGAATCCTTTCTTCATTGCCTGAAGAAGTAGCAATTGAAAGCTTGCTTTTCACTAAGGGAAACAAGCTGAAAACATTTTACGGTTGCCAGTAAAAGTGCTCATTGTGTCTTGTCTGCATCAACTAAATATTGGCAATGCATGAAAAATGATAACCGTTGTAATGAAAGAGAAATCGGCAAGCTGAAGGATTTGTTACACAGAAAAACTATTCGGGACAACCCATCGCAGAGATGACGGACAGTTCTTTGCCTTCATTCATATTGATGCAATAGCTTCTGTAAAGTGTTAATTTACTGGATGGCTTTTTGACTTTAAAAGTTACGTTTCGTGTAAGAAAACATATTCGTTTAGTTTGTGCAGAATTGGATTTTAAATTCATGCTGAAAATACGGTACGAGGAGCATTTTAATGCGCAAAAATTGCAAAACGTTGATATTTTTTTAGTATAACGTGGTTTGCGTTGTAGTTAGCGCTTAATAATGTCATAAGTTCAGATAACACATCGACTCTTCTGCAAATTTCGACACCAAATACAATTTTCTATCTCGTTCTGTTAGATACGCAAAATTTCACAAAAACTTCCTGTATCAAACGTTGGGGGCGGGCACCCTCTAAAGTTCTAAACGACGATAAATCAAAAAAAAACAAGTCTGATCTGATGCGGCCCCGTGCATTTTAAATTTCAAATAAGTGAAAATAGGAAACACCCTAAAGTAAATACGCCGCGTGGTACGCGACGCGGCAAGATTAGGCTATCGTAGGCAGCACGTAGAAGTGCGTAACTGAGATTACTAGTTAACCTATTCTTCTGTATCATCAATATGTAGTAACTGAAATATTTCACGAGACTTTGTTCCTCTTAAAAAGACTTATCATCACAATACAAGATGTAAACAGCAACAAAATTACCATCTGCCAGCTATCAAAGCAAATTCCGCCTAATGATAAGTGAAATTTTTTAGTGCACAGCTATGGAATTAAATACCTTTTAAATGAAAGTGTATTCTCTTTACCAGCTTTAAAAAAAGTTCAAACAGTTAGTCGTTGCACAATGTTGAACAAACATAAAATTTAACCTACAAAACTATGAGTGGTGGCTCTACAGCGACAACAGTCCATTGCAAAACTAATTATTCGAGCTAAAATTTTCTTTTCTAGTTTGATTGTTTTGCGTGCTAATTTGAGTAGTATAAAAATTGTAGTTTTGAGCTAAATAATGGCAGTTGACTCCACGAACTATACTGGTTTACTAGATTCCGCAGAGTTTACATTACTATCGTAAGTAATTGGTTTTGACAGAGCATACTGAATAATACAATTGGCTGATTACTTTTAGAGAAAAACCCTCTTATAAAAAAGTTTTTTTATGAGTGTCGGTGTAGTTAGATATTCTAAGACATAGTTTTACCACAGCTAATGTTAAATGCCAGTTTTCATTAAAAATTTTAGAATTAGCATTTCAAAAAAATCGTTCTAGAACTAATTTTATCGAAAGCAGTCTGATACTATTTGTCAAAAAAGGTTTCAATCGCGTATTCAGGGTTAATACTTTTGGGAAAATGAAAAAATTAATTTTACAATCAATTGTTGATTAATACTGTACACCATATTACTTTCTAAGAGGTAAAGTTTTTGCAGTTTGGTAAATCGGGTTCTGGCAATCGTTTAAGCAAAAAAGCGTTTATTTCCCGTCAAGAAATAAAGTTATTAAAAATCATATTTATTTGAGACGTCATCAACCCCCCTTTAAACACTAAACCAAGGTGGTGATTAATCGTGTCACGTTTCACAATTGTACGCTCAGTAGTTGCTAGTAGTTAAGACAGAAAAGAAGACGGGAACGGAGACAGAATTGCGCTTTATAGTAGACCTACAGATGTGCTGTTTCAATTATTAACTACACAATGACACAGGTGCGAAAGTAATTTTTCATGTATAGCAAAAAATCGAGATTAACGTTTCAAGAGAGCAATAAAAGTTAGATAAGCAACCTTCCGCTAAATCGAGTACACTCGACTAAGGTCACGGAGCGAAGGGGCTTCTGCAAGTTTTCCGTGGTACGAGTTGTTGAAACGTCTTATTTTGTTGCCATACGGTGGTCATTTGCACTTCAAAGTTTGGATTTAAGCGTAAAAAATTATAAAATTCATTGCTTCAGCGTTGTTTTTGTTAGATTTTCTAAAACATGATAAAGCCTAGCATGGGGACGAAAAACTTTGGCGTTTTATCTTTGAATACACCTGCTTCACATATTTAACTCAGCCTGCATCATAACTTTTAGATTTCTAAAATGTCAGCAGTGGCCTTTCCAAGAGGGAGGCAGGAGCAAGAATTCAAAGGAAGGGCTAACTGTTTGAACTTTATCTTTGTAGTACCTCCTAGGCACAATTGATGCTCACTTCCATGATAAGACTGATAGGTCTTTGACAATTTGAAAAAAGAAAATTTAATCAATTAGTTACATATATTATAACTAAATCTAGTTTTAGAGTACGAAAATACGAAAGGTAAAAATTTCAAAAAGCAAAACAACTGTTTTTTAGAAATTATTTTAGATCAAAATTTGGCTTAGCTCAGCTGCACAAAATAAGTAAAAGACTCTGCTTTAGGGCACAGGCACATTACACTCCAAACTGAAACGTGAGTACAAAAGCAGCCTATCAATAACTTTGATTAACAATTACACATGATCAAACGTTGGATACTTCTATGCTGGTGTTCACTTGAGCATATAACTTAATGCTTTGTTCGCTAGTCTTTAGTAAGATTAATCTACCACAACGAGTACACTGCTTGGCCTCACAACCTCTCTGCCACTTAAGGTAGAAAGAATTCTGTTAAAGTGCCTATTGCAAAGGCACACCAAGTAAATCTGTTTACCTTCTCTCTACGCTATTCCTTGCTTGCAATACGTCAAGCAGAGAAGCTGTGAATGCAATCTTTCGCATGATCCAATCGAGGTTTGAAGCAGTAGCTTACAGCATTTAGGAAACTCAACCGTTTTTATAAAGGCAGACGCATGACGTTGAAAACAATAAGCTCAAGTCAGCATCTGATGTGCAGTAAGTTGCTTTAATTTTAAAACAGCTGAGTTTGACTAAGATTGGGAAAAGCACGTATTAACCAGTCAAAACAAGAATGAAACTATGTGGGGGGCTATTGGAAAACATTTTGACTAAGCCGACCCAAGTACTATAGTAGGTTAATTAGTTAATTACGCAACTATGCGGAATCCACACTCTACAAAATTAAGCCTACACAATGTTATAACAAAGTGTAAGCTTAAGATTTTTTTCATGTAATGCCAGGAAGTAAGAAATAAAATATTCAGGGTTGCAGTTAATTATTTACTGATTTGAAACTCTCGCAGTCATTTTAGCAGGCAAATTTTGGCATTAATTAG
The DNA here is from genome assembly GCA_963675345.1 of Trididemnum clinides. NCBI lineage: Eukaryota > Metazoa > Chordata > Ascidiacea > Aplousobranchia > Didemnidae > Trididemnum > Trididemnum clinides. Next base: position 18,877,236 of record OY776293.1, on the reverse strand, counting down.
ATTATAAAAGTTTTTGAAAGTTTTAGGGCGATAGTTTTCAATAAGTGTATGAGGGCCTGAGGGGGCCTTTGAAGTAGCTTTTAGGGGGGCTGGATCACTCGCTTCACTCGAACTGTATCAAGATCACCACTGCTAAAAATATTAATTTGGCAAAACATAAATTTACATACCCCATTTCCATTGCAACCCGGTGTGCATGTAAGGCCAGTTCGGCAAATTTGATCTTTACAATACTAAAAAAAACAATGTCAAATCATGTGCAACAAGCTTGCAAATGACAGTGATACCTTGCTATTACCGCAAGAAAATCCATTGGGAGTGTTGTCTTTTCCTTCGAAGTAACGATTGGGGATAATAACAAAGCAATCAGAATTAGCAGCAGAAGTAAATACAGTCAGGAAGGAAGAAGCCATCGGTGGTGGATTAACACTACTCGAAGCGCAGTAAAATTTTCCACAAACCTTATTTCTTAAAGTAAAGCAATTTAGTAACTCAAAATATTTCCAATACACAACCAACATGCAATTCGTTTAAAACAATTATGAAGCTACGTCAAAAACACATTATTTCAAGATGTCGTTTTGCTTGGTCAAGTCTTATGGTCCTAAAAACAGATAAACAGTTCAAGAAAGCGTAATATATGAAAGAAGACTTTACAATGGCAGCACCTTTTTAAAATTGCAATATCCCCTACGCTGTAAACACAATAATTTTCATGATTATAAACAAAAACCCAAAGCTTTTCGTCGTGCAACAAGGCCAAGAATAATTTTCCATATGTTTCATAAAATCAATTTGTTTTTTACCTTGTGATTTGCAATTAAACAAAAAAACATCCTTTCATGATATTATAAAGAAACTACATTAATATACAAAATTCATTAGAATCATTATTAACCAAAACCATTTTTTAAAGATGTTTTAAGGATTCAGTAATATATAAAGCAATATTGCGAAAAATCTCATTAAGTGGATATTTTTAGTCAGTTGTGGAGCTAAAGAAAAGGCATCGCCGCCTTTTCTCCCCAAGTGTTTGAACTCGCAAGGGTATCACTACCCAGACAATCAAAGAATAAAATCCCCTCTGCCCCAACAATTTCTTGACATAAGCTTGTTTGGCGTCACCTAAACTCAAAATAAGCGGTCAGCTAAATCAAAGATCATTTTGTTAAAATGCTTAACTCTTCTGAACATTCGATATACTCTTCACCATTTTTTCCACAATTTCCAGCTTCATCACCATTTGTATTTGCATCAAAACAACCTACATCACTTGCTGACCCCTCTAAAAACAAAAACAGTAACATGCTTAGCAGCATACATGTTATAGTAACAAACCTTTTTTTTCTTTGGGGGACAGTTATTTCTTTCATTACCTTCAAATAAACAGAAATTTCAAATATCTTTTATTAGAAATGTCCATTACTGAGATATCCATGGCAAAATTCATTATTTCATTCACAGCAGCCAAGCTAGAGATTGAAGTATGATAAAAAACATACCATCACCCCATATTTTTTTGCAAAGTTGATCATACGTTGCACAATCTCCTTCAATACAACGCAAGTCGTTTGTACACGGCGTTCCATCTTCCTTGTAAACGTCTTCAGGACACTAAGCGACAAAGCAAAATGATTCAAAAATAGCGTAAAACGCGATACCTTAAAAACCTCGTCCTGATGGAAAAATCATTTTTGCACCCCTTGGATTATTTAATGTAATGTTTTTTGTATTAACATCGCTGATATCAATAGTCAGAGAAGAGAAATCTCTTCTCGCACCCCTATTGAGAACCGCTGTGCTAGGATTACAAGAAACTGGGCAGATTTGTTATGGTTGGTTACAAGAAATTGTGAACAGACTCGCAAAAGCTATTGAAGCGCAATGGTATGGGTATGTTCTGAGAAGAAATAACAATAAGTTTTAAAATACCGTTAGGTTTGGCAGTAGTTGAAAAAAGAGAGAGCAAGGTCGACAAAAAATGACACGGAGAAGACAGGTAAAAGAAGAAATTGTGAAAATTAGATTGAACAAATAAGATACCGCAACCAAAACAAATTCACGCAACGCTATTTTTATGTTTGAAAGAACAGGAAGTGAATCCCGACACCTCCGTCAACAAAGACAAAACCAGATTTTAAAAAATGGAAGTTGCTCTTTTCTACAAGTGAAATCTGGGCCACAAAAAATAAATGTAAACTTAAACACCAAACAATAAATACGCTACTTGAAGTTCTTAACACAAAACTTTAACCATTTGTACTTACATAAGCGGCAACACCATCACAGTACTCGGGCAAATCACATTCATTGGCAGAATCCCGACACATTGTTCCCTGACTAACATACTGACAATTTGCACAACAAGATCCAACATCACAAACACCTCCTTCCACTAACTTGCAAGTATTAGCATCACAACAAATACTTAAATAAAACAACAGATTTTAGTGACGTTGGTCAACGCACGCTACTTACGGGTATTTTGATAATCCGCATTTAGTTGAATTGTTGAACCCATCGTTTCTTGACAATAATTCCTGATTTAGAACCCGATACATATTAAAAAAATTTTTCCCCAATTCGGCTATCGTCTACTTGTAAAATGTATGTATAACTGTATGATTAGCCAGACCCGTCATTGGCATAAACTCTCTTTTTTGCCGTGTTGCTTCTGATATATAACCGAGTCGGAGTGTAGAGAGCTATATTGGTTTAGCTGCATTTTGGAGCTTTGCAAAATAAGCTGTTTTGATCAGATATGTTATAAGTTAAATTAAACTATTTTAAGTAAATATTGATCATAAAATAAAAATGTTTTACTTCACAACTAATACTACTGCTACTGCTATCACCACTAAACCTCAAAATACCTTGCACATTGATCTGGAAAGCCGCAATCACACTCTTCATCTCCTTCAACGATATCATTACCACACACAGACGGATCAACTGCACGCGATGCTTCCGGAGGATCCCGTACACATATTTCGATTGCATTTGGCAAGTTTCGCAAAAAACTTTGGCTGCAGTTAGACCAACCAAGAGGACGTCTATTTCTGTATCAAATCCACGTGTTTAACGCTTAACCAAAACTCAATCAATACTTGAACAAATATATAAAACACTTACGATCCAACAGAACTCATTATACACTGTGCTGTTTCACAAATACATCCGGTTGTAGTATCATCGTGATCCATACCAAAATTGTGTCCCATTTCGTGAGCGACTGTTTGAGCGCACTCATTTGCATTGGTGTTATCCTAAATTTGTTTGCACTTTTTGTTTCTTTACCCAACTATCAAAAACCAAAACTAATTGACATATGCAAAGGATTTTCGCTTTTGCCACAGAAATAACATCTTTTGAAACATCGGGGAGGAATTCCTCTCCTGGAAAAACTTTGTACTCTTCAGAGTTTACAGATAAAAAGTTCTACGTCATTCAATTTTATGGCATCTAATTGAATGCTTTTGTTTCAGAATTATTCTGCACATTTGCTTAGTTTAGTTGTCTCGCAATGTTATGCAATAAACGCATTTACACGTGCGCGTGCATGCAGGCCCGCAAGCACACACACACACACAGAAGGGGGCAAGCTTAAATACAGGCACTTTTTATTTTTGTAAAGGGGTACTTTTACTTCACTCAGAAGCAATTTCTTGAAACCCTATTCAGGAGTCTGTATCTTAAGTGCACCTCCGAAAAAAGTTTATGATGCTCAAAAAAAAGAACAAATGATCCCTTGCCGCAAGGTAATCTCAAATGGAATAAAAACGGCATTGATTTTCATTCTGACAACAATACAAAAGCGACCCCACTGCAATTTTACCTCAAAAGTTTTCAGAATTCTTTACAATTCACAAAATTTTTAAGGAAATAACTGAAAAAATTATTTTTAAGGCACAGCAGCCACTTTTCGTTTAAGCATTCTTGTATGTACAAACATACATATATTTACCACGTACAAGCACTTAATCGTTCACATGTGAGACCAAGTTAATTTTGTTCAGTCGTTCACGATGTAAAGAAAAGTGCTTTTTATTTTGAAAGAAGAGGAATGAAAGGTTTCAAAAATGTACAAGGAATGCACTAAAAAGAGAATGGAAACCACCGGCCTAAAACAAAACAAGCTTCAAACGTGAAATAAGATTAGAATAGAAGATGGTGTGTAATGACTAGCCTTAGCTAAGATTATGATAGATCGTTGGATTTGAGGCGTAAAATTAAATCTATCAGTTATTATGAATCATTCAAAAACGATATCAATGGTTTAACTTGGGTATTGATTACGTTTCAAGCCCAAATAAAAACAATCGCAATTAGTAAGGAAGAGTTCATAGTAATTTTGCTTATATTATTCATTCATGTGTTGGCACTTACCGTACACTATTTGCAACAGTTTAGTCACATTGGGCCACAATGACGAATAGACTGATCGGCCCCTTTATCTATAAGGCAGAACAACGAACCTGCTAACCTCGTTCATGATCAGCTCCCAGCAGGAAACTGAGAATAGTGTCTCCGAACTTAGGCTTATTTTGACAAAGGTATTAAATCGTCTACCTGCTGCGAAGCAGAAGCTCAAACTTAGCGCTTTCAAAGCAGGAAAGCTCACCTTTCACGGGAAGAAAAATAGAATTTTAAAGACATTACAAAAAGTTGTGAAAAAAGATTAAATTAATTGAAAGTTTATGTGATAAGGGCTTTTCAATTGTGGCTGTTGTTAAAGAAAAATCAAATAAACTTTATGCAAAACAAGATATGTAGTTCATGTTGTCAAATACCGTACTAGAAATTTCTCTACTTTCCAGTAAAATGTAATAACAATATTCTCATTGAACATCATAAACAATGTGATCATATTTCTATTTCTATTTTTGTATTGCTATTATGGTGAATGTAGTGGAGCTAAAGAACAACTTCAGATAAGGCAAGAGAGATAGTATGTTATATGAAAATATTGGGAGCCACTGCTTTAACCACTACACAATCGCGTGGATCAACTTTGTTTTTAATTTTACGCTTTTAAATTGATTAAAAAATTCAAATTAATTGCTCTTGAACGTAGTGACACTTTTCCTCAAAACGCAATTTTATTTTTCAACATACCTGGTTCACACCAGCTGCATTCTTTCTACACAGTGTCCCCAATCCAGCGTAGCCAACAGTTGGTCCAATAAAATCACCTCCATACAAAAGATGTACGGTATCAGCATATACCCAAGGTGATGTATTGGGCTCACTCTCAAACATATCCTCTCGATATTTTTGGAAGTTCTCGAGTAACTGTTTTAACATGTTTAGTTTATTCTAAAACTTTTATTCGGCGAGTACTATTTTATAAAGCGCCTACCAAAGTCAATCCCTGATAAAGATTTATAATAGTAGAAAGGGAGATACATCGCTAGACCTCGTGGCCCAACGTGGTCTAGCCGTACATCACCGTAGAGATGGCCAACACCTTGATTGTGGCGTGAGTTCATTTCTTGGCGAACGATTGAAGAGCTCAATTAAAGGCGAAACTTCACGGCAGTATCTAACAATATTTCAGCTTCATTAACCAAATATTTATAGCATAGCTAATAAGTAGTCAGTCGATTTGACAGTCGAGAGCTCAATGAATGAGTCAGAGTAATAAAATACAGGGTGGGCCGTAAGTCGCGCACCAAAACATTTAAGACAATTTTGATTATATAAACGATATTTTATTTAAAACAAGCTTACCTAAGGAACTGATGACACGTTACACACGCTGATACAATCACTAATGCTCAAAATGATCATAAATACTACCTCAATTCGCTCGTTTATTGTTAACCCCTCCGCGTCGCTTATCATTATATGATGATGGCGAAGAGAACGCCGCTCATCCTTATATGATGATTTGCCGGCTACGGCGAAATGCGTGTATTTAAAGCTCGCTTGGGAGAGATCTTCCTTTCCTTTTTAAGCGAGCTTTAAATACACGCATTTCGCCGTAGCCGGCAAATCATCATATGAGGATGAGCGCCGTTCTCTTCGCCATCATCTTATGATGATAAGCGACGCGGAGGGGTTAAAGGCATATCTGAAAATTAAAGGAACAAAATTTTAAATGCAAATCATACCTAAAAAAAACTTTGATTATAATCAAATTTGACAAACATAATGACTGATACATTCAAACAATGGTAAGCTACTTTATCAAAGAACAATTATTATACATCAAAAGAAAAGATATTCTACCCCATTAATTTTACATTGTTTTACATCACACTCCACATAATTTCTTGGTGCGCGACTTACGGCCCACCCTTCATAATAAAATTGAATATATTCAAGCTAAAGACATCTCAAAAGTCTGTTTCACCGAAGATATTGTCATTGAGATAGCTCATATATCTTCAGAAATAGAGATTGCTTCTGCTGTGTGCTACTTCATCAAAACAGCTTTGTGGCTATTTGAACAAGCAATCTTGATATAACGCGGCATTGCGTATCGCAGTGCACAGGCAGCACAATCATTATTTGAGATTAATAAGCCTACGCCATTAAACAGTTGCTTACAAGTTTATACTTTCTGGTGCCAACAGTAATGTGTTTATTCTACGTTACACAACTTGCGCATTTAAAAATCAAACACAGGTTTTGCATAAAGCATGCTAATAAACGGTCAAAGGCCTCCTACATGTTTGGTAAAACTTATCTTACAGGTATCAAATTACCCACTTTAGTAGCATCAGTGTCTGATTCAATTTTATCACCAGAGTTCCAAATTTCCAAATTAGACAAAATTACTCTGATGTCCACTGAAGAATAAAAACCATCGACTTCATTTACGATCTCTTTCACATGATCGGTCAACTGACCTTCGTGTCGATTGAACTGAACACAAAATTATTTGAAATAACTCAAGTTCAAATTTCAGTTGATAACAACCCATTAAATTTCACATTCGTTGTCATAAATTTAGACCACCTAAAATATGAAAAATTATCTCAATTCATTGCATATGACATCATCAAAGACTTATTGCTGCAATATTTTTTACTGACATTATTGTCAATTATCTAGCTCGAATACCTGATTGAAACTTGAAAGCTCATCGCTATTTTTATATAATTTATCACAGTTTTTTTCTTTGTGGAAATATTCTGAAAAATTGGTAAAAAGTTATCTTTTTTTGCTACTCTGGCACCCCAAAAGATTGCTCTGTAGAAAAAGTTTCAAGAACATTGGTCTATTTGAAGACAGCTAAGTGTTGAAGGATTGATTGATTTGAAAATATCTCTTGAGCTATCTGTTAATGTCCTTGGACTTGGTTTAAAGTTCATTTGAGGGTAGGAGGTTTAAACCATGTTTCCATTTTGGTTTGTATGATTTTAGAATAAACTGGTTGCAAAAACACCTTGAATCAGTTTTAAAATCAACTTTTGTGCTTTCTGACTGACACAGACCTTAACGTTTTGGCAAGTACCATCACAAAATGAAGCACTGTTCGTGCCTCCATGTTGTGATCCCTGTATGCAGGTTTTGTAGCATTCACTTTTTGAAACCTAATAGCTTCTGTGCTTCTTAATAGTGTTGACTTTTGCAGTATGAACTGATGTCTCTACACTGTAAGTTAGGGGCAATCATATCTTTTAAGTTTTCCTGCCACAAAGCAGTATGAACCCTCTGAATAGCCAAAAAAAGATGACGAACCCATTTTTCAATATATCTTAGCAAGAAAAAAGCTGTAATAGATCCTATAAAAATTGCAATAAGCGTTTGGGCTAGGCAATTGACAATGACATAAAATAAAATATTGGGTCAATAAAACCTAAATAACGCAATAAGCAACGGTAATGCAAAATTTCTCATTTTTAAAGTGGTTTAAAATTTATGACAATCGCTGTATTTAGAAGCAGAAAATTACTAAAAAACTTAATTGTGCGAACTTCAAAGTAAACTGCTTTTGTTTCATTTGAGTTTTACTCCAAATCAACTTTTAAAATTAAACGATTTTGATCATTGTTAAAAAGCAAGAGGTGAGCAATACCTCCAAAAAATATTGTTGCTCCTACTTTAAAAAACAAACGGTGCTCCTCTAGCGCAACAAGCAATTTATTTCTTCTGTACTACAGTAGGTCTGCACGACTACGTCCATTCGCAGATACGGTGTTCTAATAAAGTACAACGCTACACTGGTTTTTCAAGTCATTATTAAGTTGACAATCAGTGTTGTATTTGACGAAAAAGTAGTTCCAGGCAAATAAACAAAAAGAGATTGCAAAAAATAGGACCTACATTACAATACAAGGGAGTCAAAATAAGTTCAATAAGTAAAGCTATTGTTACAGATCGTTCAAAAAAACAAGAGTGGCGCTCCCTGAAAACAAAGCGCGCTCTTCTCCAACTCTAAAAGTAATCAGTGCTTTTGTGCAGTCTTCTGCTTACAAATCTGTTGAGAGTAAACAAAAAATGCAGGTTGGCAAAAATCGTACCGTACCTATCGCAACCTGTAGAATCAATTTGAAAACAGGGCCGTCAATAGACTTATATCAGCAGCATAATTCACATGCTTTCTAATATTCTACTGTAATACAAGTCTTACAGAGAAAAAAATAACAGACTCACCGCAAGTACATCAGCTACAATCATCAACTCAACAAATCTTTTCCCGGGTGTTGCTTGCTTTAAATGCGCAGAACTGTGTTTTCCTGCAAATTTTAAAGCGAATGTTTACTAGATCTCAAATCGCTGTTTAATTCTAAAAATCAGCATTAAACTTATAACATAATATCTTAACTGACGGGTATTGCCGCTATTCACCGATTAAATGTATAACTAGCAAACAAGCATCAAATTGACCGCAATCATCATCACAAAAACAATTTGTTTTGCAAATCAATTAATCTAGCTCAAGAGTACAACTTTAATAGGCCACACAGATAAAATTTTGATAAACTATACCTGCTAAATAGGCCTATACTCCCTATAAGTAATGATTATTAGTAAACTTCTATATCACCACCAATTTTTAGTTACGGAATAAAACTTTGAAGTTATAACTCTCAATAAAGCTGTTTTGCCAGAAGCTATTTGTGACGCTTTTTGTATTGACGGTAACATGTTAAATAAAAGAGCTGATGTGCGCTTTTCAAGTTGTTATATCTCGAGAATTTTGGAGTATGCAAAACAGCAAATAACAGCACTTATGCATCAAATAGTGTTAAAAAAGCTTTATGTGAAAGTCTACATCACGCGGCTGTCTGTAATGGGAAGCACATAGCAAGTTCTTTGCGTTACATTCAACAGAATGAAAAAAATGCTGGGGTAAAGTTAATCATTTGAGTGTTTTATTTACATTGATATAGAAGCATTTAACAAAGTGAGATGCAGAAAGGGAGTACTACAGCTAGGATGGAAAATCGCCTCTTGTCGCAACTGATGCACGTTGGTCATCCTCTAAAAAATGAAAGCGTCAGAGACAGTCAGGTTTTGCTTTTTTTATTTACAAGCTTTACCAAATTAAACCCAGCATGTACGATTCCATTGCTTTTGTAATCATTTTGAAACATGCTGCTTTGTACGCTCCTACATTTTCTGGAAATAGTCTACAAGCTAAAAATTCTAATACTGCCAAAAAAAAAGTTCGTTCCGAATCTTTGCGGGCCACTTTTTGAGAGCAAATTTGTAAACTATGTGATTGTGCAGATTTCTCAGAAAAAGTTCTTCACAAACAATATTCTGCTGTTTTTTTGAGGGGGTGGGGAAAGAATTTGAGGAACCAAAGTTTTGGGCTGTAAACTTCTATAACACAAATGTTGGGCTGTGGTGGATATCCGGTATATGGTGGTTTTTCCACCATTTGCTATCCGGCAAAACAGCCAAGGCTATTTGAGGAAATTCACCACCAGTTTTGCAAAAAATAGAGAGGATTGGCAAAGAGGAGCGCCAAAACCTCGTGTGTTCGCAATTTCTCCTACCAACTTGAGGAAGAGTTTTTTTTGCACAAATCTTGATAAAATTTACCAGCTTGACGCTGAAATCTCTGAAACCTAAATTTCTACCCGAAATTAAAGTAAAAATGTGCTCAAAAAGAGTTTTAAAGTTGCGACACCCCCAAGAAAAATTGAATTTAAAAGGGGAGTTTGAAAACTTACGATGTCTAGAAAACAAACATTAAATAAGTTTATTAGTTCACCGATACAGTCCTTTATAACTATTATGTCGTAGTGAAAATAAGCAATTATATTTCAGCATTAAAGCATCGTGAGTGGAGAGCAAGATTTGATGGGAAACTGACAGAGAACTACACACTCCATACCGCGCTTCGTTAATGCTTGTAATGACAGGTTATCCATACAATTTTCCAACAAACTGTTTTGAAGTATTGACCAATGCAGGCGGTACATCAAATTTTTTTCCCTAATTGACAAAAAGTTGGAACATAACGAATAATTCGACATAGGAGTTTGAAAACACATTTATTCCCTTTGTTAAAAAGCGCTACAGGTATCGCAACCGTAAACAGGCACTGGCAAATTTAGGCTAAAGGATCAAGACATTTTGTTGTTGTTAAACATTTGGTGATTATTATTTAGTCCCGTTATGAAGACGTGTTTTTTTCCAACCTATTGTCGAGTGCAATAAATATAACAGCTACATCTGTATCCGGTTGCTGAATGATAATACTATCGTGGGTCTGGCTTGCATACACTGCATGTAATAATAATTGTTAGTCTGCTGATCACATGTGAAATCATCTTCTTTCGAGACTATTGTGTGGCAATTTTCAAGCATTATCATGTGAGAAGAACTTTCACGTGCAGCATGCAATTGCAACTCTTCACCACAATATACAATATCATAGGACCTCAAAGAACTATAAATATATTTCATTAATGCTTCCTTGCTGAATTTGAGGAAACAGAGTTTTTTCGTTGTTTGAATTATATTCTTTTGAACATATTCTCATCCCTGAATTTGTTCACCACGATTTTTCAACCTCATTTATTGAATATCGTTTGTAACTATATCACAATCAAAATCAATGAGTTGACAGCTATGTTAACTAGCTAAATTGATTACGCACGGCACGGTTGCGGCACAACGAAGAAATTACATCCACTACCAAAGCAAGAGAACCACTTATTGATTTACGTAGTAATTCTGAACTTTATTTCTAGTGACAGGCAAATGCTCTGCCACGTCCGTCTTGGGTAATGATATATCAATATTTTCTAAAGGGATACCATCTCAAAAGATTAGGACTACTGCAGTTGATTTTGCGCGTTTGTGCAATAACCAGTCATTTTGAAAATAAAGCTTGATCATACTTCAGTTTCATTATTTGAGATTTTACTTTTGTAATTCTTGTGTTAGATAGGTCTTTGAAAGTTTTCAGCTTCATTTATTTATTCATTTATTGGAGAAAACCGATCCAAGGCTTTCATATCTAACTTGCTTTCCATAAAAAGTTGATACAATATCTTCTCATTTGTGATACGCAAAAAGCAAGTTTGTAATTTATCTCGTCTGTTGCCACAACTCCAGAAGCGATGCTTACCACATCATCATGATCAGTTTTGGATGGATTGATCATCGACTCCACGATTTATGTTATTGACAACATCATCTTTTCTTGACGAGCTATTAAGGAAGGAGTTACTTTATGGAAATGCTTTGGCGCTGATAAAATTTCAGTAAAGGTAGTTATAGAAAACCCATTACCTTAAGCCAAAAACCCATCAATGAACAGATCTATTCATAGTGATGCCTTTAAATTAACCTTTAGTTTTAGCATCTCGGTTAACAATATGTTCAAAGGTTTGATCGCAAGCCACAAATGAGAAGCCATGTCCGTCGGTTCTTTGCACAGTCCAGTTACCTCTTACGTAGTTGTCATCAGGTACGTACGCAAAAATTTGTTGAGGGGACGCGAAAAAATGACTTTTTGCAAATTTCATAGGAGGGTCGGGTGAAGAACTTTTTTTGGATATCAATATTTCAGTGCTACATCTAATAATTTGTTTGGTGCGGTTATCAGCACAATGGCTGAAAATGACATTTAACAATTTCCTGAGGGAAGCACGCGCATAGGAGCCCGCTTCGGTAGGCCACTGGTTGTCATGCATTGTTGGATAAATTCGTTGAAGATTGCTCATCACATCAATACACCGGCAAATATCTGCCATAATCCATGACGTCATGAGGGAAGTATCAAAAGCTTACTGGCCAAATGAATGGCTCAGTTTTACACTTTTGTAGCTCCGATAAAGGTTGGTAAGGACTAAGCAGTTTCAATGTAGAAGCTCCAAAGTCAATATGTAGGATTTCTCCTGTCCTGAGTGACAAAGTATTCCTGGTGATTTGGCATCATCAATATAGCTTTGTATTTAATTTCGATAGATACCGATTCGTTCAAAAATGTATAATGTGAAAGATGTGTTACTCCTTCGACTTCTAGGAATTTTCGTGAAGATGAGTTGCAATATTTTCCAAATTTTAATTGCTCATGGGGCTCAAAAACAAGCTTGTGAACACAAATACTTCGGTTAGATTGATGACAGTTCATGACACCATTTACACTTTAAATTTCCACTACACTGGATTCCACAAAAAATATTTTGTAGCCCAGCATCGTAAAACCGCGTTCCCAAGTTCCCAAAAATGATTTGTAGTGTATGATGCATAATGAAACTATAAGTCTTGTCAAAAAAAGTTTATCAGCCAATTCTACTAGCGTGCTTACTGTTGCTAGTCTATCAAACTGCCAGTGCATTGGCATACCCAAAAATTCTACATTTCAAGCCTGAATCTCAAATTTCCATTGTACAGGGTGTCTACAAAGTCTTTAGACAATTTCATAAATTCATTAAAAACTTTTTAAAAATGCTGTCAAAATAAGCCTCTAAAAGATTGAGATGGAAAGAGCTGCGCGCTGCGGCGAGGATTGAAAACCGCTTATCATCATAGTTTAAGAGGCTACTTATATCAAGACCCGACGCCCGGTGTTATGCAGACAGAAAGAGTTTGTTTACACTCTCAAACTCTTTCGATAATCGTGGCATTTGGCCTCCTGCTGCACCTTCTCTAACTTTCGCACTTGCGAAATCTTTTTTTGGCGCGCTTTGCAATACTAGCGCTATCATTGGCTTGTCTTGACTGCGTAACGTCCAAATTGTTCACATATAATACACTTATTCACTCTAGATCTTCCCTTTTGACGCGATAACGCCACTGATGAGAGCGTCACGAAAAGCTTATAGCTCAAACAGCTTTTTTCAAAGCTATATTAAAATTCTGCACCACCAACAAGATTTTTGTGTACAATAGAGTGTAAGTCAAGAGTATAATTTCGCACTTTTTAAAAATTTCACGGGCCAAAGAAAGTTCTCTTAAACCATTTTGAATCTATGAACAAATAAGGTTTGATGTAACAGCTGGTGACAGTGTTAACCCTCAAACTCAAACTGGGGTCAAATTTGACCCCAAGCGAAGAAAAATCACTGTAATTTTTGACAATCATAAAGTTTTGTGCAGGGGTGCCAGGAATTCTTCAATCAAAATGTTTTACCAAAATTAAAACTGGATACGCTCTTTTAGCACGCTGTTGTATGTTGTTTCAGGAGTTTTGTTGTGACATACCCTATAACCTAATTGGGGTCAAATTTGACCCCACAGTATAAGCTGCTATTGCTAGGTTGTAGCCTTTTAAAACTCCCACTGTAGCCTGTCACTAATATTTGGGTCTTTGTAAGTAGAAATGACCGTCTAGCATGATAAATCGACAATTTCACATTGATTCAATGTAGCTAAATTGATTTTCCGTAATTAACTTCTGCTGACTGCCATTTAGTAACTCACTGCAGGTGACATCCGCTTAAACATTTGGTTTGGTAAGGCCTACCCGACCAGCAAATCTGCCATTTTTACGTTGATTCAATGTCTGGTAACACAAAATCAATGTAAAAATGAAGGATTTGGAAAAATATTGTTAGGTGGGTAACTCTCAACTGCAAAAAGTAGGTATTTTTCGCCAAAATCGCCGTGTGATGCTGTTGAATATAACGATACAAATTCTTTGACTGGCTAGCATATGGCTGAATGTGGATAAGGCAAATCGCAAATCAGAGGAGACAATCTTTCAGAACAGACAAACTACTATGTAGTGTGGAACAGAAAGCAGAGAAAGTGTGGTACTAGTAGGCAGAGAGTAAACTACATTCAAGACTGCATTTTTTGGTGCTCAGACCTCTCGTCAATGTTCAAAACAAAATTTCTCTTTCTAGTGATAATATCTATTGTGTACTTTCGAAACCAAATGGTTGCTAGAAACAAAAATATATTTTCAATTATTCAAAGTGAGCTGAACCCTAGTGATAGCAATGACGATGATGAAAGTCCAGCATCTTCTGAAGACGAGTATGTACTTTCTGATGAGGCAGATTCGGTAGAGGAATATATTGAGGAGGACCTTCATTACAGTAAAGGATTTGAATCAGAAGATGAAGAGCTACTGAATGAAGTGGAATGCCTCCGTGCTATTCATCAGGATAAATGTTCTGCCATAGATGGAACAAAACGGGAGACAGCTGTTTCACAAAGACATAGAACACAGCAACACAGCGTCGTGCGCTGTCGAGCTAAACCAAAATATCTATTCGGCGTTCTAATAGAATTTCTACAAGCTTTCCGTTTATATTTGTCTAACCACATTTTGGAAAAAATTTTGCTACATACCAATGCCAAAGCCAAAAGAATATACAAAGAAAAGCAATCACGAACAACCAGGAAACTCACAGAAAAAACAAAAATACTGGCTTATGTTGGACTAGTTATATCTGCTGGTCATTTGAAACAAAACCATTTACGCATTGAAAAAATATGGTATAAAAAGATATGGATCACCTGTTTTCCGGGCCACTATGACAAGATACAGATTCAAAGCATTAACTCTATTTATCCGATTTGAAGACAAATCCACACGCTCTGCTCGAAGAGCTGAAGACAAGCTTGCCCTTAACCGAAAGGTGTTTGAGGAGATCAACAAACTATTCTTACACTACTATACTCTACATGAATATTTCACAGTGGATGAGCAGTTGGTGCCTTTTCGGGGCCGCTGTCCCTTCAAGCAGTATTTACCGAGCAAACCGGATAAGTATGGAATAAAAATTTCTTGGATATGATCTCGCTCAAGATGTAGTCCTTAATTTATTCACGCGATTTAACAACACTGGAAAAAGCATGACTATGGATAATTACTTCACGGATTTGCCCCTAGCAGTCAATCTCCTGCAAAATGGATTACCTCTTGTTGGAACCTTAAAAAAGAACAAGACATTTGTTTCTGCAAATTTTCCTCCATCAAGTAGGCGTGAAGTATATTCATCGACTTGCGGATTTCAAAGGAATATGGCACTTATGTCTTACGTACCAAAAAAAATAAGGCTGTGCTTATTCTTTAAAGCATGCACTATGTCACGAATAAGGAAATTTGCCTTGTAAGAGTAGTTTCATATGTGTGTAAAGTGTTGTATTATTTTGTTCGTTTGGCTAGTGATTGAAAAAAAAGACCTTTTTTTCTCACAATTGGATTTGCTGTAAGTACGTCTTTATTATGCCACCATCGTGTACGACATAGTACGATTCCGGATTGATCTAGTGATTCTAGCTTCTTTGATAAATTTCGATAACTGATTACATAACTTGAAATGCTTTTCTTTTTTTTTCACGTGATTTCGTTCTAGCGTTTTCTGGATTGTTTTTTTTCGATTTATATACAAGGCGACGGGATTTTTTTTAGGAGTGGAGAGTAGTAGAGAAGCGTTGTAACGGGGAGAGCGAGAGAGAGAGAGATTGATTGACAGAGTAAAGGGATATTGTTTTTTTGTGATAATTTATTGTGGATTCTGTTGACGTGGCGAATATTAACAGTTATTGGTGGAATTAGTTTTGACGGTTTTCTGATTGTGTAGTAAAGTGGTTAGTTCTGAGATCATTGAGCAAAGAAGCTTGAAGTCGTGAAGTATTCATTCTGCGAATACATTATTCTGTTCTTAACGTGGTTTAAGGTGAAGCCAATCTTTTCCAAGTTTTATTAAGTTGCAGTCAAACCTAATTATCCGAGCGATTATCATACGTCGCCTCAATTTTAAAAGAAATTTAAGACTGAGATAGAATTGAAAGTTACATTATATTATCAAAACGCGACACACTATAATGCGGAAGTTACCAACGATAATATCAGGAAACCCGAAATTAATCTCTTTTATAATTAAACTAAAGGTGGACTGGATTCTCTGGATCAGCTCGTTTACTCGTACATGTCAAAAAGGAAAAGCAGGCATTGGAAAAGCAGTGCTTTTTTTCATAATCTTCTTGATGTTGCTGGTGTATAGCAGCTTTTGTTTTGTGGATTTTTAAGCAGCCGCATTGGAAAGCGGGAAAGTCATACAAGCGCAGACTCTTCCTTTAAAAGCTTACAAATTAGCTTGTTGAGGATGAAATACAAAGGCAAACTACAAGAGAAAGACTTCGTCAAGCAACCAAGCATGCAATCCAACTGATTGGTTATTCTTTGACACAGAACAACACAACTTTCTCCTCTATCTTCTCCGAATAATAAACAATTTTAGATAGCAGCTGCAATAAGCTTTAAGCTAAGAAGTAAGCACAATATTTATTATGTGGTTGCTTAAGTCTACATCTACACAAATGGGACCCATTGATTGCTAGTGTCTTGATGATAGTTAGGTCTACATCTGATAATTTGTAATAACTTGTAAATGTTATGCTTGGTAACATTTTATATTCTCTATGCATTATGGATTCAACTAAATTCATTTCAATTTTACCTACGTCGGTATACTAAACATAAAAACTAAACTCTTTGTTGTTGACATGCTCTTATACCCTTTGCGGTGGTATGAATATTCCCTAGTCGCTCCGCTAATCGTTTTTAAAATCACGACATTTTTATATACAGTATTTGGCAATTTAGTGTGGGAGAAGTAACTAAAGACAATAACTCCCGGCCAAGCATATTATTACCGCAAGTAACACAACACAGACATTACAAAGAGCAGTAATTATAATGAAGTGGCAGTGAATTTTCTATCAACCAGATTTGCTTGACTGGCCAACCACAACTACACATATACATCACACGAACTTTAAACCTCCGAGATAGCTAATAACCTCAAATTTCTACAGCAACTACCTTGGTTCAGCAAAATTTCACAATTGGCAAATAACGATTGCCTTACGAGTGTGCTAGGTGCGATATTAGCAAAAGACACCCTAGTCTCACCTTATGACTATCGCTGCCATTTTGTAAAGGTGAGTTACTCGCCTATTAACGGCAAAGGGTTGATTAGTATCAAATTACAAGCATATAACTACTGTATGTTGAGCTTCAATTAATGAATATAAGTATTCAAAGCACGAGAGACATTCATATTGGTTACTGCATCTGGTCGAATTTAACTGTGGGTAGGAAACTTGCAGTGTTTTCCCTTGAAAATTTATGAGTGCGTCATATAAAATTAGTAAAAAGAGCACAATGCAAATTATTTTCCTCAACGAATCTGTTTCTTCTTTTGTTTTTATTTGCAAGAGACCTCAGAAATCACATTTGCATAGCTCCCTAAAAGATACTTCGAATAGCTTTTTCTGTCACTTTAGAATACGGATCGCACATCAACGACCGCAATTCTGTGATTTATCTCTACTTAAATAGATTTCTCACGCATAAATCAGTTATGAGCTATAAAAACTCGTTCTTAAATAGATCGCCAATATTTAAAACGCGACTTCATTTTTATGTTGTGCCTTTCTTATTTCTAACTAGCCGGCTTCGCCCGGCAAAGTTCTCATTGGTAATGTCGAGATCAACAATATCGGTTCGTCGGCTAAGCTGGCTTCAGCCATTGGATAGTTGTGAAAAAAAAAGAAAAGTTAATGCTTTTTCACACAGCCAAATCTCGTTCCAAGACAAAATCATTGTTTTCTGAAACGCAGTTGCTAAAAAACTTTCGGGGGGAGGGGGTTTGTGCATAACCACAGCATGTCTCCAGAGTTTCTCAAGCCCCTGGAAAAGTCTTATTTACCATCTTTTCGCCATAAACGTTCTTTAACTCCACAAACTTTTACCCGTTAAATTAAGCAAGTACTTGAATTAAAAGAATATCAAAGCTTTGGGAGGGCACCAAGGTGACTGATACGTATTTCCAGGATTAACCTATTAAATATTAGAACTGCCACTTAGGACTTTTTTTAAGTGCAGGCATATTTGTATGTGCTAACGCCTCAGATTGCCCACATGTTGCTTGGCCCTGACATAAACGCAGCCAGGCAAGGTGCAAACTAACCCGAAATGAAGCACTCATAGTTAAGTTATTACAATAGCAGAGCCCCCACCACTAATGTCGAGTTTAAGAATATCGGTTCAGGCGGCTTTACCGATTTGACATTTTCAAGAACAGTAATAAAAAAGCAATTGTTGTTCCAAAATACAAAAAAAATTTTTTATGGCAAAACAATTAAGCCTTAAAGACATTATAAGGGGTTGCGCATCGCTGTCATTTTCCCCCAAACTTTCTGGAGTTCGTAGCTGTCTCTTACATTATATACTATTATATTATTGAGCCTATATATGATTGTTTGAATAAGTGAGGGGCAGGGTGGGATATCTACGGTTGCTGCCATGACTAAGGCTCAAAGGCTACTAGGCTATTTAAATTTTTGTATTTAAACTTACAAACAAGATAGCTTACTTTCTACCAGGTGATTTCGGCAGATCACATCATTTGAAATGTAAAGCCTTAGACTTTTAAAACTATTTTTAAAATCTATATTAAGTCACAGTCTGCTTATATACCGGGTTGTTTTAACAAATGGTCAGGTGGATGAGCTGCAATGAAAAGAAAACTCATTTCAATCTGTAAAAAAAATTGAGGCGACTTTGCTTCTGTATTCAAGGCAATTTTGTGTGAGGAAATTAGACAGCTATTCAATAACTCGAACACTTAAATTTTCAATCACAAAGTACTAAAATCAGCCATGTGGTGTGTGGTCAAACCAGTTTGTAAAATTTGCTTTGAAATCTCTGGTGAAACTTTTAGCTAGAACTAAAAAATATCTTAATACTGCTTGTGCAAAATTTTGACAACATACCATTATTTCTATTATTATTAAGTCAGAATTCAGAAAATGAATTGACAGCGCTGTGAACCTAGATAATTCCGCACAGTGGGCACTATTTATAAAAATGATGCATTCTCTAAAACGTTGATTATAATTTTACTTCAGATGCGGCAATGTGTAAGCTCTGGCTTCATTTTTGCGGACGCAGTACGATGCAGTGAGGCATATAAAGAACGTATGCACGTGGCAGTCGTATTTTGAAAAGCTTCTGACAAAACAGCCCTTTTCAAAGCTATAGATCAACCACATCAATAGCCTATTGTGTTGTAAACGAAAATTTTGATTGCTAGACATAGATTACAAAAAAATTCCCACCCTATCTTGTGAATTGGTTTGCTATTAACCGGGTTAGGTGCTATGGCATGTTTTGTGCTGCGATTTATTTGCTTCTCCGACAGAACGTGACACGCTGAATTAACACAAAGTGCTACAAAGTTTTATAACATGGGATCGCAAAAAGTTATTAGTACCTACCTTTATAGTAATTCAATTTGTTGTTTGGTACATCACAATATTTTTTAGACCTTTCAATGTAATTCATTGGTCGATATATAATGTGCGATCCATTGGTAAATGGCTCAATAACCAAAAAATCATTGGGCAAGTTAATTGAAGCTCTATAACATTCAGAAAATTAGATTATGGTTTAATTCTATTCTAACTGAACACGTATCATTCCTCAACATGAAAATTTATAGCTCTGTACTGATATTTACATACTTTAATCCGAAGCAAGTAGAAGCTGTCACAGAACTTCCTTTCGTTCCTCTTACATGTCCGTAATAATAGCAATGTCTTCGTTCCTAAAAATTTGTTAAATCTTTTTGTTTGTTGCAGAGTTATCAACAATAAACCAACAACCAAAGAAAAACTAGAAATTTGACCACACCTTAATCAACTAAAGTGTTATACAAAACTAAGAACCGCAAGATAGACTACACACTTTTGCATAACCTGCTCGTAACAGCAAATTGAACCTATGTTACACAATACTAATCTGACGTTATTGCTAGGCTTTTGACGTTGTGGCTTTCCATCTTTAGTAAAAGTAGTAACAGAAAACGATGGAGACAACAAATCTGTATTGAGAACCAAATCGAGAGCATATTTCTTCCCTTCAAAGATAAAGGTATAAAAAACATGCTTGCTATGAATTTCTTTTATCTAGAAAATTAAATGAGATATCAATAACAGTTTCACTTTCAGGCAAGATTGATATAAACTAAAATAGCTTAACTTAAGGCCTGTATTAAATTTAAATGCAATAAAACCAGTGCATTTCACAATAACAGAGCATCTTCAGTGCGGCTAAAAAAGCAAAAACAACTAATCATGAGAAAATAGGCTAATGACGAATCATAATATAAATTCAATAAATAATTAGTGATACAAAATATTACGTATGACAAAAGCTGTACCTAAAAAAGTATTTATGACACACCTTTTTAGCAGCATCAAAGAAAAAAATGTCATGCAATTCATACACTTTTCCCAACATCTTGAAATGAACCACGCAATGCTCCTCCCACCTGGTTTGTCTCAATAACCAACTTTTCGTCACCACGCAAGTACTGCCAATGTCTCCCCTTACCACCTCGATTTATATTAAACTTATGAAACACAAAACGCAATCGCCTATGCAGCAGTACCATGGATGAAAAAGCGACAAAAAGTCTAGTGAAACTCCTTTAGCTATGTAAACAGACTAAATTAGGGACCCTGCGGCTCTTGTTCTTCCACTGCGGTTTGAAAAAACATAACGCGTAATGCACAACGTGCGCTGACTGCTTGTTTTTACGTCCTTTTTCCCGCATTTTTCAGGCTTAGACTTGCTGATGCAGTGTGCCGACAACTACACACACACACACACACATACTCGCTTTGAACCAGACCTTTTCCAGGAGAAACGCAAAACTTCAATTTGTGATTGCCCTTCCTGACAAATGTTAAAGGTGTTTATATCGAGTTTCAAACTCCAGGCGAAAAAGAAAGTAAACAAAATAAAGATCTGTTGAGACGTAAAAACACTTTAAAATAACTGATCTTCATAAAACAAAAAGATCTTCTACTTAGTTCGCAACAAAAAAAAGTTGATCATCCCAAGATAGATCTCATCGTCTTTTCCGCGGAAGCAGGACCCAAATGACTCTTCAAACGCAAAAAGGTGCCAAGCCATGAAAGAAATTAGCCTAGACAAACTTAATCGTTCGCCAAGAGCCTAAGTAACAATTAGTACTTGCATTTACTTTTGATATTTATCTTAAGTGTATCACCTGAAGACTTTACAGGGCTGAAGATGCTGTTCTAAAATGAAATGCATTTGTTCTACTGTGTGCTATATACAACACAACTAAGTTGAGCTAACTTATTTTCAGAGGTGGGCAGCCGGTAACATGAATGTACCGTGGTACTGGTACCAGTATAGCAAAGCTAAAAAATACTGCAGTTTTTCTGAAAAAAAATTTTTTTCGGATTTAAGTTAAGATAAGGGTAGTCTATCACGAGATTTCGAGCTTAGAAAATGGGAAGCTGAAAGCTTCCATTGACTCTTATCTTAATTTATGTCTACCAGGGTGGTTTGTCTAAATTCTTTATTTGCAAACTGTTTTTCAAAACCTCAACAGGGCTAGAATTCGAACTCGGATCTTACCCTTGTGAGGCGGCGAGAGACTTGACTATTATACCTGCAAGCTCACTGCTTACTAGAAATAGGAAATCGTTCATGTGGGGCATTGGCAGGTAATCGTAAAGCAGTGGCTGGCAAACCTTTGGTATGATCGCCCAAATCTATCTGTCAGGCATTGCTGAACTCTAATCCAACATTATAGGAAGTTGATTGAGACAAAAATTTAAAACATACTTCTAAAATTGATCCTCATTTGTTGGTTAAAACTTTTCTTTTATGGAGATCAAACTCTTTAAGAGTAAATTTTGAGCAAAAGTTTTGTCCATATTTAGGCATCTTACCACTTTCTAAATATGGTCTTTGAGTACCACACCATACGGCCTGCAATATGCGGTTAACTAAAAAATTTTAATGAGCCCACAAAAAACGGGCCAGGGCCCATAGTTTGCCGACTGCAATCTTAAAACCTTTGAATGCAGTCTGTTAGCATTACTTTTGCAGAGACACTAGTGTAGTACTTTTTAACCACATGTATTGTATACTCCTGGGTGTATTACCAGCACAGCTGAAAAGTGAATCCAGAGGCTACCTGCGAATACCGGCCGAGATTTATTGATGCGCTCCTCTACTAACAGAAGGAGCCAAGATTCAGTTTTTTAACTTGATCTTAAAAACGAAATCATACAGTAAGTAGCAAAAACATCAATTTTAACAAATAATTTTGCAGCTATTGCATTAAATATTATTGAAATTTACATCTTTTTTCTCTTTAATACATGATTGCGATGTACAAATCAGATATACCACTGCAAAAAAGATTGAGGAGTATTGCTCTAGCATATGTAAAACTTTTAAGAGAGATGCAAATTAATTGTTAATTCAGTAGAGACCTTCTAGAAGTCACTAAAATTTTGACAAAAATGAGCATTGTTTGGATAAAATTTAGTTGAAGACCTTTGGTTTTGGAACGGTTAACTCATAAACACGAATGAAGCTGATATGTTTAATTTGTTGTCTAGGCCAAATAACGGCATGGCACAATGCCTCGCTTCCTAAGTAGGATACACAAGTGAGACATAAAGTCAATCAATCATCAGATGGCGACTCATTTTTTACATTATAGGATTATTGTAACAAACTAGCAATATGAGCCAACAGAAAGATTCGCAAAATTGCGTTACATGAGCGCAATACAGGGTTTCAAGGCTGAAATTTTGCCAAAAAAGCGTCATATTAGTCTATATTCAACTTTCCACAAATTAAGCCTAATAAGCAGTTTTAGGAAATCTTTTTTGTGCACTTTTCATATCACGTGATAGCACGCTCCAACATCGGAGGTTTGACCAAAAATACGTTAGATTGGCGTCAAAAACAGTATAAGGGGCCCAGATTTTGCCAAAAAGCATTACTTAAATTTAAAACTTCCTCCTTTAGGATACAATATTTAAATACTGTCACGAATAAGGAAATTTGCCTTGTAAAAATTGTTTCATATTTGTGTAAAGTGCTGTGTCATTTGTTCGCTCGGCTAGTGATTGAAAAAAAAAGACCTTTTTTCCTCGCAATTGAATTTGCTGTAAGTACGTCTTTATTATGCCACAATCGTTATTACAACATAGTACGATTCCAGATTGATCTAGTGATTCTAGCTTCTTCGATAAATTTCGATAACTGATTACATAACTTGAAATGCTTTTCTTTTTTTTTCACGTGATTTCGTTCTAGCGTTTTCTGGATTGTTTTTTTTCGATTTATATATATGGCGACGGGATTTTTTTTTATAGAACCAAAAGTTCCATTATATTATCAAAATACGGTAACCTAACTTTCCATCGACAAACTCATTTTACTAAAACGTGACTCTTCCTTGAGATTAAAACAACTTTCTGGTCTCCAAAACAAAATGAAAGCAAACGACTTCTAATTTTCTGCTAAATCGATACGTATCGCAAAATCTTATTATTGAGTCCCTCTCTCTCTGCTTAGGTTTTGAAATTGGATTCACGTGGAAAAATAGTTGTTGTATTGCAGCGCAAATAAAAGTTGTGTTAAATTTCAAAACCAATTGCTAGCAAAAATGGCTGGGAAAATTATAGTTTTTCAACCCGCGGAAGGCTTTCCTTGTAAAAAAAATCATGTATACTCTTTGCGTTCTGTTTTTTATGAAGTACTTTGAACAGCTCAAAAAATTCTCAGCTATGTGTAGGATATCTAACACAGTCGTTATTTTCTGCATGAAGATCTGCTTTGAGAGATTTTATCAAAGTCAAAATTGAGCTGACAATAGTAATTTTTCTTTCATCAGGTTGGCAAAACCCATTGAAACACAGCTAGCAGAACATTCAAAATTAAGTAAAAAGAACAGGTACAGGTACTAAAACGCAATAATGTACTACAGGACCAGTATTTACACTTGTACAATTTTCAAAATGCATCACACAACTGCTCACCTCTGTTTTGTGTACAACAAATGCCTAACTTGGTTCTTAAAAGCAGGAACGTGGTCGCTCAAACATGTTGAAGTTGATTGGGTATGGTGAAGGCTCTCTTTCAAACTAAACTAGCTTCTCTCATTTAAATTAATATTTCATCAGTGCAAAAAAATTGTTGAGCACAATGAAATCCAGTCTTCTTTTCATTTACACATTACGATATCAATTCACTAGAAACAATTCATAAGAAACTTTGGAAGTACACGAAAAAGGCAATGTGGCAAAGTCAAAAAATAACGTTGTTATGCTTAAGTAAACTGATGCATTGCAACAACTCTATTTTGCTATAGATAGGCTTACTTAATATTAAATAGTAAGCGAAAATTGTTATGAAACTATCCACGATTAGATTGCAATCAAACAAAAAAATTGCAGCTTGCATACTTTTTCCAGCTCCGTTGAAATACCAAACTTCTTTTGACGATGGTGATAATCTTGAAATTGAAGGATTTTAAATATATCCTGTTTTGAATTTTTCAAATTTTTTTCTCGTTTCTCTACAAGTTGATTAAAATTTATTAGACGACCAAATTATAACAAATAGATACTACAATGTTAAACTTATAGATAAGTTTGCATGTGCCAAAAAATTTAAAAACGAAAGAAAAAATATTGTGCATTTTATATTTGCTTTTATTTATACATCATCAAAGGTAACATGCTCTGAAACAGGTCTCTGATTCACTCGCTCAGACAATCCTCTTGATCTTCAGCTCTTCTCTTCATCCTTGTGTCACTTTTTCTCCTTTTAATATCATCCACCACTGTCACTCCCATTCTTCCTCTTGAGCATCTTGCTTCTATTTTTTTCCCTATAACACTGTTCTAACATTCATATCTTAGGAGATGTCCAATCCATTATCTTTTTCTACTCCTGATCTCGATCGACAGTTTTGATGTTTCATTCACAACATTTAGGGCTGTAACATTTGTCAACCTGCCCGACAACTTTACCCTCTCCATCTTTTTCCAACCCTCATTTCACATGCCGTCAGCCTTGCAGCATCTGCTTTTCTTAAACTCCAAATTTCTGATCTGTACGTTACCACACTTAACATCAAGGTCTTAACAGTCATTTCTACAGCTCCTGTTTCATTTCACCAGCTATAATTGTTTGCATCTCGTTGAAACTTGCTTTAGGGCAGTGATTCTCAACCTTTTCGCTATCACGTACCACCTGGCAATTTTTTGTTACACCTGGGCACCACTGAGTTCAATAAGAAATGTATTTATTCAAATTAACTTCAATAAAAATGACAGTTCTATTTAATGTGATGGTTGGATCTGTTTTTCTTGCACAAGCTGATTTATGCGGGGAGCCACCGTGCTTACTGCACATCGGAAGTCATGAGGGGTCGAAGTAAGACGATTCCTGCTTTTATTTTTGATACTGAACATGGCAGAGAAGCCCCTCTCACATTCCCATGTACTGGGCAATACTAGCAACTGAGGAGTAGATTTTTGAGCCAGAGTAGAGTATGTAGAGGACATCGTTTGCCAGAAAGTTATAGGACAGCATTTTTCATGCTTTATTTAAGCTGTCTCGTCAGACTAAATGTAACAATATTAATCTATGGAATTTTCAGGTCATTATCGCGTGTCAACGTAGTTTTTCTGTTCTGGCCATTATTTCCGGTATTTCCTCGTATACAAACCGTCGCTGGTGTATTTTATTCTCAAAGCAACTTTATTGGTAGCTATTTCCCGTACTCCCCCCGTAGACCAACCTTTTTTGAATGATTTCATATGCGTTTTTATTGGTTGTTCTTTGGGTAGCAGTTTCCGGTATTCCCCCGTCTTCAAATCTTTTCTTGTTAATTTTAATTTCTAGATCTTTTTTTGATTCGCTAAAATATTTGGGAACGTGGTTTCAGTCACGAACAAATGGGAAGTATAGATACGGGTGGGTCATTTTGAAAACTCAGAGAAAGAGAAAGAGAGAGATACGAAAGCAAACAGATGAAAGAACAAAGAAGAAAGAAGGAAGAAGGGTGAAGAATTAGAAGGCAAGGGCCAAGTACAACTAGAAGGAAGGGGGACTATCGGCTGCTACAGTGTGGTGTCGGTGATTGTCGGAGTGCAACCGCTTATGCATTAATATAAGTTGTGGTGTTAAAGAGTGGGCTGCAACTTAGCTTCATAAGCGTAAGTCCTTACGCCAAAGGATAGGGCATAGAGGGTAGTCGTTGCACTCTACCTAGCTATCTTCTAGTCATCGAATCGTCACCTGCCGGTCACTAGGATACAGGGCGGGTGACCTAACCGTATTCGGCGACACTGAATGTCAATGATTTCCTATTGCTCTCCTGTTCTAACAGGCAGTACAGATGGATCCACAAAGAACGAATTTGAAACATACGGACTACTATCTTTGTTCGGAAAATAATGCTTTAACTCCGTTTTTAGCAGTTTTAGATGGCAGCAAATTTCTTGAAATAACTTTTCGCTGTGTTGATATTGAAGCGAAGAAAGATCTTTGAACATGTGATATTGCTTGGCCTCAATGTTCGTTGTCCACAAGTCTAGCTTCCGTAAATACGATAGCAATTTTGAAACAAAATCTGAAATGGTGCTTTTTGGACCTTGAAAAAACATGTTCATATGATTGAGAGTGTCAAAAATATCCGATAGGTAAGCCAACCTAGCGAGAAACTCCGTACTCGCCAAATCGTTTTCAAAATGATGATTTCTTTGTCCATAAAATTCGGGTAACTCATTCCTCAGTTCAAAAACCTTCCTTGTCATGTTTCCGCATGCCAGCGCACCTCTGTATAAGAGAGCAGACATCTGTGATCAGAACAAAGATCAGCACAAAGGTTTGGGAAAAGTCTTGTATTCAACGCTGACGTTTTTATAAAATTAACATCTTGACGTTTTGCTGTAAGCATGAAAGTAGTTCAGGAGGTAGCACCTTGGCACAAAGTGCGAATCTGTGAATGTAACAATGAGTAAAAATGATCTCGGGTGAAACAGCCATTATGTAGGACTGAAATTCTGATTTTCTCCCAAGCATAGCTGGAACACCATTGGTTGTACAGCCAACCAATTTTGACCATTCTGAATCATTTTTCTTGAAGAATTCGTCCACGATTTTTAAAATATTTTTGCCCTTTGTTGTACCAGACACCTCCTTACTCATAAGCAGTTCAGTTTTAACTCTATCATTTTCTGTGAACCTGACATAAACAAGCAATTGACCGCAGCTGGTGACATCGGTTGACTCATCGAGTTGCATGGCGAACCCATATTTTGAAGCTCTTACCGCAGTAGTCACTTGATCAGAAATGTCTTCGGAATGTCATGGATCCGACGTCTTACCGTATTATTAGAAAGAGACACAGAATTCAACTTTTCAGCCTCCTTTTCTCAATTAAGTTCCGAACCAGTATTTTTGCTGCTGGTAGAACAAGATTTCGGCAATAGTGTGAGCTTTCATAGTTTTGGCAATTAGTGAAGATACTTCATACGAAGCCTGGAGAATCCCAGCACTCTTTTGGTAGCTCAGGCCAGTTTGGTCCAAACGCTGTCTCTTCACGTTTTCATCTAATCTTTGAAAGTAACTTTTATCTCGATCTTTCTTGTCTGAATGATTTGACTCAAGGTGACGCTTAAAAAAACTGGGTTTCATTGCTGAATTACATAAAGTTTTCATGCAGATCACACACTAAGAAAGGCATTCTCCTCTGTGTTGTATAGAAACGAAACCATGCTTTATGTATTCCGTATTATATTTTCTCTTTGACATGTTTACACGAATAAAAATTGTACAAATTTTTTAAAAATGCTTTTAGGAAAATAGTAAAATACATTTTAAATATTACAATTTGGGTATAGGAGTAACTTTTTTTATCCGTATTATAATTGAGCTAAGCAGCACAACTGCATTCATTTAGCCAAATTTTTTTATTAACAAAAAATTAATTAAAGTGAACGTTTTTGGCTAACATAAGCCTTCATCAGACGAAATACATAACAAGCAAAAACTAACTTTTCAGTATTACAGGGCTAGGCTAGCTATGCTAACAAAATTTTCAAAATTACAAAAGAATATATGCCCTGATTATGACGTAATAAGTTAACGGGAATAATTACACTCTGACTTTTAAATTAAATTTTTAAATATACCAATTTTGAAATTAAGTTTTTGTTAAATGAATTTAGTTGTGGAACTAAGCTTAACTATAATATTTTAAAAATTAAGAGTTGAACAAATGTCTCGTGTACCACCAAAAATAGCTTTGCGGACCACTAGTGGTACGCATACCACAGGCTGAGAACCACTGCTTTAGGGTCATTCCATGACAAATCACTACATGTCTTTAACGACTACAACTCTGATTTAAATAAAAATTGGTGTATATGGTTATCTTATAACCAAAACCTACTGGTGAAAATTTTAGATGTCTACCACATATACTTTTTGAGTTATAAGGGGATGAAGTTTTGGAAAAAACAAAAATTTCCCTTTCAAAAAATTTATTTATCTTCCTCACGATGTGTTTAAAATATAACAAGTTAGATTTTAATTGAAATCAAAAAATAACAAAGAATTCAAATATAGTATCAAAAATCTTAAAAATATTAATGCAAAAAAGTTAAGTTTTAAAAAATATTTTTCCCTCACACTCCCAAAGATTTTGAAATTCCCCAAAAATTTTGATCCACAAGCCTTAAAAATATGCAATAATAACAATGGGTATAGACCATTTATTATGCTCAACACTCAATACAAATGATCTGCTAAAGCAATTTTTAAGGCAAATATTTTCAAAAATTTAATTAAAATGTGAAGAATTTTTCTATGTAACTAAATTTCAAGCTTAAAATTATTCTCTATTGAAAAAGATAATCAACTCAAATTTTACAAAATAATTAATATCAATTGGTGCCTATTACTTGAAAAAATATTTATCGGCGATATCTAGAGCATCGAGATTGAGAACTCCATTTGGTAGCTGTCATTAGAAGGATTACTTTCTCAATTTCCACAAAAGTAAAATATCATTACTAAATTGCTAATTTTGTCTAGGTTATGAAGTAGTTGAGTTGTTATGAAAAAAAGAATGGAAGTATTTCGGTAACAAAAACTTTGTTTCAAAATTCAACCGCATTAGCAAACAGGTGCAGTGGTAGCTATTTCACACTTAAATTTGGTAGAAGGGTTGCAGCCATGAAAAAATTGTGTACATTTCACGATTTCCAGCAACACTTGCTACACATGTGTAGCCAAACATTGCTCAAGTCAAGTTCTTATTTATTTGCTTGCTTAATGCCCATCCACATTGATCCATATCAAACAAAAACACAACAGGAAGAAAAAGTAGAACAAAAACTATTTCAGTAAAACACTTGCATAACAAAATTTTACTTTTTGAATTCATTTTGAAGTGATCACATTTAACACTAGAACAACTGGAACTTTGGACTACCTAAAACAATCGAAGAGGCTTTTTTGACGCGTGATGTTTTTTTTTCGATCTACAGCATCAAAACAAACTAAAAACTATCTTAAAGATCAGAAATGATGTCAGAAAAACTTTTTTATTTATATCACATTTTTAGGCACACATTTGTGGAGCATTTTCCACAGATTGCCTGTATACAAGTGCAACATATCATCATTGTTCTGTTGCGGCATTAAGTGGTTGAGCAGGTCCTTTGCTTTTTCCTCGGAGATTCCCATTCGCTTTCATCTATTTCTTCGGTTTCGTTGTTTGGTGGTGATTCACAAAGCTCCTCAGCTATGCGTTGCATGTACACTCGACGACTAATCTTCGATTTGCATGTTTCTTTATACAGTACCCAGCTGTTGATAATTGCTAGATTAATCACGTTGTAAAAAACATGTACAGGCAATTTTCGACTTGCTGCTTTCACAGAATACTTCCTTGTCTTCTGATCCACAACGCCTACTTCTGCTTTGGTTTTGTTGTAAAACAAAACAGTTCCTGGGTTCTTTTTTGGGATTGTTTTCTGAAGAAACAGCTATGTCTGGGTGAAGTGTGCTCAGTATCATTACAGATTTAGCTTTTTTGCATTGGTAACATGTCAAAGTTGCGCTTGTTGACGATGTAGTAGTTTTGAACAGTGTAGCGCCATGTAGCTGTTGCTTTGCCTTGGCAGTCTGTGGTAGCTCTCTGCGATTGTGGCGAATGGTGCCAACTAGGTTGCATTTTTCCTTAGCTAAGCCTGCAGCGACATCCAGAGATGTGAAGAAGTTATCGCAGGTAACATTGTAGCCATGCTTGAAGTGGTTTCATCAGTTTTATTGCAATGTTAGTAGGCACACTTATTGAAGTGTCTCTGGTCTCATCATTCCCCAAATATGGAAAGCCGTTGTACAAATTCTTTTCATCATCAACCATCATCCAAATTTATCTGCCTTACTAGCCATGTACTAAATGAACTGACATTTTGCTTTACAAGGAAGCAACTGCTCATCAACTGTCAGGTAAATATTCGAGACATATGATTTTTGGTCGTTCTCAATGAAGCAGTTCCACAAGGAGGAGGCAAGGCAAAACTTGTCTTCAACCAAGCGACACCTTCTATCACTCTTTATGTCAAATCAAAGAAACCTCTTTATTTCCATGAACCTGTTCCTGGAAAGTATTTTATTGAACATTGGACATCCCGAGATATATTCCACAAGTTAGAACATGGCAAACCCTTTGTCCCAATACACCCCTTGTAATAATAAGTCCAATAAACTTATCAAGTTCTTCCAGCGTAACCATCCAATTAGCATTCCCAGGAACACGTTGAGCTTCAGAAATAGTACATTTCTGAATATTCCGGAGCATCACTTTGCTAAACATAATTCGGAAGTAAGAAGAGGGCCTGCGTTTGACTACACGAGTTGCTGCAAACGCAGTTGGTCCAGACCTGATGTTTACGACGTTTTTTTGCTGCAACCGTCCTCTCTGCACTTGAAAAGTAGATAACTTTTGCCATAAAGATCCATCTTTTCCTATGAAGTCCTGCATTTCATCATCACTATCATCCGAATCAATAATTGCATCGTCGTCTTCATTACTTGAATCATTTACAAGGAGTTCTTCATCACTCGCTAACGTACATGGAAATGCATCGTTTGCCCAAGGATCTTCACTGTCAGACAGTTCCCGATCAGAACAATCTGGTTCGATATCTTGTAAGTATCGCAATACCTGATGAGCTGTCAACCTTCTCACCATACTATAGTACGTTGTTGCAGTACGGTATCGTTTCCCTTCCCCAGCTAAGTTAATAAAAAAAAGAGAGAACTTGAGTTACTTATGCACTTATCAGTGGGCTTACTTTCGCAAAATATCCTATGATACTACAGCAAACTCGTAAACGCAATAGAAGGAATAACTCTACTCTACTTTTGAAATAACAGCGTGATGTTGCTAAAGCCTGCTGTCTTAGAGTCAAAACGGTACAAAACCACAACTGCTAGTGTTTTGGCAGTTGGCACACAAATAATGAAGTTGGTTCCATCGTTGGCCCTGTTGCATTGTTGCATCACAATACAGCAGTGCTGAGTCATGGCAATTCTCGCCTGTTGCTTTATGAAAACTGCAATGCGTCAAAAAAGCCACTTGGTCGTTGTAAGTAGTTGCATATGTAACTTGTTTATTTGTACTCGAAGGGTGACAAATTTCACACCTAAGATCAACTTCAAGAAAAAACTAATTGTCAGGAAACTTCAGGCGAAAGCAGCAACTTTTCATCGAAAGATAACGAATCAAAAATTGAAATGCGTCAAAAAAGCCAC
Source organism: Trididemnum clinides (assembly GCA_963675345.1). Classification (NCBI taxonomy): domain Eukaryota; kingdom Metazoa; phylum Chordata; class Ascidiacea; order Aplousobranchia; family Didemnidae; genus Trididemnum; species Trididemnum clinides. Next base: position 18,845,177 of record OY776293.1, on the reverse strand, counting down.
CTGGTCGTTCTAGTGTTAACACCACAACTCATGCACTTCATTCTTGAGCGCCAGTCGAGTATTTTTTGAATTTTGTCTAAATTGCCATCAATTAATTAATCAAGGCGCAGGACGCTTCTAAATATGGAGCTGCACAGCGCATAGATAAAAAAAACCTAAGCATCATTGAGTTTGAACAATAAGGAAATAAATATTGCAATAGCAAATAATAGCCATAAAAAGCAATTTAAAAAGATGCCTCGGATGTCAGTGTATAAACTTTTATCAAACACTTGAGTTGGAGATCTTCCAAGTTTGTATAACTGTTTAAACGTTTTAACTAATTTTTAGCAAAACAATTAAATGCATTTAGGAGAATCAAAAGGAAGTCGCAATGATTTGATATCAATCGGATATCTTGAAAATTGCATTCTGTGCAGAATAGAGCAGTGGCAGACAAACAAAACTGACATTCAAGTGCTAAACAGCCTAGCGCCTGTCTGCGTAGCTTTTGTGTAAATAATATCACTGCATTACTAATCTTAATCTACAGCTACCAGCAATGGTATATTTGTACTTTTGACCCTTTTTCAGACACTTCAAAAGTGCAAGAAAACAGAATTATCAATCCCATTGATCTAGATATCCATGATAATTATAAAAACTCACTTTTAAACATGTGTACAAATGAAAATTGCAAAAAATATTTTATCTAGACTGTTAGACATCACTTAAAGTATTAGCTGAATGTGAAGGTGTACATAAATTACTGTAACAAGTTAAATATAAGTTTGTTCGTTTCATAGATGTTACATCTTTTGTTTAGAGTAATGTTGGATACTTTGAGTTCCTAATTTTAAGGAAGGAGTGGCCAATATTTTCAAAATATTTTTTGTCCAAATGGCAACAGTTTTTTATTTCAGGATAGCTATAATATCTATTATATCCACTTGGATACAGAAATTTTAACTTTAAAGTCATCAAACTCTTCATCGTAAAAGCTGATGAATGCCACCCAAACTTTGTCATCATATTTACAAATGACTTAGTCTCCAGATTTTGGGTAAAGCGAATCTTGAACCATATCTTTTTTAAATTCTTTAGTGTAATTCTTTCCTTTCCTTCATCAGCATTTGATGTTTCATAGATTTTAACTCTACCATTGCCAGCTGGAATTATTTTATGCAATTTTTGGGTTCGAGGAATTAGTAGAGCATTTTGGAATCTGGTTTCCAAAATATTTTTTTTTCCTCTATTCCTTTCCTAGAAGTATAAAAAAAACTAATTTTTTCTCCAAAAGTTTTCTTTGCAAAATGTATACATGTCCTGAGGAGTTAAAATTTGGTTTTCAAAAAGCGTCAACAGGCTAGCTTTGGCAGTCATCCTTTTTATCACTCCTCCAATTCCAATATAAGCCTTTTTTCCACGTGAAGTCGCAAAAAAAAGTGCCACTCACGCTCTACATCAAAATCCGTTTTGTGATAACATAAACTTAATATATTAAATCTGTTTCTATATTGCCCAGCGTAACCATAACTGTAGTAATTAATTTTGCTCAGTTTGGGTAAAGGGCAATTAATTTCAAGCATTAGAGCAGATATATAAGTGTACACCATAGATGTATTATGCTTTGTGTTGGATGATAAAAAACAAAAACTTTTATGGGTAATTTCATCATCATCTGATTTCTTGTGGCAAACTACAAATGGGTGTAGAGTACATATGAAATTTTCCCAATAAAAATCTTGGGCTTCGTCCTGTATAATAAATTTTAGAAAAGAAAAGAACAATTTCAGAAAAATCCAACAATGTTATTACTTCATTTATGAGAAAATTGCTTGAGATTTTAAAATATGATTTATATATTTTTTCACTCAGTGAAGTACTAAAATCATCTAAGTGTTCTGTTTTTTACAACGAAGTGCATCTGCCCACTGTCATCCACAGTTTATGTTTCACTTCTTCTACATCTAAAGGGTAAGACCTAAAGTAAAAGCAAAATTATTTTTCAATAGTTTGTTCTAAGAAGCTGGTATTGTCAACTGACGTCCGAATTTTTGAAATATCATTACGTTTTTAATTTGAACCTTTCCCTTTGACGTGCTTGTCACTGATGAGAGCGTCACGAAAGTTTATGGCAATAACAGCTTTTTTCAAAGCTTTATTTAAAAAAAATCCAATATGTTTGGATTAAATTTGGTAAAATTTTTCCCAAAAATTGCTTCAGTGAATCATTTGTGTTGAGTGTTAAGCATAATAAATGGTCTATACCAGGGGTGGGCAAACTACGGCCTGTGGGCTGCATGTGGCCCGAAGGAGCATTTTGTGCGGCCCGCCAACACTTGTAGAAACTTCCATATATTCAATTTAATATGACACGGGTAGCTACACTTGCCGTACTAAAGAGCCAAAAACGTTAGAAACCATCATTGAAAGAGCAGCTACGCAATTCCTAGTTTGAACTGACGCATTTTCCGTCCTAATAGAGGGTGATGACCTTTTTTTGGACACCATCATTTTCAAAGCCACGTAATACGATATTGCAAGAAGTTATCGCAAGATTTTAAGCTAATGCAAGCTCTTTCCTTGTATAAAGCTATTGCAAGATTTTAAGCCCTGGCCCTCGGCCACTCTTAAATGGGCAATGCGGCCCTCAGTCAACTCTTGAATGGTCAATGCAGCCCCCGGCAAACGTTTGAATGGTCAGTGCGACCCTCCGACGAGAAAGTTTGCCTACCCCTGGTCTCTACCCATTGTTTTTATTGCATATTTTTAAGGCTTGTGGATCAAGATTTTTTTTTGAAAAAAATTTTGGGGGGATTTCAAAATCTTTGGGGGTGTGAGGAAAAAATATTTTTTTAAAACGTAATAACTTTTTTGCATTAATATTTATAAGATTTTTGATACTATATTTGATTTCCCTGTTATTTTTTGATTTCAATTAAAATCTAACTTGTTGTATTTTAAACATATCTTGAGGAAAATAAATGCATTTTTTGTTTTTCTCAAAACTCCATCCCCTTATAACTCAAAAATTATAAGTTGTAGATATCTAATATTTTCACCAGTTGGCTTTGGCTATAAGATAACCCCAGACACCAATTTTTATCAAAATCAAAGATGGGGTGAATACAATTTTTTTTTTGGTTGTGGTTTGTCATGGAATGACCCTTTAGCTATTTTGATTCATGCAGATAGCCTTCTCTAAATACCCATTCGCTAAAACTAGATTTGTCAAACACTTAAATTCCCCCGCCTAATGAAGTATTGCTCCACCTACAACAGACTAAGTCTCCCAATTTTCACAACTTTAGTCTACTTGATGTGTACCTTTGTTACAAATTTCTTTAGTAGATGTATAAAAAAATACAACGATGGCAAATTAAACAAAATAAAAAACCAGGATGCAATACCCAGTAAGCATTACAGAGACGCTTAGTCACTAAGTGAAAATACTTCCAGATTCTTGCAGTTGTTAATAACAAAAATATGCTAAAAAACAAGCATAAATACCAATTTCAACTAAAATAGATTAATGACAAGAAAGCACAAACACACACTTACAGGTTGCCCAGTTTGGATCTAAATATGAGCTAATAGTATTTACAACGCCAAGGAGTTATAATCGTTTTTCGAATGAAACCCATACATGCGTTTTTTTTGGCCTTTATGCAACAACTTGCGATGACTTCTTTCCACTGTTTTTGAAAAACCAAGTGCTTGCATAATTTACAGAGGAAAAGGTTGCACAGAAACACAATAAAATATCTTTTTCAAAACTTTTAATGTTTGATGCTCTTGGGCAAAGCTTCTCAAACTTTTTTGCCCTGCGACCCCATTTTAGAAAAGAAATTTCTAAGCAACCCCTGGATGGGTAGCCTACACATTAATGATATTTAATCAATAAACGTCCCATTACAGGCACTGGGGAGTATGGAAACAATTTTGTTTTGAGGGGAACAAGGAGCGAAGCATCAAGTAAGCTTAATCTTATTACCAAGCTATCATATAAATTATATGAACTCAATCTCCTTTCGGAGGGCAAAGCATTAAACAAAGAAAACCTTGGGAAAGCAAGAATTCTGCACATTTTGGTCACAAAAACCGTTCTTTTGCATTTCTTGCTTCTGTCATATCTTTTGAGGGCTATCTCTTTTGTTTCCCCACCATAATTGCACCACTGATCACAAATCTCAAGTATTTTTTTCTAAGATGAAATCATGCAAATGCACACAATCACGAAAGTAATTATACAGTAACACAAAAATACATAATAAGAGTGAACAAACAAAAACTAGAGAAAAAAGAATTTTATAAAATTTATCAAGCATATCTAACGGGATGAATATTGTGCATGATGATTTATGAAACAAATGAACCAATACGTCAGAACTGTTTGCTCTTGAAATAATGTCTTTAAATGCATATTGAAAAAAGAATTGATGCAAATCTAGGTAACACAATTGATTTTTGAATCCTCGTGTAAAAGCCAAAGCAAGGGAACATGACACTTCTTCAAAATACCCTACTGTTATGGTAAACAACTTGCATATCCTACGCACATTTTCATCGGCTTCCGCTTGGCTCTACTTAAACATACTAACCTTCCCAAGCCATCAAAAATTAGGAGTCGAAAGCTATTTTGTTAAGCTTGAAAAATACGATTTCAAATTGCAAAGGAGGCATAAACATTTTTCTTTTCCTTAACAATGTTTGGACTACGAAAAATTAAGTTCAGCAGCGTTTTTTCCACAATTTCTGTATTTTTACACGGCATGTTAAAATTTATTTACATTATATATTTTGTAAAAATACATTGTTGCAAATTTTCTTATCTCCTCGTGATTTTTATATCTTAATCATTTCCGCCTAGTTTCCCTTTCTCTTAATTTTAAAGTCAACTTTTATCAAATTAGAAAATTTTCTCAAATAAGAAAATTTCCTTCCAAAAAGCCGAGTCAACAAGGTCGATATCGGTCAGTATGTTACAACAAAGAGAAAGAAACAATGAATACCTTGTGGCGATTTTTTGATTATTTTTACTTGAAAGCTCAGACAGACATTGTAGTAAACAACTGACAGCGTAAAGATGGAGTTGCTCCTACAAATACAACAAGACATTATTTTGCTGCAAATCTACTTTTTAATTTTCTTGCCAGGGTTACAAAAGCTTTTAATTCTGATGAATACAACCAATTTGTTTTGCGACCCCAAATGGGATGTGCCCAGGGTAACTGGGACCCTTGGGAAGTCCAACAGCCATTTTGACCAAACCCAAACGAGGTCAGGGACCGCACCACCACGTTGAGATGGCTGTTGATTGGTGCAGAAAGCTGCTTAAGCGTTACCAATATCACCAAATTGGAACGCCTCCACTGAGCGGCTAGTGGCCATCCGTGCCATTACCGGCTGCCTCTCGTCGTTTCCTATCCCAATTCTTCTCTCCAAGGCTCCTTTACCTACCCTTCGATTCACCTTGATATATTTCATTCTTTCATCTTATGAGCTCGCTCTTCGTCTCCCAACCTCCCTTCCTATTTCAGGTTTGACGAGACTTCGAGTGAAACCAAGACTCTACAGATCATCCCGAAGAGCTTTTGCGTCCACTCACCCACTCATGCTTTCTTCTATTTCTTCTATGGAGGCTCTTCTTGTTTGCCCTCCCTCTCCTCCTTGGAATCTGCCTTCTTTCATTGTGGAGTCCACCCTTTCCTCTCCATGCTCTCGCTCTGACCCTCCTCTATCTTGCTAAGGTGCGGCTCTCGCCCACCTTGACTCTCTCCCCCCTCATGATCTGGCACTCTAGACTGACGGCTCTGTTCCTTCTCCTCTTGGCAAAGACGGCTTTGGCATACTTGCCTACTGCTTTCTCTGTGGCATTGAGGCCACTCTTTCCTTTTCAGCAGGCCCAGTATGCTCAAGTTGTTCTGCTAAAGCCTGCGCAATTCTGCACGCTCTTTGCTGGTCTCGGCAACACCAACAAGCCTGCCACTTCTCTTCTCCTCCTATCTGACTCTCGTTCTGTCCACTCCTCCGTCTTTCCTTTTACCTGAAACTCTGTGGCAGATCTGGCAGGAACTGTCTTCTCTCCCCTCCTGCTTTATCAGACAACAATAGGTGCCTGGACACTCCTTTCTCCCAGGAAACAATGTGGCTGATGAGCTGGCCAGACATAAAACGCTACTTGCGCCTTCTGCAATCCCTTGTAGTCTCTCTCCTCTTATCTCTCGCATCCACTCGTGTCTTTTCTCGAACTGGAGGCGTACTGTCTCATCGAAGTTCTTCAACACACAGGTTTCCTCGATTTCCACCGAGGAACTTGTGCTCCCTCGTCATGCTCGCTTTGTTCTTTCTCGTCTATGCTGCAACGGACACAGCCTACTGTTAAGTTCTTATCTCTCTAGGATTGGCAGAATGGAGAATTCTTCCTGCAGCGCCTATAGACACTCGTCTCAAGACACCTCTCATCTCATTCTGCACTGTCCAGCTACGGACTCTTTGTGCCGCTCACTCTTTGGCGATTCTCTGTCAGTCTACAACCTCTGGTCTAGACCATGGAGAGTTGCCCGGCATCTAGGGCTCCAAGGTCTTCCGCCATGCCCCCACTCCTCGGAAGGGGTTGGGTGAACAACAAGCCCAAATGGGGTTGTGATCCAAGGTTTGAGAAGCCCTGCTCTAGGGGATTTGAAAATTTTGGGGATGGCGTACAAGCCCTCATTTTACTACAGTATAACTTGTGAGCCACAGCGCATAGAAGCAACACATTGGTGTCAAATGATTTGATATATTAGATTTCCTTTCTGTCTTCAATGCATTAATATAAACAGCATTTTCAAAACAACGTATTTAGCGCTTACAGTATTTACTGCTGAACAAGGCAATTCTGCAACTTTTTTGTTAGGACTTTATTATCAAGCTGTCATGGTTTTTTGTGATCTTGACATAAGATGAATTATTCTAAAGCAGTGGTTTCCAACCTGGGGTCCATAAATGTTTTGCTGAATTTTGACAAAGCTAAAAACGATTAGTCTACCAATTGGTTTGCTAAATTTTTGATCATATTTTACGACGGTTTGCAGATTTAAATACTACCATGGTTGCCAAACTGTAGATCGCGACGCCAGACTGGGTCACCAGTGGTTTAGAAAACTTAACCTCTGCCCCCAAAGAAGATCTTTACATTCATCTATCAATAACAATTTGTCAACCTCTTCCTCGTATATATTCAAAGGGTAGAGAATATTTGCACGCTTAAACTTATGTTTAAATTGGTGTCGCCTAAAATACTGTTTGAGAATCACTCTATTAATGGCATTAATAAAAGGTTATTTGCAATAACATCAAAATATTGTAAAAGCCTATGTATCAAATTGTTATTCTGTAATTGTGAAAATTTTTCTGGAGTAGTTGCAGCATAAAAATCAATGGTATGTTCATCAAGCTCCAAACAAAATTTAGGTGGGGTTTGCAAGATTGACATTTTTTAATAATGTTTTTGACTACAAAAAGATTGGGAATCACTGTTCCAAAATAGGATCTTCAATTAGGCTGGTCAAAATTTTTGTGAAGATTTGAAGGAACTCTGAGTGTTGGCGATGTCCACAAATGAGTGCAAAATTTTAGCAATGAAGTAGGAATTACTCAACAAACGAAAAATTACATGTTGTATACCCACAAAGATGTAATTGGACACTACTACAGACGAATCCGGTTAATTGCATAATATGTTTTATTGCATAAGAGTTGTAAATCCCAAACCAATTTGTTTGTTTATACTAATTTCGGATAAATGGATAATCTGCTTAATCGCATAAAATAGTTTGGCAAGTTGACTATGCAATTAACTGGATTCGACTGCATTACAATAGAAGTTAGTTAAAGATACAAGAAAAAGCTTATCTAAAAAAATGAGTACCCTTTGACGCAGCAAGAAAGAGGTTTGAGGTAAATTAGCAATTTGTGGTGATTTGTAATATAAAAAGAGAAGTTGTTGCTGTGCTCTGGATAGTAGGATTTTGATAAAAGGTAAGATTAATTACCAGTATGTTATAAGAGATTCAGTACAATGTGGTCAAAAAACTTAAAATGTTCATGTACATTGCAGATGTTTCCATACAATCTGGTTAGAAATGGATGAAACAGTCAGAATAGTTTTTAACCAGTGTACTAGATCACCTATGACATACTGGTACTCAATCCTACTGTAACGTCCAAAAATAACTCAAGCGGTGATTCTACCGAATAAGGGAGACGGCTTAGCCTCATCAGTAGACTACGCTGATCTCTGGATCAATACACCACAGCAGCAGATAAGACTTAAATGAAAATTCTATTGATACTAATTTTTATACATAGCCAGCCGACAAGACCAGCAAAAGCTAAACGGGTTGAAGGCAATGTGTGCGTAACCTATAACAAAACAACATTGCATTAATATACACAAGCTGGACCGGTTAAGCCAATCCAGCAAGATAGATCAGGTCTGAACATGCACTAATATACTAATATAAACTGCGGGGCACTAACTGTACTTGCGGTGGTGGCAGCAATAATACACCATACTCGTAGAGCGCACTCAAAGACTAACTAACGAACAATTAAAGCCACTAACATAAAACTTAACTCCGGCCACCGCAATAAGTGAACTGAGACTGATATTGACATGCAATAGTAAGGTGGCCCGCCAAACACTGTACGCAAATAAAAGAGAAAACCAAAGTCGCTAAGATTAATCGTTACAGCGAAAACTAAATAAAAGCGTCTCAAAGGATTATCGCCAAAGAGAAAAAACACACAATGGCGGCAAGACTAATCGGCTACAAACATAACGTGGTTAATTATCACAAAGGCCGATAAATAATAGATCTCTCACCGCAACACCTACTATACAGAGCACAGTAACAACTCACCTTTCTGTACTATGAGTGGCATTTGTGTGACAGCATTTACAAGAACAAACATGAAATAATCAATCCTATTTGAATTCCACAATACTTTTATGTTTAGTTTTGGCTTTTTCTTGATTCAAACGAATCTGGCTAATTGCACATCGGATAATCGCATAATACGTTTTATTGCATAAGAATTGTAAATCCCAAACCATAGCCTATCTTTTTCTAGAAAAATACTCCAGTTAATCGCATCGAATTACTGCACAATCCGTTTAATTACGTAGAAATAAAAGCTGTTTATTCGATTAACTAAAGTTTTAGTTGCAAAATCAAGTGACAAAATCCGTCTTCGGCCAAAAGTTTTGGCATTCTTCAAAGACAGACGCCAATTACGAGCGCAGTGGGAGCACGTAGTACACTATAAAAATGCTGCAAGATTTCTTTGATCAATTTTAGGTGGAATCTCTCATGTTTGCAAAATTTCATTGCAGCATTGCAGAATATTTTGATGTTGCAGCAGAATTTTTTAGAGTGTGCGAGCACAAATTCGCACGTGTACTTAGCAATTTTCGGTAAGCGCTGCCAATTCAGTTCTCATTAGGTTGCCAAAAAATAAAGGGTTAAACGCTCTTGATAAAATTTGACAACTTTGCAATGTGAAGGCGCAGACATAGATACATTCTTTCGTTTAGAAAAGCAATTACAAGAGAGCATGCAAAACAACATTAAACAAACTACTACTGCGCAGTATGTGACGTGATTGGAACAATGCTGTGTATGATTAAAATACTTTGTCTTCTGCAGTTCTTTATTTGCGTGTTTATACTAATTTTGGATAAATGCATAATCTACTTAATTGCATAAAAGAGATTGGCAAATTGACTGTGCAATTAACCGGATTTTTCTGCATATCATTAGATGTTGAGATTTATTGCTAATTTAGCAAATCAAATCACTACACATTCTTAGCATTGACCAATGGCACTTTTGAAGGACTAACAAACAACACAATCAGCATGAAAAACAGGAGAAAATTTATTTCCCAATGCTGAAGGTCTCTTATTCATGCCTCTATCGTCCACTAAATTTGCCTCTGCAATTAACTGATCAGGCGTGGTAAAGCTCAAAGACCGGACAACATGCCGCCAGATATTTTTAAAAGCACTGCAGCCCCAGACGTCTTACATAGCTTCAAAAATTCTACACAACATGCGAGATCTACCAAACAATCTCCACAATATCGCGACTAGCTACGAATTTCTGGGTACCACAACCTGGCAAAGCAGCTGATGACTGAAAGAGTTTCCAGCCCATATTGCTGTTGAGCGTTTCTTACAAGTGTTTCCAGCGGTTACTCTTGAGGTGTCTAAAACCTATTTTTGACCCCCAACCTGACAAACAAGCTGACTTCAGGCATAGCCAATGTATAACTGATCAAGTGTTTAAACTAACATATGACGTTGAACACTGCTTTGAAGAAAAGAATAAATCAGGCATTGCATTGGCAGATCTTACTGCTGCACACAATACAATACCGTACAGTACGAAGGCCAAACGCCCCACCATCGTCTTTGATTTGCACTTACTTTTATAGATCACGTTTTATGAACTGGTTAAAAATTGGAAATACGCTTTTTTCTCAAAATTAACAGAATAAACCATAAGTTAAATTCATTTTTGATTTTGATGATTAGTGTAGTGTGTGTAGACCAAGAGAAAATCCAAGTATTTTTCTGTATTTACTGACAATGATAGTTTCATTTTTGTCAATGCAATTCAAAAATTTTTACTGGATTTCTGGAAATACTGAACTTATCCAACTGGACCTTCATCAAAATTAGTTGAGTTGCTCTGCCCTATAGTATTAAAACATTAGAAGTTTTTAAGATGATATTTTATTGTGTTTCTGTGCAACTTTGTCCTCTGTGAATTACACAATCACTTGGTGTTTCAAAAATAGTAAAAAAAGGAGACACTTTACTACCCCATACTTCAGCTCCTTTGTTGGGGAGTTAGTATTGAGCATACAACACACTAGTACAAGATTGAAAACAGACAGTTGAATCTAACAATCTTGTTTCACAACGGTGTATATTATCCATTATAAATTTTTGAATTAAAAATTAAGTAAAACCAACTTTCAAATATATCTAACACTTAGGTAAAATACCATCACTTTTGCCTAAGAGCAAAATTTATTACCTTGGATAGTTTGATAGCATCAAAAAACATTTACGTGTACATGTATTTAAAAAGTGCACCTGCTATTTTAAAAACATGTCTTTGACAAGTTGGGATGTGCCCAAAAAAAAATTGGCGTCTACAAAGAATCAGCGCAATATAACACTCATTAACTCCAACTCTAATCCTTATTTTAAGAAACTGTAACAATGATTTGCAATTTTGCAAAAGTTCCCGGTTTTAATTAGTAGCATCCAATTTCACATATTCAGCAATGTGACAAATTCTTCAGCAGAACCAAAATTGGTTTAAAGAGGTGACAACCTGTAAATTACAAGCATGCAGACAACACTAAACCACAAAAATGGGGAAAAATATAAAATAATGAAAATTCCTAAAATAAAGAAACACATAGTTTAACTCAATTTAGATATCTGATTTTACCCACTTAAATGATTATATTTTTAATTTTTGTCCACTTTTGTAAATTTTTGCTCTTCATTAGTTGATAGGTTTTTGGTAGGCTATTTCAGTACGGATAATTCTTTACTCCAACATAATTTTTGTATTACTGTAAATTTATTTTTTAATATAAATTTCCATTGAGCTGAATTTCACCATTTTAGTGCTGTTTCAGGCATGCTACACGCTAAACTAAGTAATTCAATACATAGATGCATTCTTCAATAAATTTGTATCTCCTGTATAAGCTCTCCCAAAATAATTAGGACATCTTATTACTATCTGCAAAATATTTGATGTTTAAGGAACGATAATCATTTACGAATATGATGGCTAGTTGGCTACAAAAAAAACAAGAAATTTCGAGCTAGTAGTAACAATTTTACTACTATGACAAAAATTTTAGAACATAAAAATCTTAACTCACCTGACCCAAAACTGTAAATGAGCCCAAATAAGGATACATAAATGATAACAAGCAACTGCACATACATAGAATTATTTTTCATAACTGGTATATTAGTTAGGCCTACCTAAAAAATACAAAAATAACTGCTAAAATAAATCAAATAAAAAATTTGACGTTTTTCTAGGTCTACTAAAAATCAGCTTTAGTTGTTTTAACTAACTTTAACTTTAATTCTAATTCTTATTAACCCTAACCGTAACCTTTTTTCTAATCCCAACCTGAATCCACCTCAAAAGTGCTAATCCACATTTTCCATAATTTCTGTGAGTCGTTATTACTCAATTCCCTCTATCCAGCAATACCGCCAATTCTTTGATAAACCTATCTTTTTCGCCTTCGGTTGAATAACCAAAAAATTTTTGTTACTGATTTAATATCACCAATGAAATGAAGTTGATTCAAACCGAATCCATAAGTGTTTGTTTTGTTTTATTTGCCAAATTTATCCTCCATTCACGAGAAAGCGAATTGTATTGCTATATTTTGGACAGGACGTCTGCACTCGCTTGGGGGTTGCCATTTCCGAAGATCCAAAATTAACGTACTTTTTCTGGTAGCAGTTGGAATTTCTTTACCTACAACAGCCTACTGGTAGCTTTAACTAATTTGTTTACCTATTTTGATCGATGACTACATGTCTAGCTTTACAAGCATTTTGTTTACTGAAACATTACATAAAAGAAAAATTTACACCAATTTTCAAAAGTATTACTGTAAATTATAAATACTGATATAGTGGAGAATATTTTGCACTATCCAGATAAAAACTTTACATGCATTTAACTTTTCTGCTAGGCTTTGTGACAAAAATTGCTTCAACTGTAGAATTTTACTGATCAGCAATTCCTTGTTGACAGCATCGGTTGATGGATCTACAAGCAATCAAAGCTAGGTTACTCGAAAAACCAAACACGAAGATGAAAAATACATTATTAGTAAGTAGGCATAGCAATTACGCAAATTAGATAGTACAAGCAAAGTAGCCAATGTATTTTAAAAATACATCATTAGTAAGCTTGATGATAATGACAGGACAATAAAAAAATTATGACAATCTTGTGTAAGTGCATTACATTTGAGAGTGGTTATAAATATGCATAGTACAGGCACAGTAAGCATAGTACAGACATAGCAGGTATAGTGCAGACATAGTAGGCATAATACAGGCATAATGGAGGCATAGTAGACATAGTGCAGGCATAGTACAGAGATATTCCAGGCATGGTAAGTATAGTACAGGCACAGTAAGCATAGTACAGACATAGTAAGCATACCGCAAGGATAGTAGGGGAAGTGTGCAAACGAAAACCTGTCGCACCAATATAATAAAGCTTTCTTTTCTTCAAAAAAAAATTAATTTTACGAGTTTAGATTAAGCATTGAGTGAATACAATGAGATTTCACATTAAAAGCTTTTGTAAATATCACTACGCCTGTAGTATGCCTGTACTAGACCTACTTTGCCTGTACTATGCCCATTATGGTTGTGCTGTGCCTACTACAGTACATTTGTACTATGGCTACTTTTCCTGTGCTATGCCTCTACTATGCTTACTATGCCTACTACCATTATACTCTGCCTGTAATATGCCTACTATGCCTGAACTATGTCTGCACCATGACTACAGTGCCTATAATATGCCTACTATGTCTGTACTGTGCCTACTATACAGACTATATGCCTATTTATAACCACCGTTACGTTTGACATTGAGTGCCTGCAACTGTAGTATCTCAACTTAATGGCCGCCACGGTTTTTCCGCTTCTCTGTCTTTACGCGAAATTATTGCTGGCCTTTCAGTTGCGTAATTGTATGTCTTTGTACTTTGTTGAGTCTTGAATATTTATAGAGAAGTATAACATTTTAATGCAAAAAATCACCCAAAAAAATATTAAAGCTAACTGCCAAAAAGCCAAGCGTGTTTAGAAATGAAAAAAGTCACGCAACTTGCTCAATCTTCTCTTAGTTCAAAAAAAAAAAAGCTGAATTCGTATCAGTTTTGCAGACAAAACGCAGCTCCTGATCAATGTCCTTCACTTTTTCATAAAGATTTAATCTTGAAGATGAATTTTATGGTTTTCCTAATTGACAATATTTACAAAACTTTTTAAGGAGCAAATGTCAAACGTATATCTAAGAATTTACAAGCAAAAAAGATTCTACACAGAAAAACAAGTACAGTACAAACAATTTTAACAATATCACCAAAACTTAAACAAAAGTTTTTTGTTGTTTCAGTAGTTCTTCAAATCATTTTACGTAATGTTTAATTTTTTGTAGCGTAGCAGTGCTGTGGCATAGTCAGTAGCATATAGTTTTTACCACAAATTTTTTAAACTTTTATTGCAACTTAGAATACTTTTGAGACGGACGTTTCGTAGTCGTGATAACCTTAAATATCTTTGTGAGCGCTTTGTCCAATCTCGTTTGAGGCCGCAAAGCTTATTCGAGTAAAATAAATTGCAAACGCGCATCTCGCGAATCAACTGCTACGCAAAAAAGCAAATGGCAGATCTTACATTTTTTAACACAGCACAGCTTCGGTCCACTCAAGAATGCGATTTTAAATTAATTATTTCCTCCAATATGCATACCGTCGGAGAAGAAAAATGACCAACGCTAAAGGCCCTGTACCAACATCATTATCTCAACTTAATCGTGTCAAGACGTCCTATTAGATCATGTAATTAATGGAAATTGTTATTTTTTTGCAACGGTTTTTCTGCGTCAACTACTTACACTTCGCCCAAAATCGGTACATCAATAGGTGCACATTTAACAAGAATACGTAACTATATGTGGAAGTATCAAAAAAGGCAGATTTATAACTGCTTTATTCGCAAGCATTACTGATATCACTAAAAGAAAAAAAAATACCAAACAATACCAGAACAACACTTTTCGAACTCTAAAGTCGGTAATAAAGCTAACCTAATCTACTCTTCCATCTCCATGACAACTAGGTGGCCCATAATTTAGAAATTGGTCTGTGAAGGTAGCCCTCCTTTTTTCAACCACGACGCTCCAAATTTACCCATGTCAATAGAGTCAAAGCTGTACAATACGGCCGATGGGCCAACAACAGAATTGTCATCTATATCAAGCACAATATCCCTATGCGAACGTTTTTTTTTGTGGAACTACTTTTGCTTCTTGATCAGTGTGAGGGTCTAATCCTTAGACTACCTTTTCCAAAACTCATCTGCCACGTATTGAACTCTTCTGTGATGGTTTCGTTGTAACAATGCAAGTCAATACTGGCCGTCAAAGGCAAAGCAATCTTAGGATATATACTCAGCAAGTGATTTATCTAATCGGAATCACGAGAAGCCTAAAGAATTTTTCCAGAGCAACTTCAGTCCCTTTCCCTCACATTCGTTGGAATGATCTAGATATTAGGCCACTCTGAAATGATAAAGATTCGAAACCTCATCACTTTTATTCAAAACAGCTGCAAGCATGGACTAAAATGCATTACATTTGCATAGATAAGCAACACTGGTGGACATAATCAAAAAAATTTCTGTTGTTTTCACAAAATGGAAGCTTTTGAATATTTTATTGTTGCTGATTTCGAATCTGAGGTCAAAATATTTTTATCACGTAAAAATGTTTTACAAATTGAAAAAAAATGCAAATTCAAGCAAGCATATTCAATAGAAATGCAAAGTTAATGACATGCCGTTAATGAACTAAGCATCGAAAATTTCGTAGGAAGACGCATTATTTTGTTACGGTGTAAATTTTCTCTTTCTTGCTTTTCATCTGGGTTCCTTAAGTAAATGACTGTCTCGCTTTAATGACCATTAATAGTTAACTATCATGGAACAATTTGATCTTGGTAAATAGTTTCCGTTTTCTTTAAACCCTGATGAAAACGTTCACTTTGTCCCTCACTTATGTTTCCAAAATTTGCAGGAAAAAAATCCCAATAAAAGTGTAAATAATGCCCTTCACACAAATTTGACTACCAAGCCTTGAAAATTCTTTAGCATTTCTACAACAATACTTTTGTAATTCAGGCTTTTTCTATTCACATAAAATTTCGATGCGACTTTTTTTAAGGGCCCCCATGCATCCCTTCTAATTTTGTTCATAATTGTCTGAAACAACTAGTTTATCAGTCATAAGCCATCTAATTTGCGGCCCAATAAATATTCCCTCTTTAACTTGTTCTGCACCCAGATTTAGAAATTTTTTAGCTATGCATTCGAAGCAATTGCCTTGTTTATCCAGAGCTTTCACAAACTGTTTTATGAGGCCTAATTTAATATGTAGAGGTAGAAGCATTATATTAGAAAGTTCATCAAGAACAGGATTGGTTATATATTTTTGACCAGGCATTCGTGATACTCTTGTAGACCAATCACGCTTGATCCAATACTTTTTCCTATCTCTGCTCTGCCATTTACATAAGAAGCAGGGCAACTTGGTATATCAGGACTGTTTGCCTCGAAGCATATGAAAAGCTTTGATATCAACACATATTTTCCATGCAAGATCGCTATTCTTCAATTTGGTAAACAAAAGTGCCATGTTTTCATAACACTCTTTTATTTGGGTAAAATGGGATATAGAGACAGAAGCAAACAAATTTCCATTGTTTAGTAAAACTACTTTTAAACTGTGCTTTGATGAACCAATAAACAAGCGCCGGACGCAAGCATTATATATAATGCCTACCTTTTCAAAGAGCCCCTGAATGTCAATACAATAAACAAGGAAATCTTTTTTTGTGACAAAAAATTTGTGTTGTGACAAATTACAAAAATTCCTGATGCGATAGAGCAAAATGATTGTCAAATCTGGAATCGGGATCCCAAAATCAGCCAAATAACCCTTTTTATTAAATATAATAATTTAATTAAATAAAATTTAATAAAAATATTTAATAACATAATGTAATTTAATAAAAATATTTCTTGAAACTGTCACTCTTATAGACATACGATTACTGCCTCTTGGTTAGACACTACAAATCTCCTAAAAGTCAAAAATTATAAAAAATTTATAATAATTACCCATTTTAAAAGTTGAAGAGAAATAATGCCATCGTTTTTTATTTTAATTAATGTAAAAGAAAATTATATTTTTGATTTTCTGAAAACTCCCGTTTGGTATACCACTAAAAGAAGGTAGCTTCCTGTTGCCAAAAAGCCTAATTTTCTTGTGATACTTCTTCAAAACTTCGCAGAAATATCATAAAATGAAAATTGAAAACCTAAGTTTGTAATTTTTCAACCCACCCTAAAGTATACAGTACAAGATTTTGTACGGTTTTTTTCCACGTTTTCCTCTTATACATTTTTGTATAAAATTTTCGTCGGCTTGGTTGTTTATATAGTGCTTCACAGGATATATTTTTTCTGAAAATATTATATTGCCAGCAAAGTATGTATCAACATTATTTTGTGCGTTTTTGTCCGCAAAGGGTATACGCTTTGTTACGTATTTTCAGGACAAAACCGTATGCTTTTTTTTCACGGACAAAACCGGATCTATGTAAAAAGACAAAAATTATCCTAAATAATTCACATGCAACTTCAACGTTATTGCTTCATTAGTTTGCGGTATTCGCTTCATATTTCTTTTGTTAGATGTACGCTTGCAGCCCATGCTTCAACTAAATCGAATCGATGGTTCCGGGTTCCGATAACAGGTCAGAGACCTTTTTACACTCGCTTTTGCGTACGCGCTAGTGTTGACATCTGTTGATAATTTTATTCCTTTCAATTTGGAATTCACAACAAACTCACATTATCACAATACGTAAAAATGAATAATTTGTGATTAAGAACAAAAACAATTTTTACCTTAAGATCCACCATTTGTGACACTGTGCCCAAATTATCTAAGCCATTACTAGATTCAACATTAGCAACAAAACAACCATTACAGTGCTTCCTGGATTATTCGGTCTAGTTGGGACAATACTTTCAGAAAACTGTACGGATAAGCAAAAAAAACGGATAAATGAATTCTTAACGCTTAAGTCAAAAGAACAGAAATAAACAGAAACACAACACATTTATGGTTTAAAAAATGATAAAAGTTCAACATTACAGTATTCCAAGAAATATTCCGTTAACTATCACTTGCAACAGTAGATTTACTAAAAAAATAAATCAATTTTAGATTGTTTGCCGGAAGATTCGCGTTTTTCAGCAGCTAACTCGCGAAGTCGTACCAATGTGGAAGTGTTTGAAATTGTTGCCTCCAGCTGAACACGGAGCCACGTTAGGCAATGATCAAACATTTGCATTGCCTCTGCATGAGAAAAAGGGCATGGTGCTTTTTGCGTTGAATGTTCCGTATTCTCGTCTGCATCCTCTTCTTTATCATATTCGTTCCCTTCTGCTGTTGAAGCAAGATCAACTATTCCCTGCTTATCAAAATGTTCATAACCTGGGCCGTCAGAGTGAAACAAGCCTTTAATATCAGAGGTCGTCAATTCAATGTTTAGTGCGGCAAATTGTTCTACGAAATCGTCATTCAGCACGCTATCTGAACTAATTGCATTTTTCTCCACAGAAGATTCCCCGAGTGGAATGAGTTTACGTCAAGATTTCCCTAACGTGTTGGGACTTATTTGTTCCCAAGCTTATGCAATCTTTTCTACAACCCTCAGCATATTAATTTTCTTCAGAAAATCTAGCATGCGATAGACTTCCTCGTCTGAGAAACCAGTTCTTTTAACACAGACTTACGATAGATTTTTTTCAGGCACTCTGAAACACCTTAGTCCATGGGTTGTATGAACGAAGTGACATAAGACGGTGGAAACTTGGCCAATCTGACCTTCGCAGGACACTAATTCATACTTGCTATGGTGAGCTGAGCAGTTATGTAACAGCAAAAGTACTTTTGGTTCCTGTACTAATTGAGCTAGTTTTTTGTTGACGTCAGGTACGAAACAGTTTTTAAAACAGTCGTTGAATATGACTGTGTCAGCCCAAGCATTTTTTCTGGCATCGATACGCAACGTGCAGTGTCGATTTGTCAATTCCACGAAACCAACGGAGTTTTTTGCCTTACCGATCAACAGCAATGGCAGCTTAACCCTGCTGTGGTACCATGGGGTCAATATGACCCCAGGCTTATTCGATAGACTAATTATTCCAAACGGTAAGATTATAAGCATTACTCTGTCATTGTATTTTTTTCACAGGTTCTTGTTAACTATTTCCATTTGTGCAACTTTTAATTTGACCTTTTTTTCTATAGTAAATTTTAGACTTAATTTGAGTGGGATAATATTGACCCCATGGTACCACTTAGGTTAAAATATATTTGTTTTTGTTTTACAGAAAACTAGTTATTGTTTAAGTTATTTTAAGTGTAAAAAAAGAAATTATGTATAAAAGACAAAGATTGTCAACCCAGCAAGTGATGAACACTTTATTTGAGACAGAAGATGGGATCAGCAGCGAAGATGAAGATGATTTTGATGATGAATTGAGCTGGTATGAAAGTGAGCCTGAGATGGAAGCTCTATCAGACTCGAACAGCGAGATAGATGGAAGTGATACCGAATATGAAGACGAAGATGACTCAGTTCATCAAGAAGTTCGAGGAAAAGATGGATATCTATGGAAGACGGAGCCAAAGAATGCAAGAAGAACACCAAGGCGAAATATCGTAAGAAGCACACCAGGTCCAAAATGTATAGGACTTGAGGCAGACACGCCCTTGAAATCATTCGAACTGTTTTTTGATGATTCTATGTTATCAGAGATTGTAACCTGGACAAATCAAAAAATTGAAAAGGCAAGAGAGGCTTACACAATCAGATCTGGATTTACATATGACACAGATGCAACAGAAGTCCGAGGTCTCATAAGAATTTTGCTATTCTTGGGTGCTACAAAGAGTTCCAAAGAAAGTACTGCAAGCATTTGGTCAACTGATGGTACTGGAAAACCAATATGCATCGCAGCCATGAGCCAAAAGCGTTTTTTGTTTCTTCTATATTGTCTACGCTTTGACAATTCCATCACAAGAGACCAGCGAAGAGACATTGACAAACTAGCACCAATTCGCAGTGTCTATGACATATTTGTTACAGCCTGTGAAGACAACTATACACCAGGAATTGGTTGCACAGATGATGAGAGTCTGCTTGGATTTCGAAGAAGGTGTGCTTTCAAGCAATATATACCCAACAAACCAAGTAAATACGGGATCAAAGTGCATGTTTTGGCTGACAGTGAATCATTTTACTCGGTTAGTTCCAAGATATACGTAGGAGCCGGCACCCATACACCAAGATCAGAATTACCTGTACCTACGCAAGCTGTCTTGGACCTGATTACTATAATCTCAGGAACAAACAGAAATATTACCACTGACAATTACTATACCTCTATTCCTCTGGCCAATGAACTAAAATCTAGGCAACTTACTCTAGTAGGAACAATGAAAAAGAACAAACGATGCATTCCTCCCAGTTTTTTGACCAAAGCAGATGTAGGCACATGTCAGTATGCATTTGACCATGCCAACAATTTTACTTTGTTGTCAATTGCTCCGAAGAAAAACAAAAGAGTAGTGTTTTTGTCCACTATGCACGCAACTAGAAGCCATGACTCTGTTTCCGGGAAAGAAGAAATTAATGTCTTTTACAACCATGAAAAAGGCGGTGTTGACAGTCATAATCAGATGTGCGCTCAGTATACAACAGCAAGAAAGACAAATCGTTGGCCAATGAGGGTTTTCTATGGGATTGTTGATAGCTCTGCTCTAAATGCGTATGTTATTTTCACTCATAATACACCTGGCTTTGGGGGAAATAAGACAAATAAACGACAGAAATTTTTAAAAGAATTATCCAAATCATTGATAATTCCTCAAGCAAAGAGAAGATTGATAACACCTCAAACACCTCAAGCTGTAAAACAAATCATTTGCAGTTGCGGGATTTTACCAGAAGAACGTACATCTGTCCAAAACATCAACCAGTGTCGTAGATCAGGACGCAAGAGATGCTTCCTTTGTCCAAGATCAAAGGACAAAAAGTACAGATTCGCATGCAGTAGATGTCACAACAACATCTGCGAAGAACACAGCAAGATGATCTGTAATCAATGCCAGGAGTAAAACATTCATGTATTGTGCACTCAATTTGATTGTTGAAACAATAAAAAGTGTTTGATAACAACTTAATTTTGTTTTTGATGTTTATTTGACATAATTTTGACATTTTTAGTAATGGGGTCATATTGACCCCAAGGTACTGTTAACGTAACTTTTTTCATGGTACCACAGCAGGGTTAAGACAACCGCTAACATTAGAACAAGCATTGATTGTTACACGCTCCTTAGCTTTTTCGATTCCAGGCGAATCATTGTGGATCGTAGTCAAAATGCGTCCAGAAAGCATTTTATATAAGAGAGCAGTCTCATTACAATTAAAAACCGGATCTAAGGAGTAAACATCTGTAAGTTTGTTGAAGTAATTGACAAATTCGTAAGCAGAAACAATATCAGCAGTTACTTTCTCTCCAACAATGGCAAGATTTTTAATTCCAAAGCGACTGCAAAAGCGTCATTGACAACCATAACTTGCGTTAAAAGGCTTAGGACTTTCAGCGTAAAGAAGGCGGTGAAATTCAGTGGCCTTTTTTAAGAGAAACGGTCCAGTCACTGGAATCCCCTTTTCAAGTTGCTGTCCGAACCACAGATAAAGAGCACTGCCCAATTTATTATGCATTCTAACTTTCATGGCTTTGGCGGCTTTAAAAGACTTTGATATTTTTAATTCTAATTTTGCCATCTTGAAGTTCTTTAAGTGTTCTTCGCTCCTGCAAATGCCATTGACAGTTGATTTGCCGATGTTGTATTTGAACATGATATCAGTTTTAGGAATTTTTCCTCGTATCATATCATTCACCTTCAGCTTGTCTTTAATAGTAAAACAGTTCTTTACGTTTTACATTGCCTTTCAAATATGAAGCCATCTCGAAACTTTAACGGCAATCCGCCTTCCAGTACAGACTGCACTGTAGTTACAACTCGACAGTTCATTCCACTGCACAAAAGCAGTCCGTGGTTGTTTTAATGGTGATGTAAGTTGGATTGTTGCATTGTGTTGATGCGTCATGTAAATCGACCAACGACAATGCAGTATTTTAGCTTTTTTAGTGGGATTTAGCGCAAAGTTTACCAGAAACTATTCCGTCAACATCTAGTTAAAAGCAATCTAATTTTGAAATGTTGTGGCAAAATTGAGCGACTAGATAATTGAATGCCGGTTAAACGATCAGGTACGGATAATCGAGGAAGCACTGTATTTACTGTAATTAGATTAATAAGCCATTGGAATTGTTTTTCACAATGACAAAATTAACACTGCGCACTCTTTTAATTTTCGGGTTTACTACTTGAATAACACTTTCACCAACAGGTTTTACCTTAGTTTTGTTCCACATAATCAAATTTTTAGTTGTAGGTCTGACTTGTTTTTTACGAACATATCGTTGGCCAACAGTGTTTTGTTGTGCACCAGTATCAATCTCAAAACGTACTTGGCAACTATTCACTTCTTACAGTGCAGTTAAGAGTATCTCTCTGTTCATCTTCACTGGAGTGCAGGTAAGCATCAAAATCACAGTTCTTATTGATGTCAGTGTCTTCAGAATAAATTGGTTCTTGTCTAGCTTCATGCATTTAATTCTTGTTAGCTTCGTGTATTTACGAATCAGTTATTTTCACTATGAGGCTAGTTAACACAACTTGAATTAAACAAATAATAAAACAAATGCTATATTACTGCTATGCTTCACTCCACCAGTTCTAAACTAGAAATGTAGGCTAGGTCTTGGTTATTCAAAACAGAGTGCCACGCTGCCACCTTGTTGATATCTGTTGATAACTTTAATTCTTTCAATTTGGAATTCTCAACAAACACACGTTATCACTACAAATAAAAATAAACAACATGTGATTAAAAACAAAGACTTTTTAAGTTTTATTCATTTACATACTGGTTCATGAATAATTGTATTAATAGGTAGGTTGCATATGAGGTCACACATTTGGCGCCAAAAAGTGGCTGACCAAAAGCTGTAATTTATACTGGAAAGGTATGGAGCGAACACCAAATTTTGGGGTTATATTATTTTGAAAGCTAATGAGAAATTAATTAAAAATTGGAATGAATCATTGCTAGTTGGATCCTCGGATACAAATACGAGGGTCAGTCAATAAGTAATGAGACTTTCTCAATAACTCAAGTTTGCAATGACTGGTAATCAAAAAATGCTTTTTTATTTTTCAACATAGTCTCCCTCCTTTGCAACACACTTGTTCCATCTTGATATTAGATTGTCTATTCCTTTGGCATAGAATTCCGTGGACTGGGTCCTTAGCCAGTTGCTAACAGCAGCCTTCACTTCTTCGTCAGTCTGGAAGTGAATTCCTTTCATACTCTCTTTGAGTGGGCCGAAGAGGTGAAAATCAGATGGTGCAAGGTCTGGGCTGTAGGGTGGGTGTGTTAGAAGTTTCCAGTGACTATTCTCGACAGAAATGCATCTCCCTCCTTTCTGTATCTGCGTAGTGATGCTCTGGAAGCCATCAGGCGTTGCATTTTGTGATCATCCGTTAACATCTTGGGAACCCAGCGACAGCTGACTTTTGAAAAATGCAGCTTCTCACGCACAATTGCGTACACTGTGCCATGGGAGATGTCCAATTTTGTAGCAATTTCATCTAAAGTGACCCTTCTATCAGATTTGATCAGGTCTTCAACTGCCTGTACTGCTTCTGGGGTAGAGACATCCACAGGTCTTCCACTTCTCAGATCATCAGTAATGCTTTCGCGTCCATCTTTGAATGCTTGCACCCATTTGTAGAAGTTTGCTCTAGACATACAGGAAGGACCATATTGTCTTTGCATTCTAGACAGAATCTCATATGATTTTACACTCTCTGCCAACAGAAATCTGATGACTCCTCTTTGTTCCAACGATGAGCTGTTTGCTAGCATAGTAGTCATTTCAATTTATCATCACACCTACAGTAATCTGAAAATAAACAAGTTTTGTTGTAAATGAGATGACAACTCCATTCATAATCATCACATAAAATTTGAGTTCCTTAGCTACAAAAACACAAAAGCAATTGAGAAAGTCTCATTACTTATTGACTGACCCTCGTATATTTAATTAAAAGCACTTTGGTTAAGATTACGTCTTTCTGTTGGCTAGTCTAAACATAGTACTGTGTGCCAATTTAAAAAAACTGCCCCTAAGAGAAGTGCCATCTAAATACCATTTGCTTCTCAGTTAAAGATAACTCTATACCAATTAGATACTCGTCGGTACGTTAGCAAAAACAACCATTATCTTGTTATTACTACCGGTACCGTAAGCTTGCTTGTTGTGTCCTTGGACAAGGCACTAAACTGGATGGATCCATCTTTATGTGGCAAACAGGTGGTGAGGCCAAGCAGTCTACCCGTCGTGGTGGCCCAGTCTGATGAAAGACATGCAAACAGAGGATAATTTTATACACATGAATAAATGAATCGATACTGTAAGTTTTTTAATTACCCTTTATCTAGCAGCCTAGGCAATAGCCAAAAAAATTGTTTAAGAAATAGTTTAGGTCACAAATTACATCTGATATATCAATGCAATTGGTCTGCAAGCACTATTGACAAAATATTTCAAAAACTTACTGATTTCATCTATCAATGTTTATTCAAACATATGACAAACGATACAGAAGTCAGCCCTGTCATTTAGGCCAGGTGTGTCAAACTCGTGGGCTTCTGGGGGCCACATTGCATGTTGACAATCGTGCCGAAAGTCGCAGGATGTTTTCGATTTGGAGATCACCACTTCTCCGGGAAACGGCCTCTGTAAGGTAGCCCGCAGCGAGGTCAATCTTCAAAAAAAAAGGTCATTACCTCTCCAGCATCTCTACACCATCGTCCTTCTTTAGGCACCGTTAATCAGAAATCGACTTCGGTGGCACGAAGTGGAGTTTATCTCCAAATAAAAAAAGTTTGCACCTTTCTGTACTCTCAAGTGTCGCCTGTGTTAAGAGGTTCAAAAGTTTCTTCGAAAATCAAACGTAGCAATACTGCCGAAATTCATTAAGAATTTGAGAATCGTCTCGCGGGCCGCGAGACTGTATACTCCCTTCTTCGCTCTATCGCTGGCTCTTCTTTCTTGTCTTCCTCCACTCCTGATTTCCCAAACTGTTCTTCTCCCAGGGAATCGGCTTTGGTCTACGCCGCTTACCTGAGATTTCACTTTTCCGTTTCTCAGTCAAAGACCCTGCGTAGCAGAGCCAGAGGCTACCTCTCTGAGCTCCGCCGAGCCACCTGCCCAGTGGAGTCTCACTCGTTCTTCTGCTCTCTTTCCTCTCCCGCTGAACTTTTTGCGGCTGCCTCCAGCGTTTCCCACTCCACTGCCACTAGCCCAGACAAAGTTGCCTATCCCATGTTAAAGCATTTTCCTCACTCTGGCATGGATTTTCTTCTTCACATTTTTAATCTCTCCTGGATTTTGCATTTCTTTCCTTCCATCTGAAAGACATCTTCCATTATTCCCATCCACCAGATGAGAAAACCTCTCGACTCTGCTGCTTCCTTCCGGCTTATCTCTCATCTCCTGCATCTCAAAGCTTTTTGAACGCATCATTCTATCGCGTCTACTCTTCTTTCTGGAACCTAATTCCATTCTCTCTCCCTGCCAGGCCGGTTTCCACACTGGACGGTCTACTCTAGATCAAATTCTTTAACTTTCTCAGTCCATTTTGGACGAGTTTAACAAACCCATGCCGTGCTCTCGGACGATCCTTGCTACTATCAATTTCTCGAAAGCTTTTGACTCTGTGTGGCATTCCGCTCTTTTCCACAAACTCAATTCGGCTGGCCTCCCTCCTTGCTTTCCTTTCTGATAGGCGCGTTTGCGTGGTTTATCAAAATCACAAAAGTCGCTTCTTTCGAGTCGATCGAGGTGTATCGCAAGGACCCGTACTTGGCAATGTGCCTTTCTCTCTCTTCATCAATGATCTTCCGGCTTCTCTGTTTTCTTCCGTCAGCTGCTCTATTTACGCTGATAATCTGGCCATTTGGTTCTCCTTCCCCTCAGTCAACACCTCGGTGGAAGCCACACAAGGAGCTCTGTTTCGATTGGAGTGCTGGTGTCTTCCTCTCAATCCAAGCATGTCTTGCGAGGCCTCCTTCTTCTCCGTGGATTCCCACCAAGCTAACCTCCAGCCCAACCTCCTCTTACTCAATTTCCGCCTCCGTTTCAATCCCACTCCAATCTTTCTTGGGATCACCTTCGACCGCACTCTTTCCATTTCTAAACATGTATCTTCGCTGAAGGCCAAGTTCTTCCCACGTCTCAAGGCCTTACGCTGTATCTCTGCTTCCTCATGGAGCCCCTGTAGAAAGTCCCTCTCTCATCTGTATAAATCTTTTCTTCGGCCCATTCTCACTTATGCTTTACCCGGATGATTTCCTTTCTTAAGAGTTATCAATACCACCAAATTGGAACGCCTTCATCGAGCGGCTAGTAGCGCCATCACCGGCTGCCTTTCGTCCTCTCCTATCCCACTTCCTTTCTCCAATGCTTCTTTACCTCCCCTACGAGTCACCCTGACTCATTTCATTCTGTCGTTTCATGAACGGACTCTTCGTCTCCCAACCTCCTTTCCTATTTCAGGTTTAGCCAGACTTGGAGTGAAACCAAGACTCTGCAGATCGTTGGAGAGCTTTTGCATCCGCTTACCCGCTCATGCTTTCTTCTACTCTTAGAGAGGCTCTCCTTGTTTGCCCTCCCTCGAACCTGTCTTCCTTCACGGTGGAGTCCAACTTTTCCTTTTCATCCTCCCGCTCTCTTTCGCCCAGGTGCAGCTCTTGCCAACCTTGACTCTCTCCCCCCTCATGATCTGGTACTCTGGACTGACGGCTCTGTTCCTTCTCCTCTTGGCAAAGACGGCTCTGGCGTACTTGCCAACTGCTTTCTCTGTGGCACTGAGGCCGCTCTTTCCTTTTCAGCAGGTCCAGTATGCTCAAGTTGTTCCGCTGAAGCCTGGGCCATTCTGCACGCTCCTTGCCGGTCTCGGCAGCATCAACAAGCCTGCCATTTCTCTTTTTTTCTTCTTCTATCTGACTCTCTAACTGTTTTCTCCTCCATCTTTCCTCTTACCTCAAACTCTGTGGCAGATCTGGCAGAAACTGTTTTCGGAGCGACGCGGCTGATGAGCTGACCAGACGGGGAGCGCTACTTGCGCCCTCCACAATCCCGTGTAGTCTCTCTCCTCCTATCTCTCGCATCCACTCGTGTCTTTTCTCGAACTGGAGGCATCCTGTCTCATCGAAGTTCTTCGACACACAGGTTCCCTCGATTTCCACCGAGGAACTTGTGCTCCCTCGTCATGCTCGCTTTGTTCTCTCTCGTCTACGCTGTAACGGACACAGCCTACTGTTAAGTTCTTATCTCTCTAGGATTGGCAGAATGGAGAATTCTTCCTGCAGCGCCGGTGGACACCTCTGATCTCGTTCTGCACTGTCCAGCTACGGACTCTTTGTGCCGCTCACTCTTTGGCGACTCTCTGTCTGTCTACGACCTCTGGTCCAGACCATGGAGAGTTGCCCGGCTTCTGGGGCTCCATGGTTTTCCGCCATGCCCCCATGGTTTTCCGCCAGCCATGCTCCATGGTTTTCCGCCAGACCCAAAATTGCGTCTTGCCCGGTTCACTAAAAATTATAATGGGACAACGGCTCGCCGTTTTCCGATTGCTGATGCAAGGTCAATTTCTTAAACTTGATGCAATTATTTAGATCAGTGTCAAGGTTTTCGTACATTATTTAAAGGTCGTTTTGTTTATGTGATTTTGGAAACCTTGCACCTAATTGACAAAGCAGCATACGGGCGTAAGGGGCATTAACAATTTATTAACATGAATATGCCAGGAAACAATAATGAGTATACCACTCAACCAATTTAGACGAGACCATCCCTGGACGCGTTTCGTCCTTTTGGACTCATCAGCAGGGCCCGTCCCGTCGCAAGCAAAAGTAACCCACTCATTAACGTTATCCTTAAAAAAAAAAAATCCAACTAAGCACATGTAGAAGGACTGAGACTTCAACCGACGACGTATTGCGTTGCTTAACAGGGCGGGTTGACAAATTGGTTGATTTTGGCTGCATATCCACTGGGAGATCAGTTAACACACTGATCTGAAAAAGCAGATTAAATGCTGCATATATAGCCTAGCGCCTTGTCTTTGCAATGCCATCACACTCGCGGCGAGTGCGTTGACAATTCACAAGGTGGGAGCCGGGCGACCTTTGATAGACGTGTCGAGCAAGTCCATGCCAACGAATTTTCACTCTGTATCTCACTTCGCAGTAAACCGGGCCTCCTACAGTGAAACGGGCAAATCCATGCCAACTCTTTTCAAGTAGGGAAAAAAAACTGTAGATTTGAAAATTATAGGCAAAGATATGGAAATTGTAAACCTTGCACTTAATTGACAAAGCAGCATACGGGCGTAAGGGGCATTAACAATTTATTAACATGAATATGCCAGGAAACAATAATGAGTATACCACCCAACCAATTTAGACGAGACCATTCCCCGACGCGTTTCGTCCTTTTGGACTCATCAGCAGGGCCCGTCCCGTCGCAAGCAAAAGTAACCCACTCATTAATTTTTTTTTTAAGGATAACGTTAATGAGTGGGTTACTTTTGCTTGCGACGGGACGGGCCCTGCTGATGAGTCCAAAAGGACGAAACGCGTCCAGGGATGGTCTCGTCTAAATTGGTTGGGTGATATACTCATTAATGTTTCCTGGCATATTCATGTTAATAAATTGTTGATGCCCCTTACGCCCGTATGCTGCTTTGTCAATTAAGTGCAAGGTTTACAATTTCCATATCTTCGCCTATAATTTTCAAATTTATGTGATATATAAATATAGAAGGTAAAAGGAGACTATAGGAAAGTCAAGTTTCACTTGCCGTTCAGGCTTCGCCGTTGAATGCATGCTGTTGCGCCCTAACAGACATTTGGCTGTAGTACGGTGTTAAGAGTGCACACGCTATCGTTCATTTATATAACCGATATTAGTTTGCTTTCTGTGTGCAAGATGAGATGTTATTGATATTAAACTCTTGTACGCTACTGAATTAAGTATGCGAAGATGCTACTTAAAAGCTAAATCATTTCACAGAGATAGTTGTACACAATTGCATCCACTGAACCTCTACTGCAACATTCCTACCTGAGCCATCTTCATGTTTGGTTGAAAAGAGTAAAATTACCGCCAAGACTTTGCCGGGAAGAAGTTCTCAAGGGCTAGGGCTTGTAACTGCGTTCATTAAATATGCGATGCTGCAGTCCACTACACTGAAAATCTAACTACATGTAGAACGGTATAAAGGGTGTATTCTGTGAGGCGACCAGTCGCTTGTACCATGATAACAAGAAAGATCACTTTGCATTTATGACTGTTTGGATTTGTGGTTGTTTTTGCATTGTCACCTCTATCGTGCTATTACGTCATTTATATTAACGTCACAAAATTAGCTGCGCTGATGTTCAGCAAACGACAAAGTTGCTACCAACAACTCGCATAAACTTACGCCCACTTTGTTTGTTTGTTCCAAGAGTATTTTGTATTGTCTGTATATACACATAAATATGCCCATTGTGCCACTTTATGCTTACTGTTGTGCATTAGGTCATACTTGTAGTGTATATTCACGTTCGTGCCATATCGGTGCCAAACAATTATACAGACTTTTTGGCAAAGGCATTTAATAAACTTCATATCTACTATAGCTAGTAAAATTTTTTGTTAATCATTGACACCCTTCAACCAAAGTATTGTGCAGGTGGCATGCTTTCATTTCTGGTTTACGGCTTTACAACCGTCGATGTGAGCTACATGTTTAAAAGTTATACTCAAGGCGAAATTATCGTAGCCTCTTATTTTACATCTTTTTCTGTAACTGGCAGTAT
Source organism: Trididemnum clinides (assembly GCA_963675345.1). NCBI lineage: Eukaryota > Metazoa > Chordata > Ascidiacea > Aplousobranchia > Didemnidae > Trididemnum > Trididemnum clinides. The sequence goes on along the minus strand of OY776293.1, from coordinate 18,815,204 downwards.
TTATGCAATTTTCTAAACTCTACTAATCCTTGAAATTTAACAAAAATATATACAAGCTCAGTACATACATTAATTTTCGTAATACACATTTGTAATTCTGAACATGTACATCAATAATATAAAAAAGTTTAAGTAGGCTTTTAAATATATTTAATAAAATGCAAAATAAAATATAACAGCTTGACAGCTGGCTAAGCTAATAAGCACAAACAAGACAGTTAGAACTCATTCATGAAGACAGTTAATCACAAATCGCATAAATAACGAGGTAGAATTACAGCAGTTAACAATTTTGAACTTTGCACCTTTAACTTGTTCACTGCAAGTTGCGGTAAGAACTTCGGGGATTTGATCTAAAAAAATGAGCGTAGTCAATGCACGTATGGCTAAACGCTTAGCAAGGACAAGCATAAGTCAGTAATATGACGTAAAAAAAATACTCGTAGCTTAAAAATTGTGACTTGTTATGAAGCGACTGAACTGTCACTTGTCCGTTCTTTTCCGCTAGAGTGCTGACTGTTACATAATCTCCGAAGCCGAAGTTACATTTTTTCGAGAAGCAAAAAAGTTACAGGGCTACCTGTCATAAAAATGTTATCATTACTTTTTTTATAAAGTGTGGATTTTGCCCTCAAAGTACTCCTTCCCCAAGTTATTGAACTTTTGCTGTTGGTCTAGCCATTCACGAAAACAGTTGGCAAACTTCTACTTTTCAAGGTTCTTAATCTCCCTTCTTCACTGAGATTGTGATGAAGCAACCTGAATTCCTTTTATCAAAAAATTTAACATGGGAAAAGCCAAACGACCTGAGGAATGCGGAAGATGGTCAAAGAGCTGTCACTTTTTTCGTTGAAGAGTTGCCTCACAGTGATCGTGATTTGTACAGTAGCTTTGTCAAGATGGAGAAGTCAGGAGTTATCTCTCCACAATGCCAACCTGCTGCTTCGATTTCGGTCATGGAAGCGAATAAGAACTTGCTCATAAAAATGCCAATTCAGTGCTTCACTGCAGCACAAGCTTATTACCAGACTCTTCTGGTTAAAAATGCAATTAACGTAACTTCGAACATGGATTCTGACGTACAAAATCTTACTAGATCTACGTTCTTTCACTGTAAGCTGTCTTTTCATTTTAGGATCATACTAAAAGACTTAAATCTCATCTCTTGCTATGAGCTGGACAAGAACCCTTATCTTTACAAAAATGTACTTGTGTTCCTTCCCCTTAACTTTTTATGTACCATTTGGTACACATCTTCCGCATCTACACATCAAGCACAATGTTTCGCACTAAATCTAAATTTAGGTCAAGCTGATCCGCATTCGTTTGTACCGTCAATGTAAGATCCTTACGGACCAGCTGCTTCACTCTAACGATGCTTTCTTCGGTTTTCAATGCGGAAAGCAGCCCTGTCCTGAGGTCATCTTTCACTTTTTCCGGGCACTCTAAAAGGGTTGTGCCATTCCAAAACTCAAGTCCGTAAAGTTACAAATTTGTTGCATCTCAAAAAAACTTCAAACGCGGAGTTGGACCTTTCTTCACTTTCACCACAACCTTGATAATGCGTTGCTCTATTTTTGTGCTACAACCACCTGCCCATAACAATGAGTGCAAACAAGCTCAAAATAAACGATTGAACCTATGACAAATAATGCCTGCACTACGTCAAACAAAAACCAGAAATAATAGAACGAATTTCTTTAACTTAAAAACATTGCCACACCATAACGCTAAGCAATTCATCCCCATGGTGAAACAAGCAGTTTGTCGATCAGCACTGAGCTACGAGAGCGTTGCTGAAACAGTAGCTTTAGGTTTTTCTCGTTCCTCGCGTGAGCTCGGGAGGAGCGCCGAGGCCTTTTATTCTTTTTCACAAACATTTTTTATTCACAGCAATTAGTTAAGTAACACAACCCAGATTAAGCATCAAAAACTCGATAAATCTCCCATTTGAAAGTGGTGAAGACTCGGAAGCACGTTTAATAACCTTGAAAAGGTTCGTGAAACAGCATTTTATCCGCAGTGACTCTCAAGTATACACTTTGTTGTCCTTTTAGAAAATAAGACACTACACAGAGCATTCTTGAGAGCGGCCGGAGGAACCCCCAAAACTAACAAGAAACCCTGAACATAAAGCGTTATCCCTAAAAATAAGAAGGAACCCTCAAAAAGAAAAAAAATCTCTCAAAATAGAGGATACCTAGAAAAGCTTTTTGAAAGCGCGGTGTCAGTACATGCTTATGAGTCACTGTCACTGCTTGACATTTTGATGAAAAGAAAGCACTTACTATATAACATCAAGGGCAAGTCTTGAAAATAGCTCTTACGGTTTTGAATCAATAATATTTATACAGTAGTAAGAGTAATTCAGTTTTTATCCGGTTTTGTCTCCTTCATCGAGCTGGTCGGATTCACCTCATTCCTTCGGTAATTTTTTGTACACCATCTCGCCACATCACTCGATTTAGGGTATCCTTTGCCTTTAACCAACCTTCCTTGTCTTTTCTTCCACTTGAACTTTCCAGGTCTCCGCTTTCTCTTGCCTCTCGCTTCAACACCTCAAGCAATACTCAAGACACTATCATCATTTCTTCTAATCATATGTCCAAGCCATCCGACTCCATTCAATTTTGCCAACCCATCTACAATTTTCTTCAACCCCAACTTGTCCATCTGTTCTGGACTAGTGTTTTTGTCGATAACTTTTTGACCGCAAATGGATCTCACGGCTCTTTCTGTTCTCCTTACAATTTCTTTTCCATTTTCCTTAGAGCACCATGTCTTGCTTCCATATAGAATTGGCAATATTAATTACGCAACAACGATAAACTTTCCCTTTATCTTTAGCGGAAACTTATTTTCAAGAAATAACTCTTCACATTTCCTGAATCTAACCAAACCGATTCCTATTCTTGCTGTAACTGCTAGTTCACAACCAACACTAGCATTTTGCTTGTCTCCCAAAAAACAAAATATCTATTTTTTGTTCCCACTTCATCAGTCACGCAACTTGTCGATCAAATTCACCATTCCTTCCATCATTTCTCTACATTTTGAGCTAACAACACGCGTTGCCAACCTAGAGGTAACTCTTTATATTTGCATATCTGCTAGAGTGTTTCATAATTTCACCACTTTCGACTTCTCAAACGGCTACCAATTTTTCTGATTGGATTTTTCACGCTGATTACGAATTTGGCATTAATTTTGTATTATGACGTCATCTTCATGGTGCCCCGTGTGATTATTATGTCATTTATTGCTGTTTTTTTAGTGTCTCGAGAATCACTTGCGATAGAAGCATGGAGTTTGTTTGTGGTTAACTCTCCTCTTCCTCGGGATGGAGGTACGACATGAATGGCAATTCAGGTTCATGCCGTCAACCTCATTGAAATTAGGTTAGAGGAAAGATGGAAGTCCATTTCGAACCAGTCTTGAGTGACTGGTAGCCTCACCACCAACAAGGCGAACTGGCACTGGTGGGTACCCAAGAGTCGTCTTTTACGACATGCTGGGTTAGCAACTTCACAATTGTGATCCGGTGAAGTACGGGTAGGCCACCTGTCTGCCACATAAAGGTGGAGGCGTCCCGTTAAGTGCCTTGCCCAAGGACACAAGCAAGCTTGCCGGCTTGTCCTCCACACTATCCCTTTTTTACGCTGAGCGCCAAGCAGGCAAGCTGTGAATACCATTTTTTAAAGTGTTTTGGTATGACTGGTCTTAGGGAATGAACCCATATATCTTTAATACAATATTTGGTCGTATCTGCACTAGAAAAATAGTCATTAATAAAAACGTGTCTTTTATGTATTTTTGTGTGTTGGCACAAAGGATCGAATCTCTTCAAAACTAATTTTTACTATAAAGTAGCTTTTTCGTCACAAAGACAATTGTTTGATCGGCAAGTAAACGATAACTACATGCATTCAAAAACATCATTTACCCAGTTAGCATAAAAAATTATTGGCAGCATCGCAGCATCAGTTACACTTTCAACAAAAGTAAAACCTTAGTATGGCAGCTCTAAGATCTAGTGAAATAGAATCTTTGCTATTCAGAAAAAAGTTGGTGGGTAATACATTACCTACAAATAGGGAGGTTATTGAGCACTTCTATCATGTTCGGCAGGTTTTGATGGATACAGAATCTAAATTCTCAGCTAAAAAACCGGGGTTCAATGACATAAAACAGGTAGTGATTAGCGATGATGTAGATTTATGGAAAAAAAGTTAGTTTAGCCGTGATCGAAGCAAAGAGTGCGCAGAATAAGCGAAAAAATGTAATTGAAAAGTTTCTAACCGCAAGAAGACGAGCTAAAAAATTTAAGTGTTCTATTAATAAAGATTGGTTTGATAAACTTTTCGACTTGCCCAGATGCCGGTTCCAAATTCTTGAAACCGTTGGTACGTATCGAGGAAAATTACTAAGCACAGGTAAATTTGATGACAGATTACCAGAAAAAGAAATAGAGTTTTTGAAATATCAACGGTGGTCTAGAAAAATGATATTATCTGAATCACAAGATGTGGTATTCAACAAACATAGACAGCAAAAACACGAACGTTGAAACTGATCAGGAACAATCTATTTGCAGTAAGAGAATAAAAATCACTGATACACCTTGTGCCATCTTTCCTACAGTTCTGAGGCCACGCAAATCTTACACCAGCTACATTTTGACGACAGCGATGATGAAATAGTAGCAAATCGACGCATCTTTACTGAAACATTTGACTTGGATTACCACCCTCCGTCTAAACACACAACAGGAGGCAAATCATACAAAAAGCTTCGTAATTTTTTAGTAAGTACCAGTGACTGCAAGAAGGCGGACCAGCGATTGATGTCGATACGACAGCAATCAGAATTACAGCGATCAATGGTTGGGGAAAAATATATATCTGCTTCACCTGCAACTGTATTTCGAAAGCGTGAGCAGTTCCGGTTGGAAGCCTTGAAGAAGTGCGAGAAAGAGCCGAGTCGTGCTGCAGCTATTCAACGCTATGATGGCAAAATCATAAATAAAATGGATCGATATATATTATTGGGGCAATACGTAGATAAAGAAAAAATGCGTAAAAAAAGTCATTGCAGTGAAAATGTTTGAAAAGGGAAGATCAGTAACTGCTGAGTTTGTCTTTACTGCCATCACAGAACATGTGGATTAAAGTATTTTAGATAAAGTTTATTCAGTAATGTAGGATACTACGGCTTTAAAGACAGGTAAAATGTCTGGTGTAAATAAGCGGCTGGCTGACTTTTACAAATTGCATCATGATCGTAATATTTATTCACTGGAATGCTTGTTTTATGTGAACGAAATTTACTTTACTCACGCCATTGCAAAAATTGAAGGCAAAAAGAAAGGACCAGGAACTATGGAAAACGGATTATTGATGAAGTAATTTGATGATATTCGGAAGCCTGACATGAGTAAACTTGTAGATCGAGAAAAACTTGTGGTCCCTGTCACTAAAATGGCATCCCTTCATTTAAGGAAAAAGATTGAGTGGTTCTCCGACGAAAAAGAGCAAAGAAACGATTATTCACTCAGAAATGATCACATGTGCTTACTTGCTTTATCTTGCTATATTTTAATGAGTTTCAAAAACATGAAGCCACTTTTGGCTTACAAGCAAGAAGCAATATGCCATGCAAGATGGATCACAACAGCGAGTGCATATCTCTGTTTATTGATTTTTGCCATTTGAATGATTACCAAAAATCGAAATTAATTAGGCTAATTTCGTTCATAATTTCGGTATATGTGCCTTCATTTTTGCTGATTCATTTGAAACCACCGGCAGCTGAAAGTCTAAGAATCACACTTTTTCCGCGTGATCTTTCGGTGGCATATCGTGAAATTGATTCCGAACTAGCAGATGTTCTGAAATATTTCTACGAGCATGCTGTACAATGGATGTCGCCAGTAAATGTCGCTCTCAGCGTTTTCGCGGAAGTATCGCCGTATTCCATAGAAGCTGTGAAAACATCTCATTATCCAGATTCTGTAGATGCCCGAAAACTACTTCAAGGTCGAAAAGCTGGCCTAAGAGATTTTTTTACAAGTGAGAGTAAAACCGCTCCTTGCATCGTATGCTCCGAGGTACCAGTAGCACATTGGAAATGTATCGAAAAAAACAACAGAGCTACTGAAAGGTGATCGGCAAACTAAAAGGTGTCGTTCAAAATGCAATTCTTGATTCCCCTTCACATCCAAATAAAACCGACATGCGTATTCGTGCGTTTTTATGTAATATGGAGTAAGTGCTGGTGTTCAATTTCTGTATATTTATAGCCTATAGGCTAAGATTAAGCTTACAGTATATTGCAATTCTTTTTTACGAACGATCACTTTTATGCTAAGCCATCAGCAACTTTGTCTTTTTATGTAAGTCTGCACTTTCTTAATCGCAGCTAGCCCAGCCTTTTAACAACTTTGCCCATTTCTATTTAGTAAAAACGATAGTTTCGCCTTCATTGTTATGAATTGCATTAACTATTGGTTGCTAGTTGCCACTTCTGCTAGTGCTATTATTTTGTATCCTTAGTGAGTCGTGAGTGTACCATTTTTGTGTTATCGTTGTTTTTTGTAAATACTGTGGTGTTGTTGATGTTATATTTTTGAATAAATCTCGATTGCTTGCAACAATTCATCCACTCTAATAAATAAGTAAAGTCTAACTAATATAATGCATGACACTGATTTTTTTCAAAATTTAGCATGTATAATGGGTTTAGCGACCAGTCTAAACATTTTAGCTGAAGTTTTTGTCTAAGCCCCCACCCCTCCTTCAAACAAGGTATTGTTATAATATTTAAAAGTTTGTTCAATACTGCATGTGTAATTCATAAAAGTTACAACGGTTTACGCCAATTTACTAAGTACTTTATGCAGTATGATTTGAACTCGTATTGTCTGGCATATAAATTGTCCCAAATCATAAAAAATACGTTTTCGTTAATAACCATTTTTCTCGTGCCGATACGACTAAATAATGTATTAGAGACAGATAGAAAATCGACCATTCTGCGTCAATTGAAACAAACCCCATGCTTCTATCGCAAGTGATTCTCGAGATACTAAAAAACAGCGAAAAATGACGTAATAATCACACGGGACACCATGAAGATGGCGTCATAATACAAAAATAATGCCAAATTCGTAATCAGTGTCGAAAATCCAATCAGAAATATAGGTAGCCGTTCGAAAACTCGAAAGTGGTGAAATTATGAAAAACCCTAATACCTGCCATAAACCAAGTTCCCACATTATAACCAGCTTTTCACGCTTTGAAAATTCTAATGTTAAAAAAACTAAAAACATGATATTAAAAAAAATAATAATTTTTTTGGTTTTTACCATTTATTTAATTGCTTGCTTAGACAATTTAAACGAGTACTACGACTCCTACCATAAAAAGTATTACAAATAGTATCGATAGCATCATTAGTGACAAAACACACTTACTTATTACAACAGCAGAAACGAATAACTACAGAAAAAAGGAGTGCAGCAACGAAACCACAGCCAGCAGAAATAGAAAGCACAACCCAATGTTCTTTCACATCTGTAAAAATACATGGCAATCTACTTTCTACTTACTCATTTGAAGACTAGAAAAATGTTATTAAAACTGGTATCGAAAAATCAGAATTTTTATTAATTATCACAGGCGCAAACTCAAGAATCCATCATGACTAGGGCGATTTTTTATTGACCTTAAAACTTGAATAATTCACTTTAAAAAATATAAATAGGTCCTAAGTTATATACCGTAGTCTATCTGATAAGTTCTAACAAATCGCGTCAGCCTTTAACGTGCCTACCATCATTCATGAAATTAATTTTAAGCTAACATCAGCTTCATAAAATTTAAATTTTAACCCGTTAAGTGCGGAATTAATTTTTCTCTTTTCGAGTTACAGTGCGTATTTAATCGCGCGTTTCGCCATTATTTTCGTCTACACCTGTCATGTCCAACCACTTTGACTTTCAGGGCCACAGATAAAGTCTGGCATATGTTCAAGTGCCGCAGGTTGTTTAAGGACGACATGTGTTACGATCGTGCGTTATCTCAACTAGTAAAACTTGCTTTCGACATGTCTTATAAACTTCTTCTCTTGAATCGTTTGTTTAATGTTGAAATACACAAAAACACAAAAATTGTTTATTTTGGAGATTTCTCAGTGTGACGTTTGCTTCTGAATATCAGAGCTAAGTTTGTTAATGTCGACTGGCAAGTTGGTAACTGCGCAACGTAATTCATTCATCATGTTAGTATCCGTCAGTCTACTTCGGCTTTTCGACTTTACAATTTTCAATCTTGAGAAAAATGATTCGCATGCAAACGTTGTGCCCATTGCCGCCGCAATTCGCAATGCCAGTCGTTTTAGATTCGGAAATTTACTTTCCGGAACATGGCCTCTATAAAACTGCAGTTTATCCATAGTATAAAATAGCGATTTTCGTTCTGTATTGACTTGAAGATCAATCAACTCTAGTTGCAAATACTCAGGTGCCTCTTCGGGCACAAAATCAAAAGCACAAGCAAATATACAAAATGACTTTTCATATTTTTTCAGATATTTAAACCTTTAGCTAAATGCTCGTAATAATTTCTCAGTTTCAGCAGAGTATTTTGTAACATCTTTATCTTCGCAATTAAAGGTGTTCAGAAGTGGAAAATGATATGCACTTTTTCACGCAAGCTGTTTTTCATAGAACTTTAATTTGGTAATGAATGCTTGTACATCTTCATAGCAATCTGTAATTAATTTGTCCTTTTCTTGAAGCTTTTTATTAAGCTCGTTTAACTTCGTTGTTATGTCGACCAAAAAGCACAAATCCAGGAGCCATTTCCCATATTCTAGTTGCGGAGCAGGACTACCGTTTTCAATCATAAAGTTTCCGACTTCTTTCAAATTCCAAAATCTTTCTAAGCACCTTCCCCTACTTAACCAACGAACCTTTGCATAATATAATAAATCATCATATTCGGATTCCAATTCTATCAAATATTGCTGGAACTGGCGGTGTTTCAGAGCATTATGTTTTATCACATTAACAGTTGTCACAGCAACCTTTATTACGTGGACATATCAAGCACTTGGGCGCAAAGGTTTTCTAAATGCAGGAAACAATGGCAAATAAACATTTCACCTGTAGCACTTGAACCTTCCTTCAAACTGTCAATGGGTGACAGAATCAAAGTAACAGCTCCTGCATTTCTTCCGACCATCGAAGGGGCCCTTCAGCTGCAATGCCAATAAGATTTTTCAAATCAAGTCCGTGATCTTCAGCACATTTCACAACGGCATCCTTTACGTTACTGCCAGTAGTTCTTTCTTTCAGGCCAATAACATCCAAAAAATCTTCAGTTACCTTCATTTCATCATTTACTCCTCTGACAAAGATCGAGAGCTGTGATGTATCCAAAATATCTGTCGTCTCATCAAACGCCAATGTAAAATAGGTGAATGAGTTTGATGCAGTTTGAGGGTATTGGAAATTTGATTGGATATGAGATCAATTCTTCGGGTTACAGTTTGACGGGAAAGACTCAACTTTCAAAAATCTTTTACTTTAGTTCGGGCAAGTTCTTCTACAGCAGCCAGCAGGCAATCTTTTACAAATTCACCATCCAAAAATGGCTTCATTTTTTTTGCTATAACTTGAGATATTCGCAGACTTGCATTTACTATTGCCTTATCTTCAGAAGCTGCTTTTTGAAAGACATTTTGCTGGGCTTGTAGATTTGATTTAAGCAACTGCAGCTTGGTGTTTCGAGCGGAATCATTAAGTTTAGCAATCACATCATGCTTTTGCTCATGATGTCTTTTCAAATTGTACGACTTAAGCGTGTTAAATGATTGACGACATATCAAACACACAGCTTTGTCTTTCACCTGAGTAAAAAAATACAATTTTTCCCATTTAACTTGAAACGTACGATTTTCATCTTCAATTTTTCTTTTTCTTTGTGAAGCCATAAACAGGTTAACTTACTCTTCTTGCTAATAATGTATATACTGGTAGCTTCTAATCAACTTACGTAACACTGCATCTGGCGATGCGCAACCTTGAACTAACTAACACAATTCTATATTACAGCTTACGATTAAGTAACAAAAATTTGATGACGTAACAATGAATATCTGAATTACAAATGAAGCGAAACAACACACATTTCATCAAAAACTTAAAATAACATAGATTCGCATAGCCACAATAAATCACGGCTGTAAAAAATAACGAAATGAAATACGCTGTAGTACGGTTGTTCGGTTACACACGATCACTAAAAATTGCAAGTAGTTTACCATAATTGAATGGTCTCAACTGGGCCGCATGCAGCCCGCGGGCCGCGGGTTGGCCACCGCGGGTCTAGACTCTAGATTATTTTCGCAGCAGCCAAGTTTTGCGGGAAAGTCCATGACGGGCAGTTTCAATTTGCGAGAGCGAAATTTTGCGTGCAAGTCTTTTGACGAAGTATATATTTGTTGCAGTTTCTGTAGCTGCTGTGTTGTAATGGATAAGGTCAAAAATTAAGGCACATGACATTGAATCTTGTTTATTTTGAGGTCAAGTTTGATCCTGCTTGAAAGCGCCATTGGTAACCGGCAGAAAAGAAATAATACATGTACTACTATATGTCTCTTTCTGGCTTGTAACTGCTAGAAATTTTTGCTTTCATCATGTGTGCCAGAATAGGCCACAATTTGAACAGTTTTTTAGAGATATTACCGTTTGGGTCAAACTGCTGATTATCGTTGAAGTGGAGAAATTTGCTCAACAGAATAAAGCGGTTTTTATCCATGACCTGAGCGAAAAAATGGGCTATATAGTAATGCTCGTTTGATGAAGTAGTGCTGCATTTCGGGCTTATGATTAACACCTTGCATAAGCAGCAATGCTAGAAAGATTCTTATTTCATTGCTGTCGGTGTCAATCCACTCTTTCGAACTTGAACGCGCCATCAAGTTGGCCAAGCGTTCCACCAAAAACTGCCTGGCGTATCGATTTGTTTCTGTAGCAATTAAGTCTACAATTTGTTGTCAAAAAAAAGCTAAAATGATGTTATAAATATATTCGGAAAGCTAAAAAATAAAAATAAAATATCGTAAACAGTTATTCTACAAAACCTAAATTCTCGTACTACTTATTACGTTAAAAGTTGTCTAAATGCTATTGTTGTACCTTTTAGAGCATTTGATTAATTGGTCTAAACTGAATGAATAGGTCTAGCAATGAAAGTGTTTTACGCAATAGAACTTTTCTAATAGAACAAAATGCTTACTCGGAGTTTTCTCACCTTGGCGCTGCCAAAAAGAGAACGCGAAAGCGAAATTAAACGCGCAGTTAAAAGCCGTGACGACTCAGACGTGTATACACGTTTTACGCAGTGAGAGAGCGACATGCTTTGACGGATATACACGTCTTACGCAGTTGACCGGTTAAACGAAATGATTACGGTTGATCTCTAATTAAATTTTTCAACTTGAAGTATATTTCTTTACTTTGGGAGGTCATTTTCTTCAACTCCAAAAAATCTTCAACTTTTTAAGAAAAAACGGCCGGTTTTAGCTCGAGTGTTGCAGTAGTAAATTAAGTTGGAAAAGAGGGAAACATTGGAAAAAGGTTAACTACACGAAGTAGGTCCATAAAACAATTGTTTGAAACTTTCACAGCTGGTTTAAATTTTTTCAAAATCATGCTTTTATTTTTGTTCCGCCAAAAACTCAACATCGTCTGTTTTATCAAAATATTTAGCGTCAAAGATATATTACATTGATAACAACAATATTGCATTAGTAATAACACTTCATTGATACAGACCCTTCTATAAAATCGGTTGCAATATAAAATCTGATTTTAATCTACTCCACAAAATCTGACAAATATGAAAGGAAATAATATCCAACAAAACGTGCGCAATATACCGTAGTGCTTTAATGTAAAATGACCCAATAAAAAAACTATGTCTCTATCTATTGACTGTATGACTTTGCAAGCGTTAATGCTACGACCGATTATTGACTTCATATCAAGCTTCATTTTTATGAGATTTTCGTCATTTTCTTCTATTAAGAAATTGTATTAGGACTGTGCCGCATAGCAAATATTCCGGATACCAGATATCTGTCACCCTGATAGTTCACATTATACACCTGTTTTCCATGACAATTGTATAAAATATTTCGCTTTGAATGCGATTCAAACTTTCACTAATAGAGGGCGCTCTAAAAAAGATGTAACTACTTCAATTGATCTTTGGTCGGACAGACTTATAATAAATTCATAAAGCTAAAAAAGGTTGGATTATGTTTGAAAGTTAAGCAAACTTCTTTTAGTCAACATCTCGATATGAGCCTCGTTTCTGTTGAAACATGCTTTCACACAAACGCAGAAATTCTGGCCGACTTTTTTTCATGTCTCAGCGGTGATTTTAGCTGCATAAGCTGCTACATTTTGCTTCAGATCAGCCAGTGTTTAAGATCTGTTGGCATAGACCTTCTCTTTTGCTGCTCCCAGAAGCAGAAATCAAGTGAATTCAAGTCAGAGCTATGGGGGCCCACTAATGGCCTGTGTTTAGGATGATGAGACGATTCCGGAAGAATACTTTGAGATGATCCAATAATCTGTGGGCTGTATGAGGCAACATCTTGAATGAAACAAGCAAGCCTCAACTGTTCTTGGGTTAGCTTCTGAGTCAGGCCACCGTGAAACTGGTCAAGAATGTCAATATAGCGCTCACTGTTGATGGTAACGGCGCTTTCATTTTTCTCGAACCAGTAAGGTCCCCGCAGAGTGTGCTTTGCATTGAACGCCACAAATACAGTGATCTTCGAACCTTTGAGGCGCTTCTCACTGATTCTTCTAACTTCTTTTCCCAAAACACACTGTTGTGATTATTAACAGTCCCATCAAAATAGAAGTGTGCTTCATCACTAAAGCAAATGCGATAAAGCCAACCAGGAGTTTGCTCAAGCTTTTCGTTCAGCCAGACGCACATCTTGATTCTCTTCTTTTTGTCTTGTCACTGTAACACATGGTGAGTTGAAATTCTAAATAACAGCTTCAGGTCTTTCCCCATGACTCTCAGAAGTGTAGTTGGAGCCAGAGCCACCTTTCGAGCGAGGATTTGGCAAGAATTCTTCAGACTATTAACCACCGACTCACGGACTTACTCCCGCTTCTCAAGAGTGATAGTCGATCGCCGACCACTGTTTTTTTTTTAGTGGACGTGATGCAGGGTTTTCTCCCTTTCAAAATGCTGCACAATTCTCTGTATATTCAAATTTGTAAATCCTGCAGACTTATACTAAGATTTGCAGCCCTGGTTTTTGTTGAACCGACAGCGGATTTCTGCAGGGTGACTTAGTTTCATACCAAATTGGGCAATTTTCAACTTTTGCTCTAGCATGTTTATTTTGCATACAGTATGCAATACTATAACATAATACTGTAATGATTGTACATAATCAAAAAACAAGAACAAAGACATGGTAGAAAATCTGATCTAGTTGACTACGTAACCAGAAAAATCCGTGATCGCCTCAACAGATTTATTAGAGCCGATCAAAGTAGTTACATCTTTTTTGGAGCACCCTGTACTTTGCTTCTATTTGATTGTTTTTACTTAAAGGTTTAATATGAAATCGAAATTAAAAAAAAATTATTAGTCAACCGTTTTGCAAACTTTTTAATTTCTTAATCATTTTTTCTCCAATAATATTGATCTGAACAAGACCTAGCTATTTTAACGGAAAGAAAAAGGCAAATTTAGTGGAGTCTCGTGAGTACTTTGAATAAGGTTACTGAGATTTTGGATTTTGGCCACTTACGTTCATTACCTAGATCATTCTGCCAACTGAGAGGCTGCGTTACTCAAGATTCCCCACCTGCCCTGTAGAACTTATTTGGTTTTGAGCTTCCACATAAGAATAATCAGATCATCAACAACAACACATTAGGGAAAATGCTCAAAAATTGTGGCCATTTTGCGGTTTTTCCATCATATTCTACAGTCTCTTTTTTAGGATATGGCACTATGCCTCCTTTTTAGTCTTGACATAAAGCACAAACGCCAGCTTAATTTGCCATTACTTAAAAAATTAGTTCTTTCTCTTATACACCCTCCTCTTTTTTTCAAAATTCTCGGTACGTCAATGCTCCCAAACTTCGATTTTCCGCATGTTATTCATAAGTTGAACAAACTGTTTTTTTGGAGCAACGGTTTAATTCTGCTAATCGACTTTACAACGATAGTTTCCCGGCTTTACACAACGCGAAATTATTGTTTTGTTACAACGAAAAATCGTAAATAGCTACAACTAAAGATTAAAGGAAAATAACATGGCGGCAACAGTTTTGTCAAAAGCAAGTATATGTAGCCTGTGACCAGCAAAATGAAATTTTGAGACCCGTAGAATACTGTGATTTTTCAAATAAAGTGAGATTAATGCCACGAATTCAGCGGTACAGAGTTTAAAAAACCTTAAATTTTTCATAAAACTACTTTAAAAACCAGTTTTTGTTAATTAGTTTAATTTTTAATGAAATCAGTGTGTTTATATTGTAATAAACAAAAAGAAAATTTACTGAAAAAACCCAGACCGATTTGCAGGTAGTATAAAGTTGAAGGGGAGAGAAATAAGTTTCATCCCTTTCGTATGAAAAGGAATTATCCGATGGTATTGTATTTATATAAAATTAAATATAATTTATATCAAATTAAATATAAGTTGCAGTCAAAAGTAATTTCATGCTATTCAAGGTGTGAAAATACCCACTATAAATTTGGATTAAATTTTTGTTTTGACTAATTGTTTTTCTTATAATATCACAATGTCTCACTCTTCCTAAATTTTTGCAATTGTTTAACAACATTAAAGCATTATTTTGAAAACTTTCTCAACCACTCTTTGCTTTACATTAATTTATAAATAATACGGCTTCGGAATTTACATTTTAGTGATTGCTTTCATAAATTTTTGGTTTTTACACTTTTGATTTTGTTTGTTCAAACTTCATTAAGCAAAAAGTTCAACGTTGCAGTTGTGTTTTTAAACCACACTAACAGAAGACTTTCTGCCTTATGAAATCACTTGAACTTTTTGGAACAAGTGCAAAATTTTCCCCAAGACAACAACAAGTGCAAAATTTTCCCCAGCTAGTTATCAAGTTTATTCTTAAGAACATTAGAACAGTTGAGATACCATGGTTGCGGGTTCGAATCTCAGCTGGCAGGGTATTAAAAGAAAGGCAGTGTACACTGAAGGAGCAGGCCTGGTATGTAAATGTACGGGACAGTGTACACTGGAAGGGAGTGTAAAATAGCCACTGCCCAAGTGCATAAATTTCCCCACAAGGGGAAATTTATGCACTTGATCCAACTTTTTAATTTATTTTAATCCAGGATACAATTAATTAATTTAGATCGTGGCGTATGCTTAATATTTGACACTAGAACTTTATTGCAGGTTTAAAACGTGGCTATACACTTAGGTTTAATGCTCACAGTAGCCAATTCTATAACAAAATTTGAAATGCAAGCCATAAATGAACACTCTGGCTAGTTATCATTCGGGTATCCACATTGTTGAAAAATTTCCATAGAGTGCCGTATACCGGATAGTAAACGAATATCTGGCACAACCCTACTTTAAATCGCCGTAATCATAATAAAATCTTGTTAAATAGCAAGAACTTCTAATCATTCATAAAATATGCCAAGGCTCGACAATATGAAAACAGTGTTCCTCTGTATTCTACTGTGCATTACAAATAAAAATTTAATAATAAGTTTGTAAAAAATGCTATTGTTTAGATAACGATGTCATAGTTTCAAAAGAAAAGGAAGCAAATGAGGTTTGCGTGCCTGCAAGTAAACCAAGTGACAACACTAAACGATAACTCAAAAGTGAAGAAGTTTAATGAAATGGGTGAAAGCAAAATGATATTGAAAGGCTGAAAACTGCATAGCAACCAGTTTTGGTCATGAAAGCATTTAAGCTCGACATCAATAAGCAGCAGCATATGTTTTGCTCACACAAGTAATAATGTATTAGTATACTACACTGCCGTAATACGGCAAAACCTCGTGTTTTTGAGAATATTGAATTTGTTGCCATTGAATACAGTTCGAAAAAAGGGACAACGGAAGCATTTCTATCAGCTTGCCTTGAACCTATTAATATGCGAACATTGATTTATTCGCGTTTGCTGACCAGCAACTTCACATAAACGAAAAAAAATTACGGTTGTCATGATATCTGAAATGTAGTTGTTAGGTTTGCCATATCACGGCAGAACACTATCTATACGAACGTTTTAGGATGACATCGAACACACCATCTACTTCCTCTTTGTCTGGTGTTAAAAACCTTTTATTCTCAGTTGCTAAAAAAATAACAATAATTAAACATTACCAAAAAAACGGATAAATTTTTATCCTAATGTATCAAGAAAATAAATAACTGAATTAAACTCTAGGCCTTTTGACCTCCATGTTAAAACAATGCAGGGAATGGAATACGAACCACATTTACACCAACCAGTCATATAAATTATCAAATCTTACCATGCGATGCGGATGAATTGTAATCGCTCGTGAAAAACCGGATTTATCGTTAAACAACTGATTTCGTAACAGCTTGAGAATGAGGCAACAACAAGTTATTAAAATTTTATCCATTTACTTGTAAGTTCTTTCGAATTCATTTCATCATACTTTAGGGTTGTAGGCACTTTATCACGTGGTGTTGTGATCACCTTGTCAGACGGTGTTGTTGAAGTCACTTCATCATATTTTTTTGTTGAGGTAACATCAACAGAACTCATTTTTACTGCGCAACATAAATTGCGTATCTTAATGCACAACTCTGTACGCGCGTATACCATAATTAATTCACCCACGGTAGTATCACAAAAAATAGTCGGAAACTTCAACATAGAAAAAATTTTTAATATCTATTTACATCAGCGTCTCATAAGAGAGAGAAACGCAAATTTGCGCTCAAAAACCAGTAAAAACCCCGTTAGTAAGCAAAACCGCTCATCTTGAAAATGACGCACTTTTAAAACAAAGGTCAGCATGAGCTAGAATTAAATTATTTACCAGCTTCGCGATACGTCTTCCAGAAAAAGTAATCACTATCACACAGAGAGGAAAAAAATTGGTCCGATGCGATATTGGTCCGGCCATTTTTCTCAATTGTTCTTTGGGTGTAGCCAACTTAAATAGAAGCCATCTAGTTTTGTGATTAGCCGTGATTCGCCGAACTGGAATAGTAAAGCTGCTCATCGAGAAATGGCAGCCTTTCTTGTTTATGTGGGGTTGCCAGTCTGCAATTTGCATTCATGACAATTCAAATTAGGCTCCCGCTTTTCCCAAGCTAAAAGGTAATTAGGTTTGTGGTATGTAGCGGAATACAAACATTTTGTGCCGTGCCTTTATCTCCAGCAAGAAGAGGGGTAGCCACACATTTCCTAAGAGAGAACCATAAAAATAGAGTCTAGGGCATACTATAAAGCGTGTTTTGTTTGTTCGTGCATGTGGATTTTTACCCTTTTAAAACTTTTTTCGTGGTTGAAAGCTGCTTTAAAGCAAAATTCTGGTCTATTTACCTGTAGTTTTTTCATTTAAAGTCGCTGCAACAATTCTTGTTGAAGTCACTTCATAAGTCCATGATGTTAAAGGTGGAACATCAGATGCTTTTAAGAAGGTTGTATCATTAGAATTCATTTCTCCTGAACAAAAACAATCCGGTATGTAATGCACATTTTGCTTGTCAGCAAACGCGGGCGCGCGATGTAGGCTTATCTCCTTAATTAGCTTTCTAAAAAATACAGTGCGATAAAAATTAACACTTGGCACAGTTTAGTGCCACCTCAGTAGACCTCATTAGAAGTCCCGTTTAAATGAGTACGCAGTTTAGCCGTGCAATCATAGTTTAGGCTTGATTACCAACAAAAAGAAAAAAAAAAACGTGAAAGGTTATTCCCAAATACTATTGCCGACAGAACTTAAAATTTTTAAATTAAGCCTATTTTAAAGCTATTGCTCCCACAAACTGATTTGGGTAAAGAAGAAGTTAGAATTCAGTCTTTAGGAAAATCCACTAGCTATGTAAATTCTTTGATTTAAGAGACCGTGCACTGTAGAAAAAATGATTTGCTTTGTTTGGAAATACTCTTATAGCAATGGGTTATTTTGTAAAGGCGAATATTTGAGTAATGTCAAGAAAAACTTATTAACGATTACATCTTTTATTTAAATTTACATGCGAAGCGAATATCGGGCGAAGCCTATATCCGATAAAAGCACGCCGGTAAAATAATTACACAAAAATTATCAAAAACCGAATAACAGCACAGTCCTACAATAACAATACTTAATCATTTAATAAAGCTACCTTGTTTATAATCTTAGCACCGACACCTTTTTTCTTATTAACGCAAACAAATGGTTATTTTAAATCACTTACGTTTTTCTCTTTCCAGATAACGGTATTCGCAGTTTGGAAGTGCCCAGTCATTATCGCAATGACAGCTTCCCAAGTTATCACAAACCTTAAATCAATATTTGTTGGAAGTCACTTATTAGAATTGCAAACAATCTCAATATTGCTTAGTTCTTACCCCGTGTCCATTGCAAGACTCAGAACATAAAGCAGTATCTACGCACTTTCTGTCCTTGCAGATCTAACATATAAAATTTGTCAATATAGCACGAATACATTATGCTTTAAAGACATGTTTTAAAAGAGCTTAGCAAGATAATGGCTGCGCCTAACTAGCTCATATTACTTACATACTGGCAATTAGCTTCTGTTTGTCGGGTATTCTAAATAAGTTGTAACAATCAAGCTGATCTCCCAGCATGTCCTGGAAGCACTGCTTTTGCATTGAATTTATTGCAATGAATTACTGTGCATCGAAGAACTCGATGCACTCTACATTCAGTGGTATCTGATTCATGATAAACTTCAATGATGTACATCACGAAACTCGCCTAATTAAATGAAATATAACTTTGTTAAGTTAATAAAAGTATATTACATACACACCTTTCCTTTCCCGCACGTTGTCCCACTAGGTACGTAGTCACCTAAACTAAAGCAAAAGTCGCCTCCATTATGTTTAATCATTTTCAAATTCATTAATGACGAACTGACATCAAAATCGCCGGCGGTAAGATCACAAAATATTT
The DNA here is from genome assembly GCA_963675345.1 of Trididemnum clinides. Lineage (NCBI taxonomy): Eukaryota > Metazoa > Chordata > Ascidiacea > Aplousobranchia > Didemnidae > Trididemnum > Trididemnum clinides. The sequence continues at coordinate 18,795,987 of OY776293.1, read as the reverse complement.
TTCCACACAGGATATCTCTGAAAAAAATATTTTACAAATATTATCATTTTTTGCCACTAGGCTGAGGTTCACCTTCTAACAAGACAAGTGACATAATTCCCACTTTGATCTTCACTTCATCATTACTCGTTATTTAAAAAGCTTGTTAAGGGCCCTAAACATTGAGTAGTTGTTTTGATGGTTTTCGCCAAACTTTTATGGTCCTCTGATTGTGCAGACCGCTTTAAATAAATGCAAAAAAATGTGCCGAGTTAGCTAGCAATATAAACGATCACTTTCAGTTCTTAACCTGTGATCGATTACCACTCAATGCCACTTCCTATTATTTATTTGTTAAAAGGCAGACTGCAAACAGTACTAGTAGTAGCAAGTATCAATCGTACATCTAAATCAATATCCTGGTGGCATAGTGCATCGAATTCTCGTAGATTATCAGTGAAGCTGCTCACCAAGCACTGCTCGCAAGAGGCGATTTTGGGTACCTACCAATCGCAGTGCGCCTTGTTGGTGGTGGGCTTACTAGTCAATATTAGGACCAGTTTAAAATAAACTGCCGCTTTCCAAAAGCCTGATCTTGATTACATTTGCACGGCGGATCGGAATATAACCGTTTCACTTTGTGCCTTCTTCTCAAGAGAGTAAGCATACGCACGCGTGTACATGCGTAGTGCATTAAGAAAATCAACAAACACCGTTACAACTCTAAATATATAAAAAAAAAATGTGGTATATAAATTCATGTTCATAACAACCAGTCAATCGTTGTTTTAGACTTATCAGCATACTTTACAGCACAACTTAAAAGCCGCAAAAGTATATTTTTTGACATTAATTTTTATAAAAGTGACCGTTTTAGCAATCTTTTAACATACATAGACCTTCTCCACCCTCCTAATGGCAAGAAAGGAAAAGGCCAGGAGCCTGCCCAAACTAAGCACTTCAGGTGACTGCGACGTGCACGGAAACTGGTTAGCGAATGGAGCAAAGCTAAACTAAACATGATAAAGGTGCCTAACAAAGATCACGACCCTCAGTATTCTAATGGCACACGAAAGTTCTAAAATCTCCCGAAAACCAGCTTGAGATATGGAGAAATCTTGCTCCATAGGGATCGTGCTACAGGTTTCAATCTTGTACTCTTCTGTTGTTGTTACCGACTCCTTCCGAGGGATGGGGGCATGGCAAAAAACCATGGAGCCCCAGAAGCGGGGCAACCCCCGAGGACCTGGACCAGAGATCGTAAAAAAACAGAGAGTTGCCAAAGAGTGAGCGGCACAAAGAGTCCGTAGCTGGACAGTGCAGAATGAGATGACAGGTGTCCTGGGACGAGTGTTCGCAGGCGCTGCAGGAAGGATTCTCGATTCTGCCAATCCTACAGAGGAACTTAACAGTAGGCTGTGTCGTTGCTGCGAGGACGAGAGAGGACACAGCAAGCATGACGAGGAAGCACAAGTTCCTCGGTGGAAATTGAGGGAACCTGTGTGTCGAAGAACTTCGATGAGACAGTACGCCTCCATTCCGAGAAAAGACAATAGTGGATAAGAGAAATAAGAGGAGAGACACTACACGGGATTGTAGAGGGCACAAGTAGCGCTCTCCGTCTGGCCAGCTCATCAGCCGTGTCGTTCCCCGGGAGAAACGAGTGTCCAGGGACCCATTGCAACCTGATAGACAGTTCCTGCTAGATATGCCACAGAGAATGAGATAAAAGAAAAGATGGAGGAGAGGACAGTGTGGTGAGCACAGAACGAGAGTCAGAAAGGAGAAGAGAAGTGGCAGACTTGTTGGTGCTTCCGAGACCAGCAAAGAGCGTGCAGAATGGCCCAGGCTTCAGCGGAAAAACTTGAGCATACTGGGCCTGCTGAAAAGGAAAGAGTAGCCTCAGAGCTACAGAGAGAGCAGTTGGCAAGTACGCCAGAGCCGCCTTGGCCAAAAGGAAAAGAAACAGAGCACCAGATCGTAAGGGGGAAGAGAGTCAAGGTGAGCGAGAGACGCACCTTGGCGAGAGAGAGGGGGATCAGAGCGAGAGCATGGAGAGGAAAGGGTGGACTCCACGGTGAAAAAAGACAGGCTCCAAAGAGGAAAAGGAGGGCAAGCGAGCAGAGCCTCCCTAGGGGAGGTAGAAAGGAAGCATAAGCGACTAAGTGGACGCAAAAGCTCTCCTGGAGGATCTGCAGAGTCTTGGTTTCACTCGAGTCTAGCCAAACCTGAAATAGGAAAGGAGGTAGGGAGACGAAGAGCCCGCTTATAAGATGACAAAGTGAAGTGAGTCAGAGTGACTCGTAGGGGAGGTAAAGAAGCCTCAGAGAGAAGAAGAGAGATAGGGGAGGACGAGAGGCACTCGGAGACGGCGCGACTAGCCGCTCGATGGAGGCGTTCCATTTTGGTGAAATTGGTAATGCTTACGAAAGGAAACCATCTGGGGGAATCATAAGTGAGAACTGGCCGAAGAAAAGCTTTATACAGACGAGAGAGGAACCCCTTATAGGGGCCCCATGACGAAGCAGAGATACAACGTAAGGCCTTGAGACGTGGAAAAAACTTTTCCTACAGCGAAGTTACATGTTTAGAAAAGGAAAGAGTGCGGTCGAAGGTGACCCTAAGAAAAGTAGGAATGGGATTGAAACGGAGGTGGGAGTTGAATAAGAGGAGGTTAAGCTGTAAGTTAGTTTGGTGGATATCTACTAAAAAGGAGGCCTCACATTTGCTCGGATTGAGAGGAAGACACCAGTACTCAGAACAGTGATCCAATCGAAACAGAGCTTCTTGTGTGGCCTCCACCGCAGTAAAGACCGAGGCGGAGGAGAACCAAATGACCACATTGTCAGCTTAAAGACAGCAGCTGACGCAAAAAGGCAAAGCAGGGAGATTATTGATGAAATGAGAATAAAGTACCAGACCAAAAATGAATTTTTGTGGAACACTACGACGAACTCGAAAGGAGCGACTTTTGTGATTTTGATAACCACGCAAGCGCGCCTATCAGAAAGGAAAGATTAAGTCCAACGAGCAAAGCAAGGAGGGAGGCCAGCTGAAATCAGTTTGTGGAAAAAGGCGGGATGCCAGGCAGAGTCAAAAGCTTTTGAAAAATCAATAGTAGCGAGGATCGTCCGAGAGCACGGGTCAGGTTGGTTAAACCCATTCGAAATGGACTGAGCAAGGAATACAATTTGATCTTGAGTAGATCGTCCAGGGTGGAAACCGGCCTGGTGGGGAGAGAGAATGAAATTAGGTTCCAGAAAGAAGAGTAGACGGGATAGAACGATGCGTTCAAAGAGCTTTGATGCGCAGGAGGTGAAAGAGATAGGCCAGAAGGAAGCAGCAGAGTCGAGAGACTTTTCCCATTTTATAAACGGGAATAATGGAAGATGTCTTCTAGAAGGAAGGAAAGGAATGCAAAGAACAGGAAAGATTGAAGATGTGAAAAAGAAAATCCATGCCAGAGCGAGCAAGGTGCTTTAGCATGGGATAGGCAACTTTGTCTGGGCCAGTGGCAGTCGACAGGAAAAGGTTAGTGGCAGCCGCAAGAAATTTAGCTGGGAAAAAGAGATAGCAAAAGGACGAGTGAGACCCCTCGGGATATATGGCTCGACGGAGCTCAGAAAGGTAGCCTCTGGCTCTGCTACGCAGGGCCTTTGGCTGAGAAACAGAAAAGTGGGATCTCAGATAATCGGCGAGAGGAAGATGAGGTCCTCGGAGTCCAGGTCGAGCAAGAGAAATCACAATCTGGACATGGTTCGATACCACCTACTGGTTTACCCACCATACAGGCTAAGCTTTCTTTAGATCGCAAACCTCGGGCGTTACAAACATTAAAAAGGAACTCTGGTCATCAAGAAATATTCAATAACAGCAATATAATATCAACCAAAATGGAAAATAGAGTTATGATCCTTATTTAAATATACCTGGTGCATTCGACATAGGCAGCCACTACTTTAAATATACTAAGATGTAAGCACGTGTGTGTCCAATACAAGAATCATGGGTTCAACAACACCAGACTAAGAAAATAATACAACAGGAACTCTCTTTGTACGAAATAACGACCAACCTTGAGTCTGCATTTATGTTTCTGAAGACATTATAGCTATAATAATTGCTTATCTTTCTTCAAAAGATGTTGCTGTTGTGGAAGTTTAATATCTCCAGAAATTGAAGAAAACGCAGTAGCCTAATTTTCGCTTCAATTTAATTGCTTTATGACACAAAAAGCTGCCTCCCACTCTAGAGTTGGTTAACATCGTAAATCACTACGAGAATAACAAGAAAGACCTAATTATAAGCATGGATGACAATAAGCATCGTGTGATATGGAATATACCAACTCGAACAATCGTAAAAATGCTCTTCTTGAACTTTGGCAACAAAGAAACAAGAAATCTGAAACGGGGGTAATAGAATTAGCAATTGTTGGACCAAGGGGAAAAGAAGTCATACATATAATTCTGACCTCAAGTAATGCTAATGACACTGATAATTAAAAGGTGTCTCAAGATCTGTAAATGTGTGACCACTGATATGTAATATCCAAAATCAAAAGACAAAATGGAAGAAGGTTACGTGAAATTTCAAGACGACCTACTGGAATTGCTATAACGCAAATCTAAAAAGCAGGCTTGAGAGGCACATTACAAACCTTAACACAGCAAGAGATACTGATCAGGAGACGGCGGTATTCCTTCAAGCTACACTACAACCGTTTGAAATCGCCAGTTCAACGACGAAAAACTGTAGAAAACAGACTGCATCATGGTAAACCAAACAGTCAGGCAGAGACCGCAAAAAATTCCTATAATTACTTGAATAAAAATTTTTTTTTAAATCAGACCACCAAGCGAAACTCGTGGAGGAAGTACTGCAGCGACGTTTACAGCGTGCCAGCTGATTCAATACTGGACAAAATTCTAAAGTAAGATGTTAATAGTAAATCAGTTCTATTGAACTTCGTAATGGAAGTTGCACAACCAACAGAAAGAAAACACTTCAGCATATGATCAAGGTTATCTTCCTGGAAACAAGATAACATCAAGGACATCAATATCACGCAAGCAACTACAAGCAAGCTGGCAAGAAAAGATCTCTGCTAATCAAAATAGTAACTCAAAAAAAGCAGCCTGGACTATAACAGCCATTTACCCCTTTAAATGCTGTGGAGATGATGACATTTTCCCTGACCTATCAAAGGAAGGAATAAAAAGTGCAGTTGTGGAGTGTAATAGGTCTTTTAGCCTTGGATATATGGCAACCTGGCACCTCTGATCAACTACAATCACAACAGCCTCAGCGTCTTAAATAAATTATTTCTTAAATGACTTCTTTTGTACACTTTACATATTGGCTAAATTTTCAAACATAGAAAATATGGAATCATATCCAAAAACGGTTTTAGGTTTTCGAAATATTTCAAACAAAAATAACGATGTAACTATTCTCAATGCTGTTACTTCATTTAAGCCAATCTTCATAGCTGATTCGATATGTATTGTCGTTTTCTCAAATTCATATTGTCATTAGCTTACGACCTAATTGGGTTTTCGGCGGTGATATTTCATTTGTGCCGTAAGAAAAAGGAGGAGCAATCTTATTAGCACAAGCTTTACCTGTGTTGGCATTTGATGAAAGACCCATTTTCGTTTCTACCACAATTTCCATCTTCGTCACCTTGCTCATTAGCATCATAACACTCATGCGATGCGTTTGCAGTTTCTACAATTATCATGTTACGACTAAAATAGGATTCAATCTCGATAATTTTTAAGAGCTTGAATCATTATTTTTAATCAACCTCTCTGAGACAGGAGTTGATTACCACTCTTAACAATCACAAAATAATTTTTCACAACGGAATAAAATAACTGCCACATACTTTCACCAAAAAAAAATTTACAATGTTGTTCCAGCGTTAAACAATGTCCTTCAGCACAAGTCGCATCATCATTCATACATGGCAAACCATCTTCTTTGTACAAATCATCAGAACACTAAGAAAATTAATATTCATAAGCTATGCTTTTGCTGTCTATCACATAAATTTTTGTACAATTTTTAAAGATTTATTTCGGTTTAATCGAATAAGCAATTTTTTTAGCGTTATTGGGTTTCTGTTCAGAAACTTACGTCAGCTGAAACACCATCACAGTATTCGGGCAGATCACATTCATTTGCTGCTTGTCTACATTCTTTAGTCTCGGCAGCAATTTGACAGCCTTCACAACACTGCCCTCTGTCACACACACTCTCTTCAGTAAATTTGCAAGTGCGAGGATCACAGCACTTCCTAAATCATAAAGCACAGTTAAGAATGAAGAGTCTCAGAGGAATGCCGAGACCTTCACTGCTGTCCTTCCAAAGCTTGTACAAAAAATCCACTAATTTAGCAAAATTTCTTTAATATACAAACTTCAGAGCAAATGACCGATAGTAAAAGCAGCAAAAACTAATCAAGGGTTGTCTACGTCGTAATTCTATGCAGTAAAATTTTTAGCTATCTCGGTGCTCAATAGCAATTCACCAAAAACAAGTTTCTACTGTGTCGCCGTTAATAAACAAAATTGTGAGATAAAAAGAAAAGAGGTAATTACGGTGCTGGAACGGTAAAAAATAGCGTTTTTTTGCATTAAACCTTTAAGAGACACAATTTTTCTAACCGAGATTTCGAAGAGTTTTTTACACATTTCTATCTATTTAGAATAGTTGTATGTTATTCACAAAAAAATTTATTTTTGTTTGTTTATTCTTTAAAATATGATATGGGACATATGTGTCCCATTGTCCCTTAGAGGTAATTAAGCATAAAATAATGTTGCATTTTCTATGTTTCTCAATCGTGAATAATTTCGATTCATGGTTAAGAACAGTAACACGCCATGTCGAAAAAGAATCTGCCTTGTTTGAGAAAGACTAGAGTTCGATTCTGGCTCAAGTCATACAAAGACGTGGGTTTGATTCCGCCTCTGGTCATTTCACGCTTGACGGTGTTTTCAGCGTACATGTATTTTGTTGGCATTGAGCATGTGCGAAGCCTAGCACCTGTTGCTGCTCTCAGAAATCTAGTTTAAAAATTTCACGCTCATACGGAATGGCAACTAAACAATTCGCACCAGATTGACGTACACCTGATGCTCTAAACCAATCAGATGAGACCAGCAATATCGTGGAAAACCTCGCAATTAAACTCGTATAAAATTATTATGTATTGCAGTATAATTAGGAGTGATATAATAAAGCAGCATGCATGTATTACAGCATAATTAGGAGTGATATAATGCAAAGCAATCACGTCCATTCACATAGCACAAATGCACATTGCACTCAACGCACATGTTGTCGGTCTTGCTTTCAAGATTGTTGCTGGTGCACAATTTGCATCTTTTTCTTTGACTCACTTTTTGCATTGTATGCTGGGTAGAACCTCTACAGTCTTTCATCTGCCTTGCACGCTGTGGGGTTTTTAAAATGGAGCTGGAAGATAATTGACGTTTTCGGCTACTGTAGTTTCCAATTAGTGCTTGAGCAACCATGCGCCAATAAGTTTTCAAATCCAACTGTTCAGACTGTTCACTTACACGATTGTAAACAATTCCAGCATTGTTGATAGCGATGTCAAGGAGATCATGAACAAGCCTGAAGTAAAACTTGTATCTTGGACGGTGGTCAAATTGGTACGTGACCTTTTTCTGATCCATGAGATCGACATCTCCCATGTGTTTGCTGTACTGCTTTACAACAAAAGGGCATTTTACAACATCTTTGCCACTAGATTTTTTCTTTTTACGCTGAACATTCTGCACAGGCAAAGTTGCAAGAAAATTTGAAAGCATATAAACTGATTTATTGTCCATCCATTTGGTAAAATAAACCGCATTGCTTTCAAAAGACACCATGCCTCCTTTATTTATACTTTTGTCGTTTGGTAGTTGCTCACTTTTGGGTACATTTTTTCTGTTCAATCTCACAGTTCCTGCATTCCAAATTCCATGCTTTAGTTAATTGAATTGAAGTTGTGCAGTGTTGAAGAAGTTGTCAATGTACACCTGACATTGGAAATTTTTAATTTGTTCAGTAGGTGATAAAACAACACCTTCACCCAACCCTTGTTCTACATGCCCAGTCCAGTGTACAAATCGAATTGAAATAAATAGCCACTGGTTGAGTCGCAGCGACACCACAGTTTAAATCCCCATTGCACAGGCTTCCCCTTTACATATTGTTTTAGAACATAATGGCCTTTAAACTTTACCATATGTTCATCAACAGACTGATTTTTAGTAGCTGACATACCATTCAAGAAGCAGCTGTTTACATAATCAAGTACTGGCCTGACCTTGAAAGCTCTGTCATGACCCGGATCGTCTGTTAGTTTCATCAATTAATTATTGTTAAAATGTACACAAGCCCGCAACTCTTCAAATCTTTTTAAAGGCATCACATTTGCAATGTAAGGCACACCAAGATCTGGGTTACTGGACCAGTGGTCACAAATACTTGAAAGCTTATGATACCCCATAACAATATTCATACCAAAAAATGCTTTAATTTCTTCCAGAGATGTTGTAAGAACATGGGCTTTTTGCTGGCTATAGAGAATAGTTTGTGGCATAACTATCTCTGCAACAAAAACTTTCAAATTTTATCAGTTTCTCAAAAACTTGGTAGGGTGTTGTTTCACCTTTATTGACATCCAGCAATACTTTTCCAAATTCTATACCAATATCCGAAAGTCGTTGCTCTTCATATTTTTTTGCTATTGCCTCAAGTTTTGAATCTGATAACTTCTTCCAATTAAATTGGGTATCTGTGGATGTAATTGAGGAAATTTGGTTAGTTGTTAGACTATCCTTATGTGAGGGTGACTGTAAAGCCACAGCAGGATCAATTGCTACTTCCTGCAATGCACTGTTTTCCAGATGAAGCATATCTTGCTCTAAAAATTCAACATCCTCATTGTCTAAAGCAAGAGAATCTTCTGTGTCACTATTATCACAGAAAAAAATTTGATTGATTTTCTCAGAATTAAGATGAAAAACTCTTTGCTGGTTTGTCATTGAAAATCTTTTAATCAAAACATGTATGATATCTCTTTATATATTCATTAGACAATCACAATACAATAATTAATCTGATAAAAACACATGTTATTGATAAATTAAAAATAAATTTGTAGACATTGCATTATCTATAAGCTCTATTTTATTTTGAAAATCAAGCGCACTATCACAATGCAATGTATGTTTTTACAATAGCAAAAGCATTCCAAAAAAAATTGATTACTAGTTACTAGGCGTGTGGTGACTTATATACACAAAACCTATATGCTATGCTGATCACTGAAGCTAACGGTTCACTAAAGATTAGGGTAGGAGAATTAATAAAATAAAAGAATATAATTAATTCTATCTCGCTATCCCCGAAAGTTATCTTATATGCTTCTGGTTACCAGTCAGCCTCAGTTCTCAAGTTTAACCTTACAAAAAAATTTCAAAGCCATAAAATCATCCTCCGAGCATTTTACTTCTTGCCTACATAAAAAATCTTATGAAAACTGTTTACCAGTTGAACGCTGTTTGATAAATGTGCCAACAAGCAAACTCCTAAAATTACATGTTAGGGACAATGAGACATATGTGTCCCATCCAAGAAAACGACGTCTCGTGTTTAACTTAATGCAAAATATGTTACACAATTGGTACCAAGGTTAGAGCAATAGTTGTTTTACACTATGCTAATCAAATAATTTCCAAAATTAACCTTAAGTACCAAAACTAAGGGATCAAATTTTCATATGCTGCACTGCCACAATACAGGAAAACTTTTACTTCGAAAATTGGTCTTAGCGTGTACAATGCTGCAATTTCAAACTTTAGAAATCATCAAGGATTGTTGATGGATAAATACACCAATGTGAATCCCTAATCAGCAAACAAAATTTTAATTATTTAATGAAACGTACATGGGACATATATGTCCCATCATTCCTTAAAGGGTTAAAAACCGACACACTGACACATTAAAAACCGATCATTTTTGCATTAAAAACCGATAGCATTAACAGCCGACACATCCTTCTGGTGCCAATTCTTTTTGGAATTATTTAAAAAAGTTTTCAGTAACGACTCACAAGCAACACAGGGATTGAACAAAACGTTTTATAGGATATTTGGATAATTATAAAAAACATGTACCATCTGAATCCAGAAATTTCTGCTCGGTCAATGGTTTTCAACCTTTTGCTAAACGTAGCCCTTTTTTTTCGTAAAGCATTTCGTAGTCCACTTCTTAAACTTTTGCGTTTCTTAATCGTTTAATTTTAATTTATTTTAATATTAATATAAATTTATGTAAAAAACAGCAAAAACAGCATGTGAAAAGATAGCATTTCTTATCACTACACATTTTCCAAAAAAACAAAAAATAGACTATCCCCATTGATGTGTAAAAAGCTTACATCTGTAAACCTAATGGTTCATCTTCTATGCTTTGATAGGGTACAATATAATAATGGTCTTTCTTTCGTGCCGTCGTTGAATGTGCTAGTAAGGGTGGCAAAGGAACAACTAGGTTTTTTTGATGCTAAAATCATCATGCATAAAGCTGTATAGAAAAGCAGCTCAAACGTTTATCTTTCAGCTGTTCAAGAGTTAAGTCACTTCCAAACACTAAAAGAAATGTAAAACAGTTATTGTCCATATGTTTGAGTTTGCAGTTACCATTTTTTAAAAGGTGCATTTAGCTTAACTGGTACAGTTTGTTGGTTTACATTGCAATAACATTAAGCATGTGGGCTGCCTAAATGACTGAAATGCCTTTTTACCAGTGAACTATCAGCTATTTGCCATTTGCTGATGTTGTCCTCATATGTTATAAACTTGTCGTGTGGGTCAAATCGAAGATTCTGATCAATTGTTTTTGACCATCCTTTCTTTGCTTTGACCATCATCCAAATTTAAGCTTTGTTTAGCATTGTAAGGGAAAACTTCAGACATCACTTGTCTATCCTTTCAGAGTAGCATTAGCTTACTTGTTTCAAAGAAAAAAGCACAGAGGTTGGTTTCCATTAGATGTAAATTGGCAGCATAGCATAAAAAAACCTTTGCCTATTCAAAATTATTTTGCAAACGAAAACGTTCTGCTTGTAAAATTATATTGCCGGTTGTGTAAAATTTTGAAAAATGTCGCTCTCGAGCGATTTTTATGCCTATGCATATTTTAGTAAATGCTGCTGTCTTAGAACTGAGTAGATACGTCTAGGTTCACATAACACTTACAAATATAATGTTTTAAGGCAGTTTGATTGTGCAGAATTATTTAAATTTTCAATCCTATAAGTGGCTTAGATGTTATTGGCTTTAGACTACCAATTTGGCTCTAATCTAACGGAGTTGTCTCCCTACCATTAGTTACATGTAGATAACAACAGCATTAAATAAGCTGAAACATTCTTTTTATGCAACTGTGGCAGACCTCATAACGGTTTTGTTGTGTAGTTTTGAAAGACACTATCATGATTTTTCTAGCTTTTACCAGCAGCAAATTTGATGCGAGCTATCAACCTACACTTAGAAAACAATTAAGCATCAAGCGTTGCTGCCCTTCCAATCTAAATAATAAGAAAGGCTAGGCCTGAGGTCTAAATCTGTCAGCAAAAGAAGTAAAGCACCAACCACCTCAAGTTATAATCTCAGCACATCAAAATGCTTATGACATAGTGTAGAGAAACCAGTGTTGCTTTTTAACTTACCACTCAACTGAGCCTACTAATCAAACTTTATCCACTACTCAATAAGTGGTTTAAAATATATTACCAGCTAATTATGCGTAACTTTTCATTTCAGGTTATGTGATTAAATCATTAATGCTGTTGAGGTAAAGAAATTACAATACTTTCTTGATCTGCTTTACAAAATGTTTGCTTTTGGATCCTATGCTTAGCATAACATCAACAAGCTGTGTTACTGAAAGTTAGAATTTAGATGTATTAAGTAGTTAGTTTTTTAATAGTGCCCATTAAATCACTAGCTCTTAAATTTCGTTTGGCATTGCTCACTTTAGTGGCAACTAAATCTTCATTTCCGAGGACCTCATTCGAATTTAAAGCATTTTTTAGCTCAGCTATAAAACCAACATTAGTACAAAACAAACGGTGCGCTTCTTAAGTTGATCTCCCCCTCAACAAAATGTTATCCAGTCAAAAATGGTGACAACAAATTTTTCAACTCTAATTAACCTTCACAAAAAGGTCATTGAAGTCATCACAGGTTGTTTTCTATGAATGATTCATTAACCATGTAAGCTTGCGATGCCTATGTAGTTTCAAAACAACTCACCAGAGCGTTGCGATGACCTAGTTAGGAATCTCATCTTTAAAATCATTAATAGTTCCCCCTGCAATATTTCTAATTTTCTACTGGTTAAGAACCTTTGTAATAGATTGATAATGATTTGTTTTTTGTTACATTCATGAGCAGCTGTTTCCAACATAATTGGTGTTAATTCAAGATGTTAACTTTAGATCTCTTAAAAAAGATCAACTGCTTACTTGCAATTAAAGTTTTCTCACTGGCCATTGCCACTAGCCTATTTCATTTGTTGTGTATCTTTCTAAAATCTTTTGTGGACCCCCGTGGTCCAGGCTACAGCGTTTGGAAACCGCTGCACAAGAGCCAAAGTTGCTGACTTATAAATTCCAAACAACAAAGTATAGTTGAAGCGAAAGTTTTTTTGCAATTGCTGTGCAAAATAAGATTTATTAATCTTTCTGCTGTTTGTTTTATGTAGTTTCTGTAAAGAAATTGTGAAATGCAACATTACTTGAATTAAAACAGGTTGGAAGAGATGCTATGCACTGTGTAGGTTTAATGCTATAAAAACATTGTTGCTACCTTGTAACACGTATCTTTTTGATTGAATATAAAATCCGACTAGGCCTTTGCTGCTCCGAAGTGCAATACCAAAATTATGATGGCAGACAAAAATAACTAGAAATCAGGGTAACAGCAAAAACTCGAGCAAATCGATTCATGGTTTCGTTAAAACAAACTCACTTTAAACGAAACAAAAACCCATTACTTATTAATAAACAAACAACCACATAAATCATGTAATAATGATTTTAAAATAAAGTAATGCAAGAGGCTAGCCATGCATTTAGCAAACTGCAGACAGTGACACTGTTTTAACCTAACAGGTCTCTTCAGTGCAGTTGGTGACTGACAAGAAGCTGGAGGCTTTTAATAAAGCATAGCTCAGACCGTCACACTTGTGGGACCTATTCTAGGTCCACTGTAGTGGATGATCTGTCAGTGCTCTGCGAAGCCGTATTACTCGTGAATGAGTGGCGGTGGTCGCAGAATTTAAAAGTGGTCATAAACAGAGCTTCTACGGAAAAATATCTCGGAAGTGTTTATTGAAGAAAAACTTAATTTAGACTGGCATGTACAAAATTTATCTCTGCATCTTGCGAGATATTCTGGTCTTTTTTTTTTATAAATTCATTTAAAAAAAACCCTCTACATGCTTTATCACAGTTTAAATGCAGTGAAATGCTATATGGCATCACGTTGTGTGGAACTGCTCGTAAAACAACGCTGAACTCAATCAAAGTAATGCAAAACAGAATTTTGAGGATGATGCTTTTTTGTTATTTGCATACACTGTTATCGCTTATTTACAAACGATTAAACATTTTGAAATTGGATGATATGTATGAAATCGAAATGGCCTAATTCATGTGTAAACTGCAGTACATTACAACAAACTACCAAAAAAATCTGTCCAGTTTCTTTCAGAAACTGACCTCCATACATGAACATCAAACAAGATTGGTAAATTCAACCGTTTTTTTTCCGCGCGTGAGTAAAATGTTTGGACAAAACCAACTATGCTACAGAGTTTCAAGACTATGGTACTCAACGGATTCTGATTATAAAAAGATGCATTGGGTTTTGATAAAAAAATCCATTAAAACAAAACTGTTAGCTCAGAATTAGTAAGCATATGGCTCAAAATCCATTTTGATGTTTTTTTGTTGTTTTTTGTATTGTTCTTTGTTTCGCTTTTGTCTTGTTCTTTGTATTTTGGCGATGTTTTTGTTATGCAATCTTTTTTCAACAATTGCTTATATGTGCCTAGTCTGGTGCTGCAAAACAGCAACTGAAAGAGACTATTTTGTCTGTGGATGCTGCAAATTTGAATGTCAGGGATATCTTGACTCGATAACCTAAGGGCTCTTTGGTACTCCCTGACTTATGCGCCATTTATAAGATGAAATTTGTATCCGGTCTACCAGGTGTTTTTTGCGCAGAGGCGAACAAATAAATACTTACTATAATGTCACGAAGACGTGATTGTTATGTTATATAAAATGATCTCAAAAAGGCTATTCATGTTTAACAAGGACTGCTTTATACGAGTTGCTTTTGTTTTTTTGCTCGTATATGACGCTTATGCAGCAGCTAAGCTGATCAGCGGCATTTTTCGTATCGATATAACCGATTAATCGTAAACTTTTCATGTGTCATGTCGAGTCACTGAGTAGTTAATTGTAGAAAACTGCCAGATTTTAAAAAACCAATGTCGTTTTTGCGGGGTAAATATTTATGAAAAGCAAAGCTGATAGATAACTTTGCAGGATCTACGAGAACTAGTACCGTCATGATTCCATGACGTTCAGAAATGAATATATTCAATCATTGACTTAATCTGATACCTGATGTTTAATCAACACAGCTGTGGCTGAGTAGAATAGTTTGCCAATACCACAAAAAATGAAAAAGGACTGTTTTGCGTTGTCTTTTATGGACTAATTTTCTTTATATCACATTTGCATACATTTTATACTTTTTTGTTGGTGTTACACGTAAAGATTCAAAATTTGTCAAAGTAAATAGAATAGTGTTATATTCGTATTGTTTATTAAAAACTTGTTATTGAATGGTGTATGGGTTGTTTTTTTTATGAGCATATCATGGCTTCGGCTTGATCGTACTCGATCAGCACTTTTGCTAGTTAAAATTCAGTTATGCTGAGCTTAAATTCTCGCAGCGCAGTGACTGATAACTAAATCTTGAAAAAGCTTACGTGTGATCAACAGATTTTTTTTGTTGTTTTGTTTTTGTTGTACGAGAAGCTCGATTTCTTTTACCTCGTCCTCTTAAATTGTTCCTACCATACTACTGTATTTCAATTTTTGCGCAGAATGTCACTAGAGTGCGGATTGAGTCCAGATTAATTTCAGTGCAAAGAGCAAAGATATGAAGCTCACAATTATGAGATTTATGCTGGCTTTTAACATAGGCTTTCTACTCTCAAAAATTTTTGCTGCGGTGTCATCTCTGAATTTAGTTTGAAGGCCTCGTAAACTTGCTGTTCTAATGGCCACATATTAAATTTTTAACTTTAATTATGTTTAACGATTTTTACCTTTTACTTTTTTTCAATTGTGGTTGGTATTTACGTAGTTTATGATAATTTCATATTTATTAATACAATGTTTTTGTGAAATTTAAAGCATAAAAACTGCAAAATATAATCGTTAACTACTCTAATACCAAAAACATAGTAGAATGTAACAGATCACGCGTAGAAGATCCGCATTAAATTACCGGTACAAATTTAAAAGCTAGATTCTTAGACTCGTTACGGAAAAATTTGGTTGGGGAGGCAAGCACTTGTCCTACACCTCCCATCTGATTATACCACCAGTGCAAAAGTAATAAGTGCTAAACCCTGCCAAAATATTGCTAACCCTCCCGATCCATAAGTTTCTAAAAATAGCCAAAGAACTCACTTGTGAAAGGTTAATCTTAAAAAAAAAAGATGATCTGTAAAAAAAGCCCTCAACTTTTTGAGATGTAAATGTCTTCAGCAATTCACAATTATTAAAAATAAGCAATATATGTAGAAAAAAGGATCCTCGCTTTTGCTTGGTGCTGAAAATGAAAAAAATCCATCACAAATAGTACGGCATCCCTCATACAAAAAGATTTTCGACTTTGTTGTAAAAGAAAAATGCCTTCAGCCTTCCCCTGTCCACCCCGCAAAACCTTCAAAAATATACATAATTCGTAAAAATGATCTTCACGTTTATTTGGAGCTGAATATAGTCAAAAAGTTACGCCAAAAAACTTAATTTCTAAAACTATTCTCAACACAGTAGTATAACGCCCTAATGCCTTTCCATACTCGTACACAGTAGTATAACGCCCGTGAAGTAAACCGGTTTTAGGGGTGTTGCGAGGTTAATCCTGATTCGTGTTTTAATTTTTTAAGTGAATTGATGAACCAATTTGTTCCACCACGGGGCAAATCAACGCTTTTTTCTGTAAAAAAACACTTAAAAAATTTAGCTCAAAACGGATTTTTGGGGACATTAAGTCAAATCCTTTTCTCAAAGGTGCCAAAAGCATTTTTTAAAAAGAGTTAAGTTGCAGCTACTTTAGGTACTCTGGGTTCTCTAAACAATTTCCAATTTGTCGATGTCGCCTCAATCCTTTTTAACGCAACTGCCTACTTACAATTGTTGCAAAATTCAAACTAGATAATTGCTAATCCTACTGTCCTAGATTGAGCTTATTAAATGTAGCCTAAAAATCTTTTGTTTTTAGCACAATGGCTAATAGTTAGTGTTCTAATATTTAGGTGCATTATCAATCTTTACGATTTTCGAAAAAAATTACAACTTTAAGTGATAAAGTGTCAATATAAAATGAACTGGTAACAAAAGCCTACATAAAAATTCTATGCAAACAATGCGTTGCTGGTCCTCCAACAAAACTTTGAAGGGCGCCGCAAGTAGTGATGAAGTCGCGTTCAACTCATCTATTGACCGCGAGTAGCAATACAGATGACAGAGAAAAGAATGAGGACCTTTTTTTGGAGATCGCCACCTTTTGGAGCAACATAACACGAGCTCAGACGTTATCGACCGTTACTTCTGGCATTCTTTACTGAACTTTGGCTAAATAATAGTATAAATAGTAAGTATTTTTTAAAAATCCGCGGCACACAAGTTTGGGAATGACTGCTCTAGCCTTTCGCTATTGCGAAATTTCTTTCTTTGGTGCACTTTACTATGTTGGCACTAACATTGGCTTGTCCTGATTGTCTACCGTTCAAATAAATCATATATTAATCCACTAACTCACTCCGGCTCTTGCCTTTTTGAAGCGATACCGCCACTGATGAAAACGTCACAAAAAAATTTTGGCTGAAACAGCTTTTTCCAAAGCTATATTTTAAAAAATGAATTACAAGTGATTGACTACGCTATTCACACTATTTCTGATAAACTTAGGCAGCTTTTTCTAAGCATGCAGTATTAATCGAATTTCTTAGATTGCACAAGTCTGCGTTGCGACTGTATAAGATCATTTCTTGAACCTAATGAATTGGAAAACCGGCAAATGGTAATAAAACCACAAAATTGCTGAATGTTTTATAGAAACTTCAAAACGTGTTAGTGCTATGATGAAAAGTTTCCATAGCCTTTCTGTTCAGAAATTTTTACTACCCATTAGGCGTTGGGACTATGGACGTTCAACACATTACATATATGCAAATATGCTTCGGCTTTATTGATGATTTTAATACATGCAATATAATGCATGCAGCCTGAAAAATACGTCATTTAGGTTAATAGTCAATTGCGTATTCACATTCATATTCCCTTTTCTAAATCCAGACTTTGTTCTAAGGCCAAAAAGTTTATCCCGTTGTTCATACCATATTTTACTTTATAATATAGGTTTGAAAAAAGCTGTTTGAGCCAAAAGATTTTCGTAACGCTCTCATCAGTGGCGGTACCGCGTTAAAGGAGAAGATCTTGCACGGTCTCAGTAAAATCTTGACATCGACTCTTACGTCTTCAGGTGTTTTTTTGGTGTGTCCAGCTTGTTCACTAATGTTCCCCTTGATAAAGCCATCACAATCTGTTCAGATGCCCTTTATGACCAGTCTGATTCACAATCAGCATTCCAAAGGACGTATTTGTTGAATTGATGAGGAGCGTTACATCCTCAGTTGAGTTCAGCTTCAATACCACTATGTACAAGCAAACAGACGGAGTAGCTATGAGATCATCACTTGGTGTGGCTTTAGCTAACATCTTCGTCGGATATTATGAAGAAAAGTTGTCATATATGAATATAAGTGCCCCATGATGGTCGGTACGTAGGGCAAACATCTCTCAACGACTACAGGATCGCATCAAACAACACGTTCCGCAATGGTTAAGACAACAATTGACCCGTCCTCTCCAATCTTAACCACACGGATCGTACAAACGAAACGACACCAACTGCACCAATCAACAGCCGCCTCAACGTGGTGGTGCAGTCACCGACCCCGTTTGGGTTGGGTCGAAATGGCTGTTGGCCTTCCCGAGGGTCCCAGTTACCCCGGGTACTCACCTTCATTTTTTCGCTATGCTGCCCTCTGAACAACCGCAGTAGGGCAGCACACAGGATCTTTAAAATCGGTCGCTTGTTTTCTCTTTTTCTTTTTTCCTGCTCCTCTCTTGCTCTTCTTCGTCTCCTCATTTTTCTTCTTCTGTTGATGAGCGGTAACGTTTATCCCAACCCTGGCCCCATCTTTCCTTGCTCTGTGTGCACTGGAAATGTGATCTGGCGGGGCCAGTCAGTGCAATGCTGCGCTTGCTCCAAATGGGTCCATCTAAGGTGCTCACGACTTTCCTTATCCAAATTCAGAGCTCTTGGCAGCTCTCACTCTTGGAGCTGCCCCACCTGCCAAATCACTGTGACTCCCTCCTCCTCGGACATGAATATCTCCACTGTGCAATCTAGTCCCGCCTCTGCTAATGCTGCTCTCTCCCCCATCCTCGTCTCCAAACCTTTTATCCCCCATCTGCCAATTTTATATCTTTTCCCTCTGCCCCCTCACCACCGTCCCTTGCTTCTGGCTTTCCTTCTGCGCCTCCTGCCTCCACTCCCCCGCTGGCTCTCTCGGGGTTCTTCAATGGAATGCTGGAGGTCTTCAAGCCAGAAGCACTGAACTACTTCAATTTCTCTCGTCCCATCCTGTTGACCTTATCTGCATTCAGGAATCCAATTTCTACTCATCTTTCTCTTTCCGGATTCCTGGATTCTATGCTCTGCGTTGTGATCGTACCCACTCTTCTCTCTTCTGATACCACGCACGCCAGCAGCGGCGTTGTCATTTTCGTCAGACAGGGCTTATTTTCTTCTGAACTTTCTACCTCCTCTCTTTCTTCGCTTGATCCCTACTCTGATTATGTAGGGATCAACACCTCTCTAAACAACTCCTCCTCGCTCTCTTTTCTTATTGTGTACGCCTCCCCTATTTGCTCCTTCCCAACGGATGGCAGAACCGATTCCTTCTCTCCCTCCTTTTTTTCCTCCTCCAGAAATCTCTTCATTCTGAGGGACTTCAATTGCCATCACCCCCTTTGGGACTCAAGAGGTACTTCTGACCCCCGCAGGGAGGAAGTATTCGACTGGGTCATCTCCTCTGACCTCCTCCCCCTCAATGACCCTGACACACCCACCCTTCTCCATCGCTCCTCTGGCAGTCGCTCCTCTCCTGACATCTCCCTTGCCCCTCTTCTCTTGCTCTTTCTTGCTCCTGAGAGGTGCTACAGGACCTTGGTTCTGACCATCTACCAATTCTTCTATCTATCCCTCTCTCTCCGGTCTTTCGCCCCAACGAGCGCCCCTCCTCTTCAATTTTCAGAAAGCTCGCTGGGATGGGTTTGCCTCCTACATTGACTCTCACTGTCCTTCAGCAGAGGAATACTCGTCTCTTTCCTCGGCTGCTGCTCTCTTTAGCTCTCTGGTACTGAATGCAGCCAAATCTTCCATTCCTTTCAGCCGCATCAAACGCCATCCTAAACCCTGGTGGTCTCCTGAGGTGAAAGAAGCGGTTAGTGAAAGACGCAAGACTTTCGCTGCCACTCACAGAAGTGATGAAGATCGCCATGCTTACATCTCCGCTTCTCGACGCGCCTCGTCAGTCATCGCCAAGGCCAAGGCTGAGGCCTAGCAAACGACCTGCTCTTCTCTCTCACCTAAGTCTAACCCAAAATCTGTACACTCTCTTCTTTGCACTATGGCTGGCTCATCTTCCTCGTCTTCTTCCTCTCCTAATTTCCCCAACTGCTCTTCTCCCAGGGAATCGGCTTCGGTCTACGCCGCTTATTTGAGATCTCACTTTTCCGTTTCTCAGCCAAAGACCCTGTGTAGCAGAGCCAGAGGCTACCTCTCTAAACGCTCCGCCGAGCCACGTGCCCTGAAGAGTCTCACTTGTCCTTCTGCTCTTCTTTCTCTCCCGTTGAATTTCTTGCGGCTGCCTCCAACCTCTCCCCCTCCACCGCCACTGGCCCAGACAAAGTTGCCTATTCCATGCTAAACCATCTTTCTCGCTCTGGCATGAATTTTCTTTTTCACATCTTCAATCTTTCCTGGTCTTCGCATTCCTTTCTTTCCATCTGGAAGACATCTTCTATTATTCTCATACACAAGATGGGAAAAGCCTCTCGATTCTTCTGCTTCCTTCCGGCCTATCTCTCTCACCTCCTGCGTATCAAAGCTTTTTGAATGTCTCATTCTATCCCGTCTACTCTTCTTTCTGGAATCTAATTTCATTCTCTCTCCCCGTCAGGCCGGTTTCCGCACTGAACGGTCTACACTTGATCAAATTCTGTACCTTTCTCAGTCCATTTCGAATGGGTTTAACAAACCCAGGCCGGGCTCTCGGACGATTCTGTCTACTATTGATTTCTTAAAAGCTTTTGACTCTGTCTGGCATCCCGCCCTTTTCCACAAACTTATTTCGGCTGGCCTCCCTCCTTGCTTTACTCGTTGGACTTAATCTTTCCTTTCTAATAGGCGAGCTTCCGTGGTTTTTCAAAATCACAAAAGTCGCTCCTTTCGAGTCCGTCGAGGTGTTCCACAAAAATTCATTTTTGGCTCTGTACTTTTCTCTCATTTCATTAATGATCTTCCGGCCTCTCTGCCTTCTTCCATCAGCTGCTGTCTTTACGCTGATAATCTGGCCATTTGTCCTCCTCCCCCTTGGTCCCCACTGCGGTGGAGGCCACACAAGAAGATCTGTTTCGATTGGAGTGCTGGTCCGAGTACTGGTGTCTTTCTCCCAATCCGAGCGAATGTGAGGCCTCGTTCTTCTCAGTTGATCCCCACCAATCTAACCTCCAGCCCAACCTCCTCTTACTCGACTCCCACCTCCGTTTCAATCCTACTCCAACTTTTCTTGGGGTCATCTTCGACCGCAGTCTTTTCTTTTCTAAACATGTATCTTCGCTGAAGGCCAAGTTCATCCCACGTTTTAAGGCCCTACGTTGTATCTCTGCTTCGTCATGGGGCCCCTCTAAGGAGTCCCTCTCTCATCTGCATAAAGCTTTTCTTTGGTCCTTTCTCACTTATGCTTCACCCAGATGGTTTCCTTTCCTAAGCGCTACCAATTTCACCAAATTGGAACGCCTCCACCGAGCGGCTAGTCACGCCATCACCGGCTGCCTCTCGTCCTCCCCTATCCCTCTTCTTCTTTCCAAGGCTTCTTTACCTTCTCTACTAGTCACCCTGACTCATTTCGCTTTTTTATCTTATGAGCGGGCGGTGTTTTTCTAGCTTTAATTCGAAGATTTGAACTGGATTCTTCATTGCCTTAATAGAAATTATCTTTTACTTGCTTGACGTTTAGTCTACCGGTAGTGTATTTCTTTTTCGACAAAAGTCACTGTACTTATCACATTACACCGATCAAATTGCAGGAATATTGTGTACTCATTGCATCTGTAGTTGGTCAAAAAACGTGCAATGCCGCACCTGCTCCAAATGGGTCCATCTAAGGTGCTCACAACTCTCCCTCTTCCAAATTCAGGGTCTTGACAACAAATTGTGGAAAATTTTTTTGGTTGGTAAATGTACTGTACACGGATAGAAGAGCACAAGACTTAGTATTTATTAGAAAAAGAACTAAATGGAACAAGTTTAAGGACGTGTCTGGCGTTCTGTGTGAAGGTAGGTGTCTTAAAGAAGAAACGATACAGTACATAAAATTTGTTAAGTATCATTAGTGCAGAGTTTTGTGGATATTATACCCTCAACTGCCAAATTTTTCGATAAAAATGCGTAACCTTAAAATTAAATGCATTACACATGTTATTACCGTTCACACAACTCAGGTGGGCCGCAATCACATTCTTCATCTCCATCAACAATGCCATCACCACAAATGTTAGGCAAAAGGATATTACGAAATAGGTTAGGTGGCTTAACTAAACATGAAGTCATCTCATACGGAAGATTGCTCAGATGGAACAAGCTACACGAAGACCAACCAAGTGGCATCGAATATCTGCACAAATGGCGACTCTATTAACTACATATAAGTTCTACGATATCTATTCCTCTCCTTGCGAAGATGGTTAGGCAGTTCTAATCACGTCAACTTAGTCAGAAAAATATTACTCTAAATGCAAACTAAGAATCATACAAAACCCTGAAGCTGTGATTAACTTAAACAGATCTAAAACGTTAACAATATTGCAAAACATACCGCGAAACACTGCTCATGAAACATTCTGCAAAGGTGCATGTACAATTTGGCCAATCGTCATCGTGTTGCAATCCAAAATTATGTCCCAATTGATGAGCTAAAGTAGATGCTGTATACAAGAGTTTTTCCCGATTCTATAAAATAGATTATGCTTGAGTTAACACGTTCTACATGTAAAAAATCTTTCAATTCAATGCCAAGTTTTCTGTTATACAAATTACAATCTATGATTGTATCTGCTTCGAAGTTGCTTTCACTGTTGCCACACGGTGCTTCCACCATAAGCGCTGCAATCAATCATTAGAAGTTGCTACACTGTTTTCCCAAAAGTACAACATCGTAAAAGCCACACGATTGCGAACGAGTGCAATATTATGTTGAAGTAGATTGCCGGTGAGCTGTACTGTCGAGAAAACAATAAACTCAAGTCTAGTTTACATGTATATTAACTACAAATGTTAATTACATTGGAGATTACTAAAAAAAAGGACTGCCGCATTAGAGTTTACTTTGGTAGCTCTATGTTTGAAAAATTCCTATATCTCAACGCGACTGAAATTTTGACAGAAAAATGTCACTTTCCTTCTCTCACACTTGTTTTAAAAATTAATGGAACGTATTACCATATCAAATGTATTACCATAGTTATAAGTTTTCGTGAGACTTAACAACTGCGTTCATATAATAAAAAAATATTAAATTTATTGTAGCAAAACAATTTACATCTAAGCACTAGGTCAAAATTAAGAAAAAAAAACTGAACACTGGGTAAATCAAGCGTTTATTCTGCTCCAAATTGTATTGAACCAGTTATACATTTTAGTAAAACCTTGCCGAACTTGCAATTATTTTTCAAAGTTTCATGAGACTTCTGTGGTTTCATTCATAAAAGTTTTTGAAATTACCCGTAAAAACAGCAAAATTTGAGAAAACTACTGTACTTACAAGTGACAGCAAACAATGAATATTAAAACATTTTTTCCTCACTTGTTTCAAGTTTTATCAAATTTTGGAGCGACAGTTTATTTTTTTATCACGAAACTCACTTAAGTTTCTACGGTTACTTTCATGCAACGAAGTTTTTAAACTGGGATTAAAAGATTAAATTGTGCAAACTTGAAAGAAACAAATTACAAGAAAAACGTTTTGTAAAGTCACAAAACGTAATTCTTTTTTCCGACTTAATTCAGATCTATTTTGCGTTCATGAAAAGCTTATTAAATATGCCAATAACTTTTTTATTATCAACTATTACAAAACTTACACAATTTATTTTAAAATTAGGCTACGGGCCAAGAAAAATTTTGATGAGGTTTGGAAGGGGAAATCTGAGCCAGAACCAAGGGTGAAAGTAATTCTTATCTGACCACAAAACAAAGTCCTTATTATTTGGACGCTACTGGTACTAAATGTGTTTGGCCAGGCAAAACAAATTTCGCAGTGGAAACCTGTTTTCCCAAAGAACATGCCTACCAAGATAGTTCATTCCTCCCTGGTTGCCCCAATGGTTTCGATTAACCATATCCTCATCAAACTAGCATTATGTAAAACAAGCAAAGCAGTCAGAATAAATCAAGTACGAATGGAATGCATAACGTTAAACAATATTACCTGAACAACACCAAAACCTGATATTTGGCATAGCGTCCCTAAAGTAGCCAAGCCCATAACTTTTCCACTAAAATTACCACCATAAAGAAGTTGAACAGCGTCCGCATGTTTCCACGGAGATGAAACCGAACTTGCTTGCGTTTTTGATTTTCGAAATGCTCCAAAGTTGACAGCTACCTAACCAAAAACAAGATCTTTATCTTTTTGTACGTTAATATTGAGTGTCAGTTTGGTATGCAACTCTAGAACGCTGGATGAATCAATGCGATTATTAATAAGATTCCAATCTATTAATATATATTTGGTCAAAAAACGTTACATGTATGCGTACGCTAGTTTTAAATCTAATAACACAATTTGATAAGCGAAATTTGCAGACAACTTAACAAATACATTTTGCTCAATTGACAATTTTCAAGCTCCAAAACAGTTCTTGACAACTGCATAACAAAAAAGGGGACATTGGTTAAATGTGGACATCCGACAAAAATTTTCTAACGTTGGAAAAAGTTTCGGACGAATAAAACTTTGTAAACTGCAGATTACTTAAATTCTTTATCAGCAATAATTAATAGATACGGTGTTAGCATCTGAAAATAGCAACCTACAGGGTGGGCCAAATGTCTTGCTGCCTCCTGTAAAATAAATGCATCACATCATTTAAAGTATAATTGCTTTAAAAAACTTAATTTGTTCCATTTTCGATATTTTCAAACCAATTTAGTTATTAAATTTGTGAAACTTATTTTGTTTATTTGTTCATATTAAACAATTTTAGGGATTATTTTGTAATAAGCAATTGAAGCATGTGTGGCCCAAGCGCTTACATTTTGGAAAAATGTTGCAAGTGTCTGGATCCATTAACGTCCTCAAACAGGAAAGTCAATGAGACAGGTGCGGGATGACTTCCAACAACGATTCAGAAAAGAACCTCTAACAAAACAAACACTCCTGAGATGGAAACGTAAACTTTTACAAACTGGGAGTGTAAAGGATGAACCAAGAACTGGTAGACCACAATCAAGACGAACTTATTGTCAAGAGATTGACAACGCAATTAGCAAGACTCCAAAAAGTCAACGAGAAAGCTGTCAGCAGACCTTGGAGTATTACGCACCACTTTAAGAAGGCACATAATAGTTACCTCAAACTGCCTCCATATCGGCCGATGTTTGTTTAAGAGCTGTATGATGAACGATTTAAACTGCCGACGTGATGCATGCGAAAGAATGCTCCAGGAATTTCAGACGATGTAAAAAGACGAAGAGTCAGTTTTCAGTAATGAATGCGCCATATACAGAAAATCTCGATCGCGGAATATTGTTTTTTGGTCCAAGCAAAACCCACGTTATTGTAAAGAAGTATAGCATCATCCCCCACATGTTATGGTATGGGGAGCAATGAATAGGGAGCACCTGTTTTGACCATATTTTTCTGATGGTCCGGTCAATCATCTTAATTATTTAGCCATGCTTGAAAATTGGTTCATACCATAACTGCAAAGTCGTGGGATTGAAAGCAATGTAAGGTTCCAACAAAATGGGGCGCCAGCTCATTTTGCAATAACTGTAAGGGAATATCTTAATGAAGTTTTTCCCAATCGTTGGACTGGCCGTCGATCTGCCATCTTTCCAGCTCCACTTGACTGGCCACCTTGAAGTCCTGACCTGAATACATGTGACAATTCTTTATAGGGCTTCAAAAGAGAAAAAGTTGCACAGCAGCGCTGCACAAACATCGATGAGTTAAAGCAAGAAGTGACAGACGCTTTTAACGAAGCAACAACTCAAATGCTTACGAGAATGTTTGACGGAACTGGGCGTCGAATCAACATATGTTATGACAATGATGGGGCACAAACGAACTCAATAGACGATAAATAGCGACAGTTCTGAATTGGATTACAAAACTAAAACCAGATTAAGTTTTTCAAATCAAACTTACCATACATTATACGTTGTATTAAATTTACAAGGGGTAACAACACTTTTGGCCTACCCTGTACAGTGACCAGCAGCGCAAATTCTTCTTCTACTTACTTCAGTGGCATTGCTACTGACATCAATCTTATCGGCATCAGCCCATACTTCAATGTGACTTAAAATTATTCGAATACCAAGTGGTGCGAAATAGCCATCGGCCATATTAACAAGTTTCTTTATGTATTTGGTTATGTTGCTTCCATAAATTCTTGACTGATATGAAAAACAAAAAAATGTTTGTAAGGCACAAAAAATTGAATGGATTAGATATTTCATTTTAACACCTTGCCACATAATCATAAGTAACCAATCAATTATGATTACAAGCAATTTCTTTTAAGCTCAAAGTCACTTACCACATTGTGATCCACCACAACCAACAATTCCACAAACTTTTTGACATTCTTTTCTTTGTGTGCACTCCGAGATTTTGAAACTGTTGATTGAAAACAATTTTGAAATATTACAGAACTGATACCATTTAAATATTTAATTGCTATAAAAGGCTTTTTAGAACTAAGCTTTTAGGTTTAAGACATGATTTAAACCTCATTTAGCCAAAAAAACTATGTTAAGTGTTAATAGAACCATAAAAAATACCCTACTGTGGAATTACAAAATAATCGCACTCTGAATCACAACTGTAAGAAATTTGATAAAGATTGCAATAAGAATATATCCATCATTAGAAAGAAGAGGCAAACAATGAAGAAAAATCTATGCTGATAATTGGCTGAGAATAGGTGCATTTGTCGGTTAAACATTTTTTAACCTAGTCCAAATAATTTTAGCACCAGTTCACAATTTACCCAAATTTTGTTATAAAATTTGAAATTTATGTTTAAAGGCTTTGTCACACTTAAGCATATGAAAGAAACGTGTGAGTCATGTATCGCATTTTTCAAATGCTTACAATTTGTCAGCGTATCAAAACAAATTTTGACGTATCGCATTTAAGAGTAGCTTTTGTCTTCCTATAACTCTTTTATAAATGGCGTATGAGCAACAAATGCAAGGGTAACAGCTGATTTCAGCGTCAGTCTAGCTCTAGCGTATTTAAGCATCTAAGTAGGGTATGCTAATGCAAGAATAAAGTAAGCAAGCGTACGAGAATCGTAATAGTGATCTATGTCTAGTGTGTGCACAGCATATGATTGACGTCCGTACAGAAAGGCGGATTTTCGAAACAGCTTCATCTTCTTGCGTATGAAACAGCAGACTTCACGATGTTAAGTCCAGGTGCTGCAGCCATTGGACTGTGGTTTCATTAGGTGCTGTGAGATCCACGTTGCCAACGTGGGGCCTGGAAGTCTTCTATTAGTTTTATCGACAAGATGGGAAAACCTCTCGACTCACTTGCTTTCTACTGGCTTATTTCTCTCATTCCCTGCGTCTTAAAGCTGTTTGAACGCATCATTTTATCCCGTCTACTCTTTCTTTTTGGAGTATAACTCTTATTCTTTTTCCATCCAGGCTGGTTTCCACAGTTGTCACTCTACGCTCGATTAAGTTTTCAATCTTTTTCAGTTCATTTCGGATGACTTTTTTCAACCAAACCTAGGCTCTCGAACGATCCTTGCCACTGTCGACTTATCCAAAGCTATTTACTCTGTCTGGCATCCTGCTCTCATCCACAAGAGTATTTCTGCTAGATACCCAGGGGACCGGCGTGTCAAAGAATTTTGATGAAACAATACACGTCCAGTCCCAGAAAAGAGATCAGTGGACACGTGAAGGTAGAGACTAACATGGGACTGTAGGTAGCTGGAGCAGCGCACCTTGTCTGGCCAATTCAATCGCCGTATCATTGCCTGGAAGTAATGTATCAGGCATCCGATGCAGCCTGATAGAAAGAATTGTACCTGCCAGATATGTCAGAAAGTGTGAGATAATGAGTGTTGCAAGAACAAAGCGAGAGTCTGAGAAAACACGAAAAAGTGGCAGACTTGATGATGGTGCCGAGATCAACACAGAGCTTACAGAATGGCACACGCTTCACCAAAAAAGCTGGAGCATACGAGGCCAGCCAAAGAAAAGGTGGCCTCTGCGCCACAATGCGAGAAGTACGCAGAAAGCCGCAACCTTTTTTCCAAAAGGTAAAGGGAAAGAGCAATCAATCTAAATCAAAAGTTTGTGAAATAGGAGAGAGTCAGGGTAGGTAAAAGCCGCATCTATGCGAGAAAGATAAGGGTCAGAGTGAGAGCACGGAGTAGAAAGAGTAAGTTACATGATGAAGGAAGGCGGGCGCTAAAAAAGAGAGGAAGGGCAAGAAAAACTAACCTCCATGGAGAAAGGAGAAACAATGGCTGGATGAACGCTAAGTCTCTCCAGCAGGATCGAGAGGATCTTGGTTCTACTTTTAAGTTTAGCCAAACCTGAAATGGGAAAAGGGTTGGAAGACAAAAAGCATGCTCACAAGAGGACAGGGAAAAATGAGTCAGGGTGACTCATAAAGGAGATAGGGACTTTTCAGGGAGAAGATAAATGATGGTGATTGCAATATTATCGCTTGCTGACGTTCCAACTTGGTAACGTTGGTAAGACAAAAACGAAAATTGTTCGAGAGCCTAGGTTTGGTTGAAAAAAGTCATCCGAAATGAACTGAAAAAGATTGAAAACTTAATCGAGCGTAGAGTGACAACTGTGGAAACCAGCCTGGATGGAAAAAGAATAAGAGTTATACTCCAAAAAGAAAGAGTAGACGGGATAAAATGATGCGTTCAAACAGCTTTAAGACGCAGGGAATGAGAGAAATAAGCCAGTAGAAAGCAAGTGAGTCGAGAGGTTTTCCCATCTTGTCGATAAAAATAATAGAAGACTTCCAAAAAAAAGAAAAGGAATGCAAAAACTTCAAATTTAAACAGCCGTGCTAAAAAAAAGATGGTGCTTCAACATGCGGTAAGCGACTCAGTCTAAACCGGTAGCAGTGGAAAAATAAAGAGATTAGCGGCAGCTGCAAAAGGTTCATTGGAGGTTAGCGAAAAGAAAGTGGAATGAGACCCCCCGGAGAAGCTCAGAAAAGTGTCCTCTTGCTCTGTTAGAAGCCTTTGGCTGAGACACAGAAAAGTGAAATCTCAGGTAGTGCGCATAGATCATTGCAGATCCCTTGGCACTGAGTGAAAGTAATGAGAAACGAGACTCTTCAGGATAGGAGGTGCGGTGGAGCTCAGACGGCCAGCCTCTTGCTCTGCTACGCAATTTCATTGGTTGATAAACTAAAGTGTGAGCTCTTAGGTAGTTGGCATTGACTGCTTCCGATTCCTTGTGAGAACAGCAGCTGAGAAAGTTAAAAGGGGAATAATCAGAACCAGCAACAGAAGGATAGAAAAACTATTTTAGGATCAGATTTAGAAGAGAAAGGCATGTGTTATGCCGCGTCTTAGCCTTGGCTGTGGCAATAATGGACGTGGCATGCCGAGGAGCTGAAATGTAAGCATGTCGCTCTTCATCACTTCTGTAAGCGAAAACAAAAGCCTTTCCTTTTTCTTACCGCTACCTCTACTTCAGAAAACCATTAAGCTTGAGGTTGGCATTTGACATGGGCGAAAGGAATAAAAAATTTGGTCCTATTCAATGCGGAAGAGGTAATGAGCGCAGCAGCTCAGGAAAGAAAAAGAGAGAGGTATTTCCCTACAGAAAGACAATGTGAACCGACGTAAACAGCAAATTCATATCAACAAGCTTCCTGAAAATTGAAAGAACGCTCAATGGGGAGGAAAAGTGAAAGATGGGCAATTACAAGAATTGCAAGATCAGAGACCAAGTTTTGAAAGCACATCCCCATAGAAGGCAAAATATGACAAAGCGAAGAAGTCAAGAGAAAAGCGATAACTGAAGAAGTAATGAAAAAGAAAAAGAGAGTCGCAGTCATTGAGACGAGGTTGGAGGAGAAGACCCAGCGAAATACTTCTCATGAGAGTACGAAGTACATGTACCTCTCGATTGCCAAAGGGGTAATGACAGTTGAAGTCCCTGAGGGTGAAGAGACATATGAAGATAGAAAGAAAAGGAGTAGGCTCTTCTATCAGCCGAAGAAGAGTGAATACAAAAAGCGTAGATGTTTAAAAGAGAGAAGAGCTGTTCAGTAGATTGTTGGCTCTTACGTAGTCGGAGTATGGGTCAAGCGAAGAGAGGAAGTTGAGAGCTCAAAAAGGAATAAGCGCTGCGTGCCCAAGATAACACCACCATCGCCAGCGTGCTAATCATCTCGAAAAAGAGAGCCAGACTGGGAGTGAGTGCAATCAGATTGCACAGTACTTCTTAAAACAGATATGATCGACAGAAAAAGGGCAAACGAAAGTGATCAAGTTCAACAATTCTGGCCCATAGACATCCTGCATTTAACTGCGAACCCTGAGCAAATCAGAAGAGGAAGCAGGGGCTAGAAGAGCCGGAAGCGGAAGAGAATGGGGAAGATACAGCAGGTAAAATTATCGTCACTCTAGCCTACATTATCGCAGCTCCGCATAAGACTAATTTAAGTTTCATACGCTAACAAATCTTAAACAAAAATTTTGGAGAACTTAGTGTATACCATCGTATGTGGACGTATGCAAACGTGCACATAAAGTATACAACGTATGAATAACCTACCCCTCACGTATACTTATGTATACAAGCTTATGACCAATTTTATTTATATGCTCACATACGTTGGTGCCATGCACTTTAGTAAGTCTATTAGTATACAATACAACCTGCAGATGCATTTTGTTGGATTCGTTCGTTAATTACTAAAAAATTATTTTCCATTCCACACAATTTTGGCGAGATGTTACGTTCGTTTTGCTGCTGTACTCGGTAAATTGCATGTGATCCATTACTAAATGGTTCGATGACTAAAGCACCATCTGGCACAAAAATTGTTCCGCTGAAAAATAGTTCACACTTCATAGACTTTTGTGAAAACATACAGCAGGTATTTTTCAGATGAATTTCTATTGGCGATTGCCTTTTCTTTTTGGACTTAAAAGTAAATATTAAATAGTTGGTTTGCGTGAAAAGTTGATAGTTCACTTTTTTCGAGATGTTATGTTTTAATGGTGAGAGTTGGACAATAAGAAAGAAAGATCGCAAAAAATTTAGTGCTTTCGAAATGTGGACGAAGCGAAGAATGTTGGGAATATTATGGACTGCAAAAAAAAACAAACGCTTCAACAATATGCTCACTAAGTCCAGAAACATCTCCTGAGGCTTTCATAATGAAGCAACAACTGCTTTTCTTCGGGCACGTAATAAGACACCCAGGGATGGAAAAAAATTATGATTTGCTAAACGTGTGAAAACAGTAAGAGGGGATTGCGGACGTCCGCTCATGCCATGATTTGATGTGTATAATGCAACAGGATAATTACAACAGATATCGAAAGAAGTTTATGATAAGAGGTGGAGATGAAATGTTCGCGAATCAGATGTGATCAAATACGAGTAGATGGGACATGACATAGTTTGCGTGAATATTTGGCAGCAGAAGCTTATGAAAACATTATATTCTACTACTGTGTAAAGAATCAAAACAAAATTTATAAGTCGACTTGGCTAAACCAGAAATTCCATTCTTCGGGTGTATATTTTTGTTTTGATTTTGTGCTTAAAAAGAGCACCTTTTTGAAATTTTTTGTTTAATATTGAGCCCTGATTTATGCCATTGGGAGACTTATAACATGGTTCACTTTTGCGTGAAACAACAACTTGCCTCTTTCAATGCAAGTAAAAATCACATTCAAAATGGATTTAAGAACAATGCTTATTAATCGACAATTCCAACAAAATAGCTTTTTTTCAATGCAACACCCCAGAAACAATCCGTGTGGAAATCATTACAAGGCCAACAATCAGCCTATCTCAAAATGTAAGCTAATTGGGGTAGCAGTACATACAAAAACAGCAATAATATATGAGATGAAATGAAATGAACCTATCAAGGTTGCATAATTTAAAAAATAGTTTGATAAATCACCAATGTACAAAAAGGTTAGGCGCAAAAAGGCAAATAAAATAACATTGCTCAATTTTTTAAATATTTAAATTTTGTAGGCACTAACAACACTACAACGCATTGATAATCGAATTTATAAAACAATAAAAAAATTAGCTAGAATTTAACCAAAGGTTTAGGTAGTATCGTAGCTACTAAGTACTTAGTGTAGCCCCATGCGGGTCGCCTATATAACTATGGCGGCTAATTGGAAAAGAAATTGATTGAACTCTTAAAAAAACTTTAAGGTAATTGCAGAAACACTTTAAGTGACAGAGATCTACGCAGCTGTGAAGTCCTTTTATCAATTTGTTGTTGTTGACTACCCGACCCCTTCCGAGGGATGGGGGCATGGCGGAAGACCATTGAGCGCCAGAAGCCGGGCAACTCCCCAGGGTCTGGACAAGAGGTCGTAGATAGACCGAGAGTCGCCAAAGAGTGAACGGTGCAAAGAGTCCGTAGCTGGACAGTGCAGAATGAGATGACAGGTGTCCTGAGACGATTGTCCACAGGCGCTGCAGGAAGGATTCTCGGTTCTGCCAATCCTAGAGAAATAAGAACCTAAAAGAAGGCTGTGTCCGTTGCAGCTTAAACGAGAGAGGACACAGCGAGCATGACGAGGGAGCACAAGTTCCTCGGTGGAAATTGAGGGAACCTGTGTGTCAAAAAATTTAGATGAGACAGCACGCTTCCAGTCCGAGAAAAGACAAAAGTGAATAAGAGAGATAACAGAAGAGACACTACAAGGGATTGCGGAAGGCACAAGTAGCGCTCCCCGTCTGGCTAGCTCATCAGCCGCGTTGTTCCCCGGGAGAAACGAGTATCCGGGGACCCATTGTAGTCTGATAGAACAGGAGGAAAGAGAAGACAGTTCCCGCCAGATCTCGCACAGAGATTGAGATGAGAGGAAAGACAAAGGAGAGGACAAAGTGGCGAGAACAGAACGAGAGTCAGATAAGAGGAGAAGAGAAGAGAAATGGCAGACTTGTTGGTGCTGCCGAGACCAGCAAAGAGCTTGCAGAATGATGTAGGCTTCAGCGGAAAAACTTAAGCATACTGGGCCTGCCGAAAAGGAAAGAGTGGCCTCAGTGCCACAGAGAGAAAGCATTTGGCAAGAAAGCCGGAGCCGCTTTTCCCAAAAGGAAAAGGAACAGAGCCGTCTGTCCAGAGTAGAGAAGCCTCAAAGAGAGGAAAATGGATAGGGGAGAACAGAGGCAGCCGGTGATGGCGTGACTAGCCGCTCGGTGGAGGCGTTCCAATTTGGTGAAATTGGTAGCGCTTAGGAAAGGAAACTATCCGGGTGAAGCATAAGTAAGAAAGGACCAAAGAAAAGCTTTATGCAGATGAGAGAGGGACTCCTTAGAGGGGCCCCATGACGAAGCAGAGATACAGCGTAGGGCCTTGAAACGTGGGATGAACTTGGCCTTTAGTGAAGATACATGTTTAGAAAAGAAAAGACTGCGGTCGAAGATGACCCCAAGAAAAGTTGGAGTAGGACTGAAATGGAGGTGGGAGCCGAGTAAGAGGAGGTTGGGCTGGGGGTTAGATTGGTGGGGATCAACTGAGAAGAAGGAGACTTCACATTCGCTCGAATTGAGAGGAAGACACCAGTACTCAAACCAGCACTCCAATCTAATCAAAGCTTCTTGTGTGGCCTCCACCACAGTAAGGATCGAGAGGGAGGAGGACAAATGGTCAGATCGTCAGCATCAAAAGAGCAGCTGATGGAAGAGGCAGAGAGGCCGGAAGATCATTGATGAAGAGAGAGAAAAGAACAGGGCTAACAACGGATCCTTGCAGAACACCTCGACAGACTCAAAAGGAATGGCTTTTGTGATTTTGATAAACCACACAAATGCGCCTATCAGAAAGGAAAGATTGAGTTCAACGAGCAAAGCAAGGAGGGAGGCCAGCTGAAATGAGTTTGTGAAAAAGGGCGGGATGCCAGACAGCGTCAAAGGTTTAGAGAAATCGATAGTAGCGAGGATCATCTGAGAGCACGGCCTGGGTTTGTTAAACTCGTCCAAAATGGACTGAGAAAGGAACAGAATATGATCTAGAGCAGATCGTCCAGGGCGGAAACCGACCTGGCGGGGAGAGAGAATGGAATTAGATTCCAGAAAGAAGAGCAGACGCGATAGAATGAGGCATTCAAAAAGCTTTGATACGCATGAGGTGAGAGAGATAGGCCGGAAGGAAGCAGCAGAGTCGAGAGGCTTTTCCATCATATAAATGGGAATAATAGAAGATGTCTTCCAGATGGAAAGAAAGGAATGCGAAGTCCAGGAAAGATTGAAGATGTACAGAAGAAAATTCATGCCAGAGCGAGGAAGATGCTTTAGCATAGGAGAGGCAACTTTGTCTGGGCCATTGGAAGTGGACGAGGAGAGGTTGGAGGCAGCCGCAAGAAATTCAGCGGGAGAGAAAGAAGAGCAGAAGGACGAGTGAGACTCCACAGGGTACGTGGCTCAGCGGAGCTCAAAAAGGCAGGCTCTGGCTCTGCTACGCAGGGCATTTGGCTGAGAAACGGAAAAGCGGGATCTCAGGTAAGCCGCTGCTAGCGTGCATGGCATTACAAGAGAGAATGCCAGACCTGGAGTGGGTGCAATCAGAACGTAGAGCAGAGAATCCAGGAATCTGGAAAGAGGAGCATGAGTAAAAATTGCATTCCTGAATGCAGATAAGGTAGACAGGATGGGACAAGAGAAAGTGAAGTAGTGCAGTGCTTCTGGCTCGAAGACCTCCAGCATTCCATTGAAGAACCCCGAGAGAATCGGGGAGGGAGAGGAAGCAGGAGGCACAGAAGGACAGCCAGAAGCAAGGGACAGTGGAGAGGGAGAAGATATAAAATGGGTAGATGGGGGATAAAAGGTTTGGAGACGAGGGTGGGTAGGGAGTGCAGCGTTAGCAGAGAGGGGGCCAGATTTACAGGAGAGGTACACATTTTGTGGAAGTCCGAGGAGGGAGTCACAGTGTTACGGAAGGGGAGGCAGCTCCAAGAGTGAGAGCTATCAAGAGTTCTGAATTTGGATAAGGAAAGTCGTGAGCACCTTAAATGGACCCATTTGGAGCAGGTGCAGCATTGCACTGACTTGCCCTGCCAGATCACATTTCCAGTGCACACAGAGCAAGGAAAGATGGGGCCAGGGTTGGGATAAACGTTACCACTCATCAAGAGAAAAAGAAGAGCGAGGAGACGAAGAAGGGCAGGAGAAGAGAGAAAGAGAAAACAGGCAACCGATTTTAAAGAAGCTGTGAGCTGCCCTACTGCGGTCGTTCAGGAGGCAGCATAGCAAAAAAATGAAGGGGAGTGCCCGCGGTACTGGGACCCTCGGGAAGGCCAACGACCATTTCGACCCAACCCAAATGGGGTCGAGGACTGCACCACCACGTTGAGGCGGCTGTTTATTGGTGCAGCATCAATTTGTTCGCTTAGTAAACCAATGGTTTTTCATAGGGAAAATATGTCACTAAATGTAAAAAAGCTTGCAATCCAGACGGAAAATAAAACCAACCATAAAGCCCAAAACTCTTTAGTACCGTGGTTGCCAATCTTTTTAATGTTTTCCTTATTGACACATTTTTGAAACCTTTCATTTCTTTCTGAGTGAAATAAAAGACATGTACAAAACAGCAAAAACTATTGTTTTTTTTATAAGCTCTACTATTCCAACCTAATGTACCTTGTTGTAACAGTAAGTCACAGCCTGACATACATTTTAACACTGTCAACACCAAAGCAAAGATTAGTGCGAGAAACAACATTTTGAGAAAACTTTTTTTTCACGCATATGTGCTTATGCTCGGTTTGCATGTCTTTCGTCAGACTAGGCCACCACGACGGGTAGACTACTTGGCCCCACCATCTGTCTGCCACACAAAGACGGAGGCATCCCGTTAAGTGTCTTGCCCAAGGACACAACAAGAAAACTAAAGCAAGATGATGTTGGGTGCCAAGCCATCTCCTGTTTCCTCAAATCCGAAGCTTTCGTCTCGTGCTATATTACAGTTGAGCTATAAACATGCCTGCTACGTGTGGAAAAGATCTTGCTGTGCCAAAAAAGTCGATTCAACGCTTAATAACACCTGTCGCCTCGTTACTCATTATTGGCTACCTCACGTCTACCACCATCAAAAACACCATCAATTGGCGGGAATAGCCCCACCCAAGTTCACAAAAGAAGTCACCAGTCGTATGAAATGTCAGAAGCAAACCGCGACGACAAGACACTTTCTGTATGAACAAACTACAATAAGACAATTGAAATCGGAAAAAAATTTTGTGAATCACCCTAACACCTTGAATAAATCACTCTCGGGAAAAATACTAAGGCTTTGAAAAGAAACCCTAGATAGAGATTCTTTTACCCATGACATGAAAAATCCTGCATTGGAATCTCCTCCACAAGGTCATAATGCAATTGAAGTCCATTAGAAATGTATAAATTGCCTCTACAGCAGACTAAGTTGAATAAAAATAGCCGTGGGAAAGTGGGGCTATTCTACGATCTCAAACACATGCGAGTATGGCCCTGTACCTGAAGACATCCAATATGCTTTCACCTGCCCTAAATTACTGACATCATGCTCAACTAAAATCTGGCACTGTGCAGTTCAATACATGTGCACAAGAATGCGTGAAAAAGCTTGCTATCATCATAAAGCACATACATTTCAATGTATAACGATAACAAAATCTCGTGCTTATTAATAAACAACGAAGTAAGCAAACTACGCCAAAATATGCAGAATAAAGCGTTTGATTGGAGCTTGTAAACGCATGAATGTAAGTGCACAGAGTTGCTGAAACATGTGCTCATTTAAAAATGATAAATTTTTAAGTTATCTAGTTTAATTTTGTAAATTGTGGAAAATTCTGGAAACTTTTGAGATAAAATTTTAGTGGTGTTACTTTTTTAACCATAATCAAATGAAGAGTTTTTTGAGTCGGAGATCACCTCGCATCGAGAGGTTTGGTCATTTGTTCCTTCCTATGTAATAACGCTCTTTTTGAAGGTACGCTTATCACGTGAGATAATCAACAGTCCTTCAAAAATGTATTTACGTTAAGCAAAAACGCCCAACAAAACATAAAAAGTGCTTGTTCAGCAATGCTTGCCCTGCCTCTAGAATCTTTCAACACCCCTATGTATGTAAGTACTTTCATGACATCAAATTGATTAACTATTAAGCTAAGCAAATGTACGGAATATTTTTGAAACACAAATATTTTATTAAATGCAACAAACCTAACGCTCAATCCCTTAACTTATAAAACCTAAAATTAGGAAATTCTTTCCATAAATGTGTAAAATTCTTCCCTGGAAACCATCGCTTCGGGATGACGGAGTTACACCAAAGAAAAATGTAAAGTAAACCAACCAACAGATAAAGGATGGTAGCTGTAAATGCTTATCGTAGTTATATCCCACACACTCTAGCCAGAAAAACGTTTGAGGACATTTTTCTAGAAATCTACATTACATAGCAAAGTTCTTGCAGTACGTGCGGGTGCAACAGCATGGGCTCTTAACTTCTTGATAACTACGGGGCAAACAAACATAAAACTGGACACAATTGATTTTTGTCCTCAATGAGTGTCGCAATGGGGTTGGTAATGTCATAATCAACAGTGATACTTTTAAAAATCCTCTATTTCTTCACATAGAAAACCAATTCTAACTCCTACAGAAGCCAGCACTTGAATCATTTGCTGGAAAAAAATTGTACCTCTATAGAAGTGTCAGATGACGTTGTAATCAACTTTTAAATGCAAAACTTGCGTTTCTTGATTTATTTTTCAAACATGCACATTTTCCTTTTTCTTCAACGCTTAAATTATTGTTTTTCATCAAAATGTACAGTAAAGCCTTAAAAGGCTATGTTTAACCTCTCAATAATGCTTTTGACTTTATCCCTTTTGAAAATATACTTGTGTTTGAAGCATAAGTGATTGTCCAAAAAAAATCAATTGCAGATCTCATTAATGCTTCTTAAAGCCGGTTCAGGCAGCAAAATTGACATTCTTAATGCCATTAACGCGCGCTGTGCACCACGCTAGCAAGCAATCAACACTTTTTGGTTTTTCCGGTAAATTTGAAGTTGCCCAACCCCTTCCTTGCAATGGGGGCAAGGTGGAAGACCATGGTGCCCTAGAAGTTAAAGAACTTCTCAGTTGCTTCCGTCTGGATTAGAGGTCGTGTAATGTATGGAAAGAGGTAACTAAGAGAGAGTGAGGTAGAGAAACAGTTATATTTAAAACAAATAAGATAAGAGATATGCTGAGTGGAATGACCGCAGGCATATCATGACGAATTCTCAATGTACGACAAATAGGTATTCAAAACTGACTTTGGTAGTCCTAGCAAAAACGAGAAAGAACATGAGCATGACTAAAAAGCATAAGTTCTTTAGTTGAGTCAGAGAGGAGTTGTATCTCAAGTTGCATTAAATGATTTTGACTGCAACTTATACTGATAAGTGATAATAGATTGTATACAAATAAACTGAGCTAGCGTAAATTTATAAACTATACAGTTTAATAACTCCGCTCTTCACCGTGCATCACCGGTTTTAAAGAATGGTGAACCTGTTTACCCAGCATGTCGTAAGGAGTGACTATTAGTTACCTACCAATTGCAGTCTGACTGTTAATGGTGGAGTTGCCAGCTTAATTGCTTGGTTGAATTACTCATATCAGAAAACTGAGATAGGGGGTAAGCAAGGGCATGCTCCCCGTAGAATTTGCTCTGACAAATCCCCATGACCAGAAAAAATAAACACATGGCTCCCAGTCCCCGGCAGCTCCTAAATGGGCAGGGCATGTGAAGAATTGTCAGCTTTAAATTTGAATGATATGGAATAAGATTTGGTACATTAAATGTGGGAAGTCTTTGTGGAAGAAAAACAGAAATGTGTGAAGAACTGAAGAAGAGAAAAGTTGATGTGTGCTGCATCCATGAAGATGGAAAGGCCAAGGAGCTTGTTTTGTGGGTACTTCAGGACGAAGGTATAAACTGTGGTGGTCAGGAAATGATGCAGGATTTGGAGGAGTTGGAATTTTAGTGAAAGAGGAAATATTTGGAAACGCTGTGGAAGTTCCAAGAAAAAGCGACAGAGTAATGGCAATTGTGCTAACTTTAAGTAAAGAAGTGATGCGAATATTTTTTGCATTTGGGCCACAAAGCAAAAGACCAGACGCAGAGAAAATTCGTTTTTATGATGAAATGGCGAGTGAGTGGGACTTGGGAAGTTCTAGTGAAATCCGTTTCTTTGGGGGATTTCAATGGACATGTGTGGAAATGTGCTGAGGGTTTTGAAGGTGTACATGGGGAATGGCATTGGGAAATGAAATGCAGAAGGAAGAAGATTGCTGAAGTTCTATGAGGAAAAAGAACTGTGCAAGGCAAACACTTGGTTTTATAAGGCAGACAAAAGGAAAATCACTTGTAGTGCTGGTGGATGTGAAACAGAAATTGATTTTGTATTTGTGGGAGAAAAATACAGAAAGTATGTAAGGGATGTGAAACGATTTTATTGAACTTCAGCACAGGCTGGTGGTTGTGGTCTGGACAAAAAGGTTCTGAAAAGTGAAGAGCCGGAGTGTGAGCAATTGCAAAAGGAATGGCGTAAACCCGGCGATCTCTGCTAAGGGGACAACATCGGATAAAAAACTGAATAACTACTACTTTTCGCACCACTCCAGGTAGCATTTGAAACAGCTGAAAAAGCCATTTAAGCAGTTTATCACCTTATGCTCTTCACCTTATCCAGCATGCTGCTATTTGCAAGAAACAGCATTCCCACAGTAAAGAATATTGACATTATAAAAACTTTCATTCCGAAAAAAAATTGTCGTAAAAAAATGAATCGGATCATGCCACAAATTGATGATCAAACAATTTTTATTTAAACAGCATATTTCTTCACTTCTATAAAAACAAGAAACCAAAAAAACTAATTAGATTACGTTATGCAAAGTTAATTTAATGGTTTGAAGATTCACACAGACATAAAGCACAAACATATTGAAAACAATTTACAGCATATTGCAAACAATGTACCCAACTCAATTTGACAAGACCATTCCTGGACAAGTTTCGTCCTTTTGGACTCCTCAGCAAGGCCTGTTCCGTCCCCCAAACCAAAGCCCTTTATTTGCAATAACATAAACTCGTTTTCTCTACACGCAAATGCAAACATGGGTCGGACAAGCGGCGCAAGCATGTTTATGACATATGGTGAACCTAATTTAGAAACTCGAGCTTTTGATGCAAAATGAGGCTCGAAAAATCCACTGATATCCACAGAGTAAGTCACCTCAAAGCAACACCTTGCTGCCAACAGTGCCCTCATTTTTTGTGACGGGAGAATCCACTCCAACGACCCCACGCATTTGGGTTTTGGTTTGGGGGACGACACAGGCCCTGCTGAGGAGTCCAAGAGGATGAAACGCGTCCAAAAATGGTCTCGTCAAATTGGGTTGAGTACCGTACATTGTTTGCAATACACTGTAAATTGTTTTCAATATAATGTTTGTGATTTATGTCGGTGTGAATCTTCAAACCAAAAGAACTAAGCAACGAGATTGCAAACCAAAGTGTCTTGTCGTGTTAATAGTTTGCTTTGTCCTATAAAAGCAACTGATACTACAATGCACCTATTTCTTTCATGACTTTTATTCTCGCTTTAGCCACGGTTAGCAAAAGTCGCTTCTTCAACCTCCAACCTTGAACGGTTATTTCAAACTCCAATTTATACCTAACCAATTACATGATGTGTAAAAATAAATAGACACATCGATCTTGAGCTATAAAAAGATATGAAATCAAATCAGTTAATGGAGTTGATTTTAAACAAAGAGATAATGAAATTAATTTTAAGAAAACTGAAATCTTTTTGTACAGACAGAACGGAAATCCAATATCTTCTATGTTAAAAGTGATTGACCACTTTATGAAAAAAATCAAAAAACACAACAATCTCCCACCAACTCCCCGAAAAATTCTCCCAACTTAAATCCTTACCTAACTTTTCTCTGCATTGGTACCTCTTCTATTCGACTAGGCAAACGCATTACTGCATGTTTTCGCCTGATACTGGACACTGATGAAAAATAGACTGCCATACTCACAAAACAGTTTTGTATTTCAACCTTAAATATTCTCTACCCAGTCTTTTCTGCTCGAATGTTGTCCACCAATATAGGTGTTATTTTGAAAACACGTCATACATCAGTACCATGACCAGATAACTATTTGTAAGTTCCTCTAACTCGCCCATTAAATCCCAATGTAATCGGTATAGAGCCTGGAGTGAAACAATGCCAGCAGAGTAAAAATTGACACTAGTAAATAAAAGTGCCGTTTTAACTGTGAAACCGAGCTAAATAAGCATGGCTTGAAACCATCTTTAAAAATAAAATTTGGCTACTCACATGAACAGATGTCGCCTTCGCAAATGTTTCATTAAAAGTTGCAGAGTGAAAACAATAATAACTATTGTTTACAGTGCACAGTTCTTTAAAATTAAAGTTAAATTTTCTTTAAAAAATTTTAGATTTGAATTAAGTATTGTTTAGACAAAGTTTCCAATGTCGGCAAAAGGCTTCATCGTTTTGGTTTTGTGTTAGCTTTTAATTTGGTTAAACATTTTTATGCTGAATCAAATACTGATCATTTTTGTTTGGATAAATAAATAAATTAAGAGATTGATTAAACAGATGACGTTTAGAAAAATGCTTGTTTGTATCTACAAAATACATGACGCATGGTCAAAAACAACAGGTCCTCAGCAATTAGTTTCATAAACACGATGGATATTTCTTTCACCAGTCTAGCAAAAAGGAGAAAGAGCAAAATATAGCCCAAAATACTAAGGCCACATCGCACTCTAAAATTACATAATTCATGACCGTATTTCTCAACTTACCCTACAACACCATACACCAGTGGTTCTCAAACTGTGCGTCGCGACGCCCTGGTGCGTCGTTTGAAATTTTGTAGGGCGTCGCACAGCCATTTTGTTCAAAACTACACTCAAATAAGCAAAGAACGAAAAATTTTAATGCAAAAACTACAGCTTTATAACTTAAGTAAACATGCCGTTTTTGATATCGAGAGCAGAAGTGGATACCCGAATGCAGGTAATGAACTATTTCGGCCGGCTCACGCTTCACGCATTCGAATTGTTTTCTACTATTACGTAATAGCCATTACTTCAGCTTACAACTTTTTTTATTGCTCAAAACGTATTGCGCAACTCATTTAGTAAAAAGTCAGTTATAAAATGGATGGAAACAGCAAGTTAATGTTGCAGGCTAAGCATTAATCTTTGATTAAAGGTGATAAGCCTAAAAAGAAGTCTCGCAAGTACAGTTTATCTTTCAAAATGGTGAGGAAAAACCTCAGTGCGTTATTAGCAACAAGATATTGGTCAGAGCATGTTGCCGAACAAAGTTAAACGACATTTGGCATCATCACATTAACAATTTGCAAGTAAACCCAGAAGTTTTTTTGCTCAAAAATTAAATGATATGAAGAGCCAAGTATCTACCATTTCGAAATTTACACAATACGCAATTCCCATCGAAGGCTTTATTAGCATCCCATCAAGTACGACACAGAATTGCTAACTGTAAAAAACCTCACAGCATTGCTGAGGAAATAATACTGCCTGCTGCAATCGATCTTGCAAGTACGATGATAGAAGGTGCTGCCGAAAAAATAAGTTAGTACCGTTATCCAATGATACCGTGTGTCGTCGGATTGGTGATATGGCGTTGGACATTCACGATCAACCGAACGATCGAATGAAACAGCGAGAATTCAGCCAGCAATTAGACGAAGCGACTGAAGGCAGTCGAGATGCCCACCTAATTTGCTACGTGTGTTTTGTTGACTTCTCTGACCACTACTTGGCAGAAGAGCTACTATTTTGCAAGCCTTTTGAACTTGGTTGTCGTGGAATTTATCTTTTCAATATAATCGACGATTTTTTTCCACAAATAACTTAAATTGGCGAAACTGCATTAGCATATGGACAGATGGCGCCAAAGCTGGGTCTGGCAGTCGCTCTGGACTGCGAAGTCCAATTCAAGAACGTGCCCCCAGTGGCCATGTGGATGCATTGCATGATTCACCGAGAGGCATTGGTGGCTCGTGAAGTGAGCCCGAAACTTGGTGCTACAGTTGAAATCTCACCTAAGTCATTAACTTCATCAAAACACGGCCATTAAAATCAAAAGTGTTTGTAAAACTTCGTGCGAAGATGAATGCAGAGCATCGAAGTTTGCTGTATTATTGTTCGTCCAGATGGCTCTTGCTTGTAAAATCATTTGAACAAGTCTACGAGCTGGTGGAAGAACTTCATAGTTTTGC
Organism: Trididemnum clinides; assembly: GCA_963675345.1. NCBI lineage: Eukaryota > Metazoa > Chordata > Ascidiacea > Aplousobranchia > Didemnidae > Trididemnum > Trididemnum clinides. Next base: position 18,752,488 of record OY776293.1, on the reverse strand, counting down.
AAAAAGAAAAGAATCAAGTTGCTGATTGCCCAAACGAGAGCGAATTTTAATAACATTTGCTTATTTGTGCGATATCTTTGCTAAATTGAATAAACTGAACCTGTCTATGCAATGGACTGATAAAAATATGCTCGACATTTCGGAAAAAATTGCAGCGTTCACAAAAAAGCTGTCTCTGTGAAAGGAAGATATTGCAAATGTGTCCGGAAGTTCTCAGTACTTCTCTTTTTTGTCAAATCTGCTTGAAAAGAAAAATATGACGTTGCCTTCAGATTTACAAAGCGTATTCGTGCAACATCTATCCAAGCTCGCGTTGAAGTTCGCACAGTACTTTCCAGAAGATTTATCAAGCTATAAATGGATTCGCGACCCTTACGTCCAACCTATCCCATCTTCCTTCACTGAAGAAGAAAAAGAAGACAACATTGATCTTAATTGTGACAGTTCCCTAAAAATGAAGTTTAATTCAGTCAATCCGACAAATTTTTGGATTTCATTGAATGACAAATACCCAGCTTTGACAAAAAAAGCATTGTGAATACTTGTCCCTTTCGCTACGTCGTATTTATGAGAAGATGGATTTTCTGCCAAGGCCGTCATTAAAACTAAATATCAATCACGAATAGACGTAGAAAGAAAAATGAAGGTGGCACTTTCAAAGATTCTCCCATGGTTCCACGATCTTGGCAAAAATAAACAAGCCCACACGTCACATTAGATTCGAACCAAATTACTAACTGATAGGCCATTTGTTCTTTTTGATATTTCGTTTCTTCATTGATTTTTCTTTTCTTCATTACGTGTAGCGATACCACTAAATAGAACTTTGATAGCATTGTTTTTATGACTGGTGCGTCGCAAGCTCAGCATACTTTTGCAAAGGCGTCGCAACGAAAAAAGTTTGAGAACCACTGCCATACACAATTCATTTGTACTAGAATTTAATCCAGTGTACTTACAACTTAAAATTTTAGCTAACTTGTTTCACATAATTGACTATGAAAAGGCCTATATAATAGTTCACTTTGTGACCACGTAATACATAAAACACTGAACAAACATTCCATAACTATTACTATGCTTTTGTTAATGCTAACATGTTACTAGTTGAAACCATACCTCAGCCCGTTGCATGTAGAGGCAGTTACCATACTTTTTTCTATGCCTCTTACAATTCCATGATAATGACAATGAAGCTTTTCCTGCAAAAAATATGCTGGTACCTTAATGATTAATTTTTAAATAAATGAGAAGAAAAAATGTAAACAACTCGTAGTAACTCTTGAATTTAGTTGCGTTTATAATTTTGGGTTCATTAATACAAGATGTTTTATAAATCTATTTCACTTTGCTACGCCTTACATTTTGATGGCTGCTGAGGTATAAAAATTGAACTTGTATTTTCAGAAAGCTAAATGATCTCAAGTTTTTGCAATAAAATTTAGAAAGAAAAATTCAAGAAATGAGTGTTTTGTCAAGTTGTTTACAGATGTTTAACATGCAAGCTCTTGTCACACAATACATGATTCCATTTCATATCAGATGTGAACAAGCACATTGGGATCGATTATCACAAAATCCTTGGTTATATAAGTTTTTAGATGATTTATTGATATTGGTGGTGACGATATGTGCAACAAGCTTTTTACATGCTTGCAAACATCACATAACGTTTGGTTTGGAAATCTTGAAACAATGGAATTGATGTTTGTGTGCTTTTGCAGTGGCTTAGTGCTTAAATACTAAATGCTCGTAAAAAGTTTAATGCATCATTTATTTTTATGTTCAAATTTTATAACAAAAGCATGAGATTTGCCAATTATAACACATACAGGGTGTCCAAAAAGTTTCGCCCGATTTTATACTAATAACAATTGTAAGTTTTAAATAAATTTTATTGTATAATAAATGAGAGCTACAAGCACAAAAATAACTATGAATAAAAGAAAGAAACCTGGGAATATCACTTATTTATCTGTTTACGGGTTAAGTGTGTGTTAAAGTTATTTTTAATTTTTTGTCCAGGAATGGACACATGGATTGGTCCACGTGGGTCATTTGAATGGCCAGCACGTTCACCTGATTTATCTGGAATAGACTTTTTCTTATGAGGTGTTTTTAAAGACATGGTGTATAAAGAGAAACCACGAACCATTTCTGATATTCGCCGAGTTATCGCTGACAAAATTGCCACAATTGATATGGAAATATGTCAAAAGGTTTGTCGCAGTGTTGCTGCACGATTGGTGTCCTGTATTGAACACAATGGGGAAACATTTGAACTGTCTGAACATTGTTGTAACCTTACTTCTTTCCTTTTGATTATTGTTTCGACTTTGTTTTATTCATAGTTATTATTGTGCTTGTAGTTCTCATTTATCATACTATAAAATTTATTTAAAACTTACAATTGTTATTAAATATAAAATCGGGCGAAACTTTTTGGACACCCTGTATAAGACAATCTTAACCTGTTGTTTTTTGAGTATGAAAATTTCACTTACTTTTGCAGTTAGTTTGTGAACCTGATGTTTTCTTTTTGTAAAAGTAGCAACTGAAAAAGATTCTGACAGCAGAAATTCATTTCGAATCAAATCAATCATATAAACAATTCCCCGAGCTTCAACAGAATAATAGCTATGCTTTCCATAAGTGTTCATCTCAAAACAAAAATTTATAAATAAATAATGCAATCTATAAATTGTACACTGAACCTACTCAAGAGGCGACAGGTCAATTAACTTCTCGCAATAGTCTTACTAGATTACAACCACACAATGATCAGATAGGCCTACGAGGTAATCTGCATGAAATCGCTCACCAAAAATTGACATCCAACTAATCAATACATGCTGTATGCTTGCTAAAGTAATGGCTAAAATCTACTAGCAAATATAGCAAATCGGGTTATTCTTCTTCATTCTAGTCATCCCAGTTGATGTTATAGGCATCTTTCTGTTCTGCAAGACGATGAAATTTGGCCCTTTTAATATTTGATTGCAATTCAGAGCCTGCTAAGACTACAATAGTTCAATGCGTGAGTGACAGACTCAGCTGAATTTGTTGCACGTGAATACGCTAGCTAGTTTACATTGCAGATGCCAGTTGCAGACTATTTTATCTCAGAATTCTTTGTTCTTCCTATTGGGTCTCTTTCTCTCTGCTTGCATGATAATTGCTTTCACTTCTTTTAATGTTTGATAAAATAAAGCTAATTGCTCTCAGGTTACCTTGACAGCATTCAATTTGAAATATAGCATGATTTTGGGAAAAAAAACATCTTTGTGGCAGACATACTCCACTCAGCATATACAAACCTGAAAACTTTCAATATCTCTGTGTGGATCACAAGATTTTTGTTAGTGATACGATCTGTTATGGTAATGTCAAATATCAATCAATGGAAACCACTTGGTTTATGTTTTTGATAAAAGAAAGGGGTCCATGCTTTGCTGTTGCCAGACATAAAAAAGCTGCAAAACATGGCTTGGTACATTTTGCTCATGGTATTAATTATCAATTCAGACTACTTTTGAGTAACAGCCATAGCTCGCTGCAATTCCTTTTGTACATACTGATCAGCTAAGTTTTAAACATACAGATGTATCGAGTTACAATTATAAAAATAACCAAACTCAGCATGCACTAGGCACATCCTATAAGGTTTTTGTTGCACATAAAAACACGTCTAAACTGCTGGCACATAGATCTAAATTCATACAAATAAATAATTACCTAAATATTTCTTCAACAATAAACAGCTTCTAAATTACCATCCTTACCACTAAAGTTGAAAACTCACCTTTATACGTGGTAAGTGTCCTGAACTGCCGTTCTTACCTAAGCATAACTAAACAAAATATTACCTAAAATTTCTGTAAGGGTACCTTAATAATAAAAGACCAGGCCCAACTGCCCACTTCACTGCACTCCCATGCTGGTATGCCCATTTCTTTGAAAAATTCTTCACTCAATCACATACACACCAAAAAATTTTTGCAAAAAAATTGTTCATGGCGAAATCACTTTCTAAAACAGTATCTACTACACAACTTAAAAGCATCATAAAAATAGATAAAAATTTACCTCAGGTATTCCATGCAAAAAGTTCCACGTTTGATGCTGATGACTAAAATCTTCATACTGCACAGGAAAAGTTAGGTCGTAAAACATAAACCTCTTATCAGTTTCAGAGGAACGAATTAGTTCTTTTCCAGCTAAATATAACATCACATAATAACTAAACTTGTCTTGAGGTACCGCAACTGCGCACAAGTTTAATTTTTATTAGACTGATATAGCAGTGTAACCTAATAGCATATTTTCTCCTCAAGTTAGTTAAAGGTATACTTCCTTCTTGTAGCACATACTATGTTTTATAAATTAGTCTCTACCGGCTTTCCTCAAATTTTCAATAGTCTCAAAACAAATTTGGATCACTGCTTAAACTTCAAATTGACACCTTTACGAGATGATGTCTTTTTAAAAGTGTGGCATGGGCCAGAAACCAAATATTTATCATTGAGTAAATTTTTTGGTTGCAGGCAACACTCAAATTGAGAGCTGTAGCCAGCAAAACTTTGTTCGAGTCATCTACACTTTGTTAATTATTAAATTATGAAATTTCTTATTGACAAATTTCATAACCAAAAATATTCTACATGTCCATCAGTAATAGGTACTTTAACTTAGCACTTACCTGTACCTACTTCTTTAATCCCAAAATGGGATTGAAACAAAACAACATTCAAAATTACTGGTATCTTGACATAAAAAGGAACACAAATGTATTTACACAACATATTTTGACTTGGATAAATCACCTTTGGTGTAAAAACATTAAGTTAGAATTACTATTCACACTAGGAAAAACTGATGCATTCATGTAAACATCAACAGCTTTGTACAAAATCGTAATGCAGTTTCAATTCAATAGCAATGAACATGAAATATATAGGAACTGGCTATTTTGATGTTGATGCCATTTGACCCTTGGAGACTATTATACCATAATCATTATTGTGTGTTTATATTGCCATAATTGCTTCAAATCTGCTAGTGATGATGTGGCACATGGATAGTGCACCGGTCTTGAAATACAAAGGTTACAGACTGGCAGGGCACTTAGAGAAAGGCAATGTACATTGGAGAGGGAGAATCTATATGTGAATGTACGAGGTAGTGTACAGGGTGGTGAGTGGACACTGAGGAGTAAAATTTTTCAATTATTAAAATTGACAAATCAGAAACGACCAATCATCACATGCTCAATATGTCATTAAGATTGACCAGTTGCACATAACTCGCAGCAAAATAGCCTCTAAGGGTAAAATGCTGTTGACAGCAAAATAGTCACTGCAAAATATATATATTGATGAAAATTCACCAATTTCTAGGAACTAGTGACTATCCTGGCAGAACCAGAGGTCAAAGATGTACAGTACTAAATACACCAGGAATTACCAACAAAATTCCCAAAATGTAATAAAAGATGTGAAATTAGAGAAAAGATGATGCAAAAAAAATACTAATTGAATAATAATTTAATATCACTTTGTTCCAACTGAAAAAATGCATCAGATAAAGAGCTGCATTCAAGGGAGATTTTAAGGGGATGAAAGCCTCTCCTTAGCAATGGCATTTAAAAAAAGATTAAAACTTTTCACCAACTCTGCAAGTAAAATCGCTTTAGATTGGTTTTTCCTTCTTTCTCTTACAACAATCCTTGTTGCATTTAATTATGAAACGTTGTGCTAGTTACTAGATTTCGTGAGACTTGTAACCACTTTACAGTATAATAACCATGACCCAAGGCAATCTTCAAGAGTGACAACTTCCACAAAAAAGAACTAAATCAAGTTTAAGAGTGTTTTTGAAAGAACTGTTCTCTGGAGCACAGCCACTTAAAGTATTCCCTTATTTTAGGATCACAAACTCCAATTTCTTTTAGCCTACAGCCAGTAAATCTGCTATTTTGGGGTTTCACAGAAAATATTGGATTTGACCGTTAAAACCATTGAAAGTAAACTTGACAAAAATACAGATTGGCACTGACTTTCTTAAATAATCTGTCAACGGGTTGCTTACAAATTTTAAATGAGATGAAGTCACAAAACAATAAACGTTTCAGGCCAACTATAAAAAGTGAAAAAATATTTCTTGTACAACCAACAATATACTGCTTCGGTTTCAACAAAGAGTAGGTTAAGTGTAAATTAAATCAAGAATATCACAAAATTAACGGAAGAATATTAAAACACAGTAACAATAGCTCAGTTGAAAGTTATTTTTAACTCTTTCTGATGATAAAACACTACTTTCAAATTAATAATCTTATAAAACTCCACAAATACATAGGCGCTACAAAGAGCAAAATTACTTCGCAAAATATTCAATTATTATTGTTAAAAACGTGATCTTGAAGAAACATACCAATAACTATCGTGCCCACAACACCAGTGTTTGTGCAGCACAAGTTAAAGACCACCACAATAATCAGCAACTTAGACCTACATTTTTTATTTAAATGAAATCAATAAAAAGTAGAACTATATTCAAACCAGAGATACTCAACAGTTTCTTTTGCATTTTTTAGTGATGCAGACTACCTTTACACAACAAAACACAAACTTCCTGTGATATAGACTGCCGGAACGCAGCTTTCTCATCGCCACTGTCATTTTAGCAGAAAAAAAGATCCGCTTTTACTCTCAGGTAAACTCGCGATAAAAATTGAGCGAAAGCAAGCACAAGAAAAAACTTTCTTGTTTGCACACATCAAATCTCTTACGGAGATTTTAAAAAACCTCAAGTGCACACTTGTTAACTTTTTGAAAAGTTTCACGGTGGGACCGCCATAAACTGTTCATCAGATTAACTACAAACTCGCGTGATAATCGCCGGGTGTTTGTTGTTCGCTTGACAGAATAGCGAGCAACTATGAAAAACATGTGCTCATTCTAAGCCAAATTGAACATCTTTCCCCTGAAGGCACTTCGATATAACTTTGATACGCGATAACAATATTAATTTGCTAACATACTGCAAAGTTTCACGGTGGAACCTTCGTAAACCGCTTATCAGATTAACCACAAACTTGCGTAATAATCGCCGGGTCTATAGTGCTCGCTCAACAGAATGGCGCCGGCTGTCGAGTGTCGAAATTATATGGAAGTCCCTTAATCGAAAAAATGTTTAATTCGGCTTAGAGTGAGTATATCTTTTTCATAGTTGGTCGTCATTCGGTCTAGCGAGCAATAAACACACTGCCCATTTGTAGTTATTCTGATAAGCGGTTTATGATTTATGATGGCGAAACTTTGCATCATGTTAGCAAATTGATATCGTTATCGAGTGTCAAAATTATATTGAAGGCCCTCAATGGGAAAGATATCCAATTCGGCAAAAACTGAGGATACGTTTTAAATAGTTGGTCGTCATTTTGCTTAGCGAGCAATAAACGCCTGGCGACTATCACGCGAGTTTGTAGTTATTCTGGTGAGCGGTTTAATACGATCCCACTGTGAAACTTTGCAATATGTTAACAAATTAATACTGTATGGTTGTTGAGTGTTAAAATTATATTGAAATCCCTCAAGTGGGAAAATGTTTAATTTGGGTTACAACGAACGCATGCTTTTCATAATTGATCGCTATTCTTTTTAGCGAGCAATAAACGCCCGGCAATTATCAACTGAGTTTCTAGTTATTCTCGTTAGCGGTTTATGGCAGCCCCAACGTGAAACTTTGTAATAAGTTAGCATTTGTGTACTAGAGTTTTTTTAAAAATAGTTTCTGAAGTTTCCGTAATAGATTTAATGCGGGCAAACGAAAGAGTTATTTTCTTATGTCTGCTGTCGCTTAATTTTTATCGCAAGTTTTCCTGAGAATAAAAGCGGATCTTTTTTATGACAGAATGATAGCGGTTTTCTCAACAAATGCAATAACAATTTTGATAGAGTTCCAAGAAAAGTTATGAAGTGAGTGATGAGAAAAAAAGATTTACCGGAATTAATTGTAAGAGCGGTGATGTGTCTCTCTCACGGAGCTAAGACGAAAGTCAGAGTAAAATTCTTCAGATCTGAGTTATCTGAAGAATTTTCGGTACAAGTTGGTGTACGTCAAGAATCTGTGTTGTCGTGGCTTCTTTTTGCGATTATGATAGATATAGGTAGTATAGGATGCGTCATTTGGTTGGTGTTGCGGGGGAGCTGGTGGCGATGCTTGTCTCTAACCTTAACCCCAATTCTAGCTCTAACCCTAACCATAACCCTAATTCTAGCTCTAACCCTAATTCTAACCCTGGCTTTAACCCTAGGTCTAATGATATTGATTTTTTGTGGGAAAGCTAACCTGAGGTCTAAGGATGCCAACTCTAGTTTCAAGGATACTAATTTTATGTAAGAGAACTAACCATAGTTCTAAGGGAGCTAACCCTAGGTCTGAGGGAGCTAATTTTGTACTAGGAAGTAAACTTTAGGTCTAATTCTAACTCTAACGCTGTGTTGATATCATTATGTTTGTTAGCTTGTGGAATATTTTAAAGAGTTTGTTCGGGTGCAATTCTTACCACCTTATGATAGCATTTGACTTGCCCTATATGAAGTTATTGCGTAATTTTATACGGTTATTTGTTGGGTATGGTGCAATTCATATCTCTTCATGATAGCACAAGATTTGTCCAATGTCAGGTTACATAATATTACACAACGGTTTCATAATTACGGTGCAATTGTTTGCTGGGATGTGACGCAATGACGTTGAAGCAAAGCGGTGGGAAAAAGACAGCAAAATGCAATTCTTCGGACTATCCAAAGCACACTAAAAACTGTTTTTAACATTTTACGGTTAAGATCGTCTCAAGTCTGTTGCATATTTCTTTCCAAAAAATGTTCACAGGTTTTTATAACAAAAAGATTTATCAATTTAGCTGCTTTAAAGCTATTCATGAGATTTCTGCATTACGTAATTATAATCCCAGCGTTTCAGGCAGACATACTAGATTTTATCCTTGTTCAATTTAGGAAGTTCATTTGTTAAACGCTGCACGAAACTAAAAACTTGTATAAACTACATAAACACGGGAAATCTAATTTCATACAGTTACCTGACAATGAGACGCCTATCCAGCAACAACAAAATACTTGTCGGTCACAAAGTGCACTAAAGAGACTTGAGAGGTGAAAACAGTGTCCCTGTCTGCAGTTTGCCAAGTGCATCGCCAGCCTCTAGCATTACTTTAAAATATACAAACTTGAGCAATAACAAACAGAAAAAACAGTAAAAGATATGATTTTTTTACATAGAATTATCAAACACAAACATTTCTTTTTTATTCATGTCATGAGTCTAAACACTGTCTTATTATGAGACAAAACTAATTGATCTGTATCATGAAATGCTAACTCCCTTTAAAAACGACTTGAGACCAATAACCATAATCAGCTGCTACTTCGAAATCAAAAGTTCTATTTGTTGCCAAAGCAGTCTTTAGTTCGATTCTATATGACAGTGCTTTTATGTGGTACTCAAAGGCCCTTTTAAGCAATGCTGTTGTTGCATAGACTTATCATGCAAAGGCTCGTGTGATCAAGTCTGTTGTTGCGTAGACTTGTTACTGAATGTTGCAGATGTTACATCTCTAGGTATCGGTTAAGAGCCAAAAATATTACATAATCAAATTCAATCTATTAAGAAAGAGACATCATTTAACAACATTACCTAGATCTTATGTCGCATGTTCAGAATTAAAGCAAAATTTTGCGTCTAAACATGTGGTATAAAAATTTTAACCGCTTTCTAGTAAAAATTTTTGTAAGTTAACAAAAAAAAACGGCAGACCAATAAAATTTTTTCTATTTCAAGCCAATACAGGAACTTTTGGCAGCAAAATGGTTGGAGATTTAAATTTATCTTTTGTCAGGGAATAATGATGTACAGATCGTTTCAATAACTTTAATCCAAAAATAACAGCCGAGCAACTTGTTAAAAACATACTGCGAACGTTTCGGCCCTCAACTGGTGCCATTTTCAACGCAAATAATGTACCTCAAACAGGTTGGCTAGCAACTACGCCATACTGACACAAAAATAAACACACTAGAAGCGATGGTCACGTGTTAAATAAACGGAGAGGAAAGGATTTGGAGTCTACATTTAAACTAGGTTTCAATTGCTGAATGTAAAGAGATTCTAGAATGAGGAGTTTGGATTTGTCAGGAGAGCTGGTGACAATTTGTGGGTTGTTGAAGTCAACTCTGTGATTTGGATTTGATTGTAAATGGTTACACACTTCCGAGTTGAGACTAGTCTGGTGCTCATCCAGGCGTTTTACTAAATTCCGGCGAGTTTGGCCAATATAGAAAGAGCCACAAGAACAATTTAACCGGTATACTACGTTGCTTCGTAATAACTGGGGTTGGGGATCTTTAAAGTGTAGTTGTTGCTTGAGGTTTTTGGTAACATGGACGAATCTAAGCATGGTATCTGGTAAATGCTTGTCAATGAATTCTTTTAATTCTTTCTCAACGTGATGGGAGATATTTCCTAGGTAAGGTAACTTGAATAAAAAATATTTGGAGGGATTCTATTGAATGAAAGGAGTCCGAGGAGCAAACTTTTTGTTCAAAAATTGCCTGATGCATTTATCGATGAAGCCAGATGGATATTCATTCCGCAAAAGTGTGTTTTTGATGAAGCGAAATTCTGTATCAATTTGAGAATAGGAATTGCAGATAGAATAGGAACGATGAAGAAGGGAGTTTACCAGATTTCGCTTGTAACGAAGAGGGGAAAAGCTAGAAAATTTTGTAAGGTGGCCAGTGCTTGTGGGTTTGTGATAGGTACTAGTTTTAATTCCTTTGTCAGTTTTTTCGATGAGAACATCAAGAAAAGCCAGAGAGTTGTGCGATTCTACTTCCTTGGTAAATTGAATTTGACTGTGCACGTTGTTAGGATTACGAAGAAATATCTCAATAGAGGAGGTATTAGTAAAAGTAGCAAAACAATCGTCAACATAGCGACAAAAGAACTTTGGTTGATGGTCCAGGGGCGTGCGTTCGATCGCTTTATCAATTACATAATTCATCATGACGTCAGCTAGTAGGGGTCCAATGGGGGAGCCCATGGCCACACCGTCTAGCTGTTTGTAGAATTTATTATTGAATTGAAAAGTTGTGTTTTTTGTTGACCAGCTCAATAGCTTCAGTAATCTACTTTTGTTAAGGCCATTCCACTCTGTAGTGTTATCAACATAAATGGATTCGAGTATGAGGTTTAAAGTAAATGAGAGAGGAACGTTGGTAAAAAGGCTTTTGACGTCAAATGACACCATGGTTTGGTTGGCAAAATTATAATTGGAAATTTTGGAAAGAAAGGTTAAGGTGTCTGAGATGTTGGTGGGATGTTGTCTGAGGTTTGCGAGAGATTGCGATAACCACCGGGCACATTCATGATTAAAGGACCCACTAGAGGAAAGAATTGGTCTCAGGGGAATTCCAGGTTTGCGTAGTTTTCCTCTAGTGGGTCCTTTAATCATGAATGTGCAATCAATTTAATCATAAATTCTCTAAATCTTCAACTTTTCTCTTCATTCTTTTTCACTTTTCATTTCATCCACCATCATCGTTCCTCTTGTTAAACGTCTCAATCAATTAATTTAATCAATCAATTAATCAATTTAATCATAAATTCTCTAAATCTTCAACTTTTCTCTTCATTCTTTTTCACTTTTCATTTCATCCACCATCATCGTTCCTCTTGTTAAACGTCTCAATCAATTAATTTAATCAATTAATTAATCAATTTAATCATAAATTCTCTAAATCTTCCAACTTTCACTTTTCGTTTCATCCACCATCATCGTTCCTCTTGTTAAACGTCTTTCATTCTTTTCTCGAACACTGTTCTTAATACACAACCATGTCTTACAATGTGTATCAGCCCTCTCTCTTTTTTTTCTTTTCGTGATATCGATTAATTGTATTGGCATTTTATTCACGAAATTTATGACTTCCTGCATTTTTTCAACTTTTCTGTCCACTTTACTCTCTCAACTGTTAAATCTGAGGCCTAACGGAATTTCTAATAGTCAAACTCTTTGGTCATTGTCATATACAAAACTTCATTGAACAATTTTCGTTGCAGCGAAGATGAAATATCACGAATTGCCATATTTAAAACGGCATCACGCAATCGTTAATTATGTCATAGATTAGTAAAAATGTAAAAGGAAACGAATCGTTTGGTTGAGTTACAAAGAATTGCGGAGGGTAGTTACATCGATTGACGTCATACGAGGGTATTTTTTAAAAGATAAGCTGCCTGAAGCCGAGACATAGTGTCAAAGTGCGTATGAAATCATTATGTGACCGACAAGCACGTAGTAGTTCGTGTTATCCCAAACTTGAAATTATCTCAAAATAACGATGCACACAGCAAGCTAATTAAGGAAATACAAGGCTGGTGACATGTTGGTGCTCTTGGCGACGGTTGTTTTCCTCGAATATCTTTTTAATCACGTATTTCTGTAATAATCTTTTCCCCCATCCACAGTCTCCTGCTTAAATCTTCTTATTCTCACTTCCACAATTATCCTTTTCTGGAATGAATGATTTCTAGATCAAAAAGAGGCATAATTTCCAACACTTGCAAAGCTTTACAATTTTGAAAACTTATATGTGTTCACAAAGCAAAAAAGAATTATCTGTACACCAATTTAAACTTTCAGACTAAGTTTCAATCTCACTACCACTTATACGCATTCACAAAACAAAAAGAACTTTCACTTCATTGTTATTTTGTACAAATTCACCTTTACAGATTTTTATCGCATAACCCTACAACCAAAAGATCACAATAGTTTCGTTGTTAACATCACGTATACACGTAACATAACAAAAACCTTTAATATAATTGATCTCAATTTATAAAAGTTTTAACTAACAATCTTTTCATCGCGCATTAAAACAACTTCAATACTCGTGTACTGGCAGCAGTAAATTGCAAATCAAAAATTAAAATAAATCAAAACATCTAGGCCTATGACCTTATTTTATTTTTATGCGTTCTCATAGTAACCGTTTCTAAGCGCTGCAGCCACAAGCTTTGGCTCTGTTTGAAGTAAACCAAGTCTGATGAAACTTAGCATCTGGCAATACTCACAGCTCTCTTTTTCAGCAAACTAAGACATTAATTACAGATATAACAGGCATAAATACAAAAATTTTGTACGTGCTTGCTTATTTTTGTCAAATGTTTTAAAGTCCTATTAAACGTTCTAACTAGAGCAGTGGTTCTCAAACTTTTTCGTGCCGTGGCCCATTTCGAGGGGCCACAAATCTTTGTGGCCCAGTTTCTTGCCGTGGCCAACCTTTTCTGTGTGCCGTGGCCCACAGATTTTCGTGGCCCACTTTGATTACATCTGCAATGTAATGATGACAATGTTGCTGGGATTAGCGTCACAACTCATTGCAGCATCTCTAAAAAAACAGTCATTGCCTCCCCAGTGCCGAGGATGAACAGTTCGCGGGTGGAATCGCAGTTGATTTACAAAGGAAAATAAGGTCATTGCGCCTCCAATTCATAGGTGCTGGTCAGTGTGGCTGTTCATGTGCACCAGTGTTTCTCAGCTTCATTCGGCTTGCAAACCAATTGTTAAAGTACGCAAACATCCGTGGCCCACTCGACTTACGTGCTGTGGTCCACCGGTTCAGAACCGGTGTACTAGATTGTTGTAACTACATGTTGCGCTTTTAGCGTTTTATCCTAGTTGATTTTGAAACAAAAACTGGCAATTATTTGAAAATTGCAAGTAACATTTTTTTCTCGCTGTGCAATCAACTGACAGTTTCTAATACCTATAAAACCTAGTCCAAGACCTTGTAATTTAAACGTATGAGGTATTTTTCAAACTTTACCAGAATTTCTCAACCAGATGTTGACTCGTAAATGCTACTCATAAACAAAATCTGATCTCACCATCTTTTATTTTCAGAAATCTTTTCATAATCTTTTTCTAAGTAAACATCATACTTGTGTTTTTATGGCTGTTATTACTTACACATTTATAGAACAAATTTTTAAACCTTACTTTTTAGATACATCAAATATTTAAAATTTCATTCAAGCATTTTCACAAACATTAAATTCATGATTTCTAACATGGCTATACCGAATTTTAAACACAAACAGTTCAATCAGGTCAATTGAGTCAAATTTTAGTTCTACTGCATTTCAGTTCAGTGTTCAGTTTATTATTTGGTTCGTCTGTAAAGACGCGCAGGCAATATAATATAACAATGAAATATAAAAATGCGCACACAAAAACAAAAGTATTTACCGACCAGGAGATACCGAAAAAACCGTTAAGTTGTCAAGTCAGGTATTCACTAAAGAATAAACTTAAAATTTGTACAGCTTGATAAGCATTTACATAGTAAAATTAGGGCTAGTTTTGAAAGCTTTTATCTGTTTGCCCTCACCAAAGACTGAGCTCACAACTTTTGTCATTTTGCTGTTATTATGCAACAAAACTTTTTCATATGTGCACTTTACATTTAAGAAACCTTTAAAAACTCAAGCTAATTATTGTTGTCAGACATAAAATTATCTGCTTTAATCACCGTCACTCACGAAGATGTGACAAAAATGATGACTCATTTTTTAAAAATTCTGTTCTGTATAATTTTTTTCTTTTCAATCAAAGCTACCATTTGTAAAAGCATTTGAATGTGATTAAGACAGAAAATGAAGAAATCTTTGTAAACGTTGTTACAAGTATCTGTCACTAAGCAATAAACTCACAAATTTATTTAATATATCAAATATTTTCAGATTTTGATTAATTACACTCACCACTCATCGCGTTTAAATTTCGGCCTCAGGTACAAGCAGCCAACATACAAAATGTGTAAATTTATCAGTAAATCTAGAATTTTTTTTACATTTCTCACTAAACCTCAAAACTACATCTTTTATAAAAATCTTTCCTTATTATAAGACAAAAAATCTAAACTTAAGATTTACCTACAACAAATTTTTTCAATTTTCTCCCAATTTCTTTTCGCTATGTCCATCAAATTTGTAACGGTCAACATCAACACACTTGATTTCAAAACAAAATTTTAGAAACTTACTCTCGTCACATATTCAACAAGTAACTTTGAGATAAAAAAAGTTAAACTTTTAATTTAGTCGGGCTTTAAAATCTTCGTCTACTTCACCAAAAATCAAACACAGCTTTTAGGCAAAATTTTACACAAAACATTTTACACAAAACTTTTACAGCAAACTTTTACACAAAACATACTAGAATTAGAGTTGGGGTTACGTTAAGGTTAGAGATAAGCATCGCCGCCAGCTCCCCCGCAACACCAACAAAATGACGCATCCTACACTACTGATATAATCACGGAGAATGCAAAAAAAAGAGAATGCAAGATTTATGAATGAAATTTTGTATGCAGATGACTTGGTTTTAATCGGTAAAGGTATAGAGGATCTGAAAGTAAAATTTTTGAAATGTAAGAGATGTTTGAGAGCTAGAAGTTAAAGATTAACATCAAAAAGACCAAAGTGATGTTGAGTAGTTCAAAAGGTGAAGTATTCCAGAGTAAAGTTGTTCTATGTGCCAAAGCGGTAAGGGAATATTGGAAAATTTGGTAATGTGCACAAAATGTAGTAGATAGGTTCATGCTAGATGCGCAAAAATGAAGAGAGTCATCACAAATCTGGGAAATGGTTTTGTTAGAAAATAATGTATTGAGAAAACAAAAAAACAGAAAAAGAAATATCATTTTTTGACCAGGTCGAGTTTGTGAGAAGTTTTTGCAACTTGGGATCAGGTTAAATGCTTGTGATGGAAGTGAAGCAGCAGCGACAGCAAGAACAAGAATTAGACTGCACTAACCAACAGCTGCCTCAACGTGATGGTGCGGTGTTTGATCCCGCTTGGGTTGGGTTGAAATGGCTTTTGGCCTTTCCGAGGGTCCCGGTTACGCCGAGCACTCCCTTCACAGAAACCATTTTTTCGCCATGCTGCCTCCTGAACGACCGCAGAACAGCAGCACGCAGCCTCTTTGAAATCGGTTGCCTGTCTTTTCTCTTCTCCTGCCTTTCTCTTGTTCGTCTCCCCATTCTTCTGATGAGCAATAACGTTCATCCTAACTTTGGCCCTGTTTTTTCCTGTTCAGTGTGTGCTGGAAATGTGACTTGGCGGAGTAGGTTAGTGCAATGCTTCATCTTCTCCAAATGGATCCATTTAAAGTGTCCACTACTCTCTTTTTCTAGATTCAGAACTCTAGGCAGCTCTCACTCCTGGAGTTTCCCCTTTTCTGCGTTCTTAATTCTTCTGAGATCCTACACCTACTAACACTGTGACTTCTTCCTCCAGCTTGTAAACCTACATTGTTCAATCTGGCCCCCCTCTGCTAATGCAGCCCTCCCGCCCCACACTCGCCTTCAAACCTCTTATCTCCTTTCCGTATCTTCTCCCGCTGCACCCTCACCACGGTCTCATGCTTCTCGTTGTTTCTACTTCCTTTTCTCCCCTGACTCCATCAGGGTTTTTCAATGAAATGATGAGAGTTTCCGAGCCAGAAGAACTGAAATATTACACTTTATCTCGTCTCATACCGTTGACCTTATTTGTATCCAGGGTTCTAACATTAATTTATCTTGTTCGTTTCGGATCTCCGGATTCTTTGCTTTGCGATCTGATTGCAACCACTCCCGGTCTGGCATTCTTTCTCCTGATGCCACGCACGCTCTCGGCGGCGTCATCATTTTTATCAGGCAATGCTCATTCATCTCTGAACTTTCAACTTCCTCTCTTTCTTCGTTTGACCCTTACTCTGATTATGCAAAGGTCAACATCTTTTTAAACAACTCTTCATCAATTTTATTCCTTAATGTTTATGCTCCTTCTATCCGTCTTCTCCGACGAAAAACAGAACCAACTTCTTTTCTCCCTCCATCTTTCCCTCCTTCAAAAATCTCTTCATTTTGGGAGACTTCAACTGCCATCACCCCTTTTGGGACTCAAAAAGGACTTACGATCCTCATAAAAGAAAGTATTCGATCGGGTTATCTCCTCTGATTTCCTCTCCCTCATTGACTCTGATATACCTACTCTTCTTCATCGCTCCTTCCCTGACATCTCTTTGCTCCCTCTTCTCTCGCCCTATTTTGCTCCTGGGAGGTGCTTCAGGGACTGGGTTCTGATCATTAACCTATTCTACTAACTATTACTCATTCTCTGGTCTTTTGCCCCAACGAACATCCCTTTACCTTAAATTTTCAGGAAGCTCGTTGGGATCACTTTGCTTCTTACTTTGACTCTCACTGTCTTTCTGAAGAGGAATACGTGTCTCTTTCTCTTTCCTCTGCTGCTGCTCTCTTCACTTCTCCGACACTGAATGCGGCCAAACCTTCCATTCCTTTCGGGCACGTCAAACGCCTACCTAAAGCCTGATGGTATGCTGAAATAAAAGAAGCGGCCAGTGAAAGACGTAAGCTTTCGCTGCAGCTCTCAGAAGCGATGGAGATTGTTAGGTTTATATCTTTGCTTCCCGACGTGCTTCGTCTGTCATCGCCAAGACCAAAGCTGAGGCATGGAAGACGACTTGCTCTTCCTTCTCGCCCAAATCTAATCCTAAATCTGTGTACTCTCTCCTTCTTTCTGTCACCGACACTTCTTCCTCTCCTAACTTCCCCAGCTGTTCCTCTACCAGGAAGTCGGCTTCAGTCTTTGCCAATTAGCTGATATCCCACTTTTCTGTCTCCCAGCCAAAGACCCTGCGTAGCAGAGCCAAAGGCTATTTTTCCAAGCTACGCCGAGCCACGTATCCTGAGGAGTCTCACTCGTCCTTTTGCTTCCCCTTCTCTCCCGCTGAATTTCTTGCGGCTGCATTTAACCTCTCCTCGTCCATTGCCACTGGCCCAGACAAAGTTGCCTATCCCATGCTAAAGCACCTTCCTCTATGTGGCATGGATCTTCTCCTATACATTTTCAATCTTTCCTGGTCTTTGCATTCCTTTCCTTCCATCTGGAAGACATCTTCCATTTATTCCATCCATAAGATGGGAAAGCCTCTTGACTCTCTTGCTCCTTCCGGCCTATTTTTCTCACCTCCTTCGTCTCAAAGCTGTTTGAACGCATCACTCTATCCCGTCTACTCTTCTTTCTAGAGTTTAATTCCATTCTCTTTCCCCGCCAGGCCGGTTTTGGCCCTAAACAGTCTACTCTAGATCAAATTCTGTTCCTCTCTCTTTCCATTTCGGATGGGTTTAACAAACCCAAGCCGGGCTCTAGGACGATCCTGTCTACTATTGGTTTCTCGAAAGCGTTCAACTCTGTCCGGCATCCCGATCTTTGCCACAAACTCATTTCGGCTGGCCTCCCGCTTTGCTTTGTTCGTTGGACTCAATCTTTCCTTTCTGATAGGTGCGCTTGCGTGATTTATCAAAATCACAAAAGTCGCTCCTTTCGAGTCCGTCGAGGTGTTCCGCAAGGACCCGTTCTTGGCCATGTATTTTTTCTCTCTTCATCAATGATCTTCCGTCTTTTCTGCCTTCTTCCGTCAGCCGTTCTCTATTTACGCTAATAATCTGGCCATTTGGTCTTCCTCCCCTCGGTCCCCATTGCAGTGGATGCCACACAAGGAGCTCTGTTTCGATTGGAGCGCTGGTCTGAGTACTGGTGTCTTCCTCTCAATCCGAACAAATGTGAAGTCTCCTTCTTCTCAGTGGATCCCCACCAAGCTAACCTCCAACCCAATTTCCTCTTACTCGGCTCCCGCCTCCGTTTCAATCCAACTCCAATCTTTCTTGGGGTCACCTTTGACCGCTCTCTTTCCCTTTCTAAACATGTATCTTCGCTGAAGGCCAAGTTCATCCCACGTCTCAAGGCCCTACGCTGTATCTCTGCTTCGTCATGGAGCTTCTCTAAGGAGTCCCTCTCTCTTCCGTATAAATCTTTTCTTCCACCTTTTCTCACTTATGCTTCACCCGGATGGTTTCCTTTCTTAAGCGTAACCAATATCACCAAAATGGAGTGCCTCCACCGAGCGGCTAGTCGCGCCATCACTGGCTGCCTCTCGTCCTCCCTTATCCCTCTTCTTCTCTCCGAGGCCTCTTTACATCTCCTACGAGTCACCCTGACTCATTTCGCTTTTTCATCTTATGAGCGGGCTCTTTATCTCCCAATCTCCTTTCCTATTTCAGGTTTGGCCAGACTTGGAGTGAAACCAAGACTCTGCAGATCGTCCTGGAGAGCTCTTGCGTCCACTTACCCGCTCATGCTTCCTTCTACTTCTCTTAGGGAGGCTCTTCTTGCGTGCCCTCCCTTTTCTCCTTGGAATCTGCCTTCGTTCACTGTGGAGTCCACCCTTTCCACTCCATGCTCTCGCTCTGATCCCCTCACTCTCTCGCCAAGGTGCGGCTCTCGCCCACGTTGACTCTCCCCCTCTGATGATCTGGCACTCTGGACAGACGGCTCTGTTCCATTTCCTCTTGGCAAGGGCGGCTCCGGCGTACTTGCCAACTGTTCTCTCTGTGACACTGAGGCCACTCTTTCCTTTTGGGAAGGCCCAGTATGCTCAAGTTTTTCTGCTGAAGCCTGGGCCATTCTGCACGCTCTTTGCTGGTCTCGGCAGCACCAAAAAGTCTGCCATTTCTCTTCTCTTCTCCTACTATCTGACTTTTGTTCTGTCCACGCCTCCCTGTGCTTTCCTCCGTCTTTCCTCTTATCTCAAAGTCTCTGGCAGATTTGGCAGGAACTGTCTTCTCTCTCCTCCTGTTCTATCAGGCTACAATGAGTCTCCGGATACTCGTTTCTCCAGGGGAACGACGCGGCTGATGAACTGGTCAGATGGGGAGCGCTACTTCCGCCCTCCGCAATCCCTTGTAGTGTCTCTCCTGTTATCCCTCATATCCAGTCTCGTCTTTTCTCGGACTGGAGGTGTACTGTTTCATCTAAATTCTTCGACACACAGGTTCCCTCAATTTCCACCGAGGAACTTGTGCTCCCTCGTCATGCTCGCTGTGTCCTCACTCGTATACGTTGCAACGGACACAGCCTTCTTTTAGGTTCTTACCTCTCTAGGATTGGCAGAATCGATAATCCTTCCTGCAGCGCTTGCGGACCTTCGTCCCAGGGCACCTCTTATTTTATTCTGCACTGTCCAGCTACGGACTCTTTGCGGCGCTCACTCTTTGGCGACTCTCTGTCTGTCTACGACCTCTGGTCCAGACCCTAGGGAGTTGCCCGGCTTCTGGCGCTCAATGGTCTTCCGCCATGCCCCCATCCCTCGGAAGGGATTGGACAATCAACAACAACAACAAGGTGAATAGAAAATAATTTTGGAATAAAACTTTTTTTTATATAAACATTTTTGTTTGCATTGTTTTATAATAATTTCACAATATTTTGTTTAGTTATAGGCTACTGTAGAAGGTTAACAAATAGTAGCGTTGCATTTTTAATCGCTTTGCCATAGTTAAAAATTAGGGGTGTTTCAATAGGTTGCGAGATTTTTACAAACTAGAACAAACTTTTTCCAAGAAGTAGTCACGTGACTTGGAACATCAACTTATTACTAAACACCTTCAGTGTGGTAAGTAGTTTGCTTTCTTACGTTTTGTTTTGACAAAATTTGAATAGGCATGATATGAGCAAAAAATATTGGAATCTCACATTAGGTTTTAAATTTCTAATAGAAATGCAATGACTCAGATATACAAACCAGAATCCAAAGGAAAGAAATATGCAAAACATATTCCAGAGGCCATTAATAGTGCTTTGGCGGATTATCGACGTGATATGTTTTTTCGGGCATGTTTTCGAAAGCATGGAATTTCAAATGCAGTCCTAACTTGGAGGGCACGTAACCCACATATGAAACCCCAAGAGGACCAAACCGTTTTAAGCAAAGATAGAGAGAAATTTATGGCCAAAAGAGTCGCAAGTTGTGCTACATTGGGCTTTCTACTGCATAGTACTGAAGTTCGTTGACTGGTTAAAAGATACCTTGATAAACGTGGTTTAGTCATGTCATGCATATTCAA
Organism: Trididemnum clinides; assembly: GCA_963675345.1. NCBI lineage: Eukaryota > Metazoa > Chordata > Ascidiacea > Aplousobranchia > Didemnidae > Trididemnum > Trididemnum clinides. The sequence continues at coordinate 18,731,425 of OY776293.1, read as the reverse complement.
AAACAATATGCCATGTAAAGACTGGGTTGATTCTTTTGTGAGGAAAAACCAACAAATAATTTCTCATAAAATATTTCAAAACGTATAACTAACGAGAGCATCATTGTCACCATCTACCGCAAAAGATTTTATTTTAATGGTGCACAAACGCCTAGAGACGTTCCCTCATCAAACATAATAAACCATGATGAAGCAAACTTGCAAGATGATTCGGAAAAAAAGAAAGTGGTATCAAAACGAGGTATCAAATACTCAGATCGAGTGATGGACTTTAGCAAATTTGCAATATTAGTGATATTTGCTGGTTGCGCAGAGGGAACGTTACTTCATCCTTATGTATGCTTCAAAGCTTCCCATTAAAATGAGCCTTGGACAGTCGGTGGAACACCTGGGACCAGATACAATCGTTCGGCGTCTGGTTCGTTCGAGCTGCAAACCCTTGAAGATTGTTTTGAGACTATTGCATTTCCACACTTGTCGAGACTTCAAGGGAAAAAAGTCTTGATCGGCCACAATTTCAGCTTTCACTTATCTGTGGAGGTTATCAGAAACTGTAAGCAGAACAACATCTTGCTTGTCTTTTTTCTGCCAACTTCGACTGACATCTTTGCAACCAGTGGATGTTTCTTTTTTCGTCCCTTGAAAAGTAGTGTATAAAGTTGAATGTTTTTCGGGCCAGATAATATCCACTAGCGACAGTCGTTGTGTGATAAAATTAATGACCAGAAGTGGTTTTAATTGGAGGTGGCCCCAACCTAAGGGCATCATGCATTACCCTTTTTCAGATATCAAGACCAAAATTGCTCCTCCAGTACCAAAGAAACGACGAGTTTTTCTGTTCCAGAGCTGAATGACGTGTAGGGATTTAAGATGTGATAAAAAGGCTTTTTGATTGAAATTTGAACACTGTTTATTGACTTTGATTTGTGCCGGGGATGTTTTCGTCCTTGGCATTTATTCAAAAAAATGAATGTTTCGTTTCGTACAAACTGATTTTTGCTTGCTGCATTCTAGCCTGCAATATAATTAACATTGCTGTATTGATTAGCAGTAGTTTAAACTCGTTCCCGTTTATGCGTCTTTATTAACAGTATTTGAGGGATGGTCCCGCCTATTTTGCCATACTAACGTTGTTTGGATCGTGACTCTTTGAAAAAACTAAAAATAAATACACATTAACATATAATATATTTGCACTGTTTCGTCAGCCAACCCCGCCAAAGCACTGCGTGAGGGAATCTTCCTGCTGTACGCGACCAACCAAAAGTGGCTGAACCCCTTACGACTACCCCTAGATTGGACCCTCATAAACGGTAAAAATGTGGGGATAGAGGGGGCGAAGCATCCGACTCTCGTTTTCAAGTGGGACAAAGACATTGGTTTCGCTCATTTTCCAAAATTTTGAACATCATGCGCCTAACTTCCCGTTTTGTGACAGTCCCAGGCTACGTAAATTATGACGACATGGTTTGGAGGCGTTGATTGTTTGCTTTCATAGCGCCGCGGTTCGCATTTTTAACACTTTAAAGTTGGTGAGTGCGTTGTTATGATTTGTGATACCTTATCGCACAAACAACAATTATCCGAACAACGTTAGTATTGCAAAATAGGCACGACCACCCCTAAAGTACGGGTAATTCAAATGCATCGTCATCACTAGGTCTCATGTCAAGTGCAACACACTTTACGTGGCCCCCGACCTGCCTAATATCCTACATGAGGCTGCATACGAAACAAACCCAAACAATCTAACACAAAACACAAGACTTACGGACTGTTTACTTTTGAACCAGATTTGTATTGACGTTACTGCTAACCGTTCAAGTATGAACTAGGACTGATATCCTTACACAAAGCTGATCACACAACAAGTGGTTCGGCTTAGAAAGACCTTCCAAAGGTTACAAACTAAATGCTGTGCTTTAAGGCATAGTTGGCAACACGTGGTTACATGTCAGCAAGCCTCGGCGCGCAAGATCAGCTCGAAAGACGTGGGTTCGAATCCCACATGAACCAGACACGACGCAACACACCTCCAGACAAAAATTAGTTTTTATAAAAGGTCACGATCCGAACAACGTTAGTATAGCGAAATAGGCTACACCATCCCTGGACCCAGGTTTCGGCCTCGTTAGCAAGGACTCGTCCCACACGACACGGCGCCCCCGGAGGGGGTGTTGTGTGCATGGAATTAGAAATTAACGTTGCTCCTTCATCGCAGGTGGACGCGATGCAGGACTAGAAAATAAAATAAATAGTTACAGTGTCGGGGTAAAGTGATGTGGCGTGGCAAACTATAGCAGCGCATAGGCCAACGTTAGAGTGCTAAAAGTGCAAACTGTCGCGCTAGTTAAAACAAACCATGTTGTCAGAATCAACGAAGCCCAGGACTGTGATAAAGTGGGCAGTCGGTTGCGTGGTGTTAAAAATTTAGGCGGCTGGGCGAAACCAATGACTTTGCTCCACTCGAAAACGAGGGTCGGATGCCTAACTGCAAACACTAACTTTATAGTTTTTTTCAAGATCTTGAAAATGCCAATAAAAAATATGTTGAAATCGTTCCTATTTACCCCGTTTTACGGAAGATTTTTTGTTTTGTTAACGCCAGCCTGAGTTGTTAGACTGGGTGTTTTAGCGCCCACTGCGGCTACTTGGTTCAAGAATTAAGACTGAAATTTTTGCTTTGAGCGCAAAAAATTAAAAAGCACTGAATTGAGAAACTTTTTATCTACTTTGTGCATGCGGTTAGTTTCTATTTATTCTGTTGTTCGAAACCGGGTTTTTTTCCTAAGTTCAATGTCATTCTTGAAAATTTTTTCATAATGGCTCATGCAATGGTTTCAGCAATTGTTGCAACATTATTACAGGCAGAGGTAGTCAGTAATGAATTAGTTTAATTTAAAAAAACTACATAAACAGGTTTTTCAATAACGAGCTACTAACTTAATTAGTTTCATTTTCTACTACTTCTGCTTTTACTTGAGCAAAAAGAGTAGGAAGTAATGCTACTTTAGTAGTTAAAACTTTTACTCAAGTAGATGTTAGAGATTTAATGTCTTTTTAACTGAAATGCGGTGTGCTAGCGTAAACACAGCTCTTAATTAAAGATTATATTTTTTGAAAATCTTTCATTGAAGTGAGACATTTCTTCATTTGAATATTGATAACGATCTGGTGGACATACTAACGTTTATAGCTAACTATGCAACGTGCGGTGAGCAAGGCTAGTTATCATACCTTTTGATTTTGAAGTTTTTAGTGCCTTAAGTGAATTCAGATACTCTCCAGTTTTTAATTTTTTGCAATTTGTGTTATCAGTCCAAGCATGAAGCAGTTTGTTTAGAAATTATCGACTGCTCTTGTCAAGGAAGTACAAGGGGGAAAAGGAAACAATCCTCCTCCCAAAAAAATTAAAGTTTCTTTTTTTAGTTGAATTCTGCAGTGCCCTTCTAAACCAAGGCATCATGCTAACATGACCTCCGCAAATATCTTCAAAATTTGGTTACACCACTGATTCTTACCAAAACTAATGAACACAAAAGTAAATATACTACCAGGAATCTACCCGTGAAGTAACTTGATCGAAGCGATCCAGGTTGATAATCATATAATAGATAAAATCAAGGTACACTAGATCAGCTGAGCTACTTTATTATCAGAAAAATCGATTTCGCCCTATACAGGCATTTTCAATTTCTATGTAAAACGAAAATACAAAATGCATAAACCAACTTACCGTAATTATAAAATAAGAAAACAGAACTGACTATCTCACACTGGTTGGAAATTAAAATACAAAGCTGGCTAATAATATTTCGTGAACTTATTTATATGAACGGGAAATAAACTAAACTAAGGGGGTTGACTAACTACTCACTTGAACAAAACATTACATAATGCTATTCCTCGACTAAAACTAAACAGACAATATAGTACCAAACTAAAGACATAAAAGAGAAAAAAAACTAAAACTTGTTACTCGCTCATAGCTAGTTACTAAGTAATAAGATAAAAGGCTCAAAAAATTTTTTGAAATAAGTGTTACGTCATAAACAAGAAAAAATGATAAGAGACATACGACATAAATCATTTAATAGCTGGCAAAATCATAGTTTGTAGGTTTATAGACGCTCCAAGTTTATGAAACCATTTATCTTCATATATATCTAACACATCAAATGGTGGTTCTTCAACAAATATAACAGAAAAACACTGTGACAAACTAGGACGGCGTGCTAACAAAAGATTGTGATTAGATTTATAATGTTGCAGGAGAGCGGTACTATCGTTTTGGGTCGAAATATCAAATTTTTTCCAAGTGTGTCTATGGTTATTCCATCTAACTGAAAATTTATTTTTTGTCTGTCCAACGTATTGAGCATTACAATTTACACAATTAGCAACATAAATTCCATAATTTCTACAATTTAACGATTGCTTAAGTTTAACTTGTCTGTTGTTTTTTTCGCATTTAATATAATTTACACTCTTTACCATGCCTTCATATTTGCTAAATTTTCCACAAAGGGCGCAATTGCCACACGGGCTTGATGAACCAAGTTTTAAAATCTTTTGTTGTTTGTGGGCTAAAGTTTTGTATTTCGTTAATGTATTTGCCAGACATGCTGGTCTTTTGTATATAACATTGGCTTCTGGTTTTATGGAGCGTTCTTTATCAGTAAATTGTAGAAATTGTGGAAAGCCTGTTGCCCATGGAACCGGATTCTTTTCTGTCTGTTTTTTCTGATTGTTAGGTCCAAATCTTTCTGTCCAAGTGCTTACTTTTTGAATCATGTTCTGTGCCACTTTTTTATTAAACCCGGAGCTTAAGCACTTATCTTTTAATTCGTTTATGCTATTTAGGTAGTCTTCTTGTCTTTCGTTTAATCTGCGTAATCTCACTGCTTCACTAAAAATGATACCTTTAAAGATATGAAGTGGATGGTATGAGTTTCCGTGTAAAAACGTACGTCCTTGTGATGATTGCAAAAAATTATACTTTTTGTTCAGCTGCAAAAGCTTGAATGCAGATCTGGCTCGGTAGCCAGTTTCTTTCGCAAGATAATAATACTTATCTTGACGAGCCTTTCCTTTTTTTTTTTAGAAATTGAAAATGCCTGTATAGGGCGAAATCGATTTTTCTGATAATAAAGTAGCTCAGCTGATCTAGTGTACTTTGATTTTATCTATTATATGATTATCAACCTGGATCGCTTCGATCAAGTTACTTCACGGGTAGATTCCTGGTAGTATATTTACTTTTGCTGTCATATGTGATGGATAACCAAGGGATCCCATATGTTAGAAGTAACTCGTGGAAAAATCTGCGAAAAAACATTTGCATACCAGAAAAAATAACGTTCTTGTGGAGATGTATAGCTTATAATGTGCTCCTTCCTTCAAACAATAAATCTGGAATTGACTTTGATCTTTTATTAGCTCAACAGAAAAGAAAAGTCACCCAGCAAATTAAAGAACTTAATTTTTCTTACTCCTGTTTTAAGATGCAATTGGAGGCTCTACCAAGTAATATTAAAAAAAGCTTAAACAAGGAAAGATTAAAAAATAAGTTTAAGTATATAAACAAATTTAATTGGCTATCAAATAAGCAGAGAGTACTGAGACAAAAGATGAAGTTTTCAAAAAATGAGACCCAACGCATTAAGAATAGAAAAGACAAGAAAAGGTACCGAAAACGTAAGGCAGAAAAAAAGCGTATGTTAGAAATCAATAACGCCAATCTTACAGTGCTCAACAAATCGAAAGTTAATATAAACAACGATGATAAACGATTATTAGCTTTGGGCTTGAATTTTGTTCCCACCCCGTGCTCGACCGAAAAAATTGAAACAACAGAATGGTTAAATCTTCTCCATCCTATCAGAAGAATAGAATGGTCGTATGTATTTAATGACGGTGATCACAATAAAGTTTTACTACCTGAAAAACTTAAAGTTACTAAGTTTTCTAGACCAAGAATTGAAGACCTCGACAAAAAAACTATTGCATACACGCAAATGATTACGTCAAAACTAAGAAATCTGAAAGAAAAGGTAATTGACAATTTTAAAAGGCGTAATAACCTTAATGCTGTGTTGAATAAGAGTTTTAAAAAATTAAAGAAGTTAGTGAGAAACAACGATATTATTGTATGTAAAACGGACAAAGATGGTAAATTGGTTATTATCGATTTGGATACTTACAACAATATTATGAAAAGAGAATTGGAACAATTTCAAGAACTTAATATATCGCAAAGCGATTTTGAAAAGAAAGCTGCAATGGTCAGAAAAAAATGTGAAAATCTTGCTATTACTTTACACAAAGAACAAGTAATAGACAATAACTTACTATATCACACTACAGGACTAAAAATTACTGACGGTCAATACCATAAAGTTAAAGGTCCGAAAGCTAAAGAATTTTGCAATAACACACCGGCATATATCTATCCTTTGTTTAAAACGCACAAGCTTAAACCAGAACTTTTGGAATCCACGAGCCCAGAATTGATTCCCATTAGATTATTACAATCGGCAGGAAAAATTTTTATTTCGAGATTTACTGCATTTTTAGAGTATATTCTACAACCCATTAGTGTCAAATTTTGTCAAACTCAAATTGATGAATATTGCCAAGATAGCAAAAACTATTTGAAAGTATTAACAAAATGGAAAACGAATCAAATGAAAAAGCCAAAACAAACAGAATCATTGCATTTAGTCGCAGCAGATGTAACTGCATTGTATCCTACTATATCAAGAAACCTTGTTGGACAAGCTCTGAAAAAAGCATTGCAAGTGGTCAGTCCTTATAGTCAAAAAGCTATAAAAAGTATAGTTGAAATGGTGATGTTTTGTTTGGAAAATGTTATTACTCAATTTGGAAAAAAATTTTATAAACAAAAAACTGGCATAGTTACAGGAGACAATCATTCCGTTTCCTTGGCTAATATTGTAATGCATTTTATAATTGAACAAATTAGTGGTAATTTAAAACGGACAGAATTATTTAGACGATACATTGATGATATTTTCTTTATTTCATTCGGATTTAATAACACTAAATCTATACAAACAGCTTTAACCAATATTTTTCAAAATAATGGCTTGACCCTAACGTTTCGCGAGGTGAACAACAGGCAAACTGGACAAGGTGTAGAATTTTTAGATGTATTTCACCAAATTGAAGAAGATGACCCAATTGGTTTCGTAACAAAAAATTTTACAAAACCAACAGCAGCAGGACGTACGTTTTTACACGGAAACTCATACCATCCACTTCATATCTTTAAAGGTATCATTTTTAGTGAAGCAGTGAGATTACGCAGATTAAACGAAAGACAAGAAGACTACCTAAATAGCATAAACGAATTAAAAGATAAGTGCTTAAGCTCCGGGTTTAATAAAAAAGTGACACAGAACATGATTCAAAAAGTAAGCACTTGGACAGAAAGATTTGGACCTAACAATCAGAAAAAACAGACAGAAAAGAATCCGGTTCCATGGGCAACAGGCTTTCCACAATTTCTACAATTTACTGATAAAGAACGCTCCATAAAACCAGAAGCCAATGTTATATACAAAAGACCAGCATGTCTGGCAAATACATTAACGAAATACAAAACTTTAGCCCACAAACAACAAAAGATTTTAAAACTTGGTTCATCAAGCCCGTGTGGCAATTGCGCCCTTTGTGGAAAATTTAGCAAATATGAAGGCATGGTAAAGAGTGTAAATTATATTAAATGCGAAAAAAACAACAGACAAGTTAAACTTAAGTAATCGTTAAATTGTAGAAATTATGGAATTTATGTTGCTAATTGTGTAAATTGTAATGCTCAATACGTTGGACAGACAAAAAATAAATTTTCAGTTAGATGGAATAACCATAGACACACTTGGAAAAAATTTGATATTTCGACCCAAAACGATAGTACCGCTCTCCTGCAACATTATAAATCTAATCACAATCTTTTGTTAGCACGCCGTCCTAGTTTGTCACAGTGTTTTTCTGTTATATTTGTTGAAGAACCACCATTTGATGTGTTAGATATATATGAAGATAAATGGTTTCATAAACTTGGAGCGTCTATAAACCTACAAACTATGATTTTGCCAGCTATTAAATGATTTATGTCGTATGTCTCTTATCATTTTTTCTTGTTTATGACGTAACACTTATTTCAAAAAATTTTTTGAGCCTTTTATCTTATTACTTAGTAACTAGCTATGAGCGAGTAACAAGTTTTAGTTTTTTTTCTCTTTTATGTCTTTAGTTTGGTACTATATTGTCTGTTTAGTTTTAGTCGAGGAATAGCATTATGTAATGTTTTGTTCAAGTGAGTAGTTAGTCAACCCCCTTAGTTTAGTTTATTTCCCGTTCATATAAATAAGTTCACGAAATATTATTAGCCAGCTTTGTATTTTAATTTCCAACCAGTGTGAGATAGTCAGTTCTGTTTTCTTATTTTATAATTACGGTAAGTTGGTTTATGCATTTTGTATTTTCGTTTTACATAGAAATTGAAAATGCCTGTATAGGGCGAAATCGATTTTTCTGATAATAAAGTAGCTCAGCTGATCTAGTGTACCTTGATTTTATCCAAAACTAATGAAAAAAGTTGATCGCCAAAAATGTGACCTAAAATGCATAATTTTTGCCTCTCTTTTCTCAAAAAGTTTTCGCTGGCTACTCCATTCGGTATTCATTTTTGTACTCTTAAATTCAAATTTAATGAAGATCTAAGTTTTTTGTTTGGGATTTAGGGGAGTTGGTCTCATCGAGCCGCTTCACGTTTGAGCAACTTTTAATTAAAACAAAGGTTCTATCAAAAGTATATATCAACAATCAAATGGACCTACTAGAAATAGTAGTGTTTATTGGAATAATTATGCCAAGCGTCTGTACTATGTTGAACCATTTAGGTTATCAGCGGATTTCAATTTACTTGGAATCTCGGACTCGTTGAAATTAAAACCGTAGATTTTCTCTCCTTCATGTTACAATCTTTGTCACCTCGGATTGAAGCCAAACATACTATCATAAGACACAAAAGTTTCTGCGACACACGGTCTTTAACCTAAACTTTTCAAGTTTTCTGTAAAAGAAAAACTGTCATCAATCTAAATTAAGGCAACCCAAGAATCTTTAAGAAACAGTACCACCGCATCACATAATGTCTTCCTGGGAACCCTCCGTTATAGTGACGCTATTGCCGCACCATACACACAAAGATTTAGTTTGTCAGTGATGGAAACAAAACTACACTACAAGTTGGCACAGAGGCATTCATCTTTATAAATCGCTTCTAGTACTTTGCAATGTGATAGAATTTCCAAGTATAAGGATTGCTGATTTAAAGAGATAAAAACTGCCAAAAAAATGAAACTACTTTCTACATTTACTACTTAAGTAGTTTTTTTCGCTATTTTTTTACCTATTATTATTTTCTACTTTAACTTGAGCATTTTTTTGAGTAACAATCCCTTTACTGAAGATTTTTGGGCTGCTTTGACTAACTCTGGCCTTTGTTTTTCATTATTGCCATATACCGTATTTGCTCGTTTTGTAGCCCGGGCCCTTATTTTTTTCAACCAAACTCACTACCAGGCCCTTATTCAAACGGGCCCTTATTCAAGCACGGGCGCTTGTTATTTTCAAAGTAAAATTATGCACAAAAATTATCGTTGAGGACAAATATTTCACGACATTAATCCTTTTTCCATGTCAATTTATTCACGTCAAAAGCAAATTATTTACGTCTAAAGAGTAATTCCCTCATATTAGTTTAAATTATTAACAAGAAGTAACAAATCAAAATTTGAGCTGCTTCTTATTTCCTATTGTTCTCTACCACTGAAAAATCAGCTTTTACATCGGGCGGGTATTCAAGCACGGGCCCTTATTTATTTTTAAGTTCTGTTCACACGGGCGGCTATTCAAACGGGCCCTTAATCAAGACCGGGCGGTAAAACGAGCATATACGGTAGCCTGATTAATTTTGACATTAAAAATGGATTCGAAACTCGTGACACGGTTAAATAATCTTCAGGGATGAAAATGTTGGTCGTGCCATTTTGATGTACGCAGGTTTATTACAAGATTCTGCCACCACCATATCCAACTCATCAAAACTATTCCTAGATCCACAGAGTTTCTATTTAGCTGCGTGCCCGATTGGAAGTGAACAAAGACACGGCAGATAAAGCAAATAAGCTAGATGGATAAGAAATACTGTTGGCCTAATTATGTAATATGTCTTGATCCAAGTCAAAAAATTAATTGACATTGTTTATCAGGCAGCCAATCTATTCCTGGTTATCAGTTTCTATAAATTTGAATGATTCTAAGGCTTTTTTGAAGCGGCATTTTGATTGTTATTTCGTCCAAATGCGAAAAATTACTTATCCCAGGTGGTAAAAAGAGTTATGAATGCGGAATACTGTCTGCAGTTTGTCCTTTTCAACTATGTTTATACACATTAGCGGGTGAACCCCATTTAGAGGGCAGGATTTTAAATATTCCTATGAGTTAATATTAAACCGTGCATATGCCGGCTTGTCGATACTACCAATCAGAGGGATTTAGTGGCCCAGCGCCGCGAACAAAAAACGGAGCTTAAAAATATTCTGATATTTTCCAGGTTTTTTTTGTAGATCAATGTGGAGCGTAACATTGATGTCATCAGCAGACGTTGTGCCTGGGCATCTTGCAAATAGCATAAGTAGGTTTACTGCAACGTCATTAAGGTGAACAGTGTGGTTTATCAGCGTATAAAGACTATAGAGCCAAATTGATAAAAAGCGCAAAGTTAGTGTTTTTGCTCGTTAGTCACTGTACCTACTTGATAATTATCAAAAACAACCGAACTAGCTCAGTAGTGTATACTTTAACTTGTATTTTACCAGAGCTATTTTTCATTATTTATACTGGCAGTAACTGTGAGAACACTCTTTTTCAAAACATAGATCACATAAATTTTTTCGGTGAATTCAGCCATAAGGACAACCTAGATTGTTTTTTAAAGGTAGTTTTAGTAGTGTCTATTTCGCTTAATTTAGCAAAAATAAACGTTTTCTCCAGTAGAAACTTAATGCTAGGGTGCATCCAGATGAAATTTGTTTGAAGGAGAGACAGAATCGGTTTATGCTAAAGCCAAACGAATAACCTTTTTTGTGAGATAATCTACAGCATTTTTTGCAAGAATTAATCATTTTCCAAAGTAGCACCAGGCCTACTTTGCCGAAAGCACACGAATCAATTTACTCAAAAACACTATTTGATAAATTTTTCGAGACGGAGGAACAGAATTACCACTCGGTTCATCCAATCAGCCAAGCTTCTCCTGTAGCCTACAGCATGCTTGGAAGCACGGCATCCTACGCAAGCAAACAACCTGAATTTTTGAAAGGTGGAGAAAGTTAATTAAAACTGTAATCCAGGGGTGCCCAATAAGTCGATCACGTGCTAGCTTGTGAGGACTAAATAAGATTCCTGAAATACATTTTTACGCAGTGCTTCTGAAATGATAATTTCAAGTTGAGCAATGCTGAAATCTGTAGAAGCCGTTAGAAGGAGGGCCATTGTAAGCCCCCAGTGACATATACTTCCCCTAAGGAAAAGGCGTTGACGTTTTTTTTTTTAGAGACACCACTGCTCATGCAACCTTGTAAGGACATGTCGCAGCATATTAGACTCAAAAGCATAGGCTCGGTTTCTTTTGTTTCACAGCTTTACCACCTTGGTAGTTCTCCAGGGACTGGAATAAGTCAAAGTAGATCCCATGTCAATAAAGGTTGGGCACCCCTGCTGTAATCATACACCAACGCACAAAGAATTTCTCCCCTTCTTCAGAAAGTTTTACGGCTAGAGGGCAAGGGAGTTTGAGCGTTTTTTGGTTTCACATTATATTTTAGTGATCGAACGCAAAGAATTGAGTCAATGTCAACGTGAAGTCTCTTTTCGCAATTAGAAGCACTTTACATTTTCTCTTGCTTGGTTGCACTATGCATTGTAGAAACGCAAGGTTTGGGCAAGGCTTAATTACGAAGAAAACGGGAGGGGGCTAATCAAACCTTTTATGTTTTTGTAGCAAATCTGTTGACAGTCCGTGCTAAAGCTAAGAAGGTTTCAACTTACGTTAGACTCTCTGATAGCACTTCGATATTGTAAAAGCGGGTCTGAACACAACTGAGCTGTTGTTTCGCCGAAGAGAAATTTCTGCGATCTGAGAAAACAAATCACATACTATAAAAAAGTTTGCTGTTTTAACTTTCAACAAAGCAGCTTTCTGCGATTAAACATAAAATTATATCCAACATTTTTACATTTGAACGAACACGTTAAAACTTGAAATAGCAATAGAAAATTGTAGCTTACACAACATTACAAAAAATGACGCAAAGTCAAGCGGTATGCAACGTTTTATTGGTGGTATATACGATTTCGAAAAAGTTCTTCATCTACTTCAAACCAAGTAGGTTCTTCCTCTTCTTTCTCCGACGGGATTGACAAATTGCTTTTATCATTTTTGATTGGGATTATGGCTTTGTTTTTGTCTACTTCGACAGAAAGCAGCGCTGTACTTTTATCTTTTTTGGGAAAGGATGTTGTTTCTGTCTCGGTTCTTTCAGCTGGGGTTACTGTTATTTTTTCAGCTTTGTTTGGTGGGAATAAGAGTTTCATTTCTTCCTTATCTAGGGTGATAAACGCTCTTTTTTCGCTTTTTCTGGTTGAGGAAAACTCTTTTTGCTGGCTTTTTTTTGCTGACAAAGGCGCTTCTGTTAACTTTTCTTTTGTTGGGATTAACATTTTTTTTTCGTCACCTTCTTCTAAAGTTAACGATTTTTTCTCATCTTTTCTGACAAAAGACGAAGTTTCTGGCTCGTCCTTTTTTGTGAGGATAAACTCTTGGTTTTCGTTTTTTCCAGTAAAAGATGATTCATCTGTCATGCTTTTTTGCTTTAAAATTGTTTTTGGTTTTTCGTCATCCCCATTACAAGACATCGTTTTGAAAGCATTTTCTTCGTCTATTGCATCACAAGTCAGTGGTTCTTTTTCGTCTTTTACGGCCAGATTCAACGATAATCCCTCGTCTTCTTTGACGGAATTAAATACTTCTCCCTGCATGTTGTCTACAACGGAGGTTTTACTCTCGTCCTTTATGGATGGAGTAGACTTTTCTCCATTATTCCATTTAGCTTGGGGAAACGCTCCTTCCTTAACTCCCATTAGCGGATAAGATTCTGTATTATTTACATCGGTTTTGTTTAGTTGCTTTGACTGCTTTTGCCTGTAACATAAAAAAAACACATTTGTAAAGGTTGCTAAACATGTTATTCTTAACAAAAAGGCAATCATTAGGCGTTTCATTTTCATCAATAGTTAAAAAAATCTTCGCGATTTTTTGTCGAAACAGGTTTTTGATTCTGCTTTTATGTCTTTTGTAAAACCTTTAAAGCATTTTGCCATAGAAAGTTAAACATATTAGTTATCAAGCAATTCGGATTATTCTGTTTCTAATAGTGATGGGACGAGTACTCGGAATCGGAAATCGAAAATATCTGAACTTTATCTGATATCGGAATCGGAAAATTTTAATCGAATTTCCGATTTTGAAAACGTTTCTTTGGAATTTGTATGTTTGCAACTTAAATTATTGTACAATCTAAGAATATTGAGATTTGAATATGAATAAATACCTTCAAGGAATTTACTTGAATATTTTTTTTCTAAGCATTTACTCTTTTCATTTCATTTTATTACTTAAGAAACTTTTTTTCTTTTTTGCTGTAACAAATCCATTTATGTTTCCTCTAAATGCATAATTGATAAAAGTAATTTGTCCAAAAAGTATTTGTTTCTTAAACCAGCTTCAGGGTCTGAAATTTATCATTAATTCATTGCATGTATCGGAATCGGAATTTTAATGAGGTATCGGGACTCCTATCGGAATCGTCATAAAATTTGATCAATGTTTTTGTGAAACGACGCAGAAAAATGAGTTGAAACTTGGACGAGTAGAAAAGTGGACATTTTGCTTACATTTACCAAGAACGCTTTATGTTACTTATATTCAATCTGGTTAAAATATGTTTACATCTTACTTCCTACTTATTACCAGGTGATTCAAAAATAATGCCCTAAGTTTAACTAGCTATATCTTTCCAACGATAAAACTGCCTGTGAATAAACCACATCAAATGAAAAGGAAGGAAATAGTATTTTCAAAATCGATATTATTGTGACATCATAAGCGTGCATACCCCTTATGGTGTCATAGTCACCAATTTCCTCATCCACGAGATGAAAATTTTTTATGAGAATTGGTATCCACTTTTACTCAAAGTAGTTTTGCAATGAAAAAGAAGGTAAAACAATTAAAGAAAATAGCAAATGGTACAATAAGTTTTGAAGTGTAAGCTGTAAACAATTTTGTAAGTGTTCTATGTGCCCTCCGCCTGCTGTACGAACAACATCAAAACGATAATTAAACTCCTCTTAACAACCATTAAATTGTCCTATCAGTTAACTGCTGCCGTCATTCTGCTTTAAAGGCCATCTAAACTGGACGCTAATATTGGCACAAAAACCATATCTTTAATAAAAGCCATTAGAAAAAGTCGCTGGGCGTAAGGTCTGGTAATCTTGGCGCCCACAAGTGTAATGTTAAGTGTTGCGGTCCTGTGCGACCTGTCCAACGTTAAGATAGAGTTTCGGTGAGAAAACTTCGAACCTTACGACGCCAATGCGGTAGGGATTTATCTCGTTGAAAGATGAAATTATAAAAATCTTCATTGATTAGGGGAAAAAGTCATTGCTGTAGCATTTCAAGATAAGTTTGTTCTAAAATTGTGTTTTCCTCGAAAAAGAAAGGCTCATAAACTTTTCTCAAGAAAACGGCACGAAACACATTAAACTTCAGGAAATCACTGAGATCATCTACAACCTCTTGTGGATGTTCGAGTCCCAAATTCAGACATTGTGACAGTTAACTTTACCGTTGATATGAAATGTTGCTTCATCACGAAAAATAAAACGAGGTAAGAGGTTGTCATCTTTCATGTCTCATAAAATGGCTCTAGTACACTCCACACGCTTTGTTCTGACACAGCACGAGGGGATAGTACCATGTGCATCTTATGTGATCGCATGACTAAACGTCGTCTTAACACATGCCATACAGTTGGTTGAAGGAGGCCATGCTCTTGGCTTGGACGGCAGATGGACTTCCGTGGGCTTCGCGAAAAAATACCTTGAACTTCTAAGACTGTCTACTCTGAAGTCCTTGGTCGCAATGGGTTTTTCCTTTTACACAAGCAGCCGGTTTCCTCAAATTGTTTGTACCAACGACGAATGTTTTTAGCACTTGGCACAGCAATACCAAAACGCCGTTGGAACGCCGGCTACACTGAAATAACAGTTTTAGTTTTGCTGGACTGCAGAACACAAAAATATCTTGGTTACGCGTTTATCATCATGCGCGGAATAAAAAAACACGTAAAAACAATGGCTTGCTTGTGTATGACGTCACAATGATATCAATTTCCTAAAATTCTATTTCTTTTCCTTTTATTTGATGCATCATTCGTGGGCGATTTGTAAGCAAGATCGAGGCATTCTTTTAGAATCACCCAGCAGTTTAAATGGTAAAGTTTGACGCGTACATCTTGGAGGCTTCGATCAAATTTGCGGTTTCAAAACTGGGTGCGGCAAAAGCTTGCTGGGAGTGCAGCACAAATGGAAAGGAAATACATGTAGTTGTAACTGCTCCTATTTGCAGATACATAAGGACTAAAATGTAAATAATTGGTAGTTAAATTGATTTTCTCGTAAACGTCCTGCGTATTGCATTTACATAACACACAAGACGAATTATAATTTGTGTCAAAAAGATAACAACTCTGGTAAATAAAAGTACAATAATTTTTAACATTATTGACCTGATGTTACCTTGCTAGTTTCAAAAGCAAAAACAAGCATTTTGTTACTTACTTTCACACAGGAACTTTGCAATGCAGTAGTCGGTTGTCGATTTGCGTGCACATTGCAATATGAAGCATAATGCTCAGCAAACATACGAGTGATGGAGCCATTTACTACCGTTACTGTACTTCAGAAGAAACAGAAGTTGATAAAATAAAGAGAAAAGTGGCAGAAAAAAAGACAAGAAATACGACAGAAATTCTCTCAATTTTTTCGCTGCACAATTAAACACGAAACGAAATTTTTCTCGGTGGGATAGCTTTCGATATCAACCAAGCCTGCGGTTAGTATGCTATTATACTCTTACTCCTGAACAGTGCTTGCAGTGCCAACGTGTTTTTTTAATTTGAGATTTCCTTCTGTGGATCCGCCTAAATGAGTACAAATAGGTTCGCTGGGTGAAGGTTCTAGAAACAATGTGGTTGCCAGAGTCAACCCAAAATAGGAAGACCAATGAGAAGGAGGGCTTTTGACTTGCACATCACCTGTTAAAAGATACTTCTCCTTCAGATCCATTGAGTCCAAAGAAAGTAACTGTGGTGTAAAAAAAAACTGGCAAAAAGGAAACAAGGTGGTGGAAGGATGATGCTGTTTAGAAGACCCTTAAAGCGAGAAAAAAAAGTATGAACAATGAAAATACGAGAAAAGTGAAAAAGCTTAAGCAACGTATATGAAGTATAGAAATAAGGATGAAACACATCAATCGTATGGAAAAAACAAGAACTATGGGAAATAGAAATGGTTTCGGTGGTCTCTGAAAAGGAACTCAGATGGAGAGTTAACACTAGAAAAACCGCGGTTATTTTTGACCGCTTTTCAATTTTGTTTTTGATCTTACGACGTAGGCATTTGAAATTCGACTTCGGCCACCATGTGAGTTTTTACATATTTTCTAGAGATGCCAGGTCACAAAAGAATTAACTTGATCAAATCTCTAAAACGAAGTCAATGAAGCAATTTATTTAAAAAGACTAGCGGTCAAAATTGACTGCTGAGTGATTTGCTACAGAAACAAGCACTGTTTCTTCTTATCTAGCAGCTAGACAGTTTCAAACGATTTACGATAATCCGCGGATTCCTGCTCTCCTTTTTTGTCTCTTAAAATTTTCGTTATTTTGTCATAATGAAGTTTGTCTAAAACTAACATTTATTCTTTTTTATCAGCTTTTCAAACATCTATTTTTTTTCATCAGCAGCAGCACGGCAATTTGGATTGCCTCACTCATTTGTAGGCAAATAGTTGGTTGCATGAGACTTATTTTCAATTGTGGTAGGGAAGAAGTAGCTTTTGATTCATACTATAAATTGTCGTACAGAAATCTTTAGTAATGAAAATAATTTAAAATATCGCTATTTAGAGGTTTATTGTCCGTTGTAAAGCTGGTCACAGCATAATATTTAGATTTATTAGCAGATTGTTATCTTTAGGGTAAGGATTTTTATAGCCAGCAATTTGTTGTCATGGTTGAGGCAGAACAATATACCGTATAAGAAGCAATGAGATTGCTTCGGGTAGATGATCCTTATAACTTCCGTGATGAAGATGTCGCCGCGCGAGGAGTAATGCAAGCTTCTCCTAAAAATTCTGATTTATCGGATAGCGGCAGTGATGATGCTAGTGATCTACCAGTTTCTGGAAATGCTGATGAAGGACAACCTTCGAGCAATCACAAGGACACTCTTCCAAGCAGAGCAGGAGTCATTTGAAAACGAATCAACGACACTACAAACAGAGATAAAGCTGCAGCTGGAAACGTTTTTTCAGAAAGATCATAAGCGACATCATATTCCCAAAGAGGCGTCCAATCGGGAAGTGCACTTTGTTTGTTTGTTGATGAACCCATGCTTTTCTCTATTCAGAAATTCACGAACAAGCATTGACAAGTCGATAGGAAAACTTTTCAGTGGAACTTCGCACGTTGAAAAAATTTATTGTCTTCAAATAGCGCTTGTTGTCTTGGTTAGAAAAAACACCCTAATTTATCAACTATGGGGTAAAGAGTGGAATCACCCAATCTTCGGTAGCACAATTATTGGAGATCGATACAAGGGAGTTGATGATGCATTTGAGGTTTGACAATTATTTACATGCCTTAAAAAAAGACAAACCGATAAATTTTGCTTCATTTAAGAAACCTGGAACAATTTTGTAAAAAACTACAAAAAGTGTTTTGTACCAAGCTATGATTTTATAGATGAACAACTGTTTGCATGCAAAACGCGTTGCTCTTTATACAGTACATGCCGAATAAGCCCGATAAAGCTGGTATAAAATTTCGACTACTAGTTGACGTCTGTTTAAAACATCTTCGCAATGGTAAGCCTTATCTTGGCAAGGACCTCACAAGGAACCGAAAAAACAACCTACTTGCAGATATCGGCTTGTAGTTAAGGCCACCATGTTTCAAAAAAGGGTACAACGTGACAATGGACAACTTTTTACAAGTAGCCTATAAATTTAGCAAACAAACTAAAAGGAGAAAAAAACGACACTTCTTGGCACAATAAGAAAGCAAAGGAAGAAGGTACCGAAAGTTGAGGCAATAGTGAAAGACAAGCCATTACATTCATCTGAAGTTTTCGTCTCCGTCTAATGCCAATTTTACAACATACAAAGCCAAAAAGGCTAAACTGGTATATCTACTCAGCTCAAGGCACAAAACAGTCTCCGTCGACCCAGCACACAAAAAATTACCTAAAATTGTCAAGTATTGCAACTTGCCAAAAGTTGGGGTAGATGTTTTGGACCAAATGATATGGTATCATACGTGCAAAAGTGCCACAAGAAGACTGCCAGTAGTTTTTACCATTACAGACCATGCATGCATAAATGCATACATCATATAATGTGAAGTAGCGAATTTTTACTTCAGCTTATAAAAGAGATGTGCTGTGACCCTCCAGCAGAAAGCGCTTCTGCTCCTCTTCCTGTGGTGGAGATGGCAAGTTCCAGCCAAGTCTATTGAAAAAGGAAGCAATGTCAGTTGCATTTATGCAGAAGCAAGTCCAGCCTGTCTTGCCACCTATTCCACATAATTTGTTGAGGTAAACACACTTTATGTAAAGTGACTGTTGCCACTTCCTTTTCTTATGGTATAGAAAGTAGATGACAAACTATTACTATCATCGCATTTGTACGAATTACCTTCAATCTCAATTAAACATTGTAGTTGTGCATTTGTTAGCAACCGTTAAGTAAGAAAATTTTCGTCATTAAAAGATGTTTTAAGCAGAATATGTTATTGCGGTCATAATTGACCGCAGCCGTCTTTCTAGATAAAGAAAAATTGCCGTCTTTCTAGTGTTAAAAATGCAGTTGGTAGATAGATTGAAATTGTGGAAGAAATAGTGTGAAAAGTTTCTAAGTGAAGAGAACTTGAGCGACAATACACTGAAATTAGAGAAAAATGCAGGTTCCGCTTAGGAAATAGCAGTTGAGGATTTGAGAAATGTATTGTAACAAATGAAAAATGTGTGGTAGCTGGGCCAGGTGGTATGCCATTCGAAGCGATTCGGTTGTGCAACGTTAAATGCACTTTGGCAAAGATCGGAAATGACTGGATATATGAAAAGGAAATGCCTACTAGTTGGAGAAAGAGTGTACTAATACCACCTCAATAGGAAAAAGTGATGCAGAAAATGTGCTAGTTAAAAGAAGCCTGAGAATGCTTCACGAGTTTTTCACAAGACAATTCAAAAACCGTTAAATTTAGATACATTTGAATAGATTTATTCAAGGGAAATACCGACGTAGATGGATGCCATATTTGCTGAGAGAAAACTAGTAGAGAAACACGAAAAATATGAAAGAAATTCTATTTCATCTTGTATACTTGAAAAACTCATCGATTGTTACCAAAGAAGTGATATAGAGAGGGGGGGCATCAAGAAAGAGATGAGACTGAACCAGATGCAAGAGCGATGATGGAGATGTATAACGAAGCTTCAGTAAAACTTTGAAGGTGCAATGCCAACATGGTTTCAAGTAAAAGTTGGAATACATAACCAATTTTCTATTGCAATTGCAGTTGTTATAGATGCTTTAACTGATGATATGGCAAAAACAATGAAAGAATCAACGTATGCTAATGATTTTGTTTCTGTTGGAGACGACCGGGAAGGAGTGAAAGAGGGATATATCAAATGGAAAAAAGACATTAGAGAGCAAGGGGGTGAAAGTATTGTAAATGCTAATAAAACCAAATCAATAAAAATTGGACCATCACAACTTATACAGGTTGCTGATGATGCAGATAATCCATGCGAAATATATGTATTAATAGAAAACGAGTGATGAGGAACTCTATCCGATATCAAAAATGCATAAAATACATAAAAAATACATAAAAATACATCAAAAATACATAAAAAATAGTCAAGTTTCAAAAAAAGATCAATAAGTGGAATCAATTATAAGTGTGGTAGATGTATATAATATGAAATAATGAAAATGAAAAATACGTGTAATTGGAATGTGCTTAAATTGAGATTGCCAAATAATTTCGCAAGCTGCATGAAAGCCGTGTTAGAGAACCGGCTATGACGTCAAGAAAATGCATTGGATGGAAAAAGTTTGAAGAATTGCCAGGTACGCTTAGTGGCAAAATGGCTTCTCGCACCCTAAAAGGTAGACCATATAAAGCTAGGGTAAAAAGGGCGATGTGCTATTTGACTAAATAATGAGCAATAAAGACGATGGATGTCGAACAGAAATGAAAATGTTTCGAAGGATGTGTAGCACGGCAATTTTGGACAAAATTGCTATTATTATATTAAGAGAATGCTCAGAAGATGAGAGTATCGGTGAAAAATTTAAACGGCATTGACTGAGATAATTGAGGCATTTAGAACAAATAAAAGGGGAAAGTTTAACACAAGTTTGAAAGTAAAACTTGGGATATATGAGAGGAGAAAGACCAAAGAAAAAGTGAGAGACACCGATAAGAATGACATGAAAAAAAGAAATTCGACCCTTGAAGATGTTCAGGATCGAGACAAGTAGAGGCGTCGCAGCATTCTATTCAATACTGATGATTTACAATAATGTCCAGGCCTTAAAAAGGCAAATGGAAATAAATAAAAAAATGACTTTACTGTCAGAACGAAAAAGAGTTGATCACTTTCAACAGGATAGGATACTAGAAGGCCTATGCAAGCTACAAGAGCTATAAATATGAATGAATGTTTTGTTCATTGTAACGTGCTCTATAAATAACGACTTTATAACTCATAAGCAATAAGCAATAACTGAATTAAACTCTATCAACAACAAAAGCTTGGAAATCACTTGGCAAGATAAAATAAAACTCAGGCCCCTCTAAATTCGTTACAATCCCTCGTTTTTTGAATGACGGCCAGATTTTTGGTCATTATCGCACAATTACTCCTAAACCATTATAAAGACCTTTTTTTAAAGTTTTTCAGGGCGTTGTTTTCTCCATGTTTTTTTATCTGTTTAAATGTTCAAAGAGCTTTGGCCTTGCGCCTCTTTTGGTAAATCCCACACTCTTCCCCATCAAGGCCCAGCCCCTAGTTTTAGAAACCCTGTTTTAAACAAAATTGGTAAACACTTTTTAAATGAAAACAAAAAATCACTTTTACCATCAAAGAATCACTTAGCAACTGAAGAAACTTGAAGCGATGTAGCATTGCCGGTAACTTACATCACTTGCAATAAAGAAACTAAATGCGTCAAAAAAACTTAAAACGATTGGTTTCCTTTTATTAAGCGCAAATTGAGGTAATATTTTATACTTTTGTTCAAGGTGTAGCATGGAGGTTTTCTATGCTAAAACACTGAAACTTCCACTCAAACCAACAAAATATAAGTGTATAAAATAATTTATAAATAAAAACAATGGTACCAATCAACACGTTCCTTAACTTGTTAAGCACGTCACATTTTGAGTTAGCGTACATGTAGTAAAATTGTTAAGCACAAAATATAACAAAAAACTGTCAAACTTCACTTTGAACTACAACTAGAAATATACCTTCTTATGCATGCTCAGCACTACAACTGGTCTAAGCTGCGTGCCTTATTCAGTATCAATCTATATTTGAGGATTGTGGTCTGAGGCTGCTAAACTAAGGAAGAGAGCGTTTTGCTACATATCGATCACAAGGTTACTGTGTAACCCTGACCTGTTTAAAGAAATGCTCAATACTTTATTCCAAAGAATTTCTTAGTGTTGTATGTATTGCTCATTATTTAAAGTTCTTTGCAGGGATTACTACTTAAAATATTAAACCCACAAAACTTTATCTAAAAAAAAAATCCCCACATAGTAGACTTCAACAATACACATATTCTCACCAGTTTCTCTGACATATCCTAACTCCTCATTCTGGAATCTTTTTATATTCAACAATTAAAACCTGATTTAGATTTCGACTACAAATCTTTTTCTCTCCCATTTATTTAACACGTGGCCATCGCTCCTTGTCTGTTCTTTCTTTTTAGGGTCAATACGGCGTAGTTGGTGGTCAACTTTTTGTTGCACACTATTTGCGTTGAAAATGACCCCACTTCAAGGGCCTAAACATGTGTCTATAAGCTCAACACTATTTCAAAAACAGACAAAAAGGTAAATTACTAACTAACCTCTTTGCTGAAACAGGTGATATTGTCGGTTAATAGGTAAATATTAGTATTTTTTCTCTCCAATGCGAGTGCCATTGCATATTGTCGTTAAAAGCACTGATTTGATATACTCAGTACATATTTTACGATTATAAATCGAGAAATTAATTGATACTTGGACGGATATGCGCGTTCTGTCTTGCCTTGGTTTAAATGCGATCGTAAAATTTGAGCAGGAAAGCTACGGCATTCGCAACAGCAAGCCTTATACTGTCGTTTAGTTTTTATGTGTGGTTTAGCTCAAACGTTTGCAAGATAAGATTTACGTCTACATTTACATAGGTCTACATAATTCACTACCCTGGAATAATTTCGTTATCTTTTCAATAGGGCACTTTGTTAGATACTATTTTATTTTTTTTGTAGAAAGACAACATAAAGTGCAATCACTAAACAATGGAAATGCATGCAGCAAATTAAAAAAAAAGAACACTGAAGCGTTAATGAAGTCTTTTGAAAATGTAAAAGCAGCCTTATTTCAGATGTAATCATCAGAAATAGTTCTTTAATGTTGTTGATGCTGTGCGCAATTTCAAGTTAATGATTGTTAAATTTTTGAAATCTTGCAGAACTAATCAGCTAAAAACCAAAGGACCTACAATTACGGTATGTCGTCTTCAATCTATGGGTATAATTAATCATTGATCACTTTTTTATGCCCAAAACTCTAGTTTTTTAGTTTGAGGACTCACCACAGGTTTCAATCGTGCGACTTGCGATTTACGACAAACCATTCAAACGTGAAATAACCCTTTTCAAAACCCGAACGAGAAAGTGAGGATTTTATAATAATTAAGTAGTCACACTGTCGCGTGCAATAGGATTTTGGTTCTATTTCAACTTTCCTTTTTTTTCTTAAAATTGAGGCGACTTATAGTATTGCTTGAATAATTAGCTCTGACTGCAACTTAATAGCTAGGAAAAGATTGGCTTCTACTAAGGTACTTGAACCACGCATCTTCGATCAAGAACAGAACAAGTATATTCACAAGACACTTTAAAACTTTGAATTCCTTTGCTCGTCAAACACAGAAACTAAACCACTTTAATATAACAATCAAAAACTAACCAAAACTAAATCCACTAATTAACCGCTTAATACTGATCGTCAGGTCAATAGAATCCACAACAAATCATCAAAGACCAACAGGCTTTTTTTCTACCCTGTCACTTTTTCTCTCTCTCTACTCTACTACTCTCTGAATGCGTAAAAATCTCGCGACCTTATGAGACGAATGAAACGAACTTTCAGAAAATGCCAGAACAATATCACGTGAAAAAAGAAAAAAAGCACCGCTAAATAAAATTATGTAATCAGCAATAAAAATCTTCGAGAAGAAACAAGATTTACTCGAATACTCTGAAACTTGGTTATGGAGTCAACCATTGCGACGTAAGAAGAGATGAGTGAGTTACAAATTAAGTGCAAAAGAAAAAAGGCCTTTTTACCAAAAAGCTGACATATAAAAAGCAAGTTTAGGGGTTAGAACAATTTAGGTTTACAAATAAAATAATCACGGTAGAACAAAACGACAGATTACAAAAACTATACATATACTGTATAAAACCTATTCTTACAAGGCAAATTTACTTATTCGTCACACACACACGAACAATAAGCTCCAGACTGGTTTCGCCGTTATTGTCAGCTTTTCAGTAATGCGTATCCGACCAGCAAGAAACCGATGATTCAAGATGTAGACCTGTCTATGGTAAGTATCACTCGACCATCTGGCTGGACGTCGTTGCTGATGTCATAGCTGCTTTTGTAAGTAACTGACCAGATCCCTGGCTTTGCTACTTGTGGAGAGCATGGAATCTACTATGCTGTAACTCCACAGCGGCACCTCATGACCAAGTCTTCACCCAACAAGACGTAAGCGTCGCGCTATAGAAGTATACTGAAGGGCGGCAAAAAGAATCATAATGACCTCTTGGGTGGTCGAGTGGTACTTACCATAGATAAAAGGTTGACATCTTGAAACTTCGGTTTCCTGTTGGTCGGATACGCATCACTAAATATACCAATAATGGCAAAACCAGTGGGGTGCTTTCTTATTGCTCGTGTGTGACCACTTCATTATTATATAAATCGTCACTCTCTCATCATGATTCTTCTTTCCGCCCTTCAATGTGCTTGTTTAATAGAATGCATACCTCTTGTCGGGTGAAGACTTGGTCGTGAGGTGTCGCTGTGGAGTTACAGAAGAGTAGATTTTATGCACTTCATAAGTAGCAAAGCCAGGAATCCGGTCACTCACTAACAAAAAGCACCTACAACATCAGCAACGGCGTCCAGCCAGATGGTCAAGTTAAACTTATCATAGATAGAGGGTCTACATGTTGAAGGTTCGCTTTCCTGCTGTTCGGTTACGCCTCACTGAAGAGCCCCAATAATGGCGAAACCGGTCTAGGGCTTCCTTATTGTTTGTGTATAACTACTTAATCCTTTTAGAACATTGCTTTTGCGTACCTTAATCGGAACATATGTTGACGATTTTCTTTTTTTTCAATGCTAATGCGCTGTTTTCAAAGTATATATATTGTTCTCTTATGATCGATATGCGCGATTGATTTAATCTCACAGCGAAATCGATTGATCGCGCTGCTCGATCTATTGATTGCACGGTTATTTTGATTTTATTGTATGGCTAGTTTGCTTGTGATAACATTACAATCTTGAATCTGAAATTTAGGACCTGCGACCTATTTACTGCATAGTTTTAGCTTGTTTGGCTCTTTGCTAAAGTACAACAAAATTTTAACAAACGAAGGGTGTATTTCAAACACAAAAATACACAAACATGAAGTGCAACCACAAATTTTTCAGCATTCCAAGCGATATGTGTTGTTTGGTATTTTTCTGTGTTGCAGGCAAATACGTCGGCGGCAAATCATACATGCAAGGTGAGTACGCTTCGAATATTTGTAATATCTTCCCCGTTTGATGCCTTGAATTGTTTGGTTCACAGTGTTTGAAGTAGCGTCAATAAACCTCAACTTTTCGGCAGGTAGCTTTGTTTCTCCGCTCAATTTTCGGCTGCTGACGTATGGTTGAGCAGGCTGAAAGCTTAGTTGCTTGAGAAAATCTGTGTTTTGTCGCTTCTTCCACTTCTTCTCATTACGACAAAAGCGTTGCTAATGGCAACATTTATCAAATTGTAATTGATAACCATTGGCCAACGATTTGTTTTCCTCAAGCAATTCAATTCCTCACAGTTTTCATCAAGAGAGTCAACTCCTCCTTTATGTTAATTGTAATCTGTGATAACCTAAGGTTTTTTGGTACAGTCCGTGATTGAGATGGAAGAATGTGAAAAGGACATCCTGTGCACATTCTTGCTGCGTTTGGAGACATACGACAATAGTAAAATTTGGTTAGAAGGATCAAACAGTGCGTTAGTGCTTGCAACTTCTCTTCCTTTTGCTGCTTTGGACTGCAATGGTACAACACGCCGATTAGCCATAATTGTCCCAATAACTGTCAGATTTTGCTACAAAAAGTTGAACACGAGTCCATAAGAGGTGAAATACCGGTCAATATATTTGTCTCGATCTGTACCAAAATAAACTGAGCACAATTTTATTACAATACCATTCGCGAGGTGTCTATGACTTCACCAATCAACAGCCGCCTTAACCTGGTGGTGCGGACCCCAACCCCATTTGAGTTGGGTCGAAATGGCTGTTGGCCTTCCCGAAGGTCCCACTTACCCCAGGTACACGCCTCACCCAAATTATTTTTTCGCTGTGCTGCCCCATGAGCGACCGCAGAAGAGCAGCACGCAGCCTCTTTGAAATTGGTCAACTGTGTTTTTCTCTTTACCTGCCTCTTCTTGCCCGCCTTCTTCTTCTTTTGATGAGCGGCACCTTTATCCTAACCCTGGCCTCGTATTTCCCTGTTCAGTGTGCGCTGGAAATATGATCTGAAGGAGTAGATCAGTGCAATGCTGCACTCGTTCCAAATGAGTCCATTTAAGAAGCTCACTTCTCCCTTTATCCTAATTTAAAAGTCTAGGCCGCTTTCGTTCCTGGAGCTGCGTTGCTGCTTCTTTTAGAGATCTCACACCTGCCAACACTGTGACTTTCTCCCCGGATTTCCCTGGCTTGCATACTTCCACTGTGCTACCTGGCCCATATAGCCCCCTCTGCTAATGCAGCACTCCCGCCCCACCCTCGCTTTCAAAGCTCTTATGCCCCTTTTGCCCACTTTGTATCTTCTCCATGTGCACTCTTACCACTGCCACATATTACTGGTTGCTTTTCTATACCCCCTGCTTCCTCTTCCGACTCCAACGCTCTCAGTGTTCTACAATGAAATGCTGGGGGTATCCGAGCCAGAAGCACTGAATTATTACACTTTATTTCGTCTCATCCTGTTGACCTTATGTGTATCCAGAAATCTAACCTTAATTCATCTCCCTCTATCCGGATCCTTGGATTCTTTGCTCTGCAATCTGATCGCACCTACTCCCGTTCTGGCATTCTTTTTACCGATACCAAGCACGCTGGGGGCGGCGTCATCATTTTCGTTAGACAGGGCTTATCCTTATCTGAACTTTGTACCTCCTCTCTTTCTTCGCTTGACCCCTACTCTGATTATGTAGAGGTAACATAACATCTCCTCCTCGCTCTCATTCCTTAATGTTTATGCTCACGCTATTCGCTTTTCTTCGACGAAGAGCAAAAATCAACTCCTTTTCTCCCTCTATTTTTTCTTATCCATAGATCTCTTTATTCTGGGGAATTCCAACTGCCATCACCCCCTCTGGGACTCAACAGGTACTTCCGAACCCCGTGGTAAAGAAGTATTTGATTAGATCATCTCCTCTGTCCTTCACTTCAATGACCCTGACACACCTACTCTTACCTATCGCTCCTCTGGTAGTCGCTCTTCACCTGACATCTCCTTTGCTCCTTCCGCTCTTTCCTTTTCTTGCTCCTGGGAGGTGCTTCAGAACGTGGGTTCTAATCACCTACCAATTCTACTAACTGCTCCTCTTTCTCCGGTCTTTTGCGTCAACAAACGTTCCCTTTCTTCCAAATTTCAGAAAGCTTGTTGGGATCACTTTGCTTTTTACTTTGACTCTCACTGTCTTTCTGCAGAGTAATACTAGTCTCTTTCTCTTTCGTCTGTTGCTGCTGTCTTTACCTTTCTGACACTGAATGCGGCTAAGTCTTACATTCCTTTTGGCTGCATTAAACGCCAACCTAATGCCTGGTGATCTGCTGAAGTGGAAGAAGCGGTTAGTGAAAGACGTGTAAGCTTTCGCTGCAGCTCACAGGAGCGATAAAAATCGTCAGGCTTACATCTCCCCTTCTTGACATGCCTCGTCTGTCATCGCAAAGACGAAGGCTGAGACATGGCAGGCGACTTGCTCTTCTGTCTCACCTAAACCTGTCCTCGCTCTATCATGGATTATATTTTACACATTTTCAATCTTTCCTGATCTCTGCATTCTTTTCCTTCCATCTGGAAGACATCTTCCATTATTCCAATCTTTAAAATAAGCCTCTTGACTCTCCTGCTTTCTTCCGGCCTATCTCTCTCACCTCCTACGCATCAAAGCTTTTTGAACGCATCATTCTATCCCGTCTACTCTTCTTTCTGGAATCTAATTCCACTTTCTCTCCCCGCCAGGCCGGTTTCAGCCTTGGACGGTCGACTTTAGATCAAATTCTGTCTCTTTCTCAGTTTATTTTGGATGGATTTAACAAACCCAGGCCGGGCTCTCGGACGATCCTCACTACTATTGATTTCTCGAAAGCTTTATACTCGGTCTGGTACTCAGCCCTTTTCCACAAACTTATTTCTGCTGGCCTCCCTCCTTGCTTTGCTCGTTGGACTCAATCTTCCCTTTCTGATAGGCTCGCTTGCGTGGTCTATCAAAATCACAAAAGTCGCTCCTTTCGAGTCCGTCGCGATGTTCTGCAAGGATCCGTTCTCGGCCAAGCACTTTTCTCTCTTTTCATTAATGATATTCCTGCTTCTCTACCTTCTTCCGTCAGCTGTTCTCTTTATGCTGACGATCTGGCCATTTGGTCCTCCATCCCCTCCGTCTCTACTGCGGTGGAGGCCACACAAGGAGCTCTGATTCGACTGAAGCGCTGGTCTGGGCAGTGGTGCCTTCCTCTCAATTTGAGATAATGGGAGGCCTCTTTATTCTCAATAGATCCCACCAAGCTATTCTTCAGCCCAACCTCTTCCTATTCCACTCCCACCTCCGTTTCAATCCCACTCCTACGTTTTTTGGGGTCACCTTCGACCGCACTCTTTCCTTTTCTAAACATGTATCTTCGCTTAAGGTCAAGTCCTTTCCTCGTCTGAAGGCCTTACGCTGTATCTCTGCTTCCTCATGGGGCCCCCTAAGGAGACACTCTCTTTTTTGTATAAAGCATTTCTCCGGCGCCTTTTCACTTATGCTTCACCCGGATGGTTTCCTTTTTTAAGCGTGACTAATGTCACCAAATTGGAAAGCATCCACCAAACGGCTAGTCGTACCATCTCCAGCGGCTTCTCATCCTCTCCTATCTCGCTTTTCCTTTCTGAGACTTCTCTACCTCCCCTACGAGTCACCCTGACTCACTTCGCTCTGTCATCTTATGAGAGGGCTCTTTGTCTATTAATCTCCTTTCCTATTTCAGGTTTGACCAGACTTGGATGAAACCAAGGTTTGGTAGATCCTCCTTGAGAGCTTTTGCGTGTACTCGACCGCTCATGGTTCCTTCTACTTCCATTAAGGAAGCTCTTCTTGCTTTCTCTCCTTCTTTTTGGAGCCTAACTTCCTTTACTGCGGAGTCCATCCTTTCCCCTCCATGTTCCCGCTCTGATCCCTTTCTCTGGGCAAAGTCTGGCTTTCGCTTAACTCAACCCTCCCACCTCGTAAACTGGTTGGCTGAACAGACGCTTTGTTCCTCTTTGCTTTTGGCAAAGACGGCTATGGCGTACTTGCCAAATGCTATCGTCGTGGCACTGAGGCCACTCTTTTCTTTTCAGTAGGCCGAATGTTTTCAAGTTTTTCCACTGAGGCCTGCACCATTCTACATGCTCTTTGCTGGTCTCCATAGTACCAACAAGTCTGCCACTTCTCTTCCTCTCTGACTCTCGCCACTCTGTCTTCTGTACTGCCAGGCTACAACCGGTACCCAAACACTCGTTTCTCCCAGGGAACAACGCGGTTGATGCGTTATTCAGAAGGATAGCGCTACTCGTGCTTCTGTAATCCTTTGTAGCCTATCTCCTCTTATCTCTCGTATCCGCTCTTCTCTTTTCTCGGAGTGGAGGCGTACCGTCTCAACAAAATTTTTCGACACGCAGGTTGCCTTGATCTCCACTGAGGAACTTGTGTTCCCTCATCACGCTCGCTGTGTTCTCTCTCATCTTCGCTAAAACGGACACAGCTTACTGTTAAGCTCTTACTCTTAAGGACTGGCAGAATCGAGAATCCTTCCTGCAGCGCCTGTGGACACCCATCCTAGAACACCCACCTCTCATCTCATTCTGCACAGTCCAGCTACGGACTCTTTGCGCCGCTCGCTTTTTGGCGACTCTTTGCCTCTCTACAACCTCTGGTCCAGACCTTGGAGATTTGCCCGGCTTCTGGGGCTCAAAGGTCTTTGGCCATGCCTCTATTCCTCGGAAGGGGTCGGGTAGCAACAACAAGTTTCTATGAGGTCCCAGGTCAGATTTTCTTTCAGAGTAAATCATGCCATTCAGAGTGAAACCTGCTGTGGCTTCGCTCAGCCCAAAACTGTGTTTCCTTACTTCTATATTTCTTTAACACTGTATTTTCTTATTTTTGATGGCATGCATGTTCTTCCGGGAATCTTGCCACGATACCCGATGAGTTGTTCATCCTCAGGCTTTCTTAGGGATGTAGATGTTGTGCAGATTACCGCTAAATGTTTCCCATACTTCTTGAATAGCAGCTATTTTATCGGTTTCTTTGTATTACTTGTCGATTACGATAGTTATTGAAACGCATCCAACGTAGCAAAAATTTGAATGAATTCATGCCATAGTGACTCTATAAAATGGCTAACTGATAGCAGGATTCTACAAGCGATGCAAGTCTGCGAAGTTATCCTTGTCCAAGCTGGCACGAATCATAATAGCAAGACCGGCTTCAACTTCTAGAGAGGTAAAGTTTTTGTAGATAGAGTTTGGCAACAATTTACATTGATGGCTAAGGTTCCTTGCTTTTCTATTCGTCTCACCTATTATTTGAAGTATAATTTCAGGTCGGTAAAATATTTAAAAGGCTTCCGCTTCATGCTCAGAAGCAGCAATAACTCGAGGTTCTTGTGTCAATATATTTTTTCTATTGAGCCTGCTTGGAAAAGGATTATCATAATACGTTGCATTTCCAGCTGTTATTGCTACTCGAGCTTTATCTTCTGAGCTACAATCATCTTCATTGAATTTTTGATCCTCATCGCTACCATCATTCAATTTTTTCCTTTAACACATCTACGTTAAAAAGGTCCTCTTGCAAAGAAAGTTCGTTATCATCAACAATAGACTCCGTTTGGCTGCTGCTTGTAGCCTCAGCATCAGAGTCATTATCAACATCTTCAGAAGCTACTTGCAGTTGTTTGAGGACCTCTTGAAACGTAAATCTTCTCGGTCAATCCATCAGTAAAGTTCTAGCTAAGTAACCCAAGCAATCGTATGCGGCAGTTTCAACTAGTTAGTATTTTAATCCAAGTAAAATGTATGACTATTAATCGGTATTTATTTTATGTTCTAAATTCTGAAATGTACTACTATTTAGGTAAGTATTCTGAAATGTAACGCGCTACTGCTTCTAAGGTATAAAAACTGCTGAAAAAAATCTATTTTCTTCCAGGCAAAGATCAAATCACTAAATGCAGCGGCAAATTTCTTGCAAGCTGATAGCAATCCTGTTGAAACAATAGTAACAGTCAATCAGTAGTAATTTTAAATCTCGAGGGCATTATGTCTCTGTTAATCTGCTATTGTTTCTATTTGTTGACATTTGACAACAGGTGTTCCGATTAAGATAAAACGCAAGTAACACGTTGTACAAAAAACTTGGGATTTAGATATTACTTCAGTAGTAAGCTAAAGAGAAGTTCTTCGTCGGTGAATGGCGCTGATCTAGCGAGTGCAATAAAAAAAAATCGTTGATGACAAATGCCAACATATATTCTGATAAGGGCTAAAACGTGGTCACACTTTCTTTAGCCTGGAGAAAAAATAACGCTTGTTTGACGATACAATTTTTTTGGTGCCTAAAATTCTATTTTAGTAGTAGTATTTGTTGTTATCCGGCATAGCCCCTTTAATGGGGAAGGCCGAATTCACCTCATTCCTTCCGCAATCGTTAGTCTCTCCACTTTTCTCAATTCAGGGGATCCTCCTTTTTCAATCCAATTTTTTTGTTTCCTCTTACACTTGCTTCTACCAGGTCTTTTTTGGTCGCCCTTGCTTTCTCTTGCCACTCAGTTCAAGACCTAAAGCAGCTCTTAAAGCACGATCGTCATTCCCCCTTTGCACATTTCCATATCATCTAACTCTATTCGCTGTTGCTAACCAATCTACAGCTTTCTTCAATCCCGGCATGTCCATCTGTTCTTCTGACGTTTTTCTATCTACAACTTTCCGACAATACATGACTCACATGATAGCTCTCTCGGTTTTTCTAAAAAACTGCTTTTTCATTTTCCACACCATGTCTCGCGCTTTCATATATTATTGCTAATTTTAGGCAACAACGATAAACTTTACCTTTTATCTTCAGAGGAAACCTATTCCCAAGTAATCACATTCCACATTTATTGGACGTAGATGGCCCTGAATCTTACTTAACCAGTTCTTACTCTTGCTGTGACTGCCGCTTCCCAACCACCAATAGAATTTACCGTGTCTCTCAAACAACAATATCCATTCACTGCCTTTATCTTATTGGTTGGTTCACCCCTCCTCTTTTTGGAATAAAGATACAGCGCGAACGGCGATCTAGATTCAGACCGTCAACCTAATTGGATTAAGCTAGGGTACAAGTGGCAGCCCATTTCAAACTAGTCATGAATTCAAGTTACTGACTGGTAGCACCACCACCAACAAGCCAGATTGCCGTTGGTAGGTACCCAAGAGTCGCCCCTTTCGACACGCTGGGTGAGCATCTTCACAATTCTAACCCGGTAAAGTACGAGTAGTCTTCACCTTATCGCACCATCGCACCATTATTCGATTGAATCTACCGTTCCATCCATTATTCCACTAAAACTCGAGCAAACAAAACGCTTTGCCAAGCTAGTGAACTCTTTTTATTTTTGCATATTAGGCACGAACCATGATACCACATTTCGTGCACAAAACTGAATTGACCATTACTCTCCTCCCACAAACTTCACATGAATTTATCTTGTTTTTCAATAGTCTTTTTTCCGACCCTCTTTCCATCACTTTTGCTTTTAATATTATTATCGATATCGACCACCTCATAGTATGCACTTTTTTTCGTAAATAAGCGAAAACTCGGTTTCGTCTAGCTTTCTTCCAAAGTTATCGCTAGAATGAGGTCTGTAGTAGATGGCGAAGTATTTATATGATCCTTAGCATTCGCTGATTGGTAAAAAAATGTTAAAAAGTTTCGCCCGCGTCCGAATAAAATAATAATTGTAAACCGTTTATAAAAACAAATTAATTGGTACTCTCGTTTACAGAGCTCTGATAATTTGTTTACTATCAAAATTGTCAGCAGCATTGCGTACAGTTTGCTCTGCACTTAGCTCCAATGGCTATCCACAAAGTGCTATTCACCTTTATATAAAAAAAGAAACTAGCAAGGTTCAAACTCCTACTAAGATATGGTCGGCAAAAATGCCCAGTTTACTTCAAACTACCTTGGATTGCAAATATTTTCCTTTAACTTGAAAAGCAATGCATTGTCGCCATCAACAATTGCTTTAGAGGAGTAAAACCTGCGTAATATTTTCGACATGGAAGATGCAAAGACTTTGTTCCTACCCAACAACAAAGTATGGTAGTATATCAATACGCGTGCCGCTGTGATTGCAGGTCCGTAGGCTGCATATCTCAAAGATTGCAGGAGAGTAAAACAACATGTCCCAAAAACAATAAGAAACAAACATCAACAAGAACGTCTTTCACTCCAACACGACTGTAAAATATCTCAATTCCTTTCAGCAAGCGATTCATCAATTGGACAACGCCTTTCAAGAAACAAAGAATGTGCTAAGCATTATGAAGACTAAGGATCAACAGTTTTCCATTTTGGCAAAAGAAAGAACTCATTTTCATTTATCTGCAATAGAAGCTACATTTATTAAAATTCTCAAACATGAACTTTGCCAAATGTAATTCGTCTACACATTAAAATTATTCCATCGTTAATTTGGACACTGTCGAAACGTTTCTGATTAAAACGGTTTACAATTTTTGTTTTATTCGGAGGCGGGCAAAACTTTTTAACATTTTTTACCAATCAGCGAACGCTAAGTATTACATAAATATCTCGCCATCTACTGCAGACCTCATTTTAGCTATAATTCCTAAAAAGAGACGAAAACAAAAACCTTTGAATTTTTACTTATTTATGAAAAAGAGGGCATTCTATGAGATCGTCAATATCAATAGCGATATTAAAGTTTTTCAACACTCATTAGTTACTTCTGTTTTTCTGATGTTGACCTTAAAACTCTTGTTTTCCAGTGCATCCTTCCAATTCCAAAGTTTTTCCTTTAAGTCTTCCATAATTTCGCTCACGAGAGCAAGGTCATCTGCATACAGTAATTGCTTGATCACACCCCTTCTTACTTTTTCAGGAATAACGTACACAACTATGGCAAACAATAGTGGCAACAGCACAGGTCGTTGATGTACACCAGCCTTTACTTTGAATTCCTTTGAATATGTAGATCTCACCCTCCCTCTTGTCTTTGCACCATCATACAAACTCACAACTGCTTGAACCACCACTTCGGATGAACCCTTCTTCTCATGACCCACTCCATCACTTTTCTTAAAACTGTATCAAATGCCTTTTCCATTGCAACAAAACTCATATACAACTTCTAATCCTTCTTTTGATATTCCTCCTGCATTCTCCTTACAATAAATTTACCGTTCTTTTTCCTGGCATAAATCGAAACTGCATTTCATTCAAACTTACCAGCGATCGTATTCGTCCCTTTAGTAACCATTTAACAATTTTCAAGGCATGTGCTAACAGTATTACTCCTCTGTATGATCACTTTCAACGTGTCACTCTTTCCTTTAAAAATAGGCACAATTACCCTAATTGTCAACTCATCAGGCATTCTTCTATCATCCAACACGCGCTTCTTCGTCGTTTAAGCTATTTCTTCGGAGCACTATGCAGGAAGATGTACGGCATATACACTGCGTTAGCGCTCATACTCGGTTTACAAGTCTGCGGTTAAACTGGGGCCATCACGATGGGTAGACTGCTTGGTTCCACCACCTGCCTGCCACGTAAAGATGGAGGAATTTCATTAAGTGCCTCGCCCAAGGATACAAAAAGCAAGCTTGCCGGCTTGTTCTCCACACTATCCCTATTCTGATGAGTGGCAAGCAAGGAAGCTGTGAGCCTGTGAACACCGTTTCGTAAGTCTTTTGGTATGACTCGACTTGGGAAATGAACCCAAGGTCTACCAATTGCGAAGCGAACGCTCTAACCACTACGCCATCGCGCCGCAAACACGCGCTGACATAGGTTTATCATTACTTTAACCCCAACTTTGTCACTTGCAACTACCATCTTCACACTTGCTTCAGATAGCCCAGCTGCTTTTCCTGACTTTGTCTTTTACATTGCTTCCACAAATTTTTTGTGAGTAACTTTTTCCACAGGACCTTCTATTACATTAGTTTCCACCATCTGGTCCCATTTGTTCTCTTCATTTATGATCTTTTCCATGTGCTCTTTCCAAATTTTTCCCCTGTCTTCTTTAATAAAACCCAATCGTTTGTCTCTTCGTCTTAAGCACCTTACTACTTAAAGATCCTTTCCTTCCTTTTTCATTTTTCTAAGAAAGCAGAAAACACTGCTAAAATTCTGACAAAAATTATTCAACTCCTGTTTGGCTTCCTTTCTCATAGCTCTAACAACAACTTTCCTAGTTTGATTTTTTAAACATTTTTATTTAGTCTTATATTCTTCCGATGGGATCCAGCATAGCTCTTTAAATGCCGCCTTCTTTCTTGCTATCCTTTCCACCACCACAGGTCTCCTCAATCTCTTCTGGACTTCTTCTTTGCACACACTTCAACACATGCTTTTAGAACACCATCCTTGTACGTTTCCACGAATCAGATGCGTCTGTGCATACTAGTTCATTTTTGCCATTTTTCGAATCTTACGCTTGTTCGGTTTCATTTAACTTCCAAATCTTTCCTCTTATGATCCGTTGCTTTCTCATAATCATTTTTAAAACCTTTCTATCCAGATCTACAATTACCGGCCTGTGCTGAAGTTCCCATGGAATCACTTTCAAATCCCTAACATACTTTCTGCATTTTTTCCCACAAGCACAAAATCAATTTTTGTTTTACATCCACCCGCACTATAAGTGATTTTCCTTTTGCCTGTCTTATAAAACCAAGTGCTTGTACGCACAACTCTTTTTCGTCACAGAATTCCAGCAATCTTCCTTCCGCATTTCTCATCCCACTACCATTCCACTATATACACCTTCAAAACCCTCAGCACATTTCCCCATATGCCTACTAAAATTTCTCAAAAAAAATGATGATTTCATTAGAAGTCCAACTCACTCACCATTTCATCATAAAAACAAACTTTCTCTGAGTCTGGCCTTTCGTTTGGTGGTCCGTACGCACATAATATTCGCATCACTTCTACACCTAAAGTTAGCATTCACCTCTCTGTCACTTTTTCTTCTTTCACGTTTCCAGATATTTCCTCTTTTACCAAAATTCCAACCCCTCCAGATTCTGCATCATTTCCAGACCACCACAGTTTATACCTTCGTCCCAAAGTGCCCATAAAACAAGTTCCTTGGCTCTTTTATCGTACTTCCGTCATGCAGCACACATCAACTCTTCTCTTCCTAAGTTCTTCACACATTTCTGTTTTTCTTCCACAAAGACTTTCCACTTTAAAAGTACCAAATCTTATTCCATCACATTCACTCTCATTTATCGTCGTATAGTATATCCTGCAGCCCATTAAAACATACAATTAGTTGGCGTCTTAGGTTATTTTCACTTTTACCTTTCATTAATTTAAAGTATGACACGAACATCTGTGGTAATTGTGGTTCACACAAAAATTTCATCAAAGCCAAGGTAGGGTTCTTAGATTATTGTTGGCATCTCCTCTTCCAGTCTTCTTAGGTCGAATCTATCAGTTGTAACTGGTGAACCAAGTAGATAAACTCTTTGAACAAAGTTTTCATTGGTAGTATTCTACAAACATGTCGTAAAAGGTGGGTTCCTACGTTCTTTCTTTCGCCTTTTTAATCCAAGCATAGATCCTTCCGATAAGTGATCCCCAAACAGTAGGCGGCGACTCTAGAATTAAAATTTTCATGGTCTCATGTTGTTTAAAAGTGTAAAAAGCAGCCTATGCAATTTATTTCGTGAAGTTAATTGATATGAATTAATGGAAGGAGCCGACTCAAGTTTTTCGCAGGCTATGAGCAACAGAATATATTTTCCTAAGAAAAAAGATTTTATAAAGTTAATCTTAAAAGAAAGAACTTAAAGTTGAGAAAGAGCAAAAAGCGAAAAGAAAAGTAACTTTGCATCCCAAAATGGGCCAAACAATTTTGCATCAAGGCCATTAACAGTATGAACTTACACAACGCCGCAAGTACTTGCAGTCTTTAACATATGTTCAAACGTTTTGCAACAATAAAGTTTGAGGACCATGGCTTTAGATAGATTGCTTTTTTCAGCTAATGACCCGATCTACAAAACTATTTAACGCAATATCTGGTACTGCAAACAGGCGCTACAACCTTGCGTCTAAGTGTATCTGGGGCGATGATGATTGAAAGGTCACTGCAATATCTTCAATACTCCGGTTTCTCAGCACATAGACTTGTCCCTAATTGTATTTGCCTTACCCAGGACCCTACGTAGCTAGTGCACAACCGTTTTCACATAAAAGCAAAAAATCAAGACAACACTTAAATTTTCTTCCCTGTTCATAAAAAATAGTTTAGGCTATGTTTCACAACTAAGCCCTTTTCTCTACACTTAAGCTAGTCTTATGTAAATTATAATGCCAAATAAAAGTTTAGTAAATTATGCTCTTAAGAGTTGAAATTTGCCAAAAACACTGTCAACTCTTTTAGAACTCTTTCAGTATTGCATTGAAAGGCAATTCAGGATTGTTTCTATTTACCTCCCTGGCCACCTCGTGCTAATAACATGGATAGGAATTAAGAAAGCCGTCTTGGATTCAGTGCCTATGCAACACTACACCACACTCAGCTTCTAAAATATCTGAGTTGGTGTACTGTAATCAAACAATGTTTGTCTTCAAAATGTTTGTGTAAATCCGATCAGTTTTTAAGCATCAACTTGTATAATTACAGTTAAAAGCAACAAACTGCCTTTTTTTCGCTTTAAATGGTTTAATAAAGATTGTTTGATTGCAGCTGCAATTAATTAGACAAAACAGTTGGTTGTGAAATCTTCCGTTAAAACTACGTGTCAACAATCGTACCTTAGATGTTAAAACAACATGCTTTCCATCACGGCTTCAATTTTAAAGCACCATAAACTGTTTTGTTTTTTGTAAAAAAACTGTTTGGTCTTCCCCCACTGCTTATGCCAAAACCAATTTCAAAGTATTGTCTTAGCAGGCTAATTAATGATTGTTGTCACGCACTGGCTGATAGAAATTACCTAATTTAGCAACACAAAAAAATAGAACCAGACGCAACGGCGAGAGTTTACGTATCTCAAGGGTACGGTTGTTGATAAAGATCCTTCTAGCACCAAAAAATAATTCATCCAAGACTGTAATTATATACACAAAGCTAAAATTCCGTAAGAGTGTTTGTCCAATCCACTAGCTTCAAATCCTGAACTCTTATTATTAAAAATACTAAGCACACCCTCGACAATAAGTTTTAGAAATGTCAGCCTGACTCTTACATTAAATTTGGTAGGGGAGCATAATAGAAATAATTAAGGAGCACTAGCATTTCAATATTGATAAGAAAAATACCAACGAATAAGGCCACCATAACACTTGCAGGTAACCTTCATATTAAACTTAGTTTATTTACATGTGTGAAATTGCAACTTTAAGTTTTGTTGCCTGCAAGATGAAATACGGCACTCTCTCTACAAAATTTTTTCTGCTCAATTACACAAAAACAGAAGGGCAATTTTGGGAAAACGTTTTGCTGGAAATTGCCATTGTCACACGCATTAAAATCTGTAAAAACTATCGCGCCATCAAAACTGTGAAATCAAATCGCTTTTCAGAGCTTCTAACTTCTAAAACTTACTGCCTAAATTGAAAAATAAAAAACTGTTGCCCATTAACGCACAAGAAGTTATACTTGCTTCTGCTGTTAGCTTATAATCTCAACAATCCTTAGGAAATCACCCGCTCAAAAACTTAAAATATGTTCTATTATCAAACAACAGACAATCATTTGTCGAAGGATTCATAAAACTGAGGATGACAATAATGATTAATTTGGCTAGTGAAAATGAGTTCTGCTTACAGTTCAATGAGGCAACAATCTTACTTAATTTGTCACGTAGCGTACAATTGATTGATATCAATGATGGTATTATCAAAGATTAGCTATTTTGTATGCCAATTTTGAAAAGTTGTAAAGCACATGAATTGCTGGCAATTTAAAATGATTTTTTTGAGGGAAATAACTTGGTGTGGAAATATTGTGTAGGCTTACGTACTGATAACACATCAGTTATAGCGGGTTGCATTGTTCCTATGCTAGGCGCAACAGTGCACAGTGTAGCTCCTCTTGTGGAAATGGAATCACTTATTGGAATGTTTAGAGAGGCAGTTCAAAATCCATGTTAATCCCTTTTTTATCGTCTTTAAAAGAATAACCCCCGCTACTTGTGCATTGAGCGTTGCTTAAAACAATTTCTCGATAGCCATCGGCTAGAAAAGATACCTGGTTTCCCGCCATGTCTCTATGCTGAGGAAAAAGTCTGGTAACGTTAACAACTACAATGGTTAATTGCATGTGTTGACTAAGAGAGTAATGACATGCTTTTACAAAGCCTTGCTTTACTAGGTCATCCTTATTCACGTCTAGGATGGTTATATTTTTTATAGGAGAAATAACTTTTCAAAAATCAGTTCCAACTCAGAAGCATACAACGTTACACTTATTAAAAAAACAATTTACAAACCTTTTTTTGCCAGGGAAGTAACCTTTGATGTCCGATAAGTGATCTTTAATGTCAGGTATCTTATCTTTTAAGCTCTGCAAGTAGTCTTTGAGTTCAAAGCAACGAACCGAAACAAATAGAAAAGTGGCAAAACCGACAATACAATAAACAAACGTGGAACCAAACGAATCCGGCATTAGCGGCAAAACTAAAATAATATTAAGAGATTCTACTTTTCATATTGGTCAACAATATTCGTATTTTTGTTCTTCAAGTTTGTTTAGATAATTTGGAGTGCTTCTAGTCGGTGTTGACGCTAAAGAGGAGTCAATTTTACGTTCTTTTTCCCTCTTATTGCGACCTTAGACCTGCTTATGCAGTGCATGTCTATAACCACACTCGCTTTTGAACACAAATTTTTTCAGGAGCAACACAGCACTCTAAATTTCAGATGCCTTTCCTGACGAAAGCCAATCGCGCCTTAATGGAGTTCCAAGCTCTAGGCCTTTCGATGCAAAGTTCGAAACCATTGCCATAACACAATGGCGGTTGCTGCAGTTTCCTCTCTTTCCTGACTTCATCATACGGTTTACTAGCTAATCCTAGACAGCTAAAACAGAATCAAAGTAATTCTATTCATTTTTGAGCAATGCTAAGCAAGAACATTTAAGTTAATCAAAATGTTGCAGTCTGAGGACACAAATCTGTAATCAGGCTGGAGTCCGAGCAACCCGCGAAAGAGTATGGGAAAATTCTTGGAATGGAAGTGCAATGCTAGAAGCTTTGAATCGATATTTCTCACTCTGTTAATACCTTCTGGATAGGCGTATATTTAGAATAGATGTACTTTACTCTTTTTATAGTATTCCACAAAAAACGCATAACGCAGCCTTACCAAAACGAAAAACAGTGTTATGCTGGTGACGAAGCAAGCAGAGGCAGCAGGCCCACACACACTAAGTAGGGCTAGGATGAATTTTTTTAAGCGTAATAGTTTAAAAAAGAAAACAAAAAAGTTCTTCAAAGCAAGCCCATAATTTGTCACTATTTTAATGAATAAAGTCTATGAGATTTAGAAGGTAAATTTTTTTGAGATTGTGAAGCTGTATAGCCGCTTATGAAACTACTGAAGTCAACTTACACTGGTGCAACAAAAAATAAAGTAGTCTAGCATTTTTGTGAAACTGATGGTTTAAGGAAAATGTTTTCAAATATTAAAGTCTTTTACAGAGGCGGACAGTCCCCAAATCCAAATGAAGGCGCTTTTCAGAATTATTTTCTGTCTTTACTAAAAATGGCGTTGCACAGCAACTTTTGCAGTTTAGGGCACCGCGCACTATTAAAAAAACACTGCTCTTATTTGCGTTTTGCTTTTGAGTGTTTTAATTTTCATCGGCGAAATTTAAAAGTGCTATATCAATTACGTTTGTTAATAACTCATATACCAAATAGTAGTATAGGATGGCTCATTTGGTGAGAATTTAGGCGGTGCTATGACGTCACGAGATGGGGAATTTTTGGCGAAGTTGGGGAGTTTTTAGTCACGATTGAGGGGATTTTTTTGGTGAGGTGTGATGGTAGGTTTAAGGGGTAGGATGTGATACGATGGTGGGGGAGATTGGGGTCCTACGAATCGGTAAAGTGTTTTGCGTCACTAGAGGTCGGTGAGGAGTCAACTGTCGAAAGTTTTTAGATGATGAAAGATTACGTTTTATTCAGCTCTTTGTTAGAAATCTTTGTCACCGGCTTGTCCAGACTTGCCCAAGCTTGAATCTTTTTCTCCATACTTTGCTTACATGATGAAAAGTTCTAAGGAAGTTAACCCTAGATTTTATTTGAAGGAGATCGAAGGGAGCTTACCATAGGACACTAATTTTATGTGGGAGAGGTCTGAGGGTCCTAACTCTAGGTCTATTTTTGTGAGAAAGCTAACCGTAGCTCTAAGGAAGCCAACCCTAGGTCTGAGGGTGCCAATTCTACGTCTATTTTTTGTAAAGAGAGTCAACCATAGGTCTGAGATTGCCAACTCTAGGTCTATTTTTTCTAAGAGAACCAACCCTAGGTCTAAGGGTGCTAACTCTACGTCTATTAATTTTTGTGAGCTAACCATAGTTCTAAGAAAGATAACCCTAGGTCTAAGAACTTTTATTTGAAGAAGGTTGGAGATATCTAACCCTAGGTTTATTGATTTTATGTGGGGGAGGTATGAGGGAGTTAACACCAATCTGAGGAAGCTAGTTCTAACACGGTGTTATTTAAAAGAGTTTGGTGCAATTATCATTTGGTATTACATAGCGGTTTTTTAATTCGGTATTTCAATGACGTAATCGGTTTTAACTAGACCGTGGGAAAGTACTTGCATGCCTATTGCACAATCCATGACATAATCTATTTTTCACCAGATTGCATCCCTATTGCTCATTCCATCATAACGTAAGTTTTAACTAGATCATGGGAATGTAGTTGCATGCCTATTGTGCAATCCATGACATATTCTATTTTTAGCCATGGTGCGATCTTTGCTTTTGTGTTGTGTAGACCGGTCCGTCGTCGAAAGTTTTTAGAATATGAGCTATATAAT
Source organism: Trididemnum clinides (assembly GCA_963675345.1). Taxonomy (NCBI): domain Eukaryota; kingdom Metazoa; phylum Chordata; class Ascidiacea; order Aplousobranchia; family Didemnidae; genus Trididemnum; species Trididemnum clinides. The sequence continues at coordinate 18,688,849 of OY776293.1, read as the reverse complement.
GTATAAAGATTACGTTTTATTCAGCTGTTTGTTATGATGTAATCTTTATCTCCGGCTTGTCCAGACTTGCCCAAGTTCAAATCTTTTTTCCGTACTGTGCTTACATGATGAAAAGTTCTAAGGAAGCTAACCCTAGACACTAATTTTATTTGAAGGAGGTCATAAGGAGCTAACTCTGGGTCTGAGAGAGTTAACACTAACAGGGTGTGGGCATCATGTAGAATATTTCAAAAAATTTGGTGCAAAACTTACCGCCATATGGTACTTGATCTAATTATTACACATTTACACAATGGTTTTCAGGGTGTGATTTTGTGTTTCAATGACGGAATCGGTTTTTAACTAGACTGTGGGAATGTAGTTGCATGTCTATTGCGCAAGCCGTCATGACGTAATCTATTTTGATCCGGACTGTGATTGCATACCTATTGCACATACCATGACGTAATCGGTTTTAGGCAGACTGCAGTTGCATCTATATTACACAATCCATCATGGTAAATAGTTATGATATACCATTGTGTGATTCAGTGTGTCCAAAAAGCCGCTACCGTTCAAATATCGTTGTATTATCCACCATTTATTTAGCAAAGAATTTGGTCAAGTCACTCTTAGAAATATCCAAAACATACAGTTTTGAGGCAACTACTAGCTGTTGTTTAACATTTTACGATTAAGATCGGTCAAAGTATGTTGCATATTTGTTTCCAAAAAATGTTTACACGCTTTTATGACAAAAATATTTATCAATTTAGCTAGCTATTCATGCGGTTTCTGCATTACGTAATTACAATGCTAGCGTTTCATGCAGACAGACTAGGTTGTTCAATTCAGGAAGTTTATTTAGCAATCGAAACTAAAAATATAGTATAAACGCGAAAAATATAATTTCGTCACCTGACAATGAGACGGTGAAAAGACACAAGGTCATCAAAATCTACCGCACCTATCAACAAAATATGCAGAATTTAGCAATAACAAACCGAAAAACACAGTAAAAGATACAATTTTTAAGTAGAAACACATTTGTCTTCATTCACATTCAAAGATTGCCTTATTATGAGTTGATCTGCACCATGCTTAAACACGATTTCAGACCAAGAAGCAACTTCGAAGTCAAAAGTTTTATTTAAACAGTCTTGATTCTATATGACAGCGTTTTTACTCAAAGACTCTTGTAAACATGTTGTTGTATAGACTTATTATGCAAGGACTTGTGTGATCAAGCCGTAGACTTGTTATTCAATGTTACAGATCTTAGGTATCGGTTAAGATTCAAATTCAATTTACTAAGAAAGACACATCATTTACCAACTGTCACAAATTAAAGCAAAATTATTTCTCCAGACTATTATAATTTAACCGCTTTATAGTAAAAACTTTGTAGGTTAGCACACAACCGATCAATAGTTCTATTTCAAACCAATACAGTCAGCAAAAATGGGTGGAAATTTAAGTTTACCTTTTGTCAGGGAGCTTGAAATAATTCATAGAGCATCGAATTTCCGATATTTACACAGCATTACAAAACTATCATTATTTTTAAATATTTAAATTTTTTTCATTCTTTATGACACATTACAGATAATCTCTAATAAACATTCAAGAAACAGGTTTCTCATCACATAATTCCGACACTTTTCTTCAATTTTTGGTACTTTCAATTTCGTCCACCAGCATAGTTTCAGTTGTTGAACGTCTTCTTCTCTCGAACAATGTTTCTAAAACACGTCTTAAAAGATGTATAAGCCATCTTCTTTTCGCGATATCGGGGTTTCACAAAATTTAGGACTTCTGCAGTTTTCAACTTTACTCGTTCAATTGTTAAATCTGCGACTTCAGAGAAATTCTTATGGTCTTTGGTCATCGTCAGATACAAAACTTTATTTTTGTTATAACAAAGATGAAACGTCACGAATTACGCTTAAAACCACATCACGCTAACCATGCGATAGATGAGAAAACGGGAATGGATTGGTTGAATTACAATTGTGGAAAATAATTACATCGACTGACGTTATAAGGGAGTAGTTTTTTAAAGGATAACCCGTTTGAAGCCGAGACGTCATAAGTGCATAAGACACACGTGACCGATAAGCACGTAGTAAATCATGTTATCACCAATTCTCTAAAGAGAACGATGCATAAAGCGAACCAACGAAGGAAATACAACATGTACTGGTGCTCTTCACCACTGTGGTATATACACAAAACAATTACTGCTAATTTCCAAGACCTAAAAAGATGTTTTGAAGAAACGTATATTTGACATCTTTTTCAGTTGAAAGAGCTTTAAAGATTTAAAATCTCGTTTTAAAATATTGTTACAACAACTAGGTTGCTATAATTTAACTTTAATTAACACAATATAACGTATTAATCCATAAACGTTTTAATGCTTGAGCTGACTAGCAAAAAATTATTCATAAAACTTAATAATATCATACGTCAGAGCCGACATCACTGAAAACGAATCTCGTTTTACCATCAATTTTTATCCGTTATGCGACTTATCCTTTTAGCTGCTTTTAAATAAAAACCTCAACATTTATAGCTCATTCGATTTCCATCATGTATTTTTGAGTTATCATTGCTGCTACAAACATTACAACCTAACCGCGGATTTGAAAACTTTATGGTTTGTTTTAGCCAATATCTTCGTATTTCTGCAGTAATTTCTTTTCCCCACCCACGCTATCCAGCTAAAATCTCACTTCCACAATTATCCTTTTCTGTAATGATTAATTCCAAATACTATCCGTTTTTTCTAAATTTGATGTCCTGTAGTTTATAATCGTGACCAGCACGCACATTGGCCTATTCACCGTGACAAAAAGATGAGATGTCGGTTATGTTCCGTTGGCAACACACGAATAGCATGTTCAAAATGTGGTGTTGGATTCTGCTTCAACAATCACAGTGACTGCTTTGTGAAATTTCTTGCGAAATAATACCGTTTGTTTCACAAAATACATGTTATGATAAAAGTTATCAGCTTGTAAGATGTTACTAACTGATTTTCAGTTTATGTTTTAAGAAAGTTTGTTTTATTTTGGCATCAAGAAGCTTTGCAAGAAAGAATTATACCTTAAGTCCAATTTAAGTTGAACTGCTTTATTTGTGAATATATGCTACCTCATCTTCCCAAGGTTGCCTAATGGCAACAACGCGCAATTAAATCAATTTTTTTTTTTCATAATTGAGTCTAAAACTTACTAAAGCGAGTATTTTGGAATTTTCCTGTACCTAAATCATAATTCGGGAGAGAAAGGGTTAACAACCACGAACTATAAAAATTAATCCATAGAAAATGTCTATGAACTTGTTTCTATGCGTTCTCTTTACTGTTTCTAAGCGCTGTAGCCACAAGTTTTGACTTTGAAGCAAACCAAGTCTGATAATTTTTTTTGTATTTGTTCATATTTATCCTCCATTCACGACAAAGCGAATTGTATTGCTATATTTTGGACGGGTCGTCCGCACTCGCTTGGGAGTTGCCATTTTTGAGGTATCTGGGCCACCTGTCTTCCACATAAAGGCGGAGGCGTCCCGTTAAGTGCCTTGCCCAAGGACACAGCAAGCGAACTTGCCGGCTTGTTCTCTACAACCTCCCATAAATGCCGAGCGCCAAGCAGGGAAGCTGTGGATACCATTTTTTAAAGTCTTTTGGTATGACTCGACAAGGGGAATGAACCCCTAGTCTACCGACTGCGAAGCGGACGCTCTAACCACTAAACCACCGCGCCGGTAAACTTAACATCTGGCAATACTCTCAACAAACTAGGGCACTAATTACCGATATTACCTGCATAAATACAAAAATTTTTTATGTACTTGCTTATTTTTGTCAAACCTTACCTACCTTCTTACTAGACGTTGCTCTTTTAGCGTTTTATGCTAGTTGATTTTAAAACAAAACCCGTCAATTATATGAAAAATAACAATTTTAGCGCTGTGCAATCGAATTTCGTATTACCTCTAGACCTAGTTTAATACCTAATAACATAAACGCACGAAGTATTTTCCGAACTTTACTACAATTTCTTTACCAACTTGATTCACAAATGCTACCCGTATCAAAATCTGAACTTACCACCTCTTTCAAAAATTTTGCCAAGTAAACATCAAACTTGTGTTTGTATGGCTGCTATTGCTTACATATTTATAGAACAAACCTTAGGTTTTTGGTATACATCAATTAAATTTTTTTTTAAGCATTCTCACAAACACTAAATTCATGATTTCTAACACGGATATACTTAACTTTAAACATATACAGTTTTGATTTTTTTAACTAATCAAGTCAATCGTGTCAAATATTAGTTCTATTATATTTAACTAGATAATAAACTTACAATTTGTTCATCTTGATAAGCCTTTACGCAACAAATTTATTGCAAATTCGTTCAGGATAATTCCTTAAAGTTCTGTACAGTACAGTATACATTCTTTTCAATTAAAGATACATTTTTCGAATGTGATTACCTGTAGAAAGCTTTGTAGACATTCTTACAAGTTCCTATCACTAAGCACAGCTTTAATAAAAAGTAGTTTCAGAATTCCACTGACCATCGCGTTTAAATTTCGAACTCAATTATACAAAGTTTATCAACAAAGCTAAAAATGTTTACGTTTCTCACCAGACGTCAAAATTACGTCTTTTATTTTCTATTATACGACAAAAAAGCTAAACGTAAGATTTACCGACAGCAAATAGTTTTAATTTCATCCTAATTTCTTTTCGCTATCACCATCAAACTTGCAGCGGTTAACATCAACACACTTGATTTCAAAAATTTTTTATAAACTCACAATCTGCTTTCATCCATTAGTTAAAAATTTTAATGTAGTTACTTTTTAATAACTTTTAACTACAATAAAATCAAATGCACACAGCTTTAACACAAAGCATACCAACCCACAATCATGAAAAAAATCTTGTTACATTCATGCCGAAAGCTTGCATGAAACACTAAATTTGGAAATTACTACCGTATAATGTGCGCTTAATAAAAGAAAATTTCAAGTTTTTGTCAATTCTAAGGCGTCAGTTATCGCACCATAACCTTGGCGCTGATATTTCTGAGTTCAAAACAAAACGAGTGACCTAATACTTTTCAACTAGTAAGCATTTTTTACCCATCAAGTTATAAATCAACCATATTAGTTGCATTCAATCATTACGAAAGTTTACAAGTTTTTGATACTACATAAATTTCTATACTTGAAAACATTTAGAGGTCTTAGTTTTTGTGTCTTCACTATACTTCTTGAGGTGACGTAACAAATTTTGGTTGAAACATCAAATAAAGACTGCATATGTCGGTTTCTCAGCGCGAGTATCACGTGACAACGACACGGCAAAGAGCCAAATGTTCTAAGAAAACCAACTGAAATAAAGCGAATCATTAATGTTTTAAAAATGTAAATGTAAAAATATTCTAAATTGTATTCAATTTTTGTAATTAAATACAAAGTTGATAGGTTTTTGTAGGTTTTATTAATATTTATAGCTACAGTCAACTTCGGATATAAGAGATATCCCGGGATCAGCTTAATCAGTCTCTTATTACCGAATTCTCTTATAACCGACTTATTAGTTTATATTGAAAATCATTTTGGACCTTTTGCATAGTCTCTTATAAGCGAAAATCCCTTATATCTGAATCTCTTATATCCGAAGTTGACTGTACTAGGTAGCGAGTAATAAAATTGGTTTTGCGAAACCATCAAACTGTTTCAAAAATTTCTCATTGGTGGCGGCGTTGTTAGGGAGTGTGTGGTTGGGGAAGATCTACTTTTGATGAAGACAACGGCGGTGGCACATAGGAAGGGTGCGGGAAAAGCAGAGGTGTTACCATTGTTTACGTTATCAGTGTACTTTTGATGAAGACAACAGCGATGATGCGTAGGAGGGGTTCGGGAAAAACGAGGGGCGGTACCACTGTTTACGTAATCAGGAGTGCTTCCCCAACCACACACTCCCTAACGACGCTGCCACCAATGAGAAATTTTTGCACACTCATTGTCTTCAGAAAAACTTAAATTTCTCTCTGCTGTTGCTTTGGGGTTATATCTTTGACGTATAAATCAAAACCAGCTTTTCTTGCAGTAGCAATAAGCTCTCACTTCATTTGCTTACGGACCTCTTGAAGCTGTTATTCAGATGCGGCTGAGCGGGTGTTTTTGAACTACTGCACGTCACAAGCACGATCAGTCAACCGAAACTAAAACATAAATAGTAAAGGGACTTGATTCACTTCATACCATATTTTCTCATTGGAACCTTGTGGAAACAGTTTTGCCATGAAAACGAGGTTTGATTTTATTGTTGCCAAATGGCAATTGTGGGAAAGAAAGAGTTAATACACAAATATTGAAGTTGCCTTAATGAATGATGAAAACATTGTTAGTTAAAACTTTTATCGATCAATTAAATTGCAAATTTTTGATTAATAACGTGTATATGAGGTCTTGTGAGCTTTCAATTGTAGGGTTATGCGATAAAATTAAAGCTGAATTTGTGCAAATTATCAATTAGGTTAAAGTTCTTTTTGTTTTGTGAATGTGTATAAGCGATAGTGTGAGGTTTAAATTGGTGTACAGACAAATATTTTTGTTTTGTAAACGCATATAAGTTTTATAAAGTTTTGGAAGTGTTGGTAAGCACACCTCTTTTTTCATTTGTGAGTCACCATTAAACAAGAGTTAAAGAGTCGATGTTTACTTGAAATTGATGCTTTGCAAGAATTGATGAGTATGACACATTCTATTTGATAGCAAACGCTGTGAAAAAAGCTGTGAGTGTGGTTGTTAGTTCTTGAAAAGTTAATAAAATATTTGGTAAACTCGTGGCTTTTCACTAGTAAAATTGATAACAGCTGTAATTTTTGTAAGAACGTGAGAGTTGAAACTGTAAGGTTACATTATTTTAAATGGACAAACAGATTAAACTTAGAAATTCTGACTTAATGCTATTATCGACAGAAAGTTTGATGAGTTTTTAAAATTTTGACCTAAGTATTCTCTAAAAATCTGGATGTAATGAGTTTTCACAAGATGTTGTATCTGAGTTCTAATGTACACGATTATAAACTACAGGACATCAAATTTAGAAAAAACGGATAGTATTTGGAATTAATCATTCCAGAAAAGGATAATTGTAGAAGTGAGATTTTAGCTGGATAGCGTGGGTGGGGAAAAGAAATTACTGCAGAAATACGAAGATATTGGCTAAAACAAACCATAAAGTTTTCAAATCCGCGGTTAGGTTGTAATGTTTGTAGCAGCAATGATAACTCAAAAATACATGATGGAAATCGAATGAGCTATAAATGTTGAGGTTTTTATTTAAAAGCAGCTAAAAGGATAAGTCGCATAACGGATAAAAATTGATGGTAAAGCGAGATTCGTTTTCAGTGATGTCGGCTCTGACGTATGATATTATTAAGTTTTATGAATAATTTTTTGCTAGTCAGCTCAAGCATTAAAACGTTTATGGATTAATACGTTATATTGTGTTAATTAAAGTTAAATTATAGCAACCTAGTTGTTGTAACAATATTTTAAAACGAGATTTTAAATCTTTAAAGCTCTTTCAACTGAAAAAGATGTCAAATATACGTTTCTTCAAAACATCTTTTTAGGTCTTGGAAATTAGCAGTAATTGTTTTGTGTATATACCACAGTGGTGAAGAGCACCAGTACATGTTGTATTTCCTTCGTTGGTTCGCTTTATGCATCGTTCTCTTTAGAGAATTGGTGATAACATGATTTACTACGTGCTTATCGGTCACGTGTGTCTTATGCACTTATGACGTCTCGGCTTCAAACGGGTTATCCTTTAAAAAACTACTCCCTTATAACGTCAGTCGATGTAATTATTTTCCACAATTGTAATTCAACCAATCCATTCCCGTTTTCTCATCTATCGCATGGTTAGCGTGATGTGGTTTTAAGCGTAATTCGTGACGTTTCATCTTTGTTATAACAAAAATAAAGTTTTGTATCTGACGATGACCAAAGACCATAAGAATTTCTCTGAAGTCGCAGATTTAACAATTGAACGAGTAAAGTTGAAAACTGCAGAAGTCCTAAATTTTGTGAAACCCCGATATCGCGAAAAGAAGATGGCTTATACATCTTTTAAGACGTGTTTTAGAAACATTGTTCGAGAGAAGAAGACGTTCAACAACTGAAACTATGCTGGTGGACGAAATTGAAAGTACCAAAAATTGAAGAAAAGTGTCGGAATTATGTGATGAGAAACCTGTTTCTTGAATGTTTATTAGAGATTATCTGTAATGTGTCATAAAGAATGAAAAAAATTTAAATATTTAAAAATAATGATAGTTTTGTAATGCTGTGTAAATATCGGAAATTCGATGCTCTATGAATTATTTCAAGCTCCCTGACAAAAGGTAAACTTAAATTTCCACCCATTTTTGCTGACTGTATTGGTTTGAAATAGAACTATTGATCGGTTGTGTGCTAACCTACAAAGTTTTTACTATAAAGCGGTTAAATTATAATAGTCTGGAGAAATAATTTTGCTTTAATTTGTGACAGTTGGTAAATGATGTGTCTTTCTTAGTAAATTGAATTTGAATCTTAACCGATACCTAAGATCTGTAACATTGAATAACAAGTCTACGGCTTGATCACACAAGTCCTTGCATAATAAGTCTATACAACAACATGTTTACAAGAGTCTTTGAGTAAAAACGCTGTCATATAGAATCAAGACTGTTTAAATAAAACTTTTGACTTCGAAGTTGCTTCTTGGTCTGAAATCGTGTTTAAGCATGGTGCAGATCAACTCATAATAAGGCAATCTTTGAATGTGAATGAAGACAAATGTGTTTCTACTTAAAAATTGTATCTTTTACTGTGTTTTTCGGTTTGTTATTGCTAAATTCTGCATATTTTGTTGATAGGTGCGGTAGATTTTGATGACCTTGTGTCTTTTCACCGTCTCATTGTCAGGTGACGAAATTATATTTTTCGCGTTTATACTATATTTTTAGTTTCGATTGCTAAATAAACTTCCTGAATTGAACAACCTAGTCTGTCTGCATGAAACGCTGGCATTGTAATTACGTAATGCAGAAACCGCATGAATAGCTAGCTAAATTGATAAATATTTTTGTCATAAAAGCGTGTAAACATTTTTTGGAAACAAATATGCAACATACTTTGACCGATCTTAATCGTAAAATGTTAAACAACAGCTAGTAGTTGCCTCAAAACTGTATGTTTTGGATATTTCTAAGAGTGACTTGACCAAATTCTTTGCTAAATAAATGGTGGATAATACAACGATATTTGAACGGTAGCGGCTTTTTGGACACACTGAATCACACAATGGTATATCATAACTATTTACCATGATGGATTGTGTAATATAGATGCAACTGCAGTCTGCCTAAAACCGATTACGTCATGGTATGTGCAATAGGTATGCAATCACAGTCCGGATCAAAATAGATTACGTCATGACGGCTTGCGCAATAGACATGCAACTACATTCCCACAGTCTAGTTAAAAACCGATTCCGTCATTGAAACACAAAATCACACCCTGAAAACCATTGTGTAAATGTGTAATAATTAGATCAAGTACCATATGGCGGTAAGTTTTGCACCAAATTTTTTGAAATATTCTACATGATGCCCACACCCTGTTAGTGTTAACTCTCTCAGACCCAGAGTTAGCTCCTTATGACCTCCTTCAAATAAAATTAGTGTCTAGGGTTAGCTTCCTTAGAACTTTTCATCATGTAAGCACAGTACGGAAAAAAGATTTGAACTTGGGCAAGTCTGGACAAGCCGGAGATAAAGATTACATCATAACAAACAGCTGAATAAAACGTAATCTTTATACATTATATAGCTCATATTCTAAAAACTTTCGACGACGGACCGGTCTACACAACACAAAAGCAAAGATCGCACCATGGCTAAAAATAGAATATGTCATGGATTGCACAATAGGCATGCAACTACATTCCCATGATCTAGTTAAAACTTACGTTATGATGGAATGAGCAATAGGGATGCAATCTGGTGAAAAATAGATTATGTCATGGATTGTGCAATAGGCATGCAAGTACTTTCCCACGGTCTAGTTAAAACCGATTACGTCATTGAAATACCGAATTAAAAAACCGCTATGTAATACCAAATGATAATTGCACCAAACTCTTTTAAATAACACCGTGTTAGAACTAGCTTCCTCAGATTGGTGTTAACTCCCTCATACCTCCCCCACATAAAATCAATAAACCTAGGGTTAGATATCTCCAACCTTCTTCAAATAAAAGTTCTTAGACCTAGGGTTATCTTTCTTAGAACTATGGTTAGCTCACAAAAATTAATAGACGTAGAGTTAGCACCCTTAGACCTAGGGTTGGTTCTCTTAGAAAAAATAGACCTAGAGTTGGCAATCTCAGACCTATGGTTGACTCTCTTTACAAAAAATAGACGTAGAATTGGCACCCTCAGACCTAGGGTTGGCTTCCTTAGAGCTACGGTTAGCTTTCTCACAAAAATAGACCTAGAGTTAGGACCCTCAGACCTCTCCCACATAAAATTAGTGTCCTATGGTAAGCTCCCTTCGATCTCCTTCAAATAAAATCTAGGGTTAACTTCCTTAGAACTTTTCATCATGTAAGCAAAGTATGGAGAAAAAGATTCAAGCTTGGGCAAGTCTGGACAAGCCGGTGACAAAGATTTCTAACAAAGAGCTGAATAAAACGTAATCTTTCATCATCTAAAAACTTTCGACAGTTGACTCCTCACCGACCTCTAGTGACGCAAAACACTTTACCGATTCGTAGGACCCCAATCTCCCCCACCATCGTATCACATCCTACCCCTTAAACCTACCATCACACCTCACCAAAAAAATCCCCTCAATCGTGACTAAAAACTCCCCAACTTCGCCAAAAATTCCCCATCTCGTGACGTCATAGCACCGCCTAAATTCTCACCAAATGAGCCATCCTATACTACTTGCACAGCAACTTTTGCAGTTTGTGGCGACGCGCACTATTAAATTCTGCTCTTATTTGAGTTTTGCTTTTGTGTGTTTTAATTTTGATAGGCGAAATTTAAAAGTGCTATATCAATTAATTTTAATAATATAATTTATGTAACAAAAATGTTGGTCATTCCCGAATCGGTTTCTAATTGAATAACCGAAACAATGAAAAAAGATCAAATTCAGATAATAGAATAGCTTTTATTACTTCATGGTCGACCATGCGCTGAGGAGACCTGCAGAAGCAATAATAGCGTTACGACTTCAGTCAGAGTTAATTGCGTGTTGCCAAACGAGTTTGAAATTTCAAAACCAAGATCAATCCTGACGACATAAAATTTTAAGCGTTATTTAATGACAAAAGCGGCAAAAAGTGTCATAACAAATCCGTAGTTGCAATTGAGCAAGAGGGATATTTGATGGATTTGAAAATCTCTATTGTTGCCGTGTTGGAATAAAGATTTTTTGCTCTCGTGCTGTTTTCATGAACTATGGACGTTGGCTTTTAACAGCATGTTGTCCGTGATAAGGATACTGACGATGTTGTTCAGTTCTTTTGCATACTAAAAAATGTGCAAATTGTACAACACTTCACCATATATATAAAAGGAGGGCAACTTCACATTTTTTGCTGCATTTCAACCACTTAAAATTTTTTCTTGGTAGGGTTGCGCTGCAATTTAATAACAGGTGACTAAAAATCTACTTTGAAAAAATTGTGCAACGACTATCTTATCAAATGTTATCTTGCGCTTCAGTGCACTACGTTTTGAAAAACTGTAAAAACATCCAGTTCCGGACTTTTATTACTTTGCTATCAAGTTGTCTCTTACTGCAAAAGCATTTTGAAAAAATTCATTTTGGGTGTTAAACCTTTGTAATCCACATTGGCAAACCATGAACTGATTGTCGGCAATGTACCGTAATGGACTGAGCATCAGATTTATAATCGAAAGGCTGAGAATAGAACTTGTATAGCGGTATATTGCAGGCGGCATTGGCGTTTGTTTCAAGCTTCGATTTTAATTGTAAGAAGACTGTGGGGATATTTCGCTGAGTATCAAAAGGGACCTAGGCGTAAGGAAAAAACTCGCTGTCGTAACTTGGATGACTGCTGCTCTGTTACTATTGTAAAACGAATAATTTTTGCTGTGAAAAAAATGTTGTTTACGATTTCTACAATTAAGCAAAACGATAGCGTTCAAGGAAAACGAAAGTGAGAAATTTCATCCCTCTCGCCCGCATTATAAGAACGAGAAACAAAAATCTTTTATCTTTTTAACAGGGAAGGAGCCAAGGCTAATAGACGAAACTAAATTTGTTTGTGAGATAATTCTTCTGCGGGATTTTGGATGACTTGTCCTATAACGATTACGTGTTTTAACAAGACGAGGCTTCTCCACAAAGTAAGGTTCCCAAGCTCATCTGAATAAAGCTAAAGCTTAATTATGAAAAAGAATAAATTGCCCCAAAAAATTCTTTCTGTAAGCCGGCGGCTCTCAAACTTCTTTCGATACACGCGTTTGAAAGAACTTGCTGAATTCGCGACACACCAGACAACAAACTTGGGTCTTCGCTTGACGTTCTGCTAGGTAAATGTGCTATAAATTTAACCAACAGCAGTAGATCTACCGGAAAAATTTTGTTTAGGTATGTCACTTCATTGTAAATTTTTGCTTATTCTTGCTACGTTTCAATACCAGCAGTTTTCAAAATTTTACAGCCTGCCCGCAGCCTTTATTTGCACCATGTATAATTGTATATGTTAAGCGACCAAGCAGCTACTGCATGAAAACATGGAAATTACCACAGTTGGGTAATAACGGCTTTGAATATAGACTACATGTTGGAGTACAACAAATTGTAATTCTACGTTTGAAATATATTTGTGGGAGAAAAGCGGGAATTATGTTGGTACAAAACAAGGTATTGTGCAACGCCCACGAAAATTTAAAACGACGCTTCAGAACCTTGCGATGCACAATTTGAAAACCACTGCTATCAGCCAATGCTATAAGCCAAGGATTCACTTAAGGATAAATTTTACAGGCATTAAAAGAAAAATTGACTGAAGACCATGAAGAGCAGGACAATTAATAACGCTTTGGAAGTAATAAGAATTTTTTCTTGCCAGAAACGACTTCGTCTAGTCGTCAAGAATGATGAAGTTCACATTGAACTAAGACTAAAACAAATTTTGTGTTGATAATATATTTTTTGCAGTTTCTAAATTTACTGGAACTAACATAATATAACAACAATCTCTTTTACAAATATGCTGAGGTTAATTCGTACAAATCCGCATTACGTTTTAAATACTTGCGGCTGAAAAGTGTTTAAAAAAGCAATTTCAAAAAATTTCACTTTTTAAGATACCTCATACATTGTAAGCAAAATATACATTTGCCACTCAGTGCTTAACTTTTATATCAAAGAACAATTTTGTAGAAACAAAAAGGGATTAACTTAGTTTTTACCAATCCCCCAAATTTTTTTGTATTTCTTGAACAAGATATGCAAATAATAAGCATGCTTTTTACGGTTTCAGTTTACCTTAACCGTTGTTGGTTGTTTCTAAAAAGCACAGCTTGCTACTGTATTAGCTTGAAATTCTTGTTTTGCTTTCGCAAGCTAGTTTTACCAAATATATATGAAAAAAGCTTGAACTGAAATTTTATGGACATTAATATTGTTGCCCGACTCAGTTAATATGGCCTGGCACCGACATTTCAAGAACGATTAGGCAGCAGGCAGTAGCAAGAAAAACTCGTGATTTTAGTTGAAGAACATGTACAGGTACAAATTAAAAAAGATGTACTTACTTTGTTCACCTAAACGATCGGTGCAATTTGGAGGTGCCCAGCCAGGATAACAATGGCAATACGCCAAGTTATTGCAAACCTAAAATCAACATTTTCTGACAACAATTTGTTGACAATTATACAAACCCTCAGAAATGCTTACCCCATTTCCATTGCATGATTCGCTACATAATGTTTGACACTTTTGTTTTTTGCATGCCTAAACATACTGTAATTAAGTAATTATCTAAATTAAGGCCAGTCCTTGCAGAAATTTATCAGCTTTAAACCAAGAGTATTGCAAGTTTTATCATGAGTGAAATACTTTTGCTTTTAAATTTCTTTTGACTGTCACTGCTAGCCATAAGAAGCAAAATGTTATTTCAAATTCTATTACTGATAATGGCAAGCAGCTTCAAAAATCTCACAATTGATGGAAAAAAATAGTGCGAGCTTTTGAAGTGCGCAATATGACACTACGGTCAGAGAAGCGAACACAGACCATGCAAATGCTGCAAGTTGCATAATGTTTCTGAAACAAATGGTTTTCATTGGTCCTAGTTAATTTTGAAGAACTTTTTCTTCCAGCTCCTTTATTAACCAATGGTTACAAACAATATCTTAAAAATCTTATTGGTGGTACAGAATTTTAATATAGTTTTGAAAAAAGCTGTTTGAGCCATAAGCTTTTCGTGACGCTCTCATCAGTGGCGGTATCGCGTCAAAAGGGAAGATCTAAAAGATGCTGACCAATGGCGGAGTCACAATCCGGTTTGGTATCGGTTCGGTTCGTTTGCACGATCTGTGTGGTTGAGATCGGCGTGGACGAGTCAATTGCTGTCTTAACCATTGCGGAACATGTTGCTTGATGCGATCCTGTAGTCGTTGAAATGTTCGCCCTACGTACCGACTGTCACAATGGCACTTGTATTCATATATGACAAAACTTTTCTGAATGGCAGGTAGAACATCTTTGCGGGCCACAGGCAGCATGCGCTTAAACGTAAAGACCAAGCGGGTGCTGACGGAACCATAGCAGCTTTCCACGGCGGTTTTGACTTCTTTTTCCAAGTTTGTCGATGGCTTACCTATTCAAGGGACCCTCAAGTACACCGGACACTTTTCAGGGCCAAATCGCTTAAGAGTGGAGAACTGAGCAATTTTCTTGGTGATCTGAGTGTTGATGATGTTTTTAGGATAGCCGTTGTCCAGTAATATCTTCTTGATCCGTTCTATTTCTTCATTGAGTCTACGCTTGGTGCAAATCATTAGAGCTCGATGTACCAATGTAGATATTAGACTTATTTTGCGTTTGAGAGGACTAAAGGACTCCCAACGCAAATACTGGCCAGTGAAAGTGGGTTTCCGGTATACACTGGTCTCCAAGCCAACATCTGTTTTTTCGACGTAGACATCAAGAAACGGTAGACATTTCCCTTTCTCTTTTTCAAAGGTGAACTTGAGGGATGGGTGAAGGCAGTTAAGTTTGGTCAGAAATTCATCTGCTTCAGCTTCGTGATCGAAGATGGCAAACGTGTCGTCAACATATCTGAAGTAAGTTGGAGGCTTTTGCGTTTGAGAAAATAACTTTTCTTCATAATATCCAACGAAGATGTTGGCCAAAGCCGGACCAAGTGGTGATCCCATAGCTACTCCGTCTGTTTGCTTGTACATGGTGTTATTGAAACTGAACTCAACTGAGGATGTGACGCTCTTCATCATTTCAACAAACATGTCCTTTGGAATGACTGGTCGTAGAGGGCTTCCGAACAGATTTTGATGGTTTCATCAAGGGGAACGTTGGTGAACAAGCTGGATACATCAAAAGAACACATGAAGACATTAGGGTCGATGTCAAGGTTTTGCATGGTCTTAGCAAACGTAAACGAATCTGATATGCAGTGTGAAGAAAACCGCTCCAACACAGGTTGTAATAGGCTAGCCAACCACTTCCCAAGTTCACGATGGGACGAACCTGTCATAGACAGTATTGAGCGAAGTGGAGTGCCTTCTTTGTGTGGTTTCGGCAAACCATACATTCGAGGTCTTTGCGATCCAGTTGGTCGTATTGCGTCATATATCTACTTCGGCATGAGATCGGCTTTGACTAAGTCAAGCAACCGCTTCTGAAGGCGCGATTCAATGCTGGCTGTGTTGTCATTGCTGGAGACCGGACCAAGTCTTCTAAATTTCGATTGATCATCAAGTATCTTGTTCATTTTATGGACGTAGTCGCTTTTGTTTAAAAGGACAACACCGGAGCCTTTGTCGGGTTTGGTGACAATGATGATCAATTGAAATTTAGAAGACTTGGTCCGGTCTCCAGCAATGACAGCACAGCCAGCATTGAATCGCGCCTTCAGAAGCGGTTGCTTGACTTAGTCAAAGCCGATCTCATGCCGAAGTAGATATATGACGCAATACGACCAACTGGATCGCAAAGACCTCGAATGTATGGTTTGCCGAAAACACACAAAGAAGGCACTCCACTTCGCCCAATACTGTCTATGACAGGTTCGTCCCATCGTGAACTTGGGAAGTGGTTGGCTAGCCTATTACAACCTGTGTTGGAGCGGTTTTCTTCACACTGCATATCAGATTCGTTTACGTTTGCTAAGACCATGCAAAACCTTGACATCGACCCTAATGTCTTCATGTGTTCTTTTGATGTATCCAGCTTGTTCACCAACGTTCCCCTTGATGAAACCATCAAAATCTGTTCGGAAGCCCTCTACGACCAGTCATTCCAAAGGACATGTTTGTTGAAATGATGAAGAGCGTCACATCCTCAGTTGAGTTCAGTTTCAATAACACCATGTACAAGCAAACAGACGGAGTAGCTATGGGATCACCACTTGGTCCGGCTTTGGCCAACATCTTCGTTGGATATTATGAAGAAAAGTTATTTTCTCAAACGCAAAAGCCTCCAACTTACTTCAGATATGTTGACGACACGTTTGCCATCTTCGATCACGAAGCTGAAGCAGATGAATTTCTGACCAAACTTAACTCTTTTGCTCCCGCGAAAATAGCGAAAAAAATTGTCCGTAAGGTGGCAGTGCGAAAAACTGTCATAATCAATCATAATTAATCATAATTATGTACCTCAAGTTTGTTTGTAAATCATTACTCAGCTGTCTACTTCTACATTAAGTGTGATATATTGTTGAAATCTACATTTCTTGAGGATTTCAAATAGAAAAAAAAATTTTTTTTTTGAATATGCAAATTTTATGCAAATGAACCCCCCCAACTGGGGGGTAGTTGTCTTCTAAATTAAAGAGGTACCCTCACCTCAAAGATCACTACAGATTTAATTTTCAACCAATTTTTTTAGAAATGGTCGCAAAATGATGCTAAGGAAATAAGCTTTCAAGGTACATCACTCAAAACTTACCTAAAAGCCTAGGTTTTCTACAATTTGCAATTTTCTGAGACAAATGACCTTTTTTTTGACCGGTACCGACCGGTACCAAATTTTGGTAGTTAAATTCAGTACCTAAAATATGATCAGTTATTATCTGCTAGAGGTTAGCTTAAACCATGTAACATTATGTATGTTTGAACAAGGAATTTCTTCAAGATTCAGAAAATATAAAGTTTAAATAGAATATGCTGTCACTGATAATGAAACAGCAGCTTGTTTACACCCTTCCCATTTCTTGAGAAACAAGGGGGATACAGCAAACTTTGATTTAGAGAAGCCAAACTTCTGCTAGCTTTTAAACTTGTATTTCAGTCTTTGTCTCCTTGGAAATTTGATACAAAATGACGACTTTAGGGGTGAAACATTTGCAATTTATTTTATCTTTTTATATGGTGTAGTTTTTCTAAAAATTATAATTTAGTGAAGGTAAGTCAAAAAATTTTGGGGGGTTTTGAACTGACATGATGTACAGTACTCATTTTTGATCAGTAAATATCATATACCACTTGATCTAAACTATTTAAAGTTATATATTGCCGGAAAGCAAATTTCCTAAGCTTTCAAATGTAACCGGTATTTAGCAACATATCATATACTTTACTCACTAAATTTACTTTTATCTACTTATCACTCAAATTTGTTTGGGGGGTTTTGAGACCCCCAAAAATTTGGAAATTCAAAAACGTAAAATTTATTATTATCGCTTGAAATTTTGTCAAATGATGCCCCAAAAGATTAGTTTTCAGACTGTGTTAATGATGAAGGGTTTGGTTTTGTGGTAAAGATGTAATCTCAAATTGATTTTAGCGTAGTTGGCATGTGCTGAGAATTTTGCCGATTTTGTCGTCTGCAACTGGGTTGTTGGTCTTTTTAACCTTTTTTGGGTATAAAAATCCAAGAATTAGGGCACAAATTATACATCTTCCGATGTGTGAGGAAATAAGCGTGATCTTTTGAAAATTTTATAAAAATCAGATGAAAAATAAAGTCACAAATCGATTTTTTATTAAACTAATTTTGTAACTCAATTTAACAAAATTTGAGGGAAACACTGAAAACACGAGATCATCAATCGATGATCGCGGGAGCGAAAGAGTTAACTGCCTTCATCCATCCCTCAAGTTCACCTTTGAAAAAGAGAAAGGGAAATGTCTGCCGTTTCTTGATGTCTACGTCGAAAAAACAGATGTTGGCTTGGAGACCAGTGTATACCGGAAACCCACTTTCACTGGCCAGTATTTGCGTTGGGAGTCCTTTAGTCCTCTCAAACGCAAAATAAGTCTAATATCTACATTGGTACATCGAGCTCTAATGATTTGCACCAAGCGTAGACTCAATGAAGAAATAGAACGGATCAAGAAGATATTACTGGACAACGGCTATCCTAAAAACATCATCAACACTCAGATCACCAAGAAAATTGCTCAGTTCTCCACTCTTAAGCGATTTGGCCCTGAAAAGTGTCCGGTGTACTTGAGGGTCCCTTGAATAGGTAAGCCATCGACAAACTTGGAAAAAGAAGTCAAAACCGCCGTGGAAAGCTGCTATGGTTCCGTCAGCACCCGCTTGGTCTTTACGTTTAAGCGCATGCTGCCTGTGGCCCGCAAAGATGTTCTACCTGCCATTCAGAAAAGTTTTGTCATATATGAATACAAGTGCCATTGTGACAGTCGGTACGTAGGGCGAACATCTCAACGACTACAGGATCGCATCAAGCAACATGTTCCGCAATGGTTAAGACAGCAATTGACTCGTCCACGCCGATCTCAACCACACAGATCGTGCAAACGAACCGAACCGATACCAAACCGGATTGTGACTCCGCCATTGGTCAGCATCTTTTAGATAATAATCAATGCGCATTAAACTATGATGATAAGCGGTTTTCGATCCTCGCCGAAGCGCGCAGCTCTTTCCATGTTAATCTTTTAGAGGCTACTTATATCAAGACCCGACGCCCGGTGTTATGCAGACAGAAAGAGTTTGTTTATACTCTCAAACTCTTTCGATAATCGTGGCATTTGGCCTCCTGCTGCGCCTTCTCTAACTTTCGCAATTGCGAAATCTTTCTTTGGCGTGCTTTGCAATACTAGCGCTATCATTGGCTTGTCTTGATTGCCTAATGTCCAAATTATTCACATATAACACATTTATTCACTCTAGATCTTCCCTTTTGACGCGATACCGCCACTGATGAGAGCATCACGAAAAGCTTATGGCTCAAACAGCTTTTTTCAAAGCTATATTAACAACATCTTAATGAAAAAAAAGCAAATTGCAAACAAACCGTAACAAAAAAATTAAACGCTAAACCTATTTGTTCTTTATGGATACTTGATCAGGATGTAACGCCAAAAACCAGCAAAAAAGCTCCTGTAATAATGAAAACAATACAAACCAGGGGTACCTTACTATGATCTTCGTAAAAATATGAAATATTCGTGGTTTGTAATTTATAGATATTTAAAAATTCAATTTAGAAGTGCTTGCAAAATTCAAAATAGTTTTGTTTGAAAACTTACGATTGTGTTTTTTTATATTGGTATACTGTCCAAACACATGTTGCGTAATTTTGTTTCAAATTACAGCCAAGCAGAAAAAAAACATCATTTAAAAAATTTTATAAAAATGTTGTTTACTGACAAAAATTTTCGTATCAAAGATTTTGAAACCATGTTGTGCAGTGACAAAATTTTAGTAGTCGTGCTCGCAAATGAGCAGCATAGCAGCAAAAAACGTTTTTATTCGTGTTCTTAAAATGCAACAAAAATGCGAACATACGTCTTTGTTGCAATTTCGCAAACTGCCGAAAAGTAGAATTTTTGAGCAGATTAACTCTAATCTCCAAAAATAAAGCAACCGTTCTGCAATCTACACTTCGCAAAACTCTTGAATATGCTCTCTTTCGACTGCTTTTCCAAAATATTCTTTCCACGATATTCTATATGATTTCCATTGTCATTTAAAAAAAAAAAGATAGTAACCTGAATCAGGTAAACGACTCACAAGAACAGCAACAACGAAAAGACTGGTTACAAAAATGGTGATGTTATAATGTAACTAGGAAGCAAAGCCTTAATAAAATTTCACGAGTGTTCTGAAGCACTTATGAAATTTTGCAAATATAATTGCAAATTTGCAAACATTTTCAAAGATTTTACAAGCAGAGCCACAAACAGAAAAATGGTTGCACGACTAAAAAATCTTCGCCGCAACAAACATTTTTGTTTGAATAAATAACTTCAGGTAGATATCAAAAAACTTTCGAGAATATGCAAAAAAAATTTTTGTCCAAAATTTGCAAATCTTCGTGAAAATATCCGAATATAAAAAGCTTTGTGCGATTACGAAGATAACTGCCAAGATGAAAAAATATTGATATAAACTGAAGTTAAACCGTGGAAAAATGTTACGGAGTTGAGTTGTTTTTACGTTACTGTCTTCCCTTTTATCAACTTTTTCCCAAAAATCAGTGTTTGGTTGAAAGTTACTAAAAAAAGTATTTTGCACAGTTACTTGAAAAGTTATGGTAATTTTTAAAAATTAGACACAAGCAAAAACTTTTCAATTAAACAGTTATTTTAGTTTTCAGTTGCAAATTAATTGTAGTTTTCGCAAAACAAAACGAAGAAGTCACTGGGGATCAAACTAGTACATAGATATGATTTCATAAAATATTAAGACCCCTCATTTAACAAATTCTCCCATTTTTGCTTTGCCGTTTATTTTATGATCTGATCTATAATTTTCAAGCAAATCTTTTTAAGCTATGATATAAACTCATTTCCGTATGTTTATTAATCAATATTTTGTTCTCATTTTTATCGATATTGTGAATATAACGTTAAATACTCAACAAAAAACAAATTGTGACATTATTTCAGAAAAAGCATACAAAGCTGCTGCAAAACTGGTCATATAGAATACGCAGACCTATGAACAAGCTGTTGCAGGTTTTAGAGCAAGCAATTTTTACCGTTGTAGGCTACAAGTAGACTTGCTAATTTCTTTTATTTGACCTACTGGTCAGTAGGCTATGCATTAAATATTACTAGTCAGTAGGAACAGTATTATGCTACGTAGTAGATATGCAGCAGTGCTTTTTACGTTCATTTTGCTAAACAGATTTTTATTGGTTACTTGGCCTAGATACTGATGACAGGATAAACAGCAACCACTGATATCTACAAACTTGTTTTTGATAAATAAATTTTGTGTCTTGGATAAGAATTTGGAAAAACCTCGAGTCTGGACAAAACGCTGAAGTTGCAGCATGCATCATATGAATTCTCAACAGAACTACTTAAACTTTTGGTAGCTAGTTTCGTGGGTTGAAATGAAATCTCGCTCGCTGGTATAAGCAAATTACCATATAACATTACGCCACCGCAGAAATCCAAGGCCCAAAAAATTTAAATCCGCCTCCACATAAATGCCGCTGTGCAAGTATAACTTTACTTCATGAGAAAAATGTATTAAAAACTTTGAATAACAATTAATAGTGCATGGAGTGTGGTGACAGTTATTTAAAATCTGCAGCAGACGAAGGCACTAAATGTAATGGTTGATTCCATTTTGAGTGTAACGTGGATCAGAAGGTTAAATACTTATGACAACTGTGAACAAAATAATAAGTTTGTTTTTCTGAAACTGAATATAGTCAACTATCTTTCCAAATAATTTTTTACACATCAATTTAGTGTTCAAAGTAAAACTCAAAAATTATAAGCATTTGCTAAAATTCACACAAGGTTGTTTAGTAAATTTTCAAAAAAAAAATTGCCCAATAGGCTGTAACAACCCATCTTACTGACTGCAGCAATCCACCCCACCAGTGAAATGGATTGTTATAATTGACACTGAATCACATAATTTTTCAGATCTCGAAAATAAAATTAACGGAAGAAAATATGAATGCATAGGATATTGGTCTTAGTTACCTTGCAGTAAAAATTTAGTGCTTAATCTATTCAATAAAAAATGTTATAGCAGGTTTTGTAAAATAGGTAACAACCCTCTCGGATCTTCCCCTAATCATTTTCAGCAGAAAACTTTAAATATTTGTAAAAAGTTCTCAATATTTGTATTTTTATTTGTACGAATATTTGGTACTTTTTCTTGTAACTAATGCCAGGGGGTACGATATTCACGAAAATTGAACATTCATATCTTTACGAAAGCCATAGTTAGCCAGATACTGAAGGCATAGTGTTCGCTAGGACAACATTACAAACAGCAACTAAAAGTGGTTTGCTGCGTAGGTTTTTTTATCACAACTACTCCTAGTTTTTTGTGGGATAAAGGCCCAATACAAAACGAAGTAAATAGGTCTCACGTCTCACACTTAACAAAAATTAGATTTGATCAAGTTGTTTACCAACCAATAAATTACACTTCAATTCTGTCTTTTGTTGTACTGGTTAGCGGTAACCTCACATACCTTTTTGATGGTAATATCACTAATTTAGGAAAACGTTTGCTTGGCCAGATCGGCCAACATCAAAGCAGAAGTAGATAATTATTTACAAAAAGCTTGACAATAAAAATTCAAAATTGCTACGGGTCCAAGATTTATCAATATGATTGTCAAAAAATTAATTCAAAAAAAATAATTGGAAGGAGTTACATGAAAGAATAAAATTTACCAACTGTAAAAAAATATGTTAGTACAGCACATAATAATAATATTGGAGCAATTTTAATGTCATATTAATTTCTTGTACACAAATGGCAAGTTTTACTGTATTTTCTGTTCAAGACATGCGAGATTTTGACGATAATGTAACTTTTTGAGAAAAAGTGTTTTGAACAGTCTTTCTCAGCTTTTAAGACTGTGGTTTGATTCCAATCTATTCCATAATCCAAGGTGATTTCGCGTACACAAATAGCAAATTTCTTAAGTCTTTAAATTTTAATGGCAATTTTTTTTATCTAATTGTGACTTTGAATTCTGTTTTGTTCAGCCAGTATACATGTAGGAAACTTGCAGTCATGAAACGAAACTTGTATACTATGTCTGATATTTTCCTTTCATTTAGGGAATCTTTGGAAGGAAAAAGAAATTTTGGAAGATTTGGAAGACTTAGCAGGATGTATTCAAACTTGCCGCTGTGATCCAGTGCCTTACACACTGCTCCGTGACCCCAGGTTTATGTAAAGTAACGAAGAATAACTTTCTTGACATCAACAAAATGGTTATCGACGTTGTTTTTATATTCAGGCACTAATTTATTTCTTGTAGAACAATCATCTTTAGTCTAAAGCTCCTTATTTTGGCTATTAGTAGCGAAGAAAACAAGGTATTTGTATATTTGCTAAGCTAATCCCTAAACAAACTTATTGTCTTTATGTTGACGTATATCATCAAGCCATGATTCTTAAGTTTTAATGAGACAAGTAAAAAAATTGCTTAAAAATAATCACCAACATCATGCAGTGCAATACAACAATCTAATGCGACATGTCGATAACCCTCTCAAATAGATCGCCTGAAATTTGGTAGCCAGCAATTAGCACCATCTTCATTTTGTAAATCAGTAAGATCTTAATGATGATCCCACACCCCTATTAAGGTTTACCAAAGTAACTTTTCGTCCACATCATGTGTGTGTGCATGTTTTTGCCTATCTTGTGTGTTGTTGTTTGCGGGTTATTGACATGTTGTAATTGGGGATGCGCTCACAGTTAACTTATCACAATTGCAGCGACACCATCAATAATTTCGTGGTTAAGAATAATGGTGGTTGTGAAAATAAAAATAAAAAGGTAATTTGACATAGCTAAATTTCATAACAAAATCAAAAGTAGAGTGCTTTAATGAGAATCATGTAGAAAAACATCCGGGAGGTATCGCGTTGCTGCTATATTTCTCCCAAAGTTTTGGAAGTCCCCAGCAACGCCTTGTTTGCCCAACTTCCAGCATGTCCTGAGGAACAAGACTTGCTCAAAATTAAAACAGTCAATAATTTCACAAACTTTTATCGGTTTATTTCACCACTTGCATCGAAGCCTAAATGTAAAGTTGTGGGGTACGGGGGCGGGGGGACGCCACAGTGTTTGCTGTGTAATTTCTTAAATAAACTGTTAAAAGTTTGGCATCCTACTTACAACTTTTGGCAACTGTATGCCTATTTTTATGACGTAACATCTCTGGCTGCGCGTATATAGCTAAGTTCTGGCATAATCGCAGCTAGGAAAGTGTAAACTGACCCAAAGTCAAGCACTTAACAGTTAAGCAACTACAATAGGTTATGATTTAAGAGTATAATCCATGGACCACGTTTTTATGGTAAAGATGCGGATAATTGTTGTGATTCCTATAAGATTTAACGTGAAAAATTATTGTCAGTTGGTTTGACGCATGATTACAATTGAGAGATCAAGCATTATCTGTGACGTCATCTTAGACCCCACAGGGGTAAACTTCTTGCAAGATGGTAAATTGAGGGCCAGTTTTTGAGCGAAAAACTGCTCTTCTTTGTCAAGAAATGCAAATTAAAAAAATCGTCTCCGACGTCACTAACCCCTTATGACACCCTCGACGGGAAAATGATCAATCGTGCCAAGTTTGATGATTGTACGCACAGTAGTTTTAAAAAAGTTAAGTACACACATACACACCCCTAACCAAAAAGTACGTCCCTGCATAGATTTGAGCTGAAACCGCAGTATATTCAACATCCGCTACCATAAAAAAATGCAAAAAAAAGCAACACAATCTACTTGAAAAATCGTTCCAAAAAATCCGTAAGAAAAAAACTTGATGTGATAGAATTAGCGGTAGAAATTCAGTCTACATCGATTACAAAAATTCGAACCCCAAAATATTTTTGTAAACCAGTGCTATTTATTCAACCATCATAACTGGAACATCTTGTACACATAGATATTTTGCAATTTTATTATCATATTGTTTTTCATAAATGCTTGTCATTTTAGCTGATGATGTTGGCTATTTCGGCCGATGAAACGTGAACTTAAATAAAAGCACCTCCAATAAAATTTGTGTGGTGACTACTCAAAAAACAGGATTTTTGTTTTAACATTAAACTGATCGTTTCACGGGAAAGCAGAAGTCATTTTAAATCAGAAATAAATATTCCCAGCCTCACCACCAACATGGACTGCGACTGATGGTTACCCATTTACCCAATATTTCATACCCATTATGCAATAAGCTGCTTATGCAGTTTCACAAGCTAAGTACGGATAACCAAAAACTTTTTAAAATATCCAATACGCACTACATTAATGATGTAGAAATGTCATAGCGTCCACCCAAAAGACGCCAGTTACAAAATCCTAAATTTAAACAACACACATTAAATTGAAGCAAATGCCACTTGAATCCAAATACTGCATGTATTGGACGATACAAACCTTTCCGTTACCACATTTTACCAAGTCCGGCACAAAAAAATGATGAGACCTGCATATTTCATCATTAGAAATATGATGTACTTCGTGTGAAACATTTTTCAGAGAACCCTCGATAAACGGCACGTCACAGTGCAGAGTTCCACACAATGAATCGCTGAAAAAAAAAATATATAGAGGTGTAACCTTCCACTAACTTGGTTAATCATCTAAGATCAACTACAGATTTCTCACATAATCAACCTAAAATCAAATCCACAAAGTTTGAGCTGGTACACAGAACTTAAATTGCGGAGAAACTCCAGAATTCAAGCTCAAAAGTGCATTTATCAAATCCACGATCACGGAACTTTTTGACAAAGATATTTATACAAAAAGGCATCTAGCGGTCAAAATGTTTTTTTTTGATTTTGAGTACAAAAATCTTGTTTGCTGCCGACAACATTTTATGATACAAATCAAATGAGTCATACTTCATATGCTGTAGCTATGATGTAATGATGACTAAACAATTAGTTGAATCACCTGTCTATGACATAATAGTATACATGGAGTAGGCAGATTGAGGTTAAATGAAAGCTTGTTATGCTGAGAAGTCAAAAAGCATTTTACTGCTTGCACAAAAGGAATTTATTGACAAATTGACCGAACAAAATTTTGACTGAATAAATTGTTTCTTGACTTCTTTATATTAAACCAACATTTTCATCTAACTGACGAAAACGCACAAATCCTCAACAAAACTTGCAATACGCACGCTTCATATATATAAGCAGCCAACACGGCAATCATCGGTGCAAAAATTAAAATGTAGAATCATATACTGTTTTACATATTCGACCTTACAGTTTGTGTCCTTGGCCAACAGTTTTCGCAGCATGGAAAGACTTTTCTTTATAGAGTCAACTGTGAGTGGAGAATGTTGAAGTAAATTGTAAATATCCGGTGTAAGTCATTATTTTAAAAATGACATTTTCTAAACCTGTAGCTAAACCAGTGTTTGCAAGCTACCTTCTGATTGAGTTACCAAAATACCAGACTCTTCAAAACTTTCCACAATCGCTTTCAGTTTGGGTAAATTTTTTGCATAATGTAAGGCATCCTTTAACGTGCTTCTCTATCTTGAAACAACAGGCGGAGGTGGACAACCAATAGTAGAGAACTTTCATCGTCTGGTTTTTGTTTTAACTGTTGCTGACTTGACTTTTGTGATTAGTTGATCAGCAACTCTGAGATTAGACTTTTATAGTACAATTGTGCAATAAATGTGCTGTACATGTTACATGAAAGAGGTTAAGACACAGAGATTACAGTATTGCACATGCAGCCACCAATATTTTGCAGCATCAGACAATACAAGACAAAAAAGGTTTAGTTGATTTCAAGAGATCTAACAACATCGTCAACTGGGTGAGAAATGCTGTTGCAATTTGGCGCACATGGTAAAGGTTGAAAGTCGTACAAATAACTGTTTCTGTTTGCTTCTATGCTTCCAACTAGAATAGTTGAATATTGTGATGGGGTGCTCTCATCGACCACAAAAATTTGATTTTCGTGCACAGCACTTCTTATACGCTCTGACTCATCAGCGCTTAATCGCTGTAGCACTGTTTTTCAACAAGTAGTTTCAGATGGCAAACTGTGACCAACGTCGTGAAATGCACTTTCGATGTGCTCATTGGGCTTGTACAAAAGAATATCAGCAGACAAAAATGCCTTTCCACAAAATCGGTGTTACTGCTCCTCAAAAACGTTTGCGAAGTTGAGATCTGCTGCCCAACACTTTTTCGCGTTTGGACATATTTTGATGACTTCCAACAAGAAAGCGTTTGTTGCAAAAAACCGTGCAGCTGCACAAAGTGCAATATAATTCGTTGTTGGAACTTTTCATATATTCTTCATGAAAGTATTAAAGTACAGACTGAATTTTAAATGTTTTAGTAGCTTTGACTCTTGGTATAATTTAAAAATCTACATCATAAACTAAAGCCAAATTTAAATGCATATGTCAAATCACCCTTTTGGCAGATCATTCTACTGTAGAACAGTAAAATATCATCTGTTTGTAAGCTTGCCTACAACAGTGACTGCACCGACCCAAATAAACTGTGCACTCTATCTTAATTCACTTTAAACATGAAAAGATAGTCTACGCTAGCATAGCAAATGACTCTTTGCTGTACTGCAAACGTTTTCATCTAACACATGCACAGTGTGTGAGCCTCCTAATCGTCGCAACTATTCAATTGCAACTCAGTAGCACACGATTTCGTCCGACATTTATTATTGCACCGCAATAGTTTAATTGTGACAAGAAGTAGCAATGTGTACGACCACACAAAAAGTTGGCAAACATTGCAAGTTAAAGTAAAAAAGTTAAGTAAATTTTTATTACACTACCTAGTTTTTCTCACCAATACAAAAAAACATTTTGACTAACAGTGTTAATTATAAAAAATTGACTTTATTAACCCCCCAAAAATTGAGCTGACTGTAAAAAATTGAGTTGTTTTGACCTATCAAACTAATAATATGTCTACCGTTTATGGCAACAACAAAGGTATCACCATGCGTATTTACAGTGCTTTAATTTTCGCCACTACAAACTTTTAGCAGTTGATAAGCCTTTGAATGTTCAACATGCAGTATATGAAAACAGTAATCGCTACTTAATAGCAAGCTCTAGTATTTCTACAAAAACACGAAGTTGTAAATGAGGAAGGAGGTCAGAAAAGGTGTGTGGCAGTGAAACAGATTGAGGGTCAGTTTTTTTAGCAGTTAGTATAGTTCTAAAACAGAAAGTTTGTCCGAAATCATAATGCTTTGTAGCTGGCTCTGCCGGCATTATCCGGCAGGGCTACCAGTTAGTTATATCATATTACAAATATTGCAGGGTGGAGAACAAGCTTAAATGCTCGCTTGTTGCGTCCTTCAGCAAGACACTTAACGAGAGGCCTCCATCTTTAGGTGGCAGATAAGTGGAAAGGTCAGCCAGTTTACCTGTCAGCCTTTGTGTTGCGATTACAGAAATAAATTACGGCAGTAAGCTTATTTCTTGAAGAAGATGCAGTGATTACAGAATTATTAATCACATGTCACATGGTATAAAGTTTCTTTTTAAGATAATTCTCAACAAAATGATCAAGACTATAGATAGAGAAGTGGGTGAATTACAACTTGGATTTAGAGAAAAAACGGGAACGCAAGAAGCTATCTTCGTTTTGAGAATTCTAATGGAGAGAAATATACAAGTTCAAGAAATCGATTGGGAAAAGAATATCTTCAATTAATAAGAAATTTATACTAGAATCAAAAAGCAGCAGTTAGAGTATCTAACAAGATTACTAAATACAAAGAGGAGTAAGACAAGGCTGTTATCTGTCTTTGACTCTATTCAACATATGTGGTGAATGGATTTTCAGAAATTGCGTAGATATAATCTTGGATATTGGCATTCAAGTTGGTGGTACAAGAATCAACCACATTAGACATGCGAATGACGCCGTTTTAATAGCGGAAAGCCAGGATGACTTAAAGAGAATTTTAAACGCCATAAACGAAGGAAGCAATGAATATGGTCTAAAAATTAATATAGCAAAGACATAAATATGATTGTAAGCAAAAGCTATAATTCGAACCATTTCAAAACTGTCTGGCTCAACATAAACGGAAAAAGTGCGGAACAAGTTACATCTTTTGTATACCTTGGAACGTATATTACTGATGATGGAAGAAATAAAGAACAGCTAAACAGAAGGACGGGCAGAGCAAAACCCAATTTATCAACTTACTGTCAAATTCTAAGTTGAACCTTGAAACGCACCTCAGATTTCTAGAATATTATGCTTGGTGAATTTTTAGGTATGGATCAGAAATGTGGATGCTGAACAAAACTGGAATCAAAAAAAATAAATTCATTTGAAATGTGGTGTTATTGAAGAATGTTAAACATCAGTTGGAAACAGACAAAATTAAATGTGTGGATAATAAAAACAATAAAGAGAAAATTGAGCTTAATGGATAAAATTGGAAGCGCTAAGTGTAAATATTTGGGGCATATCAGAAGAGGAAATAGATTAGTTGCAAATACTGATGGAAAAAAATCCAGGACTACTAGGACGTCAAAGAAAACTTTGGATAGACAATATCAAAAACTGGACAGACATGAACTAAGAAGAACTGCTCAAAAACACCAAAACGAGAAAATTTCGGCAAAGGATTGTGTGCCAACTGCATATTGCAGATTTAACACAAATAGATAGAGTGCGCTTATTGCACAACTTGGTGCTACCCCCTTTGTTTATGCTATTTGTGACGCTATATTGCCTAGCTCTACCTATGTGCCTTGATCGCGGAATAAAGAAAAAAACGCTATACCGTAGGATGGATTCACAGTAAATGCATCCCTTCAACCATTTTTTGTTTTATTATTTGTATTTGAATTAAAACAAAATTTTGTTTAAAAACTGGACTTTGAAAGCGTTGATCTCCAAAAAAATTCTTATCTTCAAAGATAATGCGTTAATTTATATTTCTCACTCTCTTTATCCAAAATATTTAGACCCACAGATGCTATATCTCTGGCACTCAATTACCTGGTTGGTTATATAACCCACTTCTAAGAAAAAATTCTCCTTTTTATGTACGAGGGTTTATCTGGTGACAATGATTACACACAGTAGTGCAGACATACTGACATATATTTTCTACTGATATTTGTTTCGATTTCCCTACGTAAGAGCCAATCCAATAACGGCTGGTGTGAAAGCACTTGTCACGCAAGAGCTAGTGCTTCAATGCAATACAAAACAAAAGAATTTGCTTAAAAATAATGACCCCTAAAAAGCAGTATCCGATATTTAATAATACCTAAAAAGCAGTATCAGACTGCTTAACCCGTATCATTATTTTTGTGGACATTTTGTCCACAGACGGATTGTAAATCTCCCTTCTTGAGGCAAAGCTTGTATTCCAGGTCTGTCCTCAAACTATGATGAAAGGATATACGTCATCATCATTCAAGCCAACGGGGAGCAAATTTTTCTTTTTACATTTTATTTTAATCAAAAAACTTACGTTGTCTTATTTCTGTGGACAAATTGTCCACAACCTTATTTCTTTATGTCGAGTGGTTCTATAGACATGTTACAACGTAGAAGTGGCGTTGAACCAAGAGCGTGGTTACTACAGTCCCGTTTCTTTGTTCACACATGGTATAATGTGAATGGTTGCTTTCTAAACGTCTTCGTAGCGTTTATATGCCGCTGCAGGCAAAGCAGAAAAATCTTTTTTTATCTGAGCATCCATCCATGCTCTAGCACATGGCAAAGTTTCTAGACCGTGAATCAGCAATTCAATAGTTGTTTTTCATTCGTTATCGGAGGCTAAGGATCAGGAATCATGCCGTACTACTCAAACCGTAAGAAACAGGCAAAATTTTGTATCTGACAGTAGCTTCATCTCTGTTGTGCAGTAAGCTTTTATACTGTAAGCGATCTCTACCTATAGCCTAAGGTTTGAATTGGTGCATTTGAAGTGTATTAGGCGTAGCAAGGATGTCTCAATCATAGGTGAGATTATTGCTGTTTCTTGTTTTCAGGAGATCTATAACTACAACTTAATATTTACCTATAAGCCTACTGTAAAAAACGTAACTGCTGCACTAAACATGAGCGCTAGCAGGCGATTCACTTTCAGAGAGGTTTGCAACCATCTTGGCATCGCTGATGATGAAATGATTGTCGAGAATGAAACTGAAGCTAAAGATGACATGCCACTAGATGTAACTGAAAATGATGAAGATATGGAAGAGCAATTGGGTGCTATTGATGATGAAGGCGATATTGAAGTTGCCATGGAGGGTGACGACGAAGACGATGAGGATAACGAAGACCTCTCACCAGCAGCAACCAATAGTGACACCGACACTGATGATGACGGTGAAAACTTGCTTAGCTCGAACGGGCTTTTATACACTTCCCGATCTATTCTCGCCAGAAGGAGGATCGGAAATGTGCTTACACAGTCTTCCCGAGGGATTGCTACACCACAGAACGAATTAGAAAGTTTTGAACACTTTCTAAGTGAAGGTATCCCGAGAACTATCTTGATGCACACAAACAGAAAGGTTCGGCAAATATGCAGAAGCATTTCTAGGCCTCGTATTGCCAAAATATTTTCCATGGACGAGTTGAAAGCGGACTTAGCAATTATTTTGCGTGCTGGAAGCGATAGAGACAATTTTACAGAGCTAGCGAATCTGTGGGTACCTGCAGATAGCAAGCCATTCTACAGAGCAGTTATGTCGAATGCAATTTTTGCTAAGATGTATCAGGTTCGACAACTGGCACACACGAGAAGAAAGAAAAACATTGAATAAATTAGCTGCGGTTTCAGAAGCCTGGGAGATTTTTCTGAAAAATATAAGGCGTGTCTACATCCCAAATGAGAGCATAACTGTGGACGAACAACTGATCGGCTACCGTGGAAGAATTCCTGGCAGAACCTACATGCCGTCGAAGCCTCGCAAGTACGGCTTGAAAATATTTTGGGCTTGTGAATCCAGCACTAGATATGCTCTAAACGCCATGGCTTATGGTGGCAGAGAAGGCGATCGCGTCCATTGAAATTTGGGACAGGATGTTGTCATGAAATTGGTAGAACCATATTTTGAAACCGGCAGGGATGTGTAAACGGATAACTTTTTCACCACATATAATCTTGCGAAACTTCTGTTGGAGAAAAAGCTCACTCTACTTGGTACTGTTAGGAGGCAAAGACGTGATGTGCCAAGGTCTATGGTGAACAAAATGGAGCTGTATAATAGCAAATTTGTCTATAACCACCAAGATGGAATATGCCTTGTTGCATACCAGGCAAAGAAAAACAAACTTCCGGTTGTTATGCTAAGCTCAAGCCATTTTGAGGGAGTTGTGTCAACTGATGAAGCGAGGAAACCAGAAATGATTCTGGACTACAATAAACAAAAAGGAGGAGTAGACATGTTCGACGAGAACGTGGAAGATATTTCTTGCTGTAGAAAGACAGTGCGATAGCCTCTCCTCTTTTTCTATAATTTGCTGGACACTGCAACAAACAATGCATATATTCTGTTGAAAAAAAGTGGAACATATACTTGTTCCAAGAAAGTGTTCTTGAAAAATTTAACGTTTGACCTAGCAAAGCCAGCTGTCGACACTCGATTGAAACTTGCAAGACAAAAGGAAAGCGTGAAAACTGCGGCAATCCAGATGGGATTTTCCTTGACAAGTGTTCCCGCTCCTCAGAACCCAAACACAGGCGCCAGTGGATCAAACCAGAAAACACGATGTAGGAAATGCAAAAAACACACCCGTACACGCTGCGATATCTGCAGTAGAGGTGTATGTCCTTTGCACAGACGGCTGGTCAAATCTTGTAGATATATGTATTGTGATGATGTTTAGTGACAGGCAGGGGCGCCGCTAGGAAAAAAGTGGGAGTAGGCTATGTTACATAAGCAATGATGTTATAAGTGTAACATTATACAATATTAGCTTAGTGACGCATTACGTTTAAAAAGTGTATATAGGCAAACTCAATTGCTTAATTGTTATGCGCTTTACACATGACCTAAGATCAAAAAGATAATCGGAGGCAACAGCACCTCCCCCATGGCGGCGCCTTTGGTGGTAGGACACTTTTGCGCATTTCTTCATGTGCTATCGTATTGTATTGTAACGAAAATACAGCACTTGTAGCGTAATAAGCGTGGTTTCGCTATGTGTGGACAAAATGTTCACAGAAATAAAACAACGTATGTAGATTTAGAAATAATTATAAGGGTTAAAGTCGACAATTCTCGACAGTGGTTAAGCTTGGTTATATCCTCCATCGATGTTGAATCGTCGACGTTAAATAGCCGACTTTGAAATGTCGTAGAAGCCTAAACAACTAGTAATGTCAAATCATTTTAAAGTCAATGATACATATTCTGGGACTGAGGTTTTGCCGAGCTTTTTCTAGAATTTGAAAAATTCTTTCACATGTATGTGACTGTCACTTTGTGAGGGAGCAGCGACCATCTACAACAAAATGTAAGTGCACATATACCTGTATCAATAGCATAAACACCGAAAAACAAAAGTGGTACCACTTTAAATGTTCCAACAAGCACTCATGTTGTTGTTTTTTTGTATTCTGCAACTCGTTCAACATGTAATAGCAGATAATAATTTCAAGATCTTCACTATCCTATTGGTTTGCGAGATCAACGTGATGCAAGAAACAAAGATTATCAGGTGCATGCTTGCCAGTTTTGTATCTCACACAAACTTTTAACCCATTAACTAACCGTTCACGATTTTAAATCATAATCCACTTCAACTTTTATTTATTGCGCCTTATTCTAGCAGACAGTGCTTTCCTTTTCAAAACGCTTTTTGCCTCGATATAAAGACATCTAGAAGTATTTCAAACAACGTGTTGATGAAGGTCATAGTTTATCCCTACGATTTTACCATTTTATCAACAGGCACAAGTAATTTGATGCGTGCAAGGTTGAGAATATCCTTTGTGATTTCTTCTACGAACAGGCACCACTCCTAGCGCTATATAATTACTGTTTATCGAGACAAAGCCAGTCCATAATTTTTAATAAAGTACATAAAGCTGTTTATTATTGCAATACCATTTACGACTAGCTCAAGTTTTGATTAGCTGTCAAAAATACTATCTTTTCAGCATGACCACCTCTTCTTCAAACAATTAATCATTATAGCATTCGTGGCATTGCCAGGAATTTTTTTTCTTCTTCTCTGGCAAATGTATCTTTGAATAGAAAAATATTTCAAATTCAGACCACCACTTGTGGGTATGGCTGTGCCAAATAGCAAATTTTCTGGATACCTGGACATGCAAAGGCGTCGGAGACAGAATATACGGCACCCGGGTAATTCACTTCACATTTTTTACAATGATTTAATCCAATAGTACGTTCTTGCACAACGTTTCCAAAACAAAAATAAATTACCCCCGGGGTAATGCGGAAGCAAAATCCACAACAGAAATGCACGATCGTCTTGTGAGTGATAATATGTATTATGAGCAATCACTGCAAAAAAATTTTTTCGCATAAATGAGAGCAGAATTGATAAACAATGGCTACTACCAGTAAAGGCTTTCACTAACAAGCTGTAAAAAGCTTTTGTCTGTTGTTTGTGATGTCGCAATGCGTACTGTGTAATTATTGCCTCTGGTCAGAATTGTACTCAGCTGATCTGCAGTTTCGTTTGTTTCTTTACAGTTTTATTTGAATTAAAGCTAAAAGAAGTTACTGTGATGGCCGGCATGGGCAAAAACGCAATTATTTTGATGCCTTCCTCGCTTATAGTGTTGTCAACTTCCCTGCCTAAAGACTTGACCGATCACAATGTGTTATCTGCAATAAAGTGCTGACGAAAGAAAACCATCTAAATTCGAGGCTCAATTGAAGAAATGTCATCCAGCTTTGCATGACCACGCCAGAACTTTCTTGGAACGCCACGTAAAACAACTAAAAGAAATTTCATTCGGAGATTAGGGAAGGAGTGATCAGCAACTTCTTCCTGGTGTCGAGGCTTCGTACATAGTCGCCTACAAAGTGACAAAGCAGCAAAAATGTCACACGATTGCAGAAAAGCTCATAATGCCTTGTGCAAAGGCAATAATGGCAAATGCGTGTCATGAAGATCAAGCGAAAAAATTGAACACTATACCCCTGTCAAATAATACGATTCTCAGGCGGGTAAACAATATGGCTAAAGATACACTTGGGCAGGCAATTGAAGAACTCTACTCCAGTCCAGTCAAGTTTTGCTTTCAATTCGATGACTCCATGGATGTCAGGGGCAATGCCGTTCTGCTGGGATTCATTCGTCACACTCACTAGAAAATGATAAAAGAATTCCTCCTACGCAAAAATTTTACCATTAGGACAAAGGATGAAGATGCGTTCAACACTATGAGCCGTTTTTTGCAAAGCAACCGGTTGGACTGGCGTCGTGTTTATCAAGTGTCAGTCGACGGTGCAACCGCCATGATGGGTGGTCAACGCGGCACCAAAAGTTTTGTGAAGCGAAAGCTCAAGCATACAAGTCGATCAGTGAACCATTCATCGGTATTCCCTCGAGTCCAAGACACTACCATTTAATTTGAAAGCAGTTTCGCCGATGTTATCAAAATCATCAACTTCATCAAACGAACGACTTGAACTCTCGCATACAGTCCCGTAGCACTCCAACTTCGGGCCCCCCCCCCAAAGTAAGCGCAAGAGCCCCTGCGCACAGGTCATATCACTTTAGAGGTGTAAAATTGAAAAGCTGCATTAAGAAAATACACCACAATTTGTACATAAGTAAACAGGCTAATGTCAGAATAAAGCATGCCGATACCGAAGGTGCAAGTCATAAAAAATTCGGCACCGATGCCAGAGTTCAGTAGGACATTTATGCAGACACTGCGAAACGAAAGCAATGACACTGAAAAACATGAAAAAGTTATAAAAGCACAGTATCATTTAAATAGTCTGGAGCGAACCTTTTTGTTCGCAAATGCTGTTATGACATTGTCATAATCAAGAGATCGGGCGCAGTCATTTTCGATTGACAACATGGCTAATGAAGATAGTCTACTGTCTGTCTTAGACGTTCTATTAAAAGTTTTGATCAGTTTCAATTTGCTGAAGCTTCTTTCAGCGCTGGCAACAGTCACGGGGCAAGTTAGTAAGATTCGAAGTGCGATGTACACATTCGGATACAATTCAAATAAATGAGTCTTTAGAAGATAGTTCAGAAAGTCTTGAGCCGTATTGAGATTGCGTTTTTTTTGTAAAATTAAAACAAACCGCTGTAGCTCAGCGCTCATTTCATCAGAATCAATGTCACCGAACTTTTTTTGGAACTCTTTACAGCAAGTAAGAAGAGCATTCTCTTGTTGCACAAGCAAAAGTTTGTCTCGTGTGTACAAAAACGAAAAGGCGGAAGAAACTTCACGTAACAAATTAAAGCGCTCCTTTATTGACATTATAGCCTGGTCTACTAATGGATAGAAAAAGTTGCTTTTAAATTTCAGTTCAGGAGTAGCTCGTTGTTCCTCTTCACCTTGGTAATCAAACAATTTTCTTTTCTTTCCACTTCTTGACGGAGGAAAAGAAGGATCAATATCCAATTCCTGTGCTATTTCAACAGCAGATGTTGCGGCACTGTCATAACCCGTTGTGCGATAGTTTTGCAAAAACTTTTCAGTTGCCTGGATTTCCGTTTCCATTGTATGAAGGGAGACTCCATACGATTGAAGAATCTTGCTTGCTTTATTGACTTGGAATAGGATATCATACCAAATAAACACCGACAAAAGAAAACTCCATTTTCATAAATGAGCTATCAACGATTTTGTTTCTGAGGCAGCTCTTCCATCTTTTCTTTCTATGGAAATGGCTTCCAAGTCTTTCAGTGCCAGCAACACCTTTTTTAAATTGTATCGAAGAGGTTTGATGCATTTAATTCTGCTTTCCCAACGAGTATCAGATTGTGACTTTATGGACAGCTCCACATGTTTCTTCAAAATTTCCCAACGCTGAGCAGAGGAAGAAAACAGCACATACAACCTTGTAAGTACTCCAAAAAATGTCAATGCTTCCGTCGATGAATTAGCACTGTCAACAACAACTAAGTTAAGGGTATGGTTTGCACAGGGCAGGCAAACAGCTTTGGGATTGATGTCTAGCATTCTTGCTTGGACCCCAGAATGTTTTCCTTTCATGTTAGCACCATTATCATATGACTGACCTCGACAATCAGACAATTCGAGTTGCAGTTCGGTCGCTTTTTCTAAGAAAGCGTCCAACAAGCCTTTCCCAGTACTGTCACTTATTCTCAAGTAGCCAAAAAATGTTTCTTTAACAACAGCAGCTTCTTCATTACATAGTACATAACGGAGAATGACAGACATTTGTTCATGATGTCACATATCTGGAGTGCAGTCCAAAATTATAGAAAAATATTTTGCCAATTTCAATTGCTGTAAATTTTCTTTTTCAACTTCTGTCGCTAGCAATTCAATTAGTTCATTTTGTATGGTAGGACTCAAATAGTGATCTTTAGTGTTTTTATTCTTG
This sequence comes from Trididemnum clinides, assembly GCA_963675345.1. Lineage (NCBI taxonomy): Eukaryota > Metazoa > Chordata > Ascidiacea > Aplousobranchia > Didemnidae > Trididemnum > Trididemnum clinides. The sequence goes on along the minus strand of OY776293.1, from coordinate 18,651,072 downwards.
ATTCTGTCTTGAAGCTCTTTTAGGATCGGATCTCTTCTTGCCAAAAGCTCAAATATACCCAGAAAATTTCCATTGTGAGGAGATCCTAAGACTTCTTCAGATCCTCTAAAAGCAAGATTCCTTTCCGATAGAAACAAGGCAATGTCGATAAATCTCTCTAAAACATTTCTCCAAAAACGTCTTTCATTGAAAAAAATATTCATCTCGCGTTTGTCAATAGTGGATGAATTTCTTATCCCTTCAGCTAGCAACATCCATTGACTGCAGCATTCTTGGTGGGAAATGCCGTTTTCATGGTCTTTCAGTTTTTTCGAAAAACCCTCCCATGTATTTATACCACTACAAAAGGGGCTTAGTGTTTTTCCAAATAGCTTACAACAAAAGCAAAAAACTTGATCTGATTCCCCAGAATAAACTAGCCACGACCGTGAAACACTTTCACCATTAGGTAACACACGTTTATAATGGTCGGAGGAAAAACGTCGCCTTGGAGTTGTGCTATTATATGGAAAATTCATTATTAGTTGATGTGGTCCACGCTTTACTATATCACATCGTTGAGCATCAGAAATACTTTCAGGCCATTTACATGGGTCATCAGGGATAGGGGTAAATTGAGATTCAGATATTTTTGATATTGAAGGTTGCGTATTGGCAGGTAAATCACAACTTACATTTTCTGGAAATTCACAATCACTTTGATGCTGATCGTCATAGTCTTCTTTTTCTTGTACACTATAGTTTTCTTCATCCCTCTCGGTACTAGTGCCAGGTCTACTCTGCTCAGTAATCTTGAAAAAATCTGTCATCTTGGGCAATTTCGCTACAGCATCTCGAGCAGTGGCTGCTTCTTTTCTCTTTTGAGCACCACTTTTTGAACGTTTCATTCTATACAATGTCAATAAAATACTTTATCTGCACTCTGCAGTGTATATATATTGTCCCGGTATTTATAGCCAAACAGAATTCCAGACCATTCTATGATTGTTGCGTAACAACGGCATCGTTACGTCAATCGAATATTCAAGATTCTACCAGAAAATCAATCGAAATATTCTAGATTCTGCGAGATAAAATGACGTAGCATTCACTTATGATGTCACAAGCCAATTTCTTCCTACAGTTTAAATCGGTTCTAAACAAGTCTGCTGAATTGAAAATAGTCACGTAGCCGAAAAGCAATTTCAGACTAACTTGGGCCCCCAAAGTTGGCCTGGGCCCCGCCCAATTGGGGAGTTTAGGGGGCGGCTGCTACGTATCTGCTCGCATATTCAAAGAACTTAGCAAGGAAACAGGGAAAGTCACGAAGTTCTTCTGTAACACACACAAGGTCAGCGGCTTTGTTGTTGTTGTTGTTTACCCGACCCCTTACGTAGGATGGAGGCATGGCGGAAGATCATTGAGCCCCAGAAGCCGGGCAACTCCCCAGGGTCTGAACCAGAGGTCGTACAGAGACAGAGAGTCGCAAAAGAGTGAGCGGTGCAAAGAGTCCGTAGCTGGATAGTGCAGAATGAGATGAGAGGTGTCTTGGGACGAGTGTCCACAGGCGCTGCAGGAAGGATTCTCAATTATGCCAATCCTAGAGAGATAAGAACCTAAAACAAGGCTGCGTTCGTTGCAGCGAAGACGAGAGAGGACACAGCGAGCATGGCGAGGGAGCACAAGTTCCTCGGTGGAAATCAAGGGGACCTGTGTGTCAAAGAACTTCGATGAGACAGTACGCCTCCAGTCCGAGATAAGATGAGAGTGGATACGAGAGGTAAGAGGAGAGAGACTACAAGGGATTGCGGAGGGTGCAAGTAGCGCACCCCGTCTGGCCAGCTCATCGGCCGCGTCGTTCCCCGGGAGAAACGAGTGTCCGGGCACCCATTGTAGTCTAATAGAACAGAAGGAGAGAGAGACAGTTCCTGCCAAATCTGCCACAGAGTTTGAGATAAGAGGAAAGATGGAGGAGAGCACAGGGAGGCGTGGACAGAACAAAAGTCAGATAGTAGGAGAAGAAAAGAGAAATGGCAGACTTGTTGGTGCTGCTGAGACCAGCAAAGAGCGTGCAGAATGGCCCAGGCTTCAGCGGAAAAAACTTGAACATACTGAGCCTGCCGAAAAGGAAAGAGTGGCCTCAGTGCCACAGAGAGAGCAGTTGGCAAGAACTCCAGAGCCGCCTCTGCCAAAAGGAAAAGGAACAGAGCCGTCTGTCCAAAGCACCAGATCATGAGGGGGAAGACAGTCAAGGTGGGCGAGAGCCACACCTTGGCGAGAAAGAGGGGGATCAGAGCAAGAGCATGGAGAGGAAAGGGTGGACTCCACCGTGGAGGAAGGCAGATTCCAAGAAGGGAGGGCAAGCAAGAAGAGCCTCCCTAGAACAAGTAGAAGGAAGCATGAGCGGGCGAGTGGACGCAAAAGCTCTCCAGGACGATCTGTAGAGTCTTGGTTTTATTCCAAGTCTGGCCAAACCTGAAATAGGAAACGAGGTTGGGAGACGAAGAGCCCGCTCACAAGATAAAAGAGTAAAATGAGTCAGGGTGACTCGTAGGGGAGGTAAAGAAGCCTCGGAGAGAAGCAGAGGGATAGGGGAGGACGAGAGGCAGCTGGTGATGGCGCGACTGGCCGCTCGGTGGAGGCGTTCCAATTTGGTGAAATTGGTAGCGCTTAAGAATGGAAACCATCCGGGTGAAGCATAAGTGAGAAGGGACCGAAAAAAAGAGTCATACAGAACAGAGAGGGACTCCTTAGAGGGGGGCCCATGAGGAAGCAGAGATACAGCGTAAGGCCTTGAGACGTGGAAAAAACTTGGCCTTCAGCGAAGATACATGTTTAGAAAAGGAAAGAGTGCGGCCGAAGGTGACCCCAAGAAAAGTTGGAGTGGGATTGAAACGGAGACGGGAGCCAAGTAGAAGGAGGTTGGGTTGGAGGTTAGCCTGGTGGGGATCCACTGAGAAAAAGAAAGCCTCACATTTGCTCGGATTGAGAGGAAGACACCAGTACTCAGACCAGCGCTCCAATCGAAACAGAGCTCCTTGTGTGGCCTCCACCGCAGTTGGGACTGAAGGGGAGGAGGACCAAATGGCCAGATCGTCAGCATAAAAAGAGCAGCTGATGGAAGAAAGCAGAGAGGCCGGAAGATCATTAATGAAGAGAGAGAAAAGTACTGGGCCAAGAACGGATCGTTGTGGAACACCTCGACGGACTCGAAAGGAGCGACTTTTGTGATTTTGATAAACCACACAAGCGCGCCTATCAGAAAGAAAAGATTGAGTCCAACGAGCAAAGCAAGGAGGGATGCCAGCTGAAATGAGTTTGTGGAAAAGGGCGGGATGCCAGACAGAGTCAAAAGCTTTGGAGAAATCGATAGTAGACAGGATCGTCCGAGAGCCCGGCCTGGGTTTGTTAAACCCATCCGAAATGTACTGAGAAAGGTACAGAATTTGATTAAGTGTAGACCGTCTAGTGCGGAAACCGGCCTGATGGGGAGAGAAAATGGAATTAGATTCCAGAAAGAAGAGTAGACAGGATAGAATGATGCGTTCAAAAAGCTTTGATACACAGGAGGTGAGAGAGATAGGCCGGAAGGAAGCAGCAGAGTCGAGAGGCTTTCCCATCTTGTGCATGGGAATAATGGAAGATGTTTTCCAGATGGAAGGAAAGGAATGCGAAGACCAAGAGAGATTGAAGATGTGAAGAAGAAAATCCATGCCAGAGCGAGGAAAGTGCTTTAGATTGGAATAGGCAACTTTTTCTGGGCCAGTGGCAGTGGAGGAGGAAAGGTTGGAGGCAGCCGCATGAAATTCAGCGAGAGTGAAAGGAGAGCAAAAGGACGAGTGAGACTCCACAGTGCACGTGGCTTGGCGGAGCTCAGAGAGGTAGCCTCTGGCTCTGCTACGCAGAGCCTTTGGCTGAGAAATGGAAAAGTGGGATCTCAGGTAAGCGGCATAGACCGAAGCCGATTCCCTGGGAGAAGAACAGTTGGGGAAGTTGGGAGAGGAAGAAGACGAGGAAGATGAGCCAGCGATAGAGTGAAGGAGAGAGTGTACAGATTTAGGTGAAAGAGAAGAGCAAGTCGTCTGCCATGCCTTCGCCTTGGCGATGACTGACGAGGCGCGTCGAGAAGCGGAGATGTAAGCCTGGCGATCTTCATCACTTCTGTGAGCGGCAGCGAAAGCCTTGCGTCTTTCACTAACCGCTTCTTCCACCTCAGAAGATCACCAGGCTTTAGGAGGGCGTTTGATGCGGTCGAAAGGAATGGAAGATTTGGCCGCATTCAGTGCCAGAGAGGTAAAAAGAGCAGCAGTATAGGAAAGAGAAAGAGACGAGTATTCCTCTGCAGAAGGACAGTGAGAGTGAATGTAGGAGGCAAACCCATCCCAGCGAGTGTTTTGAAAATTGAAGGAAGGGGCGCTTGTTGGGGCGATAGACCGGAGAGAGGGATAGATAGAAGAATTGGTAGGTGGTCAGAACCAAGGTCCTGTAGCACCTCCCAAGAGCAGGAAAGGACAAGAGAAGAGGGGGCAAAAGGATTTGTCAGGAGAGGAGCGATGAAGAAGAGTGGGTGTGTCAGGGTCATTGAGGGGGAGGAGATGACCCAGTCGAATACTTCTTCTCCGCGGGGGTCGGAAGTAACTCTTGAGTCCCAGAGGTGGTGATGGCAATTGAAGTCCCCCAGAATGAAGAGATTTCTGGGGGAGGAAAGAATGGAGGGAGAGAAGGAATCGCTTCTGCCGTTCGTTGTGGAGGACCGAATAGGGGGTGGCATACACATTAAGAAATGACACCGAGGAGGAGTTGTTTAGAGAGATGTTGATCCCTACATAATCAGAGTAGGAATCGAGCGAAGAAAGAGAGGTGGTAGAAAGTTCAGAAAAAGATAGGCCCTGCCTGACAAAAATAACAACGCCGCCGCTAGTGTGCGTGATATCAGAAGACAGAATGCCAGACCGGGAGCGGGTACGATCAGAACGCAGAGCATAGAATCCAGGAATCCGGAAAGAGGAAGATGAGTTTAGATTGGATTCCTGAATGCAGATAAGGTCAACAGGGTGGGACGAAAGAAAGTGGAGTAGTTCAGTGCTCCCTGCTCGAAGACCTCCAGCACTTTGTTGAAGAACCCTGAGAGAGTCAGGGGGGCGAGAGAAGGAAGGAGGCGCAGAAGGAAAGCCAGGAGCAAGGGACGGTGGAGGAGGGGCAGAGGGAGAAGATATATAATGGGCAGATGGGGGATAAGAGGTTTGGAGACGAGAGAGCAGCGTTAGCAGAGGCAGGGCTAGATTGCACAATGGAGGTATACATGTCAGAGGAGTTCGAGGAGGGAGTCACAGTGATTTGCCAGGGGGGAAGCTCCATGAGTGAGAGTTGCCAAGAGCTCTGAATTCGGAGAGGAAAGTTGTGAGCACCTTAGATGGACCCATTTGGAGCAAGCACAGCATTGCACTGACTTGCCCCGCCAGGTCACATTTCCAGTGCACACAGAGCAAGGAAATACGGGGCCAGGGTTGGGATGAACGTTACCGCTCATCACAAAAAGGAGGAGAATGAGGAGACAAAGAAGGGCAAGAGAGGGGCAGGAGAAACGAAAAAGACAAAACAAACGACCGATTTTAAAGAAACTGTGTGCTGCCCTTCTGCGGTTGTTCAGAGGGCAGCATAGCGAAAAATGAAGGGGAGTGCCCGGGGTAACTGGGACCCTCGGGAAGGCCAACAGCCATTTCGACCCAACCCAAACGGGGTCGGGGAATGCACCACCACGTTGAGGCGGCTGTTGATTGGTGCAGCATGGCTGAGGTCGTAGAGTGGGTTGAATATTGATTAAAATGTTATTTAAGTTGAGTCACATTGCCATCCTTCAGTTTAGGAAAAATTAACTTGCCGGTTTCATTTACACATTGACAGTTAGCTATGGGGCGCCATTTGTTCACTGTTCGTTACACATGCTTTAGGACAACATTTATGTCTAAATCAAGTCGATTTATTTAAATTGACAAATGTATTTGATTTACTGGCAAATGCATATAAAATAAATACATTTGTCATAAATGTATTAGTTTAAATCCACAAATCGATTTGATTTAGTCGTAAATACATATGTCACTCAACCGAATCACTCTTTAGAGGCAATAAACTGCGAATATCGCTTTTTTGACATATTTGGTCATTGAACGATCATGTGACCGGTTTGCAATAGATTGGTTCAAAATGAGCAGCAGGCGCGACGTAGAAAAGAATTTTGAAACAGGTGGTCCGGTGCAGATTGAACTACAAATAGCCTGGGTCCGAGTTTCTTACTATAGTATGACTGCTGGCAGTAAAAGTGCAACAAAAGCTGTATAGGTTTATGCTGTTATCCATTGAACTAGTCTGCCCGTTTCTTGTAGAAAATATTGGTACTTATGAAGAACCTTAAGTCCAAGATAGGTTAAGCTAGCGCACCGGTTGTTGTGTTAGGTAATCTGCTTCTGCAATTTTTCAAGCTGAAGCTGATAGAGTTTTTCAATATCAACATTTCTATAACGATTCTTTAAATTGCAAACGAAAAAAATTGTGATTGATCAACACTCCTTCATCTGCATTAAGTTTCCAAGATGCTAGTATTGCTGCAGCTTAAAAAACACTACCTATTGATATAGACAAAAATATGATACAAATACAAAAGAAAAGGCTTGCTGATACTTGCCAGTTACTAATGCTTGCATGGCACGATTGCGTAGTGGTTAGAGCGTCAGCTTCGCAGTCGGTAGACCTGGGCTTCATACAACTTGTCGAGTCGTACCGAAAGTCTTTAAAAATGGTATCTATAGCTTTCCTGCTTGGCGCTCGGCATTTAAGGGGTATTGTGGAGAACAAGTTGGCTTGTTTTGTTCTTGGGCAAGGCACTTTTCGGGACGCCCCCAACTTTATGTGGAAGACAGGTGGCCCAGACACCTTGAAAATGGCAACTCCCAAGCGAGTCCAGACATCTTGAATATGGCAACTCCCAAGCGAGTCCAGACATCCCGTCCAAGACAGCGTGAGTCCAGACATCCCGTCCAAGACAGCAATACAATTCGCTTCCTGGTGAACGGAAAATAAACATGGATAATTAAAAAAAGCTTATTCGCTTGTCAACAGTCAAATACATCAGGGCTTTTGAGAAGGGGGCAAAGGGGTACAGAGTACCCAGGCCCGAGCTCTTTTAGAAAGCCTGCACTGTTGTTAAACGCAAAAAATATAAAAATAATTTAACGCGAATTAGTTGTGCTTGCCACGTATGTTGCAGTGGTTTTGACGTTTGGACCTGCTGAAGAAATTTCACATCGATATTCAGATGAAAGTCAGCAAGCGCTTCAGTTTGATCTCCAAAAAAAGGTCACCGCTGGCTAATCGCTTCGTCTATCGATGTTTTGCCTCGCGGATCAGGTGATTTCGACCACGATCTTTCCCTAGGAACATTTTCAGACTTTACCAGATCCTTATTAAAGGGGGCCCATTCTGTCAATGGCTCTGAAATACAAATGCTTATTTGTGGCAGTTTATAGGAAAAACTGAAGTTTGCATTGTGGCGATGCAGCGTCAAATCTGTGCTGAGAGTTGTGAGTTTAATGCTACATTTGCCCTATGAGAAATTTCTATTAAGCTATCTTTTGAACCGAGCTTTTCACAAGCTTTAATTTACATTCGCTCGCTTCATATGGAATTTGGTTCTCCTTCAACAAAATATAAATTCTTCTCTTTTGCCGTGCTTCACCGGTTTAAAGAATAGTGAAGCTGTTTACCCAGCATGTTGTAAGAGGCGACTATTGGGTACCTACCAATTGCACTCTGACTGTTAATGGTGGGGCTGCCAGCTTAATTGCTCGGTTGGACAATTCATGTCAGAAAACTGAGGTTGGGGGTAAGCAAGGGCATGCCCCCTGTTGAAGAATTTTGCTCTAACAAATCCCCATGATCAGAAAAAATATACAAGTGGCCCCCAGTCTCCGACAGCTCTTAAATGGGCAGGGGGTGTGAAGAATCTCCGGGTTTAAATCTGAAAGTCATGGGATAAGACTTGGTACATTAAATGTGGGAAGTCTTTGTGGAAGGAAAACGGAAGTGCGTGAAGAGCTGAGGAAGAGAAAAGTTGATGTGTGCTGCATCCAGGAAGTAAGATGGAAAGGCCAAGGAGCTTGTTTTGTTGGTACTTTGGGCCGAAGGTATAAACTGTGGTGGTCAGGAAATGATGCAGGATTCGGAGGGGTTGGAATTTTGGTGAAAGAGGAAATATCTGGAAACGTTGTGAAAGTTAGAAGATAAGTGACAGAGTAATGGCAATTGTGCTAAATTTAGGTAGAGAAGTGATGCGCGTAATATGTGCGTATGGGCCACAAAGTGGAAGACCAGATGCAGAGAAAGCTCATTTTTATGATGAAATGGGGAGCGAGTGGGACTTGGGAAGTTCTAGTGAAATCATTGTTTCTTTAGGGGATTTTAATGGACATGTGTGGAAATGTGCTGAGGGTTTTGAAGGTGTACACGGGGGGAATGGTGTTGGGAAAAGAAATGCAGAAGGAAGAAGATTGCTGGAGTTTTGTGATGAAAGAGAGCTGTGCGTGGCAAATACTTGGTTTAAAAAGACAGACAAAAGGAAAATCATTTATAGTGCCAATGGATGTGGAACAGAAATTGATTTTGTGCTTGTGGGGGAAAAATACAGAAAGTATATAATGGATGTAAAAGCGATTCCATGGGAACTTCAGCACAGGCTGGTGGTTGTAGATTTAGATAAAAAGGTTCTAAAAAACTTGTGAGAAAGGAACGTATTGTAAGAAGAAAGATTTGGAAGTTGAATGAAAACCGAACAAGAGTGAGATTTGAAAAAAGAGTAAAAGAACTAGTGAGCACAGATTCGTCTGATTTGTGGGAAACTTTTAAGGATGGTGCTCTAAAGGCATGTGACGAACTGTGTGGGAAGAAAAAGTCTAGGAGAGATCAAGGAGACATGTGGTGGTGGAATGAAGAGGTCAAGGATACCGTAACAAGAAAGGAGGCGGCATTTAAAGAGTTGTGCAGGTTCCCATCAGGAGAATATAAGACTCAATACAAACGTATAAGAAATCAAACGAAAAAAATTGTTGCTAGAGTTATGAAAATGGAAGCTAATCAGGAATTGAATAATTTATATCAGAATTCTAATAGTGTTTTCTACTTCCTTAGAAGAATGAAAAAGGAAGGGAAGGATGTGGAAGGAGGAAGGTGCTTGAGAGGAGGAGACGGACGATTGGGTTTTATTGAAGAAGATAGGGCAAAAATTTGGAAGGAACACATGGAAAAGATCATGAATGAAGAGAACGAATGGGACCGCATGGTGGAAACTGATGTAGTAGAAGGACCAGTGGAAAAAGTGGCTCGCAATGAAATTGTGGAAACAATTCAAAGTATAAAATCAGGAAAGGCGACTGGACCATCTGAAGTAAGCGTGGAGATGAAAGTTGCAAGTGGTGAAATCGGGGTTAAAGTGATAATGAAACTGTGCCAGCGTTTATTGGATGGTAGAGGAATGCCTGATGAGTGGAAAACAAGTGTGGTTGTACCATCTTTAAAGGAAAGGGTGATGTGATGAGCTGTGGATCATACAGAGGAGTGAAACTGCTAGAACATGCCATGAAAATTGTTAAAAGAGTGCTAGAGAGGCGAATACGAACACTAGTCAATTTGAATGAAATGCAGTTTGGATTTATGCGAGGAAAAGGAACAGTGGATGCGATATTTGTTGTGAGAAGAATGCAAGAGGAATATCAAAAGAAAGACTAGAAGTTGTATATGTGTTTTGTTGACATGGAAAAAGCTTTTGATAGAGTACCAAGAAAGGTGATGGAGTGGACCATGAGAAAAAAGGTTCTATCCGAAGTAATAGTTCGGGCAGTTATTAGCCGGTATGATGGTGCAAAGACAAGAGTGATTGTGGGATCTGCATATTCAGAGAAATTCGAAGTAAAAGTTGGTGTACATCAAGGATCTGTGCTGTCGCCACTATTCTTTGCAATAGTGGTGGACGTTATTACAGCAAATGCACGAAGGCGTGTGATTAACGAATTGCTATATGCAGATGACCTTATTCTCATGAGCAAAATCATGGAAGACTTAAAGGAAAGGTTTTGGAATTGCAAAATGCACTGGAAAGTAAGAGTTTAAAGTCAACACCAGAAAAACAAAATTGATGGTAAGCGGGTCAGAAGAACTATTCAAAAGCAAGATAGATCCATGTGGAGTTTGTGGGAGGAGAGTCATGGCCAATTCAATGTTGTGCACAAAATGTGAAAATTGGGTCATAGCAGATGTGCAAAAATAAAGAGAGCTACCGCTAGGTTGGCAATGCATTTTGTTTGCTTGAAATGTAAAGATATAATGGAAGGGACGATGCATTCGATCGAGAAGTTGTGTGATGAAGTGGAGACAGTGAATGGATTTTGTAATTTGGGAGCCAGACTAAATGCTAGTGGTGGTTGTGAAGCGGCACTCACAGCAAGAGTAAGAGAATCGGTTGGGTAAGGTTCAGGGAATGTGGAGAGTTGTTGCTTGGAAATAGGTTTTCTTTGAAGATGAAAGGTAAAGTTTATCGTTATTGTGTAAGATCAGCAATACTATATGGAAGTGAGACATGGTGTCTAAAAGAAAATGAAAAAGCAATTTTAAGGAGAACGGAGAGAGCTATGGTGAGAGCCATGTGCGATCAGAAAGTGGTAGACAGGAAGACGACTGAAGAACAGATGGATATGTTGGGGTTGAAGGAAACTGTAGACCGGTTAGCAACAGCGAATGGAGTTAGATGGTATGGACATGTGCTGAGGAGGGATGACAATAGTGTTTTGAGGGTTGCTCTAAATCTTGAAGTGAGTGGCAAGAGAAAGTGAGGACGACCGAAGAAGACCTGGAAGAAGCAAGTGGAAGAGGAGACAGAGAAGATTGGTTTGAAGAAGGAGAATGCCCTAAGACGGGACAAGTGGAGGGACGGAGTGCGAGCAATTGCAGAAGGAATGGGGTAAATCCGGCCATCACTGCTAAAGGGACAGCACCGGATAAAAACTGAATAACTACTACTACTACTACTACTTTACCCCAATATCTACATTTAGGTGAGATTGGACTTGTATTTGAAGAATAATTATTCAGAATGCTATGAAAATTAGCAGTCTTCTATTTTCTTATTAACTTGGCTGAATTTTTGTAATTAAGACTTTGTAAAAAAGAATTTAATGTGATAAAGTAAGTATCATCTCCAAAAGGTTTAGGTACCAAGGCAGTAGTTTGCGACGGTTCATTAATGCAAAGCAAAACAATAAAGAACCAAGAAATTAGCTTTGTGGTACATTACAGGTAAAGCTGTGCTGGATAACCACGTAACCATTTGGTATCTGTACATTTGGTAGGCGCTCTTTTAACTATTCGGGATCCGGCCAACACTTGGATAATAACTAGCAAAAGTATTTATTTTTCGCTTGCATTTTATATTTTGGTATGAAGTTTTGTGAGTGGTGAGGCAATAAGTATAGCCATGTTTTTCGATTCGAACAAAGGGCTAGCATCAAATGTACAAGCCTAGACACTTATATTAGCTCGATTATATCGTGGGTAGTGATTAATTTGCAGTACTGGCCAAGAGTTTAGATAGTTTTTGATTTGGTGTAGTTTTGTTAGTAGTTTCTGCTCTTATGACATATCCAGGGGCGGACATTAGATTTTATCGAACGTAATGTTTGCTCAACATCTTTTTAATATTTTGACAGTATTATGACATTGCTTTTCATTGTTTTAGGCTGTGAAGGGAAAACTAGTGTGTATAAATTCAGTCAAATAGGCAAGCCTATTTGACTGAAAACGATGGGCAAGCTACTTGAAATTTCAAAGCTGACAAGAAATGTCACGTGGTTGTTTTAAAATGGTTATTAAAATGGTCAAAGCTGACAAAAAGCAACGTGGTTATTTTAAGAAAAAGGATACAAAAACTGTGAAATAGCAAGTACAGTAGACGCCGCTTATTAAACCCGCGGTTTATGAGCCCACCCGCATATTAAACTCAAATTTGTCCGGCCCGGAATTCTTCCATTTGACTGTGTGCTAACAAAACTCGTTTAATAAGCCCAAATTTTCTACGCAATTCTATTAAATTTGTTTAAAAAGCGTCATTACAAACAAATTTCATTACTTAATTCTTGATTTTTTTTCTCTGTATGAATAAACATCAAGCATTTTGGTTACAGTCTAAAATTCTTCTTTTTGTCACAAACTCTTTATGTCTAAAAACTGATTATGTTTTACATGGAGCAGGCTGCATCTGCACGATAATGCGTTAATAACAGCGCATGTAGTGCAGTATTTGTAGTGCATTAATTGCGTGCGAGAGTGTGCACGCGGTCTCTTTGATTTTAAATATCAAAATTTTTATAATTCGAGTAAGTATTTTTTTTACAAATTTCTGTGTACAATGTAATTAGCTTCAAACATTTTATCTTTATTACAGTTAGCCACAAATATTTTAACTTAAAATATTTAGAAAACGTCGTCCGTCGGTTAACAATCCCACCCGCTTATCAAGCCCAAAATCGTCCGGTTCAGAGGCAGGCTTAATAGGCGGCGTCTACTGTAGTTTTGGCCTTTCTAAAGCATTGGTGAACCGGATATTGGGCAGATATAAAGAAAAACAAGTTTTTCACTGAAAAAGAGAAGTGGGCCCCTTGCAAAGCAACAATCAGGAAGGATCGAGCAACTAAGCGAATTTGTCGGGGCAAACCTTCAATCACATCTACCAAATACGCACATCACTGCCAGAACTTTCTGTTATATCCACCTGAACGTCGCCGCCTGAAAATAGATTTTGGTCTGCTCGCCTACAAACCTGAAAAAACCCTTACTGGCAAAAAGAATGGCTCAGAAACGACTGGGATTTTGTCAAAAATACCGTCATTGGACAACCGCCGACTGCAGTAAAGTAATGCTCTCAGATCAGTCTACGTTTCTACAGTTTGCTTCACACAAGCCCTTTGTGCGAAGACCCTCTGGATTATTACCAGTAGACCGCAGGTACATCTAAGCAACAGTGAAATCCCATTCGTCTGACATGGTATGGGAATATTTTTCCTTTAAAGATAGAGGAAGGCTGTATTTCCTGCGGAAAGGCAAAACAACGAACGCACAACGACACTTTGAGGTTTGTGAGGTCACTTACTAAATTTTATGAAGATTCAAGGTGTTACAGTCTTCTAACATGACTCTTCACCTTCTCAGATAAGGCCAAAATAGTGACAAAGTGGCTTTATGACACACACCTAAAAGTTTTGGATTGGCCTGGCAACTCGCCAGACCTAAATCAAATAGAGAATTTATGGGCTATATTGAAGAAAAAGATTTCAAAAACGAATCCTGCTAGTCTAGAACTAAAAACTGTCCTGAAGATGACTTTGTGCAGAGATATTGATGAAAACATGTGTAAAACCTTTCCAATTCTATGCCACGGCGACTATTGGAAGTGATTAAAAACAAAGGATGTCACACTAGATATAGGAAAAGTAACATAATATAGTTCAACTTGATTATGCGACAAACTATGTAAAATCTGACGAAGTTTGAACAGATCGTTTTAGAAAAAAGCATTTTTTTGTTGTTTTTGTCACTATTTTGAAAAGTTTCTAAACTTTAGGCTAGTACTGTAATTAGGCAGTAAACGCTTCTTTTGGTAGAAAGGGATGCCGACTTATTTTACTCCCCCTTTAGTTTTGCTACGCCTGTCAGTCGGACTTGCATTTTTCATTCAATCTATATTACCGATTGCCACAAACAACAAATAAACAGGTTTCTTTGCGAATCCTACCAAAAAAAAAAACATGATTTTTTCAAGTCGTTTCGTGAAAGATTTTACGCTGCCTTGAAACTATTCATCACTGAATTCGTGGCGCAAATCCTTTTTCATTAATGAACTAGGGATTAAAAAATTTTTGTTTGCTGGCTTCAAGTTGCATACCCCTGCTTTTGATAAAACTATTGCACACAACATTGATTATAGACATTCTCTTATATCTGTAGTAACAGCATTTTACCATTTGTCGTCAAACAGTAATTCTGCTTCGTGTATTTTGAAGAAATTTCTGTTATCGCTCTAAATTCAACCGGCAGAGCAAATAGTTTTTTTCCAAACGACAATAGTTCTGCTCATTAAAGACATGTTGGAAATGAGAATTTTGGAATCACTAGCGTACCGAAAATCTTTCAAAAGAAGGGAAAGAAGCATTGAACTAAACCAATTTTTAAAACAAAACGACGTCCAGTTGATGTTTTTGCTTTGTTATCAACGCCAAAAGGAGTTCATACTTCAATCCGCTAACCTCTGAATATGCTATTGCTTGAGCGACAGCAAAATAACTATTCAGTTTTCGTACCAGCGGTTAATTGTTGTTGTGTTTGATAATATGATTTATTGTTGAGATACAAAGAAGCGAAAAATTAAATTGGTTCAACAGAGCAGGTTGAATCTAAAGGGGCTAAGATCTTATTCTTTGATGTAGTCTCGGTATTATAATTATGGTAACAATTATGGTGCCAATATTCCAATTGCCGAATCTCCATTTAAAGACTCCCACGAGTTTCCGCTTGATTTACTTTATGAAATGGAAGGTATTTGTGTAAAATTAAACATCTACAACAGTATTTTTCAATTTTTTTGAGCGTTACCCAAATCAAGGTAGCTACTATGGTTTATTGTCTTCAATATTTCGTGTCATTAAAAGAACGCAACTAGTGTGGTCGTGTCCTATATTGGTTTGATTACTTTTCAGTAAGTTTATCTAGACGATGTAAAAAATCAGTAAAAGAACTCAACCATAAACTAATTACTTCGAAAAAAAAACTTAAGAATTAAGCTTGTATTTACATTGTTTTCATTATGCTTAGAAATGATTACTGCAAGAAAAACATTCTCTTCAGTGTGAAGGAGTTGCGTGTTTTTGCGAAGCCAGTGCTGCAATTCAAGGCTCTGTAACATTCAGTGCAACACGTGCGTTTTATTTCTCTTTCGTTGTCAAAACCATCACAGTTAAAAACTTCTGCCCGCCCAAGTAAGTAGTCAAAAACTACGTCAAGATTTTCAACGCTCACTACCAGTGTTAGTGCATCACTGGGCTGCACGATCTAAACCGCTTCCGGATGTGTATGCTGAAACGCCACCTTTTCTTTTCATTGAGGTTCAAGGCGATCCACTCTTCCGTCACCAGAAAATCATCATCCTAAACCTGTTCCTCATCCCCTAAAAACGGCTTCACGTATCACTGAAGGGATACTGTTTTTCGTTTTGAAAAATAACGATCCAGGTTATGGATAAGTTTGTCCAGGTGCTGGTGTATTTCCTGCTTTGCCTCATCTGGGAGCTGATGACCTTCCTCGTTGTCATCGACAAATTGATCCGTTATAGAAAACTGACACAACTTTCTTCCAGATTCTCCTATTCTATTGTTTGAGCTTTTTGATAAACGCTGAAATAGATTCACGCGCATCCAGTGTTGTAGTGTTCTTTCTTTGAAAGCTAAGTTCCCTCTGTTGAGTTCTCCAAAGATATTGATTAAGTAATACAATCAATAGAGCCACGCTGTGTCGGAAAAGCAGACAGCAAAATTTAAATTCTTTTCAACAAAACACTGGATGACTTTGCAAAGTACAACTACTCGACTCACCACTCTTTTCCGCGAAAACCACTGATCCCTGCACCAATCAACAGCCGCCTCAACGTGGTGGTGCATTCCCCGACCCCGTTTGGGTTGGGTCGAAATGGCTGTTGGCCTTCCCGAGGGTCCCAGTTATCCCGGGCACTCCCCTTCATTTTTTCGCTATGCTGCCCTCTGAACAACCGCAGAAGGGCAGCACACAGTTTCTTTAAAATCGGTCGTTTGTTTTGTCTTTTTCGTTTCTCCTGCCCCTCTCTTGCCCTTCTTTGTCTCCTCATTCTCCTCCTTTTTGTGATGAGCGGTAACGTTCATCCCAACCCTGGCCCCGTATTTCCTTGCTCTGTGTGCACTGGAAATGTGACCTGGCGGGGCAAGTCAGTGCAATGCTGCGCTTGCTCCAAATGGGTCCATCTAAGGTGCTCACAACTTTCCTCTCCGAATTCAGAGCTCTTGGCAACTCTCACTCATGGAGCTTCCCCCCTGGCAAATCACTGTGACTCTCTCCTCGAACTCCTCTGACATGTATACCTCCACTGTGCAATCTAGCCCTGCCTCTGCTAACGCTGCTCTCTCGTCTCCAAACCTCTTATCCCCCATCTGCCCATTATATATCTTCTCCCTCTGCCCCTCCTCCACCGTCCCTTGCTCCTGGCTTTCCTTCTGCGCCTCCTTCCTTCTCTCGCCCCCCCGACTCTCTCAGGGTTCTTCAACAAAGTGCTGGAGGTCTTCGAGCAGGGAGCACTGAACTACTCCACTTTCTTTCGTCCCACCCTGTTGACCTTATCTGCATTCAGGAATCCAATCTAAACTCATCTTCCTCTTTCCGGATTCCTGGATTCTATGCTCTGCGTTCTGATCGTACCCACTCCCGGTCTGGCATTCTGTCTTCTGATATCACGCACACTAGCGGCGGCGTTGTTATTTTTGTCAGGCAGGGCCTATCTTTTTCTGAACTTTCTACCACCTCTCTTTCTTCGCTCGATTCCTACTCTGATTATGTAGGGATCAACATCTCTCTAAACAACTCCTCCTCGGTGTCATTTCTTAATGTGTATGCCACCCCCTATTCGGTCCTCCACAACGAACGGCAGAAGCGATTCCTTCTCTCCCTCCATTCTTTCCTCCCCCAGAAATCTCTTCATTCTGGGGGACTTCAATTGCCATCACCACCTCTGGGACTCAAGAGTTACTTCCGACCCCCGCGGAGAAGAAGTATTCGACTGGGTCATCTCCTCCCCCTCAATGACCCTGACACACCCACTCTTCTTCATCGCTCCTCTCCTGACAAATCCTTTTGCCCCCTCTTCTCTTGTCCTTTCCTGCTCTTGGGAGGTGCTACAGGACCTTGGTTCTGACCACCTACCAATTCTTCTATCTATCCCTCTCTCCGGTCTATCGCCCCAACAAGCGCCCCTTCCTTCAATTTTCAAAACACTCGCTGGGATGGGTTTGCCTCCTACATTCACTCTCACTGTCCTTCTGCAGAGGAATACTCGTCTCTTTCTCTTTCCTATACTGCTGCTCTTTTTACCTCTCTGGCACTGAATGCGGCCAAATCTTCCATTCCTTTCGACCGCATCAAACGCCCTCCTAAAGCCTGGTGATCTTCTGAGGTGGAAGAAGCGGTTAGTGAAAGACGCAAGGCTTTCGCTGCCGCTCACAGAAGTGATGAAGATCGCCAGGCTTACATCTCCGCTTCTCGACGCGCCTCGTCAGTCATCGCCAAGGCGAAGGCATGGCAGACGACTTGCTCTTCTCTTTCACCTAAATCTGTACACTCTCTCCTTCACTCTATCGCTGGCTCATCTTCCTCGTCTTCTTCCTCTCCCAACTTCCCCAACTGTTCTTCTCCCAGGGAATCGGCTTCGGTCTATGCCGCTTACCTGAGATCCCACTTTTCCATTTCTCAGCCAAAGGCTCTGCGTAGCAGAGCCAGAGGCTACCTCTCTGAGCTCCGCCAAGCCACGTGCACTGTGGAGTCTCACTCGTCCTTTTGCTCTCCTTTCACTCTCGCTGAATTTCATGCGGCTGCCTCCAACCTTTCCTCCTCCACTGCCACTGGCCCAGAAAAAGTTGCCTATTCCAATCTAAAGCACTTTCCTCGCTCTGGCATGGATTTTCTTCTTCACATCTTCAATCTCTCTTGGTCTTCGCATTCCTTTCCTTCCATCTGGAAAACATCTTCCATTATTCCCATGCACAAGATGGGAAAGCCTCTCGACTCTGCTGCTTCCTTCCGGCCTATCTCTCTCACCTCCTGTGTATCAAAGCTTTTTGAACGCATCATTCTATCCTGTCTACTCTTCTTTCTGGAATCTAATTCCATTTTCTCTCCCCATCAGGCCGGTTTCCACACTAGACGGTCTACACTTAATCAAATTCTGTACCTTTCTCAGTACATTTCGGATGGGTTTAACAAACCCAGGCCGGGCTCTCGGACGATCCTGTCTACTATCGATTTCTCCAAAGCTTTTGACTCTGTCTGGCATCCCGCCCTTTTCCACAAACTCATTTCAGCTGGCATCCCTCCTTGCTTTGCTCGTTGGACTCAATCTTTTCTTTCTGATAGGCGCGCTTGTGTGGTTTATCAAAATCACAAAAGTCGCTCCTTTCGAGTCCGTCGAGGTGTTCCACAACGATCCGTTCTTGGCCCAGTACTTTTCTCTCTCTTCATTAATGATCTTCCGGCCTCTCTGCTTTCTTCCATCAGCTGCTCTTTTTATGCTGACGATCTGGCCATTTGGTCCTCCTCCCCTTCAGTCCCAACTGCGGTGGAGGCCACACAAGGAGCTCTGTTTCGATTGGAGCGCTGGTCTGAGTACTGGTGTCTTCCTCTCAATCCGAGCAAATGTGAGGCTTTCTTTTTCTCAGTGGATCCCCACCAGGCTAACCTCCAACCCAACCTCCTTCTACTTGGCTCCCGTCTCCGTTTCAATCCCACTCCAACTTTTCTTGGGGTCACCTTCGGCCGCACTCTTTCCTTTTCTAAACATGTATCTTCGCTGAAGGCCAAGTTTTTTCCACGTCTCAAGGCCTTACGCTGTATCTCTGCTTCCTCATGGGCCCCCCTCTAAGGAGTCCCTCTCTGTTCTGTATGACTCTTTTTTTCGGTCCCTTCTCACTTATGCTTCACCCGGATGGTTTCCATTCTTAAGCGCTACCAATTTCACCAAATTGGAACGCCTCCACC
The DNA here is from genome assembly GCA_963675345.1 of Trididemnum clinides. Classification (NCBI taxonomy): domain Eukaryota; kingdom Metazoa; phylum Chordata; class Ascidiacea; order Aplousobranchia; family Didemnidae; genus Trididemnum; species Trididemnum clinides. The sequence continues at coordinate 18,632,226 of OY776293.1, read as the reverse complement.
GAGCGGCCAGTCGCGCCATCACCAGCTGCCTCTCGTCCTCCCCTATCCCTCTGCTTCTCTCCGAGGCTTCTTTACCTCCCCTACGAGTCACCCTGACTCATTTTACTCTTTTATCTTGTGAGCGGGCTCTTCGTCTCCCAACCTCGTTTCCTATTTCAGGTTTGGCCAGACTTGGAATAAAACCAAGACTCTACAGATCGTCCTGGAGAGCTTTTGCGTCCACTCGCCCGCTCATGCTTCCTTCTACTTGTTCTAGGGAGGCTCTTCTTGCTTGCCCTCCCTTCTTGGAATCTGCCTTCCTCCACGGTGGAGTCCACCCTTTCCTCTCCATGCTCTTGCTCTGATCCCCCTCTTTCTCGCCAAGGTGTGGCTCTCGCCCACCTTGACTGTCTTCCCCCTCATGATCTGGTGCTTTGGACAGACGGCTCTGTTCCTTTTCCTTTTGGCAGAGGCGGCTCTGGAGTTCTTGCCAACTGCTCTCTCTGTGGCACTGAGGCCACTCTTTCCTTTTCGGCAGGCTCAGTATGTTCAAGTTTTTTCCGCTGAAGCCTGGGCCATTCTGCACGCTCTTTGCTGGTCTCAGCAGCACCAACAAGTCTGCCATTTCTCTTTTCTTCTCCTACTATCTGACTTTTGTTCTGTCCACGCCTCCCTGTGCTCTCCTCCATCTTTCCTCTTATCTCAAACTCTGTGGCAGATTTGGCAGGAACTGTCTCTCTCTCCTTCTGTTCTATTAGACTACAATGGGTGCCCGGACACTCGTTTCTCCCGGGGAACGACGCGGCCGATGAGCTGGCCAGACGGGGTGCGCTACTTGCACCCTCCGCAATCCCTTGTAGTCTCTCTCCTCTTACCTCTCGTATCCACTCTCATCTTATCTCGGACTGGAGGCGTACTGTCTCATCGAAGTTCTTTGACACACAGGTCCCCTTGATTTCCACCGAGGAACTTGTGCTCCCTCGCCATGCTCGCTGTGTCCTCTCTCGTCTTCGCTGCAACGAACGCAGCCTTGTTTTAGGTTCTTATCTCTCTAGGATTGGCATAATTGAGAATCCTTCCTGCAGCGCCTGTGGACACTCGTCCCAAGACACTTCTCATCTCATTCTGCACTATCCAGCTACGGACTCTTTGCACCGCTCACTCTTTTGCGACTCTCTGTCTCTGTACGACCTCTGGTTCAGACCCTGGGGAGTTGCCCGGCTTCTGGGGCTCAATGATCTTCCGCCATGCCTCCATCCTACGTAAGGGGTCGGGTAAACAACAACAACAACCTTAGGCATGCACCTAGGTGTTCCAGTGGATAAATAATTAGTTGCTCCTTAAATTTCATCCCAGAAACTTTTGATCGAAATTAGCTAAAGCAGTTGAAATATCATACAAATTGCAATTTTTTCTCGCAACCTCAGCGCTTTAATTAATTTTATAGGATGTTTCAAAGCAGAAGCCGTCTAGGTTCGACAACTTTTATCTTTCAACGAGAACGTGACAGAACACCAAATGTAAAATATACCATATACATTGGCATATTGTGTGAATTTTTGCTACATGAACTAATCATGACAGTTGTAATGCTTTGTCAGTTGTAACCGAAGGACGGCCACTACAAGGTAGGCTAGATGCTGTACGCTTCCAGTGTGCTCGAATTTCTTTACTAATGCAACAACATGTCGATCAGAAATGGGCTCCTCTTCGAATTTTTCTTTAACAAGGCTCTAAACTTCTTTAGAATGCTTTCCACCATGACTATGCACCAACTTAACCAAAACTATTTGGTTTTCTAAGGACAAAGCCATGCTGCATCGTCTTGAAAACTGGACTTAATGTCGCTAATTTTACGGCCATATTTTACTACACATTCCGCAAATTATGTTGCAATGATCATGACGTCATCTAATGACAATCCACCACAATCGAAAAGAATCGTGTTTTCTAACTACAAAAATATATCGCGCAGCGGTAAAAGTAAATATTATTAGCCTCATATGTACAGTTATTGCCATAATACTTTATATTCCAGTAATTATCGGCTATGCTACTTTTGAAACATCCCATGTTATGCTATATTTTTTTTTACCTACAATATGTTCAGTTAATTTGGAGTTCTACATACAAAAATTCCTTGTATAAAATCTTTTGCCTAAAAAACTAATCTATTAATTTTCTGGAAAAGCCGAACGGTTTGAATCTTTCCATTCCACTTCGAACCCAGAGCTTTAACTTTCGGTCTTATAAATCCTGGATACTTTCCCATTTATGAACAAATTATTGCACAAACGCTTTTCCAAACTGTTTTTCGTGTTACTTCTCTCAATTTACAAGCCATTTATACCAAAGGCACTTGGCTTTTCAGTAATGATTGCCTTTTACCATCTTTTAATAGCAACCGTCTTCAAAAATCTTTTAAATACCATGGTGTCAAACTGCGGAAAACTTTTAAGCTCTAATCGTATGCATTCTATATTCATAAAAATTTTCTAGTCTCGTCATCAAAAGATTTTTTAAACAAATGTTTTACTGGTTCTTAAATTTTAATAATTTTCAAACAATGCTTTTAATTTCAGCTCTTTTTCCGTTTATTCTTCTAATACAAAATCATCGACTCTAAGTAGTCTTCTCTTCCTTGTAAACGCACATTATAAGGCATTTCCTTAGATCTTTCTTTTTTTTTGGCAATTGGGTGGCTGCCTGATTCGATGACTACTGGCCCCTTCCCAGCCCTCCTTTTCGAAACATTCAACTAATTGCATGCAGTGTTATTTTTGTTTTCTTCTTTTGCATGACTTGGCTTGAAAGTTCGTCAGATAAAGTAAGCTTTGCTTGTGCGGCTATCACTTTTGCTCTAGTGATTTTGGGACTAACTCTAAAAGAGTGACACCATTTGTGTTTAACAAACTAATAGTTAAAACATGTAAAATATGGGAACCTTCTCAGTCGAATCATCAGACAAAAGCGAGAACAATATTACCAAAGCACAGCAATTCTGACCTGAGAGACTCGTTTATTGCGTTTTTTCCATTTGGTTTTTCCGCGCCTTGAAGTTTACGAGTTGATTTGGAAGAATGTAAAGACATAAAGAACAGCAAAACAGTGCTTTATACATTTATACGAAACGGTGCCACTCGTAGAGTACCATCGAGTAACGTTGAGGTAAAGAAGATGGATTTGGCTGGCTAAGCCTATTTTACCCAACAAACAGTTGTGAAAACAGTAATGAATAGGTGTTTGCTTTATTGATAGCTTTCCACATGGTTAATTCTTTCCGAACCTAGTCCTATTTAAACATCGGTTCAAGTAAAATAGGATTCTCCTTTAAAAAGACTTCTCAATAGCAACAAATTGTGTCGCACTGTTAATCTGATTTTTCAAGTGTTTATATGTCAGTGCTGTATGTTTTCACAGCTTTTTGACATGTTACAGAACTAAAACAATTTTTTGCCTGTATCCTCTGAAGACATCAAGTATTAAGAATCTATACTATCATGCTTTCCCGGAGCCAGTCTTTTGTCATCCTAATTAAAGACCAGCCACTCCCAAGAAATATTTCTTTCTAAGTTCTTATTCACAACTATTATCTGCTCCCTTTTGCACAACCTGAAATGCCAGCCCGCTTAACATCGCATATTATGCCATCACCAAACCCAAGGGTCGGTAACCCCTGGTGAGCGACATGATTTTTCAGGGCACACCAAAAGATCTGGCGCTCTCTAGAAATCGCTGCAGTTTTTAACTGGTATCTAACGAGCGTTTAATTTATTGCAGGTTGCTAATTGTTAGCATAGAATGAATAATTCCAAATTTGTCCTACAAAAACGAGAATTGATGGACGCCTGCATGAAGTTAAAATCAGACGCCAGATCATTCAAAAAATCCTAAACCGAAGATTTTAGAATGGTTTCTAGAGACAACAGAGCTGTGTGTGTATACTCTGTTAAGTCAATGTCTTTTGCCGAGCATCAAGCATAAAACATTTTGAAAGAGAGTACAAAAAAATCTTTCAAGAACAAGGCTTAGAAAGTCAAACCATTGCAGAAGGCAGTTGGCTTTGCTTCAAAAAGTAGAATAGCATTTTTAGAAAGGTGATTCGTAGCACAACTCGAGCAACTGCAAGTAGTTACAAAGTCGTAGAGAGCATTGCTAACCATAGAAAACCATATACTGACGAGGGATTTCTATAAAGGAGGTCTTTCTCAGTTGCTCGGACATGTTGTTTAATGATTTACCAAACAAAAGTACCATAATTTCAAGGATCAAGAATATGCCTGTTTCAGCCAGCTAGATAGAGAGACGCATTATGGACATAGCTACACGTAAAAAAAAGGAGCAAACTTTTGCAAATATTTATAGCACAGCTCTTAATCAAAATGTAGATAGAAACCATATTCCACATTTAGCAATATTCCACATTAGCAACTAGGTACTGTTGCAATCGCGAGGTACACGAGTAGTGATATTGCTAAAAACCTATGAATGGTTTTACCAAAAAAAAATGTATATTTGACACCTTGACTAAGCATTTCAAGCAAAAAGGGATTGGTATACGGAAGGTATTTAAAGTCACCAAAGACGGAGCATCTGATATGGCGAGATACACACCATGGTTTTGTTTTAGACAAAAAGACTGGACCCCATGATGTGAAGTGGCACTGTAGTATTCGTCCAAGTAATCTTTGTAGAAAGATTTCAAGTTCAATTGTCAATGACGTATTGTCAATTGTCAATCGTAACTAAACCAGTTATTTTTCTTTGTCCCTCGCTCCGTTACGATACGTAGAGATTTTTTGTATTTGCTTGAAGAGTGCATACCATGATGTGCCCTAGCACTTTAGAGCCAGATGGCTAAGTAATGGTAAGGTTCTGTTGAGATTTGTTAAAAGTGTATTCGAGATAGGGATCTGGTTGATAAGGCAAGGAAGACCTACCCTGAACTGGAAAATGAAAAGTTACTTCTAGAAGTGATGTTTGTTGCGAACATCACAACGCACTTCAACGATCTAAATCTTCGTCTCCATGGTCCAAGACAAAAGTCATGGATGCTTTTGAGGCGTGGTCCCAATGTAGCCAAACTGGATGTCTACACAGCGGACATCCAAACTTCAACTTTCCGCTACTTTAAACACTTGTAAAAATTCACATTGGGTTACCAAATTTACACCGTTGAAATTGATGCATACACGTGAGATCTAAATTTCCAATTTTCAATGAAACCAGATAATAGCGAAGACTTGAATTGATTTCATTTAGAATGAATAAATGTAGTTGACTTTCAGATGCAACAAATCGATTTCAAAAACTCCCTATTATGGATATCCAAATACGTCGATTTTCCGTAATCACCAAAAACAATTGAAAACCATGGCTGCAAACTGGAACTCTGTGTTTTTTGTCGAACTTGAAATACTAAATTTCTGAACTCGCGAAAACATCCATCGAGTTTCAAGTTTATCAAATGATTAATTCTACAAAAAGATCAGTAGATAGTGTAAATATTGTTACAATATTGGCAACATATAACGTTTTAAATCTATAGTTTTTGCGTCGCCAGTGTGTGAGTTGTGTCGTTGTTATGTTTGTTTCACTTGCAATACCATTATCAGTAATTAGTCGTTAGATGTGGCAAGGTTGACCGTCAAGCGACGCAGCAGCAACTGCCTTCTTGTCTCACTTTGCGGCATTCTCAAAGTAGACACGCAACAGGAAAGATTTAACGTGGTACCTGTGCATTTTAGTTAGAACTATCCCAAACTAAGTTCGTAGATGCCAACGTAAAGGAAAATTGGTTGAATTGTTTCCTTTGTCAATTGTTATCGTGTTGGAACTGTAGTAAAAAAGGTATTTGGGGATCAAAATAGTATGAAATCGCCAACAACGCCAACGCTACCAACGCCGCTCCATTGTTTTTTTTATGTTAATTTGCAATATTCATGATTTCCATCCTCAGTTTCTGCATTGTCAATAAAATTTTATCAAAAAGTTTCGTGCAAAAAATGATCAGATAACAACAGCGTGAAGAAAAGCGCGTTTCATCTATTTAACACTTCGTTGATCAGCTCCTCGGTGACCTGTCTCGGGTTCGGAGACTACCCAACGGTCTCTGTTCAACGAACTCATTACAGATAATATTTTCCAAGTGATGTAGGTCTTAGGATCGTATTGTCGAGATTTTGATGTTGGGTTTGATGGTCAAAATGGAGACATAATTTTCACTAGAAGCGCATCAGAGTCGTTGCTTGACATTTGAAAAGCTCGGCTATTCACAGATGTGATCGTAAGATCACGAAATACAAAGATAGATAAGTTATTTTGAGTGAGATCGACAAAAGAATATTGGTTTTTCCTTGTCAGCTAGTCAACTATCGAGACATTCGACGACGCCTGGGCAAAACAAACGATTTTTACGAGGTGTAAAATGGAATCAATAAAACAATATTAAACAGCAAACTTTTATTTCACAGCGTTTAAGGTCGTGGTTTGTAACTTGCGAGCTCCATGCTTAAACAAAAATCGTCGATTCGAAGGTGCGAGCTGTCACAGTAAAACAAGACGTCAGAGAAAGAATTAAGAAGTATCTCAGTATCTATCAATTAAATGCTATTAATCGATTATAGATTGGGTAATAGGCCAATTTATTATTAATAACTAGCGTTTTCTGTGACTAGCGGACGTCGTCTGCTTGTCTAACGCAGAGGAAAGTACTTGATTTTGAAATTTGAACAAATCCTTTTCTTTTGAATTAGTTTAAGCTTTTTTAGAAAATAAGTTATTCAGTTTTCTTTCGTAATTGCAAAGCATTACTGCATGATTAAAAGCTCCAATTAAAAAAAACTGACTGTAGTGAACGAGACACTGGAGGATGTTACTTGAGAGCATAAAGCATGCAGTCAGCTGCGCGGAATTATTAACAAAGAAGCTTTTGATTATGCTGTCGCTGTCAAACCCAGACCTAAAGCAAAAGTTTATCGTTATCAGTACTACTGGTCAACATTTACAACATTAACATGCTTGGAATTTGACAGTATAAATAGGAATCAAAATTGTGCAATGGGATAGTTTGGCACCGTAATTCAATATTTTGTTTTTATGCTCAATAGAAAAATATGCATTGATTTTGAGCTGATCTGATATGAAAATACCAACTTGACTAAAATGTGAAGAATGACCGTTCATTATTTCGGTTTGTAGTTCATAACATGACTTGTTTCTCGCAGCAGCAGATAGTAAATTCACCAACGTAGTTTGCTACAGCACCGGGTGCTCTCGGAACTACTTTGATCGGCTGTAATAAATCTGTTGGGGCTAGCATGGACTATTTTTTTTAAGGCTACCCTGTCAACTAGGTTGAATTTGTTAACATGTCTTTGTTTTTCAGATTGTATACAAATATTATATTATAGTACTGCGTACTACAATTTATGCAAAATGCACACGCTAGAGCAAAAGTTGAAAATTGTCTAGAGCTAGCTAGCAAGCTAATTCAAAGGGATACCAATAGAACGTGATTTATAAACACTTAGATGCCACAACCTTACGTTTTGAAAAATATTTTCCCGAAAACATGGAAAGTACATCTGTGCAAGAAATCCTTCTGTTGCCAGTGCACTCCTTGGGTTTTCAACTCTGGAGGTAGAGCAATTTATTGATCTTTTGTATGACTTCACTTTTAAAGCATCTATAATACTGCTTTACTAGTCTCATTCTGGGTTAAGGCTCGACGTGAGTTTTTGCTTGTAACCTGTAAAGCTCTACGCGTTCTGATAAAGCTCACAAGGGGGATTAATGTGAAGTAAGATATTTGATACTGGCCGTAGTCAAGTCCAAGGTCAGCTCTAAAACTAACATTGAACGAAAAATATGGGTTGTAATATCGACTATTCCACGGCGATTTAACAAAATGTGTTGGCAAAAGCATGGTCACGCTTTGCATTAAAGCTAAGCCGTTTATTGTTTTGGAATAAAACCTATCACTTGTTGTGTTCGTTGTGATTTCAACACAATTGCTTGATCATTTAAAATATCTGCTAACATTGATTTGACTGGGACGTAGCGAGTGTTTACAAACATTAAAAGGGGGTTCGCAAGCAAAAAAAGCTTGGGAACCGCTGTACTGCATTAAAGCTTTCAATAGCGTCTCTACCTTCGTATTTTTGAGAAAACGAAAAATTAAATTCTCTAACAAAACGTTTGCATCTAAACCTCCATTGTGCAGATAAATATGAAATCTCATGTACGACTGACCTAAAACAAAAAGAAGCGTAAACAGCGACACCAACATCCTAACATAAAAACAACCAAGCTTTTTCACAAATACTAAACGTTGTAATACACCAACAAATAGTCTCATGAAAGTCATGTAGCCGGCGGAAAAGTTCTAAAGTTAACTTGACCAATGAAAAAAAAAAAGAAATTTAGGTGAGTAGTGTGTGCCTCAATCGCAACGCAACGCTGTTACAACCGCTTTCGTAAACCACATCATGAGTGACGTCGATACTAAACAAAACAATAAAATACAGTAAAGACCGTACGAGACACTACAACTTTTTGGTATTTTTTTATCGACTGAGTAAAGAGATGCAAAAACAAACAAAATTAACAAAGAAAAAAGAAAACAAAAAAGGTCTAAAATCAAAACTGCTGTAATCTTGTTTCATTTTGCAGCTGGTTGTTATAGCAGTAGGATGAAAACAAGTGTAAAAACAACAAAGCACTTGACCTTTCAAGAAAACCTATTCTGCAGCTTTGCGTAGAAAATTTACAGCAGGTAGTGAAGAAGATCCAAAGGGTCACATTTGCTAGTGATGAAAGGCAAGACGAAAAACTCAATATTCGAATTGATGAAGCAAGCGCAGCAATGTGGGAGGCTTCACGTTTATCTATCATGAAATGAGGGGTAGCTACGTATGTTGAGCTTCGATTTAAAAATAAAAGATTTTATTCCAATTCTCACCTATTGTCATAACGACCGAAAGAGCATAATCTCGCAGGCAAGCTGCGAAAATGGATATGTGAAAAAAGTTGAATTTATATCAACGATAGTTAAAATTTGCGGCAGCAAAATTTGCTAATTTCTAAACGTCAAACCGCTTCTTCTTCCTGTTAAAATGCCTCAACTGTGTTGATTTAGCCATATACATGTACATAGAATACATCAAGAATGAATCACTCAACAAATTCTTTTCCCCAAACCTACTAGAAAACGACCGTTTGGCAACACAAAAATTACCCGTTTGTGAAAAAGTTGCACAAGCCATTTGACATGATTTGAAGGCAGGGAAGTGAGCTACTTGAATGAGTGGATGTAACAGAGAAGCGTAAAGTTTATCGGATACTTCTAGAACTGCTGCCCTGCAGTATTTCCATAAAAAAGACGGTTAAGAAAATGTATGTTTGTATGAATTATACATTTGTTGTTTCATAAAGACATCCAAAAAACAATAATAATGAACAAGCTTACTTTCTTGAGCATTTGATAAAGTTCCCATCTACACTACCACAGTTCAACGTTGGCTCTCCTTTCATATTAAGAAGAAAGCAGTTTTTAGATGACATGTGGGAAACTGCAATTAAAAGAAACATGGAGGAATAACACAAATAGCGCCAAAAGGTTTTTGTAACAACAATAAAAAGCATTTGTATTTACGTAATTGATCGTAAAATTAAGATTTTATAAAGGTATAAAGGAAAAATATCAAAACAATTATTGTCTTAAGCATTTCGTTTAAAAAAAAGAGGTTGCAATTACGCAACAAACACTTTCTATCTGAGGAACATACGAGCGGAATCTTCTGAATATTACCAATTCTAAAGTCAGAGTGAATACGCGTTGTACATATGGTTTGGGACATTTCGTAAAACGCTGCTAGCAAAACTAACTACTAACAACTACTAAAAGACACCTGGTTTTGGCAAAATCCTCTGAATTGCATAAATTTAGAAAATCAATCAACTGGATGGTTACTAAAACCCACTGCAGATGGCATATTGACCCAACATTGTATTACTGGATGGTTGACGAAAAGGGCAAATCGAGTCAAAAACGCTATGGAGGGATAATCATAGTCTGAAGTGCCCTCACGCCAATTTCTTTACTGCTTATATACATACATCAGCGCTAAACTAAAGTTTAAGTAGAAGTTGAGCAAAAACAGTGATTTACAAATATTAAAATAAAACATGATAAAGTCTTGTTTCACCACTTGGTGGGGTATTTTTTGAAATTGTATTGGCAATCTCAAGTCCCTGGCTACGCTTAATATGCTCCATACCAGGGGTTCTTAACCGGGGGTAAATTTTGTCAGCCAAAAATTCACATTTTACCTATTACAATAGGTATTTGTAGAGGTAAAAATATAAAAAATTTTGTGGGGTAAATTTTACTTTTGAAATTTGCCAAGGAGTAAATGAGAGAATAAAGGTTGAGAACCCCTGCTCTCACCAATGGTTGGTAATCTAAGTATTATCTGTTACTTAAATACTTGTTTTCTACAGACGCTGCCAAAGTGAATCGCCTTTTTTCTGAATTATATTTCTGCTCAACAACAGTAGAAAAACTCAAGCCCTATTTGCTGAAATCACACCAGTCAGTGGTGTAAAACGTTGTAAAAAAATCTAAATTTTAAAAAACAGAAAAACCTCAGAGAAATTGCTTGCTAAGTCCGCAATAAAGCTCAAACTGATTTAGAATTTCCTTTATTGGAATCAGCTTGTTGATATCTTTCCAAAAAAGCTTTCAACTACGTTTCTACGATCAGTAGTTTTTGAGAAGTTAACAAATTTTGCAATAAAACATTAATAATGACATCACCGCATCCCATAAGTGTACGACTTTTTTGCATGTTAATGAGGAGGGTGCTGGCTTTTGAAGTAAAAATTCTTTTCCATGTCAAAAAATGGATTTTAAATACTTACTTTGTGTTATGACGCCACCAAACTTTTGTAACACTCATCAAGAGATTGTGATCAATCGTGCCACATCTGTTCTTGCGCTTAGTAGTTTCGAAAAACTTGCAGGGCTTTGACAAAATAATGAAAAGTAACGCAAGAATTTGACGTGCTTGTAAACGTTAAAAACCACCAACGTATATAATACAACTGGTTAATTTAAAATCAATACTTTAACAAAGGCCAATTACAGAATTCGTGATCAAATAGATTAATTAACATTAAGAACTAAACAACTACTGTACACTGCTCAGGTTTAAAGTAGTGTATGATATGCGGTAAAGTAGTTAATTACACAAAATAACTGTAAACGAAAAAGTTACCATCACAATTACACACAGGTGAAGCCTGCTACCCAAAAAATGATAGCTTTTTATTCCAGAGGGTCGCTAAAGATGCAAGATTACACTTAATCAGACAAAACTTTGAACAGTTTTTAGCAAACGTTATGGAAGCTGATGTGATGTAATGCAGTTGAAAAGTGCTTGTGAAGGAAATTCAAAATGATATCTCAAACTATTGCAAAAATGTAGCAGTATATAAAATAAATGTCGATATCTGGTGTGCAATATTCTGATGCCAGTCTGAAAGTCATCTATAGCATCAAAGTTCTAAGCATAATTCTCTATAACTGCAACAAGCCTAACAAAACAAATGGAAAGAAAAGGGCAAAGGGGGCTTTTGCCAGAGGTGGGCACTTCCGCAAATCGGTCCGCTAATCCGCAAATTGCGGACTCAAGTTTCTATTTGCGGATTTGCGAACCTAATTTCCTACCGCAAATATTTGCGGATTTGCGGTGAAAAATTGAAATTTACCGCAAATCCGCAAACCAATAGGCAGTGTTGCCTGATCCGCGGTAAAACCGCTCGGAAAAAGTGGATGCTCTTATTTTCTGGGTTGGAGGTTGACGACCGGGAGTTGATGACCTTTTTTTTTTTTTTTTTGGAGGTCAGCGTCTGGTCGATGGCAAAATTTGACCTTAAAAAATGAAAAAGGTCATCACGAAGATAAAATCACAGTAAATATTGCGGTCTAAGTTTGCGGAAGTGCTATGTGCATTTGCGGTTGCGGAAGTGCGAAAAGTCACCGCAAACCTATCGCAAACTTGCGGATTTGCGGTTGCGGAACACCTCTTGCAGTTTTGCGGAATTTGCGGTTGCGGAATTGAGTTTAAATTTGCGGTGCCCAGCTCTGGCTTTTGCCCACCTAAATTTGCAACATTTTAACGAAGAAAATTGATATGATTACCAATTTTTTTCGGTTTTAGCTGGAGTTTTGCCAAAAAGCTTAAATTGTTTTTGTGGAGTAAGACCAATTGCTTTCAAATACGTGATTTAAAAAAGAACTTAAATGGTCAAGAAATTTAAAAAAAGTGTACGTTGCGGGACCAAAATGAGCACGAAAATTGCTTAAAAATAGTGCACATAAAAAATACTTCAAAATGATGAATTAAGAAATAATGGTGTTCATAACGGAAAAGGGCATAACAATCGCTGTCGAATAGTACATCTCTAAGAAAAACGTCATTCAGTTGATTCTCCTCTCACAAAAATGTTGCCCATTTAAGTACAGCCTAAAAATTAATCCCCCTAAATTTGAGACTATCTCTGCTTATACGGACATCTTCAAGAAACAAACCATAAAAAACAAATAACTCTAGGCTTTACTGGAAAAGATAAGAGGTTATTAAAAAAATCTAATGGACATAATCCATAATCTAATGGACTACGAAGCTTGAGATTTTTTATCGAAAGAGGTGTACAATACTGAGAAGAAAAACTCACACAAATTAAATTGAATGAACATTACGGCATAAAATTTCCACACATGTTATTTTTACATGTTTTTGTAATCATGTACACATTGTGAGATAAAAACGCGTAAAATTTTTCACATACACTAGAATTGATGCTGTAATACCAAATTTTTTAGCTAGATCTAAAAACTGTGAAAGCGATAAAAAGAAAAACTGGATTCTACTTTGTTGGAACCAATCAAATAGGCCATTGTTTTGCTAAGCCAGTATTAACCGACTGTTGAAGTCAATTGTGTAGGCTGGACTTTTTCGTATATTTCCTATTACATCACTTTTTTAAAAATTTTGTGATAAACGCTCTTCCATTTATGTTCTCAAATTTTGTGTGATCTGATATGGGTTTATCCCCACGAGAAATGAAGTTGACACACTATTCCAGAACGATGTAATAGGGTCTGATGGTTTATTCACAAACATTCCAACCGATTTTACAAATAATTTACTTTTGGACTTGATCTAAGATGAACAAAGGCAACGGCAAATTTTGTGGTCTAAAAGAACAGCGGTTAAAATAGTGTTAGCATGAACCACAAGAAAGGTGAAAATGCACTCAAACGGCAACTAACCTACTGAGAAGCACACACACAGTAAGGCAATGGAAACTACAATGGTCTGCAATTATTGTGCGACATCTGTATGCATTCGGTAATTTGGTAAAAACTACGAAAATCAAACATTTGCCCAAATTTGTTCCACGACGCGACCCATTGTCAAGCAATGCCTTCGAATCGTAATGAAATAATACATCATGTTACAAAATCGATATCATTTAGACTGACATCAATTTACATAACAATTGACAAAAAATGGCAAAATAACAATGTTAACTGTTCTAATTAAAAATAACCAATTTTTAATTATTTATTTTTTCAATATACTAAAAACAAACATCCCCTGGATCATACTAGATCAATTTGAAAACTTATTTCTTTCAAACAAAAGACAATCATCATTAAACCTTTAATTGAAAAAGATTAGTATTAAATAAAATTAGTAAATTTAGCGTCAGTAATGAATTTAATATCGGTATACATAGACAGATCGATTCAAATAGAAAAATAAGCAAATTTTCTGTTTTTATCATTTTATGGCATTAATAAAATGACAGCCGTTATTAGAAACTGATAAAGCCTTTTCTGTTCTTGACGACTTGACATTGTTTTTTAGGCATGGATTCCACCGATGTTTTGCAAAGTTTGATTTTTTCATTACTGTTCCGTATACCAGAAAAAATAATTGCCTCAATCAGCTTGGTTGTGGTGGTACGGTCATGTTCCTGGAGACGCCTTTAGATGATAGCCCACAAATTCTCGATCGGCTTAAGGTCCCATGAGCTACCAAGTGGGTAGTGGCGCGATCGGCGCGATGGTGTAAGTGGTTAGAGCGGCGCGATGGTGTAGTGGTTAGAGCGTCCGCTTCGCAGTCGGTAGACCTGGGGTTCATTTCCCTTGTCGAGTCATACCAAAAGACTTTAAAAAATGGTATTCACAGCTTCCCTGCTTGGCGCTCAGCACATAAGGGATAGTGTGGAGAACAAGCCGGCAAGCTTGCTTGTTGTGTCCTTGGGCAAGGCACTTAACGGGACGCCTCCGTCTTTATGTGGCAGACAGATGGTGGGGCCAAGCAGTCTACCCGTCGTGGTGGCCCAGTCTGACGAAAGACATGCAAACAGAGCATGAGCTCATACGCGTAAATAATAAATAAGCTACCAAGTCATTCTAAAATCGTAATGCTGTTGTTCAAAAATAATTTTTTGGCGTTTTTCGAACAATGACAAGGAGCCAAATTTTGTTGTAAAATATCCTCACCTGGGAAAAATGCCTTCAGTGCATCCAGAAACACTCTTCGTTGGAGAGTGATACCACTAGCTTGGCAATGCGCTTAGTTTAACATGTAAAGAATCTTCTTCTTTGTCGTCGTCTCAGCTATCTGTTATGAGCATTATGCAGGAAGATGTACGGTATATACAAAGCGTGTGCGCTCATGCTCGGTTTGCGAGTCTTCAGTTAGGCTTGGGCCACCACGACGGGTAGACTGCTTGGCCCCACAACCTGTCTGCCACGTAAAGATGGAGGAATTCCGTTGTCTTGTCCAAGGACACAACAAGCAAACTTGCCGGCTTGTTCTCCACACTATCCTTATTTTGCTGAGCGCCAAGCGGGGAAGTAGTGAATACCATTTTATAAAGTCTTTTGATATGATTCGACTTAGGAAATAAATCCCAGGTCTACCGACTGCAAAACGGACGCTCTAACCACTACGCCATCGGGCCCGTAACCTCTATGGAATGATGGAAAGGACGGTAGATTTGATCGAAAGTTGTGTGATGAGGTGGGGAAAGTACATGGATTTTGTTATGTGGGAAACGGGCTGATTTCCAGAGTTGATTGTGAAGCGGCAGCCATTGTAAGAGAGAGAGCTGGTTGGTTGAGATTCAGGAAAAGTGAAATGTTGTTACTTGAAACTTGGTTTTCTTTGAAGATAAAAGAGAAAGTTTATTGTTGTTGCGATATTCTATGGAAGATCAATAATATTGTGTGGAAATAGGACATAGTGTTTGAGAGAAAACCAGAAAACAATTTTGCAGAGGATAAAGAGAGCTATGGTGAAAATCACGTGTGGTGGGAAAGTTACAGACACAAAGACTACTGAAGAACAGACGGACATGCCGGGGTTAAAGAAAACTGTAGATGGGTTGGCAATAGCAACTGTAGTTAGATAATAAGGAAATGACCTGAAAAGAGATAATGACATTGTTGTAAGAGTTGCCCGACATCTTGAAGTAAGTGGCAAGAGAAAGCGAGGACAATCAAATAACACCTAGAAGAAGCAAGTGGAAGAGACAGATAAGATTGGTTTCCACGCGGCAAACACCCAAAAACGAGCGACGCGGCTAGCTATAATTTCAGCACATTAAAGTGCTTATGACATGGTGTAGAGAACCAATGTTGCTTTTAAACTTACCACTTAACTAAGTCTACAAATCAAACTTTATCGGCTACTCATTACATAGTTAAAAATATATTTCTTGCTAGTTACACATAATTTTTTGTTTCAAATTTTGTGATTGAATTATTAATGTTAATGCTGTTGATGTTAACAAATTACTATACTTTTTTACCAGCTGACAAAATGTGTGCTTTTGGATCCTGTGCTTGGTATAACATCAAAAAGCAGTAGAAGATAATTGAGTACTAGTGCCACTATCTGAAAGTAACTAAATTAGAACATGCAATCTATTCTTTAAGCTGTATAACCTTTTTTATTTAAATACTTAAAAACAGGTTCTTAAAGTACATGACAAAGATGCACTCTCGATTATGGAATAGTTTTTTTTAACAAATATAGAGGTTGCTAGTTGTTAGGTAGCAAATTTCAGCACTTTCATTACTTACTGAGTGTTTTTTACAACTGCGTGATGAGACCCAAGGAGGTCAGAACCGGCTGCAAGTTATTGACATGATGCAATAGATTGCTGTATGGTACCACAAAATGTTGGTGAATGTTTGTGAGTAAAACTTTTTATTTTTTATTTTTTTTTTTTAAGGCAGTGGCTATTTCGCTGTTGATGGATTTTGGCCTTGGAGGCTATTTTGACGTGAGTTATTTGTGATTGGTCAATTTTACTGACATATCGAACATGTGACTTTTGGTCGTTTCTAATTGGTCAATTTTTATACTCAGTTAAAAAAATTTGCACCGACACTGTACACTCCCTCCTATTGTACATTACTCCATACATTTACACACTGGGTCACTCCATCTAGAGTGTAATTGCTTTTCCCTAAGTTTCTTGCCAGCCAAGCTTTCAACGCATAACCATGGCATTTCATGGCATGCCCTATCTACACACCACAGCGTCACTTGCAGAATTGCAGCAAATATGGCAATATAAACACACGTAAACGATTACAGCAAAATAGTCTCCAAGGGTAAAATGCCGTTGACGTCAAAATAGCCAATTTTTTTTTTAACAACAATTATTAACTGGTCTGTACAGATACAGCCAATACCCTGCGTTTTATATCTTTTACAAACAATTTTGCTACGGAGCTATTTTTCTGCTGTTGCGTGTCACTTGGGAATATTTTTGCTATTACATTTGTAATCTGAAAGTTTTAAATTAGATGTTTAGGTAGTTAGCTTGTAATCTATTGTGCAATAGTGCCTAATAACTTATTAGCTTTTAACCTTCATTTGGCATTACCACTTTTAGTTCCTACTAAATCTCTATTTTTGTGGATAGCTGTGCAGAATGAGATTTATTAATCTTTCCTCTTGTTTGTTTTATGTAGTTTCTTTAAAGAAACTGTGGAATGCAACATTACTTGGAATTAGAACCAGTTGGAATAGATTCATTGCACTGGTAAGTATTGTTCAAGAATAAAGTGACACATTTGTACCCTACAAGGGACACTTCATTGCGCAAGTTTGACGCTATAAACCATTGTTGCTATTTTGTAAAAAGTTGTTTTTTTGATTGAATGTAAAATTCAACTAGACCTTTGCTGCTCTGAAGTGCAGTACCAAAACTATGATGTCAGAAAAGCATGATTGCTTTGTTACATAAAATGGTCTCAAAAAGGCTATTTATGTTTAAAAAGTACTGCTTTGCTGAGCTGTTTTTGTGTTTTTGCTTGTTTATGACGCTAATGCAGCGATTACGCTGATCAGCAGTCATTTTCATATCGGTGTAACCAATTAATTATGAACTTTTTATTTGATATGCTGAGTCATTGAGTAGTAAACTTTTGAAAATGGCAGATTTTTAAAAAGCGTTTTCGTTTTCGCAGTGTAAATATTGTTAAAAAATAAAGCTGATAGATATAACTTTGCAGGGTCTACCACAAATGGTGCAATCGTGATTATGACTTTCAGAAATGAATGCATTCAATCATTGACTATCTGATCTCAGATGATTAATCATACAGCTGTGGCGGAGTAGATAAAAAGACTATTTCGTTTTTGTTTTAATGGACTAATTTTCTATATTCATTACCGAAATTGTGCATAAAAAGTCTAAACTTGGACCACCACATTCGCATACATTTTCAGGGGCGTATCCAGAAATTTCCAAGAAGGGGGAGCAGCAATTTAAAACTCAGACAGTTGAAACTTTTTGCTTGTATCAGCTTATGCATGGCTTCGCCTTCCAACCTGTGCGTTTCGCTACATTTCACCATTTAATACTTTGATTTTCTTTATATCAGTGTATCTAGGCCTTCGGTAGTTTTCTGCATTTGCTCAGTACTGCAGTTTAATTCTACACTTTATTTATCTCGGACTCCAATAGTCCACAATACAAAAACCGTCAAAACAAAACACACCCACAAGCAATCAATTACACCCATATAATATCCTCCCGCTGAAAAAATCAGTTGGTGCAACCAGCATTAACGTAATAAATCTGTATAGTAGCATTATATGATAACTCCCAACAAACATATCAAAAAGGAATTGAAAGATGAGCTATATGCGTAGAATTTTTGAGGAATTGCATTGGAGATGAGGAACTGTAGGCAGTAGCTACAGGTCTACTTGACGAGCATTCTGAAAAGAATGCAACGAATCAGGATGCAAAGAATCAGGCACTCGCTCCGTCAGCTTTTTAAAAAAAAATAGCATAGTAGACTGTCGTTTTACCATAGTACGGCAGCGAGAGCAGTGACACAAAAATTTTAGGCCCATACCCTTTTAATACTATAGTACAGTAGAATGGTCACCAACGTCATTATTAACTTAAAAGCACATTATTCTTGTGCGAAGGAATTATATTGTCTTACATTGCACCAATACGGTAAATTAACCTCGTTCAAATACTGTTTTATTCACACTTATTCAATTATGAAGAAAATAATGAACTAAAATGCTAAGCTATACCTACAATTTTACGTTTTAGTGGCCTTTCAATACGCTTGTGCTTTTAGTTTAGTCAACTATAGGCTGCTAAAGCAACACTATCTTCAGATTAAGGTTTGTAGATGAATTACGATGTTGTATGTAACTTGTGTATGAAACAGGGTTGTGGAGGCGCAGCCAAAATCGCATTACTTCAATTCCACCCTTTGCAAAAAATGGTTAACCAAACAGTATACAAAAATACAGGGTGTGCGAAAAGTTGTGTGCAGTAGAAAGATTTTTAACAATGGCTGTTTTTAAGACGCAATATTCAGGGGTATCAGGACAAATACCCACCGGACAAATACCCACCGGACATATACCCCCGGACAAATACCCACCAGACAATTACCCCCCTTGAAAAATACCCCCTGGACATATACCCACCAGTTTTTTTGTTTTGTTTAAGGGTTAGGGTTAGGGTTAGGGTTAGGGTTAAGGTTAGGGTTAGGGTTAGGATTAGGGTTAGGGTTAGGGTTAGGGTTAAGGTTAAGGTTAGGGTTAGGGTTAGGGTTAGGGTTAGGATTAGGGTTAGGGTTAGGGTTAGGGTTAGGGTTAGGGTTTTTCCTCACATTTCATCTTGTGGTGGGTATATGTCCAGGGGGTATTTTGCAAGGGGGGTAATTGTCCGGTGGGTATATGTCCGGTGGGTATTTGTCCGGTGGGTATTTGTCCTAGAATCATATTTAGGTGCTAATATGAAAACAAGTTAGTCATTGTAACAAGAACTAGTCCTTTATTAAATATCCAAATCAATACCCAAGGTTAGAGCTATACATATGTAATTGAAAACACTACACGTCAGAATAAAACAATAAAACCACTACAGCTATTTCGCCAAGCGGCTCATCAGGTGGCAACTGGCTACAACCTTATTATTACCTTTGTTTGAGTCAAAAACGAAATATTTTCCGTATGCACTTTGACGCTCGTCGTCGTCGTTTGGTCAGGCACCGAAACTCAATCCGAGCCAGCACAAATCAAAGCCAGGGCCGAGGGTCCATTCTTTTACCACCCCAGGCTGCTGCGCTGCCCAGATTAGATGCTGGCAGTGGTGGTGTTAAGCCAACATCAAGTTGCGTCATCCAAAACCTGCAGACCTGGTGTTCCTCTTGGTACATGCTGTATGAGACATGAAGATATGACGTGATCTGCAGTTTGCTCAGTGGCGCCACATACGCAATTCGGTGATGGAGCGAGACCCCATTTGTATATGGACGAGTGAAAACGTCCTATACCAGTCTGGAGGCGATTGAGCCTTACTCAAGATGTTCTGGGCAGACTCATTCCAAGTTGCCTGGAACTGATCCTGGGAATGAAAGCACGGACCCTTGAAGTATTCTCCAAGTAGTCCGTGTTCCATTTATGTTTCGTCCACTGCTTTACACGGATGTCCAGTTTAGACAAACTACCTAATAGTTTCCACGCAGCAGGTACAAATGGGTGTATTGATCTAAGTCTCCCCAGGTGCACATCCTGCTGCCTAACCAACTGTCTGTGCAGTACATAGTCGGGATTATGGATAGCACGATTCGCCAAGAAAAGTGTCGCTCCTAATCGACGGAGCTTAGCTGGCTGGATACCTGCGAGGACAGGCAAGTCCTCAATTGGTGTGCGACGAAAGCATCCAGTGACAATGCGCAAAGCATCACTGAGAATGCTGTCAATGAGGCAAGTAGGCGTACTACGACACCAAACTGGTGCACAGTACTCAGCGGTAGAGCAGACCAAGGAAAGAGCATAGATGCGCAATGTCTTGGCACCTGCACCACATCCAGATCCCGCAAGTCGCCTCAACAGTTCAACTCGTGTCGAGAGTTTCTTGCTCAAAGCCTCGAGGTGGTGACGGAAAGGAAGCGACCTATCCAGCTTTACCCCATGATACGTTGGGACTGGACATGGTAGCAATAGGTTGCCATTGTTGTAAACATTAAGCACACGTTTGGCCTCTCTGTTGTTAAGATAAAAAGCCACCGTCACTGTTTTCGTATTGCTGAGCTTTAGCCTCCAAGTTTGGAGAATAAGCTGAAGGTGTAGTCATGTCTTGGTTTAGAGTGTCCTTTACTACCTTCCAATCTCGACAAGCATACAGCAATGCTAAGTCATCAGCATATGCATACTTCGACGCTGATTAGATGTTAAATATACCTTAATGCATCTTTTAAAAATTTTGCAGTCCTCTTAAAGCATGTAAACAACCTGTTTCTTGCGCTTAAAACTTGCAAAAAAAATATTTTAGATTTTGTAGCGAACTTATTTCAGTTCGCTACCTCACCAATCTGATACCGGTATCCTAGGCTAAATATTGGTCTGGTAGTTTAGTAAATTGGTTTACCGGCTATACATTTGATTGCTAGTAGCTAGGCTATAACTTCTAGCCTAAGCTAATAATTATACAGTAGCTTAAGCCCTCTGTACCTTCTACTAAAGTTCCTGTGATAAACTACTTGTGTGAAGTCCTTTTTTCAACAACTAGCTTAAACTATCACCTAATTATTCCATCTTAGTACTGCTGAGTTGTACGCTAAGTTTTTTTTATCAATTTCGGTAAATCGGTACCAAGACTGCAAATTTGCAACTGTGACTAGTTTGTTCGTTTATTTTTCTCCTAGCATGCTTGTTTTTGTTAGTTACGTCAAAGTCATCAATTTGAGTTCATAAATCTCACAAAACATTGAAGTTTACGATAAATCGTGAGTTAAGAAAAGTTTAAAAGTTTTTCACAAAGAAATTTATTATACACTTACTCAGCGGGGGGCGCAGTCCCAGCACCCCCCCTGGATACGCCCCTGATTTTATGCTTTTTTTCTGATGCTACACCTAAAAATACAAATATTGTCAAATTAAATAAAATAGCTTTATATTGTATTGTTTATATAAAACTTGTGTTATTAAATGGTGTATGGTTGGTTTTTCTCACAAGTATATCATGGCTTTGGCTTGATCGTACTCGACCAGTTCTTTAACAGGTTGAAATTTAGTTATGTTGAGCGTAAAATCACATTGTGCAGTGACCGTTTACTCAACCTTGAAAGAGCTTACGCGTGATCAACATTTTTTCTCTTGTGTTGTCTACGTCAATGCTACACGAGGAACTCGGCTTCTTCTACCTCTCTTCTCCCCTCTTAAATTGTTTCTACTACTTTAATTTTTGCACGGAATGTCAGTAAGGTAGACCTACGAATTGAGTCCAGACCTGTTTCAATGCAAAGAGCGAAGATGTGAACCTCACAATGATAGGATTTATGTTGATTTTTAACATAGGCTCTCAATCTTGGTCACGATGTGATCTTTGAATTTAAATTGAAGGGTTGGTAAACTTGCTGTTGTAATGGCTTCATTTAAAAATTTTTTGGTTCAATTATGTTTAACCATTTATCCTTTTTCTTTTCTTCAATTGTGGTTTGTATTTATGTAGTTGACGATAATTTCATATTTATTAATACAATTTTTTTGTAAGATTTAGAGCATAGAAACTGCAGAATTTGATTGCTAACTGTTACAATGCTGAAAGCATAGCAGAATAAAACAGGTCAGGTGTAGAAGCTCCGCATTGAATTACTGGTATAAATTTACAGATAATCTAAGAAGCTAGGTTCTCAGACTCGTTACGGTCATACACCTTTCCTATACCTCCCATCTGAATATACTATCAATGTAAAAGAAATAAGGGCACGCCCCCTCAAAATATTGTCAGCTCTCCCGTTTTCATTAATTTCCTAAATATGCAAAGAACTCACTGGCGCAAGGTTAATCCCCCCAAAAAAAGGTTTTCCAACTTTGATTGTATGGAGCAAAAAAATTGCTCAAAAATAAAAGATGATCTTTAAAAAAGCCCTCGACTTTATTTGGAGATATTGATGCCTTCAGCCCTCCAAAATTATCAAAAATAGGCAATATAGGTTGAAAAAAAGATCTTCAGTTTTGTTTGGAGCTAAAAATGGCAAAGTCAATCACAAATAGTATCATATCTTGCATAAAGTTTTCAACTTTGCTGTAAAACAAAAATGCCTTCAACCTACCCCCACCCACCCTGCAAAATCTTTGAATATATGCGAAAAAGTGGTCTTCACACTTATTTGAAGTTGAATATAGCCAAACAGTCACGCAAAAAAACCTGACCTTCAAAAAAGTTCTAAACCTTGTTTTGAGACAAAAGCGCATTTCCTCTTGTTGCGCAACGTCAGACACCTGACTGTAATCCAAGTTAAAATGAGTTCACTCCATGTGGCGACTAGTCACTTCTATCATGATAGCTACTGAACGTAGATGGCGTTCCATGTACAAATCCAAGTGTTGTTGGTGACTTTCGGTTTGTGGTTTGTAGTTGAAGTTGCTTTGGTTGCTACACTCTTTCCGTCCCATAGACAATAAGTGTTACACCCATAAAATTAGCCAGTTTTTGGAGATGTTGCGAGATTGATCCTGATTCGCAATTTAATTTTTGAGAGAACTGATGAACCAATTTGTTCCACTACGGGGCGAATCAACGTTTTGTAAAAACCACTAAAAATTTAGCTGAAAACAGACTTTTGGGGGACATTAAGTTAAATTCTATTTTCAAAACTGCTGAAATATTTTTTTATAATGGAGTTAAATTGCAGCTACTTCAACTGCTGCTGGGCTCTTTACACAATGCCCAGTTTGTTGGTATCGCCTAAACATTTTTCAGTGCAACTGCCTACGTGAAATTGTTGCAGAATTCAAATTAATTAATTGCAAATCCTACTGTCCTAGATTAGCTTACTAAATACAGCCTAAAAATCTTTTATTTTTAGCACATTCGCTTGCAGTTATTGTCCTAATATTTAGCTGCCTTTTCGATCTTCTGAGATTTTTTTAAAAATTGCAACTTTAAGCGATAAAATGTTTAAAAAATGAACTGATAGCAAAAGCCTCTATTGAAATTCTATGAAAACAATGTGCTTTTGGTCCTCCAACAAAACTTTGAAGGGCGCTGCAAGTGGTGATAACGCAACGTGCAATTGATCGCTATCTCGATAACCGCTTGTGATAGAGACTTCATTTTAAGACCAAGAGATGCAGAATATATGGTTTCCTAATCCTTTTTTTAAGCTACATGGTCAAAATCTCAAGATAAATTAAAAAACTGTTTTAACTCTTTTGCTCCCGCGTGAATAGCGAAAAAAAATGTCCATAAGGTGGCAGTGCGAAAAACTGTCATAATCAATCATAACTAATTATCATAAAATACCCTAAGTTTGTTTGTAAATCATTACTCATCTGTTTACTTCTACATTAAGTGTTATATATCGTTGAAATCTACATTTCTTGAGGATTTCAAATATAATAAAAACAAAAAAAATTTTTTTTGAATATGCAAATTTTATGCAAATGAACCCCCCAACTGGGGCTGAGTTGTCTTCGAAATTAAAGTAGTACCCTCACCTCAAAGATCACTACAGATTTTATTTTCTACCAATTTCTTTAGAAATGGTCGCAAGATGATGCTAAGGAAATAAGCTTTTAAGGTACATCAATCAAAACTTACGTAAGAGCCTAGCTTTTCTACAATTTGCAATTTTCTGAGGCAAATGACCTTTTTTTTGACCGGTACCAAATTTTGGTAGTTAAATTTAGTACCTAAAATACGATCAGTCATTATCTGATAGAGGTTAGCCTAAACCATGTAACATTATGTATTTTTGAACAGGGAATTTCTTCAAGATTCAGAAAATATAAAGTTTAAATAGAATATGCTATCACTGACAATGAAACTGCCGCTTGTTTACACCCCTCCCATTTCTTGAGAAACAAGGGGGATACAGCAAACTTTGATTTAGAGAAGCCAAACTTCTGTTAGCTTTTAAACTTGTATTTCGCTTGTCTCCTTGGAAACTTGATACAAAATGACGACTTTAGGGGTGAAACATTTGCAATTTATTTTATCTTTTTATAGGGTGTAGTTTTTCTAAAAATTATAATTTAGTGAAGGTAAGTCAAAAAATTTTGAGGGGGTTGGAACTGACATGATGTACAGTACTCATTTTTGATCAGTAAATATCATATACCACTTAGTCTAAACTATTTAAAGTTATATATTGCTGGAAAGCAAATTTGCTAAGCTTTCAAATGTAATCAGTATTTAGCAACACATCATATTTTTTACGCACTAAATTTACTTTTACCTACTTATCATTCAAATTTGTTTGGGCGGCGGGGTTTTGAGACCCCTAAAAAATTTGGAAATTCAAAAAAGTAAAATTTATTATTATCGCTTGAAATTTTGTCAAATGATGCCCCAAAAGAGTAGTTTTCAGACTGTGTTAATGATAAAGGGTTTGGTTTTGTGGTAAAGATGTAATCTCAATTTGATTTTAGCGTAGTTGGCACGTGCTGAGAATTTGGCCGATTTTGTCGTCTGCAACTGGGTTCTTGGTCGTTTTAACCGTTTTTGGGTATAAAAATCTATGAATTAGGGCACAAATTATACATCTTCCGATGCGTGAGTAAATAAGCGTGATCTTTTGAAAATTTTATGAAAATCGGATGAAAAGTAAAGTCACAAATCGATTTTTTAGTAAACTAATTTTGTAACTCAATTTGAAAAATTTGAGGGAAACACTGAAAACACGAAATCATCAATCGATGATCGCGGGAGCGAAAGAGTTAATACTAAAGCCTTTGCTTCATTGTCTTCACAAGTTTGTGTTTACAATTCATTTTATGTATAATAGGAGCATTTTGGAGGTAGTTTTGTATTAGATCAAAATTTCGTGCCGTATATTCAATTAAGCAGTTGTGTAGCCTATTACTCATATCAGTAATTAAGATGCAAATGATTAAATTGTGAGATGCAAATGAGGTTGGGATATACGGATCAGTAGGCTTAGAATATAGAGTTAGAGTTTGTGATAAGCGTGAGATCATATCTAAAAAGTTACAAGTTTGCACCATTTAGCTGCATTGCTTTGCTTTAAACACTGTTTTTTATTGTAAAGTAACGTTTTAAACAGACCTGTCCAATCATTTACTGTTGCAACAGCATTTTTTAGATGCAGAATTTTGCAGCAGTAACTTAATGTTCTATGTGCTAGAATAACAAAGGTTTTCAAGCCACAACTTGCTTATTTTTCAACTGAGTAAGCAATATAACGGATACAAATATATAGGCAGCAGTAAGCTCTATCTATTTTGTGATACAAAGACAAAATCAAAGCAATGGTCAATTACAGTGACAGAAAACACAAAAAACTATTTACAAGTATTTAAGGTCAATGCTGCTCGGTTTTTAGTGATATTCAACTTTGGTAGCTAAACACAATATCACTTAACAAGTTTGCTAATGTCACGTTTCGTTTACCTGGAATCTTTTTCTGTAACTCGGGTATAGCGTGCTATAAATAAGACGTTTGAACAGCATCTTAATTTTGTGTAATATGTTTTTGCCAGAAATATAGCTTTTTTGTAGACAATTTCAGTTGGAAAGAATGAAGAAACAAACTACCATGTTGTATAGGCTCTATGTCAGTGATTCCCAACTTTTGTAATGGCCCGCATCCCTACAGCATTTTTATATATTCTCGCACCCCTAAATTATTTTAACATGTGACAAATTCATAACATGTCCCGAACCAAGATGTGGGCTAATTTTGAAGTCACGGCTGAAATTGCATGTGTTGACCATTTTTTTGTGGAGGTCAGCATCATCTCGGGCTGAATTGAAGGCAATGCCCTAGGCATGCTGTAATTAGATACAGTTTGTGCAAAACAGTTAGCACAGAATGAACTAAGCAGGGCAATACAGTAATGCAACACAGAAATCTGAATTACGATCTCGCACCCCCTAAGACCCTGCCTCGCATACCCAATAGGTGCGAGCACCCCTGGTTGGGAATCCCTGCTCTATGTAATCATTTTTAAATAGGCTTATCCTGTTCCTTGTTATGATATTTTGGGCAAAGTTAATAAAATCTTTAGAAATGGATTGTAACGATTTTAGCAGCTGTGCAAGGTTATAAATTGATTGTTGATAGAAGTGTTGATAAAAGGCCATATGGAATTTACTCCTGGTGTACGGCATACTCTGGTGCTTTTGCATTTATCTAGAGCATTGTGCTACCATCACTGCAGATGCGTTGAAACACATGGTGTCTGCAATAAACAAGTAAAGCTTTTTTTACCAATATATTCTTCTAATTCCACCATTTTTGCATGCACTACTTGATGCAGTGGTATCAAACTTTTATGATCCGTACCCCCCTTTCAAAGAATCTCAACACTTGTGGCTCCTTGCTCTTCAATAAAAAATACCTAGAGTGTAATGACGAAATTCCATCAGTCATTTTTTTCGCCACGTCTAATAATAAAAAGTCAAAAAATAAAAGTAAAAGAATAAATGCATTACAGTCAAAGAATTAAACAAATCACAGTCAATTGACTTTAAATTAACGTAGTCGGTGCGAAGCGTGCTCTTGTACTCGCCTGAAGAGACCTTTGATATTCGGTTCCATCTTGGAGTGAGCAAGGCGAATGTCACTGCATACATTGAGGTGATTTCTGGATTTTGTTTTTATTGGCGCCAGATCAGAAAATCCGGCTTCGCAAAGCTAGGTAGTTGCCAAATGAACGAGAATTACATAAACTTTCTTGCTGAGCAGTGGATATGAATCATGAAGAAACAACCAAAAGCTCGAGAAGTCAGTTTTGTTATTAAATGTCAGCTTCATCGCATTTGAAACTTTAAACTCTGCCAACTCCTCTGCTTCTTTGGCAATAGGATCAATTTCAGCGTTATATGGATCTCTGTACCATGAAACACGCAACTTGTCGTCGTTGAAATATGATCGAAACTCAGCAGAGACTATTTCAAGATGCTCTATGATGCAAGTTTTTATGTTATCTAGCAAATCAATCCTACTCATTTTGAGGCGCCTTTTCAACAAAATAAAACAACGTAGTGGACCCTATCTTGATTTGTGCTTACCAGACTCCCATTTGAACAGTTAGCCCAGCCAGCTTGTCTTTAACCTCGCTATCACATCAAGACAACCTTGCAAAGACAAGTTCATATAGTTGAGGTGGCCAAATGCATTGGCCAGGTACACAAGCATCATAACAAGCTCTTTATTGTGAAATTGGACATGGAGGTTGTTTTCGTTTTCTCAAAGAAAGATTTCAACCTCATTTTTAAGTTTATACAACCAAGAGAGACATTTCCCTCTTGACAGCCAACGGACTTTGGTGTAAAACAAAACTCCCACATATTGTGCTCCCATTTTTTTGGCCAAAAGTTGGAAGAGCCAGTGATTTTTTGCCCTTGAACGAATGAAGTTGATCACTTTGAACGCAACGTCCATAACTCCCATCAAATTCTTTGATGCTAGAGTGCATCGGC